>CM056201.1:25154470-26563970 GCA_029692085.1 Gymnothorax javanicus | reverse complement strand
ACCACTGCTGACTGGGAGCACCCCAGAAGCCTAGCCACCTCAGTGAAGCTCTGACACACTCGTCAGACCATAACGATTTTGTCCCCGTGAAAGTTCTTCGAGTCCTGTTTCTCCCACATCCAAAATGTCGACCATGAGAACTGAAAGTTTACTTATTAAACCTTTATTTAACCAGGAAGGTTCCATTGAGAGCATTTTTCTCTTTTTCAGGGACATCCTGGGGGAAGTGCCACATAGAACAGTAGGAGGGAAGGAGAAAAACAGTCAAAGCCCCTGGAGCAATTTTTTCAGTCAAGAGCCTTGCTCTAGGGCCAAATGGCAGAGTTCTGCCTGGCTTCATCAATCCGGATTAAGTCAGAATCCCTAGCCCTACTGGGGCTAGTTCCAGCAACTCTTCAGTTTCCAATGAAGCAAACTAGCACTACGGTACCCTGCTGCTCATTGTCTAAGATGTTTGCACACCTTGACATGTGCCATTGTTATGGGATAATTTACATTATTTGTTTTATCTGTAAGTGATTGAAGAGGGCTTTCACATTAGGTATTACTGTTTTGCATCGTGCCTCAGTACGATTTTCCCTACTACCCTCTCCTCCCACCAGTCAGCTTTCACATTACTGATGCTGTTCTGTATTCGAGCGCACTTATGATGTAAAAATTCCTGTACATTAGATGGCTGGATGCGCCTGATTGATTTGAGATTTGCCAATATACGCAAAGAAGAAGAAGCGAATGCTTGTGTCATCAAGAACCCAATGCCAAAGTAGACAATTGAGTTCCTCTTCTTCATACTATGCCTGCTTCTCTTATTTTTGAAGCTGCCTCTATCGTTCATTGGGAAGGGGTTAAACAGCGTTTAATTTCATTGTTGGACTAGAGAGATCCTTTTGTGGCCATGCTTATATGAACGGGACAGTCAAATAGTTAAGACGTCACGTTGCAGTCCATTTCTGTGTTTAGGTAAGGTTGCTTTCACATTTGGTATGAGTCCGTATGAACCGTACTTGAGTCCACCTTTCAAGCGGACTCGCAAACCATCCTCAAGTATGGTGAACTTGTGTTCACGCTTGTCAAATGAACTGGACTTTGGGGTCAAGTGATCTTGGATCCAGACCTGGGTCTCTGATGTGAAAGCATGCTTTAACCCATTAAGACCTAGGGCACCTCATGATGCACTTCATTCGCATTTCTGAAAAATTATATATATATATATATATATATTTGATATTCATGTCCCTTCCATTTTTAAAGCGAGTGCGACGCAGACGTTGCATCAGGTCTTAATGGGTTAAACCGGACTTGCAAACTGTGCCCAAGGACGGTACACTTGTCAAGTGTACTTGGATCAGGGCCTGGGTCCCTGATGTGAAAGCACCCTTTATGTTTTGGTTCATTGGTGCATATACCATACAGTGACCTACCTCTTCTCTGCTGTTCATCTCTTGAAACAATTTACACCATAACCAACAATGAAAATACTGAGAATTGCAATGGCCGCAATTATTCAGGGAAAAGTGGGACATTTATTTTATAAGTATATGCAAATCATGAAAGCAAAATTTCCAAATTTTGAATTTTTTTTTAACTGCATCAATGAAGTGATGTAATCTAGTACAGACTTTTATTTGTACAGTCACAACTGTTCTAAAATGGTGATATAGCATTCCAGTCCTTAATTTCCATAATGATTAATTAGTTACCCTGATTAGTACAATCACTGGCAATTTACATCTTTGATGACCAGAGGTGTGTACTACACAGCAGGATTATAGTAGGTTAATGAGGCATGTTCAACCTAAAGCTGGGGTTTTGAATGTCACCAAGGCGCTCTCTTTTAACCTGCCATGGTTACTAATGGTATCTGATTGCGAGTTGAGGGCATGTTGAGCCAGCTCACTCAAAGAAAGCCTGGCTAATGTGGAATTTACTTCGTAGTACACTTCTCAATGCAACTCAGTTGGGGCTACGTGTGATAGCCTCTCCTAGAGAGGGATGATTATTCTTCCTTTTGTCGCAAGTTTTTTGTTGTGTCATTCTAATCATGATCATTTTATTTACTGGCGTTCCCACGTGAGTGCTGATGGATTGCAGTTTGCCAAGTTTTTACCTTGAAACCCAGAAAATTGAGGTCATGGTGTTCCATTTATTAGAAAGGAAAAAAAATTTTGAACTGTTAATGACAAGAATAACTGTGATGTACAAATAAAGAGTAAATTTCCAAAGTCTACTGCAAGTGGAGGACCTCATTTGTAGTTATTTATAACAGTTATTAAACAACAAGCCACATGAACAATCAATTATCAAATTGAAAATGTAAAACAACTTAGGGAATTTCCTGCGCTTGGTCATTTGGATTTTATATTTTTTCGTTGTCCTTTTGTTTAATAATGCATTTATTGAGTCTCTTTAAAATTACATAAATATACTCAGAGGCAATGAAAACGCAACACCAGTTTGGATTCATACAATTTTGTGACTCAAATTTATTTTCTTATTTCAACAATTCAAATATGTTGGGTGGGTTGACTTTGATGAATTAAATGTGTTAATGGGCCGATTTGGACAATAATAAACAGATGCATTAAACATAACGAGCACAAGTTGAAAATGAAAAATCACAACAAGACTGAACGGAACACACATTTAAAAATGAACTCAAAAGAACAGTCAGTATCAGGTGTGACCCCCACGAACATCCACACAGGCAGTACAACGTCTCCTCATGGACCTGACTAAGCGTCTTAGGTTGTCTTGGGGAAGTTGTCGCCACTCTGCCTGTAGTGCATTCTGGAGTTGCTGCCTGGTTTGAGGTCTGGGTACTCTTGATGAAAGAGCTCGTCCCAGTTGGACGTACTACACCCAAAACGTACTGATGCTGGACGTACTACACCCAAAACGGTGAGCCACTTGCCGGGCACTTACTCCCGCCTCTAGCATACCCAGGGCCCTGTTCCGTTGTTCAGTCAACAGACGTGACATTATGACACTTAAAAATGTTTTTTTGTGTGGCTTTTATCATGCCTTTATATAGGGAAGACAACCCCTCCTTCATTTCAACCATTGTACTTGCACAACTCCTTATCCCATATGTTGTACTCAATATGGATTGATGAGAGTCCAACTCACACTGTTGAGTTACATGATGATCATTCATGTGTAACAAGGTACACAATTGTGACCCCAATGGTCACTTAAGAACTCAAATTGGACTACTCAGGTCCTGAGCAAAGAGAAACCAAAATTTAGAGTGTTGCGTTTTCATTGCCTTTGAGTATATTAAAAAAATATTCCTAGAGAGTGCAGATGCAATTAAAATCTAGGTTGTGAAGTGAGTATCTTCAAGTATAGATTTCCTAAATTTGAATTAAAGAAGCTATATTGTTTTTTTACTACCCATTAAATAAAGATCATGGCAGGCAGTGTGTACTTGTTACTTCTGACAGGGGTGGTGAGTGGACTCATTTTGTATAAGTTGGAAAGGCGCAGTGGGAAGGAAGGTAATATAGCCAGTAGAAATGGCAGGCGCAAATAAGTGGAGACCTCCGAACAGAGTCAAACTCAGGCCTCGAACTACAGGTGATAAGGGGCACGGCAAAAGCTGCCGTGGTCCATGCTGAAAATAAAAGGGCACTACGGCAAGCGTGCCTCCATTTAAGGGGCACCACAGCAAAGTCTGCCGCTACCTTGGGGGCACAGCAGCAAATCCACCACGGAGCTTTAGGTCAGCACTTTAGCTAATCAAAAGTAAAGGTCCGTAGTCTCAGATGTTCCTCACATAAAGTGACCAATCAGCGTGTACTATGCAAATCAAAACTATCCTTGAAAGAAAACGTTTCCCGTATTTTTCCCCGCTTGCCGTCTTGGAAATTGGCTCAGTATTGCACTGGGACATCGTTTGGGTATTGCTATAATGCAAGTAGCCTACAAGCAAAGGACATTCCAATCAATCGCCGGGTCATTGAAAAAATAATCATATTTACCCATTTTGTCCATCTTCTGCCACTCGCGAAATTCAGACTTTCTCCTGTCATTCCAACACTCACACTGACAACAGCGCTAGATACTGGCTATTACACCACTTCCCAAGCTTTATCAACACACAACCTAAGAGAATTTCAGTACGTCCATAACTTCGTCAATTTGCCACACTTTGCGGCTGCCGACTGTAATTCGGCATTTTTTTTTCTTTTTTTGTTCCTTTCACCTGTCGGCATCGTGATCGGAGTTAAAAATAGAGGAGATACATAAATCATTCCAGAATAATTCTGCGCCCACGATCGCAAGAAAAGGGCGAAAAAGACAGCTGTAAAAACCAGTGGCGGGTCGTCGGCCGTAACAAAGGGAAGCCAAAACCTCACCCTTCAAAGCTTAATGACTTAAACCTTTCGCAGTTTACTTTTCTTGATCGGCAGTTGCTCATACGAATTGTTAGAAGGACAGTCAATTGAGTCAAATTTATTTTCGATAGCATTGTTATACATTGCACTACGAAATTATGAGGGGTTTTCTTTCACTCATAAATTACGACATAAATTACCATAGGCCTACGTCTTTATAAATTCCGCGCTGAAGAAGTTAATGAAACGGCATAGATTCGCAAATTGATTAGTGAGGCTCATTAAGCAATAAGCTGTGCGACATCGCATTCTTTACTTCTATATTAAGATTGTAGAAAACGGATTGTCGTGGCTTCTTGCGAAAGAAGCCTCGCAAACTAATTTATAAAGACGTATTGATAATTTGCGTCGTCATTTGCTATCGAAAATAAATTTGACTGTCCTTCTACCAATTCGTACGAGCAACTGCTGATCAAGAAAAGTAAACTGCGAAATGTTTCATTAAACATTGAAGGGCGAGGTTTTGCCTTCCCTTTGTTACGGCCGACGAACCACCACTGGTAAAAACACGAAATGCTGTGTGATTTATTTATTTTGGGTAGGTGTTTTGGCCGAGGGGCACTTACGGCAATGCGGGGAAAGGGCACGGCATTCTACTGCCGTGAACTGGGGCTTTTATAGGTGGGCAGCACGGCAAATAGGTTGGGCATTGCCGTCGATGCCGTCGTGAAATTCGAGCCCTGCAAACTGCATCAGTAGGAATGGTGAGGGTATTACTTTAAGGAAATTTAGAATGGAAAGTGTTCGTATATGCATTGTATAAGAGAATGGGGAATTGGGGGCATAAGTCTTTGTACGTCCACATTGGAGTGGAATCCACACTTGGAAGTGCAAACAGGCCTAGTCAGTGAGATAGGGAGATGAATTTATAATTATGCTTTTACAGTTTCAGTTCAGTTACCTTCATGACGAGAATGATGAAATCAGACAATCTCATTTGGATCCTCTGTAACCCAACTTAAACTATTTGTAACTCGTTGTTCTCTATCATCCACTGAATATCTCTTCCTCCATACGTATTACAGTGCTCGCTACACTTTTAAATAATTTAACATCGGTCTATGCACCTTGGAGTGGTGAGCATGGTTTTTTTTTTCTTTACTTTTTCAGAATATAAAGGTATCACATCAGTTTGTGCATGAGAAAAGGCACAATGTGCATCGTCTTTGATTCTGCCTCTGCCATATGTAAAATAAACAGGCCAAAGTAAAATGGCTCCCCAAAGTCTTACACTGCAGATTAGCAGGCCAGCCATCTAACATTAATAAAAATTTATTCAAGTTAACAACTGTTGCTAATGTTATTAACATTTATTATGAACCTTAATATCGAACAATTGATAAAAACCTTTTGCAATTTTTACATTATTATACAATAGTATGTTGCATTATTTGCTAATGTTACTGTAATTACATAGTCATTTATTAGGTAAAGATAGCAAGCTAGCTCGCAAGTGATCTAACTAACGGTCTGATACCAGCCACACAATAACGGCTGCACTAATCACAGACCTAGAAATGCTTGTAGTGAGCTTGCTTGGTATTGTGCAGCCTAACATCTCACGTAGTTCCCATATAAACAGTGGTTTTTACCCTTTGTTGCATGACTTTTTTCCTCTTTGCCTATTAAAGGTGGCGGCTGGGTTTTGTTGCTTTAGTAACCACTATGCAACAAAGGGTTAACATAATTTTTTGAAGAAGAACGGAGATTTGGTGTTTTCAGACCCATCCTAATTTAATAAATAGCTAAAACGAATATTTTTTTCCATCAAATGTAAAATCTTCAATTCAGTGTCCTCTTGAACTTGGTACAAAAACTGGACGCTAGCTTGCTAGGTACTTACATAGAGTTGCCGACTATCTTCAGCAGGCTAACTTGTGGAGCTGGGGGCTGGGAATAAAAAACCAGTAGCATCTAAAAAGAATTAAGTCCAACACCAGGGTTAAAGCATGGTTAGAACTGATCTCGGTAGCCAGTTAATCTGCCAGCTTGCTAGATAGCACTGAGGCTCGCCAGCTAACACTAGTAAAAATGAGCTTTCCAATAGGCGCTCGCTGTCTGTTGGTCTCCAGTTGCTCTATGCCGCACAGAGCATGAGAGGACAAAAAATGGAATCTATTTTAGGCAGCTTCACTTGTGCTTCCTCTCCCTTTGTACCTTTTTTTTTGCTCCCAAACTTGTGATTGTTCTTTGATGCCTCTGTTTTCAGTAAAGCCATTGAAAAAAAGCTAGCTTGCTAACGAAATCAGCTTATTTAGACAATTGATTGTTCTTCAAATTTCCCATAAATCTCCACAAAAGGAAAGCAAAAAGATATTTTCCATAATATGAATGGATACAGCCAAAGCATGGTAAATTTCAATAGAAAATTAATTTAAAGTTCATTATCTTGATTTGATCAGTCTCCGCGAAAACTCTGAAGGCATTGCCGGCCCGAGAACTGCTAAAATCTGAACATTGTAGGTCGTCCCAAGGTATTGCAGGTCCGAACTTTGAAAAACTAAAAACTTACAAAGGAATTCCAGATTTAACTTTTATTTACATATATCCACTTGAAATTTGTCGATAACTTGTTTCGTTGCCGAGATAATTGAGTTCAAAGTTTGCATACTTTTCACCCCATCCACAAGCCAGTGGTTCTCAAACTGAGTCTTTGGGGATCACTGTGTATGTTGGTTTTCATTGCAACTGCAATTGCAATAGCAGAATTCTATTAAGCTGTTGATTTTTCTTAATTATTTGGATTTTTTTAATCCTTAAACTGGGCATTATGAAAGAAATGCTATGTCTGCCATGGGAAATGGAAGCCCCATGTCCATATTGTGTTTATAATGCTGCAATACAAGTAACTGCACAAGGTCTAATATATTTACTGATCCAAGTCATAGAAAAGTTAATTGTTGAGCTCCTATAGGTTGCTGCACACACACTTAAAGTTCTTAATTTTTTTTCTACAATACAAACACAAAACAGATGCCAGTCATTGTCAATTGCTTTGCCTTTTAACTCCTTGTTATCAAATAAATGGTTCAATTTAGTGACCATGCATCAATAATTAAACTAATCAAGAGCCTACTCATATTTTGAAAGGTATTGGTACATCTGTTTAAATTTCTAATTATTCTGCTGTTTCCCATGTAGCATGATGTGAATATGAAAATTTTTAAAGCATGCATAGCTATTTTTGACAATTGCTTAAAAGGGTAATGGAGAAAAATTAACAACTCATTATAATTCTAGGGTTGCATTTGTGGTTGGAATGAAAACCTGCTTACCCGGTGATCCCCAGGACCAACTTTTGAGAGCTACTGCACTAGACTACTCTGTCTTTCAACCTTTGGTAGAACCCCAATGTGATGGAAATCATAAGCAAGATTCACTGGGTGTGCTCTAAGATTATTTATTTATAAAAATAATAATAATAATAATAATAATAATAATGATGATGATGATGATGATGATGATTATTATTATTATTATTATTGCCTTTAGCCACAGTGGCTAAACAACCTGATAATGTTTTAGCCACGAAGAAATCTTTTTAGCCACATAATCGAAACACTGTGTTGCACGTGTGACTATGTCATAGTGGCCATACTGCGCTATACTGCTATGTGCGCGATCGTTATTAAGTTACGTTCATATATTTATTATTATTACTCGGGCTGGTAGGCCACGAGTCTAAGTTTCGGCTCCGTTCTTCTTTTTTTTCTCAGGTCGGTTGGCCACGAGTCTAAGTTTTGGCTCCGTTCTTCTTTTTTTTTTTTTCTGGGGTCGCGATTGTCCTGCTCATGCACGCACGCGGTTTCAAGATTGGCCCAGGCCTAGACTCGGCCCGAGTACAGGCTCTGAGGAGCCTCTTGTTTTTTTTTTTTTCGGGTCGCGATTGTCCTGCTCATGCGGGTGCACGCGGTTTCGCGATTGGCCTAGGCCTAGACCCGGCCTGAGTACAGGCTCTGAGGAGCCTCTTGTACTCTTTAGATTATATAGCAATCTAGCTGGCGAGTTAAAATTAACTGAGGAAAGAATTTGTAAATAATCATCACATTTAAGTGATATGATTCGGTTTTGCCCCAACTTTTCTCACATAGCTGGCTGTAATAGGCATGAACTTCTCTGATATGTTAAATTGCTGCGCTTTCGTGTGTCTGAACTGTATGTTCAGATTTTTGTGACGTTAGCTACGTTCCTACCTAGCTATCTCAAGAGCAATCACTGTTACAGCTGGCTAGCTGGTGAAGTTGGGTCAAAAAACAAATGACATCTCTTAAATATGACGATTGTTTACAAAGACTTTCCTTAAATAACGTTAGCTAGCTAGCAAGATGGCCATATAATCTGAAGAGTAACGTAATACGTGATCGCAGCTGAAGTTACTCACAAAGTGATGCCTCAGCTCGAACTGTCTGCTTGCACTTCACACAACAGAAGCTGTTTATCAAGAGGTGAGTCTTCATCAGAACAAAGTTAAACAAGCCAGCTATTCCACGGTCAGGGAAATGAGCACGATAGTACGAATTTGCATCTCCAATAGCCCGAAAACCCTCCGCTCGAAGACGCAGCAGAAATAGCAGGCTAATTTGCAAATTAGCTGTCTATTCCGTGAACAAGACCATGATTTATTGGGAAAATTTCCCAATCAAATTAGCAGGCTATTTGCGTCTTCACTACAAAATAGCCAGCTAATTTGACATCGGCTAATTTCAAAACCGCAAATTGCCAGTCCGACCCCTGTATTGCCTGCTTAGGTCCGCAGACCTCCAAGTTTTGCGGAGACTGTCTGATGTAGGCCCCTACATATTTACTGGAGTATAAATCAAAGGCTGCATTCCAAATGCAAGGGTTGTTCACTTCAAAGTGCGCATAATAAGGGCCACGCCCACCATAGCCATTTTGAAGGGCATTTCAATCGAAAGTGTGCAAAACTCTTCAAAGCGCCCTACAAAACGGCCGTTTCCGAAGGGAGCACGCGATGGTCACTTTGCACCCACAATGCCGTGCGACTACCCGAGCCTAGTGACGTGTGTGATTCAACGTCCACGTCATTCAAGAAAATGACAACGGTGGCTAATAGCTACCTAGCGCACAGGAAGCAGACGAACCTAGCTTGATGGTTTACTACAGTCGACTGGCCATCGCTAGTTATGTCGTTTTTTTTTTTACCCGTGGCTATTTGTCACCTTATGAAAGCTATGCGGTTGCTTATAAAGCTACTGCAAAACCGATAAATGGCCAGTGAAAGCAGTTCTCCCATGAACTGGCTGCGTTTGTTTAAACTTGCCTTGGCAGAAAGGAGCAGCCGCGAAATATGTCGAGGGACATTCCAAACGACCGTTACTTGAAAACCCTACTCCCTGCTGCCCTTCAGAGTTTGCACTAGAAAGGGAAGTGACTTTGCAGGGTGCAGGGTGTAGGGATTAGCCCTATGGAATGGAATACAGCCATAGACTGATTTTAGAGAGGGTAGTGGCTACCCAACTGCCGGTTCACATGCTTAAAAATAACCTGTTTGAGCCATTCCAGTCAGGTTTTTGGACAAAACTCAGCACAGAAACTGCCCTCCGCAGAATTGTCAAGGATCTCTTCCTCTCGGCTGATTCTGGATTCTTTTCTATATGGCTTCTCCTCGAAATCAGTGCTGCCTTTGATATGGTCAATCGTAGAATCCTGCTTTCTCCCCTCCAGTCACATTTGGGTATCTGAGACACTGCCTGAGCCAGGTTCAAATCCTACCTCACTGACAGACAGAACATTAATCCATTGGTAAGCATAAATGACACACTGCTCCAGTTTCCCATGGTGTCTCACAGGGGCCTGTCCTAGGTCCCATTCTCTTCATAATTTACATGCTCCTCCTTGGCTCTATATCCATCAAAATAGTCTGCAATTTCATCTTTATGCTGATAACACTCAATAATTCGGTACTAAACCCACTATTCCTCTCCCACTCTCCTCCCTCATTGATTGCTTGCAGGAAATGACGTGCTGTATGGCTTCAAATTTTCTTCAGCTAAACTGCAACAAAACAAATCCTGTTGGTAGGGTCCAAGACAGCTCTTTCAAAGGCAGGGGATCTCTGTCTTGCCATAGATGGCATCATTGTCACCCCGTCCAATGCAGTATGCAACCTTGGAGTAATTCTCGACCCCACACTCCCCCTTACAGCCACATATTAACTCTGTTGTTAAAAAAAGCTTTTTTCCACCAACACAGTATTGCCCACCTTCCCTCTGTTTTCATGACACCAAAACACTAGACCATACATTCCTTACCTCTCATCTGGATTATTGCAATTCGGTACTTGCTGGTCTCCCCAATAAATCCCTCAATAAACTTCCTAAACATCCAATACTCAGCAGCCAGGTTACTCACCCATACTAGGAAATCTGCTCACATCACCTCTGTTCTTTACCAACTACACTGGCTCCCTATATCTGGCTGGATTCAGTTTAAAATCCTCGTAATTTCATATAAAATCTTGAGCAGGCTTGTCCTGTCCAATCTTACTGATCTCCTCCATCCTTACACACCTGTTTGCTCACTTGGGTCCACAGATACTGGTCTGCACTCCATTCCCTGTACACAATGGTCCACTTTTGGAACTAGAAACTTCGGTGTCATTGGTCCAAAACTCTGGAACACTTTACCCAAACACCTTCATGAATCAAACAGCCAAACATTGTTCCAGATTCAACTCAAGACATCTATTCACCCAACACTATCATTCACTCCAAACATAATTTTATGGCCTTCTGCTTGGGACAGTGCTACAGGATGCTGCTTATGCCATTGATTTTACACCTGTCTAATGTACTTAATTTGTGCTTTGTTAAATGTTCAATTGTTTAATTTGGTCTTTATTCCTTATTCTATGTATTTTACTTGCTGTTTTATTTCTATTGTAAAGTGACCTTGGGTCTGAGAAATATAAATAAAACTGATTATTATTATTATTATTATTATTATTATTATAAATAATTATAAAAATTAGTCATCATGAAGATTTGTTTGGCTTTGTTGCTGTTTACAATGCGAAAAGGCAAACTGGCACGCGCATTGATATTAAATCTTTTAAATTATTTAACTCTTAACTGTGCTCATTTGTTTTGACCTCCCATAGTGATGGTGTCGCCGCAGCTACGTATTCTTCACTTGTCTACGGGCACCCATCACATGCGGCCCCGGGTGCACAACTGCATCCCTGGCATTTCCGCTACTGCAAAGAGATCTTTCTGTTGGCCTGGATGTGAAGCCTTGCAAAACACATCGACATTATAGATTCGAGAACCCCCCCAAATCCGCATATAATTTAATGATAATGATAACGGTAATGCCTCCTCAATACGTGGAATCGGTGTTTTTAACAGTTGACCAACGACACCGATTCACTCGAGGCACACTCTTCCCTGTAGATTATAATTCACAAAATCCCAATCGGTGCTTTGATATCGCGTATTATATTTAAACAATAAAGCAGATTGTATCCCTCTTCAATTCGAGCATTCCTACCTATGTGTTTCCTAAGACGCCCTCCATAAATACTCACCCGTTTCAACAATCTACATGTCATTTGTACGTTTTGAAATAGGCCTACATTAAACAGGCGTATATGAATGATTTTTAGCACTACTTTAGACTCTAAAGAATCGGAGAGAAATGTCACAGCCTGCAACTAGTGCGATAACGACTGATGAACTGGACAACACCAGTCCAAATCGCAAGTAGTCTACATACGTATTAACTTAGTATTGGGCGACTTGTGATATGCGCAGCATTTTAAAGTGCTCATATGAATGTTCATCGTATTTTGAAAGAACTTAGGTGATTACTCAGTGATCCGCTGGAACATATACCGTCGGAAAAACTGTCGGTGGTTAGCGTCTTATCGTCTGAATACGTAGGACTGAAGTCAGGCGACATATGCCAGGCCTACAACACGAACAACATGAATAGGGCTGTAAGTAGGCTATGGTACGGGAAAATTAGACACAAACATGATCAGTGGACAGAAAATATCGCAATAAATCTTAATTGCGATGCAAAGCAAAATACACGACGTTACTGCTAGCTGTAGGCCCCAACGATGACCCATTATTATTTTGACGATAGTTCAACATAGCAAGACTGATTAGAACTTCTTCAACAACGCATTGCCAGCGCAGAGAGACGGGCACGTTTGCTGTATCGCGTATGATAATCGGCTGAGCACTGTCCCAAAGGATTTTTGTGGCCACTTAAAGTATATTGTATTTCCCCCAAGTGTTCCAACATAAATCACACCTATCACTGTGTGGCGCAAGAGTGTGCGCATCATGTTTATGCCAGCGGTCGGTTCTGCTTCATTAATACGCAGCAAACATATTCACGATGGCATCCGATGATCTGATTCCATAGGCTCCCAAACGCAATAAGTAGCCATCTGAAGTAACACAGCAAAACGACCGAAAGACAACGCCTACGGTCATTTTGACTCTTACTTATAATATGGACAAAATATTTTAGTTTTTCTTTTTTCTTCAACTCGCGGTCCACGACGGGGTGAATTATTTGGAAAGAAAGTGCGTGCGCACTATTAAACTAGGAATGAGACTGCTTTAAAACTGGCAGCAGCTGCCCATGTTCGCGGGGGGTCAGCGCTGCCCCTTGCCCAACCCTTTACGTTGGTAACGACATTGGTATTCACATTGCTGTAGACTCAAACAAGTACGGCACCTTTGCGCAGCAGCCGCTCTTCAGTTGAGAGGTCTCCTTCTCAGTGCACAAAGGCAGCTGCCGAGGAAACTGTTTCAGTGCGAGAGCGAGCGAGCCGGTGTCGAGAGGCGTAATAAACAATCTCCAGCTCCAGACACCACTCGGGGAAGCCACTCGGTCGTAACCCGTGGCTTCGCGCTATTTATCCGGAATTCATTCGATTTTTAGCCATAGACAGGTAAGAACTAAACTAAACGCATTCGAAACCTATTTGGAAGTGAAAATGTGGGCCTTGAGTCGAGTTAAAAGCGATCCGATGCCTTGCTTCTGCTTCCCGAACGTGGTTGTTTTTTTGTGCAGAAAATGGCGTCATTGCTCTCTTGTTCTGGCTGCACAAGGAGGGGAAACGCATTAGTTTCTAAAACCCAAAGTGACCTTTAATGTAGTCTTTAGCGACTTTCAGTTTGGACGAAGGAGCCGATCGACGCTGTCGTGCACCTTTTGTCGTTTTGTACCCTTTTGGTGTAAAATTTACACATTGGGAAGACGCGCAAAGCCGGAAGGGTCACCGGTCCTGTGCGCCAAGCTGCTTCTTGGAAAAGGTGGCACAGAGCCGCAAAGCGCAGCATTTTGTGGTTCAAATAACGATAGTTTCTGTGTGGTTGTACATCGCTGTGAAGATTTTTGACAATAGTATATTTCTTTGTGGTATACCAAACAATAAATATGCGCTCTGCGGTGTGTTTTATGGAAATATATGACATGTTCTTTGTATATCTTTTCTTTGGTTGAGCCCGCTTTTACGCCGCACACCCTGCCATGCTGCAATCTGTAAAAGGGGCCTCTCTTTAACGGTTTGAAAGGTGCGTTTTGTACTTGGCTTTTCCTTTGATCAAGTTAATCTGGCCTTTTGTGGTTGAAAATAGGGGCGTTTTGGGGCTGACAATATAACCGTGTAAAGGAGATTTCAGGGGATAATGGGGCGATGCAAATTGTGCCATGAGAACGATAAACTGCTATGCGCTCTGGATTGCTGATTATCACCGAAGACCGACCCCAAATAATTCTTTATTAGAGCAACGTGGATGTAACTTGCTTTACACAAAATCAAGATATGTAGGTTGTCTGCGCAACGGTTGGTTCTGCTTTGCGCGTATCGGCAGCTGCTCAATTAACTACTATACTTAGCGATCTGCATTTTTTCCGTTGGTTAACCTACTTAAAGAGTTGGATACGCTTTGGAGAAAGGAGCATAATAGTATTCATTGGGTCCTTTATCCGGGTGTCTGTTGTCTTGGAATTCAGTTCCAAGTTTCGGGCGCCTTGGCTGCTGCATCTTTTCCCGTCATCAGCTATTACGTGCTTCTATCCCAACAAAACGTAGCCAAGTATTTTCAGCAACCGTATCCATGCAAGCGAGGTCAGTAGTTTGGTGCAGCCATTCAATAGGGAAAAGTACACTTCTCAGGAAGTTCCCTTTGCAAATAGTCCACTTTTAGCTTTTGTCAGTCAAACAATTTCAAGAACTTTCAGCGCTAACTTGACTGGCTGGTAGCGCTCCTAGGAAACGTTGGTCGTAATGAGTGCACAACTCCGTTTAGGAAATGGTGTTACGTTAGTTGATCCCCGCAAGAGGTTAACGTCAGCTATCTGACCACTGCTTGTTACGTTAATACTTATATTTCGGGGTAATAATTAGCTAGCTAGGTGGAACTGGAGAAACGTTTTGCTGAATGATTTTTTTTTTTTTTGGTGATGTTTGCGTCATTCGTGATTCCCCCACGTCTAATTAAGACCGTGGGTACCTGCAGTTCGAAAAGCACGTTAGTTTTTGGGAACATACCGAAGGCAGCATCGAACATGATGCTGACTTGTGCGTCGCGCTAACGTCAATGTCATTCGCGTCGACTGTAGATAGAAACCGTAACTAAATCATTGCTGATTAGCCATATAGCTAGCTGCGGCTAACAACTGTAGTTTTAACACTCCACTGAAGGAGTAAAGCCAGCAGAACTTCACGTAACTTGTGGAGATGGTTGTATTGTTGCACGTCAATAGATTTTTCATTTTAAGTCTCAATTGAAATTCATTCTCGAGCTGTGAATTTGGCATGGGTTGACGCAGATGAAAGCGAACGTGGTCTTTTGAGCTACCCTTTGTATGCAAAGGTGTAAGGACGTAGTCCGACCACGTGCACCGCAAACAGCGAATGTAGGTTAGGAAAAGGGTGAGATTTAAAGACCTTTGTTTTATTTGATTGTTGTGCCAGCAGCAGCATAGCTCTGTTGCAGCCTCTAGAAAAGTTGATTTCAGACAGTTGTTTTCTATAAATGCGTTTATGTTTAAAACAAAAACAACAACAAACAGAACAAAACAAAAAAAAAAACTAGTTTCGCTGAAATTCGCAGTATATCCACACACCAAGCGAGAGGATAACTTCTTGCTTTTATAGTGCACGTTAGCTGTATTTTTCCCCGTACAAGTTTTCGTGCTTGGACTACTTTTAACAGTCTTTCTAAAATTAAGGGGGTTTTCGCGTACCATTGTGGTCATGTGGAACCCCAAGCAGGTTAAGATGTGTATTGATTTTCCTCTGGTGTTGGAAGATCATCGCATAACTTCACTTGGCTGCAGTGTACTCGCTAGCTTGCTAGTCTACGGAGTAATACTAAATCTATTAAGGATTTTCTAATCCTGAAACAGCGTAGCTATTTTATTTTTTTTTTTAAATTTTTCTGTAGTTCTCTACGACTGCTCTGTTTACCATTCAACGTTAACGTTGTCCTTATTCTCTGACCTGTTGCATCGTGAGACTGTCACTGACAATTTGAGAGAATGTCTCCAGCTTCACATTGGGCTGCACCTGTTTCGAAAGCTCTATTTGCTGGGCGAAGAGGTGTCTCCTAATTTACCTGGGCTTGAACTTCAGACAATTTTGTTGCGGTGTTGTCAAGCCTTTTTGACCAAATCTTCCTCAATATTTGCGGACATTCGCTAGGAGGGGAGTAGCTTACATGGTGTCATGTATATACTGTTGTGCATGGAAGTGGCACGCCTACTTTGTAAGAGTTGGTGCGGAGAATTGTGGTTCAGGAATGGCGTCAGAGAAGGACATGTTCTGTGATCTCTCGTGGACACGCACGTGGGGTTCTGGACCATTGCCTCAATAAAAGCAGCTCGCGAGTCAGCCTGCTACTACACATTTTTTTTAACATCTGAAAATATTACGGTTTGGAAATGGGATCGACAAGCTAGGCCGCTTCAATGCACGGGCTTAGCGGGGCCTCAGTCTCGGAGTGTATGAAGATCATGGGCCTATAGGGAGCCAATATATCTCTTTTTGTAAATCACTTCGTTTTGTAATTTTTAGAATTTTCTGTCCATCTCTTCATATTAATGTTTGTGGCTGAGGATTGGTCCGATTTACAAGTGACCTACGTGGTCACCACTCGTCAAAAAGACATAACAGCACATCACAGCTGTTCTTGAACTCGGTCCTTGTGTCCCACTCTGTATGCTTGTTTTTGTTCCGACCACAATTGCAATCTTATGTTGATTAGTCTTAATCAGGTGCATTTATATTTAGAGCAGTCAATTTATTCTCTTAAACCTCACTTGACAAATCTGTACATGCCGTAAAGAATAAAATTTTCAAATATTCACATTGAGATATATTAGAAACTAGGATAAATAACTGCAGAGGGAAGCAATTTAACCAAACATTTAATCAACTTAATCAATACGTTCCTCATTGATGATACTGTTGACACATGGTTGCAAAAAACAAACAATTTATTTGGCAAACAACAGAGTCACACCTGCTTTGTTTCATGTTTATTTGATTATTTGCTTACTGATTTTCTCAGTCTAATTATCTGTTTAAAAATGTTTAAATCCTCACATACAGTGAAATAAGCACAATATGTTCGAGGGTTGTTATTCTTCATGGCACAGTGGACATGTCCATCAAAATTTGGCTTAAGATGTTAAATAACTGCTCTAAACATGGTGTACAGTAAATCAACAAATCAACAACTTGTTAAAATTCTAAGATTGCAATCGTGGTTGGAACAAAAACCAGCATACACAGTGGGGTGCCAGGACTGAGTCTGAGAACCACTGGCCAATTAGAATGTAGAGTTTTCGTTTTGTCTTAGACCTTGACAACAGTAAGGAAATGCTTGTGACGAATTAAGTTACTAGAATTCTCTGATTGTGGAAAGGGGGGTGGCCATTAGAGACTTGGTGTGGGAAACTTTTTATTCATATCACAGTATGTCATACTACAGTTTGCACGCCATTTTCCATGTTAAAATTTCACTCAACTATGCATGTAGTATTACATATTGCATATTTGACTTTCCCTGATGCGGGGGCCTTTTTGCCCCATGGACATAAATTTTCTAGTTCCCATACAATTTTTGGTTTTATGTGTTTAAAAAATGGTGAAATAAAAAATAAATGCTCTCCTATTAATGCTCAAAGCAACCACAAAGAGCTTGAGCCTTCCTTTCTTTTAGCAAAAACCCGAGCAAACTTATCCATATGTATGCGCCTTGTTATTGATTTTTTTATGAGACAAAATAATTAAATTCCTTCTTTGCTCAAGTTGCATGGTGTGAAGGAAAGGGGTTATCTGGCAAAGTGAAGAAAGAACGTTGCATGAGGTTGTGGGTACCCCAGTCACCAGTGCAGTCACGTAGTGCAAGAATCCTGTGTAGATTATGTCAGTGGTTCCCTAACTTTGTCCTAGGGACCCAATATTTATTCTGGTTTTTGTTCCAACATCAGTCACAATCCCAGAATTTTAATGAGTTGCTAATTTCTCATAAATGCGCTACTCATGATTAGAGATTATTTCCCTTTTTAAGCCGCACTTTTCAGAAATGGCTATGCATACCCCGAAGAGCTCCATATTTAAATTGTCCTGTATAGCAAATTACTTTTTATTGCATGGAAAGAGGGGGAAATTTGTGATTTTTTTTTTTTTTTTAAACTGAGGAGTCAATTTGGCTTCTAATTGTTGAAATTGAGAACACGCGGTAACTTACAATTTATTAGGTAATTAAGAATCCAAATACAAAGCAAATTATAAGTCATACCTGTTTGGTGTCATTTTTGTGCTTAGTTTTAGGAAAAACATATGGGAAGAACTTAAACGTCTGCAGTGGGCAACCTAAGTAGCAGTTTATTGACTCACTTCAAGTTTTTAAAATTTGATCAGGTAAATCATATTGCCGGTTTGGCTTGCTTATGTGGAATATCAGAAAATATACACAAAATGAATTTGAGTTTTAAACATAGAATGCGTAGCTTTTTCTGTCAGTGTAGTTTGAGGGTCAAATGTCTTTCCCTAGCCTTCAAAGCAACTAATTAAGGAAAATTAGCAACTTATTCAAATTCTGGGATTGCAATTGTGTTTGGAAAAAAGACCGAGTTCGGGAACCACTGGGCTAGGTAGTTCAGTCGAGTATTTCAATCATGGCTGATACTGACTCCAGCATGGGCTAAACGAGTGACCTGTTCACCTAAGTATTCGCTTAGAAAATAATTTTAAGTATGTGGATATTATGCACAATAATTTAAAGCACAAGTTGGGGGGGGGGGGAGAAAGCTGCTTGAACTGGGCAAGTGATGTGAAGGAGCCTCTAAGTGGGAGCCGATAGCAGCTGTAATAGCATTGGTGGCACTGGGCTATGTTTAGGTACCACAAATTATTGTATAATAATTATTTGTTTTAACAGAAGTATAATCCATTGAGATAAAATTAACTACCTATCCTACAAGTGAAAATTAAATTTGCCAACTGACTTACTCATGGCCCTCTGTGGTTGCTAGGTTAGGTGTTAGCTAGTTAGCTGATATTACAAATCCACCCTCAGCAGAGCTCCTAATTCAGAACAACTCTAAAACTTACAATTAACTATGAACGACTCATGATAACCACATAGGTAATAGGTTTAGGTAGCTAACAATTTAAAATCAAAGCTCATGTACTACCGAAGATTTTTCTGTATGTGCTCATCACTGGACAGGAAGGACAAGCCAAAACAAATATGCTGTAGAAACTGAAAATACATGCCTTATTTCTGACTCTTATACTGTCCAACCGACAAATCAGAATCATTGATGGAAGACAGTAGAGTGGCAAACTCACTTTTGGTAAATTACATATTGGCTGACAGATGGGGGAAAGTGCAGGGGGCTTAATGGAGGGCAAGGCGTGGCTGTCGACAGGGACAGCAACGCTGTATCATGTACTCTTTGCTTTTGTGCTTGTGGCTTTTGGCTGAGACTTGGTTTATATCCATACATTTTGAATTATTATTTCTTGTTTCTATGGAAATGACACTTGTAAACTGGGTTTGGTTGCAATCTCAATCGTCATATATGCATACACTGAGTCCAGCACCTGCAGTTAATAATCAGCCTCACCAGCCCTGATGGCATATTGAGTGTCCAGTGCACTGTATTATTGTTTATTTGTTTAGCTGACTGCCTAAAATTCAAAGAATCTGTTTTTTTGCTTCTCATGTGTGCAGTTGGATTTTTTTTTGCGTTAACTTGTATTGCTGATGTGAAGTAACATTGTCATGTTACCCTTCTTCAGAATTGATCCCTAGAGCAGAAACGGGGTCCACGCAAGTACGCTAATGCAGATGCTTCAAGCAACTGAGGATCGATTTCGTTGCTTGCATTTTGTTGCGTTCTGGCGTGTGTCTCCTGAAAATCTTCACATAACGCAAGTTGCGGTGTAATGGTTCATGTCTACTGGGGCTTTATTTTGTGAGAGGTGTCACGCTGCTTCCCTGCATTGGACACACTTGATGGGCGTGCTACTTGGTGATATCAAGATAGGTGATTGACATGGCATTCCTGGCTTCGTTTGAAGCTTTGGAGGGACAGTAGTGGTGGCCACACCTGACTGGATGAACGCTTTCACTCGTGGGCTGTCTACTTGCGCATTCAAACTAGACCATGTCTGGAAACTCCTTGTATTATGCAAACAGTTGACCAAAATATGTTTCTGAAAACATTTGAGCTGAGAAATGAGCTATGCGTTTGCTGAATCTGTGTTCATTTTAGATCATCAATGGTGAGTTAAGAAGTTTTGCAGGCATTTTCCAGAAAAGGCGTGTCACACCAGACGCCTTTAATTTACATTAAGGATCCTAGAACAAATTCCATGCAAATTCGGAGCCACTAACAAGATGCTCCTTATCACAAAAAGCAAAGTATTGCTACCAGATTGCATTGCACAGATAATCACAAAGAAAGTGAATGGGAACCGTGGATATGGCGAATCCTGTGGATAATGCTGCGTTCCATTTACCTCAGAAGTCAGAGGTCGGAGCTGGGAATGACGTCACAGCCGAGTTATCAGCGTTCCAAAAGTTGCCAACCGCCATAAACCGGGAAGAAGAGTAGTAAAACAAGATGCTCACGTCTACGAAAGCTATTCTCGCGTTTGCCTTCTCCGAATATAAGCAACTTCTGGACAAATATGCGGTTCTTCTGCAACCTTCAAACACGGTGGATTTCCATATATATACGTTGAACAATGTATACGGCTGATTTAGTGCGACAAACACGAGTCAGAAGTAATAAACGGAATATCACAGGAGCTTCTAATTACTGTTTACACCTGGGGCAGCCATCTTTAAATGTTAACTCGGGGGTAGTTAAGATTCTCCGACTTTCCAAGTCGGAAATCTGACCTTGGGGGGCGTTCCAGTTGAAACTTCCGACTCGGAACTCGGAAATTCCGACTTCCGAGTACAAATGGAAAGCAGAATAAGTTCTGGAAGTTTCGTAGCTAGTGGGTGCTGAAGCAGACAATTTGTGACAGGGAGAACTCCCACTTTCATAATTTTCTGTTTTATAGGGGGTGCTTGCAAGAGTCAACAATACTAGGTGCAACCTAGTATATGGCTGGGCCACCAATTGCTGTATGAGAATGTGTGCCCAAGAAAAGGGTGCTAAATGAGGCAAAGCTCTTGCAATTATTTGAAGTGCAAGTTTAGTAATGAGCTGGAGCTGATAAATTATTTACAAAGTGGGTGGGGAGAGTGGGAGAGTGTGAGAGTGAGGGAGTGGGAGTGAATGAGAGTGTGTGAGGGAGTGGGAGGTGGGGGGGTAAGGAAAATATTTCAAAAGCAAGTTATACATTTGAATAGACAAAGAGCTAGAGTAAGGGTAGCAGTTTTTGATTTTGTGGATATCAATTTGAGAGAGACAGCAGCAGCAGATGTACATAGCAGTTAAAGTATGTATGTTCATGAATCGTAATGAAACAATAAAGTTATCGTTACAGCTGTGTTAATCGGGGATGTGACGTCACTTTCGTGAACGCATGGCAGTATCTATATAGTGGGGGTGTAAGGACGAACTTCAAGGTTTCCTTTTTCCCCCATGTTTCATCCTTGGGCATGTTATGTAAGGGATAGTCAACTCGTAGGTGTGCATTACACGGTTTTAAGGTACGACGAGGTGGCGAATAACCACCCGACGCGAAGCGGTGGTTGCCTCCGCGAAGTGCCTTTAAACTGTGTAATGCACACCTACGAGTTCATTATCCCGCTTATACTATGGTCATTTGCCAGCAATATCAAATCACAGCATTCAGAAATTTTTGTGAAAGTTTTGCACGGGAAAAAACGAGCTGTTAATCATTAAACAGGCGCCGCGCCTTCTCATACCCAATACTATAGGCCAAGCTAAATTGAACCAGCTATCTTGGTTCATCCCACGTTCGTGGAGAAAGAATTTTTTGCGCACGCTTACATCCGTTTACCAGCAGATGATTTGGTAACGGATTCCCACTGAAACGGAGATTATGCATAACACAACATTCTGCGCGATTATGCAGACTGTAGCTAACTTGCAACCCGCAATTACAATGAATTTATGACAGTTTCCGTAGAGCCAGCGAGCTCAAATCAGTCTGTTGGCATAGCACGTAGCTAGCGAACTGTCAGCAGCTGCAGATACATGAAGTGGACACGTTAGCTTCCTTTGTAACCGTACACAGTTACTATCATTTGATGAATATAGCCTGATTACTTCACTGCTATAATATTCACAGTCATTATTGCTGGAGTACCTATTGTTAATCGCCCCGCAGGACGCAACTTATATGACGCCGCCAAATTTACTGGAGATAAATGAGCAGCTAGGTTTCTGTTATACCCGGCCAAATGCCAGTGCTCTAACGTTGCTGAGGTTACAGGTTGGCTAGTGGATAAAATTCGAACGGTGAAACTACCGTAGCCGAACTACCTGTGCGGTTCCGGTTTTAATCCATACCTGCCAGCCAAAAAGAAAAGCGTATTCACCCTGACCATGGTATAAGGACAAAGAATCCACAGTTTGAAGTAACACCGCTTAATATATATGTTCGAGTGAAGGAGTTGCCTTGTGTTTACATAAAGCGTTAGACGATATTGGTGATGGTTGAACATGGCCTATGTGACAAAAAAAATTGAAATGCAATGAATTTTAATGAATTTATGACCTATTGAAAGCTCCTGAAAAGGCCTTGTAGTTGACACCAAGATCATGAGAATTGGCCGAGAAAGAAGAAAGTTTTGGAATTTTATAGTGCCCCGACATAGCGAATTGTTTGTTATTTATTTCAGTCGCTGCGGATAAAAAAAAAAGTGTGTTGCGAAGTGAGCAATTTAGGTCAATTTTACCTCAAATATGATAGTCAAAAAAAAGATATGATCGGGGCGTCTCTAGGACTGAAGATTGGTGGGGCCCAGAGCTTCCCTTTAAAACAATCATTAACCCTGACTTGCACTCAATCATTCTCATAATTGACAAACTATCCTTCCAGGATTTTCCCAGCTTTTTTATTGTTTTATTGATTTTTTTGCCCGATTTTGTGGTAGCTTTTTCAAAAAGTGGCAATGAAAGTTGCGATGTCTTGGCGATTTATTTTTTTGTCCGCGAAAAATTTGCTTGGATTGGTGGAATTCGCGTGAATAGTTGCAATTGCGACATGCAACTTCCTTGAGGGACTGAGCAATAGATTCACTCCGGAACACGCCGGTATGGTACATTTTGGTACGGCGGCAATCATTAATCTGGACGCGTAATTTCGTGCATTTAAATCAGCGTTATTCAGAATTGCACACAGACGTTTCAAATGGTCTTTTATTTTATTTAAATAAAACGATCATGAAGCGCAAGTTAAATCGCTTGATATGTGGAAAAGGTGGCACAGACGTTTCAGAGCAGTTTGTCTTTCATAAAGCATTGGCCTATTTTCTGAGTAGCCTAAATAATTTTTCTCATCTGAATTTAGCCCATTATGTAGTCGTCAGTTGATTGCATGGAGAGAGAAACCGTAACTTTGATTGCCAGAGGATTATTGTCATAATTGGAAAACATGCTAATAACAGAAAATAACTGGGTACAAGCCAGGAATAATCATTGACGTAAAGGCATGGTCCAGTCCCCACGAATTATCAGTTCTAGAGACGCCACTGGATATAATCAATGTTTAAAAAAAATGAAATAAAATACAAGAATTCAGGAAAGAAAGCATGAGCAATTTTCATAAGCGACAGTTACAGCCTGACCGGTTATTGCACTTTGTCACATAGCTAATATGATAATATATCACAAGTCCCTTCATTGTACCTGTTTTCTCTTGTATCGGTAGCGAGGTATGCTAGCTAGGGCAAGCGCAGCATATGCATCCGCTATATTAATATTTAATCCACCTTTTGCTGTTCATTCGAAGAAATAAGCATTAATTTTTGTAAAATGGCAACCAATATCGCCAAGAAACATTCATTGGCGTCAAAAATTGAACATTGTGAACGTTCTATATGTATAAAAATGTGTTTTAATTTCACAGTACATTAATGCCTGATTATTGCAGTCCATTGCTAGACTGGATTCAAATGCTGGTCGTGTTGCAGTGGCGTAGTGGGTACAACAACGTAGTGGAGAAGATAGAAGTAGTTACCTCAATGGGGTGTCGAATCCAACTTGGCGTGATCTTTTAAACTTAATATTTTCTTAAAATTGTTGTTTTCAGTGGTGTCGGTTAAAGTCGCTCTCATAGACACAATCAAAGCGGCAACCACAACTGCTTCCATTTAAGCGAACCAACTCATGAACACGCAAGGGTGTAAGTTAATTTGGAAACCAGTCGGGGCATCATACCGGTATTCTTGAAAATACTGAAACATAATAGTGTCTGTGCCACTTCCAGCGTGTACATAAATAGTCCAGCTATAGTCATAGTAACAGTGTTTATCAATTTTTCCTAACATCGTCTAAGTTCCTATGTTGGACTGAGGGATGTTTAACGTAACTTTACCAACCGATCTGAAAGACAAAACAAGACAGGACGGGATAATCACACACATAAATGAGTGTGGCGCGTTCAATTCCACTTTTTAATTTCCGTTTCTGCTGCAATGCAATCAAAGTATTCAGTTTCTGTTGCAATGTCTCAAAGCCGAAATTCCTAGACCCATGTATTTATAATGCAAATACACAGACCAGTAAATACGAGTGAAGTCAACGCCGGGCCAGCCAGCCAGCCAATCGTGAGCAAACCAATCGCTGAAGTTCTTCCCCGCCGGCCGACCAATCACTGAACAGCCGGCCAGCCAGTCGTCGGCCAACCAATTGTTGAAATTCTTCCCCACCAGCCGACCAATCGCAGAACTTCTTTCCTGCCGGCCAGCCAATCGTTGAACTTGATCACTCAGGCAGCTAGTCAGCCAGTCACTCACTCACTCACTCAGCGACATTCGTGTTTATAGGGGCCTGGCCGCTGCTTGGCCTAGCCCAAAAATGGTACGTTCATGGGGACATTTTTTTTTCTGGCAATTTTAAATATGTTTTTGATAGAAGGGGTTGAGAAAATATAGTAGTATGCAGTGATGATTATACACCACCACTTTTGTCTAAAAGGAGACCTAATATATTACTTCTCAACAATTTTTTGGTGAAAATGTATTGAAAAAATTGTGTTGTAGGCAATGAGAACAAAAAATCATGGCCACAAGTATATTGACGTAAAAATATGGGTAATAAACAAAATCTCTGAAAACATCAATTTTTTTAATAACAATTGAAAGGTGTCACAGATTTTATTTTTTAACTCTCACATTGCCTGAATGCATGTCTAAAGGCTCATTCCATGATTACTGATGCCAAAAAGTTTGTATAGAATGGTCTGAGGCAACATTATTCTGCATTACCTCTGATGGTCGGTTGTTCCAGTATCGGAACAACAGAAAGGAGACCTAATATATTACTTCTCAACAATTTTTTGGTGAAAATGTATTGGAAAAAATTGTGTTGTAGGCAATGAGAACAAAAAATCATGGCCACAAGTATATTGACGTAAAAATATGGGTAATAAACAAAATCTCTGAAAACATCAATTTTTTTAATAACAATTGAAAGGTGTCACAGATTTTATTTTTTAACTCTCACATTGCCTGAATGCATGTCTAAAGGCTCATTCCATGATTACTGATGCCAAAAAGTTTGTTTAAACTGGTCTGAGGCAACATTATTCTGCATTACCTCTGATGGTCGGTTGTTCCAGTATATAGGTGTTTCTACAGAAAAGGGCACAATTACGGTAAAGACGGTCCACCCATTTTTTTTAACGATGAAACTTAGCGTTCCTATTCATTTGGGGGCTAGAAATATTGGGCATGATATTCGCAATTAGGGGCAACTTTAAAGGGACACTCATTCCAATGACCTTGACATTCAAGGTCAGATTATGACGCAGATGTCCATACGGTAAACATTCAAAATTGAGCCAACTGAAAACTAAGTTGAAAATTAAACCCTTTTCACTGATAACTCAGACTTGCCACCAGTATTTATATCCCCGAAATATGAGTTTCGGGGATATCATGGTTTCGCCCCACCCGCCGCTGCTGCCGCCGCATCCGCAGATTTTAGCCATTAGCGCAGTAACTCTCAGAATACTTTACATTGGCTTCTCATTTTTAGCATATGGGTAGGTGGCGCTATATATTGAAAAAATCAGTTTTTTAACCATATCTCTGGAACAATTACTTACACAGACCTCAAATTTGCCTCATGTTGTAGGTCTAGTGTAGGGGAATCTAATAAAGGGGGCTTCGAGGATTGGGGAATTTTGGGGATATACCCCTTGCTGTCGGCTCCAAAACAACAACAACACAAAAGGAGGCCATTTTGAAACCTTCTGGGTGTGGTGGCTGAGTGCCAAGGCTCAGGTAGTATCTGAATTTTTACTTGTCACATATAGTCAATGTCTTTGCCGTAATCATGAAAGAGTTTTTGTAGCTAGTGCTTCTTTATGAGATTATGCTTGATTAGAAACCTTTTCAGAGAGGTAGAAAATAAGGGAAACTTCAGCCCTCACATTGGTTGCAAATATCCATGGGGCTGCATTATATGTTTTTACCGGCGTCTTTACCTTTTTTTTTTTTTTTTTTTTTAATCTTTCGGAATTACGGTAAAAACATCAAAATTACGGTATAGACAAGATCATATTAGAATCAAATTTTGATGCCTGAGGCCTGCCTAGCTGGCCTTTTTGCCCTTTTAATTCTTTCATCACACCAGGCCTATTGCACTGCCACCACTTGACTAGGCCTACTTCATCTGGCCTTAAAATCTGGTGCCCTTTTAAAATCCAGACCCGGGAGGGGGTATGGAATCAAATTAGGGCCAAAAGTTTTGTGCGTGTGCAAAAAAGTTTTGAACTTGAAGAAATATTTTGTGTGTGTTAAAAACATGTTTGACATGTACGAATGACCAAAAGATTCATGCAGGAAGTATGATAATCCTTTCTTCAGTGCAATTTGCCAAAAACACTGATTACGGTAAAGATGTCACTTCGTCTTTACTGTAATTGTTGATTACGGTAAAGACACCTGACCATCTTAAAGTTTGTTGAAAAAAATGAAACCATCCATAACCCAGCTTTGCCATTTTAATACTGACTAGTACTTTGGAAGGCCTATTTGAAAAATTTAAAAAAAAGTGGAATCCCAGAGAAAATTTTTGATGGACATGTCTTTACCGTAATCATGCCCTTTTCTGTAGAAACGCCTATATAAGGTGACATGAGCTTTGAGCAGTGTCACAGTGTTAAACATGATAGCATGATGGAATGAGCTCTCTGAGATTGTTTGTAGCCGTATTGTGGTTTACGTGATACTGAAGACGGTAAATGCTTCAATGGCACTGTAAGAAACACCAGGAAATCCAAAGAGACTGGTTCGCTGAAAACTAGTGGCAGTAGAGGTGCAAAACGGAAGTTAAGTTTCTCTTATATTCATTATCTGTGTATGACAAGTAATCTGATTGAGCAAATCTGTTGTAACATCGGAAGAATCTCTTTGGAATAAGCCTCAAACCATATGAAATGCCAGGAAGTTTAGCAAGCCAGGAAGTAAAAATATCTATAAAAACTATGAAAGATTAAGTGGTGTAATCAAAGCGGTGGCCACACTAGATATTGACCATTTATCTCAAAAAGAGTTCATTTTTGTTTTAACTATATATTTTCTGATTACTTATTTTCATCTATATGATCCAATATTGCATGAAACAAACACGTGCATTGTATTTGGTTTCTGATTTATCTTGTTTTTGTTAAGAGTATAATCATCACTGCGCACTACTGTAGTTCCATTTTTTTTAATTTTTTTCCCAGGGATTTTAATTGTAGTGAAATATGTTAATGCAAGTATCAGTGACATCACATATGGCAAGCCACTTTATGGCATTCACCCAGCCACTTGATAGCATTAGACTACGAGCCAATGATGGCCTCTTTTATTTGCATGGACAACTGTTTGGACTGCAAATTCAGAGTTCCCATGAGCAGCTACCAAATGCAATTTCAACACTTGGAACAAGCTCCAGACCTTTTATTTAGTTCATTTGTAATGAAATTAGGGAACAGGCCACACATGGTCACAAAACTGACTGTGAGTCCGTGGTCCAATTATCTTTGAGCCTCTGAAAATGGAGCACTATGTATTGAAAAGGCTGTAATTCCTTAGTGGTAATGTGAGATTTCTGTGAAACCCCTTGAATTAAAATTGAAAGTCTTCACTTCAATAACTTCATGTTATTGTTTCAAATTTGTTGTGGTGGTGCACTGAGACAAAATTACAAAAATTGAGTCACTATTCAAATACTTGTGGACCTCACTGCATAATCAATGTAGTATTTGCCAAAACTAAAGTAGAAGTTAGAATTTTTTGTCTAGAAGCTGGTGGTTTAGCCATTTGGAAAATTGCAGCCAACTTTGATACAATGGCATTATTAGGGAGTAGTCAGGCTCGCTGAAGCCTGACCCCCTCTGTTTGGGTTCACCGCGGTATTTACTAATCTAGGTCTCTATATCGCCTCCTTGAGGATTGGTGCTTGTCACCTCAACAACTGTGTGAGAGCGAATGTTGAGTATGTTCAGCAGGGATGTGCAATTTGTGCCAGTTGGGCCTGGCGTTGTCATTTGTGATCGCGTACTTGCTGAGACCATGTTTTTGCCTTAAAGCCGACAGGCAATTCACCAAGTTTCTAAATAAATGTTATGTTCATCTGAGATTCATGAATCACTCAAAGCCAAATGGTTTCTGCTCAATTTGTGTATTATTAGCATAATTAATAGTCACCCCATGCACAAATTGGTGTGCCATATCGGCAAAAGATGACAGCCTTGCGGAAAAGCTGCCCCTAAAAAATGTTGACCTTTCTTTAACATTTAGGGTAACATTTGTATTTTCTCAGCTTAGAAATTAAAACCTGGCTTGCACACAAACCATGAGCCAGTCAGGCTGTTCTAGATTCAAAAAAAGATACTAGTATTAAATTAATGCACTTAATAATGTTGTTTGAGAATTTAGAAGTTCAGCGACTGGGGTTGGGCGAAATATCAGAAGTGTGACTTTTAACTCCTTAAGCTTTAAGTTTGAAGCCTCGAAGCTACAATCACACAAGCATACGCTCTGCTCATTCCTGTAAATTTGAATGCTGAATGGCAGCAAGTTTCTGCTTTAGAGATTTAGACATGCGGCACTTTGATAAGAGGTCCAAGTCTTCAAAACAAGGTGGCACTGGGAATTTTGCCCAAAATTATGATAGCAAATGTTCAACACCAAAAAACGGCAACAGTAATAAAAGAATTATGGCTGCCGGTCAGAGCCCTCCAATGAGACGAAAAGACACTTGCTAAGACACCACAGGACTACAGCTCTGACAATCATCGCAGAATTGAATCAGTCCATATCTGAATCTGGCTCAGCAAAAACAGTATGTTGTGAGCTTCGTAAAGCTGGTCTTCATGGAATTGTTGCTTATTAATGTTGGATAGTATTAAAAACAAAACTGCGTTCTTGCGCTTTTTTTGGTGTGCATTAACCCTAGTACTGCCGGTCGCCAATATGTGGAGGACCCACACTCGTTCCCCTGTGTGGCGGTTGTCGATGTATCGTTCCCTGGTAGCTTACCCTGTATGCTGTTGTTTCCACAACCACCTTGAAGTTTGAAAATCACCAGTGAAGTATGTCTTTCCTATTTCTCTGGGATGCAGGAAGGTAGGGGAATGCACTTTGAATCATCACAGGAAGTTTTGTTGTTTCACCTATGTATTCTCTGTGGGTTATTTCCTTTTTAAATATGGTTTTTGTGCAGATTTAATTGGGAGGTTGTTCAGTCTGCTGTTGTCTGCTGAAATGGCATTTTGGGGTGTTCATTGCTGTGTGCGAGCGATTTTAAAAAATGATCCCTTGTAATATTGCACTATTATTATTTTTTGTCCATAAAAGGTTATAATGCCGTGTGCATTAATTAAAAAAAAAAAAAAAAACTCAAAAAACAGGTAACAGCACATCGTTTTCTATTCTGTGTATTCCGGTGATATTCAGTATTTATGTAGGTGCAATGAGTTGCCATAAATTTTCAGTGACCTTTCAGTATTACTTTTCATTGTTTTCCCCTCCTGTACAGAAATATATGGTTTATAGAAAGGTAAAATCATCCCTTCTGAAGGAGATAGTAATGCAGATGATTCATTGTATCTGGTTTGTACAGTTAAATGGGCTTGTCGTTAGCAGATTTGTATTCTGGGAGGTTTGTGTGCTTAAACTAAGTGGGCTGCTGGTAGACTGGTAGGCCTAATTTTTTTCCCACTTTTAATTCTCTCTATTTCTGCGAGGTAGCTTTGTTTTCATCAGTTTTTGCACTTTGTACTTGGCTAATGTACACGAAGACCTCTTGGTTTGCTGGAAAGCAATGGAGCAGAATTTTTGGCCATCCTTGACCAAAAACTACCGTGTCATTCTTTGAATGATCTCTTGCATTTGCATGTAAGTGTCCATTTCCTTTTGGCACTGCAGTATGTGTATGTCATATTTGCTCACAAAAATTGCTTACATTTCATAAATATTATGAATTTTTTGTCTTTTGAAGGAGTTGACATCGTGCCCAGATTATAGTCATGAATGGATGCTGGGAGGCCGAGTCCTTGACATTTATCATGGTCATAGGCAGAACACAAGTGTCCATTTTGTTTTGAGCCAACAACTGTCATCTAGCAAATGGTCCAGATCTGCATATTTTACCATAATCTGTGCCAAAGCTGATGATACTCGACTGGCTGAGATCTGTTGGTTTAATATGGGAATGGTGCAATATGGAACAGAATGAAATTGTCATCAACGGAAATTTTCTAATTGGAATATTTGTACTGATAAGGTATTACCCAAAAGGCCTGGCTTGTCTCATTAGTCCTGAGAGAATACTGTATAACCTGCGAACAAAGGAATCCTTGTCTTTTGTGGTTTATTACTGGTATGATGGCAGCATGGTAATAAATTATTTGGCTCTGTATAATTAACAATAATCTATGCAGACTTATTTTGCAGCACATTTTAATGTACCAAATGCTGGCTTCTGACAATGACTTACTTGGTGTCCTGTGATGCATTATTTTCCCTGATTCTTTTTTTTTTTTTTTTTTTTTTGAATTTCTTTTTGTTTTAAAAGCATCAAAATTTTGGCTCCTTCTTCGAGGAATATTATTTAGCCTTGTTCTTATACTTAATATCTGCTATTCTTCCTCTCTCCTGTGGTCCAACTAATGTGAATATGGCAGTGAAATGAAATATTCCAAAAACTCTCAATCATAACAAAGCATCAGTGACTGGGTCAGTATAGCGCCGTAAGTTCGGCACTAAAAGTTTTCTGATGGAGTTATTCTTTGGCCTGAAGAGTGGGGACTTCCAGGCTGACTGAATTTGTCTAGAATGAAAAAGTCACACCTCTCTTACCAATTCCTAAGTTGGTCGCACTTGGAACAGTTCTCATGGTCTGACGTATGACCTCTCCAATTTCATGCACTGGGAACAAATCTCGCGTGAACTTATGTGGTGACAAACAAAACACTTAAGTAGTTCGAGAGAACTCGCTCATTGGAAGAAATTGCTGAATGAACATGGTTATATTTAGGGAGCCTATCCTGCCCAGCCAGCTAATGGTTAGACCAAGTGAGTAGTAACACATGTTACGTTGTCTGAAGGTTATCGGTCATACTTACGAATTGACGCGGACTGCCAGAATGGAGCATGCATGAGCGAGTGGTTCTGTGGATACCGACGTGTTAAATCGCAGGCCATTTGCCTCTCTATCAGTTGCTGTGATTGTGACAAGGTGCCTTTGAGGTGACCGTCCTTTTTGTCGATCATTAATGCTCATGTTAAAATGGGTTGCAGTCATAGGCAGTTTAGCTAGAGAGACCAATATCATTCTCTACTGAGCGACGGGATGGTGCATCCAGCCCGCTGAATTTCGTCTCGACCTGAGGTCACGTAAAGTGAGGGATGAGGCTGGAGTGGTGTGGAGGCACAGGGGAAGGTGTCGAAGCCTTTGAAAAGAAAATGGAGATGAGAGGACTGGACATCAAATGAACATAGCCTCGCTTCCACCGAGCAGTCCAGTTCCATTCTGTCAGGACACTTAGTCAAAAATGGTTTATTTAAGGCTTATAAGCATACATGGACTTTGGCGACATGGTTCTGTTCAGGGAGCTCACTGCCTGTCCAGGTGTGAAACCAAAGGCAGGAGCTGCAACTAAGAGAACTGGGTGTTGTATTGAATTGCCCCAGCACATTAAGCTATGGCAGCATACCTAGAAGATGTGATGTAAGGGGGTGTAAATGGATATGAGTGATACAGAACAGACCATACCCCAACCAGGAACAGAACGGCAACCCCCAGCTACACATGTAATGACAAGGAAAGTGACTGATTGGCTTTTAGTAGCTCTATGTTTCTTATTAACCATTCCCAGACATTTTTGACTTAAGGTCTGACTGAAGTGGCATCTAATTGAAGACCCAAACTGTGCCTGATGTCTGAAAATGCAAAGAGAGATTATGTAATAATAATTGAGTGTTTTGAGAGAAGGCTTGGTCTCCTGTTGTAATTTCATTAGAATTTTCAAGTTGCCAACTCCTCATCAGTGTAACAGTTAGAAGGAAAGACAGGACACAGTAGAGACTGTATGTGTTTGGCTCTGGTTGGCTACAGTATACTGTATATTAACCAATTAAATCTTGTAAATCGTAGCATTTTACTGGTCAATATTTGTTGGTGGGACTTTCCGTTCCAATGTGGAGGTTTGGCAAGAAAGTAATCTTAATATGCGTAACAATCCTTGTTGCAAGCTAACTTGGTATTGTTTATATTCAAAAATTGTAAACTGTACCAAGGGCAATGGTTTAATGTGGTAAGTGGGTCATAACTCTGGATATCTATTGTCCAGTAAGATGTGAATCTTACAGCTTTATTTATTTAAGAAATATTCAATGTTCAGCATGCCAGACAGTCTAGCTACACGACACTGATGGCTTCCTGTGTCTTTTATGTGACTGTTCATGAACTCAACATGGGTCACAGCTAACGGAACATTAATTAGTTTTCTAGTGGAAGCGGGCTTTTTATGTCCATTAAGACCAGCTGACCACATCCATCACATGTGGGCGTCATTACACCACACAGATCTGGGAAACTTTTCTCGGTGTTTTGAGTGCTTTAACCCATTAATGCCCAAATTTCTGTTCAAAGTACACTTTATTATCGGATATGGTGTGCAATGAACATGAAACGCTTAAATTCTGGTGAAAAATAATTATTTTGTCATCGAGGACCCCAAATATGTATGTCCCATTACAAATGTACACGGATTTTTGAAAGCATTTTAAAAAAATTCCCCATTCTGAGAAAAACATATTTAGTTAGTGCTATAATCTCCAAGTTTTGTTCTTAGAGTTGTATAAAGATGTGTCTCAGAAAGAAAAGGCACTCTCGCCTTTTAGAGCGTCGCATAGTGCTGTTACAGATTCAAGAAATTCATGCAAATGTCGGCCCCCACCACAGCTGTAAGGGGAGACTACTCTCATAAGCACTTTTCCTGGATGCTTCCCTGGATTACTGGTTACTTCCCTGGATTAATTTATGGCAGCTTAGTCACAGTAACGTTTTCACTTGGGTCACAGAGGTTATAATGTGTCCCCTCCCTCCCAAAAATGAGACTGTGGTCATTAATGGGTGAGTGAGGTAACAGTTTTTCTCCCTGTTTCCAAAGTAATATTCCAGGGCACAGTTGAGCAATCAGGGTCCCCGGTACCCCCACTTTTTAACACAGGATTTCTGAAAATGACCGAAAAAGAGATTGCAAGGCTGCAATGTTAGATTGTAAATATGGCAATAATTTGAGTAAATGATTAGGGGAAAAAAAAGTCTGAACTTCCTCCGAATTTCCAGTTTTTACCCCATCAATTCCGAAAGAATTGGCTCATCAAAAATTATGAAAGATTTGTTTCAAGTGGTACCTCATTTAGTTTTGAATGTTATGAAACGTGAATGGAAAACGGAAAACAGCCAGTTGAGTGTATTGAGCTAATGTTGAATGCGAGGTCACACAGACTTTCAAACTGGTGCTAAGCGGCTAATATACAAGCCTGATAAGCCTAATAAACAAGTTAGTGCTCTAATAGTTGCATTATGCAAATAAATGTTGGTACTGTTTCACGAGCATTTAAAGTTCAGAATCTTCGAAAGACGGGGAACAGGTTGACTATAATCTTACATTGGCGGATCCTTAATTGTGCCCTTTCCTCAAATGGCAGGGCAGTGGTCCAAGGTCTCCTAGAGTGTATGATCCCATATTCAGATGCTGCTTTCAAGCTTAGGTGTCATCAGTACTTTACATTCACGCTTGCAGTTACAGTCAAAAAAAATTCTTGTTGCAAAACATCATATGAAGGCCAGATTTTGGAAAGAATAAATGTTTTGGAAAATTAGTGTAAATATTCCAGATGATGAATCTGTCTGTCAGTTGTCTGAATGGATCCCATAGCTCAATTTCCCCTTCTCTCGTCCTGGTGCTCTGTCACTCATTCAGTTTCAGTTTCTCTCTGTATGAATGTCAATCATTTGTTTTTCATTCACCCTCCTCATCAATACCATAATTGTCCAGTGTTAATTCAACTCTAACGGAGTGCATTTAAGTCCAGCAGGTACAATTATGAGTCGATACACTTTAGCTCTCTAGCTCATAGTCACTCCATACAGCAGCACTGAACTCGGGCTAGTTATCAACCAAAGCAAGCAGACCGCTTTTTTTTTTTTTAAATAAGATCTCTATTCAGTTGCCATTCCATTCCAATCCTGAACCTTCCACTGCCCCCTCCTGCCTTCATAAGCTCTGCTTCCCTTTTTGTTTTCCTCCTCCATCTCCCATTTCACAAATGCTGCCAGTAGGGGGCAGCGCAGGCCAGCAGTGTGCTTCTCTGTGGGCACTGTGGGAACAGATACGCAGGCATGCTGTAACGCGGCAGTGCAGGTGTTCAGCATTCTCAACACCTGCGCTGCTCTCGCTTTACACTGCATGAATTATTGGCTTAGCAGATGCCAGCAGCCCAAGCGATGTGCCCAGGTTATTTTTTTATTTTTTTTTTTTATACATTACACCCTGCTGATGCTACTGGGTATTCACTGAAACAGAGTGGAGTTACTGACTCGCTTGAGAGTACAACAGCTGCATTTTCGCTGAATTTGACACGTGAAACTTCTTTGCCACAAATCCGTTTGAACTTAATTGCAATTTGCTGCTGTCGATGCGGTTGATGCTTTAACTGTCCTGAATGATGGAAAAACATGGTTTTTCTGAAGTGCTTTTGAGGAGTGATAAACTTGAGTGAATAGATCTCTGTTAGCCCTCTCCTGATAAAAATCAGTCTTATCTGCAGAATCTGGCCGTGTTAATTGTTGAGGGCTATGAGGCTGAAGTAATGTGTCTGAAGTGGTTAGATCATTGTTATCCATCCACTATAAAATTTTATCACTCCAGGATGCTGGATCTGAACTTCCGGAATGTTCTATGACTGAGACAAATACTGGTCTGGTCAATTTATACTCAGTGGCCACATTATTAGGCTCTCCTGCTTATTGACTGCTCCTCAAAATCACGTTTCTGCAGGTCAGCAGAATGCAGTTGCTGTTTGAGTAAACATTGGACTGTCTCAGTGATGTTGACCTCAGTGATTTTCACTGTGGTATGATTGCCAGACATGGTTTACCAGCTGCTCTGAAACGGCTCCCCTCCTGAGATTTTGGTGCTCTGTGCTTTCTAGTGGTTACCAGTGTGGTACAGTCAACAAAGAGTAGAAGTAGATGACAATGTGTTTTGAAACAAAATGAGTGATGTGTCATTCATCCTGTACACCAGCCTTTAGTTTGAACATGGTGAATGTTTCAGTCTTTCTGCGATGTTCGCCACTTAAGTTTTCATACAGTTGATTTTGGCCAAATGTATGGTTGTCAGCAGCCAAAAATGATCATTATCCTTTTATTAAAAATGATTTGATTATTGCTACATTTCCTCTTGCAATTTTTCTTGTCAACTGATTGATTTTGAAATGTATAGTTTACAGTAGTGAGAGATTGTTTTAATGGAATTTACCAAGGAAAAGTGTACTGTTTTTTTTTTTTTCTTTTTTAAAATTTGTTTTTGTCTTATTTTTTTCTTCTCTCTCAATTTGGAATGCCGAGTTGGATTTGTTGTTGACACAACGTCGGCCTGCTGATAAAACCTCGTATCTTCAAAATGATAAACTTTACAGGAGAGCATAAAAAATGTTTAATTTTGCATGTAAGAATGCAGTTGAGCTGTGTTCAGGTAGGATGACTATTTTTCTTCCAAGAATGTATTTTGTATTTTGCAATGTTTATGTTATTATCGTGGACATACCAGTTTTTGTGTCTTATCAAATTTGCAGATATGAGGTTTTATCAGCAGGCCGATGACAAGTTAGATTTGTTGTTCACTTAATTTAGATTTGTCGTTCATTCAAGTGAGATTTGTTGTTAACACAAGTTAGTATTGTTTTTCACGCAGGTTTGATTGGTGGTTCACTCTAGTTACAGCGGGGAAAATAAGTATTGAACGCGTCAACATTTTTCTCAGTAGATATATTTCTAATGGGCCTATTTATTTTATTTATTTTATTTGTCCTTTATTTTACCAGGAATAAATCCCATTGAGATACAAAATCTCTTTTCCAAGGGAGTCCTGGCCAAGACAGCAGCATAAAGGTTTCACACAGAAAACAACAGACAATGACAAGGTGAAAAATACATTAACCAGCTTTAGCTGTAAAGCATGTACATGCACTGGTTAAGTAAGCCTTAATTCTGGTTTTAAAAACATGTAAACTTATGCGATGATCCAGTTTAAGATAATTCTGTAGCCCGGACCAAGATGAGGGAGCAAAAACAGAGAAAGCTCGATTTCCAAAAACAGAGTGAGTTTGAGGGATGGCAAACATGATGTGTCCGTAAGAACGTATTGACATGAAATTTTCACCAGATGCCGGTAACAACCCAAGTAATCCACACATACAAAGAAATCAATACAAATAAGTCCATAAATTAAGTTATGTGTAATTGCCAGAATTGAAGGGTTACTATGGTTACCAAGGGAATGTTCATACTCCCAGAAGTAGATTTTGCTGTTATAAATGTTACATAAGTCAGGATTTTGAAGCAATCATTCAAGTAGATGGGAGGTGTTGATTGAAAGAAGACTGGTTCTCCAAAATAAGGATTTTCTGCATTTCAAATGTTCATTGCTGATTTTTCTAAGTGAATATTGATTTTACCAAGTTATACTAGTGTTAAACAAGTAGTTCCGCCTGCCATAAAGGCACAAAAGCAAGGAAGCTTAGCTAAAATAACATGTTTGTATTGAAAAGTAAGCAATAAAGTGTTTTTGGTGTTAAAAGTACTCAAGTCCGAGATTTTTTTTTTTCACAGAAAGTACCTAAGTCCAGCTATTTTGTCACAAAAAAAGTACTGAAGTTCAAAAAACTTTTCTCGATTTCTTTGTAATAAAGGAGAATCATTCCGCAAAAAAAAATGGTGACTAACCATGATTAGCCCCTAGAACTAGCGCAAAAGTCCATAATAAACTACCTTGAAAAAAAGTATCTGCAGCATGTTTTGAAAACTTTGACCATCAATATCTCAAAACTGACATTTTGTGACTTAAGTACTTCTTGCAGGTCTTCAATTTGTGTTTCACACAATTTAGTTTCAGATTTGTTGCTCACACAAGTTAGATTTGTTGCTCACATAAGTTAGATTTGTTGCTCACATTAGTTAGATTTGTTACTCACACAAGTTAGATTTGTTGTTCACACCAGTTAGATTTGTTGTTCACATTAGTTAGATTTGTTGCTCACACAAGTTAGATTTGTTGTTCACACAATTTTAGATTTGTTGTTCACACAATTTTAGATTTGTTGTTCACACAAGTAATTTGTTGTTTACGCAGGTTAGATTTGTTACTCACACAAGTTAGATTTGTTGTTCACACCGGTTAGATTTGTTGTTCACATTAGTTAGATTTGTTGCTCACACAAGTTAGATTTGTTGTTCACACAATTTTAGATTTGTTGTTCACACAGGTAATTTGTTGTTTACGCAGGTTAGATTTGTTGCTCACACAAGTTAGATTTGTTGCTCACATTACTTAGATTTGTTGCTCACACAAGTTAGATTTGTCGCTCACATTAGTTAGATTTATTGCTCACACAAGTTAGATTTGTTGTTCACACAGGTTAGATTTGTTGCTCACATTAGTTAGATTTATTGTTCACACAAGTTAGATTTGTTGTTCTCGCAAGTGATATTTGTTGTTCACACAATTTTTGATTTGTTGCTCACACAGTTAATTTGTTGTTTACACAGGTTAGATTTATTCGTACAAGTTAGATTTGTTGTTCGCGCAATTTAGATCTGTTGTTCTCACAAGTTAGACTTTTTGTTCACACAAGTTATATTTGTTGTTCTCACTAGTTAGATTTGTTGCTCACACAAGTTAGATTTGTTGCTCACACAAGTTAGATTTGTTGTTCACACAGGTTAGATTTGTTGTTCACACAGGTTAGATTTGTTGTTCAAACATTTTAGATTTGTTGTTCACACAATTAAGATTTGTTGCTCCCACAAGTTAAGTTGTTGTTCTCGCAATAGATATGTTGTTCTCACAAGTTAGATTTGTTGTTCACGCAGGTTAGATTTCTTGATTTTACAAGTTAGATTGGTTATTCTCACAGGGTAGATTTTTTTTTTTTTTTTTCGCAAGCTAGACTTGTTCATGTGAGTTCAATTTGTTTACACATGTTTAATTTTTTGTTGTTGTTGTTGTTGTTGTTTTTCTCCACCCACAAGTTCGATTCCTTGTTCTCACAGGTTTGATTTGCTGTTTTGCCTTTGGAAGGGCACAACATGGGTCCAGTGCAGTCACACCTTATTTTTGGGGTTCAGTTCAGCTGTGCTCCATTGTCAATACACTGAAGCAGTGAAGTTCAGATCAGACATCAGATACCCAATAGACTAGAGGACTGAGCCTCTATTGAACTGTTGATGGAAACCATCCTTAATTGATCATCATAATGCTCAATCTACATGTCCTTTACCCCTAATGGCTACTAACCAAAGTGGCTTTGGAAGCCATTCTAATACATGACCTGTGCTGTCTTGATTGTGTTTAATCTGGCTAAAGATTTTCTGGCTTTCAAACAAACTAAAAACTGGTTTGGATCTGTTGTGTAAAAAATAACATTGGTCTGAAAATTCATATCTAAAACTTTTATAGTCATTGTTATGTAGTTTAAAAGTCTAGCAAACTTGACCTTGGAAAGCTGCAGATTTGCTTCACAGACAATTATGTTTATCCTGCGTATAGGGAGCGACCCTCTGTGCGAACGGGTGACTTGGAGAAAATTTAGGCTGTCAATCAAGAGAGTGTAGGGCGTGGACTGAACATCCAAAGGTCTCCTGAAAAATGGCTGTAACTTTGATGTGTCTAAACTGCAGGTACAAAAGCATCTATCAGTCATTCCTATTAATCTGAATGCTTCTTAGTGGCATGTTTTTGCTTGAAAGGTGTCTAATTGGCAGCAAAGCAAGACGAGGATACTTGCTAACAGAGTTCCAGTGGGGCCAGCAGTGTATGATGCTTTGATACCCCTTGTATGTGGTGATTGTTGGAGTTTTAATTCAATTCAAAGATAATAAGATTTAAGCTGCTGTAAGGTTTGAAGTCGGTGGCTGGAAATATGACCCATTATCTTGGGAAATGAAAAAAGAAGCTGTTAACCTGGACTGCATGCCACCACTTCCTGCTTGTGCTGAACATAATGTGATCATGTGATCAAAGAGGAAATCTGTGCTCTTTTGACCTGTTTGTTGTGCTCATTATGTTGCAGCATGAAACTCTTGCGACTGACCCATAGACGTGCTAGAAAAGAGGGATGTTTCACTCAGTGTTACCATACAGAGTATGGGATGGGAGCTCTGGGTCGGGTAGATGAGGAATACTGCCACTATGATTTTTTGGGGTGTGGTAGCCAGAACGGCTAATAGACATTGACTGGACTCAGGATTTTTGAGTTTGAGTTATCTTATTTTGTTTTGAATTTGAACCACTTTTAACCCTGTCTTCTTTCTCTGTTAACTGGTCCCCGTATTTCCACACTTGTTGCACCAGTTTCATGGGCGCTGACTGTATTAGACTGTTAGCCTTGCAACACTGTGGCAGCCCATCATTTAACACTGAGAGATGTTTTTCTGGATTGACTTGAGAGATGATGACACGACAAAACAAGTTGCAACTGTTACATGTAATTGATCTGGGTATTTAGTTGGGATTAAGTTTTTTTTTTTTTTTCAGTCCTTAAGTTGAGAAATTAGTCCATTTATGCGCTCAGACTTGATGGTAAGCTATTTGAAAGGCTGTCAACCAGCTCTGAGCTAATGATTATGTCTGCTGTATTCAATGTTATTTATTTATTTATTTTTGTCAGGTGCCTCCAACATATTTAAGATGCTTATTCTTCATTGTAAGTGATGATGCGATGCTGGTTCCTTTTTACTGTACTTCAGCTCTAGAGCTAAGATGCAGTTGGCAGTCCCTGGCAGTTTAGTGCAATGATTATAAAGTGGATGGTGACAGTCCGAAGTCCATATTCCTGAAAGAATACAACTCCCAGTATACAACAGTTTTGGAAAGTGGTGGCAAGTTTCTGAGCCACAACTTTGGCTACTTTCTTGAGTACAGTTATTTAATCTGTTGAGAAAGGACAGTTTCTTAATTGATTGAAAGCTGTGTTCCATCTTGAAAAGTGGGCATTTTTTTATTGTTTTTTGAAAGGTGTATAACATTCACCTGTGTTTCAGTTTATGAGCTAGTATCTTATCTGTGGGTTTATGTTTAGCCCAAATACCCAGCCTGACTGTTAAAGTATTCCTGGAAAATGGGCTAAGTCAGCTTTGTGATTCTACATCAATCAGCAGTCCTTCAGTCAAGAAAATATTTACCAGATCTCTTTAAAAAGCACCCCAATTTGCAAGAATCACTCTCATTCTTGCTCCGAGTGGGGTTATGCTCTGATTTATTTTATCAGTGCATTGAAATTGTTTTACTGGTGAAGTATAAACCATATTTTAACATTCAAATATACTCATTGAATTATAAACTTAATGAGTATTCTTTTAATATTTTTTGTTATAGGCCTAGAACAATATTTTTATTTACTGGTGCTCGCCACGCTCACCCACCTCTTCCAGATTTGAGCATTTATTACTCATGGTTGGAAGGCCTGAAATTGGACGTTTGTCTCCCTCTAGTGGTTAGAGTGTGGAACGCAGAATTTGAGGACTCAGATGGCATGTCGATTGAATTATCTGAAAACACTTCCCTGCTCCTGGAACTTTGGGGGAAAAACGGGCAAATTGTCTGGTCGGGTGAATGTGTTCTTTGAGATAATACTTTGGCGATAGAATCTTACTGTTCACTGTGGCGATACTTCACTATGAAAATGAAGCACTACTGTTTGGGTTATAAAAGAAGTCTGATGATGGCTGTGTTACAGGTGAGCTGCTGCTTGGGGCCCAGGACAGAGCAGAATGGAGAAACCACACTCCACTCTGAGGAGCCGCTTCTGGCACAAGCAGGTACATAATGATTCTCTTGAACATTCACTTCACCAATACGTTACGATCAGACTTCCACATTAAAGTGGCTTGTCAGTTGGTCTTTCACGGGGTGCTACACAAGGCTTTCAGTCAATTTTGTCGGACACTGGTGTGCATTGTCTTGCTGTGGGCACCTGGGAATTGGTCTATTGGACAGTGCCTGAATATTTTGTTCAGGTTGGATGCAATTGTTTCTGATTGGATGTTTTTTTTTTTTTTTTCATATATTTGTTGCTGACATCAGTTGTGAAGGCAGGCAGTTATGAATGAAACAGGATGTGGGAGCTGCGGAGTTTGAGAACTCTTGAGTCAGTGATGACTGTATTCTCTCTGAGTGCTTACCTGGCAGTGCTGCTGTGCTGTACTCAGTGAGGACTGAATGAGGGAGTACTGGGGATAAAACTGCTCAGTTTCTGATGAGAGTGACTCCAGCGCTTTCATTAAGGCTTTTATTGAGCCAGTAGTGATTATTTCACAGATTGTGTGATGCACAAATTGTGTTGGGTGGGGGGGTGATGGCTGCGATATACCCTCTGACCCTCGTGCACCACACTCCTCACATATACTGCATTTTAGGCTAAGGTTACATGCACTATAGGGCTATCAGCGCATGTGACAACCTGTGTGGAACAGCTGTTGCACCTTGGTCCAAAGGCCTTTATACTCCTCATTAGGCTCTTCCACCACCGCTGGTATCGCACCTCACATCCCTTACATGGTGTGCTTGAGTTGTGTTGTACATCTGTATTTGAACAAGAAGAATGTCAGCACCCGAAAATGTCCTTTGAAATGATTTTATTAGGCTATCAGACGAACGCGTTTCGACTCGTGGTCTTCGTCAGCGGAACGTCAGTCGAAACGCGTTCGTCTGATAGCCTAATAAAATCATTTCAAAGGACATTTTCGGGTGCTGACATTCTTCTTGTTCAATAATTTTTTTTGTCGTGCACCGAAATAATTTACTGGTTTGGAGGGTGCTCCTTTTTCGCGTTTTCGGTACATCTGTATTTACCTATTTGGAGTTGACTCCTGGTTCCTTGTGCCCGATCTAGAGCCCCAGTAAAGTGACAGAGGAGGCTGAGGAGCCCAAAGCCAAAGTGCCCAAGACCGCCACCGAGGACAAGTGCTGCCAAACCGAGCACCATCACCCGGCCTGCTGTGAGCCTGACGCGGGCACAGGCACGGGCTCCCCTAAAAATACAGGTGAGCTGTTAACCCACCGTACTGCCCCTGCTCAAACCACGCACTGTCTCCTCACCTGCGCTTAAAAGCACACACATGCCGCCCCAGAAACCGCAGGTCCTCCCCTTACCGGTCACACTGTCCCCAATCACACAACACACTGTCTCCTCACCTGCGCATAAAAGCACACACGTGGCCCACTGCCCCAAAAACCGCAGGTAGTCCCCTTACCGGTCACACTGTCCCCACTCACACAACACACTGTCTCCTCACCTGCGCATAAAAGCACACACATGGCCCACTGCCCCAAAAACCGCAGGTAGTCCCCTTACCGGTCACACTGTCCCCACTCACACAACACACTGTCTCCTCACCTGCGCATAAAAGCACACACATGGCCCACTGCCCCAAAAACCGCAGGTATTTCCCTTACCGGTCACACTGTCCCCAATCACACAACACACTGTCTCCTCTCCTGCGCATAAAAGCACACACATGCTGCCCCAAAGACCGCAGGTCTTCCCCTTAACGGTCACACTGTCCCCACTCACACAACACACTGTCTCCTCTCCTGCGCATAAAAGCACACACATGCTGCCCCAAAGACCGCAGGTCTTCCCCTTAACGGTCACACTGTCCCCACTCACACAACACACTGTCTCCTCACCTGCACATAAAAGCACACACATGCTGCCCCAAAAACCGCAGGTCTTCCCCTTACCGGTCACACTGTCCCCACTCACACAACACACTGTCTCCTCTCCTGCGCATAAAAGCACACACATGGCCCACTGCCCCAAAGACCGCAGGTATTCCCCTTACCGGTCACACTGTCCGCACTCACACAACGCACTGTCTCCTCACCTGCGCATAGATGCACACACATGGCCCACTGCCCCAAAGACCGCAGGTATTCCCCTTACCGGTCACACTGTCCCCACTCACACAACACACTGTCTCCTCACCTGCACATAAAGGCACACACTTGGCCCACTGCCCCAAAGACCGCAGGTCTTCCCCTTACCGGTCACACTGTCCCCACTCACACAACACACTGTCTCCTCACCTGCGCATAGATGCACACACATGGCCCACTGCCCCAAAGACCGCAGGTCTTCCCCTTACCGGTCACACTGTCCCCACTCACACAACACACTGCCTCCTCACCTGCACATAAAAGTACACACATGGCCCACTGCCCCAAAGACCGCAGGTATTCCCCTTACCGGTCACACTGTCCCCACTCACACAACACACTGTCTCCTCACCTGCGCATAAAGGCACACACATGGCCCACTGCCCCAAAAACCGCAGGTCTTCCCCTTACCGGTCACACTGTCCCCACTCACACAACACACTGTCTCCTCACCTGCGCATAAAAGCACACACATGGCCCACTGCCCCAAAACAGTAGGAATTCCCCTTAGTTGTCACACTGTCACTGATTACACTGTAGTCTCAGAACACCACACACTGTCTCCTCACCTGCGGGCTAATGCATGAAATATAAAGGTCTTGAAGATGTGAGCGAGTTGCATAAATAATTATTTTGAATGTGTTCTAGATTGATCTGATGCTTGCATGTTCATGGATAGCGCTACTCTCTGTGCCATTTTCACAACCATTCTGAGCGCTCGTGCAGCCGGCCTGCCAAACTGACCCTGGTGTCAGAGTTCACAGGGGATTATGGGACATTCCTCTGCCCAGTCTCATTACTCAGACCCCACGACACCCCCTAACTCCTCCGCCCCCGTGAGCGCATACATTCGCCCCCCTTAAGGGATGGGGTGGGATTCGCTGTAACCCGACCTCTCTCTAGCTTCAGCAACCCCAGTCATGTGACCTGCGGTTGCATGTGCTGCAGAGTACTGCAGCGGGTTGTTGCGTTGTGCTCTGTATTCCAGCTGGCCTGGGCTCTTAATGTCTTTTGAGGAAGAACCTTCTAGTAGCAGGAAGAGAGGTGACTTCAAGCACACATATCTAGGGCCCTTCTGACAGATACATTGTGTTTGTACACAGGCCTAAAGGTGGGCTGCATGTTAACCGGAATTTCTTGTGTGTTTTTGAACCCTTAGAGCACTGAGTAGATTGGAAAATAATTAAAAATGTTATTATCCTGAGCTGTTGAAAATCTATCATGTGGCAACTTGTTTAAAAGAGCTCCCTTGCGGTTTTCAATGGCATCTGATTTTGATATCTTACATCATTGGGCCGCTAAAGTTGAGTATTGCGCTCTAAGGGTTAATGTTCACGGGCTCGCTGGTTTTGGGCTAAAAGAATCATTGTGAAAAGGGCTCGATTGCGCCACTGATTGAAGACAGAATCCACTCTCTAGTGGGATGAATGATTCATATCATCCCTGTGTTAAAAACAGGTTCATGATTATGCTGGTTATAGACCCATTTTCCCTCCTTTCTGTATTTTCAATTGGTTTTTTTATTAGTAGGATCCTTATATAATTGTTCATTTATGCCAGGTATAACACCTTTTAATGGCTTTATTTTCCATTGAAATATATTAGGCTTTGATTATATTATTTTTTCACATTAGGTACAGGTCTTTAGATTTGGAAGACTATGCTGTTACTGGAGTGCTTAGAATTTAGCACCATTTATCTTGGCAGTAGTGGATTAGATGTTATGTTTTTTATACTGGGTTTAATGTACGGCAGTTACTTCTGGGATTTGAGTGCATTTTAGGTCATGGAGTATTGAATTGAATTTCAGTTGGGTTAAATGAACTGTTGCAGTACAGTATAGTGAGCTTGGCTCACTGTGAATTTTGCTGACATGAAAACGGTTCCATTAAGAAAAATTTTGAAGATGACTGTGCTCACAGAGGGGAAATTGATTAATTGAGGGCTAATGTTGCTCTTGTGGATTCCCATATTTCATTCAGTTTGGCTCTGTCTGCGTGTGCTTGATTAATGGGTTAGCATTAACACCGCACACTGTGTCCGCTCCTGTTGGTGAGATAATTCTGTGTGTTTGTGTATATTTGGTGTTAAATGTGATCTAGTGTGTTGGCTGTTGCAGCTCTGTGCATTAGTTGCGCTCGGGGTCTCCTGGGTCACCTCTGTTTGATGCTGTTGCTATTGGCTTTCATGCTTTTTGAACCTGGGGCTGTAAATGTATGAAAACATACACAGAACTTCCGAAATGGGGGAAAAACTATTAGGCCCCATGAAAAATATATTGGTTTATCATCCTTTTAATCTGAAAAATGTGATGCAGGCAGGAAAATTTTTTATTTTTCAGTCAGTATATTGTTATATAGAGTTTACGCAATGCGTTTGTGACATGTTTTATTAGGTTTCTAGACATGTTCATTTTCCAGTTCTCAACTGAGAACAACGTAGGAACGTAACTTTTTTGAGTAAACGGCTTAAGTGTCCTTCTATGGGTACATTCACGCTACTCACTAAGAGCATTAAGCCGATTGCCCTTTTTTGATGCTAATAACAATTAAAAAAATAAAAAATAAAAATAAATAATTGATGCGGCCACGAATTTCAGTGCGGGCGAGGATGATAAACCAATACTTTTTCATGGGGCCTTAACTGTGATGTAAATGTAGCACTTTCATGGTAGAGACGAATGTTACGTGGTCAGGTAGGAGTGGATGATGTGACAGACCGGCCCTCGGTGGCTCATTTGTTTGGCTGCACTTTGCCCTCTGGTCACAGGGGGCCATACTGGGACCCGCCCCCTCTCGTTGGACACATACTAATCTGAGTGGTGGGGGAGGGGCTAAGGCCAGAGGGCAGGGCTTAGGGCGGGCCTGAGCTGAGCCTGCAGCCTCTGCGGCTCTCTCTGATTTGCACACGCTCAGACCGTCTCTCACACAGTGCAAGCACTCGCTCAGACTTAAGACCTGTGCGCAAACATACATATTCTTAGAGCATACGTTGCCAGCACCGGACCAGTTGAGACGGTGACATGAAAACATAGAAGACTTTGTACGGCCACATATAATGCGGTCCACAAGTATCTGGACAGTCATTCTGAATAAAAATACACTGCTCCGCTATAATGTACACATGGCTTTGGTGTAAAAATAAATATCCAGGAATTAAAGTCTGACAGCCTTTGCTGTAACCTGATTAACGTTGTTCTCCAGTCCAGTGTGCTACAGAATTGAAAAGCTATAGTTATATCTCTATCTGAATGCTTACTAACTGCACTGAATGCTCACTCAGCCATCTTTAGGTGATCTGTGACACAGTCAGGGCGGGATACAAGAACAGTACTCAGAATGCAGGACATGCTCATTGCCACTAGGGGCAGTATAAATTCACATTTTATTTTATCTTTATGGTTTAGCAGTTTGCTCTCACAAAATCACACAACCTTGTTTTGGCCTGCCATTTTTTTTTATCTCTCCTTGAATTCATTTTCACTAGTGTATTAATAAAAGCTATGACATTATTGTCTGTGTCAATTTGCAGCCAGGAGTCGGTGAAATTATAACTCCTCTTATAGCAGATTTTAAACTCCAAGGTCCTTATTTTCCTGTTGGTACATGGTGTTCAGTATATACAGTGCCTAATCCAGCCCATTTTCTGCTATGGTGCTTTCAGTCATGAAAATACCCAAATTTAATGCTTGTGCTTGTTGTGCCCTTGACTGTTGCTATTCCTGTCTGCCATTAATTCTGACAAGACCAAGCCCTGAACTTAAATTTTTTTTGTGGTTCCTCCAGTGTATGTTTACTGTGCAGCTACCATTTTGGTCCTTTTTTTTGCAGTGTACTACTGATTTCTACCTCCGCCAAGGAGGTTGTGTTTTGCCTGCGTGTGTCTCTTTGGCTGTCTGTCTGTTAGCAACTTTGCTCAAAAAGTTACCAATGGATTTCAGTTATATTTTTTAGAGGGATGGGTTTGGGCCCTGGGAACAGTCGTATAGATTTTGTTGATGATCCAGATCACTATCTGGTTCCATGAATTTTTTTAGAGGATTTTTTCACTGTAAGAGGATTGTAAAAAGTGCCACACATCTTTAAATCCACTCAAGGTTAGTAAAGTTCAATGCGGCAAAACTTGGCCAGTTGTGGAAATAAGATGGTAGCCCTTTCAGATTTGTGTATCATAGAAGAGTGGACTGTTGGCCTTGGCGGAGGTCTGCGCTCCCCGAGTGCCACTCTGGTTGTCCTTGCCTTGTTCAACTAATTTAAAAGCTCCCCGTTAAACTTTCTTTGGCGACCTCAAAATGTTTAAAATGCTTTTAGGAGAGTGTTTAGTACTTGCTCTCAAATGATAAGCCTTGGGTTTGATGTAGCACAGAGTGCAAACAGGGTACAAATGGTGGGTAAAAAGTCTTTTTTTTTTTTTTTTTTTTTTGCTTTGCGCAACAAAGTTGTCCTCCTGCGTGTGTGCGACAAGCCTAACTGCATTTTTCTAATCAGTCAGACTGGGGGATGTTCCGGGTTGATAAAGTAGGCCTACACCTGTAGCCTTCAGGGGGTTCTGCTCAATCTTTAATCATGACTGTCACAGCCGTCCTCCGCATTTTTTTGCGCGCGTGTCTTCTGCTCAGGGTTTGTGAGTTTTCAGTCAGAGTGGCTGACTTGGGTCTTTTCTGAATGCTGACTGAAGGCCGGTGAGATTTGATGAGTGGCTCTTGAGTGAAGGCTTGTTTCCTGCTTTGCATTTTTAGCTGAAAGTACTGTGAGGCTCCTTACGCCCCTGCAGCCCCTTTACATGACCCGAATTTCATTTACAGTGCAGTCCAGAAGTTTTTGGACAGAAACTCGGTGCGGAGAGAGCTGATGTTGCTGCATTGTTTGGTCGATTACTGATGTAAATATGTGCGAATTCAAGATGACAGCCACTGCTTTGCCTGGTATCCGTTGTTTTCAAATCCACTGCACTTGGGTGCAGGGCTGAAATTTGAAAGTTGGGCAGCACTCAGTTTCAGATTTTATGGAGTAGTGGGATGCGCTCTCTGCATCTGTCCTCCCTCTCATATGCATGTGTGCCATTATTGGCTTTAGCTGTAAGGGAGAATTTGCTATAACTCAAAGCTCTGTATAACAGGGGTTAAATAATAACAATAATAATAATAATAATAATAAATTTTATTTGAAGGCGCCTTTCTCGACACTCAAGGACACCGTACAAACATATACATGTACAGAAAATACACAATAAGGTTCTCAACCTTATCCAGAAAAGGTCAGTGTGGTTGCAGGGTTTCATTCTAACAAAAAAGTTACATGTCTGATTCTGCTCATTGAAGTCTTTAGCAAACACTAAGGGAATCGTGCGTAGCTGCCTGGCTGTAATGAAAGCCTGTCCTCATTCAGGTCCTCTGTGGATATGATTGAAAATCTACACAGTCAAATATGTATTTTTCCACTTGGAATTTTTTCTTTGTTTGTTGATATATGTATAGGCTACTAAATTATGCTGAAAGGTAACATCTGTGTATTAGATGGGCACTCAGGTGAGTAATGGAGGTTGTGTTTGGCGGTTTTTGTCTTACATTTAGGAATGAATAACTTGCTTAAACGAAATTACGTTGAAGTGGGGAAAAAAGCCTGAGGACTTCTCTGGGTAAGTTGCAGTCATTCACTCTTACTTGTCCACCAATCACAGCGTCACATCTCACCGTTTCAGGCACAACCTGGAAGGCAGCATTGCATTAAGCAATAAATCAGGTTATGGGGCAGTCAAAAAGCAACAGAAGCCATAGTTTTGAAGGCCTTTGGGCCTCAAAAAGTGTTTTATTGACTTTGCCAGCTTAGCTTGAACGCTCAGTGTTTTATTGGCAGTGGCAGCCTAGCCCAAATGCTGGGTTTTATGGGTTGTTTGCTTTGGGTACACACAGCACACAAACAGCTCTTGGTTAACCAGCGGCCCTCTACCTGCGCGCTGTGACAGTAAAGCTGTATGAATGGTGTGAGTGGGGAAATGAGTACTATTATTGCTGGGGCTTAGGAGTCATGCACGAGTTCTGTCCCACTGCGCCCTGGCTGCAGCTCAGCTGGATGGGCTATTTTGGCCTGGGGGTGTTCTGTGAGTCCCAAAGGCTTAATTGAGGGGGTAGGGTTGTCTCTCCCGCCCCTGCTTTGAATATATGAGGGGGCAGGGGGTTTGGTACATCCTCTCTGGAGTTATTTTTTGAGGGCAATCACCATTAGGCACCAGGTGGATTCACTGAAAAATGCACTTCCCCAGACTAGCTCTGAACACGTTTGGTGCGGCAAAATGGACAGGTTGGGAGGTAAGCCTGTCTCCCGCTGTCGTTATCTGTTATCTATGTTGTTTCCCTTTAACACACATTTACTCTGCTTTGGAAGGAAGAGTTTAAAGAAAGAAGTCCTGAAGGACGGAGTCTTCTCAATCCACTTTCTCTTTCGCGGAGATGCTGAGAGACCAGCTGTTCTGAAGCCGGCCCCGTGACTGCTCATGGGATCCCCTCCCACCGGCGCTCATTTTGATGTTGTTTTAGTGGAGTTTTATGGGGTTCTGAACTCCTGCACAGAAAGCTAAGGCTGATGGTATCGCTTGCGGCTACGACATGCGAAAGTGTGACGGCTGACGGGTAGGCGCAGAAAAAACTGGCAAGCTAACTGCGATGCCGTCAGACCAGGCAGTATCGAGAGTATTACGCATCAGGGAGGCTCCCCAGCACGCTAACAAAACCTCCGGCGTGGGTACTCTTGGGTGTTTGCTGGGTCTTTTTGGGCATTAAGCCTCCTTAACTCACTGGCACCTGCTGGGCAGCCACGCTTGGCTGCTTAGAAAAAACCCCTTGGGTGTTTATTGAGGTTACTCATCCAGAGACTAAGCCTCTGAGTGGGGTTTCTTGAAGGTTCCGCCGCACGTCTTCACCAAAGCTGAGCACATTTCACGCTGCCACGCTCTCGGTCACACTCCGCGACCCGTGGAGTGAGGAGACAGCTGTCACTCGAAAGGTAGAGGTATTCGGGTCACCGGCTCGTGACCGGCACGCCTCCTTGGAACAGGAAGCATTCTGACGGCCCTTTCAGTTTACAGTAACGACGGCGACGTGCAAGTCTGAGCGCACAACGGCGTAATGAACAGCGAGAGGCGCTACATCACGTCACGCAGTCTGGCACATTCCACCCTGCCCTCTTGTGACTTGCGCTTTCATTCAGTACTGTTCAGTCTTCTTATCCATCATCACTAGCGCTGACACTTCTGGTTGATTCTTCTGCGAAGAAAGACAAATACTGTTTGTGTGCCCATGAGAGAAACTGACGGTCGTCTCAGAACGCAAAGCGAGACCTAGAGTATTTTGAGTTACGGCTCTGGTAATTAGAAAAGTGCTGGCAGCACAGCCTCCTTAATAAAATAAGAAACGTACGGCAAGCTGTATTTCTCTCGGCGTCTCTCCGGGTTTATCTATCAGTGAGTGATTTTTATTATCTCTGTTTGTGGCAGTGGGACTTCTGGCAGGTTTATTGCGAGTCGTGGGAGATTTTCTTCGTCACTGACTTCCCTCTTGAAGCGCTCTTACTGGTGACTGTACAGTCTTCATAAGAGTATTCATCACAGTTATGTTAATCTCTCTCCCACTCCCTGCGTAGTGCTGCCTGAGCGCTTTTTCTGGGAGCGGTCGCTTTGTAACATACTGGCTCATGTATGTACATCCAAAGGGTAGACCAACGCAGTTTGGAAACAATAATAATAAAGTTTATTAATAAAGAAGAATTTAACAGAGACTAGAGTTAAAAAAGAATAAAGATTTTAAAAAAAGAGTAGGAAAAATCAGGATAATGGGAGTACACAAAAATATAATATAAATCAATTTAGGGGTAACCAGCAAAACGCTACAGAACAAAACCAAGCCGGGAGGAGGAGAACAGCCGCAAGCGCAGGATGACCAAGCCTTTTATATTGCTCCCAATCAGGTGCACCTGGGCAACAGAGAGAAAGAAAAACAAGCACCCTAGCCCATCAGTGCTAGTGGGCAGGGTTAATAAGGCAGGGCACACACAGAGAGCGGCAGGGCCGTAAAATATCCCCCCCCTTAAGACAGAGGCCCATGACAGGGGGTCTCTTGATACTATTAAAACCCAAAAAAAAACCACAATATTGACCATTCCCTGAATACCCAACCCAGTGTAGCAAAACACCAGCATACACTCTGGCCACATCCCAACTACACTCACACAGGGGCCAGATGAAGACCCCACACTCACACCATCACCACCTCTCACCCTCCGGCCCCTCGGCCACCTGGCCCTCAATAATTCCAGCACCTGGAAAAATAATCTAAGAGGGACAGGGCAGGGGGAAAAGAGGAGAAGTAGGTATGTCACATTACACACTCAGGGCGCGCGACAGCGCATCTGCCATAACATTCTCTACACCACGAATGTGCCTAATCTGCAAATCATACGGTTGTAGAAATAACGCCCAACGCATAAGGCGTTGGTTAAGATTTTGCAGTGAGGGCAGAAACGTCAACGGATTGTGATCCGAATGCACAACAACTGGATGGACTAACTGCCTACATACACATCGAAGTGCTGTAGAGCCCATACCAAGGCCAAAGCTTCCTTTTCAATTGTTGAATAGTTTAACTGATATTTACTAAACTTCCTGGAAAAGAAACATACGGGAGGGTCAATCTCTGCATCATCAGATTGTAACTGTACAGCACCTGCCCCCACCTGGCTGGCATCGACCTGAATCTTAAACAGCCTATCTAGCCTAGGAGCCGCCAGGACAGGGGCAGTGCTGAGTAACATCTTAGCATTATCAAATGCCTGCTGGCATTCAAGGGTCCAGGTAAATTTCACCTTGTCCTTTAACAAGTTGGTAAGGGGTGCAACTACAGTGGTAAAATTGTAACAAAAACTCCGATAATGCCCAATCATACAGTGCCTGACAAAAGTCTTGTCGCATAAGGACATAGTAACTAAAAATAGCATATAACTTTATTTCTAACCAATCAATTGTTACAATAAATGGTCCATTTTAATGTCAAGGGCTTTCACATTAATAATTTGGTGCAAAATGAAACCGTCAAAAAGTGTTCTGATGTTCACAGCTTGGCTAAGCCCATAACATCTGTTTTTGCTGGGACAAAAGTCTTGTCGTCTCTTCAGATGATGCAACAAATCGCAGATTAGAGTTTAACCTATGACAAATACTGTAATTAACACATTCCCAGATGTATATAGAAATAACCCCAGCACACCAGACTTTCATATGAGGTGCGACTAGACCTCTGACAACGTACCAAAGATTCAACCACAGACCAAAGTGCTGATCATCAAGAGCCTGAAGACTGAGTCTGCTGCTGAGGTGGCAGACATCTTTAATGTATCCAAATGTCAAGTGGAGGGATGAGAAAAAGATTTGAAGAAACTGGTGACGTTCATGGCAAGCGCAGGTCAGACAGACCCCGGTATGACAACTGTTTGAAAGGACCGTTTGTTGCTTCAACTGTACAAGGCTAGCCTTTCTTCAACTACAGCGAAGCTACATGAGGAAATGTCACCAAAAATCCCGGTATCTACAAGAAGAGTTTGTCAAATTCTCTCTCAAAGTGGTTTTCATAGCCGAATTAGTACACAGAAGCCTGCATTAAACAGAAAACATAAAACCTGCATTGCATTTGCCAAGGCCCACAGCTCACAGAAAGGATTGATACTGGAAAAGTGGCTGAAAGTTTATTTTTCTGGTGAATCATCCATTGAACTGCATCCCAGTCGCCGTACAAGACCTGTTGGAACCCTCATGGACCCAAGATTCTCCCAGAAAACAATCATGTTTGGTGGAGGAAAAATCATGGTTTGTTGTTACATCCAGTATGGGGGTGTGAGAAAGATCTGCAGAGTGGATGGCAACATCAACAGCCTGAAATATCAAGAAGTTCTTGCTGCCCTACTTATACTGCTGCTCCTTCTCATACTTCTGCCTCCATGTCACAGTTCCTGAAAGCGAAGAAGGTGAAGGTACTCCAGGATTGGCCTACCCAGTCATCTGACATGAACAATTATTGAGCATTTCAGGGGTAAGATGAAGGAGGAGGCTTGGAAGATGAAACCATAGAATCTTGATGAACTCTGGGAGTCCTGCAAGACTGCTTTCTTTGCCATTCCAGATGATTTCATCATCAAGTTATTTCAGTCATTGCCAAGACGTATGGATGCAGTCCTCCAAGCTCATGGGAGTCATACGCAATATTAATTCTTTTTTCCAAGGCACCATGACTTTATGTTCTGATATTATAGTGGCATATTTGTGTATTCAAAATAAAGTGTATGTATAATTTCCACATTTTTTTTCAATGCGACAAGACTTTTGTCCAAGCAAAATCTGACCGTTCTGTACAAATTAAATTATAAAACTCAATGAATGACACAAAACTCTATTTTGGTATATTTCGCATAATCTAGAGGGCTTTGCCTTTCATATAAGCCATTTTTGATTCCAGGTGATCAACTACAAGTCAGGTTATTATTTGTTGTTCCTACAACTTGGATAAGTGACAAGACTTTTGTCAGGCACTGTACCCAGAAAACGCATCAACTCCGTCTTGGTAGTAGGAGGCGGAAAGTTGTCAATGGCAGTCACCTTAGCACGCACGGGTCGCACTTCCCCCGACCCACCACCTTCCCCAGATAAACTACGGCAGCTTGCGCAAATTCGCATTTTGCCAAATTTACGGTCAGGTTGGCTTCAACAAGCCTCTCAAACAAAGCTTTAAGCCTGGAGATATGATCCTGCCAATTATCAGTATACATCACCAGATCGTCTAAATGGACGGCGCAACCCTCAAGGTCTGATATTACACGATTCATAAGGTGTTGAAAACTAGAGGGAGCGTTACGCAATCCGAACGTCATTACATTGTAAGAATAGAGTCCAGATGCGGTGACAAAAGCGGATACCTCCTGAGCTCGTGCTGTGAAAGGAATCTGATAATATCCCTTCAAGAGATCACACTTGGTGACATATTTAGCTGCCCCTACCCGGTCTACGCAGTCCTCCATGCGAGGAAGTGGAAATGAGTCAGGTTTAGTTACCATGTTCACTTTTCGGTAATCTGTACAGAATCTAAAAGTAGAGTCTGGTTTGGGGACCAACAGACAAGGCGACGCCCAACTGGTGTATGATGGTTTGGCTAATCCATCATCAAGCAAATACTGGACTTAGTCATCCAGGATCTTCTGTGTGACTGCTGGCACACGGTAAAACCGCTGTCTAATAGGACTAGCCTCACCCACATCTATGTCATGTTCTATCAGACTAGTGCATGAAGGTACATCGGAAAACAAACTCGGAAATGCAAAAGTAAAGACTGAAGTTCGCCCCTCTGCTCAACAGGAATATGACCTAAAAGGCCATCAAGATTTTCCAACATTTGTGAATTCTTTAAATGCAGCAACAGCATACAGTCGTCGGGGCCGACCTCATCCTCCCCCTCAGCTGCCACCCTCTGTGGAGGAGACGAGGTCGCACCCCCAACAGCCAGCGCAACGGAACCAACTGAATCACCAGGTACCTCCGTCCTAGATAATGGAGAGTAGTATGGCTTAAGTCAATTAACGTGACAAAGTTGAGAGGATTTTTTCCTATTCGGCGTCGCGATCAAATAATCCAGCTCATTCACCTGACGGACCACTATATATGGACCGGAAAATTTTGCACGAAACGGAGAACCAGGTATTGGCAACAGCGCCAACACCTGATCCCCCGGACCGAACAGTCTAGATTCGGCCTTTCGATCAAACACTTTTTTCATGCATGCCTGCGACTTACGAAGATATTTCGAGGCACACTGCCACGCCAAAAACAATCTGCGCCGAAATCCATCGATGTAATCAATCAGATTGACGGGCGGCTCTGACTCTTGCAAGCCATTTTTTAACACAGACAGGGGACCACGGACTTTATGTGCAAAAACTAAATCATTTGGACTAAAACACAAACTATCCTGCGATACCTCGCGAGCAGCCAGCAGCCACCACGGGAGACCTTCCTCCCAGTCGTGCTGGAGCTCCAAACAATAAGCGCGCAGCAAAGACTTGAGTGTAAGATGAAATCGCTCAAGAGCACCTTAGCTCTGCGGAAGATAGGCACTGCTCAGGTTATACTTAATGCGAAGATGTTGCAAGACTTCGGCAAACATTTTAGATGTGAAATTGCTACCCCTATCGGTTTGAATAACCTACACGCAGGAGGTTCATTAGAACACATACACGCAGCCGCGGGGCTGGCTCACGCGGTAAAGGCGCGACCGCCGAGAGTTTGGGTCGACTCTAGCTGCGCCTTTCTCATTCCGACTGCTCACGAGCAACACATAATCTGCTTCGGGCTACTGAGAGGCATGAAGGGGATGCTGAGGTTTGGGTTAACATTGTTCTTTGCTCAAGTGTCTCTCTATTGGCCACCTCCGTCGGTTACTCTCTGAACTAGCTCGTGCTCTGGTTTCCTCGCCCCTAATTGTGTGCATGCTAGGGCCGTAACGGCGACTCGTAGGCGCGTTTTGGAGTAGGACACATGCACGTGCACTCATACTTGCATGCGCATGCGCACGTACACGTAAATGTACATGGAAATAACTGCGGACCTCCCCGGTCATTCTGGGTTATTCTACTGCACAGCTGAAAAGGAGCTCACTTTAGATTTAGTTTTCCTTTATTGAACGGAAATGTAAGCAGCCACAAAACACTGACAATTTTAGTAGATCTTTATCAGCTTCTCTTCATTCATAAATATCTACCCCTGCTGAGTAATAGCCTTTATTTTGTACCCTCTTTGGTGTGAAAGTCTGCAAGATAAATGTCGAATGTGATTCGATTGACATAATATGCAGGTTTGGGGTGCGTTCGCTGCGTATTGAATTATCAATGCGGAAGAGGAACGGGCTGTCGGTAGAAGTCCGCGTGAGATTGTGAGGATTCAGCCTTCGGGATGAGGAGGGAGTGGAACAGCATGTGGCAGCCCGAGCCTTCAGAGAGCTCGACGTCCTCTCCCCTCCACTTCATTTGCTCGGGTAAAGTCAGAGGGAGCCTTGCAGAGAGAAAGAAAGGGAGGAAATGAAGGAGAAAGTAAATCCCTCCAAGACCTGTTAGCCTGGGCGAATGCCTTCGCGTGCGCTCCCAAAGGGACACGTGTAGGGAAACGGGCTGAGCAAAGCGCTGGCTGTCTCGTCCTTGCATGCCCCCATCTCTTTGACGCAGCGACAGGCGGTACCAGATGAATTCAGATTCACCTCGCCCTCTGCTTGGAGAGACTGCAGACAGAACGCACATCTAACGGAGCGCTGCCATTTCCTTGTAAATCCACAGCCTCTCTCCCCCCACCTCTTCTTCCCCCCCCCAAACTGCGTCACAGCGTGATGAGCTTCTGGGCTTTGAGCATAGATACTGCTGTGATTTGCTGCAGTCCAGGGTCTTTTAACAGACAGGGTCATTTACTGATGTGAGCCTAGGTTTTCACGGAACCATATGCTAATGACATGCTATTGAAAGATGTGGTGTTTATGTGACCACATGCTAACGACATGCTACCGGTAGCAAACAGTTTTTTACTGGACCACATGCTACGAAATTTTAATGAAAGCTTTTGGAAGGTCCTAAAACTAACTACATGCTAACGAAGGGTGTTTTTTACAGGACTGCATACTAATGACTTGTTCATGAAAGGCTATGTTTTCAAAGGTCTTACATGCTAATATAGGACCCCGTCCATGACTTAGTGTACTTTGTTATGTGCACTTCTCTCTGATTGGCTCTGCTTCTGCACATTCTTAATGCTGTTTCCCTGACCTCAAGGCTGCAAACCAGCCTCAGTCAGCAAGAGAAAGGATAAGAAGTGCTTTTTAATGGCAAAAAAGAAACTTAAATTTTAACACAACTATTTTGTACCTCAGAAAGTTCAACTTGTCAAAATAGCCTTGGGCCAGTCTCAGGCAAAACACCAATGACTCCACAGGACATAAATTGGTCAACATGAGCTAAAGAAAACAATCAGGCCATTCAGAAGGAACTATGCATGGAGCATGTCAGAACATGGCCTGTATTATCACATTGCAGACTGACTAAACGGGAGTTAATTCTTGATGTCATGCAAGACGACCAACGACAGGCTAAATTATTGCTTGGTTCTTTTTTGCTGTGTATGGGTCACCTGCTTTAACTGCTTTCTGGAGATTGGCCATTGTTTGCCCATCTTGTCCTGAAAACTGGTTCAGGCTTGATTAGAGCCAAAAGTTAATGCTACACCCATTAAGTGAAACATGAGCCATTAGTCTGCACGTCCCCTGAGGGCCTGTATAAAGGCTTGAATTGCTGCCGAGTCTATAAAATAGATTATTTCCAAAGTATCAAGAATGCTTACTGATTCAGTTTTAAGTGCCGTGTAGTGACAGTGGGGAAAGTTAACTGGACTCACTTTAAATCCCTTCTGAAAGAAAATTTTTGAATAACTTTTCAAAAATAAGACTTACACAGCAATTTCCTCACAGATACTCAGATATTTTTGACAAGAAATTGGACAATGTCCTGAATTAAAGTCCATGTACCAGGGTTTGGCATATCTATGCCAAACCCACCCACTTTAACCCAGTCCATCTCTACAACATACTTTGTCCAAGAATTCAGATATATTTCTCAGCCTGAAGGTAAGGCATTTGTGGCAACTGTAGCTTTCAGATAAGCAGTTTAGTCTAATTTTTGGTGATTATCATTTGTCTGTTGTCTGATTGGTGTGAAATAATCCTGCTGCTTGTCCTGTAGTATTTTGGCACCGCAACAGGCTTGTGTCTGTACTGTGAGCACTCAGATCTTTGAATGTTCCTGTGCCCTGAACTTGGAGTATTAGCAAGTATTTTGTATGTTGAAATATGTTCAAGCGAAATGCTTGTTGCATTTGGGGAAATCATGGGTGTTTACTAACCCTTTCTTCCATTAGTATGGACTCTCACGATTCAAAGCAAAAATATCATGCTGGTGATGTCTGGTAATTTAAAACAGCTTGACATAAAATTCCAACATGAGCTACAGTTGGTGTCCTGTCCTTAGCTTTGCTTATGCACCTTTGTGAGCTAGCCTAATCGCTAAAGCCATCTTTAGTGTTTGCCTCATTTCTCCTTTTGCTAGTTATCGACTGGTCCGGGAGTAAGACAGCAATGCTTTTCTGTAGTATTAAAAACGAGCCATATGGGGACCTTCAGTCAGTTATAAGGGTGGTTGGAGCGTATGAATATTTTTCTCACATAGTAATGAAGTATTTGTCCTGCTGGGAGTCTGATATATTTTATAATTATACTTGCCTTATCCTTTGGCATTTAGCAGCATCAGTCATTTGTGTAGATTTGTAGATGTTAACAGCGGTGTGTGTGTGTGTGTGTGTGTGTGTGTGTGTTCCAGTTGTCGTGGAGCCAGGAGACCCACCCCTGCTGCAGCGGCAGCTGCAGACTTCCAAATCGGGCATCCAGCAGATCATAGAGTGTTTCCGCTCAGGTATGGACAAGTGCCGTGTCTCTCACAGTCGAAGCCACCCGCCTCCTCTGGCGCAGTACGCTCTTGCTGACGAGCCCCTCTCCCTTCTCCCCCTGATTGGCTGTGCAGGTACAGCCCAGCTGAAGCACATCCTGCTGAAGGAGGTGGACACCATCTTCGAGTGCAAGCTGTGCCGCAGCCTATTCCGTGGCCTGCCCAACCTCATCACGCACAAGGAGTTCTACTGCTTTCCCCGGGAGCCCGACGCCTCTGGTCAGTGGGCCGCCGGTCGCTTCTGCCCCAATTTGAGGGATCGCAATTAAATGTCCGAACCTTGCCGAGAGTGGAGCTGGAATATTTGCGTCATGATTCACAGTTCAAGTTTCTGCCAGAGACTGTGTACACTTATTGTTGTCAGTGTACAAAACTGGTTTTCCCCTAACACGTTCATGATATAGGCAAGGTCGCCAGTTACTATTTTGGAACGGTTAATGTTTTATTTTTTTTGTAGAGACTTAATCGTACATGTTCACGTAACACAAATACTGTAGCTGTATAGCGTACACTGGTCTGGCATTTGCATTGTTAGCGAAGAGTATTGGTAGCTGTATTTTCTGGAAGTGCACATTACAACATGGAAAATGGACCTTTTTTTGACCTCCAGCGCATTAACCAATCATACACAAGGATATGGTGAGAATAGCAGCAGCACCACTGGCGGCAAAGTTTGGAAATTTAATTGCAATCCCTCAAATTCTGTTTACACTCTCCCTTTTGCCTTTCTCATTTTCCTCTGTAGGTGTTTATACTTTTTTTTCTACAACCCCAATTCTGAAATAGTTGGGACAACGTGTAAATTGTGAATAAAATCAAAACGCAATGACTTTCAAATCACACCAGCCAGTATTTTATTCACAGTAGAACAGAGATAACATCACAAAAGTTGGGACAGGGGCCTGTTTACCATGGTGTAGCATCCCCTCTTCTTTCTAACACAGAGTAGAGGCGTCTGGGCATTGAGGAGACAAGTTTCTTGAGTTTAGCCATTGGAATTTGATCCCACTCTTGTTTAATACTATGGCAAGCCATTTTAACATTTAATCAGTAGAGGTAATTGCAATTGTAGATATCAACAATTGCTTTTTGACTAGTTAGAATTCCAAGCCAACATATCCATAATGTAATTTTGACTAGTTGCAGTTCTAATTAATGATGTCTACAATTCTATTCTGTTAATTATTGATATCAACAATTGATTTCTTACTAGTGGAAATAGTCATTGTAGATATCTGTAATTTACTTACAACTAGGCAACTTTTACCATTGACTTCTATTGAAATTCAATTACAGATATCTATAATTCAATTTTGACATGTTATAATTCCAAATCGACATATACATAATGTAATTTTGACTAGTTGGAATTCTAATTAATGATATCTGCAGCTCAATTCTCACTAGTCAAAATGCAAATTGTTGATATCAACAATTCAATTCTCACTAGTGGAAATGTCAATTGTTGATATCAACAATTCAATTCTCACAAGTGGAAATGTCAATTGTTGATATCTACAATTGTTGTCACATTACAGATATCATAAATGGAATTCTAGATATCTGAAATTTAATTCTGACTATTCAAAATCAAATTACTGATATGTCAGCTTGGGATTGTAACTAGTAAGAATGTAATTTCAGATATCTAGAATTGCATTTCAGATATCTCAAATACAATTGTAACTAGTGAAAATTAGATTCATACTAGTAACAGCTTTATTTGAGATATCTACAATTCCTTTTATTACTAGTCAGAACTGAATTTTAGATATCAAAAAAGGAATTTCCACTAGTCAAAATGTCAATGTGTTGCTGGCAAGCCGTTTTAACATTTAATCGGATATGTTGGACATATCCGGAATGCAATTGTTGATAAGTCAGACATATCTGAAATGCAATTGTTGATATGTGGATATGTTGGACATATCCAAAATGCAGCTGTTGATATGTGGGACATATCCGAAATGAATATGCTAATTTGGGCTACATATCCAAAATGCAATTGTTGATATGTCGGACATATCAACAATTGGCTACATATCCGAAATGAATATGCTAATTAGGCGACATATCCGAAATGAATATGCTAATTAGGCGACATATCTAAAATATATGCTGATTTTGCTACATATCCTAAATGCAATTGTTGATATGTGGGACATATCTGAAATGCAATTGTTGATATCTGAAATGGGAAAATACATTTCCACTAGTCACAATTCTTTTTTGACATGTGGAAATTCAATTGTAGATAGCTATAATTGTTATTCTTACAAGTGAAAAAGGAATTACTGATATCTATAATTAAATTAAAGATATCTGTAAATCAGTTTTGACTAGTCAAAATGTAATTACTACATGTGAAAATATCTTTGTAACATGTCAAAATTGTTTTACAGATATCTTGAAATGACATTTCGACATGTCAAAATGTATGTCAAAATGTCATTTCCACTAGTGGAAACTAAATTTCAACTAGTAAGCCCTACTGATTAAATGTTAAAACGGCTTGCCATATTAATACAGGCTTCCAGCTGCTGGAGAGTTTTAGGTCTCCTCTGACGGACTTTTCATTTAATTATGCGCCAAATGTTCTCAATCGGTGAAAGATCAGGAGTGCAGGCAGGCCAGTTCAGCACACAAACTCTTCTACTACGAAGCCATGCTGCTGTAATAGCTGCAGTATGTGGTTTTGCATTGTCCTGCTGAAGTACAAAAGGCCTTCCCTGGAATAGATTTCGTCTGGAGGGGAGCATATGTTGCTCTAAACCCTTTATATACCTTTCAGCATTCATGGTGCTTTTTAGCTTACCGGCCCTATGGGCCGATAAGCTATTGTCGTGGTGTGGCGTCCGTCATCCGGAACATTTTTTATCTTTTTTTTTGGCCTAATGAATTTTTGTGTAAATTTGCTATAACATACTCTAGACCATATCTCCAGTCTTTTTTTTCGGATTTTTGATTGAATCATGTTGTCCGTTTTATGTGCCCTTGAAATTTTGGCCCCAATGTTAAAGATAGGACTGAGAAATTTAAAAAAATTATTTCTCAAAAACCGCGTGATAAATTTTTTTTCTATATCAGGCAATCAACTTCCCTTGGTACCGTTAATGTACAGTGTGAGCGCCATTTTGATTGAATCAACAGTAGTGGGTCTAGTGGGGGCGCTGTACTTTATGAATATGCAAGAAGGCCTGTGGAGGCCAAATGGTTGCACATAGAGATTAAGTTTGTTTTATCGATATATAGGAAGTCACATATGACCTATACATTAGCTATGTTAAAGTTGACCTCAGATGACTTTGAAAGGTTAAACTTGAGGTCAAGGAAAATATTAACAATGTTAAAAGATTGGACTTGAAATTTCAAAAAATAATTTCTCAAAAACTGTCTGATAACTTTTTTTCTAAATCTGGCAATCAACTCATCTTGATACACTTTATGCTTCGTGCGAGTGCCATTTTGATTGAATCAACGGAAGTGGGTCTAGTGGGGGCGCTGTACTTTAACATTGGGCCTTATGGAGAATGGGTAAAATGGCCCGTGGAAGCAAAGTGGCTGCAGATAGAGATTAAGTTTGTATTATCAACATATAGGAAGTCACACATAACCTATATATTGGTTGTGTTAAAGTTGACTTCAGATGACCTTGAAAGGTCAAACTTGAGGTCTAAGCAAAATGTTACAGTTTTCAAAGGCGTCTAGGCTTTAAAATATTGAAGATTGGGAACATGTGTATTCAACACTTATAGGAAGTCATATATGAAATTTCATTTGGTGGCCTTGAACTTGACCTTGGGTGACCTGTGAAGGTCAAACTTCACATAGCAAAATTTCAATCACTTCTGTCACCAAAACTATTATAGATAGAGCTTAGGTTTGTATTGTGGGCATATGACAGAATCATGCCGGTGAGTGATGCAGTGGCATCTGAGGGCCCGAAGACCACGGGCATCCAGTAAAGGTCTTTGGCCTTGTCCCTTACGCACAGAGATTTTTCCAGTTTCTCTGAATCTTTTGATGATGTTATACACTGTTGATGATGAGACCTTCAAAGCCTTTGCAATTTGACATTGAGGAACATTGTTTTTAAAGTATTCCACAATTTTTTTACGCATGCCTTCACGGGTTGGAGAGCCTCTGGCCATCTTTACTTCTGAGAGACTCAGCCTCTCTAAGACATCCCTTTTATAGCCAATCATGATACACACCTGATGCCAGTTAACTTAATTACTTGCTAAATGTTCTTTCAGGTGATTCTCTTATATATGAATTGCTTTTTCAGCCATTTTTTTGCCTGTGTCCCAACTTTTTTGAGACCTGTTGCAGCCAGAAAATTTGAAATGAGCTCATTTTGTGGATAAAAATGTAAAATGTCTCAGTTTCAACATTTGAAATGTTATCTATGTTCTATTGTAAGTAACATATTGGCTCATGTGATCTGAAAGTCATTGTATTTTGATTTTGTTCACAATTTACGCTTCGTCCCAACTATTTCGGAACTGGGGTTGTACATTCTTTAGTGACAAGGGCCTGTGCCCTGGATGTCTTTCATGTGGCTAAGTAATTTTCCATGAACTTCGATGTATGTTAGGTTTTTTTTGTAGATTCCTTGATGTGCGATTTCTGTAGTTGTGAGTGTTTTCTTGATTGGCATCTTGCCATATTTTCTCGAGACCTGAGAATCCAGAATAAAGACTGACTGAATGAGGGAGATGTGGGTCAGAGATTGGGACCTGGGCTGACTTCTTCTCCCCACGTCTGCACAGATCCCCCCGCAGAGGACAAGCAGAGCCAGGCCATGCGGGAGCTGCTGGAGGCCATTTACCCGCGGAAGGACAGGCAAGAGTACGTGGTGAAGCTGGATCCCATCGAGACCAATCAGAACGCAGTATTCCAGAGGCTCAGCCGAGAGGATGACGTCACCCCAGAGGAGGAGCAGGACCCTCCTCACGAGCTGACCCCGGAGGGCCTGGACCCAAACGAGCAGCCGGCTGAGGCTCCCGAGGAAGAGGAGGAGGAGGAGGAGGAGGAGGAGGAGGGGGAGGAGGATGACGAGCCGGAGAGGGAGGAAGACTCCGAAACAGCTCCTGAGCAGGAGGCGGGGCCGGAGGCGGAGTCAGAGGAAGGGGAGGAGCTACCGTCCTTCAAGGAGGAAACGGCAGAGGGACGCGCGGAGGAGGACGAGGAGTACAGGGTCACCTGCTGCCTGTGCGGCAAGGACTTCAACTCCCACCGCAGCGTGCGGCGCCACTGCCGAAAGATGCACAAGAAAAAGATGGACGAACTGCGCAAGTTTACCGACACGCCCACCATTCCCATCAGCCTCTTCTCCATGGTGAGGGGCCGCCCGCCCCGCCCACAACCCTCCATCGGCAGGGACTGCCCCATGTGCTGCAAGTCGTTCGCCACCAAGGCCAACGTGCGCCGACACTTCGACGAGGTGCACAGGGGCCTAAAGCGGGACACCATTACCCCCGAAATTGCCACCAAACCGGGCCAACCGCTGTCCCTTGAGCCCGTTCGCCCCCCTCGCAAGCAGAAGCCCGCAGTCCCACAGGCCCAGTACAACTTGGTGACCTGCAAGTGCCTGATGTGCCGGAGGCAGTACAGCTCACAGGTCATGCTGGGGAGGCACCTGCGAATCGTCCACAAGATCAACATCCTGGAGAACGGCTCTACAAATAAGGAAGAGAACCTCTCTGACACCGCCTCCACCGGTGGGAGCCCCTCCTCTCAGAGCGAGCAGGACAAGAAGGGGGTGTCGGCCACCTTAAAGAGCAAGGCCAAGCTGGCGAACAAGGCTCCGAATTCCCGCAAGGTGGTCAAGCTCTCTGTTGGCTTCGACTTCAAATTGCTTTACTGCAAACTGTGCAAGCGGCAGTTTTCCTCCAAGCAGAACCTGACTAAGCACATCGACATGCACACGGATGGAAACAACATCTTCATCAAGTTTTACCGCTGCCCCATCTGCAACTATGACTCCCGCCGCAAACGAGACGTCATCCGGCACATTACGGTCGTCCACAAGAAGTCCTCGCGCTACCTGGCCAAGATCATCCCCAACCTGGAGAGCCGGGCCATCAAGAAGCCAGCGGACATAGTCCTCAACAGCGTGGTGAAGAGGGGCCCGCAAAAGGAGGACGTCAACGGCCGACATGAGCCCCCCGCAGGGTTGGCTCCAGCTCGAAAACAGAACCATCACACTAACTCCCCCGTCACCCGCAGACAGGAAGCGCTGGAGGGCAGCACCGAGGTGAAGGTCACAAAAAACTTCTCCCTCCACGCCTGCGACATCTGCGGCAAAGCCTTCGCCAAAAAGATCTACTTGGAGTCGCACAAGAGGAGCCACAAGACGGCCGCCGCCATGGGCTCCGATGACAGCAGGACCAAAGGCCGCAGCACGCGATCCAAGACATTCATATGGTATGGATGTACAGTGGTGGCTGTAATTGTGACTTTGGGTTTTACCCTGGTAAATACTGGTGGGGAGACTGGTGCACTACTTCATATGTGGCTTGTTGAATTTTGCAGAAGGTGCCTTGAGCGAGAATGCTGTGTTTGCATTCACTTAGGTATTGTGCTAATGTGCTTTTGGCCTGAATGATGGGATGATTTGGAAAAAAAATTTTCAAGGGTTACTAATAGAAGTGAGTGGAAGTAACTTTTCACTTGAATGTTTCACCATGATACAGGGCCCTCAAAAATTATTGGCACCCTTACTGAATATGTGTGGAACAGGCTGTGTAGAAATGTCTATGGTGTTTTTCCTCTTGGTCTTTCACTCAAGCTAAAATTGTTGTGAATCTTTTTTTCAATGAAGTAAAATTATTGAAAGGAAAAAAAAACTAACTAAAAAAAAGTTTAAAAATAGTCATTTTTAAGTTCTCCTGTTCGATTAAGAACTCCTTGGTGGTCAACCATGACTTCTTGTTTCACTGAGGTATAAATATGAGGCGATACAGGCAGATTTCCTTAGTCTTTCATCACTATGGGAAAGACCCGAGTCCACAGCGATGATGTGCTACAAAAACTTGCTGAGCTGCGCAAATTAAGAAATAAATATAACACCTGTTGAAACAAACAGTCCAAAAATACCTATTTCCACTACCAGAACAATAATTAAGTTATAAGCAAAAGGAGGAGTTAAGAATCATCCTGAAAGAGGATGTGTTGAGGATATTGACCCCACGCACCATGAGGGAGGATAGTTGGATTGGCAAAAGGATCTCCAAGGATCACAGCTGGAGAATTGCAGAGGTTAGTTGAGCCTAGGGGTCAGAAAGTCTCCAAAACTACCATCAGACACCACCTACATCACCGCAAGTTGTTTGGGAGAGCAGCCATGAAAAAGCCTCTGCTGTCAATTAACAAACTAAAGCGCTCATAGTTTGCCAAACATAACTCGGACTTTCAATGGGGTTTGGTTATGTGGCCACATTAGACTGGGTTATACGGTCAGATGAGACCAAAATTAGCTTTTTGTCTACAAACAGCAAAGGTGGTTTTGGTGTAAACGGAAAGATGGCTTACTAAAAGCGCCTCGTGCCTTCTGTGAAGGATGATGATGGCTCCTTGATGTGGGCCTGTTTTTCTTCCAAAAGCCCTGGGCATTGTGTTTGGATACATGGTATCATGGACTCCATCAAATACCTGCAGATATTAAATGAAGACTGGACAGCCTCTTCCAGGAAGCTTAAAGTGGGCCATGGTTGTACCTTCGAGCAGGACAATGTCCTTAAGCACGCCTCTAAATCCGCACAAAAATGGTTCACCGACCGTAGAATGAAATTTCTGTCATGGCCATCACAGTCCGTCTGCCTAAACCCCATAGAAAATCTGTGGGATGAGCTGAAGAGGAGAGTACACTGATATAAGCTCCTGGGCTGATTGGCTCATACAAACCATGTGTGTGGGGGTTTCTGCAACTTGGTGTCTTGGACCATTTTGTGAAGCTCAGTTACATGGTGAATTTACAGGAGTCAAAGACTAAGTTGATGAAACTTAAGACAATGCACACTGGCCTGATGGCAGACGGCTGTAATCCAGCTATGAAAACCTTACCATGGTAAAAAGTCAGAAATTCTAGAGGTTTTCTGCAAGGTGAATTGAATTTCGTGAAAACCCCATTCAGGAGCAGTCCAATGCGTACTGAAATGGAGACCATCTGGCGACGAGATCACACCAGCCGCTCCTCCTACCCTATCACCTTGCTTGATTCACTCCCAGCTTTGAACTTGTCCTTTAGTTTGATCTCAGCATCACTCCTGTAACGTTTTAAGGGTACGTCTAGCACAGTTGGGACAACAAGTGATTCCAGGACCATAATGTATCATGGCCACACACACACTCTCGAGGTGAAAACAATACTAGCCTATGCTGTCGCGGCAGGTAAATATCTGTAACCAGGAAGTTACCACGGCAGAACCCTGGTTCGCAGCTTGATGCAACAAATGTGAATTATGCAGGCTCCGCCTCGCACTGGAACAGTACCTGTTCTGGATGTGCCATGTAGAAGCCCTGACATGCCTATTGGCTGAGTACTTGTAGCACAGATTTTTTTTTTAATGACTGTATTCAGAAGTTGCTGATTTAGTTCACACATTCCATCCACGTGCACAAAGGTTGGAATAAACATTTGAGGTTCCTCTGCTTTCTGATGATTGCCTCAGGATCTTCAGTTGCCGTTTTGTGTAGATCTAGACTGATTAGTGGGGAGTTTGATTATTATCTCATTCTTAATAACACCCAGTTTCAAAAGTGAATATATTCACTCTTGAAGCAATCTTGAGCAAGATTACAAATATGAGAATAAAATATAATTCAAAGCTCTCTAATGCTCGTGAAGCAGTCACTGTTGGCATCTGGATGCAATGGATTTCTAGAAAACTAACTTAGAATTCTGAGGGAGAAAAATCAAACTGCGTTTCAATGGCTGAAGAATAGGAACTTGATTCGTAGACAGGTTTTTTCATATTCCCAGCTGACGACTCTGGGTGACTGAAGTGTTACACTCTGCTCTCTGGATGTGCCTGTGTATGTCAGCACACCTTTTGGAAATGACACTCTACTCAGCTGAAGATACACCAGAGATGCCTTTTATTGGCAGGCTCGACTTTTTCTTTAAAAAATCAATCTCGGAGTCTTTTCACTTAAAAACTGGTCATTAATCTTATTTTTCTTGGTTACTGTTATGTTACGGCCTCACAGTTTTGTGCCAGCTACCCGCCAGTTGGTGTTTTGTTAGTTGCTTGTTCTTAAATGGGTTCCAGCACCCTCCCGTTGCATTGTAGTGTATAAAATGGCCTCTGACTGGTAAGTTCGGACACTAAAATCTAATCAGTTTTTGTTTATGTGGGGCATTACACGAGGAGTCTTTTCACATTAGGCTACATGGTATACTGTGGCATAACTCCCATTTAACAGGTCAGAGGTGACACTTGAATGTGGTGATGTGGAAAGAACTCGCTGTTTCGCGTGTATTAGAAAACGTTGGGAGGAAGCTGACTCTGCTCGAAGCGCACGCACTGCTAATCCACCTCAGGCCTGCTAAGGCTGAGAGCTCATAAGAGCCAGACACGGTCAGTTCAATTATCAGTACCTCTCATTGGTTCAGGGCAATTTGTCTGGAAGCACCTGGTGGGGCGGAGAGCTGGAGAAGAGTGGAGTAGCAGTCTGGGAGGAGGAACAGGTGAGGGAGCAGGGAATTAGGGAAGAGCTCGGAGTAACAAGCAAAGACAAACAGTTGAGTTGGAAACATGATGTATCACCGAGTCATACTCTTTACCAGCATTTGCATAGGAAACCTTACTGCAAGAGCAGGACCTTTTGTTTTGCTACACTGGATGAATAATGTTGAAAAAAATTACATTTCAAACTGGGAAAATGGTAGGATATTTATTTGAGTTTTGGACTCTGCTTGCTTTGGAAGATTCGAACTTTAGTTCAACTTCATCTTTAAAGCATGGATTTACAGAAAGATGAACAGTTTTACACAGCTCCTATGATGGGAAGAAATATGGCCTGGCTTTGCTAGTAATGTATTTTCGGCGCCGTAGAATATTCAAATAAATTTTTTTTGAAGTACAAACTGAGGCATCCCTTGTTTCCCAGTCCCGCTTGAATATCCTGTGTATGACTGTGTTATAATGGCTTTATCTGAGGACTGGCTCGATGATGGAGCGTATCTGGCCAGAGATGACTGAGATTTAGCGCCGCTCTGTTTCTGCAGCCTGGCAGTTACTGGGCAAGCTAATAAATATTCATTTGTCATTTACAAAGCGCTTTAGAAATGTGCATGTTTCAAAGCACATCCCTGAGCTGCTAGATCCTGGTTTTGTTTATTCAGTTTTTGACACTTTAAAAGCAAAAAAAAAAAAAAAAAGATCATTTGGTGGACTGAAAGTTTTGAAACTGTGATTATTATTTTAAAAAACTTTGCAGTCATCATTTGCGGCAGCCACAGTGTCATTAAAACGCTGGATATAAACTACTGTGGTCCGAAAAAGCATAATTATTTGGATGCATTTTCTTTTCTTTTTTTCTTCAATATGAAAGCCGCTCCTTGGTGTGACAACTGGAGCGGAATTTGTCGCAGCTGTATAAAAGATTAGCCTGACAGAGGAATCAGACGCATCTTTACTCTTTTTGTTTACTCTCCCCATATTCGTTTCCCTGGAGTGACTGGAAGTGACAATACGAAGCAAACGGAATCAAAATGAGGACCAAACAATGCAATTTCGCGCGCCTGCCACGGCGTAACTGACGATTTTACCCCCTCTCTGAAATCCTGGGCCAACGTTATCCAACATAGCGTGCGTGTTCGCCTGGACGGCTCTCTCGCGTGTTCGCCCATCAATCGCTCCTCTCATCACCTGCGTGGCTAACCGCTACCGTCAGGGGAGAAAAGAAAGCAGAGTAAGATGAGTCTCTCGCATGCCGAGAACAGAAATCTCAGGGTACTGAGGGCTTGTGTTCGTAAATGAGGCTGGCGGTTGTGTGGCGCATGTGCACGTCTAGGGGAGTGAGCCGACTGTGGGTGAGAACTTGAGGCGTGGATAGACCCGCGCTGTACGCTGTACTATACATGGGCTTTTGAGCAGGAGGACAGTAGAGAGGGAGAATCACTGGTAAGGACACCAGTCAGAGCCCCTCTTAACATGGGTGTGGGTGGCATTCACCAGCCGTCCTGATGGGGTCTCTGTGGTGGAGTTGAGATTTGTTGAATGCCTGGGAAATGAACCCAGTGGGGGCGCGCGTGTGCGTGTTCTCGTACATGCTACAAAGTGAGAACCAAAAAACGTTTTTTTTCTCCCTCAGAGAGGGAACATAATTTGGAAGTAAGGACATTTTCAAAGTGCCCTCACAACTACAAAGGCAAATTGTGACTTATTAGTTAAGGTTAGGAGGAAGGTTAGAATTAGGGATAGGATAAGGTTTGGGTAAGGTTTTGGGTTAGGCATGCGTTGCTCATTGTTTAGATTAGGGTAAGCCTGTAGAGACACACAAAGAATGAATGGAAGTCAATAAGTCAATGTAATGTCCTCACAAGGTTAGAGGTGCAATGATATGTGTGTGGGTCAATGACAAATAAGCCTTTTAAAAATGTTTTTTTAATAAATCTTTAAAAATATACAGAATACATTTATTTGAAGTTGGAAGAGTGTGTTTAAACAAGTCTTAATAGTTGCACAACATTTACAGGGTTTTAGTACAGTTTTAGACTGTATTTGCAATTTCACCAGCCAAAAAATGTCAGGTGGTGCAACCAAAAGTTTCTTGAAAAAAAAAAAACACACTTCCCTCTTGTTTTTCTAAGTGATCTTTTTAGTAAGAATACCTGAGAGTGTCTACTCTGCCTGAAACATTACTATTTTGTAATTGAGCTCGGTATTATAAGTAACTTACGGATTCTTTATTGTAGGGGGCGGGTATTTTAGTTTTCCAAACAATTTAAGAACAATTAAACTAGTAAACTTTGTTTATTTGAAAGGTTTTCAATATAAAATTATTTCCCCATATTAATATTATATTAATTCATATTTTAATGTATTTCACATAGTGTTAACTTGCTCGGACAGTTGCGCCACCTGAAATTTTGAGGGTTTGAGACGGCAAAACATAACATATATATCATTTTTATGATAAACTGGAAATATGCTCAAATAAAACAGGTTTTATAGAATAAAATGATGCTTATTGTGAATCATGTAAAATTATTTTAAACCAAAGTACTGCACTCGGACAATGTCACGTCATTGACCCGTGTGTAGGTTGAGGGGGAAGGAATTCTGACAGCAGGACGTAGTTTTAATGGGACATTTTTGACCTACTCCCCCCTCCCCTTCCACCCCCTTAGTGGAAGATCCTGACAGTCTGCCCCCTCTGGTGTCTTAGTGAAATATGGGTCCAGTCCTGACCTGGGGATACTAGGCACTCTCCCGTTCATCTTAAAACGAGTCCCGCCGAGGGGTGGGGGAGGGGTGGGTCTGGTTGCAGGGCTGGGTTTCTTAAAAGCGAGGATGTTTGGGACGGGTAATCTGCTCGTCAGGAGTAAGTGACTGCGTTCACGAGGGTCATCTGTGCCAGTCTGGGGCCTCATGGAGACCCTACTTACCTGTGAAAGTAGGGATAGATTGTGGGACAGTAGGTCATAGTTCTAGAAAGAACCGGCTCAGAAACCTTCTTTTCTTGCATCTCTCGTTCTACGGATGTTGTATGCCTCCGCCTTCCTTCTCTCCCTTATCTCTCCCCTCCAAACACTGCAGAGGGTACTCTGTCCACCTCTCCCACGCCTCTCCTCGGGAGCGCATTTCTGAGGCAAACGGAAAAAAGCGTCAGCGGCTGGTCACTCTGGCCTCACGCTGGCGAGGGGCATCGTTCTCCGGGCGTCCGTTCGGGAGAAAGAATGACAATGCCATGCGCCTACCTCAAATTGACCCCTATTCATGGTATTAATATCCCCTCTCTCTCTTTTTCTCGCCAGATCTCTGTGTTTGCAGCTTGGAGTATTTGCACTGGATTCTTAATCAAGACCGGAAGACGTCACGGACGAGAACATGAACTAAGGACGACGACGAGAGAGGAGAGTCGGAACTAGAACTTTGCTGGCGTTGTGGGGGGGGGGGTTAGTGAGCGAGCGAGCATGGAAGGGAGAGAGAGAGGAATTTAGGGAACAGGATCAATGTGTGCTCACCAAATCCACTTTGGGAATAGGACACAGATATACATATATGCTTGCGTACACACAGCGTAGATCTGCGCGCAGTCGCGCAGAACCTCTCAGTCACTTGTTTTCAGGATACGCGAGCGCTTAGGCACCGCTGTCTGTTAGTTAGGAGCAAGTGCTTTTCCCACCTGTAGACCCGTGTACAAGCAGTCAGTTTATAATCATGACTTTCTACAACGAAGTGTTTTTGGATCGGGGAGCTGGGAAATTGTCATCTTGCAGCACTTGGTGTCTACATTTGGCAGGATGTAGGGCAGCACACAACCAATAAGCCATCACCGCTCTGGAATTCCTCCGTTCTCATCTCATTGCCACTTGTTTAGCTCCTGTCAAGTGTTCCTGTATAAAATTGTGCTCTAGGTGTTAGAGCAGCAGCCTTAGTGAAGTACCAAATCTGTTCTGCCTGCGCACTGCAGAGAGCCCTTAACGCCTGTGTTAGTCAACATTCTGGGGAAACTACTGAGGGAGTTGCATTTTTTTTTCGCGTTAGCTCGCGTCAAAGCTTGGCAACTATTTTTCGACAGTATTTATTGCAGTCATTGGAACATAGTACTGATACAAATCTGTTCGAGATTACATTTCTATTAAAGCGCGTATGAATTATAGAAGTTCAAACCAGTTAAAACGCTTAATTTCCGTTACATATTTACACAGAAACATGATGTGACTGTGAAGAATGAAATTTGGGGAAAGACGGGTGTGTGGCTCGTCCCCTCACGAACACATGCACACATGCTTGTCCACACACACACACACACATACACACAATCACACATATACATGTGTGTGCCCACGCAAACACTTACACACTCACACAGACATTCACTGAACAGCAAAACGAGAGAAGAGATATTTAAAGAGTTTAAAGTGAGATGATTATTTTTGTAACTGAGAAGAGTTATTTTGGAAGAGGTTTTATTTTGCGCATCATTCAATGGCTGCAGTACCTTTTGAGTGAAAGGAAGCGAAGTTTCAGACGACTTTTTTCTACCTTTTCATGTTTAGTACTTGCGTTGGCATGTACAGATGTTCTGAGTCATTGGAGCTGAGTGAAGTCTTTAAGTGAAGCCTGTGTTGAAATTTAAAATGTGTAATGCGTGTTCACACCTCTATGAGTTATGTAACGGGTCCAACCGAACGTTTTGAAGGTCCAAATGTTAATTGAAGTTCAGAGCTGTTGGCTTGTTAGCTTTCAGTTCCCTTTGATGTGAGAAATTGAAATGGAGATAATCCTCCAGGAGAATATAGGGATTGGAACTTTGTTTAGGTAATAGAATGTTCCATTACAAACTGTTATTTTTTTGTTACTGGTTCAAATAAGCATAAGTTATTTTTCAGTTACGCGCAAGGCAGTTCATGCTAGTCTACTCTGAATACATTTTATGAATAGCTGCAATACTTTTCTTTTTTTTTCTTATTCTTTCTCTAACGTAGGAAGAAAAAATTGCTCTCAGCCCTATGAAATGTGATGGCACCATGATCGCTTTGTATTGTTGATGTTAATTGTGTTTGAGGATAGGTCACTCCAGAAATGTATATTTTTTTCTTTCTTTTTAGTCAGAAAGTAATCTTTTCAGACTTACGAGCTCGTATGACATTGAGATCTAATCTGTTAAACTACACATAAGCCTTAGAGAGCACTGTATGTTTAAGCCAACCTTGTATATGATCTTATTAGTGCTCAGCAATGGTTTCCACACTCATACTAACATTAGTACACTTGAATAAGTTGGTTTACAGCGGTCATCTCTTGGGCGCTGTCACTCGTTCACTCGTGTGACTGGACGTAACTATCTTATCTAAAGTAGTGTACTTCAATCAAAAACTTTCCTTACATCCCTAGCATCAAGCCCTCCCTCAACTGAAGCAACATTAGATTGTCTACTTATTCCAGAGTAAGTGTAGTCTTCCCAGTCCATTGCACTAAAACCAATGCAACTAATAGGAAAAACTGAAAGTAGTCAGATAACTGTTGCTTGTTAACGTTCACTGAATGTATTTGATGCTGGATGAATGCACTGTATTTCAGTAATAAATTGAGAAAGAAAGCAACTTTGTGTCTTTGTGTGATTGCGCATGTGCGCGCATGATTCGCATGTGTGCCTGTGTTTTTCTGTACATTTCATGAGATCGTAAAATGTTGGGCACGCATTTTAAATTCCAGTGGCGACAAATGATTTGTTTGCATTGCTTGTGATCTTTTTTATCCTGCACAACTTGAATCCCAACTCATTTATTGTGAGATGTATTCTAAGTGAAGGAAGTGACCAAATATTTTTTACTCGCTTCGGGGAAAACTGAAATTAAATTGTGTGAAGTTTGCAAAGTAAGGGTAACATGTCACCAAAAAGCCCCACTAAAGGGTTTACGCTGGGTATTTGCTTATTTGCTTATGTTTTAAGGGGTGATCTGGGGTTAAATGAAAAATGACACCATGAAACGACTCAGAATTAATCTAAAGAGGTTTATGTAATAACCATCAAAAAAGATACAAGTTGGCATTTTTCTGTTTATGCGGTTGCCATGGTAACTGAGCAAGCTCATTAAATATGCAGAAAACTTCTGGCACCAATTCCTCTTTAACTCTATGATAGAATTCAGTTTTTCTTTCATCATTTAAAAGCCATTGCTTATCCAAATGCAATGACAGCCATTCTTTGCCAAATTTATCAGTTTTGTGATTTTGGGGCATTTTACTCAAATTTTGAAATGATTTTGTGCAGAATCTGACGAATACTCAAAATATTCAAAGTATGTAACAGATAGGCAAAATTTCCGTATGTCATTGCATTTCTAATGAAGCAAAGTACCTGCAGCCCAAATTTCATTGATTTCCAATGATAAAGTTATGGCTGCCACAAAGATGAGAAACGTGGAAAAAGTAATACCTCAGGAAATCAATGGAAAATGCATTAGACCGCATTGAAAAGTTGAGTTCAGTCTTAGTCTGAGGCTTACACCCATTTTTCAGACTGTATTATCTGATTATTCAAATGTTTGTCACTTTCCTGGAGTAAAAAGCACAAATTTCATCATCACAGTTGCTTTTAAATCATGATTTTATGGCAAACTTCAGTTTTTAATCCTTGCAGCAATTAGTGATTATTAAAGGTGGGTTATTATAGAATATTTTTATTCAAAAAAATTTTTTTGGAAAAATAATCAAATTTTGCCCATTTAATCCCAGATCACCCCTTAAGTATTTCTGGTTAATTGCTGAAGGATACAGAAGCATGAATCAAAGTTTTGTTGTGTATATTCAGACTCCATTTCTACTAAAGCCACGCTAATGCCTGAGCGTCATTAGCTACTGCACAATTTACAAACTTCTGGCAGGATGGCTCAAGCATGGTTTGAGGTTGGTTTCACAGTCATAATCAAATATCCAGCTAGGCCTGGAAGAATTTTGACTGAAAATTTTAAAAGGCTTCTTTTTTCTTTTGAAACAGTTCACTCAATGTGGATGTACAGCCCCTAGCAAACATTATGGATTCAGCACACAGAGGATGTTCATCCAGCTTCTTTACTTCATAGCAAATAAACACATCACAGATACGACACAAAATTTTTGTTAATAACCTTAACATTTCAGCTTCATGAAACATGCATCAAACAAATTAGATTAAATTATTTTAAATAATAGCATATTTTTTCATAATCAGAGGTTAAAAATATGGATATACTCAATGTTATTAAAATTATTGAATCATCAATAAAAAATCAGAATTAGTACTTTGTTTCTCCTCCTTCGGCTTTTATAATTGTCTGAATTCTTTGAGGCATTGACTTCAGGAATGAAAAATAAAATTCTCCAAAAACCTGGTTCCAACTTTCTTGAATAGCAGTGAACAGATCAGCTTTGCAGGATGGGGGCTTGTCATGGACCTTTTTTTATTACATTTTCGATTGGAATGAAATTGAAGTTCATTCTGCAGGTTTTATTTCTATATTGACCGAATTGAGTGGGAATTACAGCCTTTACAATGTGTGTTTAAATGCTTAAAGATGGTGATATTAAGACTCAATCTTTACATACATAGTCAGGTCCATACATATTTGGAAATTGACAAAGTTGTTTCAGCTGGATACCACAGCCTATTAGAGGTGAAATTAAATTAATATTAGCTCTAAGTGCAGACTTGAAGTTTTAATTAGCAGGTATTTACATCCAACTGGGATGAATGGGGTATGGATCACAGTACCTACACATGGCCCAAACGTAATCGAACAAGTGGCTTGTATTCACTCATTAATTTGCAAGTACGCAAGTACAAAAAAGATCAAGTTGGTTTTGTGTGGCATTTGTTTTTAAAATCAGTTGCAGTTTGCCTTCCACGTGAAGTCCAGTGAGCTTTCAGTACCAGTGATGCAAGCCATTGTTATGCTGAAAAAATCAAAACTAACTCGTCTGAGAAATGTCAAAAATTTGTGCAGCCAAATCTACTATTTGGTATATTCTCAGAAAGAGCTTTGGTAAGCTCAGGAACTCCGCAAGAGAATTGAAATTTGAGTTCTTTTATATCAGTCAAGAAAGCGTGGTTATGCATTCATACCTTGACATGTTTCGACAGGAACTCCCATCTTCTTCAGAAGTGTCACATGATGGTATTGTGACGTGTCTCATCAGCTGTTTTTACTGAGTCATGACCGTCCTGTCAGTTTTGACAGGACGGTCACGCCTCCTGCTGTCAGTTCACCTCTTCAGAACCGCACTCCACGTGTGAGACAGCATGTACGCCCCTTCATCCCGGTTCATCATCCTTTGGGCTCGCTTCCGGATTTCTATCGCCTCCATGATCCAGCGTTGGTGTGAGTTTTCCTCAGTGCGGATAACTTTGGCCTTTTCCCAGTCCATAACATGGTTTTCCCTTCTACAATGGTCTGTAATGGCTCCAAAAGAGAAGATTGTTGATAACAATTATGGTGGATGATTGAACCCTTTTAACAGTTGGTCAGATCAAGAACACCGTCAGGGAGGCACTATCTGTTTCAAAGTCACCGTTTAAAGTGGAGATGAAATAGCAAGCTAGACACACATTTATAACTTCAATGCATTAATTAAATGTACCACAATAAAAAATTACATTTAAAAAGTAATCCATTGTTAATAAAATCCACGTATAAATACGTCTTTATGTTGTATTTGGAACCTGGCGCGCCGCCATCTTTGTTTTCGCAAGGGCTGACATCACGAGAATGGTTGTTTGCTCGGAGCTTTGAGCACAACACTGTACTGCAAACGTGTTTAGTGTTGATCATGGAGTTTTAGAGCTGTGACAAAGACCCCCCTTCCCACGGTAATCACAGTGGGGCTGGCAGAAGATGTAAACTATTGGCCTCAAAATAAAAGGACAAGATTAGAGTTTATAAAAAAGCTCTTTTTCAATTAATTTTTTTAAAGTCTGTATGGTTCTGGAACAGCATCCTATGGACTGATATGACAAAAAAATCAACTTGTACCGGAGTGAGGGGAAGGGAAGAGTTTGGAGAAGGGAAAACACTCCTTGTTATCTGAAATATGCCTTATTACATGTGGAGCGTAGTGGAGGCTGTGTTATGATGTGGTCATTTTTGAGTTATTACAATATGTAGCTCTTGGGTTCAGATGAAAAGTGGTGTACATGCGGGACCTGACCTCAACACTATGATCTCGGTTACTAGAATCCAGTGAAAAATGGGACATACACACTGTATGGCACTTCATTGGCATTGGGTGTGTCTCTGGAGTGGCTAAGTACTGGCAATGGATAATTAAATGTATATAACAGTGTTATACAGTATTTTTGTATTGCATCCAATTGTTTTATATAGGTGCATTCAAACCTCTCTCAAATCCTGAAAAAAAAGTAATTACTTTTGCAGTAACACCATCACAAAAAGCTAAGCACTCGTATTTGGCTATGTCACTTTCCTGACTACCTCTAATGAATAGCCCAATTTGTCATGCGGAGCCCCTTTTTACAACTAGCAAGGAAAATGGGTACTCTCAAATCCTCTCATCTACCAGTGAAAAATATTAATTTTTCCAAGTCCAAGAATTCCAAATCCGGTACATAATATATTCTGTACTGGTTTCAAGGACACAGATTTGGCTAAATCCTGGACTAAGTTTTGTATGCAGAATCTCCGTTTAAAATTTAATTCATTCAAGGACTAGACTTGATCTGTGTCGGTGAAACTGGTTTTCAATGCGTGAGCTGTAAGTGGCTTAAGAATCTCCTCACGAAGAATTTTCGTTCGGAGAAAACGTTGTTTCTGTGGTTATCTTTTTTTTCTACACCCATAAGCATATTAGCCATAGTGTTTAGAAACAACATAGCGGATCAATTCGGCAGTTGACTCATGAATGGGAGGAAGCTTTTGCGTTTTGCGTCTGGTGGTGGAAACACACTATATTCCCCGACACCCCCATTTTAAGGTCAACTTGAGCCCTTGCTTTTCCGTAACGGTGTATTTGGTCTGTGCCTTTATACCTTAAATCTTTTTACAATTGTTTATTCTGCCCTTCATTTTTCATATCTGCGTAAATTTCCACAGTAAAACAGCAATCCAATATTCAACTCAACTGGCAGAGGTGCTCTTATTTTAAGATCACTTATTTTGAAAGATCACTGAATGGTCAGGAATAATGGTCGAGTGAAGTCTTTCAGCCTTTATTCCAATCCACTTAAATGGTGGATTGGAATAACTCCTCCATAGCGCCATGATTAACCTCACAATTTATTTCGACAGAGCCACGGGAGAAGTCTGCGCTATACGACCGAGGAGTATCGTTAGTTCGAAAGATAAACCGTTGGCAGACAGATCATTTCGAGGGCTGACTGCAGTAAACAGTTATGTCCAGAGGTTTTACATTGGACATAACTGTTTACTGCAGTCAGCCCTCGATTTCACCTGCTGTATCTCAGTGCCGTAAGAAAGTACTTTGAGGCTATGTAAACCTATGAGTATTCGAATCATGTTTGGGGCTTCGGTTTAACTAAATTATTATATACTGTCTCGAGTGTGGGTCTGTAGGTTTCCTAGAAACTTAGAATGTTGATGTAAAATATTGGGAAGTCGCAAGAGTGAGTCGCACTGCAGACACAAGATGGCGCTAGTCTTCTGTCTCTTGAAGCTGACGTTGCCTGAAAATGTGAAACGGCATTTGAATATCACTCAAGACTCTAACATCGACGCAGATGAACCACAACAGCCTTTCTTTTTCTAGATACGAGTTTTGAACCAGCGCCCAAAAACCTCATTACAAAATATCAATTTTCAACTGACACGGAAACACGCTAAAATCTAATTCAATAGCCTTCTCATTCTTTCGACCAAATTCCAACCTGTTTGATAATGTTCGCCTATAAATTCGGCTGAAAATAACTATGCATTTTCAATAGCACAATTCAGCCAACTAAACCGGCCTACGATGTTTTCAATTAAGTATTTCAATCAAGTCAGCTCACATAGGCTACTTTCTAACCAACGATGTAGCCTATTTTTGTATACTTACTTTGTCTTTTAATTACGATAAATTTACACGGAAAATTTCTTTTATCCTCATGATAGGCCTATATGATGCATGGTAAAATAAATAATTCCTGGCAGAGTCGAGTAATTGCACAGGCCGGGTTAAAATGACTTGTCAGACAAAATTTGTTTAATCCTATCCCGCCCCGCCTCTCCTCTTTTCTAATTCTATTATTGTGGTCAGAAACGTAAGCTAAACAACCAGCGTTGTGTGAAGAGACCAGATGAAGCGACCTTTCCTTCCTGTGGACTGATTGAGCATCTGATAAGCTGCGGAGGTGCATTAAGGCAGAGTTGGGAGACCAATCACGGCCGGTGGGAGTATTTTGTGATTCACTTGGAGACGCGCTCGCGCTCTCTCGAAGCGCTGTCCCTTTCAGCACCAAGAACGGAGACTCGTGGAAGCTTCCAACGGATTGCGGATGCATTGCTACAGAACATATCCAAGCCTCCAAGCAGCAGGTAGATTCATCAGCAAATGTTGATATTACTATTACAACTTCTTTTTTAAATGCGTGGAGTAATTTTAACATTGTTTTCGCCACCATGAGTAATTTACACGCACCATTTCTTCATGCGTGTTCTACTTCTAGACGGGATTTCCGGTGGTTTCACTAATTAAATTTGACCGATAACCAAATTTTCTGACGCTGGCGAACGATTTATATTGTAAAACTGCTCAAACCCTTGGAAATCACTTACTGGTTTCTATGGCATTTTGCTTTGTTTTGTAAACGTTCGGAAAAGTGCTGAGCTCCGCAAGGAAGTTCCATTACGGAGAAGCCAAGGAATTCTCTCTCATATCGATGTGAGTCATACCCTAGTTGTTGTTGTTTTTTTCATCTAAAACTATATGAATTGAGTCAGTTATATTGTATCTGTGGGAAAAGATTCGTTATAATTAAAGGAAAGCATTAGGCACGAGTCTTCTCAGCGTTGGCTTTATATAATTTTTCTCCTTATTCTTTGCGGAGACTGTCCACAGATTTGCGCGTATAAGCGCGGATGAGGCTCACGCATTCTTCCCAAAGGCTTTAAATCAAAAGATCAAAATTGACCAAGCCCTCAACACTATGCACTAAAACAATTATCTTGAGGTTTTGGATTTAACGTTGTTTCATTATCACTTGAATACTAGCCAACGATTAAAAAAAAAAAAATCAACAGTAGCTACTGCTGCTGTGCTTTTTGTTAATAAGCTAGTTTCTATGCTCCATGCCCATGTAGCCTTGCTTTAATAAGCCAGGGAGCTATGTATAACATGCACGTAAGGCTACTTAATTACGACTCTGTATATTAAACAAGATATAGCCATGCATTAATGATGATGTTTTATTTAACTGCACAATAATTCGAATGACATTTAAATCCTCTGTTGCCTGTGCTCTGTGCTCTATTTGATTTTGGTTGGCAAAATGTAATTCGTTGTCTGATGATATGACACTTGCAGTATGTGATAGCGAGTTAGGGATGGAGTGGGCAGAAATCGCGCCTTTTCCCCCTGAAACGGGATGGGGGAAAAAAGCTATCAGTTTCTGAAAAGAGGGGAGATCCCTAGAGAGTTGTTGGGTTGAAGAAACTGTAATAGAATCGCAAGAAGATGGTATAGCTTGACACATACTGATTCTCGCAAATTAAAAAGAGAAATGGGACCTCGTTCGCTTGCTAGTGTAATAGCCCGTTCCGCTTTGTGTCGGAGATAAAGATCGAACTGTTGGAATTCAATCATTTCTCATGAAATCATTTTTATTAGCACGGTGAACGTCAGCATTCTCACGAAAATCAGGAGAATGTTAAATAGCAATGCAAGTAACTTGTTTGTGTAATACACTTTTCCCTTATTAATGCGATGTACATTGAATTCCTTAAAGGAAAGAAAGACTGATGCGTTTGCGTACGCAAAAAAGCCCAGTAGCGCAGAATATTTATGGGCATGACATCATAATTTGTGACAGGTAAGCCATGATTTAGTCCCGAAAGCCGCTTATAACAATACATGGAATATTTAGCGTGATTTAGAACCCTATAATTGCTCATTTTATCCGTTGAACGGGACTCTATAGTGCTCAATCATGGTTGGTGAAACTGAAATTATTAAAGAGGAGATGAGCAAAAAAAAAAAAAAAAAAAAAAAAGGCGGGGACTCAAAGCAATAGTGGTAGTATTTTCTGAGCAAAACGCACCCAAATTTCAAACCGCGAGGCGGCATTTGGCGCATGATCATGGCGGCACTGTTGCATTGGCAGTGGTTTGCGCGTCCGTCATGTCTGTGGGTATGCGGTGCGCGGTGTGCAACTTTGCAGTTAATGATCATCTGTCTCAAGCAGGAAAATACAGAAATTAATAGGTCTTGGATACATGATATTTCATGCAACTTAAGAGGCATATTTAGTAGATTCATCAGGTAACTATCCCGGCAATATTTTTTGAATTCATTCCGGGCATAATTACAGAATATTTAAGTATCAAAAATGATCTTCAGTACTTGGCTCCAACAAGCTGCATTGTAGGCTCTCTCTCTCTCTCTCTCTCTCTCTCTCCACGGACCATGTATCAATACTAAAGGGAGAAAACAATTTCATTGCTATCCCTAAATCATATTCCGTGAATTTCAGTAAAATATTATTTGGATAATTTGTTCTAACAAGTATGCCACGCTTAAAGTACCCCCGCCTGAAGATAGAGGATGCTGTGGCTGAGTTAGGTTGACAAGTCATGTCATTACAAATGGAGAGTGACAGCAGAATTTGGGACATTTGTATGATGAATAGTGGATGTAAGTGGTCCTGCCCAACTGTCAGGGACTGGTGAAACAAACTGAAGCAAATGGCTTGTAAAATGGAGGGGAGAGGTACAGCTTGTGACACTAATGTTTTTTGGCATATTATTCTTCTATAGATTTTTTGAGAGGACCAGATTGATGATGAACAGCACATTTTGTAATTGCTGTTTTCGATCCAAACAAACATACATACAGACACACAGACACCACACACACACACACACGTACACGCACGGACACAGATGTGTACACACACACACACACACACACACACGCACGCACACACACACATACACAGGTATGTGATGCCAGCCATGTCTGTCACAGTGGATGTAGAAGGATGCTTAATCTCATTAATTACAGTTTTTAATGGATTTTAATGAGTGACTTCATCATTTGATTTTGAATGATTCCTGACAGTACGAGTGCTTAATGTGTGCTTGAGGTGATTTTGCTCAGCCCAAGTGGGAAAAGCCAAACCACATCCATATTATGAAACGCATTTTGTCACCGTGCTAATGAGAGACGTGGCAGGCAGTAATGAGGTCACGCAGTATCATGACCTTTATTGCATTCACTCTGCGCTGTTAGCAATGTTTATGGCTCATGCATGTGTGCTTACGTGTTAGCATCTGTGCACCCGCCTGTTTAAGTGTTCACAGATGGACATGTGTATGCCTGTGGGTACATGTTTAAGTGTGTTAATCTGCATTTGTCTGTGTAGATGCACAAGCATGGTGCGGTCCATGAATATTCGGGGAAGTGCCACAGTTACTGTATTTTGGGCCCTTGAACTAAGCGTACTTGGAAACCATGCATATGAGGCTGAACTAGAGGCTGTCAGCTTTGAAGCCCCTTTATGTAAGAACTGGCAGTTTTTTGAGACACTGTCCCCCTACAGTTTCTGAATGCAATCTGCCTGTCATTAATAAAAGTTGCTCTTTGACCCTCACATGCCTAACCCCACATAGAGAGCAGTACATGAGCATTTTCTGATGAGCTGAAGGCTTGGGAATCAGCAAGGCTGATGTCAGAGGCCAAATAACAATGTCAACTGACTTATTAGAGAGACAGTATACGATTTTACACAAATATGACTTTGCATAGTTATATTGTCATAGAAGACAAACACTTATTACATAACAAAAAAAAAACAACAAAAAATAATGATTTTCAGCCCGTATACATTCTTTACTAAGTGTTTGAATGAGGAGTGTGCGTAATCGAATAATTTGTTGTTGCCGACATGATACAGGGTACACATAGGCGCAAAATACACGTTGGACAGTGTAATTTATTACAAGCTAGCAGAGAGGTTTGCAAGGTTGCAAATTTTGAAGGGAAATTGTCAGATTGACCAAATATGAATTTTGAATTCATACATTTGCATGCTAGCCTGAGAAGAAAATGAGGTTACATCACTTTAGGCATCCGGAAAAAAGGACAAAATTCCATGAGACAGGAATGACACCGATGAAGTTACAGCCTACACTGCAAATTTTCTTCAAGCAAATACAACAAAACAAGACATAGCAAGTCAGCTAAAATTACTTGCTTGTCAAACAGCAGGAAAGCAGCTTGGTGTCTGTCTTTTAGCCTTCTATTTCGCAAAGCTCTGACCAAAATCAGTCCAAGATTTACTTTTGTCTGGCCTATTGCTTCGTCACTCTCTTTTTCTCTTCATCGCTTCCTCTGTAAACATCCTCCTCAGTCTCTTTGCCTCTGGCCTGATGTCCATGCCAAGAATACTGGAGTAGCTAGTACATACTTTTTGCCGGTGATCGTACCCGATCAGCCAAAGTTACATTGTGCAAGAACAGGCATTCAGGGCACGAAATGGGAATGAAAAATGAACCATTCTCAATATTACAAGTCACTGTATTGTAAAAAAACAATTTTGTAATTGGTATTTGTAGGTAAAATAGTTGCATAGTGTTGTGTTAATCTGCTGGAGTCTGCATTCATATTGTGCAAATTATGTACGAATAGCAGCCCTACTTAGTTGTAATGCTTGCAGACTGGAATATATGATGGTGTGTGTGCATTTGGTTGTGTGTGTGTGTGTGTGTGTGTGTGTGTGTGAGAGAGAGAGAGAGAGAGACACACAGACACCAGGAGAGCCTTAATTTAGAAGGTGATGGTGAAATGACTGCTCTGCTCTGGCTCCCCTACAGGAACATGTGAAAGCACAGCTGCCAATTCTGAGACTCGCTGCCCCGGCCTCTGCTACCTGCTGTACCGCACCCCAGCTCCCCCCGCTCATTGAGATGCAAGCTCCACCCGACCAGAATGTCACACAGATCGAAGCCAACCCTACGGAGCAGCCGGGACACCTGACTCAGCACTGCTAGGGCGAGGGGGAGGGGCACCGATGGTCCCGTGCGAACCCTGCGCCCACCGCCACTCCGTCTACCGCCGCTTGAATCTCCCGTCGCTCCGCCGCCCCGCTCCTTGCCCTGCATCGCCATGGCGAGGGACTCCAAACGCCGCTCTGTTTCCTGCCAGTGCTTCTTCCTGCTTACCGCCAACTGCTGCTGGCTGCTGACCGCCATGCAGCGCACCGAGGCCCAGGAGCACGCCCACTCCATCCGCCTGGAGGGCGACGTCATCCTGGGCGGGCTGTTCCCCGTGCACGCCCGGGGCGACCGCGGCACGCCCTGCGGGGAGCTGAAGAAGGAGAAGGGCATCCACCGTCTGGAGGCCATGCTCTTCGCCATCGACCAGATCAACAAAGACCCCGAACTGCTGCCCAACGTGACGCTGGGGGCGCGGATCCTGGACACGTGCTCCCGCGACACCTATGCCCTGGAGCAGTCGCTCACCTTCGTGCAGGCGCTCATCGAGAAGGACGCCTCCGACGTGCGCTGCGCCAACGGGGACCCGCCCATCTTCGCCAAGCCCGACAAGATCGTCGGGGTGATCGGGGCCGCTGCCAGCTCGGTGTCCATCATGGTGGCTAACATCCTGCGGCTGTTTAAGGTACGAACTCTTCCTCTCTGACCCCGTTTGATGTTTGGGCTCATAAACCTCTGAACTCTTCTATCAGTGGGCCGGTCCTTGTAGAGTTATGAGTGTGGGCCTCAGACAGTTTGCTCTTGGCTCTTACCTGTGTTGCGTATTGAGCCACGTTCACAAAAATGGGCTCCTTTTCACATCCCCTGATCTTTCAGCCCTCCACTCCCTGACTCGTATCTTAGGTTTGAGCGGAGAGGACTGAGGCTTTAGCTCAGTGGTCACATGGCTCCAGAGGCAGCCCCCTTTCAAATTGGCGATACAGAGCCCCAATTTATCATGGATGGATTGAAAATGTATTGTTGGGCAACCATCAGTGGTAAGAGACCTGTTTCATTTAAAATGGGGCCTATATGAGTTTGTTTGCCCCTGACTGGGCGCCCATGAACAGGGGGGACAGAGAGGGCCAAATAGTGCTACCTGTCGGGGTTAGCTGTATTGTTGGGGTTAGCTGTATTGTGCCATGCCAAATAAGAAAGCCTCCTATCCACATAAATAGATCTTTCTGGAAACTAGCCCAGCTGTTTTGCTTTTCTTGTCAATGGGTGTTTTAAATGGATCCGAGAGCCGAGGCTCTGACGCTTCGGTTTGGTATTAAACATTTAAGCCGCCTGGTGCTCGCTATTGGAGCAGATAAAGTTCAGTTATGACAACCAATTAAAGCGCTCTCAGTCCTGTTTCACCTCATCTAAGCTGTGCAAACTCTGTGGTGTTTTGCTCTTCTGGGAATTGGCTACAGGCTCAGTAATGTAATTAGGCTTGGGTTTGACTGTCTGGGTGTATGCAGTGATGGCCGAGCGTTGGACAAGGTGATGAAAAAGGTCGAGCAGCGGTACGGCCTGCTGGCAATCAGAGCTGTCTTGTTTGGGGTGTGTTTACACCACATTGTTTTTTGCCTGCTGCTCGGAGTGAATAAATGCACAATGGCTTCTCGGCTCCATGAGGAGTAAGTTCTGAGTCCTGCAAATGTTTTCGAACCATACTAATTTCAGTTATCAGCTATGATTGTTACCTTAGCCTTTTAACATTCAGTTAAGATATTTTCACTTCAATGTTCAAATTGGTATATTAAGGCAATTTCCACACTGCAATGTTTTCATTTTGAAATGGCGTTTTAAAACTAAAATGATCTCTGTCCACACTAAATTGCAATTCCAGAATTTACAAACTGAAACGGGGTCTGCAGAGTTTTTGATAGTCTCCATTTTAGGGGTTCGAAAACACTGGAGTCGTGTGGACGTGAGTCGAAAATGTTGCTATAAGTTCTACGTTTTAAAATTTAGACACATTAGTGTGGATGTAGCCTCAGAATGCTCATTAGAGTGCTCAGTTAAAATGTTTTACGTGTTCATTCCAGTGAAGACATGAGAACATTTTAATCAGGTTTGCAATCTAAGTGGGATAATGTGCATGAGCAATGGAAGCCGAGCCTGTGTGTATCTGTGTTCATTTCCAAAATGCACTGATTACATTCTGACACTTCAAGGGGTTTTGCAAAAACATGATGCCCAAAATGGAATAAAAATCTGTTGTGTTAAAAATACCGGTGCTTTTTGGTTCACATTTTAATTGCTCCTCGTACTACAGTCACAGTTAAAACTTAATTTGCCTAATTGGATTTAAGCATTTGAGTGATTTTTTTTTTTAAGGAGGTGATACTGCTTTTTTTGTGCAGCATTAGCTACAATTGATGGTTCAAACTGTTTCAAATAATTCACTATTTGTCATCAGTTAAAAGTAGTGAAATCTATCCAATTATGAAAGTCGAAAAACATATATGCACACTGTAAATTTCATTGCACTAAACGACTTAAATGAGGATCGACAATTGAATCGTCGACCGTTAATAATCTGTGAATAGAGGAGCCAGGATGTAGTGAAACTAGAGAAGCATGTGACACCAAAGGAAAATTTCAGATGGACTTGTGAGGGGCGAGACTCATCTGTTTAGCATGCCAAGACCCAGATTTGGCCCTCAGAAAACCTTTCTCCATTACAGCCGTGTATTTTCAGCATTAGGAAAAAGCCTTAGGAATCTAAAAAAAAAAAAAGGTCAAGAGCCCAGCAGTCTTGTCTGGATTCCTCCTCAGCTGTGAATGTTGTGTGAGGGATACTTGGTGGCACTGATATCTCTCTGGTGCTCCGGGCTGTTAAGGATATGGTCTAATGCAGGGGTGGGGAACTCTATCCAGAAAGGGCCGGTGTGGGCGCAGGCTTTCATTCCAACCAATCAATAACACACCTGATTCTACCAATCAACCTCTGGAATGTGTGCTAAAGACATTAATTAGTGGAATCAGATGTGTATCTTCTAGGCTGAAATGAAAGACTGCACTCGCACCGACCCTTTCTGGATGAAGTTCCCCACCCCTGGGGTGCATCTCAAAGCGTAGGCTGCATCCTTCGAAGGCTGCATTTTATAAAATGACGTCACGTTAGTTTGGTGGATGGAACTCAATGACGACCCCTGAAAATGCAGCCTTCAAAGGATGCAGCTTACGCTTTGAGATGCACCCCTGGTCTAATAGCATCTCGTCCAATGACACTCACTTCCCTTTCTCATCTGGGGAGGAAGGGGAGGGGCTGGCTCAGAATTAATGGCAATTTTGTTTATGTAATGACTGGATCTGCATCATGCTGAGCCACCTCTTTGCCTGAGGTTACTTACGATAAATTTGTGTGTTCATGGATATACAGAGGCCTGAATCAGCATTCCATTGCTATAAAATAAATGCAAGTTTGTTTTTTATTTGGCTGAGATAATTTGTCCTGGAGTGTTGGAGGACAAACCATGCTACTTCTACCCAAGCACAGATAAGCAGAGTAGCCATTTACTCCAGGGTGTTATACTGCTGTGTAAAATTTGCACCCGATTGCAAATAGGCACGTTTATTAATTAATAATCAAAGGTGGAATCATACAAATTATATTATTCAATAATGTAATATAATTATTTAAACAGTGAATAGTGTTATGTGGTTTTAATCACAAAATAGGCATAAGATGCTATTTACACTGACATTGTTGAAAGTGTTGCTGGGCAGTGTATTTAAGTGAGCTTATCTTTCATGAATGTCTCTCCCTTTGGTGTTTTCAGCTGTTCGAATGAAGCACGTCGCTATGGGTTTAAGTTTTGAAGTTACTAGCAGCCATGCATGCGCCCTGTGGCTATTCTTATTCATTTTTGTTACTAACACTGTATGAGGATTATTGCGATGATTGATCTCGGTTGTTATGGAATTTTCCAAACTATGAGCCTGAAGGAAAAACGTCACAATTAAATTTCTTAAAAGTATGAGGGAGTTAATGAAGTCCAGATTTTCAAAAATGAGTTTTGGGGAATAAATCATTTTCTGGCCCTTTTGAAATCTCCGGCAATTATTTAAGACTTGCTAATAATGTTAAACTAAGGAGATTTGGTAAGTAGAGCTTAGTAAGTAAAGTCATGGTAGGAGCTGGTGGAATAAAGGCTTAGCAGCCCAGTGGTAATTGCTAATGTGTCTTTGTAGCTCTGTGGGTGGTGTCCAAGGAGGATACTTGTTACATGAAGCATGCATATGGACCTGGCAGTAATGTCAAACAGTCTTCTCAATGTCGAATATCAACAGGCAGCAACTGAGTTATGTGTTTTATCCAAATCCTCTGCATTTCATTATGTACAGAGGAGGAGTTTGTGGTTTCCCTCAGTGAAACCTATGATTTTACCAGTGTTTAGGGTGTTTTTTCATGGGCTAAGTGAAACAGCATTTCAAATACTTACGAGCATTTGTTTGTTTGAAGGTTCTCCCACTCTGTACCCTGGAGGAGCGGCTGTGTTGGGCTTTACAGCAGCTTAAAGATACAAGCAGTATGCTATGAACTATAATAAATAAATGCACCAGCTTCCCATATCTGTGGTATATCTGACCACATATTTGCATTCACCCGAATTCGTACACAGCAAAATCTGCACGAAAGCAACTCTCATTGAGAATCCTATTGTGCTGCTAAAAGTTGAATTTATTTTGGACATTTCACTGTGTTGTGAGTGCTTTTATGACAGAGCTGATCTCACATTTTATTTTAAATTCTGAACCTGAGTTTAATGGAAGCAGGGTATTCACACTTTTTCCGTAGAGCTTGACAGGACTTCACAGATTTATTGGAGTGATGTCCTGATGTTTTTGTTGATTATGTGTTGTAATAGTACTCCTGGTCCATATGGAGGTTTATGTTACTCTATATTGCTTGGCTGTTCTTACGCTATACCACTGCAGGGGAATAATTGAGGGAGCTCTTTTTGCAACACAAAAGGTACCATTCCTTATTTAGAGTGGGCGTTAGGAGATTTGTGCTTTCACCACTGAGGTACACAAAGTCTGTATTGATCATGAGACGAGTAGCCCAGACAAAACAGTGTCCTCTCTTGAACTGCATCCTAAGGAGAGTTCTGGTTAGTTTTCATTGGTTCCACCAGCTACTGCAATGATACTGTTCTCAAATAATTCTCTGATATTTTGTCTTTGTGTTTTGGGTGACCACTAATTCATTTACATTCAGCAAAAAGATTACATGTGATTTTTAAATAATATTTTAAACATAGCATCTCAGCTACTTAGTATTATTTGTTGTGAGGTAGCCCTATCTAAGAATCTGCTTCGCGATTTGGAACATTGCATTTGTACAGTGCCTGCTCAATCGTAATTGTCGCAGATATTTATAAATAGGTGTCAGTATGAGCTTGAAAGTGTTTTTGTTTGAACGTGAAAGTCCACAGCCGACATTACTATAAATACGTTTGTTCTAGTGTGGAGACATTTCCTGATTAAAATAGATTACACACTTCATTACACGAGGACGACAATTAGATTAAAACATAATTACCCAGCAGATGCACATTAATTTGTACGGAGGAGAATTAGACAATTAAATTGGCACTGCCCATTTGCTGAACATCTTAAAGGTCATATTCAGTCGCGTGACAGTCTGAGCTGCTTCAAATTGTTATCATAAAATTACAATAACAATGCAAAATTCCACATATTCTGTATGTTACTGTATGCTGTGTGTGATAGTAAATCCTGTTGTGCATGCTGTTGCATGATGTATCTTGCTGTTTGTTATACCTTGTTAGCTGTTCTGACCCACCATGTTTGTACAATGCTATGACTCATAGTAGAGAGTAAGAGAGTGGAGGACCGGGCAGAAAATGTTCTTAATGATTCTGGTTCTTTTGTCCCTCTTCATTTCGGAATTAAAGTAATAACAATGAATCGTCAGCAGATTAAAACAGCAAACTGGAGTTCTCATTATGAAGAAATACACCGCACCATTAAGGATCTCCAGCCAGACGCAGGCAACCCTGTCTCTAGTATTTCCGAAAAGGACAAATGTGACCTTTAAGATACCGTGGAAATTTAATTGTGCTCCTGAAATAATTTCTCAATAAGACGTGGATTAAGTACATGTAGCTCAGCACCATTGGTAACACAAAGCACGCACACACACACACACACACACACACACACACACACGCACATGTACACGCATGCACAAACACGCGCATGCGCTTGCTTACGCACACACTCCAATAAAGTGAAGGCTGCCTTAGTAAAACGGCAACAAGGAAGCATATTTTCTGTTTAATCTTGAAGTCTAACAACTGACGTAAAATGGGAGAAGGGGGAGAGATCACTAAAGCAGATATTTATAATGACTGCTGCTATAAAAATTTGGGCGCTTGGCGCTGGTTGGCGCTGCGGCTGAGCGGTCACACGCCCACTGACGCGCCATCAAAGTTTAACTGCGCGGGTGTGAATTCTAGCGCCAGGCTGAGAATGACTAGCCATGTGAGCGTGTCGACATGCGGTTATAAATACAGGAGCGTAAAGAGACAGGAAAATGAGTTGGCTGCCTCCTTGCGTGAGCTTGATTTGGCGGTATACGTTAGTGTCATGTCTGAAAATCACACTCTCTGAAAGGCTAGGTTCTCCGGGGGAGGTGGTGTCTTTGGGGGGGAGTGTGGTGCGGGGCTTCAGGTGAGAATCAGCAGGGCTGCCGTTGATCAGTTCCCTCCTGGTCCCTGTGTTTATTCACTCAGTGAACAGTGGTCTCAACAGACGGAGGAAAAGGATGACTCTCAGTTAACAGCCTGCCGCCATATCACCAGACGCCTTCCTCTGTTTCAGAAACACGAGTGTTTCCCATACAGCATGGCAGGCTATGGCATTCACAGGCCACGGAGTGGCGGTTTTTTGTTTTTTAACCTTTTGGAGAGTAGCTTTATTGGAGTAATTTTCAAAACAAGTCACTGTTCTTGAACTTCACTCTTGAGTACCAGCTGTTATTGTCACCTCGGCATATAATGCTTTATTAAGAAAAAACATCTACAGACCACTGCCTGGCCAAAACTAAAGTCACCGTTTGGAATTAAATTAGCAAATACTTAACAGCTTTTGATTCGATAATTATTGCAGTGATCAATATGTTTCAACTGGCAACAATTCTTTTTACCCTGACTGATGCAGTGTGTTGCTTCTGATTTCTTAAACAACCATGTCGGAATGGGGACTGCTTGATTGCTGAACTGAAGTTACTGTGTTTCAAGATGGGCAAATTATTGGCCTGCATCAAGCAAAGAAATCTAAAAAGAAGTTTGCTGAAATCACTGAAATTGGATTAAAAAGTGTCCGAGGCATCATTAAAACCTGGAAGAATAATAGTGAAGCGTCAACTTTGTAGAAAAAAAATGCGTTGGAAAAAAAGTAATGAATGATCGTGATCGGGGATTGCTAAAAAGCTTGGAGAAATCTCATCATAAAGAATCGACTGTAGAACTCATGACTGTGTATAATTGTGACAGTAAGAGCACCTCCACACTCACAATGTGACTAGAATTTTCAGAATTGGGACTAAACAGCTGCATGGCCACAAGATAGCCTCTTGTTAGAGAGGCTAATTGAGAAAAATACCTCTTCAATTTGCTAGGGAGCTTAAATATTGGACTGTGGTGCAAGGGCAAAAGGTCATGTGGTCCGAGGAGTCCAGATTTACCCTATTTCACAGTGAGGGGCGCGTCAGGGTAAGAAAAGAAGCCCATGAGGCAATGCTCCCGTCATGCAGTGCCCACTGTACAAGCATCTGGAGGAACTGTTATGATCTGGGGTTGCTTCATTTAGTCAGTTCTGGGCTCAGCAACATTACTCAACAATAAAAAGAAGTCAGTAGACTAGCTGAGTTACTGAATGACCAGGTTATCCAATCAATGGATTTTTTAATCCCTAACAGCACAGGCATATTCCCAGATGACAATGCCAAGATTGATCGGGCTCAAATTGCGAAAGAGTGGCTCAGTGTACATGAGGAACACATAAATCGGCCTTCACAGAGCCCTCACCTCAAGCAGTTGAAAGTCTTTGGGATGTGCTGGATAAGGCTTTACGGAGTGCTGGAGCCTTAACTCTCCCATCATCAATAAAAGATCTCAGAAATAAATGTTGTCACAGTATGTATGATTGTCAAAACAATGCCATGACGAATGCGCGCCATGATTAAAGCTAAAGGTGGTCCAACAAAATATTCACGTGCGTGACTTTTTTTAGTTAGGCAGAGTATTTGTGATCTTACAACCTAAAGGGGTAATTTGGTCAGCCCCGTGGGTCTGGTCTAGGAGGACGTCCTTCATTCCGCCACTTTTGCTGCCCTCCACCCAACTGGGAGTCAGGCCTTTTTTTGTTCTTGGTATTGTTTTATTCAAAAATCAAGATCACATAATCAGAAAGGTTTGAGTAAAAACATATTGATAATGTGTAATTGATAATAGTTGTCAGTAGTACAACCCCAATTCCGAAATAGTTGGGACGAAGTGTAAATTGTGAATAAAATCAAAATGCAATGACTTTCAGATCACATGAGCCAATATGTTATTTACAATAGAACATAGATAACATTTCAAATGTTGAAACTGAGACATTTTACATTTTTATCCACAAAATGAGCTTATTTCAAATTTTCTGCCTGCAACAGGTCTCAAAAAAGTTGGGACACAGGTAAAAAAAGGGATGAAAAAGCAATTAATATATAAGAGAATCTGCTGAAAGAACATTTAGCAAGTAATTAAGTTAACTGGCATCAGGTGTGTAACATGATTGGCTGTAAAAGGGATGTCTTAGAGAGGCTGAGTCTCTCAGAAGTAAAGATGGCCAGAGGCTCTCCAACATGTGAAGGCTTGCGTAAAAAAATTGTGGAATACTTTAAAAACAATGTTCCTCAACGTCAAATTGCAAAGGATTTGAAGGTCTCATCATTGACAGTGCATAACATCATCAAAAGATGCAGAGAAACTGGAAAAATCTCTGTGGGTAAGGGACAAGGCCGAAGACCTTTAATGGATGCCCGTGATCTTCGAGCCCTCAGACACCACTGCATCACTCACCGGCATGATTCTGTCATTGACATTACTAAATGGGCCCAGGAATACTGCAAGAAACCACTGTCTGTAAACACAGTCTGCCATGTCATCAACAGATGCCACCTAAAACTCTATAATGCAAAAAGGAAGCCATTGTTGAGCATGATCCAGAAGCGCCGCTGTGTTCTGTGAGCCAAGGCTCATTTAAAATAGACTGTAGCAAAGTGGCAAAGTGTCCTGTGGTCAGACGAGTCCAAATTTGACATTCTTGTTGGAAATCATGCGCGTCGTGTCCTCCAGGCTAAAGAGGAGAAAGACCACCCCTCCTGTTATCAGCGTTCAGTTCAAAAGCCAGCATCTCTGATGGTATGGGGATGCATTAGTGCATATGGTGTGTGACACTTGCATGTTTTAAAAAGCACCATGAATGCTGAAAGGTACATCAAGGTTTTAGAGCAACATATGCTCCCCTCCAGACAACATCTATTCCAGGGAAGGCCTTGTGTATTTCAGCAGGACAATGCAAAACCACATACTGCCGCTATTACAACAGCATGGCTTCGTAGTAGAAGAGTCCGTGTGCTGAACTGGCCTGCCTGCAGTCCTGATCTTTCATCGATTGAGAACATTTGGCGCATAATTAAACAAAAAGTCCGTCAAAGGAGACCCAAAACTCTCCAGCAGCTGGAAGCCTGTATTAAACAGGAGTGGGATCAAATTTCAATGGCTAAACTCAAGAAACTTGTCTTCTCAATGCCCAGACGCCTCCACTCTGTGTGAAAAAGAAGAGGGGATGCTACACCATGGTAAACAGGCCCCTGTCCCAACTTTTTTGAGACCTGTAGCAGCCATCAAATTTGAAATGAGCTCATTTTGTGGATGAAGTTGTAAAATTTCTCAGTTTCAACATTTGCTATGTTATCTCTGTTCGGTTGTGAATAAAATACTGGCTGGTGTGATTTGAAAGTGATTGCGTTTTAGACTTTGTCCCAACTATTTTGGAATTGGGGTTGTAGTTATAGGTATTGGTATAAATGTGTAGCAGGTAATAAAGTGGGCTGAGACATTCCTGAGCATTATTGACTCTGAGGAGACTCAGTGAAGAATTAGATTTCCTGCTCACGGTATCCTCAGTGGTTCCTCTCGCTCCGCACAAATTTTAGTGTAATGAAAGAATGTGCGACTGATGAGAACAGGGAGTGAAAATGCATCAGAGTAATACATGTCTGCTTAATACCATTCACAGGCACTAATATAGTAAACTGAATTTGCAAATGTAGTGAATTTCCCTTTGCACCACTAAAATGATCAAAAGTCTCAAAAGACCCTGTATTTCAAACTGGATTTGGTCAGGGATCTTACAGAATATGGGTATGTGCATGCAAGAAAGAAGGGCAACTGACTGGCAACGAAGGTACCGTGTGACAGTATGTAGGGGGCAGAGTATTAGGCAGGAGTATCAGTGAAAGTCAACAGTGTAAAGCAATAAGAGTAGATGATTATGTGGCCGTACAGTATGTATAGCACAAATACTATTTGGGTGATGACATAATAAGAGTTCTACAACTCTAATGTGGTCCATACCATATATTGTTAGATTAAGCACCCAAAAATTAAAGTTGACAGTCTCTAACGATTATGCTTCATTGTATTTAAACCCAATATACTGGAGGCCAAAAAAACAAAAATTATGTTAATGTCCAAATACTTACTGGACTGAAATTTAGCAGGAAGTCGTACAAGCAAAAAATAGAGATGGTTGTGAATGGTGGGAGAAGATGTTGGTGAACGGATAGAGGTACAGGGTGAAATGATGCTGGTGAATGGTGGATCAAAAGCTGTTGGTGTCAGGACATGCGAGCGAGCGAGACGCAACATCAGGTGAGAGAGTACATTTATGGGGCGGAAAGATGACATTATCAGGCGGAAAGCTTCTAGGAAAAGTTGACGGCGAAAGCGTTCCGGAGCAGCGTGAGCTGGGGAAGAGCATGAAAGGAAAGTGAGGATGAAAAGATGATATCTGTCGATTTTCTGTTTTGCGCTTAGTGGGGACCTGACCTCATTTTCTACCGCTAGCTTTAAGAAAAAATGGTAATGAGGTCTTTCCCCCTGAGGATTGCTGTGTCTCAGATGGTGTTTACTTTCTGTGAATTTGCTTCTTCTTTTCTGCTTATGGAGCGGTGGTGGGGTGACAGGGGGGTTTCAGAACAGGCTTGATTTACACATCTGGGCGATGGGGTAGGGATGCACTCTGACCCCCACCTACATCATCATCATTCGCTCGGTGATAAGTGAAAGCCAAGAATACTTTAAAATGCGTTGAGGCGTCCCCCCATGTATATTTAATGGCTCATCCCTTTGAATGAGCCCCATGAATAATTCACTGTGAGTGGGAGCAGAAGAGGACGACGCTGATGATGTTAAGAAAATGTTGGTGTAAAGAGACAAAAAAAAGCATGAGGTACGGAGTTTATTGTGAGGTCAGCGCGACGGCGGGGACCGGCGTGGCAGCCTGGGGTGCGCGCAGCCCCCCGGCTTCATTCATCTCTCCCCTTTGCAAGAGGTGACAGGAAGGCCAGTGCCTGGGGCCGGGAGGGGGGGCTAGCTGCCATGCGCAGCACGCTAATGGAGACCTTGGCAGAGCCGTGGGAGGAAGGTGGGGTCAGCTGGAAGTGCTTTGTCTAATGGTGACCAACACCACTCCTCCCGGCCTCCCTTATCCAGGTTATCGTGCTGGTGAGCCGCGCGGTGTTGATCGATGCACACCTGCTACAGTCCCTACAGAGAGAGGGAGGGGGGGAATGGGGGAGTTTTCTCTGCTAATCGATGCTGGGACAGCCTGCTCCTCTGCCCCCTGAACGAGAGCCTGTTTATTTGGATTTAATGACTGGGCTCTTCCCAAAAGGATGCTGATGAATTCATGCAAATGGTCGGGCTGCCGAACACCGACACTTCACCTCTGTCTCTCTGTTTCTGTGCTTCCTGCTGAATCACAGAACAGGGCTCTTTTTGACTGAGAGCTTGCGAATTTTGACATGGTTTTATGGAATTGAGAGAGAGCCAGTTACTTCATGTGCACGGACATGTGCTTGGAGTTATTGCATTTTTGACGACATTAAGAGCGCAATAACTGCGTCCCCACCATTCATGCCACCATTCTCAACCTATCAAATGGTGCACACCACAAAATGTCATAACTATTCCCAATTACTGACTCTTTAATATGATCCATTTTGAGGATTCATGAATCTTTCCGTTGTATGCATTATTGTTGTTATCACTATTATTTTAATTACATATTTAAATACCTGTAAAATACCTAAAAAAATGTATGAGCTGGGTTGGCCAGGATGACATTTTTCATTGTCATATTTCTTATGCTCTTGTGCTCTTGCTATTTTAATTTAGTTGCTTTAATTCAGTTTTGTATTTAATTTGCGTACTCCTGTCTCCTGTCAAATTTAATGAGCGGAGCATTAGAATTTGTACTTTTAATCATGGTGTAGTTGTCAAAGAAAAAATGAATGAATGTAGTCCATCCTGAAGTGACCAAAAACACATAAAGAGCAATATATATTCATGAATGTATGTGACAACCCTGGGAGGACATTTATTATATTCCTTAGCTGTCAGTTGAGGAAACCAGGCAGAGTCGTGCATGGGCTTTCATCTAAAGATAAGAACATCTAAAGATAAAAACAGAATATGACTCTGTGAACATAAATTGTGTGATGGAATCATCAGAGCTAAAACTTGCACATCAAATGTGTATGCTATGACTAATATCACAAAGTAGCAATTTTTTGTTCAATTCTTGTATTTTCTTAAGAGCAGATTTTTATAAAATGGCCCCAGCCATTCTTTCCAGTCATCCAAAATGCTGAATCTTTTCCTTAACAATGTAATAAGGCCCAGTAATTGGAATAACAGAGACAGAGATCAAGTTACACTTAAGCAAATATAAGCTTGTATATGCAGACAAATTAAAACATTTCTTTACATGATGAATATACTGTATATTTCATCCATTCATTCATTCAATCATTCATTCATTCTTTATTTTACCAGGAAGTCCCATAGACCATTGAGATTCAATACATCTTTTCCACTGGGGACCAGGCCGAAATGGCAGCTACAGTTGCAAACCAAAAAAAAAAAAATTAAATAAAAATAGGCAACACAATGGAAATATAAATCTAGAAGGCGTTAGTCAATGAAAAAGTCAAAAGTTGCAAACAAGATTGTTGACAGGAGTACGGTATCTTGCATAAGACTGTTTGCTGTAAATAATTTGCATGCATCAAGAGGTCAAACTAGAGATTTAACTGGAGATTATTCCAAGACCATATCTTATCCAGAAACAGTTCTGATCTATGGGGACTTTCACAAGTCAATACAATCCTGAGACCTTATACTATAGGATATTTTCAGGTTGGTCATCTTAGAGGGCGGTACCAATAATGGATTAAGTTTATTAAGAATATATCAGTTTATCAGGTTTCCTGTGGACAAAGAGTTTAAGTGCAGTGTTTGGTGCAGGACACAGTGGAGAGTTGAGGGTTGGAGGTCAGTGATAAAATGAAAAGCTGAATGGTGGAAAGAATCTTTTGGTTAGGAAAGCAAAGTCAATGCGTGTGTATAAACATAATGGGTCAGTAATATAGGACTGGCGTGAAAGTGAAGGAAGCAAGTCTTTGTCTGGTGAGGTGAGAAAAGCAGGATTTATCTTGTTAGAAGAAGCCAAGCTTGTTTTTTTTTTTTTTCCCAATACGCTAATCTTTGAGGTTAAGATCCTTATTCAACCAGACTCCAAAGTATTTATAGCATATTGTTTGCTGCTGGAATGGATTTAAGTGCTGCAGCCAAAGACTGCATACAAACAAAATCATAAGCTTGGCCTTTTCAGCATTTAACACAAGTTGAAGTTAAGTTACATTTATCTAGAGGATCCAAAAGGCTGACTGGGGCTTAGAAAGGGCACTCTCTATCTAGGGAGCAGTACACTGCTGGACGATGTCATCCGTAGAGCTGCTGAACCAGAGTCGCTGCCCCTTCGTGATGAAAGGAGTCAGTTAAAGTGGTTCAGATGCCTCCTGGAAGCCTCCCTTTTGAGGGTTTTTGGGCATGTCCAACTGGGGGAGGCCCCGAGACAGACCCAGGACACACTGGAGGGATTATATCCCCTGTCTGGCCTGGGAATGGCTAGGGGGCCCCCAGGAAGAATTGGAGTTGAGGAGCTGGATGCCAGAGCTACATTGCTGAGTCTGCTATCCCCGTGAGCTGGCCTCGGATAAGCGGCTGAAAATGGATGGATTAATATTAATGCACGTGAAATGTGTTCCTTACTCTTACAAACAATCTGTGGCGAAATTAGTCAAGTCATTGTCTTCATGAGTGCTCATGAGTTAGCTTGGACCAAAATCTCCGAGGAATATTTCCAACACCTTATTGAATCTGTGCTGTAAAAAGTTCAGGCTGTTCTACAAATGAACAGTACCTGTCAAAAGTTGGCATGAACCAAGATTTTTCAGAAAAGCAATTATAAAACAAGAAATAAACACATTTTATTTAACACTGACTTTTAAAATTTAAATAATAAATCCATCAAAATAACTAACATTTCTGATAATAATCCCAGAGCATACTTCAATTTTTTCCTTCAAGGACAGTCACATGGTTTTGAAAGTTCACATTTGCATGGCTGTAAAGAATTCCCATAAATTTGCTGCTCTTTTGGTTTGTGTTTCCTTGCTCTTTTTTTCTCCAGCAAGTTCCAAACTAGTTCTATATTTAATAACTTGGAAAAAGGAAAGAGTGTGTTTGTCTGCTTATTTTGCCAAATATGCCGCCTTTTAGAATTCCAAAATTTTGGACTGTATTTTGTAATGTAAATTAGTCTTTTTAAACTAGTTACGTCTTACCACGTGCCATTTGCGTAGTTAAACCACATAAATTTTGCTAAAACAGTGCGCTATCGTGCAAGTGAACTGCATTTCAATCTTTGAGTGGTGGTATAGCATAGGTTGGTATACCTAATATAGTGACCACTAAGTGTAGTTTGCATCAGACTTCACCTTCAAAAAATAAAAAATAAAAAATTAACTTGAGTCCTGCTGTACAATAAATAGATAATAAGCAGAGGGAATATGTGCTCAAAAGAACAATGCAGACACAAGCATTACTTGTTTGGTAATCTGAGTGGCTGTATTTGAGTTTACTAAATGGATTTTGAACACAGACACTTTGAAGACTGCTGACAAACTAAAGTTACAGCCAGTTAAAGTGAAGTGAAGCAAAACAAAACAATACAAAAAGAATAAGAATGACTCCTGGGGTTCGCTGGAGGAGGCAGACTGCCCTGGAAGTCACAGTGCTGGACTGAGTCTCCCTGAATGAATCAAGAATGAATGAGTCAGCTGATGACATATTTTGTTGATATGGAGCAAAAACTTTTACTGACTGGTGTCAGTTTCAAGACTTTTACTCACAGTGCAACAAAATAGTCCCTTGGAAGAATCTGCCCCATGTTTCAGAGGTTTTCTTGGTTTTTTGGCCCATGTGGTCCATAGAAATTCCCAGATACAGTCTGGTGTGGGTTGACTTTCTTCAGTTTTTTAAATTTTCTTTTGTTCTTTGCTACCAAGAGAACCCCTCCCTCCTGTAGCCATCCTTGTCATGACAGAGAAAATGGCTGGAATCTTTGTGAACTCTGGGCCCATTTTACAACACGGTCGAGGTCAAATAACAAGGAACCTGAAAACCACTTTGCTCACTCATAAACACAATTAAATTAGTTATCTGTCTCATCCTATTTGTGTCAAGTAAACTGACATCTTGAAACTGGGGAGGGCTCCATTGTGGTACAAGCTGCCATTTACATTTTTCTTCCCTGTACCTAATGGTTAATCCCAGTCTGTAGGAATTGCATGTTCTGAAAGCAGTTGTTTCCACATCATGTCTCATCTTCTGCCAAGGGCAAGTGCCACTTTATGTCTGCATTATTTTTAATAAATGACTTTAATGTTGGACCAGCTGTACATGGAATTAATGTCTCAGCCTGTGTGATTGAGTTAATTTCAAAGCCACAGTTATTCGTGGGCAGAGTAAAGTAGTGTTTATGCTGTACTGTGAATAATTACAGCCCACACGTTTCTGTGTGATATTAATCAAATTCATTCTTGCCCTTCACATAATATAAAAATGGTATGATAAACCCCTCTGATTGCCCAAGCATTCTTTTAACCCTTTAAGGCCTAATGCCGAAATCCCAGCAGAGAATCATGCTGCCATGTTTGCCATAGTAACCTGTATTTGGGCTGAAGCACAGCTTCTCAGCTTTCAGGAACAGTTGGAATTTTTTTCTATTGCGCAAAACTTACGGTAATTACGGTACCCCCGGTTTAAATTACCCCCGGTTTAAATGGGGTAATGCGTTACCAGAGCTGGGGTCCACATGTCATACAAAGTCAAGAAGGTGCCGAGGCTCACTCTTTGCTGAGGTTTAACTTCTTCCCAGGGTGTTCCCCAACACAAGGTATTTGATCAACGCTGACTTATGAATCAAAAAAATGTTCTTAGGGCCTGAATTTTGTGTATGTGCCACTTCTGATAATACACAAACAGCAGTTCTATTCCTATTTCCTGTGGCCGCAAGAACAAACTGGGCATTTCTCCTGTGATCTGGAAAAACCTAGTGGATTTATCAGTGGCAAGAATTCTCACAACTGACCAAAAACTTTTGGATTCTGGACTTTTCCTAACCGAAAACAGTCATTGAAACTTGATTTTGACACTTCAAATAACACTCATAGCTAGTGTTTTAAGATTTTCACCACTCTTAATTACTGAAAATGAGGATTAAACTAAGTTTCTCCGAAAAGTGACATACTTACTAGGTTTTTCCAGATCACAGGAGATTTCCTCCTAACGCAATACGTAAGCCAGTGAAGAGATGCGTACTGAGGGTGTTAGTCTATTTCCAGGGGCATTTTACATCAAATTGCACCAATGAGACAACCATTTAAATTAGGGTGAGGAAGGCAATATTTAATCCATCCATCCATTCATCCATCCATTTTTAGCAGCTGATTTGGAGCTGGGGGTTGCAGACTCCTCAAAGTAGCCCAGGCATCCTCTTCCTTAGTTAACCTCCTCTAACTTTTCTGGGGTTCCCAAGCCATTCCCAGATCAATGCGGGAGATATATTCCCTCCAGCATGTCCTGGGTTTACCTCGAGGCCTCCATTAAGTGGGACATGCTAAATCTCAAACCTATAGATGCCGCGATCTGCCTATCAATCTCTAGCTCCATCCTACCCTCACTTGTGAACAAGACCCAACATATCTCAACTCTTCCACTTGGGGTAGCAACTCATCCCCCACTCAAAGGGGACATTCCACCTTTTTCCAGCAAAGAGCTATAGCCTTAGATTTCAAAGTCCTGATCTTCATCTCGACTGCTTCACACTCGGCTGCAAGCCGGTTCATTGAATGCTGGAGGTCACAGCCTGATGAGGAAAACAGTGTCACATCATCTGCAAACAGCAGGGATGCAACACTGAGGCCACCAAACTGGATACCTTCCAAACCTCTGTTATGCCTCCATATCCTGTCAATGAAAATCATGAAGAATAATAGGTGACATGGCACACATTTGGCAGAGTCCAACGCCAAACGAAACGAGTCTGACTTAGTGCCGAGAATGTGGGCATTACTGCGGCTCTGGTTGTACGGGGATCAGATGGCTCAAACTTAGGGTGCCAAGGCCCCATACTCCTGCATACTTTCCTCGAATGATGCCCCGTGAGATGTGGTCATAAGCCGTTTCCAAGTCCACAAAACACATATAGACTGGATGCGCAAACTCCCATGACCACTCCGGTATCTGTGCAAAGTTAAAATGCCGGTCCCTTGTTCTACGACCAGAATGGATCCTGCATTGCTCCTTCTGGAGCAATGTGCTCGACTAACACCACAAGGCAGTCGTTTCAACAATGGAGAGGTTGAACAGGGTCCACTCGAATTCCATGTCCCTGACCTCCTCTGGGATATGGGAAAAGCTTATCCCGAGGTGGCAGTTGAGCGTCATTCGCCCAGGGTCCTCCACCAAATGTTCCCAGTCAGCCCTGACAGCATGTTCCAGTTTACCAGGTCTGGCTAGCAGTGTTCCCTGCCATCTAATCCAGCTCACCACTAGGTTGTGATCAGTAGACATCTCTACCCCTCTCTTCACCCATGCGGGTAAGATGACACAATCACAAAATCAATCATTGACCTTTGGCTGAGGATGTTCTAGCACCAGGTACACTTATGAACACCCTTATGCTTGGACATGGTGTGTGTTATGTTTAATGCATAACCAGCGCAGAAATCCAGTAATGAAACATTGCTCAGGTTCAGATCAGGGAGACCATTCCTCCCAATCTCTTCCCTCCAAGTATCTCCATCATTGACCACCTGAGTGTTGAAGTGCCCCAGTACAATGGTGCAATACCTAGTTGGAGCCCTTTCCAGCACCTCACCCAGGAACTCCAAGAGGGCTGGATAATCCCAACTGCTGTCAGGTGCTTAAGCACAAACTATAGTCAGATGATTCCCCTCCGCAACTCACAAGCACATTGTCAAAACCCTCCTGTTCACCAATGTGAACTCCAACTCAGCGGCACTCAGTCAAGGAGAGATCCCCACATCTGCATGCTGCTTCTCACTCTGGGCTACTCCAGAAAAGGGGGGTGTCCCACAGTGGCAGCTGAGGAACTAACAATTGGTAAAGCACAGAACATCCCTTGAAAATAATGATTGGTCTGGACCTATTTTAAATCATTTATTTGGATTGACATTACTTTAATTCTGTAAACAGTCGGGATGATGTGCTTCACCATTTTTCAGTTCATCGGCCACCAATGGTGTCCAACTCCTATGAAGGAGTGTGGTACCAGAGCCACCTGCATGTGGAGGTGTGTCCCACTATATCTAGCCTGTACTGCTCAATCTCCCGCATGAACTCCGGCTCTTTTCCCGCCAGTGAGGTGACATGCCATGTCCCAAGAGCCAATGTTCATAACCGGGGCCAGGAATGCCAGGGCCTCTGCCTTCATCTGCTGCCCAGTATATAATGCATCCGACCTGTATTTTTCTCCTCGCAGGTGGTAGGTACTCGCTAAGGTGGCTCCGCATAGCTTATTCAGGTTGAGCCCGACCGGGTTATGGGAAAAGCCCAACCACCAGGTGCTCACCTTCAAGCTCCCCTTCCAGGCCTGGTTCCTGGAGGAGGCCCTGGTGTCCCATTTCCGGGCAAGGTTTTCTCTTTTCCCACAAGCTGTTTCATAGGGGTCTTGTGAATTGCATTTTGCGTGTGGCCCCTCATCTGGGACTAATTTTCCATGAGAAACCTACCAGGAGCTGATGCTCCACGCAACATAGCTCCCAAAATCTCAGAGGCACGCAGACTTCACCACCACAATAAGGTTGCGATAATCGGAGGAAGCGATATTTGGTTTTTATTTTTAAACATAAGGCCCCCTGCATATGACTTGTGAATACTGTCTAAACTGAAGGGCAACCTGAGTCGAATGTGTCACGTTTTAAAGTTCATAATTCACGATTGTATCATGTTTCGTTTCATCATCAATGCAAAATGAGTGTTATTACTTGCAAGTATATATTTGTTATTGATAATAATGTAACTTAACTGTGCAGCCTCTGTGCTATTTCTCACAACCAGCATATATAAGCGCATGGTTTAACAAATACGGAAAATATGTAGGTTGTGACAAGAAGTAAGACTAAAAAGTAACATTTACCGAATTTTATTTTATCCTACCCACTCGATTTGAAAGAGTACTTTTTGGTAAGCCTACATGGAATGTGTACTGTAGCCTACTTTTGTGTTGCTTGAGAGAGTATAAGAATATATAACTGTGCAGAGGTATAAAAATGTTTATGGTCAAGAATGTTCTGTCAGAGACATTCCTTTTTAAATTTAACTGACAAGAAGTGCCAGAGGCATTTTTTGCTCAGCGTCATGGGACATTTGTGATCAGAGATCCACATTCCCTCCCTCTATCAACATACCAATTATCCTGGCCTTACATGCCAATTTTTATTTCATTCTGTTATTGCAGAGACATTTTTAAAATCTGGAGTTGCATTGTAGTTTACACAGGGCATGCCAGAAAGAGCAAGGCAACGAGGTATGTAATATGGAATGGCCCACTTTGCTTTGGTCAAATTTCACAGTACAGAGCCAATGCTTTGCAGTATAGCCTATTCCACGAAATGAGGCATCAGTGGTAACATCCCATCGAGGTCCTGGTGATTTTAATAACTCGGAGGTCATGGGAGTGTATAGATGGGACGTGGTCATATGTTAGCTAATACACTGTATACTACTATGTGGAGTAGCATGAGGCATCTAGTATACACTGGCACAGTACACAGAATGTAATAAACAAGTATGAGATTTTGAATATGGCCGTTGTCCCCTAAGTGAACAACCTGCATGCATTGATATTTTTTTTTACAACAGAATTTCCCGAATAACTTTCTTAAAATGATATATATTGTATATTATAAAAATGCAATTAATTAAAATCTCTATTAATGTCCATGAAATAAAGGTGAGTGCCTTGAGGGAAAAAAAAGGGCACCTCCCTCTTGTGTGTATACAAGGCCAGAAATTTGTTGGCAGCACTGGAGTCAAAGTTGACCCAGCATCTTTTCATTGGTGCTCTTATTACCACCTCCATTTCAGGCTATTGCATTGCATCTGCATGTACTGCATATTTAAATGTTTTTCAAAGAGCTTCCCCCATTAACAGATTGTGAAGCAGGTTGCGATAGTCCTTGCCTGTACTGTATATGATTGGGGAACCAGGCCCTTAGACTATTATAGGATGATAAAACTGAAGGTAAGGATCAACGCAAAACTTTGTAAATGATTAACGCATACTTGTTGTTATGAACATACTAAACTTATGAAAACATCTTGAGCAATACTCAGGTGGTATTGTAACAAATGATAGCTGCTATTTATTTCCTGTTGTTGAGAAAACACTGGTCCATGAAGCAAAATAAATTATGTGGAGCGGCAAAATCTTGCTGTTTTTGCATAACAACAACAACTTGATCAGTTTTTAAAAAACTGCATGTAAAATTCAAGTCCAAACAGCAAATATGAACACTGCGGCGTTAATTATGAGCAATTGTGAGTCTGGGCCGACTATTTAGCTCACTCATTAAAGGTGCTTCACTGCGGTGCTCTAGCGACCCAAGTTCATATTCGAGTTGTGCCAGTGTCGACAATGGCCGGCAGCCTTTTTAAAGTGGAGCATAATTGGCTTTGCTCTGCTATAAGTTTGGGAGGTTTACAGTCGGTTAGGGTCTGCATTGTTTGTTGCCAAGTGCCTCCAGCTTGTAAATGAAATTCTGAGCTGGCATGGGTCTGGGTTTCCTCCGCCCTCGTTCTGAGCTTTTGAAGTTTCATACAACAAGTGTATAGAGGCGAAGGTTCTAACAGGCATGTATTTTGGTATGAGAACCGCAATCTGTCAGCGCTCTCCGGAGATGGCAACATGGGTCGCGTATGAGCATGCTTGTACATAGTTTGCCAATTGGACATTCCAGATTCGGGTGGATTGGAGATTCCAAATTTTAAAAATGTGAGCCTTAACACGGAAAATACTCAATTTTCTGAAAATGATGTCTTCATCTGGTCTACTGAGTGATGATGGGACATTTGGACTGAAATCTATGACAACCTTCTCAGTTCCTCTACGAGGGAAATACGTTGCAATATGTACCGTTTCATCCCTATTTTAAGATTTTTGATAATAAGGCTCAAGTCTGTGGCTGTGCAATTATACAATAAATTGCTCAATTATTTGCAAGGGTGTGTAGTATAGAGTATGGGCACTATGGGTCTAGTTTACCAGCTGTAATCCCATGTCTGAAGTCCAGGAAGAAATGGTTATACGGTCCTTACAGAAGCTGAATTCATGGTTACGCAGATTGTATTCTAATCATTGTGCAGAAGCATTAAATAATCTTCTATTTTGATAGGGTAGCCTGAGATACACTTTATGCATCTAACTTTGTGATTTATCCCATGCACTGTGTGCCTCCTGGAACTCTTGATTTTGATGTCATCGGTCATATTTCTGCTAATGACTTCTCTGTCATGTCCCAGTATAAAGATTTGTAGAATGTAAATATTACTTTGTAGATGTTTTCCAAATACAGAACAATTTCTGAATTTATTTCCCACTGAGACGATTTCATGAATTCAAATATGTGCTGTGAACCGGTTGACTGCAATGTGAAAGACAAAGATCAGATAAAATTTGATTATTGGGGCTATTAACTTCAGCATATAGACAGAGAACTCCCAGTGCATAATTTTGACGCAGCATAACTTTTTTAAGATGAACTGTCTCAGCAGTTAGCCATTTCCGCATACAGATTCTGTAGTTCATGCTTATCGAGCTTGCATCACATTTTGCGTAAATTGCAATTACGCTAATCATACAATAATTGTACCCGCGCAGAAATCTTGTTGTGTGAATACTCAGTGAAAAATGACCAGACTCGGTGTGGAGTGTAGCTTATTCCTGGGTGTTATATGCCACCCTGCGATACTGTAAATCTCATTTCCATTTGCGTAATGACTACCCCTGCTGTGGAAATGCCCGGCTGTCGAGGGAACTGCTCACCCTTGACTGTAATTTCCCTCTTACCCCCACACTGTGCGGGCCAAAAAAAAAAAAAAAGCTTAAATGCAATTGCATTAAGCTTCTCTGCATTTTTTTAAACCAATTTTACTGACATAACACATTGCAACTGGGTTAAAAAAAATCCTGTTCATTTATTCTGATTTCAAGTTTGTACCCAGGTGTCAGTATATGCCATTTATTGTCATAAAAATTAATCCCTTGGCTACTATACGCATCTGTCTTTTGGAAGTTCCAGACCACTGGCTGTCCGTGAAAACTATAAGAAGTTGATTTTTATGATACACTAGAGTGAGGGCTGATCGGCTAAAACACTTGCTGTTCTGTCAGATCAGCACATAATAGCCAGTGGGTGCACTTATTTTGTTCCTAAAGGGCTACTGTACAATCTAGAGCACTGCATCATGAGTAAAGAAGGTTAATAACAGTGACATTCACTAAGACGAGCAGCTACTATCTCTATGTCAAAGTAGTTTCAGTGACTTTTGTGCAACCTTGCTTGTTTTCAGGGTTAAAAACTTTGTCGGGTTTTGATCACTGAACTGCTATCAAGGTATAACATTAATATGTTCATATATAATAGGAAGCATAAAAAAGAAACAAGCAACAATGAATGAAAATTTGTGCAAATAATGTAATGAGCAAAAAATAAATACCAGGATATTTTAAATAGAGCATTAGCTCACAAATGGTTTATTGTAACAAATGGGCAAGTCTGCAGACCACGTCCCGACAACAATAGTGCGATGTATGAGCCTCTCCCCAAATCATCCACAGAAAGGAGAGTGAAGAAAGAAATGTTGTGTGAATAGCTCAACATTAACCCTGACCATAAAAATCTTGGCTAAAAAACTTTACGTATGTCAAAAGTCATGATTGACGCAACAAAACAGGGAGCAGGTGGGTGGACTGCTGATGGCCGGAATGAGTGCAGCCAGAGTTGTGGAGTGCATAGTGCAACTGTTTTACACAAATGCGATGTAAGCAGACAGGAAGCACCAGAGATCGACCACGGCCTGTGTGTGACCATGCATGCGCAGGACTGTAGCATGTGCGTGATGCATCTCAGAGACCGCTTTCGTCCAGCAATGTTGAACACTGCCGAGGTTCCTGGAAGACGCCGTGACCATTTCAGCTCCCATGCGGTGCGAAGATGGCTCCGGAATGAAGGCACCTCTTCATTTAGAGCACATGGTGGGATGGTCCTGACGGATCGTAGATGTGAACAATGCTATACAATCAAACCCCAGGCCGAGGGTTGTTATGACACAATTTGAAAGAGTATTTTTGCTGTATTTGCATCATGAAATAGCTCAAGCAGCAAGAATGCTGAGTCCTCATACATTTGAACGACAAACAGTTCTCCAGCATAGAGCAATATTTGATGGTATAAAAATGCAATTATACATAATGGTCTTCTCTCGGGCCCAAAGTTCCACAAGTGGTTAACATGAAGTTGGTCATCTTTTGAGGTCAGAGCTCTGTAAAGGCCAGTCAAATCTTTCTGCTCTTATCTTGACAAACCGTGTATGGACCTCACTCGGAGCACGGGGCACTCGCGCTAAAACCGGAAAGGGCCTGCCCCAAACTGTTGGACCATGGAATCATCTGGAATGTCACTGCATGCAATAACATCAATATTTTCCTTCAGTACAACAAGGAGGCCAAGTACAAACCATGAAGATGTCCAACTCTAAACCAGGGAGTGTCATTTTGATTTAAGTAGTGCAAACACTGTGAGGTTTGACAGTGCAGTCTGTTCTATTGAGTGTGGTTTAGACTATGGATAACGTTTACAGTGTTCTCCCACTGTATGTAGACCATAAAGCACTGCCTGTTCTGGATTTGCTTGCAGACTCCTGACAATAGGTGAGCCCTGCCCATCTGCTGTGGATTCCCTGTGGCCTGGCTCCTCCCAGAGCGCTGGAACCGATCCCTTATAGCACAATTAGGCACTTTTGGGAGCCAACCGGAGTTCAGGAATCTAATGTCTGGATAAGCATGGAGAATTAATTACCCCCCCAGGCGAGCGATTGCACACACTCGATTCTCCACTCCTCCAGATTACACCCCCACAGACTACACACGCACACACACCCACACACACACACACTCATGCACAGGGCTATGCTAACAAGATGGATTCACTCTGGTCAGGTGCGCTGAAACAAATTGCTATGGATGAATAAAACCCCTAGAGATGTGGCATTGATATTGAATGCGGTCCATTTCCCCCCACTGTGGCGATCGCTCACAGGTATGCGTGTTTGAGTGCCACTCTTGTTCCCATCTAAACAATGACAGGTCGACAATTCGCTCAGTAGAGCGCTGCCACAGACCGATAAGCCCAGTCCGGCACCGTTAATATTCCTGCCTTTCTCATGGCCCGTCGATAGCAATGACGGCACATAGCATAAAAACAACATCGCAAGATTACGCATCAGCCTTTTGCTGTACTTCCACTGATTCCTGCTAATCTCGACAACGAAGGGGGATGTTGACAAATGACGAGACGGCCACGGAGCTGCCCACCCCCCGCCAGAGCAGGGAGATGCCAATAGGATATTGAATTTGCAGTGGCAGGGCACATCGCAATGTGCCTCTCCCTATGGCGTTGGATGCTTTATAATTTACTGGGAGCCAGCCCGTGCAGTGTGAGTATGTTCGGTGTCACCCAGACAAGGGAAGCCAAGCATAAATGCTAAATAACTTACCATGCTTTGTAGCAGCTCTCAGAATGAGTGGGACTTGTTTACTGGATGGGACTTCAGACATGAGAGCTTTGTGAGCTGAAGGCTTGCACAGGACTGGACTCAACTGAAAAAATATGAAGATAAAATGTTATTTAAATTGAGCGTGCTTGGATTAACAGAGGTACGTTTGATGTTTCGAGTTCGAATCTCGGCTTGGCCAACTGGAAACTTACTTGCTAATTGCATGGCTAAATTGCCCATACGTCCGTGCATGTGACTTAATGTATGTATCCCGTGATGGAATGGGTATCTGACCATGCCTAGTTTGTGAATCTCATCCAATGCATTCTGGGATAGGCTCCTGTCCTGCCATGACCCTGACCACAACTGAATGGGTTGGATAATGGATGAATGGGTGAATGGATGGACTAGCATTTATCTGTGTCTGTTTGTTCCACAAGTCTTTTGTTTGCTAAGTTTGTCAGCAGAACGAAAAGAGATCGGCAGACCTGGAGTGAGCCCAGCAGCGTAGCACAGCTCCACCGGAGCACTAAGTCAGAAAATAGGCACCATAGAGTGGCATAGGAGCTGCCACACGGCAGCGCATTTCCAATTAGCGCTACGCACTAATCTCTGTGGGAGGCTAGCACTTTGCACAGAATGGCACAATTCTCACCTCCACATAAACAATGCCTTTCTTCGCATATAATATGCCATGTATTTTCTCCCTGTGTTTTGTGAAATATTCTCAGCAGCATTTAATACTGAGCAGAGCTGAAATACATATTTGAGGGTTAAAAATAAGTCTGGTTAATGAAAGGAAAGACATCAGCGCCATGCATGGAGAGACCCAGTTATAATGAGCCATTAATTGGCTCTGTGTGTTCTCTTCGTGTATTAGGAAGCTTGGGGGAAGGGTGTCAGAGCTAGAGAGTTCAAGTATATCTCTAATTTATTTCCTCTCTGCAGCAAAGGGATTATAATAAGAGAAATGAACAGGGTGCAGTAACATACCCTGTACTATATTGTACTGTTGTTGAGAATACATTATAGCTCATTATGCACCATGTTTTTTCGTAGACCATTCAGCCTTTTTCGCTCATCTTTATCATGGAAGGCTATCATTATGAAGGTCATTATGACAGCCTGTCCTCCAACAAAATACGCCCGGAAAGGTCATTTGTCAAGCAGCTTATTACGACCTAAAGTTACGTTTAGGAGTTAAGCGATCTCTAGCGGTTATTTAAATAACTACAATCTGGTTTCCATCGTCCGCATCGCAGTCAGTAAATCCCTAACCTAAACCTAATCCCAACCCTAATTCTAATACTAACCCTAACCCTAACCTTAACCCCAACCCTAATCCTTACCCATATCGTTATTTTAAGTGTAAATATGACTGAAACTGTATCTGGAGCTGAAACTGTAACTCTAACAGTACCTTCCTGCTGCCAGTAGGGGCGCGATATTAGGAAGCGCTCCTATGAGTCGTAAATCAGAGAAAATGAGAATAATCCACCTATTTGAGCGTATGGTTGGAGGACAGGTTGCATTATGACTATCGTAGAAAAACTGCTTATAGCTTATTCTTCCATCAGAAGAAGGCCTGAAGTTGGGCCCGGTGCTTCAAATGGTGTTATCACTGGACTGAAGAAAGGAAAGTAGCTACCTGCTCTTGAAAAAACCAAGACTGCATCAAATATTTATTCGTATAAAGAGACAAATGTGAAAATGATGCTTCCAGCCTTTTATTGACTGAAAAATGAATGGCGTAACTTGGCAGGGTACCTCCACACACGGAATACCACCTGAGCTCATCTGTGCAACTTGTTATATGGCAGATGACGGACAGCTACTGTACAGGGAAGCAACCTCCTTCCATCCATTATTTAACTGGTGTATTCCTGGTCTGGGTTACTGAGGGTTTCACGCCAACATGTCCGAGCACGTATTGGGCATTAGGAGTAAATGCATCCTTGACAAGCTGTCAGCATATTGTTGGGGGTCACACACTAGCGGGGTTTTGGGCAAAATCTCATAAGGGATGGTGTTATGGCTGTGACAGGGAATTCAAACTGGAATTAAAAATGAACAAAGGGTTTCCATTTATCTATCATTCAAATGTTTGAAAAAATGGATATGCTTAAATTATTCATTTAGAAATTCGAAACACAGAATGTTAATTTCAAGGCAATGTCTGCACTGTCCTCTCAGCCACTCCACTATTAAATTGATTCAATCCAAAATTAAAAACATCAACCCACTTAAATTGGGACCTTGTCATTTCAGGACACAATCTGGTAGAGACAATCAGAGCTAAGAGGACATTGATTTTTTTTTTTAATGTCTCACTCAGGGCATCACAGATTAGTTATAGAACTTAACCCAGAGTCTCCTTTTGTTCTTTGTCTTTTTGTGGCAATAAAGCAAAGGATTTGATCTTTTCAAGGTCTAAAGGAGAGTAAAAAAGAGAACTGACTCAAAACTTTGTGCCCTTTTTACTGAAAAAAAGACAGTGCAGGTGAAAATGTCAGCCGATTGGTGGATGGTAAGTCAATGATGTGAAAACCACTGGAGTGTGAGATGATTTTCTTGGATGCCTCTCCTGCTCCTGCCTTCATTTTATTCCAAAGCATGCTGGGACCTTGGAGGACCGCAGATATAAATGCACATTTATATTTACTTGAAAAGTTTTGAAGACTGTACACATGCATGGTTGCTCACAAACCTCTTTTTTTCCCAACAGTTAGTAACAAAAGTAATATTCTCTGTTGAGGAGCATCTGATAAATTGATGTAAAGTCATGTAATTATAGTCAATGGGAAAAGTGGAGTCATTCTCATTTAACAGATCCGCTGTGAGTTTTAGTGTCGGATTCATTTATGAGGCAAAATAAATGTGATTTGAGTGGAAGGGAGAACAGCGTGACACAAGGAAGTCCGACCGATTTGGAGTGGGGGGTGGGGGTTCTTGTGGGGGGGGGGTTTAGGGAGATACTTTTTCACAGAACTGGTGTCTTCTGTGCATCTCGCCCTTTGTAAGGAATTGCTTAAGTGTTTGCACAGGGGCAACTGGGTGTGAAAAGGGAATTTGATAACCAGATATGAACCTTGAAATTCATTTTGGAAAAACATGGGAAGGTTTTTCCCCCCTCATGTCCTCTTAGATGACACTTTAGTTTCAGGAACGATAACATTTTGTGATGGTGGCAGTTTTTGCTTGAGCTCCCATTTTCATGCATGTAGTAAATCACCCCCTACTGGAGTGGACAAAAGGTAGAAATTTCACCTGAACTGTTTTTCTGAACTCTTGCTGTCAACTGTTGTTAGATCAGTAACACTTCATGTGGAATTACAGCAGGAACACAGAGGATCTCTGCTTCCAGGTGTGTCACCTGACAAACTGTCATATCGCAGCTCAGGTGGTGCTGCTACTGGAGGGCTGTGCTCTGCTGAACTTAATTTTTTTACCTTGTTTATCTGAACAGAATTCAAAAAGCGACTTAAGACCCAACCACACGGGCTTGTCAGACACGACCGAAGAAATGAAGAGAAATTGAAATGTGTCTCACTTTGTCATAGGGGCAGTGGTGCACATCTCTTGAAAAAAAGAATCAGGCAGGAGAAAATATAAATAAACATTGCTGAATTGTAGGTTTTCCTTTGCTGAAGTCAGAAGATAGTCCCAGTGCATTTTTTTTTAAATTCTAGTTCTGGCGAGTCAGGGATGTGACAGAGTGATGTTCTGAATATCTTGTGATTGTGTGCGCAAATGCCCCTCTCAATCAATCAAAGGCTAACATGGAAAAAATAGAGATATGGGCATTGGGCATTGTTCAGGAGAAATCATTTCTGACAATCTCTCAGGATGTGGGTATATGAGTGAGAGTGCGTGGAGATTTGATTTAATGATCAACTGGCCCAAAAAATTCAGCAATTTGGGGGTAGGATCAAAATTATTGTTTGTCTGATGTTAAGATGTAGGCCCCACGATGGATTGGTGAACTGTCCAGGGTGTGTTTCTGTCTGCTGCCTGTTACTGTAGATGCTGGGGTTGACTCCAGCCCCTTGCAACCCCTCAACAGGAATAAGCGGGTTCGGTAATTGGTGGTTGGATAAAGATGAAGGCTGAGCATTAGTTGTTTGACTTGTTTCTACCTCAGAGAAGAAGCCAAAGTTTGATTTGTGACTGGATGTGGCGAAATGACCTGGAGTGACCGGACTATGGTCTTACTGATTGATATCCTCCCTCACTGACTCCCTCACGAACCCACAGGGGTCTTCACTCTGGATGGATGGGAGTTTGCCTCTGCATACTTGGGAAGTGTGAGGATGCATGGGGGTGAGAAAAAGTGTGTGTGGGTGTGATGGGGAGCCTGTGGGTGATGTCATCTTCAGTACTGCCAAAGGAAGCTGCCAGTTAGATGTATTTTCCCATGAGATGGCATTCATCTCATCCTAGAGCCGTTCCAGTTATGGTCTCCATGATGGCTTTCCTAACCTCAGTGGTTAGTGACTTGGTTTTTGGTATTATAGCTATTTTAATCAAGCTATTTAATATGATATCATTGCCTAATACTATAATAGAAAACCTTTTCTTAGAGACATTGCTTAGGTGTTTGTTTTCCAAACAGCACCAGCAAATCGCATTTTAAAACCAAGAAGCAACTCCTTCTAAGCTTTGTTGACTATAGTTCCAATCGAATCACTTGGGCCGAGGTCATGGAAAAGATATTCGCAGTACTCAGGCCAGATTTCCTTCGATGTCCTTGAAGCCCGTGCTTCTGCTGAGCTTACAGATTTGAAAAAATGTATTCCGTAACTCTGGCCAGGCTCGATGTTGCCTTTGGCCATCCTCCATAGCGGCTATATCAATTTAAATATTTGGAATGAATATGAAGCCCTGTAAAAAATGTATGGCGTGATTCCTGCAAGCATCTGGCATGGAGCTCAGAGGAATATCCCAGGTGCCCAGTCAGCACCATCTCTCCTATTCTCTCGCTAGCTGCACCAGGGTTACTAGTAGGAGTGGGAGGTTGGGCTGTGCTTATGTCAGGGCTGCGTCTCAAATTTCTTAAATTAAATCTAAATTTCCTTCACTTGCATCCTATCCTAGCTATGGAACGCCATTTAGTCCAAAATGTCTATTTTCGCATCTGCGTTAAGATGTCAAATCTGTGTCTTCAGACGTCGTAAAATGTCCTGTTAACGAGCTATTTTTGTACAAAATGAGCGTGTTAACAGCGCATTTTATGACGTCTTAAGACACAGAAATACTACATCTTAATTCTGACACCAAAATAGACGTTTTGGACCAAGTGGCATTCCATAGCAAGGATAGGATGCAAGTGTTGGAAATGAGGATTTAATTTAAGAGACTTGAGACGCAGCCCAAGTGTTTGCATGTCCAAATCCTTGGTGGTGGGTGATATGTCAGGGGGCTGAAGAGGTGGGGGGGGTCTTTGCATGGGGGTGCTTTGGAAGGAGGAGCTTAATTACAGTTGCTGTGCCTGGCAGCTTCAATGAGTAATGCGCAAAAATGAAAGCGATGTCAAGTCACCTTCCTGATAAGGTCTCTGTCAAGCCCCATAAATCAGGGGACAACTACCACAGCCTCTGAGGCGGCTCAGACTCCCGATATTAGTCCTCTCTCTTTTCGCGTGCTGATATTTTTGGTCACGGCTGTCCCTGGAGCACGGCGGTGAAATGCTGGCGTGACAGATGCAGGTGTTATGTCTATTGTTGGGTCCCACAGAGTGAAAATTTCTCTGTTATTAAAAGATAACTGATGGTGTGAAAAGCAGAGGGACCACAGAAGCTGTTGGAAGTAGAAGAAGAAGCATGATGCTCATATGAAGAAGGTCATACCTGACACCAAATAGTTACGGATGGTTGCGGCATAATATTTCAATACATAGATGACTTGCGCTCTAGAGGCTGCCTGAAATAATAACATGAGGAAATTAGAATGACATTATTATTCTTACAGTGTAGAATATTTTCATATCGCCCGGCCCCCTGCCTCTTTCTCTGAGAATAACATTTGCTTGGCTTATGTCTGCTAGTGCAGTCAGAGAAATTAAAACCCAGTAGTAACCTCAAACCTCACCTTTTATCGCATGAATACTCTCAACCTGTTCCAGTTTTTCTGACTCAAAATTAAACTATGCATTTACTGAATGATCAGGATCAATATGCAGCCTATAATGATTAAGAAATGTTAATAACAATAATTGTCGATCGGCCACACTTACATGCAGTGCATTTAATATTGTAAGGATGGAAATAATCTGAATGATTAATTAAAAAAAAAATCCAAAACATTCCCTGAATACTATTTTCTGTTTTAGAATTTTTTCAGCAGTTGAATTTTCATAAGATGGCCCTTGATTTATTCCAAAGGTTTTCAGTGTTATAAGTAATACATTCAAAGTGGAGTGGTGCACCCTAATGTAACCTTACAGCAAATTTTTGTGAATCCGTGTCGTACTGTGTGTTACATGAGTTCAGAATTTGTATTGATAGGAAATGCCTCATAACATTGTGATGCAATGAACAGTAATGCGATTTAAAAAGTAAGTTGGATCATCATTCTACCATATAGTCTTAGCAACTGAGCAAATCAATGTTTGGATGCTAATCAGGTTAAGTTAGCTGGTTCAAGTTCATGCACTAAAAGGTGAGCTTTCTGCTGGGTATTTGTACCTTCAACAGCTACACTCAATGTTCAAGTGAAGGTATTGATTACTGAAGCCTGAATGAAGTTATGCATATTTGCAAAAAATGTGGATTATCAAATTATCTATAAGCATGTATAGATGTGAGTTGAGTTCTATGGGACTGATATACACGCCTGTTTGTTTCTAGGTTTGTGGATTTCTGTGTGTGCGTATAAGTCAGAGCAATGTGGTGGTGACTGATGCATTTGTGTCTCCACAGTCCCTATACAGCAGTCCCTAATTACGTTCAATCACTCAGAAGCCATTGCCACCATTTTGTTCATGAACAATTACACCCGAAAGGTCAAAAACATTGAAGGACATGTACGTAATTAAACTGACCTGATTTCGGTAATGTGACATTTTTCCTTTGTGCATTGTGCTGCGGTAATTCTGGCCAGTGCAGTGACTTCAGCCATTTGTTCCACTGAATTACTTTTGCTCGTGGAACACTGAAACATATCGCCAGCCTGTGAGGATATGCACTCCATGGAATTTCAAAAAAAGCCACTGTGCTGGCTCTGTTATTAAAAACATGGCACCCATGAAGAGTGCACAGGTGAAGCCAGAACTACGACTTCCTTCACTTGCACTCAAGTTAGACAATAGGAGAAGGTTTTCAAAAGATGGACCGGAATGTACATTTACAGCAGATGGCGAGGATTAGAGGAAAATGGGGAGAATTTCTATAAATCCAAACAAAAGTGCTGCGATTTGAACTTGTATCACATTTCTGAAAGAGGGAGCTGTTTTGGCTGTGTTCCTTTATGCTAGGTTCCCACGATCACGATTCACGGCACGATTGAAATCGTGGTCTTAATCGTGGAGTAATCGTGGTGATCCTATCAGATCTTATCAGATCTTGAGGTCAGTCGTGGCAATCGTGTTGATCGTTGAAAAGTTTTGGACGGTTCAAAAATTTCCTACGATCAACACAATTAATTGTCAATCGTGATCATCGCATCACCTCGTATCCAAACCTGAAATTTTTTGCCGCTTTCACACTGGATGCGAAACGAATTTTTCGCACGACGGATTACATTCAAAGTCAATGCAAAGACGCAAATACATGTGTTTCGCATGTATGCGGGTCTTTGCATTGACTTTTAATGTAATCCATCGTGTGAAAAATTCGTTTCGCGTCCGGTGTGAAAGCCAACACATTCTCATCCAGACTTGTCATATATTGACGCTACCTGACTAAGCGTCGATATCCGAGGCAGAAGGAAGCTTTTGGCGTCATTATTTAAGGGTTCAGGTTAGGGTTCTGGTTAAGGGTTAGGGGTTAGGGGTTAGGGGGTAGGGTTTGTTTTAAACTGGCGTCAATAAAGGACGCTAAAAGCGACCTTTTGCCTCATATATTGACGCTTGGTCGGGTAGTGTCAATATATGACGCGTCGGGATGAGACTGGGCTCTGAAAGCAGCTTCAGAGAAGTTCCACGATCAGCTACGAATGGGGAGCGCACAACAGTCGCAACTAAGCATAAGCAAAACACTCATTTTATACCAGATATAACATTAGACACCAGAGAACTGGCATTTTTAGAAGCGTCAACATTGCAAGCAAGTTGGAGTGCAGCTCCCGTGTAGAGAACAGGATGCAATGTATTGGACAACTCACATATCTGGTATGACACATATGTACATACAAGAAGGTATGTGAGCGCATGCTTTTCCAACAAAACATTTTTTTTCCTCATGATTTGTTGCTGAAAAATAGCAAAATGTTCCACCTCACTGTTATGAATCATGGTATTGCGGCTCATTCAGTTTGACCTTTTCAGCTAATCAACTTCTCTGAAGGTAACAGGAGACACAGAGGACTATCAATGTGACAAGGATGGGAAAATAGAAGAAAATGGAAAATGAGTGAGAGGTATGAGAGGAATAGAAAAGAGAGATGAGAGTCAGGATGACTGAACGAGATGAAAGAGTAAAAGGTTGACAATACCAAGTAAGCTTGATAGGAGAAGAATGAAAGGAGAAATGGGGGTTGGGATATATAGCATGAGAGAGAGAAAAAAGACAAGGTGTGTGGTAAACAGGCAGAAGATGAAAGGGAATAGCAGAGAGTGCAAACAAAGCGAGGAGGAGGGGATGGAGGTAAAAAAAAGGGTGAAAATGACAGGTAGAGATTCATACTGGAGCCGTGTCAAAACCCAGTCCACTCCGACATCCCAGAGTGAGGTCAGGGACGCACGAGCCAGCCAAATCTGCTGCACAAACAGGGCCGCTGGAGAAGCCTAGGGGTGCTATATTTGTGGTGCGTGTGACAGAATTAAAATGGCTGCTCTTATATTCATGGAGATGGCAGAAAAATGAAGCAGCTGGAATGTGCGGGCGGGCGTCGCTTTGAGGGCAGCTAGGTTTAGGTCCTCAACTGGAGAGGTTTGGTCTTTTCTATCTCTCCTATCTCCCTCTCATGCCCACCTACCCTCGTTCTGTTACCCCCCTTCAAATCTCCCTTCTCTCTCTCTCTCTCCCTCTCTCTCTCCTTACATCCCATCCTCTCATGCCTTTTCTTTATTTCCCTCATACCTCATATGTATGTGTGATGTGTAATACAAGTTGTGTATGTAGTATGTGTGCATTTACGGCTGTGAATTTGAATTTCCACCATGGAAGACAACAAATTATGACTCTAAATCTGAGCCTCCCTCTCTGTCTCTATTTCTTTCCTTCTTCCCTTTCTCTCCTCCCAATTTCACCTTTCTCTATCCCTCCCTCTCTTTATCCCTTTCGTCCACTTTTGTTCTTGCTAAGCAAAGCTAAAGATGCTACTGTCCAGTCAGTTTTGCAGTCTAGTCTGTGGTTATTACCATTAAAATGGCCTGGAGGAGAGGCTCAGCGCTGAGTGTTCGGAAAAAGGTCAGGGCGTGTTTGAGCGTCATATTATATTTATAAGCATGGATTGCCTGTTCCACTTGACCTCAGCAGTTTTTTCATGATTTCGATATTGCAGATCATACAGCATGACAGCACTGAGCTGTGGTACAGTTTTACTGTTTTTCTGTTCGTATGTCTGCATGTTCTGATTTATTTGTGCTTATACGCATCCACTTGGGATTTTCTCATGACCAGAAAATTTCCTGTTTGGTTTTGCTTGCACCATAAACCATGCACACTGCTATAAACTGGCACCTTTTTTTGCCAGTTATTTTATTTTATTTTTTTTTAAATTTTTATTATTATTATTATTATTATTATTTTAAATTTGGCATTTCCAATCCCACCCGAATCTGGAATGCCCAATTGGGGAACTATGTACAACACTTGCTCGTATGTGACCCCTTGTTGCCAATTCAGGAGAGTGCAGACAGTTTGCGGCTCTCCTCCGAAGCACCCACCTGTCAGCCACCGCTTCTTATACACTCATTGGTTGAATCCTTGCAAGTTCAGAACAAGGGCGGAGGATACCCGAACACGAACAAGCTTAGAATCTTCCTGACGAGCGCCCGTCTTAGCCAACAGGAGGCGCCTAAGCAACGAATAATGGAACCATGTTATATTACCTTCCCGGCAGACCCTTCTTAATTTGCATCCCTGTAGCGCAATGGCCAATTGTGCGCTACGCTGAAAAAGCTGCCGACCACTGCCGGTTGGTACGAGCAGGGCTCGAACCCACGTCGTGATAGTCACTTCTGCTACGCAATGCGGTGCTTTAACCGAGTGAGCTATCTGGCAGCTTTGCCAGTTATTTTAACTGTAACTTTACAATAAGTTTACAACAGAGTTCCGCGAATGTTAAGTGTAAACCATAGTTAAATGCGCGCAAGACTCCACTTACAGTTAAAATAACCAGGAAACAATGTGTTAATTTAACTGTTAAATTGAGTCAGTTTATAAGTTTACATAAACAAGCAAAATGCCTTATATTTTGTTCATAATGCCCACTCACCCCTGCCCCTCTTTTTTTAATTCACAGTGGTCATATACTCTTGTATATGTACCTGTCTGCTCGTGTATGAGTTAATGGGAGCTTGTATCAAGGGCCTCTGTTTAAAATGGAGGTAATGCTCTCTCAGTATGATCTGTGTCGCGCTTCGGTTCAGATTAAGATGTTTATGTCAATTCAGCTTGACAGGCAGGTAATAACCCCTTCCGCCCCCCTTTAAGAGCCATCAGACCCGGTGCTCTGAGCGAGTGAGTTGGTGGTGACTTCAATGCTGCTTTAAGGTCGACACAATCTCCAAGCAGCCAGGTTTGACATTGAGTTTCCTGCAGCCTCTTTTCATCTCCAACCTGAACCAGTTCGAGAGCTCCTTTAAGGCCTGTTCGTTTTGGGAGTGTCACGAAACATTTCTCTTTCTCATATCCAAGACTGGTTCAGCAAGTACAAACGCTCCCCTTTCATCGTATCGCCGTGTCAGCGTTTATTCTGGAGGCGAGCGACTGTGATCGAAAGCAGAGCTTTTTGAAGTTAAAAATAATGTGTGGGCTTTGATAGGTACAGCCTTTTTCAGATTTAATTGCCGTCTCATGCTGGACTGTAGGTAACGGAGTTGTTCTTGCAAAGTTCTGCTCTATTAGCATAACACTGAATTTCATTAGCAAGCAAGGAAAGTTTGGTTATTTTTTGAAGAACCTAATTATTATGTCGTTTTAAACATATTGTGAGCCGCACCATATCCAACAGTAGATTATATTCTTTGATATAGCGTGATATTGCACAAAAACCTTGAATAGGCCTATATTGACTCATACCCTTAGCTACATCACTCAACTGGTCAAACTGTAATTTCACTTTGCTATTTACTTTTGGGAACTTGGTTAGGTGCTCTGTCAACACTTGTATGGATGGGAACTACTTAGCCCACCTAGAAGTGCGAGGCTACCCCACACTAGAAACCAAGTTCTGAAAGTGAATTTCCTTCCCAGAGTTTTGTTATGAACAACATGGATGTGCTAATTAGCACAGGTAACATCAGCCAGGAAGTATGATTTATTAGTGAAATTGAAAACCTGGGTGCAAGAAGTACTTTAGTCACAAAATAACACTTTTGAGATATTAAGGGTCAAAGTTTTGAAAACATGCTGCAGATACTTTTTTAAAAGATAACATTCAGTGGCGCCTGCTGCTGCTGGTCCCAGGGTTATACAAAGTAGACAGACACGATTTTGTGGAAAAATAATGCTTTATTACGAAAAAAAAACAAGAAAATCAGTTTCGGACTTTGGTGCTTCTTACCATAAAATGCCTGGACTTGATTTATTGCTTGCATGGATTGCACACAAAAATGCCGTTTCAATCATTTTCTGATTTCCAAACAGTCATTTTTGCTACGCTTGTCACATGACACATACTAGCAGCTGATTGGACAGTCATGGACTTAGGCACTTGTTCCTGATGACGTCAAGGACTTGAGTACTTCTGCAAAGACTTGAGTATTTCTTGCACAAAAATTCAGTAGATTCAGGGAAGGCCGTATCAGTATTGAGGACTTGAGTACTTATATTTGGAATTTTTTGGCTTTAAATGATGCACATGACACTCTACTTTATGGTAGTAGTGTCAGCTCATTTTTTGGAAAATGTGACTTAAGTACTTCTTGCACCCAGGTCTTCAATTTGCTGGCTGAGTTCATTGGTTCACTCTCCATCCCTGCTTCTAACTACCCCTGCCTCTCTCCTCCCCAGCTTCTAACTGCCCCTGCGTCTCTCCACCCCTGCGTATAACTACCCCACCTCCCTACTCCTGCTTCTAACTACCCCAGCCTCTCAGCGCACCTGCTTCTAACTGCCCCTGCCTCTCTCCACCCCTGCTTCTAACTACCCCTGCCTCTCTCCTCCCCAGCTTCTAATTGCCCCATCTCTCTACACCTTTACCTCTAACTAACCCAGCCATTCTACACACCTGCTTCAAACTACCCCTGCCTGTCTCCACCCCAGCCTCTAACTACCCCTGCATCTCCAAACACCTATGTCAAACTACCCCTGCTGCTCTACACCCTGCTTCTAACAACAACTGTCTCTCTCCACCCTTACTTGTAACTACCCCTGCCTCTCCACCCTAGGATCTATCTACCCCTGCCTCTCATTTGGCAGTGCCTTCTGCAGGCCTTATTCAGTATATTTCCCTCTGTATGAAGAATTGGATTCTGCACAAGGTGCAGGTGTCTCATGTTTGATCTGTGACTGCGTTCTCTCCTCCTCTAGCCAGATTTTGTGTTCTGTGGAACCTTCGTTCAGATAGCCGCCAGCCTGACACGCTGCAGTTGCGCCGAGACTCTGCGGACGTTATCTTAGGAGGGGAGGAATGCCTCGTCCAAATACTTAACAAACCTCACTCAACCTTGCATGCTTTCCGCAGTGATGATCCTGATGGATACATTCTACGATTCGTCCCAAATGCCTGGGAATGCCATCACTTTCTAATCTGAGGAAAGGGCAGTGAACGATAGAATAAAAATAGAAAGACCAATGCAGATACTTAATAGTACATTGTGCGCCACAATGAGGCCAGAGCTGCCTATGCAGTGTGCTACTGTCTTTAAATCATCTGTGGAACACCATCCTCTGCTTAATTTGTGAACATGCTATGGAAAACATTCTTCGAGAATATCCTTTAGCCGCTCAGTTTTCTGCAGATTTCGTGTCTGAGTCGGCCACGACACCTGGATAACTGTGGTGTCACGCTCCTCAGTCCATTTACTGGTGACTTGAGTCCTGTAGATGGGGCAGGGTCATCCTGAGACACTCCTCACTCTGCTTGAAGCAAAAAATGATGAGCGCCATTATCCACTGACAATGTCCTGACTTTCTCAAGGCTTGATTGTCACCATGAGTGCTAGCCATGCTAGAGGAATGCTAAGCATTATCAGGTTCCAGGATTGCTCAGATTCTACTGCTTGTCTCTTTTTGATTCATTACCCGTGGTATTGCCTCTGAGTGACAAAAATGTAATAACCTAGTTCACTTTTTTTTTTTTTTGCACCGAGCGCTTTACAAAAATTTTACAAGTGAAACAATACGGCACAGCATTAATACTGACTGAAAAAAGAGTGCTTTTAGACAAGCAGTGATGATAACTTAGTGAGTTATTTCGGCTACATCCTCAGAATATTTACAGTTAACCCCTTCATGAGTTGGTAACTGTAGCTTCTATGTCGAATACATGCTCACCAGAGACTCTGCATACTCTCATCATTTTTCTTCCTGGAAAATTTTTAAATTAGAGCAGAGTTATTTCTGCTGCTTCTGGTTTTCATTTGGCTCCCCCACCCCCACCACCCGCATCCTTCAGGCTATTAGATCTCAACAAACTTAGTTCATTCAGTGCCCTCTCATTTAAGCCTAGGCAGCAGACTGTCACTGAAGTCTACGGGGAAGGGCTGGGGTGAGCTCTAGGTCTGTTGTCTTCCGGGTGGGATAAAATTAAAAGTCTGCAGGGATCTTTCTTTCATTATTGGAAACTTCCAGAATAATCTGCTCTTCAGGTCACAGAGTCTGTCGGTCAGTATCCAGATTTTCCTGCTGCCCTCTGCTCAGACTCTCATGGAGCTCAGCTCAGAAGAAGGAAATTTTTTTGTTTTTTTTTCTCTCTTTATTTATTTATTGTTATTTTTTCCTGTCACCGCAAGAACTGTCATAGCTTCCTGCTGTGGAATTTTTAATGGCTGCTACAATAGACCAAGTCCCCGTTGTGATATTCACTTGATGTTGCCGCTTGTGAATCCAAAACAGAAATAAAACAGAGACACTGCAAGACAGAGAAAAGACAGAAGGAAGAAAACAAAAGAAAGAAAGAAAGAAAGAAAGTCAGAGAAAGAAACAGAGAGGATGCAAATTATCAGATAGGCCTTGTTTAAAAAAAAATCGATTTCATAAAATTTTTTAATCTGTTTGCTTGAGCACACGAGTTAGGAAGAAGTTAGGGAAGGATAAAGAGATGCGAGAAACAGCCAGGTAACCGTTTTTGAATACAAAAAAACAAAAAACCCCCAAAAAAAACAATTTCATAAAAACGTTTTGTGCTGGCATGCTTGAGCATGGAAAGAAAGTCATTCATCTCTCATTGCGTGACTCAGTGAGGCTCTTTTTGTTCCATTAAAGAGCTGAAGAAAGATCTTAAGGCTATGTAATTCACCCACAAAAGGAAACCTTTAAAAGCATTGTTCCACATGAAGAGGCAGATCATTTGCTGCTCGGTGAGCTTCGGGGCATCTGCGTCAAAATAATTTTCTGCTGCGGAGGTCACTGATACCGATATGGTTCTCCCCGCTCATTTAATTGGCCCGCCAGTGGTCGATGGCGTAAGTCTGTCGTTTGGCTCCCTGTAGCCAGGAAGCATATAGATTTTTGCAGCTCTGTCTCAGATAACCGGCCAATCAATGCGGCCACTTCAATTAATGCTGATAGCATACAGAGGGTCTCATCAGGGATTGGCATCTTAATTCCCCATTACGCCGTACGCTCCCTTTTCAGACCACCGACAAGTCTTCGGCGCCACGCGACAAATGTAGGAAGACTGGCTGTCTGACAAGGTGTTACAGAGGGAACAACTGTAAAACCGTTCCAACTTGGTGAGGGCCACAAGCACAGAACTGTTGAAAATGAAATATTTCACATTATGCCTGCACTGCAATTTCATTGTTAAACTTCTAAAGGTAGGCTAATTTATTCTGTTTGTAATGCAGGGTTTTCTAGTCTCTGCTTAAGGCTGAGGTGTTGCATTCTATCTTGAGAAAAACTGCCTCCTTAACAGATCTGAATTTTTTATGACCCAAAGCAATTTCTTTTCATGAATGGTTTCTCATTCACACTGTTGGAGCTTTGTGTTTGTTTCCCCTGGTTTGCCTCAATGATCTTGTTTGTTTGACATGGCCAATTCATGTTTCACTCATTTCAATATTCAGTACGATAGAGAAAGTGCATGCTCTTTGTATAACAAATCAGTCATTTAAATAACTGGTCATTGCTGACATAACTATATAATTCATAAATTTGCACAGTGAACTCGCCACTGTAGAGATTAGAAATCTGATTTGCAGTAAACATGATTATGGAAATATGATATACTGTAGGCAGTGAGTATAAACACAGGGTGGTCTGTAAGTTTTGAATACAATTTTTGTATTTGGTTTATTTAAAATGGGCAGCAGTTCCAAAACAGATCCCTGGATACTGATGTAAATACTTTTATAGCTTTCCATCTATATTTTGCCCGTGTGGACACACACAAACACACATATACACACGCGTTGTGTCTCAGGGATTCGAACATGTGATGAAAAAAGAGAGTGCAACCAAAGTTGAAATAAAGTGCGACAACATGATAGCAAATTACAGTGAGAGGAAGCCGTGTGCTGTATGGTTAAGTAAATATGAAATTCTATAAAATATACGCAGATCAACAAGAGACAAATAAATGTTATGTAGTCAATTAAGATTTATAAGATAATTTATTTTCAAAATTAGAAAAGTAACTGCAGTGTCGCGGAGAAGTTGAACTTCTTGTTCAATTATATCTGCAATTTCCAATAATTTCGACTCAAGATTAAAACACACTCTGGTTGCCTAAATGAGATCTTACCTGCCCTGGTTACTAAATTAAACTCTGTCACACTTCACTCTTTGTCACTTTCTATCTCTGTGTGACTACATGAAATCCCAGACTCAGACTGCGATAAGATTACACAAAATACTCATTTAAATTGTAAGAGTAATCTATTTACTGACGAACTCCCTAGTGTTTGCTGCTGTGTCAGCCACAGTCCAGCAAGACTTAACAACCATGTAACCAGTGGCATAATACGTGGTCCATTTCCCTGAAAGTTGAAGAATTCTTCGCTCATGACACTTCACTCATATGCTTGCGACAGAAGAACAGGGTAGGAATCTTTAAGAGATTCCCCCCCAATTAACGTATTGATGTATAAAAGGGACATTCATTCATTCATTCAAAAGCGAGTTGTTTGCATACTTGATGATTTCATGTTTTGTGGGGACATCCCATAGTCCAGGGGTGGCGAACCTTATCCAGGAAGGGCCAGTGTGGGTGCAGGCTTTCATTCCAGCCAAGCAGCTACACACCTGATACTACAAATCAACCTCTGTAATTTTTGCTAAGGACCTTCATTAGTAGAATCAGGCGTGTAACTACTACGTACTTGGTTGGAATGCAAGCCTGCATACACACTGGCCCTTTCTGAATAAGGTTCCCCGCCCCTGCCATAGACTTACATTCATTCCCTGAACTCCTTACCCTGATCAAAACCATAAACAGTACATGCCCAACCCTAACCTTAATCCTAACTATGACCTCACCCGAACTTTAACCCCTAACCCTAATAAAACTCAGTCACCAAGAGGGGACCAGAAAATGTCCCTCTAAGTATGAAGAAATTTAGTATTCCATCCCTTGTGGAAACACTTGGTCCCCACAAGCGGTAGGAATATCTACCCACATAGACGCACACACACACACACACACATATGTACAATGTACATTACCTCCAATATTTTCTGGATCTGGAATGAACTGGCTTTTTTAGATGCTGTCATATAACTGAATGGGCAATGCCAATTTGTCTTGATTGTTGCTGGTTGAATGATTATTATTTGGCTGTTGTTGGATTTAAACCATGATTTCATTGAATTGAACATATTTACACTTTTCCAGCTGTAGTAATATGTGGTAATTCACTTTTATTGCGAAGCTAAATGCAATCTTGGATAGTGATGTGTCCCATAAAGCCCACAGTGGGAAGAGGGCAGCTGCAGACCACTATATCTTTTCTCTGCTGATATGCGCTCAGCTGCTGATGACATCATTGATTTTAACTTGTGAACCTCTATCAATTTGAAACCGAAAGAGCTATGAATATATACACTTGATGGTAAAATCATCAGAAAGTCTACTATAAGTCAGTTTTGTGAAGCTCACATCATACTGTTTTTGTTGAGACTAGTTCAAAGGCAGATTTATTCAATTCTGTTGATTTTTAGTGCTTTAGTTTTGTGGTTATTAGCAACTATCCTACCCAGTGTCTGTCTGTCCTTGTCAGAGAACTTGACTTACAATTCTTTTTTGCTCTCCCTGCTTTTTGTGTTTGATGTACATTGTCATAATTTTGACGCTGCTCCCCTCGCCATCTTAAATAATGTTTCTGTTCTTGTGACTGATGCACTTGCTTATTCAGGCTCCAACAATTTGGTCCCTGTAGGGCTCTATTCATATCCCCATCTTGTTTGGGAGGCTCGCCTAGCAAAATGTTGCTGATTGGACTTCCTTTAAGGAGAAACTTGCTTACAATTTGCATTTGAATTAAAGGCAATGACCTGTGTAGATGTGTTTGTAATTGTTGTGAAGGCAACATTTTTTCAGTGGTGCTTCCAATATGTTGTCCTCTCTATGCAAATATGCATGTGTGTATGTGTGTGTGTGAGTGAATGGGTGTGTGAGTGAGTGAGTGAGTATGCGTGTGTGTGTGTGTGTGTGTGTGTGTGTGTGTGTATCTATTTGTGTCTTTGTGAATGGGCGGAAAAGAGAGTTACGATTGTAATGAGACCTTGGCCGCATCACGTAGGCTCTGGATTGGGCCATTCAAACATAATCTACCTTTGAGAGCCTATCAGAATGGGATGGCAATCAGGAGATGAAATGTATCCAACTGGAGTAAGCTGTGAGTCATTCATATCCCCATAATCTCTCGAGCAGTTTTCAGCCCTAAAGAAAACAAGAAAACAAACACTTCCCCCCCTCCCACCCCCTCACCATCACCACCAGCCCGCTCATTCCTTCCAGAAAGTTCTTTAAAGTCAGAATTGGCATTTCCTCTACTCCAGGGCCTTTATTTATTCTTGATGCATAACAGTGAATTGCCAAAACAGATTAAAAAAAAAAAAAAAAAAAATCCCCCCGCCAAATGGAACACGGCTAAACAAGCACTTTGCGCACAGTCAATGCAAATTTTATTCCAAATGCAAAGGTGGTGGCTGTCTACTGAGGGAATGGAATTCAGTCACTGGAGAATATGTGGAGACGGCGGTGTATCGAGTCTCACAAACTTCAATGATAGGGCAGTGGGACAGATAATTCTCGGAAATAAACAAGTATCAGTATTTGACAAATTTATAAACATGGCTGTATAAGCACACTCTCCGCCTTGACTTATCTGTTGCATCCCTTTAGATTAATGGTCAGGATGTGGGCCTTTGATGCACACCTGTGTGTGACATAGTTAAGAGCTCAGTCATCATCTCCATCAGACAGCCTGGCATCACTATTACTTCATTCTGTCAACTCAGCATCCTGCCATTAATAAGCAAGAAATATAGTGCAGTCGCGGCAACATTCACAAGCAGGCAGCCTTAATGTGGATCAACCTTCTCTTAGAATAGATGGCAGTATGTATGGCTTCAGAATCCATTCCCAGCCTTACAATGAATAACCAGATTATAAACCGCACTGAGCCTGCTCATCGACCTTAGCTAAGGGTCTTTGCTGGGAATGTTGCCTTTCGGGACAAACATCACGGCTGCTAATCGGTGCTACAGATTAGAAAAGATTTCTTCAATTTTTGCATATTTGTCACACTGAAATGTTTATGAGAACCCTCTTGCTCGAAAACCCTCCAATGTAGCTGAATTAAAAGAATTTTGCGAAGAGGAGTGGGTCAAAATGACTCCACAGCTATATATAATAGTCTCATTTCCAGTAATTGCAAATGATAATGATTGCAGATGATTGCAGTTGTTGCTACCCAAGGGTGGCACATCCAGTTATTAGGTTTGAGGGGAAAATTATTTTCTCAGATGGGTGATATGGGTTTTGAATTGCTATTTCCCTCCAATAAATTAAATTATAATTTTAAAGTTGCATTTTGCGTTTACTCACCCTGTCTTTGTCTTATATTAAAATTATTTGGATGAGCTGAAACAAGAGATTGTAATGATGTGATTCATTACAAACTGCAGAAGCCTAACACATCCTTATGTACTGTACTCCTAGGTTAATTGGCCATCTCTTTCCACACGTCAACTCCATTGGTTTTTTCTTATCTATAAGGCTATTCTTGGTAGAATCCTGTGGTATTTATTGTGTTAAGTGTCTCAGAAAAGTGGCTCCTATGGATTGTGGTTTCAGGACATTGTGCTTATGAATGTTCCTAAGACTGAGTTGGGAAAGAAGGCCTTTAGGTTCTATGCACCCTCAACCTGGAATAGCTTACAGAGGGAGACTAAGTTTTGAGATTTAGTAACACTCCGTGAATTTAAAGCTGTCATAAAGTGTATGCAAGCAGAGTCTATCAAAACTTGTAAAAATTCATTCTAATTGTGTTGTGACTGCTGCACTTTTTGACCTATTGTATATTATATTGCTTTGTTTGTTTTGTCTTGATGTGAGTTTGTCGATGTACTATATGTACTGCTGCTAATCTTGGCCAGGTCTCCCTTGTAAAAAAGATTTTAATCTCAATGGGACCAACCTGGTCAAATAATGGTAAAATAAAATAAATAAGCCAATAAATTTAAATGTGAGAAATTAGCGAAAATCAACAAAATCAGGAATGGAGCAAATACTTTTCCATAGCATGCTATATTGTCTGCAAAAACTGTTACAAAATGGCATGTGATGGTGACGGTGGCAGGCGTATGCCTCCCTTGTGAGTGATAGACAAATTTTGTGTTAGCTCTGTGGCCAGCTATCTGTGGGGGGATAAGTCAGGGTTTTTCCTGCATAGAGAATTTGATGGCGGCCACCACTGCCTAATTTCTTATGGACACCAGCTCCCAACATGATTTTCTGTATAACATTCTCATTTGCGTGCGCAAAAAAAAAAAAAAGAAAATTCGGAATTTGCACAGTATTAGTGCCATGTTCCCGCGGTCAACAAAAAAAAAGCCCTCCCTCTCGCTGAACAAAATAAGAAGTATGTAATCCCCCCGCTCATCAAAATAAAAAGCAAAATGAGAGGCATTTACCTCCCCCCTCCCCCGCGAACAATATAAAAAAAGAAAAATGAGAAGCATTAACCCCCTCCCTGCTCAACAAAATGAGAAGCATCAACAACCCCCTCCCACCCACTCAACAACATTTTGAGCGTGCGCAGGAGCCTATGACCAAGTACCACCACCAGCTCATTCTGAGCCAAGAAGAACCCTGTAAGTGTGGCATGTCTCCAGGTGCAAGGAAGTCCCACATCCACCTCAGGAGTGCCTCAGTTTTTATGAATTCATCACAGCCCAGAATGTACGAATGAGCACCCTGGTAATTCCACCAATAGCTCACTATTTTGCCTGATCGCAACCAAATGCTTGGTCAGGGGGACTCCATGGCAACAGCATTGAATATTGCCTTCTAAAGTGACGCAGGTAGGAGCAGAAGTACACCACATGTTTCTCTGCGTGTTGTTTGTATATTGATTCTCAGGAATGTCACACCAAATATCTTTCTAAGCAGTTATTTCCAAGCTTTGTGCAAACTGGGTATTGAATTGCCCACAACCGAAGTCTACACTGTAGTGTACAAATAATGAAAAGCGAGAACCAGCAGGAGAAGCCGGTGGCACAGTTTTGTTTATTTAGTCCCCTAAAAGGTGTTTTGCATTCCCCTGGTGGTCGGCGCTCAGAGTCTGTTTTTACACATCTTTGCGGTCTGCTTTTTCTAATTTTTTTCGACACGCTGGCTGAAGTAATGATATCTGACAGTATTCCCTCAGAAGCACATCTACATTTTAGCACAAGTGCAGTACTCACCTTGCTCTCAAGCCTCTGTTTCACTGCTCTCCCTGAATATTTGGTATCCTTGCACCTCCATGACTTCCTCTTACATTTCTTACATTTCGCTATTAATGAAAATGGTTCCAGACAGAAAATGCACTCTCTGTGCATTTGAAAGAACCATGGTGACTGTGAACAAAGGGAAGGCATTACTGATTGTGACTAAGGGTTTGTCAAAATGCATCACGGCTGCGGTGCATTAAGATTGGTTGATGGCTTTTAGATCTTTGATCTCATGAATTCAGATAGTGACTGCTTTATCCTATGCTTATTATCATTCCCTCCCATGTCTATTTCCTAAATTCTTTAAAAGTTTCTTTTTTGGTTTTATTGGTCTTTGGCTCCATTGCGAGTGAGAGTTCTCTCCCTCAGTTAGCCACTGAGAATGTTGCTAAATGAAAAATGTCAGACTCCATATCTTAACAGAGAATCTTCGGAAAAGCCCACTCAACCCCTGTCCTTCTGTCGCCCCCTGCGCCAACCTTGTAGTGCCTGCAGATGTCTATGCGCTAATCAGCGGTGGCAGTTTTCATCTTGTTCCATTCCTGCGTCAATTTGCCTGACTGTTTGCCCTTTGAGTGATGCTCATGCATCCTGACACCTCTGCTTTTGTTCATGGACGTTGGCTGTAGCGCGGACCCTGCAGCCTGCCTCAAACCAGGGCAAGAGTTCAGGCCCCTCTTACTGCTCAGTCATCACCACCGCAAACAGAACCCAACCCAACCTGTCAAAGCACTAAATGTTATTGCGTACAAAAATGTGTGCACACCATGTGCGTGAACCTGACTAAGGGTTGCAGCTTAGAAAAAAAACTTCAAAAGCAAATGCGCAGTGAGCAATATGCTGGCAACAACTGCCATATTCTGCCTGGGGGATTGAGGCATATTGGTGATGGTTTCAACGAGTCTGTCCCCTTCATTGTGATGCATTTTTAAAACGTGATCTGGAGGCTGCTCGTTAGCTCTTTCTGATAAGGGTTTGTTCTAATTCATGGACAGGCCAAATGTCCAAGTTTAGGTCTGGGCCTAATGTTTCGAAGTAAGTCTGGCGCTTCAAAATTCTCCCTTCAGCCAGCAATGACAAAGTACAACTTATTGATTCACTGTAATATCACTAAACAGTTGTGCCCGTGAAAGTGATAAGGGTCATGAAGCTGGGTAATCATTTGAAATGCTCCTCCACCAATCATTGTAAGCCTGCCATATTGCTGTCACCTTACACTGGAGAAAGGTGCGACTGCACAAAACCTACTGCAGTTGTAATGACAGTATTTTAAATGATCAACTAAGCGCATATGAAACGGGTCCCATCTGATGCTCTTGTGCAGTCGCATGACTTATTTCTTATTTTAGAGTGAGCTCCGACAGACCTCCTCACATTACTTTTGCTTGAACTGCTTCTGCTTGTGTTCTGATGACACTTCAGAATTCTAATTATTTTTCTATTCTCTCAATTTGAAGAGCTTGCACTTATTTATAAGCCCAATCCATTGCTCTGGTTCACAGATGAGCACGTGCGCTCCTTCAGGGAATGTGACACAAGCGTTGGTTTCTTTCTCTCTACAGTTGGATCACCAGCTGTGTTTGTAACTCCAGAGGATAATTCTCTGTGTGCAAGTTGCGCAGGCAAACTCCTGGCTCTTTATCAGCAAGAAGAGCCACCATTTTGTGATGAGACGAGGACAGGCCTTCCTTCGTGTGCCACAGCACGGCCTATTGTTTGCCTCTGTGTGTTCCTGCTGTTCGTCTGAAGTCCAAAGTATTACCCGGATGTAGCATACGCTAACGTGACTGAAATTGATTGTTGTCAGTTATAACCGGGTCACGGAATGTGCCTATCTAGATGTAAAATCTAAATCTGCATTCAGACAGCTGCAAAATCCATATCAGTATTCAGTCGGCAACACATCTATATCAGTATTAAGTCAGCAGCTCGATCAAACGGAATTGATCAGGATCTCTGAGGAAATGAAGGCCAGGGCATGCACAGTGGGTTCCCTGGGCCAGGATTACTGGGACGTTGGCTCTGGGAGATAGCTGTGGAACTGGCCCAGACTATATCAGCGCATGTGTGATTTATCATCAGAGAATTTCTGAGCGCATGCAGTTTTCCCTGTGGGGGCGGCTGCCTCCCGCTGGTCACATGCAAACCCGTCAAGCTTGTGTGGCTCTGTTTGACAGCTGGTACGCAACAGGAGAGCGTGTTGGCCAGATACAAAAATGGCCAAATGGCCGAAACCCCAGGATCAGGAGCCTACCCAGGACTTTGCCATACCAGCTTACCCATGTCAGTTAGAGCTGTTGGATGGGATGTGGAACATTTATTTATTTCTCAGGGGAGAAATCACGTTCAAAACACTGCAGTTTATGAACATTGTGCAGGAACATTGAAAAACAACTAAAATAATAACTACTAAACATAGTATGAGCGTATATCCAGACGTTCGTTGATAGCAGCACTGCAAAAATGAATAATTCAGTAGTGTGCAGTGATGATTATACACTTAACAAAATGAGGATAAATCAGAAACCAAGTACTTTTCAAGTATTTATTTCATCTAATATTGGATCACATAGATGAAAATTAGTAAACAGATAACAATTAATAGTAAAAACTAAAATAATAATGTCTTTTTGAGAGGAAAAAGTCAGTATCCAGTGAGGCCACCGTTGCTTTAATTAAAGCATTTAATCCATGAGTTTTTCGATTTTTATGAGATCACCGGCTCCTGTCAAGCAGACTGAACCCCAAACCATAATATTACCACCTGCATATTTTACTGCAAGGGTTAAACAATCATTTTTGAAATGTTCTCCAACTCTATGGCTTTGGTTGAGACAATTTCATATTTTGATTCATCAGTCCAAAGGACTTGTTCCCAGTCTGTTGGTGTCCAATCCTTGAATTTCTTGGCAAACTCAAGTTTTTTTTTTTTTTTTTTTTTTTTTTTTTGAATGTTGTTAGTGTGCAGTTATGGATGCATCTGTCATCACTTGTAATCAGTTATGGACTGCGCTCATATAGTGGCTTGCAATTCATCTAGCAATTCAGTTCTTATGCCCATTCCTTTTTTATCTCCAATTTAAAATGCTCTGATAGATTCAAGAGATGAAAAGTGCAGGAGTCAAAAAGTAGAAGTCCTTCCATGTCTCTTCAACTCATGAACCCAAGAAACGGATTTCACTAATTATCTCCACCTTCTGTCAAAAGAACTGAGCTAATTAGCAAATCCAGGTAACTTGAAGAAAGTACTTGGGAGAACCTTTTAGCCCGTGCAGTTCGATTTTCCTCCTTTTTCTAAGGGATCAACTGAACCTTCCCTAAACCTGGGCAAAAGAACCATCAATTATGCATCAACCTGCAGGCCACAGTTAATAGTGGGACATCACATTATATCCAAATTTAATATACTAGACCAGTTTCTGAGTGGGTTAGAAGCTTCCGTCTCCTTATAACGAAGCACTTATTTTAAAGATTATGCCAACTTCCACAAAGAAAGTCCGTCGACTGGATTCAAACCTACAATCTTTCCATGTTGAAATGGTGCTATATAACCATGCCACCTCGGAATAAACCCCATCAGAGCTGAATTACGACCGAACATTTTTTCTTTTTTTCAAACATCTTTATCACTGACAGGCCTAGTTCCAGGTTGGATATTCAGTGTTGGCTGTTTTTTATACTGTTCACCTTATAACAGGCAAGCTTATGGTAATCATATAAAGACCACTCTGTAATCACGAAGAGCGTATCAACCAGCTGTTTCTCTTTACTGCACACTCCTGTAAACATGTATTTTGGAAAAATCAATTTAGCCATTCAGTGAGAGAGTATGTTATGTTCTCCCATTCATCTGGGGAAGGAAGTTCATCACTCGCATAATTTATTGACCTTTCGAACTCCAGAATTTCTTTTTCATTTTTAGATAACTTTTATTCATTACCCGAGCACATTGGGAGCTCTCATAATGACCTTTGTTTCAGAAGTAGGAGCAGATTTTAAGACTTAATTAGCAAGAAGCTATTTACATTTCACAAAGAGGCTGTTGTACCCAAGTGTATGCCAGAAAACATTTGATTAGAGCTTATTAAGTATGTCTTTGTATTTTTGGACATATTTATGGACGGATGCACATTTGTATGGAGTTACAGCTGAGATAAAAATACATACAAGTGAATATACAGCGCCCTCCATAATTATTGGCACCCCTGGTTAAGATGTGTTAAAAGCCTTAAAATAAATTCAATTTTTATTGCAGAAGCATACTCTCACACTGAAAATTGTAGAAATATGTAACCTTCAACTCAAGTGAATTTTAAGGGAAAAAAAATCCCTGACTAAGAAATAATTATTTTTTTCATAAAATCACCAGTTCCACAATTATTGGCACCCCTAACAATTCCTATGAAATAAATGTAATTGAAGTATTTCTGTTATTTCTTCAGTAGTTTACAAAGTTGATCAGAGTATCTAGGAACATTTAATTAGTAATTCATCACTTCCTGTTTCCCTGGGGTATAAATATGACGTGAGACAGAGGCCATTTCTCTTATCCACTCTTCAACATGGGAAAGACAAAGGAACACACCATTCAAGTAAGGCAGATGTGTGTCGACCTTCACAAGTCAGGCAATGGCTACAAAAAAATAGCCACTCGCCTGCACCTGCCCATATCTACTGTCAGAGGAATCATTAAGAAGTTTAAAACAATTGGAACAGTGGTAAACAAGACTGGACGAGGACGCAAGGTTATTTTGCCACCACGCACAGTGAGGAGGATGTTAAGAGAAATAAAAAGTTCTCCAAAGCTCACTGTTAAAGAATTGCAACAAATGGTAGCATCTTGGGGTCACAAAGTCTCCAAAACAACCATCGGGCGCGATCTACATGCCAACAAGCTGTTTGGGAGGCATGCACGGAAAAAACCTTTTCTCACTCACAATCATAAACGCAAACGTCTGGAGTTCACTAAGCGGTACTGGGACTTCAACTGGGACCGTGTGCTTTGGTCAGATGAGACCAAGATAGAGCTTTTTGGCAACAAACACTCTAAGTGGGTCTGGCGGAACACAAAAGATGAGTATGCAGAAAAGCACCTCATACCCACTGTGAAGTATGGGGGAGGATCAGTGATGCTGTGGGCCTGTTTCTCTTCCAGAGGCCCTGGGAACCTTGTTAGGGTGCATGGCATCATGAACGCTTTGAAATACCAGGACATTTTAAATCAAAATCTGGTGGCCTCTGCCTGAAAGCTGAAGATGGGTCGTCACTGGGTCTTTCAGCAAGATAATGACCCTAAACATGTGGCCAAATCTACACAGAAATGGTTCACCAGACACAGAATCAAGCTCCTCCCATGGCCATCTCAGTCCCCAGACCTCAACCCCATTGAAAACCTGTGGAGTGAGCTGAGGAGGAGAGTGCAGAGGAGAGGATCCAGGTCGCTGGATGATTTAGAGAGATTGTGCAAAGAGGAATGGTCAAAGATCCCTCTTTCTGTATTCTCCCATCTTGTGAAACATTATAGGAGAAGATTAGGTGCTGTTTTGTTGGAAAAAAGGGGTTGTACAAAGTATTCACATCAGGGGTGCTAATAATTGTGGCACACATGATTTGATGTAAAAGAATTATTTCTTAATGTAGGTTTTTTTCTCCCACTGAATAAATGCACTTGAATTAAAGGCTGGATTTTCCTCTTTTTTCATTGTGGTCCTATATTATTTAGAAAAAAACTGAATTTATTAGAAGCTAAAGAACACATCTTAACCAGGGGTGCCAATAATTATGGAGGGCGCTGTATATGCTTCTAGGCTGGCTCATCCTTAGAGGGGTCACTTATGGTGCCTGGACCACCAGTGACCATCATGGTCCTGGATCGAATCTGGCAATGTCAGTGCTGACATTGCCTAATAGCATCACAGAAGCAGAGCATAACTGGCTTGGAGCTTCTCAGGGACATGGGAGGTCAACAGTTGGTTTGGCTACCATGCTTGTTGCTCCAGTGTCTCCTGCTGGTCACCTGGGTGTCCGTGGGTCGAATAAGCGCATGTTCAGGTTTCTTTTGTCTGAGCATTCAGTGACTGTAACTGCGGTGTGAAAAGTAATGGCAGCTGACAGGTATGTTTTACAGAGGAAAACCGCAAACTTTCAGCTCTTTCTCAAGCTGGCAGTAGGAGTCCTGCATGTTTGCACATGGTTTACTCAGTAAACATCCCAGATTTGGGTGGGATTGGAGCTGCCAAAATTCATTGATAAAAGTTAAAGGCCCATTATGTGGGAATTGGTACTTTTTGTGGACCCGCACCCCCCTACAGTTTCTGAGTGCAACATCACTGTTGAAGATACAAGTCATGCCTTGTTACCCCATCCCCCATCCTTCATGTATAGCTGTACACATGCATTTGTTGACAAGCTAAAAGATTTGGAACTGGAAAAGACATGTCAGAAGCCAGAATAACCAAGTCGACTGACAGTAATATTACAGGATAAGGGTAATTGATAGAAATAAAAACCTGTATACACGCTGGCCCTCCAGGACCAGAATTGCCCACCCCTGCTCTATTGAAATTGGCTGACTTGGCTTATGATCTAAAACTAACATTCTAAACTATTCTAACGCAGCCAAACGTCAAGCAAGTGCAACAATGCAACATTAGCAAGACAGTTAATATTACTTACCAGCTAGTCCAAAAGCAAGAAGGCAGCTTAGCTTCTGTCTTGCAGCCATTTATTTTTTTTAAGCTCTGACTAAATGCTAGTCCAAGATTTACTCTTGTCCAACCTCTTGCTTGGTCACTCTCTGTTTTTCTCTTCCTAGCTTCCACTGTATATGTCCCCTTCAGTCAATTACCAATGACATGATGTCCATACCAAGAACACTGGGTCAGCTTCATCTTATAGCTAGCCAAAGACCCATAGTTTGTGGTATGACATAGCTAGTGCCGCACTTCTTGCGGGTGACTGTCCCCGCAAAAAATTTTCTAGAGCTAGAACAGGTGTTTGGGGCAGAGTGGGAATAACAGATGCATCATTCGCCCTGTTACAAGTGCGTGTTCCATAATAATGATTTTGAGGCTGGTAGTTCCAGGCAGAATAGCTGCATAATATTGCTTTAAAATACGGAAGCTGAGAGCGGCCACATATTTACTTTTTTATTTTGCTGCCGTTTTCTCATGATAACGACTTATTATTTTGTTATCTCAATACAACAAAGTCCGTTTTCTCATGATAAAGCATTAATTTATTTCATTATCTCGAGATAACAAAGTCCGTTTTCTCGTGATAACGCATTGATTTATTTTGATATCTCGATATAACAAAGTACGTTTTCCCATGATAACACAGTTATTTATTTTGTTATCTCAATATAACAGAAACTTTTGTTTGCGTGGGATAATTATCATCTCTGATGACTGCGTGCTGGTTCGGTCCATCGTCCTGATTTCAGCCTTCAGTTGCCACTGTCTGGTCCAGGTTTGTCCCAGCTGGTGAAATGGCAGATCAAGGAGTAGGTCTATCCATTGGCATCTAGAGATGGCATCTCTAACAGAAAGACACAATGCAATTTCTGCCTGTGTTAAACCTTGATTGAAGTACATCCTGATGCGCTGCCGCTGATCAATAATGGATAGGCCTCCTTGATCTGCCATTTCACCAGCAGGGACACACCTGGACCAGACAGTGGCATCTGAAGGCTGAAATCAGGACGGTGGACCGAACCAGCACGCAGTCATCAGAGATGATAATTATCCCACGGAAACAAAAGTTCCTGTTATATCGAGATAAAGAAATAAATTAATGCGTTATCAGGAGAAAACGGACTTTGCTATATTGAGATAACGAAATAATGAGTTGTTATCAGGAGAAAACGGACTTTGTTATATCGAGATAACGAAATAATAAGTCGTTATCACGAGAAAACGGCAGTAAAATAAAGAAGTAAATATGTGGCCGCTCTCGGCTTCCGTATTAAAAAAATTTTTTTGAAATACATTTATCTCAGAAAATGATGAATTCCGCTTTGGACTACAATATATGAAAAGTTATATCCTTTCTTTTGGTATTCGATCAGATAAAAGGATATCAAGGAAATTACTAATCAAACCAGCAAGAGAAATTAATAATGCATATAACCATATCTATCTTTTAATTTGGGAACATTCCTGGATATGATTCAAAAAAACTATTTTAGATACAAAAGTCCTGTCACTGTAAAAGATGTGTATGTTGTCTGAGCCTATAATTTGTGCCTGAAGCTACTGATATACTGACATACATTGTATGCTTGGGCATATGATTCTAGTGGCTGACATGATTTTCAGCTGGTTTGATTCACCGGGGCTTGTGACATATGAGATGAGCTATGTTCTTTCTAGTGTTAGTCTCAGATGAGAATATTTTCTTTGTAGCTGTTTTTGCAAGCACGGTTGTGTGTTGTTTTGTCTTGTAGCTGCCACCCGTCTGAAATCGGTGACAAGGCAGTTGGAGCAGGTTTCCAGGTGCACCACATGATCCGGTACGGGATTGATGGAGCCATCAGCCTCTCTCTGGATTTACATGTACAGTTTTGCCTTTGTGGCTTTTGCCAAAGACTCCAGTAAGGGTCAGGCAGAGAGCATGTGAGTTCTGCTGGAAGGATACTACGGCCTTTAAATGAATGAATGTTGTTCAATAGTCATTCAAAGATTTAGTGATTCAAATCACCTTCAAAATGGTTAAGCACTTATAACCTAAATACCAGCCAAATTTTCTATTTAGACTCCATTTAGAACTATTTTTATCTGAATTCCATAAACACTTGTGCCCCTTAGACTTCTGCTGTCCCAACTGCATCTGGAGTTTGCAGAGAAAATATAATAGTTCCAGTAAGTCTGAATTACTTTTTAATGCGTACATTTTGTTCTGCCTGCATAGACTTTGAGAAGACTCCGGAAAGCAATGTTGGTCTTAAGTCAGTGCCTTGGCTCATTCTGCACTGCAAAGCGTAGTAATCGCTTTCCAAAAAGCAGCCGCCCTTGCTCAGCTGGGGTCAGGGCTCAATGTGCAGAGTGCTTTTTACACTCCAGTGTGACCTGAGAGCACCTGGATGCTGTATTTTCCATTTGCCATTTTCCAGTCTGTGGTGTCAGGATGATTGCCGGCTTCAAGTCTGCAGAGTTTCAGTCATGATAAGTTTCTGTGTTCGAGTTTATCTAGTCGTGCAGTCCACTGGGTGGACAAATGAGGGACTCGGCTAGGCTGTGTTGTCAGGACAGCTGCTGGTTCTTCTTCGAGTTCATTCATCTCCCCTCTCCTCTCTTTCTCTCACGCTTTCTTTGATGTGCTTCTTCTTCCTCTAACCACCTTTCTCGTTCTCCTGAGAAGTCTGATGACTTTTGTCATGTCCGGTTAATCTCCTCTTTCAAACTACATTCTCATGGTATGAAACTCTTGAGACGATTTGGCATTTCGAATTCACTGCATATTCTGTGTATTCCGCTTCATTCACCGTTCAGTGAGATTTTGAAGTGTTTTCATTTATTGTCTGTTTTGCATTTTTGACACGCGGATATTTGTTTTTGTCGTTCCTTTGTTACATTGGGCCCATTGCGTTTCATTTTTTTTGTCACTTTTGACATTATTTTTTGGTGAGTGACAGCAGAACATTGTATTTCTTGCTTTATAAAGGACAGAATTGAAATTGCAGATCAAGCATTGTTTCTTCTCTGATTTGCTAAGAGTCCGAGATGGACAGTTGTGATCCAGAATGTAAACTGCCCCAGAATTTAGATTCAGTGGTCTAGATTTGCCCATTGGAATAACTTTTCACGCAGGAGGTTAAACAACTAATTAGTGACATCAGCTGGCTGTGCTCATGGTAGGAAGTGAAACAGGACAGGGCGTTTACTGTCTGACCCCTGGAATGTCCTCCACATGGCTGTTCTGCCTAACCCTGCCTCTGGGGGTCTTCTTTCCTGTGGATTTTTATTTTAACCCTGATTTTCCAGCAAGCAATACTGTGGCTGAGGCAACGTACTGTGGAACGTTCTTTTTTGGTTTCATGGTATTAATGTAAAAAGTAAGACCAGGGCCCTGTCGCTGCAGTGTAACAACACACCTTTGTGGATGCATTACAATTATGCTCTAAAAACATTTGACAATGTAATATTATTACCATACCCCAATATTACAATGGCCAGAAGTCATCACACAACGTTGTGAATCCATCCAGGAAAAATCAGAGAAGACCGGTAGCTCTGAATAATAAGAGTAAATAGGAAAAGTACGTCGGGTGCTCTTGGAAAACGGGGGAAAAAATTATTCAAAAACGAGAAGGCAATCCAGGCACTCACATGTAAAAATGGAAGGGAAAAAGTAATTAAAAAGCCTTTATTATAGTGGCTAGAACATTAAAAAGCCAACATGTTTCGACCACAATGGGTCTTCATCAGGGCTTCAAACAGAGACAATAGGTGTGGTCTCATCTATACACCATACACAGCCAATGAGAGAAAGTCATCTGACCCAACACCTGACAGGTAGGTAAGCAGAAACGTATGCATAAAACAACAAATAAATACACATATCCACATACATTGACATGCATACACAATATGCACATACATATATATTAAAAAAAAAAAAAAAAAATCACATATATTCAATAACAGACATATACATAAGTATGATAAAAATAACAATACATGTCCACAGGAGATGAAAGAACTACAGAGAAGAAAGTCCATCTGTGTATACAAATATAACAGGCATCACAAAAAACAAGTAAAATCAATGTCTTCATTTAGGCCAGGATAGTTGTGAATCCATCCGTTGTAAAATTACAGATTGAGGTTGCGGCCAATTGCATTTTTAGCTTTTGAAATAGGTGTGCTTCTTTTGGGTAGCAGTGAAAATCCACAGGACTCTATATCTTTGGGTTAAAGGTTTTGCTGATCAACCTATTTGATGTTAAAATAACTCCCTCATTGAGTGCAAACTAGTTTGTTTTTGTAATAACTCTCATGCAGAAGTGTCTGTAATTTGCTACTCGTAAAGCAGTTCCAAACCCTGAAAGTCGCTTCAAAAAATATTATTCAATAAAACACATCACCAGGGACATACAGGCTATTCTCTAACATTATCAGTGAGGATCTGTGGATACTTCTAAGATCGTGCAGTTGGCACTTGTAAGTATTCTAATCAGTTCAAATAAGCCCTTATGTTGTTCCCGTCTTTTTGTCTTTCTTATCAGAACATGAATTGGTTCTGAGGAATTGTGACCTGCAGTGCTTAAAAAGGGTTTTTACCGGGTCCTCCATGTGCTGTGTATTTTGATGAGATAGACAGACCCTGATTCTCCCACCCCACACATCACCATGGACATCACAACTTATTTCTCTCATTGGGTATACAGCGTTGATGAGTGGCAGCCAAATTCCCGTGATGTCATATCAAGTATAGCAGACATATGATCCACTTGATTGTCAGGTTCGTTGGTACTGTAAATCTTTGTATTTGAAAAACGTGGAATTCTATGATGAGATAGAAACATGCATACTGGTGTACAGTACATGCACCAACTGTAAGGCTTGTGGCGCACATTGTTTGCATCAATTCTTCGATTCAGCTATGCAGGCCAGGCGCCAATAATTTGAACCCACTGGAACTTCGTTAGTATCCTTGACCCCTTTGGAACTCTGTTAGTATCCTCATCTTTTAGAGACTTCCATGGCAAAGTTCTGCTGCTTAGACCTCTTTTATTGGTGGACACATTCTGCAGATTAGCATTCATTTCAATGACCTGTGAGGGTGCTTCTGTGACTTCAAAGTTAAATCCATTTTTCATTGGTGCGGCCGATATTGTGTGCACTAATATTTCAGTCTTACTCAGGAAGATGCAGATTTTGTACATTGATTCAGCATAATATGTGGAGGCGGTCAGATAGACTTTAGGAAAACGAAAGCATGAAAGCGCAGATTGCTATCATGGAATAGGTGACTCCATTTTACTGAGCATCACGAACGGCTCCCACTAGTCCTGAGGCCTCACTTCTGCATTTAAGATTTGTGTCCACAGTCAGCCTCAGGGGGCGCTGGAGAGCTGTGTTAGTTCGTTGTAGCTGTCACTCCAATAATTGCTCCCACACGCTTGCCAGTCACCCCAGAGATGGAAAAGTGTGACCTGCTGGTCGTCAGGCGCTGCCGCAGCTCTGATAATTAGAAAGTGATTGAGGGTTAGGCAGGGATCATATTTCCCCTTGTGTGCTTCGGCGTAAATCACCCACTGTATGGGAGCCAGAGTATATAGGGAACCATGGGGCTTGGGAAAAATATTAAAGCAGAGTGAAGACCTTCTCATAAATTCACTTCCATTAGGAGATTCACTGGTAGCACAGGTGGCTTTTCAGATTAAATCTTGCCTTGGTCCACTACAGGCATATCGCTTTCCTTTAATCCTTGTAACATCCATGTTGCCGGTAACTCTTTTTATCCACTACGAGCCTGAGGGAAACACAGTGCACAGTGGGCCAAAAGAACTGGAAATATATGTGGAGTGTAAAAACGAATTGCACGGCCTTCATGAGCTGCTTTGTGGTGCAGTGGTCTTGAGACAATCCAGTTCCGTATCCAAAGAATAATTTGAAGGAGACCTGTATTCTCGGACGAAATGGTCCCAAATGAAACATTGTGATTCCACAGAAGGACCAAATCGAGTTCAAGGATTATTTTATGGGCAAAAGGACTCTTTGTTAGGGAGCTTTCACAATCACATCTACGATGGGTTCTATAAAAAAACTAAAAATCATTCCTCTATGGCGACGAGCCAATGGGCAGTATTTTCCTGGGAGTGTCAGGTGAAACTTTAAAGATGACCATTGTCTCAGGCAAGATGGCCAGCAAAGATGATATGCTAGCCAAGCTGTGCAAGACTATAGACAAGGACAGAAATGAATCCTGATTTTCAGGTAAGCTGGGTGACGAACATGAAGCTTTGATTGTGGAGCCTGTTAATATTCATGGCTCAGCTAAAGTATCCTGGTGTCTGCGGGCTCCGCATAGCAGATCAGCTCTTCCGCTGCCTAATGAGATACACTGCTGGTCAGTCATAGAACAGACTTTGCTCCTCAACACCGCAATTATACGGCTGCAGTTACAGTTCCTTGTTATTAAGAGGATATTTTGTAATTAGCAGTATAAGTGATTGCTTAAGCTCTCAGAAGAGGCTGGGTTGTTCTTTGGAGACCGGTTATCTGCAACTCAAGGAATTGGAAATGTGCAAGACGGGTTTCATTTTAATCTCTCTTGTGTCAAGAGCCGACACATGGCCAGTCAGTGCTGTCCAAGAGAACATGGAGCAACTCCAGTGAGAAGGAGTGGGAGAGAGGGAGAGGTCAAGAGAGAGTGATGCAGAGAGGGCGAGCCAAGCAAGAGGAGCTAACAGGAGTCAGAGCAAAGAAAGCATGTGGGACCAAGAGTGAGAGAGAGGGAAAAGGTTGGGGTAGGCAGGTCTGAAGAGAGCAACCTTTGCTAAAAATGAGAGCGAAATAAAGATCTGAAAGTGAAAATTCTCTCTGAGAGAGAAAAAAGGGCCAACAAATCACATTATATTAAGGGTGGGACAGGCCTGACTCTTGCAGTAGGACTCTCTTTCCCGACTCTTAATCACCGTATGTTTCATTTCTCCTTAATGTCCAACATTCTAGCATTGCCTGCCTGTGTCAATGACTTCGTCGTTACTTGGCACACTCGCCACCTACCAACACAATCACAACATTCACGGTGACGTACAAACTAGGGAGAGGCTTCCCCTGACCTGTGCGCAATGTGGACAGGGCCCGGAGGAACGTTACTTCCTAGGTCACGATGGGGCAGAGAAGCAGACAGCAAGGCATATTGGGAGGTGTGCCCTGCTGACTGTGGAACAGATGGCAGCCTGGGACAGCCAGAGAAATGCAGATTTGAAGCGTGCAGATGGTTGGAAGAGTTCTTGTTTGTACCCAGATAAAGAGGGAGCAGAAACCACAGAAAAGCGTACGTGTGGGGAGGAAGAACAGAGAGACACCGTCACACGGCCTGCAGGCAGAGTGAGAGTAGGCAGTGGCGTGCTTTCTGCTCCTGTCACATCACATTTTGGTGGCACTATAAAGGAACAGACAATGTCAACATAGGGTTTAAGGTAATAAAATGCTCGGGGCGTGATAGCTTCTTGAACCACGAAATGTTTGAAGCCATTATGGTTTATCAGCCAAATGCTAAAATGAACCTGTCACAATATTTTTTGTAACTTTCATGAGGACTATTTGATTTGGTTATTCAATTCAAAGACACACAGTCCAAGATGGCTCCAACTTTTTGGGGGGTTATGACAAATCACCCTCATCCAAATTAGATCTGGGAATTACACTATGCATAGGAAGTGAATGGACATGTGAGGCATTTGGAAAACATGCATTAACTGAGACAGTGTGCTCAGAAGGGAGTAAGTCAGCAGGGCTGTTTACCCCAAATGCACTTTATCACTGGAAGTGCGAAGAGCTCTGATTCCATGAAGCCTACTCTGTAAAAAGCATTGGTGTTTTAAAAACGTGTCTTGCTGCTGCTTGGTAACTGCACTTCACTCCTGTCAATTACTTTGAAAACATTCTTAATGATATTAATGGCATTAGCTAACTAATTTTCCCTTAAGTTTTGGTACATTGTTTTTTTTTTTTTTTTTTTTTTTAATAACCTATAGGCAAAGGACACTCACATTTGCTTATAGAGGTGCAAAATGTAAGCTAGGGTCACCTGCTCCAAACAAATAAGTGGCAGCATCTCACCAGATTGCAAAGTATGATAGAGTCAATCTGGGTCCATGCAATTTAACTTTGCAGTCATCAGTCATCAAAGAAACCATCTATTAACTACAGCAAGGCATGAATATACATGTCTGACCAAACGGCTGAAACTCTGGGAGCTGGTCGAGATAACAATCTACAATATTTACGAACGGTGTCAGCCTGCAGTTTATGTAATAGCTTGTTTTGTTGCCGGAGAACAGCCACAGCAACAACTATACATTGACGCCATACAGAATGTTTTTCAGTACGATTCATGTTGTAGTTGTTAGGAATAAGTAGACAGGTGGACACCAGGCGCAGGATCCAGAAGTGTTTATTACAACACAAAACACTCGGAGGAAATAGGCACACAGGCTAGAAACAAAACACCGTGCACATGCACTGAACAACAGGAGAAACTACGGTACACTGCCCAAGGCAGGGGGGAACAGAAGTACTCACTCAAGGAGTGGCTAGAGTAAGGAAACAAACACTGGATCTAAACTGAACTGACGGGAACACTGGGAGACTTAGACAAGGGGCAGACAAGACATGGGCGCAGCAAACACGAGGCTAGGGAAAACTCAGGATGCAAAATAACAGCAAACAAAGTCCCGTCTGCCAGTCTCTTCTTCTTGCCCACAGATATACGCATGGAAGGAGGCGGGGATACGGAAGGCAATCTCAGGTGGAAGCAGAAACACATGAGATTAATAAAACAATCACACGAGAACCGGGTTAACAATAACTTGAGACAATCACGCAAGCTAGACAGTTTAGATTGAGGTAATCTAAACGTGACGAGTAAAAGCACCACGAGAACAGCAAAGGAAAGCGTAGTTTTAAACGCAGTTAATTAGGGAAAGCTTAGGAAGGAATTTACAAAAGCTAGAAACACTCGCACTCGCTAATGAGTTAATTAGGTTAGTACTATGTGACAATATATACACACCCTTAAATAAGTGCAGGTTAGTATGGGTTAGTAATGTCCCTATCAGAGAATGCATTCACTCAGAGTTTTGCGAGACCCAGAATTAAACACAGGTGGAAGCAATGAATGAAATACCAAAGCCAAAACCGAAAGAGGAAACGTGATTGGACCACGAGACTCAGGCATACTGAAGGCTGTCACACGACACCAAAGGAGTCAGGGCAAGAGGGAATAAATGGTCAGGCCGCAGGAATGGAGCTGAAAAACAAATCAAGAGAGGCACGGGGGGAGAAACGCACAAGCACAAACAAGCACTCAAGGCAGAACCATAACAGTCGTTAGCTGCGCTAAAGATCAGTTTTGCTAAATACCTGATGTTTGAAGTTTATTCAGCAGTTACCTGTTTACTTACCAGAAGAGATGAAATTTTGTGAGTTCAGCATCAAAACTGATGGATTGGGGCAGTACCTTCATGATTCACAGGCACTAGGGACAACACCTCTTCTTCCTGTCACCTGGGACTGAGGTCAGACCATATGCTACAGTTACTCACCCATACTGTTGCGGTACACAGTGGTGTTACAAGACAGGGTGGGTGGGATGGGGCTGAGGCTAGCTGGTTAGCATTCTAACTTCAGACCTTCATTAGATATTGCTGGAATACAATACATGGATGTCTTTATCATCAAAATTGTTATTTCTTTACATTGTGTTGATAATTCTAGTTAATTTTTTACTGTTTTGAAAAAAAGTTTAAACTGAATCTTACATTTTGCTCCTTTAAGGAGTGTGAGAGACAAAATTGGTAGAAACACAAAATTACTTTTGTGAAATCATATGTTGACGGGCCAAGACTGCAGCAATAACAAACTTATCCGCCACCTTTGTTTACAATGAAACCAAACGCAAAATACAGACCTGTCCGTTCTTTCCTATGATAGGACAGCAAAGAATAGAATGAGAGTGACGTGGGGCGCTGTTACGTCAGTGCACCGCAAAAAAAAGTTAATGCTGGTTTGAGCTATGTTTTTGATGCTGCTAGCTGGTCGAAGCTGATTGGTAGCTGCTCAAAGCTGATCCCTTGCTGGTCAAAGCTGATAAAAGCTGTTTAAGCTGGGAAAGTAAGTCGGTTGTCAGACTGCTGGACTAGCTGACACAGCTTAAACCAGCTAGACCAGAGTAAGTTGGTTTGAGCTTGAATTTTCACCAGAGGGAATATTTCTGGGAGATGTACCTAAAAACAGCAAGGCGCTTGGCACTGATAAATGTGAGGCACCTGGTGAGCAAAAACAGCGTAAGAAAAGCTTCAAGCCCAGTGAAAATAATAATAGAAAAAGCGCCCCAGCTGATGAAACATATTTGCTGTGAACAGCCCCTAAGCCATTTTATTTGCAGGAGGTTTGGGTGACAGGTACAGAAATATACTGGGCCTAAAGGTGTGGGGACGTGATATGTAAAGATGAATTCCATTTTCTCTTTCCCTTAGAAACACCCATTCCTACATGAGATAGAAGGCACATATAAAGCTTGTTTTGATTAATTTTATAACTGCAATAAGTGTATTTAATCTTGTAATCAAACATTAAGTGATATGTTCCCTAATGTAGAAAAATACCACGTAGTCAGAAGTTGACAGGTGCGTGACAAGTAATTTTTTCCTCTGTGATAAATGATTCAAGCCATTTTGCATTGCCCAAAACTTCATATGCTTTTAAATATAAAATAAGAATATAAGGCATTCATCATCACATCAATCCTTTAAATGAGAATACAGCAGATGCGGAAGCCAAACGCGGTCGGAAAGAGCATAACCTATATTTTAAAAATTGGCTAACTTAATTTCAGGTACATTTCTCCACTTAAGGGAGCTGTGTCACGATTACTGCACATGCTCACAACTTTGAAAACTAACAAGAGATCAAACAAAGTGAACCCGTTCGAGTGCAAGTCTAAATCTGATTCCAGCATTGCAAATCTGTCTTTGTTTTGCATTGTATTTATATATTTTAGTTACTCAGGCACGTGTTGGGGTAGTAAGGCATGGGCTTTTCTCAATCCTCAGTGGGCACAATGAACCAGAAACCGCCACTTCTTTCTCCTCAGACTGGCATAAAGGTGGTTGTTAACCACGACAACATTGAAAAGTGGGCATACCCAGACTGGCAACTGGTAATGAGTTGTGAGCCAGTTCCACTCAAGTTAAAAGATGGGACTACCTGGCGGGGTTACTCTCCGTCAGGCTGCGTAGAGTTTTTTTCCAGCTTCTGGTTTAGCCTCTCCACCTGGCCATTAGTTTTTGGGTGGAACCCTGAGGACAGACGAGAGGTAGTGCCCACCAGAGCGCAGAAAGCCTTCCAGATGCAGCTGTCAAGTTGGCGACCGTGGTCGGACACCAACACCTTAGGTACATCATGGAAGTGGACCACAAGATGTAATAGGACCGCGGCAGGCACCTTAGCCGTGGATATAGCTCAGCCAATGGCTAGAAATGGGCTGCCTTGGAAAATCTGTCTACAATGGAGATGATGACCATGAACCCATCAGAGAGAGGCAATCCAGTGACTAGATCTGGTTAATAGCCAGTTGGGAACCTCCAAGGGCTATAGTAGGCCGCAGGGGCATTGGTTACTTGATTTTAAGCAGGCGTACACAATACAGGCTTTGACAAACTCCTGGGTATCCTAGTGGATGGTTGACCACCAAAAGTGCCGACAAATGAGGGGTAGGGTGCGAGAGATGCTGGGATGGCATGCCGGTTGAGAGGTATGGGCTCTCACTCTGTCAGGGATGAAGAGTCAGTTGGTTGGAGAGTCCAATGGAGAGGGACATGACCGCAAGACCGCTTTGACCTCACTCTCCACTTTGAGCTTGGTAGACACCAGAAGATATCTACCCAGGAGGATGGTGTCAGGAGGATTTTTGGACATCAAAGGGTACAGCCGAGACAAGGAGTCAGGCTTGGAATTCTTAGAACGAGTACGGTAAAACCAGATGAAGTTGAACCTTGTGAAGAGGAGGGACCAACGGGCTTGCCTGGGGTTCTGCGTCGTAGCAGTCAAGAGGTACTCCAGGTTGTGATCGTCCATCCGAACAAGAAATCTGCAATTGAATATTTGTGGATCCGGCAGAGGTTCAGCTCGTAAAAAAATATGTACTGTGCACCGTAAGTCCTTTAGTCTAACGTTTACTCACTTCCAAATGAATCTGTATAATGATTTCAATAAAGAGAAGCAACATGTGATTTGTATTAATTGCAGTAAGGCAGCGTCACTATCTTGTAAATCCCATCAGTTAATGAGGCATAATGAATAACATTAGCAAGCGTTAGCAATCTGTACTTGTTTTGTGACAGCCTGATACATGATTGCAAACTTTACAATGTTATGATGTGAACACAGCGTTAAATATCGTTAGCTTACACCCACAGATACATCTATTAGCTGAAGCCAGACACTAGCCAAGACACTTGCCCTGTTCTCTGGTGGTTCTCCTCTGGCCATAGCTCAAATTCACTCCTATGACCATTTTTTTCCCTCTAATTGTGGTCAATTTCTGGACTCTTGGACCCCTAGCAGGCTCATTATTATGTAGCTGTCATCCTTTAAATGCATATGAGTAGACATTTATAACCTATTCAGTGCCAAAACTTGCATTAAGATCTGTTCATTTCTTATTGATAAAGTTGACAGTTATCCCATTTGTTCCGTTTTGGCTCTTTTAAACTCAGAAGCAAAATTATCTCTCAAACATGACTGCAAAAGTTACTACAGTGCATGTATTTAAGTACAGTTTTTATGTGAAAATCTAGTTCCGACGTCATTTTCCTACACATTGATTTAATTGGGTCACCAAACTGCAAGTTTCTCTTTCAGACGTGATGGTGGCAAAGAAGAAGGCTACAATATGAGACTGAATGGACGGAAGTGATTGAATAATGCGTTGGAAATGAAATATAAACTTTCTCTGAACTCCACCCACTGCGGTTGTTTTATTTTAAATTAGCTTTGAAGGTGTTACATAACCTACTGCTCTTAGAGCAGCTAGCCTTGCAAACACTCTGTGCTGTTTCATGAGCATTTCATGAATACAGTAATGCTTTAATATACATAAATTTCCAAATCATTTTATGTTATTGTTAGCTATTGAACAATCTGATGAATTGTTGACCGCTAATCATGGAAAGTGAATGGGTTCAGGTTGATGGTAACATTGCCTTAAAAGGCATGGATCATGCCCACGCCTTCATATTTCGGACAACACAGCTATTCTACTGGATCACTCTGCATTTACGCTGTTTATCATTCTCACAAGGCCCAACTCGGGTCATGACGGCAATAGTGCTGGATTCCTCCGAATGGCAAATGCTATAACGTTGCAGCAATTATAAACAGGGTCCAAAGGCAAACTTTGGCAACTTTTATTGTCAATTTATTTGGTGAGAAATAAAATCTAAAAATAATCTGTGTACAGTATGGGGAGCTGAAAGTCTGCTCTTTGCATTTCAGTTCATGTGTTATACTGTATGTATCTATTGCCTTTTCCTTTAACCTGCTTATAGTTTTTCAGTGTTGCAGGGTTGCTGGGATGTATTTATTTGTGTATCAGGGTGTTTGAATTTTACCATTGTTGTATGGTAGGAACAGATCATAAAAGGTTTCTGAGTTAATTAACCAACGCTGTCCCTGGTCTGGCAGTCTGTCCATATGTCTCTCTGTTTCTCAGTCTGCCTGTTCTTGGTATGTAAGTCATGAATTATGAAAGAACAGCAAGTGCAGTCAAATCATTTGCTAAATATACTAATTAATTCATTAGTTTATTTTTTTGATTTGCACAACTGATTGAAAATCCAAAACCAGCCAAATGCACTGGAAAATCCAGTGAACTGGTTGTGAAGATCAAGAGTCCAACTCTCTCCAGTTAAATTCAAAGACAAGCTTGTGGTGCTACAATAATTCCTAATACTTGTGCTACATTCATGCCTTTTAATCTTCCTCTAGCCATGCTCTCAAAGTGTTTGAGTGACATTTTGACAGTGGATGGTTCAAGTTGAAGTGTAGGTCCTTAACCCCACATTGAGTACTTTGATTTAGATAAATGTGTCAGCTGAATAACACAATTTATTTATTCCTTTTAAACTGCATTTTATCCCATGTTTCCCTGCTCCCTCTGATTTGGAATGACGTCTCATGACAGCCCTGTGAGACTGCGCATTGTCAGGTGTTTCCTGGCGACAGCTGGCGCGGAACTGGTCAGAGTTTGGCTCTGAACTATGAGTTCCTGTGGAGCCTGTGGTTTTAGATGTATAAGCCGCTAGAGAGCCCTCTGGTGGTCTACTGAACAGAGTGAAAACCTCTTAGCACCAGGAAACCTGGCATCAAATTTGGATCATAATTCAGAGAACCTGCACTATTTTCCCTGACTGTTAAGAGTCTGGAGTTCAAGAGAAATGTGGTTTTTCTTTATTTTTTACCAATGGCAAGATGGCTGCCAAATCTAGCATGAAATTGCCGCTATTTACCAATGTGGCTCTTCTTTTCGAAATAGAATATAACGTGTAACTGGCTTGGGTGGCTCTTTTCCATTAGCACTCGATTGCGCCGTGCATCCGCAAAAATGTGAACTGGTTGGCATGTGAATGTGGATAGGTGGAAGTAAGGAATAGGGGCGGAGGATTGGCCTGACTCGGTCCAGGCCCAAGCGCATTAGCTGTGGCATGTAATCTGAGGATTTTTATTTAACTGTAATAGCCTACATGTTATTTATTAAGCATCTTTCATTGCATGGCAATCTTAATGTGCTTCACCCCGGGAAAGGACTTTTTTCCTGACATCTAGTTAAAACTGTTCACTGTAGCTGTCCAGGAATGGCTTTTCTGGACCATGCCTGCTCTATTAATACATCTGCTGAAAAACGTTCCTATTCTCTTCCTCACAACTCCCTCATGCCTCTCTCTCTCTCTCTCTCTCTCTCTCTCTCACTCTCTGTCTTTCTATCTAAATTTTAAGAGAAATAGAATGGAATCGAGATGTCTTTTTTTTGCCCTTATCATTAAGTTCAGAATCAAGCATTTAAGTATGCATCCCTGAATATAATGTTTACTGAGCACAGCTGAGACCCAGCAGCTGAGCAGAGCCTTGCAGTAAGGGGACTCGAGCCGAGGGGGAGGGACGATCGGGTGAAGCAGGGATGGAGCGGATGAAGTTGGAGGTGCTCCACCGCCCATCCTGGGATGATGGCGTCTCCAGTAGCTGTAAATTGCTTTGCTTGCATCGATTGGAGCAGGGATCCATTGATTAAGTCTGGATCCGGGATGGCAGGTGGACTTGCTTACAAATGGGGCCTTGGATTAAGAACACGCCTCTGACTGTCTGACGGCTTTCCCAAGTCGTATTTACACCTCCCTCCGAAGCAGAGTCACAGTATTTAATGGGAGAGACTGAGAGGGAGAGCTGGGCCCTGTGCACCTTACAATGCACTCTGTGTTCAAATAAGGGCTGCAGCTATTCGTCTGAGTCATCTTAAAAGGATTAGGCTTATTTTTAAAAGATTACCGAGGAGGAAGAGTGCAGGAGATTGACATTATTTGACATATACAAGAGGAATTATTGACCTGCATTAATTCCAACCTCCCTTCTATATTATCTTGCTCATTGGTAATACACAAGAATATTATTTAATATGTAAATTTTTACCAGTTCATTTGAGTGACTGCAGTTTATCTGCGTGTGACTTGTTTCTCATGAAATATGAATTCTTTGCTCTTGCGGGAGCTTCCTTTGAAATTATAATCCTATTCAAATCACACCTGGGAGCTAATCTCCTTTCTTCAGGTGGCACATTGCTGTGCCTCTGTCGCTCAGGAGCACATTATCGCCGGACCCTGCGGGTGTGTAAGACGTAATCTGCCTAATCACGAAAAACCGCTCACTTCCTGTCTCCACACGCATTTTAAATAAAGTTTGACAACATAAGCAAGGCAGACAACTCCCAACACGCCGATAGACCATCTTATGGTAATCGTGTCTGAGTCTCTAGCCAGGCTACTGCCTTATCCTAATGGGTCCTCCATTAGGCTGGTTGAAGGAAGGACTGCTGAAAGGTCTGTGCACCGGGTCACCAAGGCACGTGATCAGGTCTGATGGGGCTATTTAATTTGTCCCAAAAATTAAAATGATTCAGTGGCAATGAATATATCGGCCTCTTGGGTGCCTCGCTCAGTCAGGGTGATTTCCACAAGAGCAGGCTGGGACCTATTACAATTGAGGTTATCCTCAGCTGTATAATTAGCAGACTGGGGCCATCTGACTGCAGTGGCCTTAAACAGTTAGCCTCATGCGGCTAACTATTTCATTTCCCAAAGCTACTGCTGATTACCTGCAAGCTATTGGTAACGCTCAAGGGAGATGCTGCTCTCCAGTATTACTGCATGACCTATACAGTAGAGGAAAGCTACAGGCTTGTAGGAGGGTGGACTGGAGGTATCCACATCTATTCGCTGTGGTGCTGCCTTGAACGTTGTTTGTTGTAGAAATACAACTGCTTTGAATTAGGATCGTCCAATGTGCCTAAATGGATGCAAATATGAGTAGATTTTTTCAGGATGTACTTATACATGTAGTGTATACGTATATTAACAGACTTTAGACAGCTCAGTGTTCGAAGTCTGGGTTTGTATAATATGTATATGAGTGCGCATGAATGTACGTTGAATGTACGCTTGTGTGTGTGTCTGTGTATGTTTGTTTTTGTCTGTGTGCGTGTCTGAGAACATACAGCAGCTCCCCAGTGCGTGAACGCCAGAGTGTCTTCGATTTTAATTCCGGTCTCCCTGAACCCGACGTGGCTGTGCAGAGGGAATGTATGACATCCAGTCTAGTATCGCGCTCTCTCATCTTCCCACCAGAGAAATCTTCGGGGAATTTCCCATGCTATTTCTGTACCAAAGCTTGGGAATATTATGTGTAAGGCGGAAGCAGTGAAGTCAGCCATGAGACACGAAAGCGCATTGCAGCTCAGCAGAAAAATCTGGTTAAAACAATATAAAAAATTGCGGACACTAAACTGTAAAAATCATATTTTTTTATGTTTCTTGTGTTAACACTCTGTATATACCCATTGATTAAGGTTATAGTATTGAACACTACCAGATTGCAACATTTTGATGCCAAGCGCATGTGGACTGCTTTGTGTAAGATTCCTTATGGGAAGGAGTTACGATTTCTCAGCTATCGAGTCTGTTGCTCAGGAGCAGGAGAGCAATGAGATATGGGAGACATATAGGTGCGGGTGGGAGTTTTATAGCATCCTGAGATTACTCACACCACGTGATAGATGACTGTTTATCATCGAGTTTGCGGAGTTCCCCTGTAGAGCTCAATACACTTTCATAACATCATACAAAGTGGCCTCCCCAGAGATTCCACATGAGATATATCCAGTTCACCCAGTATTAGTTTTGCCCCTTGTTTTCCGATACAAATTCGATAGTTGCTCAAGAGGATTGTCTCGGAGAGGATGTTATAGAGTTACTGTAGAATTTAATCATCCTCGAGCCTGCAGGGAAAACCCTGGCATGAAGCTCATAGGGAGAATATTATCCTTTTGCACATTAACTCTGGATATATGGGCCACCGACACACGATCAATTCAGGGCACCGGCTTCATTTAGAACTAACAAAGATTGTTTTCCTTTTGAGCGCGGCTCGTCTGCCTGAGCCGTTGCATTATCGACGCCCCGCGTGTGTTTATGCGGCGATGGGAGCAACCAGCGCACAGTTAAACTGACGCTGCCGTCTCTGAGTCATCTTGTTTAATGGCGGTGATCACAATGGAAGCTGTGTCTACGGGGGGCATCGAGGTCCCATGCATAAAACCAGCCCGCGGGAACTGCGGACCATTTGCATTCAATCGAGCTTCTCGAGTCAATCGCAGGGGCCGGGAACGGACGAGAATCTGTCATTTCAGAGTCCATAAAGTCATTAAGCGTACGCTAGCCGCACATTAAATTCCCCTTAGCTGCGTCTCGACGGCTGACTCACAGGTGCGCGCTGGACAAACTCACGAATCAAGGGGGAGGGGCCGGCGAGCCTTTTCCTCTGACACGAATTAAATGGAGCAGCGACTGAGGCGGTGGGAAAATGGCTGCTTCGCTTAGAGCGAGAGGTGACATTTACCTGCCTGCACAGAGAAGGGGAGGGAGGGAGAGAATACATACACACACACACACACACATCAGAACATCAGTAGGAGTTATGAGGAACTAAGGGAGGAAAGCCACCAGAAGAGATAGCAAGAAGTGAGCAGTAAAAGCTGTGTAAGTACGTTGTAGAAGAGCGGTGATAGGCAGTGAACGTGGGCATTCGGGGTGGATGTGATGGTTGGAGGAGGGGGTTGTGTTTTGCCCCTGAAGGATGATTTGGTTATGCTGCCACATGGATTAATTAACTGGGCAATGCATGGCCTTTCCGAGTGTGGTGCCCCCCCTGATGGATGGAGTGATTCTTGGCTGGGAGAGATGGAGAAGGGGTGGGTGAGAAGGATGAGAGGGAACTGAATATGAGCAATTTAGCAGTCTCAGAGGGGGAGATCTGCAGACGGGAGATCAAGGCAGAAGGAAGTGAAAACAGTGAAAGGAGTGGAAGAGAGAACACGAGAACACGGGGAGGGTACCATATGCCATCTGAGGCACAGAAAATGCCTGGCCTCCATTTTATGTGTACTAATATAGAGGGGTACATGGCTGGGCAAGGGAATAGTGGTAGGGTCTGTCTCCGGCTTTTTTAGAATGATTGTACTGATACAAATCAGACAACAGCTTTACTGGTTTTAAATCTAAAATGAAATTATGGCTAAAATCAATCCAATCATGTATCCATCAATGATAAACTCAAATACTGGATCGTAATGAAGTGTAGTCTTGTTGTTATTGTGGTGTCTTAACATTGTGATTTTGTTGTTTTTGTGTCTCAATACTGTGAAACTGTATTGTTGCTGCAAAGCTTGTTTTTAATGTTCTGAAATCTTGTTAGTGTTGCTGATGAAGATGGTTTGTGATTATGTTCTGTTTTATAACTGTTTTTGTGTGCTCATTTGTTTGTTTTATAGTGTTAGATTCTTTGTTCTAGCAGGGATGTTCTCTGTTTACTGCCCAGGGACTACAGATGAAAATGAGCTTGTAGCTAACTCTGGTAAAGCTAAGAGCTGTGCATTGTCCCTGTCAATCAAACAAACAAATAAATAAAGTAAGGATGCTGCTACTGTAGGAAAAAGGTCACAATACTGATTGAAGTTGAAGAGACATGATGTGATCAAAACGATGTTTTATCAAAGACAGGGATGTCCATAGGGTGGCACTAAATAAAATGCCATTTTATTTTCAAAATATGATAGAAGACAAGGTCTATTAGTGGTCGATAAAGTTGGAAAATTCTTATTAGCAAAGATATGACTCAGTTCAGCCTTAGAGCCATCTGCTTTTATAGATCACGAAATCAAGTTTGACATGGAATTGGTCTGTGCATAATTAACAGCTAAAATGACAGAAAACACAACAGACTGCAGAACAGAAGTGCGCAGTACTGGTCAATAATTGAAAAAATATTGTTCCTAAAATTTAATTAAACAGGATGGTTTGACAATATTATTATTCAGCGAGACATATTTCAATGGAGAGCCTGTTATATCAGCTGTGGTCCTGTGGTGCCAGAGTCTGCACTTAACTGCCTAATTTTGTCTGGTTATCTGGATCCAAATTAAATTATATCTTGAGCCATCAATTCCAAAGTAGCTCAAAAGCAAAATTTTGCTTTGTAAAATGTGTATGCCATACTGGGGTTGCTACTTTGAGAGTTCATAGCTAAATTGCCATTGCCTGAAGGTACATGTCAAGTAACCTTCTTTTGACCAGTGTTTCTCAACTCCAGTTCCAGGGATCCACTGCCCCACATATTTGTGTTCATGCTCAGAAATGGCATGATTCAGTTTATCAGCTGATCCTAATCATCAATATCTTGATTCATTAAATTAAGGTGTCCCAAATGAAGAAACGGTGCCTTAAGACATTTAACATTCTAATTACGAACAGTATTTTACAATTCAGTGGTTGCTGGTTTGTAGATCAACCTCAACATGGTAGATCCATAAATGGTTGATCCACATGGCAGATCCATAAATGACAATAATGAAATGTTATGTACATGGCAAAAACTATACCTTGATAAAGTTACTTATCACTGATGTATCAATTCAATATAAGAACACCAAACAGAACAAGCTGCAATTAAAACTCCACAGAAAACTAACAATAGCTTGAGATATTTCATGATGTAACCTAATCCTCGAAATTTGAACGCCAGAATAAAAAATAAAAATAAATTTTCAAAATTTGGTCCCCTTTGCTTAAGATCATTATGAAAACAATTTTTTTTTATATTAACAATTTATGTCTTTGTTATTATTAAAATTTAATTTTGTCCCCCTGTGAATCCTCTTCAACAGTGTTTCAAAACTCTAAAAGTAGCCAACAGTCTGTGTGGGATTGTACCAGCCCTGGCTTATCACTCCTAATCAATTAACCAAGACATAGATGATCAAGATTTGTTGATGAACTGAATCATGCCACTGCTGAGCTGGCACACAGTTGTGTGAAGTTGTGAGTCCCGGGACTGGAGTTTAAAAACACTGCTTTAGATTAAGCGGCCCCCCCCCCCCAAAGAAATCGAGACAACCAGACCCTTGCAGCTGCATTCAGACACTGTTTAGAATGCTCTGGATGGTTTCCTCACCTTTCAATGTCCTAGTGCCTTTTGAACTGCAGCGCTTGCTTCAAATGACTGTTATCACAGGGTTATATCATCTTTCACCGCAGCCATTCTTTAGGAGCCAAGTATCACTGAACTGCCCGATCCTCCTTTCTCTAGGGAGCAGGAGATGAAGGGGGTGCGCAGATAGCTTTACAACCGTGACACAACCCTTGAGAACACTTTTACTGTTGGCACGTGGCGACTAACATTATATTTTGTTGTGAATAGGGTCATAAACTTGTGCTTTGATTTACTGTTTAAGTGATTTACTATGTATTTTGAGGGAGGAGGAAATGCAGAAAAATTACTTTTTGTTTCACCAGCTGCACCTATAATTTGTTCTCTTATTAAAGCAAAGTTGAATTGACCTCCTTCTTGTTTATTCATAATATGATTTGGAGCTAATGAAATGGAGTACATGACTCATGTTAATCAAGGCTTTATGCTCCCACCGCTGAAACAACTAGGCCTGCTATGGGAGTGGTTTGATTGAGTGTATATTTGAGGCAATATAAATGGGGCACAGCTTGCAAAGCTAGTTCAGGCAGTCTACTTGAGACATGCCCTCATTCTCATAGACACTCCCTTGCATATCTGCCACTGCACCACCCCCTGTAATGTGGGCTATTTGAGCTGCTCTCCTGCTCCACCCCTACTTCAAAAGCATGTCTCTGCCTGCTGCTGTGCTGCTTCACTTTCTGCTTCTGCTAGTAATATTGCCTGCTGCTGTATCACTTTTGTTTGCTGCTAGATAATATCTAATCTCTATCCCAGCATCCACCCATGGGCTTTGAATTTCCCTCAGAGAGGCAAGAGATCCTAACACTTACTGTTCTCCTCTTTTCAAGCTCAGTAGGCCACAAGGTGTGTCAGGGTCAGAGGCTAGTTGCCGAACTATCATTGTGTCTATGTTTTGATTCTTCATTTATATGTTTACATGTGAGTTGACTGACTAAAACACTCCTATTGCCGCTTTTAAAGGGGAGGATTGACTCTCTAGAGGCTAACCCGTTATTCGCAGTTGGTGGCTTGCTAATCACTATAACTAACAACTTCCGTGGCTCTTCTCCTGCATTCAGCAATCTCAGAAATGCTATTGCAGTAGGCCGCTTGCTGCTCATTGAAAAACAGCAGAGTGCAACCTATGAGCGAGACAACAACAACAACAAAAAATCTCCCCTGCTCGGTGCAGGCCTTACCAGCCCTCCGGTGCTTGGTGTAAATGTCTGACAGTATATTATTTATTTTATGTTAGCAGACTTTCTCACCCCAAGGCTGCTTACACAGATCACGTTTGGACACATTTATAAGGCCAGAAATTTTGCGGCCAGGTCAGGTTTAACTGCCTTGTTTGGACATCACTGTGGTGGGGCCCAAGCACCTAGATTACAGGTGACTTCTTGATTACAAGCTATCTTCCTGGTGACTGTCCAACTTCCTGAGAGTTTGCTTTGCCACATGACTGCTAATTTTGCTGTCCAACTTTAAAGCGAAAATCTTAGAACAGCATCTCAATGATCAGTGCGCTTCTGTACTGTCATACTGCCATTATAATTATGCAAAATAGAATTACAATATTATCTAAAAACCTTGGGAGTGTGTGCCAGCAGGGGAATCGCACTTTACTCTCAGAAGGGGATATAATTGCTTGGTGTGGCTTTGGCAGAATTACACAAGGGCAGAAATGGCTTATTTTAAAGATGGATCAAATCTGGTGTTTTGTGGTACACAGTAACAGTGTGGGTTCGCCACAGACCAGAGATTTTGGTGGGTGGGAAAGGTGGTAGTTGGCGACAGTTTTGTAAATGAGCTGTTCAAACAGCATAATCTGGCACGATTCCACTGGAGGGGCTTGTATCCTTGGCACTGGGCCACCTCTCTCCCTGTTAGACTTCCTTACGGATGATTCTGTCATCCTGTATAGAGATAAGAATGAGACTGCCTGTGCTGCATTGAATAATGCGCCATTGGCCTCTATTATACTACTTGCACTAAAGTTGGTCCGAACAAGGCATCTGAGCGATCTGAGCTTCGTCATGATGCTGCTGCAACATCATTGCTATGTTATAACATTAGCAAAACACCTTTCTGTAACATTGTGGGAACATTTTGCGTTTGTGTGGATGGGGCTTGATGCCAGAACTAGCCTGCTCCGGCAGGTCTACCACTGGGCCAATGGGCCATTTCGCTCGTCTGCTGCGCTCTCATAGCTTTTGTAGCAGCAGTTTAGCACTGGCTGGTCCCCTTGAGTGCTAGAGATGTCAAGCAAATGAGTCAAATTGCGGCCCAATCATATCCTGCAGTTCCCATGCATTTTAATGTGCATGATGGGTGAATTGTTTTTACCAGGAGCAAATTAACTGCAGCTCAGTGATAACTTATAAAAAAAGAAAAAAAGAACTCATTAAGATTTTTTTGCAGAAAATCTCCGGAGCTCTGTGCTGCCAGAATTTTGAATATTCTTTTTGGAATTTCAGTCTGGTTGGGTATTGGCTGGGGTCCCATGACAGGGTATGAAGTGTTTCAACGATCAGTCGCCCAGCGCTGATTTCTGGATCCTGCTGCTGCTGCCATCGCAATTTATCCAAACACTTTGATAATGCAAAACGTTCAAAGTGCAAATACCATTTCTTTTGCAGATTCACACGCACACATACACACAAGCACACGCACTTCAAAAAACAGCAGAATGTCAAACGCAGTCACACGCGCGTCTTTAAAGATGACGGCAGTATAAATAAAAGATGTCAGGTCAGTAAAATGCTTCATTACCCTGAATCAAAATGTAATGTTCAACAGGCACTCGCTGTCTGAAGTCCTGAACATAAGCCTCAATACCATGGCGACCCTGTGAACACCCCGGTATGGTTCATCAGTTTAATCATTCACTTTTATTTAACCCTATTGAAGTGAAAGCCCTCAGTCCCACTTGAATATAGAATGACTCAGTTGTCTGAAAAAGGCTTTTGTTGGAATTACCTTGGCCATGCTGTTATCAATGACATTTGCAATCTGCACTAAAAAAAATATGAATGTAGAATGTAACTATTTGAAAATTTGATCTCCTTATGGTCCTCATAATAAAATTTGCCTTTCAAAATGCATTCCTTGTTCTTTATGTTTTATATTTTGTTCTGCTCAAGCAGGATATTGGTGAATGGTGACTGTAGACAATCAAAAGAAACGCGGAGGGTGTCAAGAGCTTGAATTTCACTGATCAATGTCTGACATCTCCACTAGTGAAAAACTCACAAGTGAAAACACATTGTCCCTTGAGAATCAGCTGGTTCTATGTCCACTTTTCCTCATTTTGAGAAAATGGAGTTTGAAAATTTCAACTGTCTTATCTCTGATGTTTAGAGAGTTATCAAAATGTATTTTGTGTGGAATATTGCTGACTGTGGAAGGTACCCTAAACATATTGCAAACATGTTCAAAATCTCCATAGGCTTAGAGATATAAGCAGTCAAAAATGGGCATAGAACCTTCTGATTCCAAGGAACGTAAGTTGCCCTTGGTCAACAAGTTCTATGTCCAACATAGGACCTGGTGCCTTTACTGGTTTTACGTATGATCGAAATCAGGAAGTTCTATGTCCATCAGAGTTGTTTTAAAAAAAGTTATGAACAAACTAAGAACATTTTAGTCAATGAATGGTTACCTGTATTTTATACTTATTTCACAAAAAATGTAGTGGGACACCATGAACGACGTTTATAAGACTGAGGATTAATGAGTATTGAAAATGCTTCATACACTCATAGTTTTACATAGATACAATAATTAATCAATGGTAATGTTACCCAATTTTCATAATTATGTATGGAGAAAATTAGGTGGGGGTGGGGGGGTCGAGTATCTCCCCCCCCGATAAAATTGATTTTCTGTGAAAATAGCATTGGCCTATGTTCTGTAAAATCAACTACAATATTGGGGTAGGCCTAGCTAGGGCCTAAATGGTGGGTGGGGTGGGGGTTCGGGTGGGGCAGGCAAGCGGGCGGGGGAGGGGGTAGGGGGGTCTCCCCCGATATCCCTGGGTTGCCCCGATGTCGCTGACAAATTGTATATTAAGTGCACTGTACATTAGCACACTAGGCCTAGAGTTGATCGTTTAAGAATTAAGTAGTTCTATGTCCATGCATAATGACGAATGTGACTTTTCCACACCAGTCCTAACAGGACAAAATTAAGATTTACAGTGTGTATACATTGTTGGTGAACAACTTACCCATCAAAATAATCCATTAGTCTTTCAGAAGGGATCAAAATCGAACGTTGTTTCTGAGGAGTTCTCATTTTGTGCTTTACGTGTGCTCCTTGGCCATTTTGAGCGAATGTCACATGATCCAGGTACGGACCCTGATTGGTTCCTTGGACATAGAACCACCTGATTTGAAACGAGCCCCACGGAGGATATAGAACTAAATGTTTCTACGTGTTAATATGGTGTAGACTTTAGGTTGGAGCTAAGCACTAAGTGACATAAACCTAACTGATTTTAGAATGTCCTGGTAGGCTTAACTCTATTTCTGCGAAAAGTGGACATAGAGCCAGCTGATTCTCAAGGGACGACATCTTCTTTGAATTGAGTTGAGTAGATTGTTCATAGCAGCCTACAGGATGTTGTTCCACTCCCCTTCCAGGGCTGAGCATAGCTGACAAAACAGATTGATGAAGACATCAATTTGGAGCATCCCTACTCGTTCTATCAGGACATATCGGGCAAAATAAGCAGGCCACTCAAGCACCTGGATGCCTTCCACTTTCAGGAGCTGTGAGCAGATTTTGGCGACATGGGATCTGGCATTGTCCTGCTGAAACATAACTTCATTGGGCAACAATATGTTACATTGAGCATTTATATACAGTATTTGTCCAGTGTACTTCTCTCCCCTGTGAGAGAATTGCACAAATGCAAACTAAAGGGTTGCAGCATGCCCAACAGGCTTCCGCATCTTTCTATTATTTTCTCTATTCAGCCAGGTAGCGAGGATAACAAGTAGAAATGGTGCAATAGCTGGAGTAAAATCCTATGCTGGGGCATCTGGCTGAAGTGCTGGTTAGGCCATTAGAGTATGGTCTGTGCTACATGACCAGTCGCAAATAACCCTTGCCTGATTCTTTTCAAATGGCAGGAAGTGTGTTTTTGGGTGTTATTTTGTGTTTGTATCCCTGTAGATGTTCCAGATTTGGGCCCAGATTTTAAAGAGCCGAATGCAGTGCCAACTTTCATGTTTTTGAACCATTATTTTGCAGCCTTTGCTGTGTTCTGAAACCCAGTTCTCCTGAAGGATTTGCCTGCATTTGGCACCGTTCATCTTTTTCTTGATTGCGACAAGCCTTCCACACCTGCCTAACTGTGAGAAGCCCCACAGCATGATGCTGCCACCAGCATGCTTGGAATGAAGGATGGTGTCAGATGCATGAATGTTTTGTGCCAGACTAGTTTTGTTTTCAGGACACAGAGGTCATGTTTAGTCTGATCAGATATCGAAATAACCTTTCAAATGAAGGTTACACATCTTCTAGTGAACACCTACAGTACTTACTAGCTTATTCATGGATGTATATTCTTTTTCTAGACCAGGCGTCCTCAGTCTTACCCACAAGGGGCCGGTGTGGGCGCAGGTTTTCATTCCAACTAAGTTGTTATGCAGCTGATTCTAATAATCAAGGTCTTTAGCAAAGACTCTAATGGTTGATTAATAGAATCAACTAAGTAACTGCTTGGTTGGAACGAAAGCCTGAACCCACACTGGCCCTCTCTGGGTAATGCCACCCTGACACTTGCACGATTTTTGTCCCCGCAATGCCAGGCAATGCGTTGTGGCAATGATTAAAGTCTTCGGGAACGCGCGTGAGGAGTGTGTGAAGGGTGTGGGGATGTGTGCCATGTCGTAGACAGAATTTTGAAATATTCAAAAATTCGGCACGAATTCGGTACGCAGTGTTCGTTCCATGTGCGTACCACTTGGGTGAACCATGCGTAAACACTATGCAAACTCGGCGCGAGCACTGCCGACGGTGCGTGTCAATGCGTGCCGTGTTAGGGTGTTGTCACGAGTTGTTCACGTGATCATGGCACGCCCAGCTCACGCATAGTTCGCACACGTCACGAACCATTTGCGCATGGCAGGAACTTCTCACAAAGTGTTCACGCATTGTTCACGCATAGTTCAAATTTTTGGCCGAGCATTACGTAGACAGTGCACAATTTATGCGTGTACAGTGGGCGAACAGGGCGCAAACAAGGCTTTGCTGCGTACCACCGAAATGGCACGCCTTGCCACGACGCATTGCGCGGCATTGGGGGGACAAAAATCGTGCGAGTGTCAGGGTGGCATTAGATTGAGGACTCCAGATCTAAACCAGCAGCAGCAGTCAGTTCAGGCTGTGCTGCCACTGTGGGCCTCAGTTAATGTTTTTATGCGCGTTATCACAGTTGTATATTCTTCGGTTTCGGCAGCTTTTCAGTTTTTCGCTTTAGCAAGTTACACGGGTGAATTTTGTCTGGCAAGGCTCCATATTAGTCTATGACACAGCCTTGGGCCAATGGAGCCAGCAATTGCCCTTCTCCAAGAATTGCTCTTTATAGCAAGCGAAAATGTCCATCCACTGCTGGAAATTATTAATATTTATTCCAGTCGCAGCTCGGTGTGGAGATTGATGTTCAGAAGATTGTACTGTTTTTCAAACAGGTGTATTAAAATTCAGAATTTCAATCTGAACATCAGGGGGAATTGAGCATGGAGAGCAGTAGTGGGGAGTATCATGAGTTTGGCCTCCTTTTAAGAGTTCAGGAGGGAGGTACTGCGCTGGGACTGCAGATCAGTGTAAGGGCATTTCCTTGGATAGTGGTATGATCAGTATTTTGACTTAAGTGTCCTGAAACCTTAATCACTGGTCTTCATCAAGCTGGGAGTGTAACCTTCATGACGTGAGCATCTCCATCTCCCTTCATCTCCTCTTTGTTGTCAGGTGATGTGAGCTCATTCCTGAATATGATCACTTTCACATTTACCGGCATCAATACACCTCTCAAACCACTGAGCAAAATATATGCCACTAACATCAGAACAGAAGGAGCCAAGCACAGGATCAGCAGTACAATCACATAACATTTTATTAACTGGCTGGATCGGAATACAGGCAGGCTGTGCAATGGAGGTCAGGCAGGTTGTGGTCAGGGGACAAGCGCAGGTTGAGCAGCGGTGAACAGTGTTCAGAGGAAGAGTCAAGGTCCAGATCCGAGGTCAGGCCCTGGTAGGAGCCGGAGACACTAAGGCCTCATTTACATTGTCAGTGTAATGTGACCCAATTCCGATTTTGGCTCTTATGTGGCACAGATCGGATATGCTCGTTGACAGTGTAAACAGGAAAAAGAAGCATGCATTCGGATATTTTGAGATCGGATACAGGCCTCATTCATATGTGGAAATAAATCCGATATGTATCGGATATGTGCCAATGCGACCGTCGTGTAAACAGGCTGATCGGATTTTCTTACACATTGCGTCTCTAACGTCATCAAATCTGCGACCATTTAGCTTATTTTGTCGCATAAACAGTGAACGCACGGTAAATGAACGAGGTTTTATATTATATTTGAGAGGCTGACAGACTGAATATGGAGGCTGTCTCGCACCCAGACATTCCTATGAACGACTGAAGAGGCAATAATTGCAGCATATGCACAAGATGCAACTGTGGCCCTTTTCCTTCTTCTCTGCCTAAAAATCCTGGCAATGTTAGGCGAAGTTTTCATGCACCGCAACATTAGAATCAAACATATTGTCGGCCTGCTGATAAAACCTTGTATCTTCAAAATGATAAACTTTACAGGCAAATAAAAAATAAATATAAAATAAAAAAATTATAAAATAATATAAATTTTAGTTAAAATATAAATAAAATAAAAAATGTTTAATTTTGCATGTAAGAATAGTGGACATACGGGTTTTTGTTTCTTATCAATTTGGAGATACAAGGTTTTATCAGCAGGCCGACGATATGTCAGCATCATCCATTTTTCTGGCTTAGCAGTTAGCGCTTGGTGCAGAAGTAGGCGTGGCCTAAAGTTTAGTAAAAACTAAAAGTAGGCATGCGCGATGTTTCAGATGTTGTAGGCAAGTGTAATCGCGTGAATCAGATATGGGTCACTTGATAAAATACGTGTAACCGCACGGTAAAAAAAAATCGGATTCAGGCAGCAAATCCGATCTGGGCATCAAGACTTACAGTGTGAATACGGCCTAAGTTTGGGAGTGATGACAGACAAATGAGACAACGAGCACAGAATCAGCCAATGAGAAAATGAAGATGCAGAAACAAAGAGGGAGCTAGGAATCACAGTGGACACTAAAGAATGCGATAAAGTGAGCTCAACATTAATGCAGGTCAGTTGTTTGGAAAAGGGTAAGACAAAAACCAGGGACTGAAGTGCGCAGAGACAACAAGTAGCAATAAGGGTCAGGTGTGGGAGAAGGCAGGCACAAGGGGAGGGGCAAAGCCACGATACAATATTTTGATGATTGAAATCAAAGAGACTGACTGAAAAGGACGTAGACATCCAAACTGAGAGACAAACGAATTGACACAGAGTCAGGACACAACACATATATAGGAAGGCAGGATTACAGAGTTAGCTGGATAACTGCACTGCGCAAAATCCAGAAAGCTCTGGATGGGGCAGAGCCTGAAGTAACTACAGCTGTTTCTTATTTTACTCAGTGCAGTTAGTGTTGGCTAATTCAGCTATCCTACTGTGTGAAATGCCCCCAGGTGCCCAGTTAATACCCACACACAGCTTGATCAGTGCTATTTTCATGTCCTGGTTTTTGACCTATGTGACATTGTTTTCTTTAAGGAAACCTTTATTTCATTATTGAAATCTTGCTGTGGGAAATGTGCCATAATATGTTTAATGGACAGTAACAATCCCATTATCTTTCGATACGCAGCACTGTGCAAAAGTTTTGCGCACCCTAGATTTTTTTTTTGTTCTTAAATGTTTGTTTTTTGTTTTCACATTAGTGCAGCTGACGATATGAAACATATGAGAGATACCAATTGTTGATTTAAACAAAAACAATTTTGCAAATGTTCATATTTCAGTAAAGACAGTTGATGCTGATGATAAAGCCTTGACAGAACCTTGATCTCAGCATCTTTAAGGTTGCCTGGGCGAGACAAAAGCAAGTATGACAGACTGCTGCGGCACTGTGGAGTTTTTTTTTTTTTTTCAGTGTACATGGAGCAAGCAAAAAGCCAATCGTTGTACAGTATAACACAATAGAACCACAGGATTGAGTACCTAATTTTTAGGTGAAGGGTAGTGGCTCTTTGTTGTACATTTTTCTGTATTAATAAACCTTTCATTTCAAGATTTTTGGAAGTATCTTCGCCTTACTGAATAGTTTAAAATGTGCCAAAAACTTCTGCAATGTGCTGTATGCTAAATGTTTTATGCTTTGTGTTTGGGACCAATATTTCTTGCCGCAAGTTTTGAATGTCACAGATTTGAAGCGCCCGGGCACTGCTTTTTCTCTGGGTGCTACAGTTCATCCAAGGAGCGGCATACTATATTTATTTTATTGACACTGTGTAGGTGCTTCTATCCAGTTCATCTTAAAATATCAACACAAGTGCAAGATCAGGGCTTTCAGTGCAATGATCTTTAAAATAAATATTATATTGTTATATATTATACGAATCAAGAGAAACTGCAACCGCAGTTCTTAAACACTTGGCACATTATAAAAAATGCAAATAAAGTAAAAAAGGGTGATTTGAGGAGCACATTCAAGATAGAATACGCCAAACACATTCTGCAAGGATTACAGGTGCATGGTTGTGTAAGCAGGGAGTATGGGCAAAAGATTGGTCTTACACAATCCAGTCTGCTATTCTGACCACTCCAGGGCTGTTCATTTCACCATCAAGGGGTCAAACATGTCTTGCTAGATAGATAATACTGTAGATACATATCAGCTTCAGTGCAAGAAGCCCCTGAACAAGTGTTTTGGTCATGTGATAAGAAATTTAATTTTTCTTCCTCTCAAGAAAAAATACTAGCTAGATTTAAGATGTAGTTTGCTTGGAAAGTGAATCTTACTTTAATGACTGACTAATATTAAAATGAGGGAACATTTTATTATCTTTTTGGACACATTTTAGACTCATTAAGCAAAAAAGTAATGGAAATTAAATTTTATGTCTACATTGCATACTAAAATACTTGTATAAAAAATACTGACTTACCATTACCTTCTTATATTTTCAGCGTATGTTATATGATTATTAGTGATGGCATCAGCTCAGTCAGATTATCATGACCGGCATTGTGAAACTTGGGAACCATCTTTTCTGAACATGATATGTCCACTTTTCAATCAGTGAGGTCAAAGTTGCTGGAAACTGGAGCTTATTGATTAACAATTTGCCCTTTCTCTGTGTCTATTGGGGCCTAAATAGGCTGGTAATGGGCCTGTGAAAGATGAATAATTTAATGAATTATTTATTATAAAAAAGATAAAATTTATGCTAGATTGTTATAAAGTGAATAAAGTTATTCCTCTTTTGATGATGCCCTTGTGCCCCCTCCCAGAATTTTCGCTCTCAGAAGCTCTGTATTATTAATTTGCTGCCTTTGTGTTAATGGCTTGGTGATATTAAAGCTGCTGATTGGTTCGGTCGAGCATGCCACCAGAGAAAGAGTGAGAGGTCAGTCAGAGGTAACTTTTTGCTGGAGGGAGTTAGATGAGATGGAATCCTCCGAGTTTGACTAACACAAATTTTTTGGCTTTTGTTTCAAAAGCTTCAGCGTGAGTTTGCCTTGGTTGGATGAAAGCAGCATAAGTATTTGTAATGAAAAAAGGAAGTGTATTTTCGCAGTCTGCAAATTATCTTCAGAGAGATTAAAAAATAATGAATTTTCTGAGGCATTTATTTTGCCGTGTCCTCTATGGGCATGTAATTTAAATACCAGCAAATTGCATTTTATTGGCTGAGTCCAGTGGTTACGATTCGCTCTACCTCTTCAATCTTTCCACGTCTCTGTAACAATGTTGGCACAGAGCCTGTCGACCTTTCCTTTTGAAATATGGCTGGTGGACACATCGTGGACACATGGAATCAGACAGAAGCAATCAATCATCAGTTGGCTGTATCTGTAATCTGCTTGACATTGGCACAGGAGCTTACACGGCCTGTCCAAGGCTTGTCACACCCAATAGGCACTCCACTCTGGGCTTGAAGTATACACCATAGTGCGTAGATATCTCTTTTGAGGACATCCTTCCTTACCTTGAGGAGGACTATCAGCATTCATCCTTCTGGTATCGTCTCCCTGCTCCAAGAAAAAAAATCTGTCTCCCAGAACAAAGGAAAAGACCAGCTTAAGAGATGAATTTGCATAGCCCAGTTTGAAGGCATGCAAATATTCAGTGCCAAAAAAAGAACAAGCAAAATATGCTGGTGGCAAATTGTTCTCTCCACACTGTGCTCTCGAGCTTTATTCAGCTCACAGTGTGCAGACCGTGCAACTGTCAGTTTCTGAATAACAGCGGACTGGGAGGCCATACTGTGCAGTTGGTATCTTAAGTAACGAGGGATGACAGTGATCTGATGTCTTGTGCGGCATGCTGTTCATGAAGGCAGCGGAGTGAACATTATTCATATGTGAATAGGACATGTGTGACAGCATTGCTAGGCTCTATTCCTCAGGTTTATCTCTAAGCTAGCAATGATGGATGCAGTCAAGGAAGCACTGACACACACATTCGCGCAAAATGAAAACCGCACAGACGCACATGGAGAAAGACATCAAAACTGAAAATGGCAATGGCATGAACAAAGTGAGTGGGAGAGGGAGAGGTACAGGGCTGGGGGGGGGGGTTGCTGAGAGAGAGGTGCAGAAGCCATCCAGTGAGCTGGAAACAGACTGTCAATCTGGCTTCTAATTTCTTGTGTGCAGTTCATGACTACTGGCTACAGGAACCTATCAGATTTGGCTTAATGTTGCAAATACTGTAAGTCCATGAACCCCTAGTCATGTGCACAGGCCTGTGTGCCCCTTTCTTTACATTACATTGCCCAACATTACCAATCAAAGTGTTCACAATTAGGGAATGCAGTGGGGTTAGTTAGAATCATCAGCATACAACTGTCTGTGACCGGAGCACGACATCTCATGGGCCGACCGCTCCAATAACACGCTCATAGGTACAAAATGACCCAGATCGAGAGATTTAAATAAACTCCTCCGATTTTGGAGGCTTTCCTACGGGCTCCAGAATTTGAGTGAAGACTCTCTCTCCAGTGGAATGCTAAATACTTCAGGATTTCAGGTGCTCGCTGAAGACAATGTGCCCTTGTGCATCCGCTGCATTCAAACAGTGTTGAAAGTCACATTTTGAACTTGGCAAGTTCAACACCTCCGATCTTTCTCACTTCTCCTATCCATCCCCCCCCACCCCCCTCACTCCTTCTCTCAGTCTCCCCATCTCTCTGTCTTTTTCTCTCATTCTCCCCCTTCCTCTTCCTACTCCATTTCTTCTTCTTGTACCCCCTATGCACTTCTTTGCAACACTCTATCTCTCCCTCTCTTGTTTTCCCAAAGTGGAGACATCTGGGAATTGGCAGTGACAGTGCTGGTTTAGTTCATGATTTATCACTGGCTCTCTGAACCAAATAAGTCATGGTGCTGCAGTTTTAGACTGTATGGCACGTTTATCTACAGCATTTACTGTATATATTATGCATACAATGCAATCCATGTAGGAATGTCAGGTTTAAACGCTCAAAATTGATCATTTCGCAATGTGAGATGAGTTTGTGATCGTTATGGCCTTACGAGTGGGTTACAGCATCTCTGATTTGGCTGGAGTTCTGGGGTGTTCCTTGTCGCCAAATCTAATGACAGTGGTCCAAGAAGGGAAAAACCATGAAGCAGCGATAGAGTTTTGGGTGCCCAAGTATGATTGATGCTGGAGGGTTATAAAGGCTATCCCGGCTGGTCCAAACCAACAGAAGGGTGACTGCGGCACAAGTCGCGGAGAATTTCAATAATATTTACATAAGAAATGTGTCACTACACACAAAGCATCATATGCTGCTTTCTATAGCACTTATAGCCTGCAGACCAGTCAAAATACCCCCTCTAACCCCAGGCCATTTGTAAAAGTAGTTGCAATGTGTACCTGTGCTTCAGAACTGGACTTATACCAGTTGAAGAAGGTTGTCTGCTCCAGTGAGTTTTCTTTTACATCATGTGCTTTGGCTGGTTACGGGTGCACTATTTACCTGGGAAGAAACAGCATCAGGATGCACTGTGAGAAGGAGTGTGATACTCTGGGAAATGTCCGTTTGGGGAATCCTGAGTTTAGGAATTCAAGTGGCATCAGTTTGATGGAGCTACCTTGGCAGCACAAGGTGAACCTTCACTATATTAGCTAGGTCGTTTAAATGTTGTGACTGATTTGATTGGTATATACAGTACCAGTCAAAAGTTTGGACGCACTTTGCTAACGTCACTGCACCCTATTTTTTGAGAAATTTAAACAGCCTAACTTCTCTATATAATCTCAAATGGAATCTTGTGAGAGATAAACAGTCAGAAATATAAAGACAATAATTTACTTGTTTGAATAGAGTTCAAAGTTTTGGAATTCTCAAAGAAGCCATATTTTGCCAAGTAAACAGACAAGCTCCCTCCGTTTTCCAAAGGGCAAATACAAGTCAAGCTGTTTTGGGACTTATTGGGCAAAAAGGTTGATTAAAATCAAACCGCAAGTGCAGCGCATCTATGGGAACTTAGACAGGGCTGCACAGCAGCAAACTCATTATAGCTATAAGGCTGCCCTTCTAAAAAAAAAAATGTAAGTATGCTCAGCAGATATGACAACCAGTGCTGGTTAGTTTGATGGATTTAATGATTAGATATTTTTTCCAAAATAATGAGTGCTTATTTCTTTAACAAGTATTGTAAGAAAAATGTGGGTATGTCCAAACTTTTGACTGGTACTGTACATCCTTGCTGCAGTGATGCAGTAATCCAGGACATATATTTACGGCCTCAAAACAACCCTTTGACACAGAGTCTGATTGTGTAAATACTATCAAGCTACTTATGATGGTGGCTGAGAAGAGTCTGCTAGTGACTGGTAAAGTCCGCTGACAACAAGCATTCACTCATTTCCCAGAAAACCCCAAATGTTTATGTCAAAATGGCATGTTAGTCTCTTGTATACACATCAGAGAAAACTACATCAAAATTCTTACAGATACGAACTCAGAATACAATGAAAATAGCATAGTGATTCATATCTGCCAAGCAGTTAAGAGGAGAGTTAAGAAAAAAGAAAACAAAACCACCTGCGATCAACTGTGGTTTGTTGTTGTCCTCATCTTCCAAAGTATCCTCATCTTCCACATCGGTGTTTTCTTCTTTGTGTATATACTGTACGTCCTTAGTAGGGAACGGATTAATTGAAACAGCGGTGTGTGCAGGGTTGGCCAATATTTTAAAAAGAGTTTTGGACTGGCATAAATAAAATTATAGCTTCAAGCAGTGTTTGAGGGGCCAAGCAGAGTCAAGTTGGTGGGTGTAGTTCAGTAGAAAGAAAATAGTGCCAGTATTTAACTGCTCACAATGTGGTCTGTGGATTATCTTGAATGAGTGGGTCATGATTTCCGGGAAGAAACATTGCTTTAAAATTTTTGAAATGTATATATTTGATGCTTTGAGCATCACAAGAGGAAAGCAATTTAGTTCAATTATATTCGAGAGAAGGCAGACGTCAAGAGGGCTGATATCTCCGAAACTCAACGGCTCTCACCAAATAATCTAGATGGATAAACAGTGATACAGATAAAAGGAAGGATATGTAATTTTGATTTAGGGGTGAACAGTTTCTTCAATGTGATTAATATACAAATTATTGATGATCAAGAAGAAAGCAGAAGCACGTGCAGTGAGGCCACTGAGGGAATAGGTGTGTATATAGGGCAGGGTTGGGTTCAATTACTTATTACTTTCGTAATTGTAATTTAATTTAATTGAAATTCTTATTGAAAAGTAATTGTACTGTAATTGAACATTCTGTCCAGAAAGTAATTGTAATTGTAACAATCAATTGTAATTGAAAAAAGTAATTGAACCCAACCCTGATGTAGGGCATTACAATATGTATCACAATATGCTATTTGAATATAACAATTGTACTAAACAATTGCAGCTTTTTTCATTAAAAATTACTTAGTAAGCATAGAAAACAGTAGCGCGCCTTCACGAGTAAACTCATTGTGCAATCAAAACTACAGTCTGTGTATTCTAATTTATCTTTTCCTTTCACTTGAATCCTTCATTGTTTCTTTCTAGCTGGTATTCAATATTAGAAAAGTAAAGAAAAAAAATGTTCCCGCTCTCCTCTTTATTGGCTCATCAAGCTTAGGGCTTATATCTCACCCTTGCTAAGGAAGGATAGATAAAAATTTGCGGGCTATTCTCTCTGAAAGTCATTTTTTATATAATCAGAATTTATTTGATGGTCTACTGCAAAGATATGCAATTTCTCACAGTTATTATTTATCCTGACCTGCGTTTATTTTTAGTTTCCCTACCTTGCACTTTCAGTCCGCTTCATCCTTCTCCTCAGAAAAGAAACTTTATGAAAGTAGTTTCTCCAGCATTATGGTAATACCTTTTTCAAGAGGATGCACTTCCACATTCCGGCAAGAGGCATATTTGAAAATTCTACGTTTCAAAATTAAATCATGCTGTTCACCCCCCACCCCACCCCCTCCTCACCCGCCTGAAGAAAAATGTTATTTGGCTGACGTATCCTGACTTTCTACTCCTCTCCCTCCATGACCTCAGAGGGAAAAAGTTACTGTTATAAGATGTTTGTTAGCACCTCCATATTTCTCTTGCTAAAGAGAATCACGCCTATAATTATTTTCCTCTTCTGCTGATCTGTCATGATTCAGGTTCTGGAGAGACAAATAAACACAGAATGTTAAAGGAAAGAAAAGCCCCAAATGATTGTGCAATGTTACAGCCTGAAGGTGCGCTTGTATTTACAGATGTGTAATTTATGAGCCCCTCAGGCCTGGCTGCGATCCACCGCGGATGCCAGACCATGCGCGACATTTGTATACCTGGCAGGTCTCACTGTGTCTCGGTCAGAATACTAATAGCATGGCTGAGTATCCTCAGTGGAAATGCTGGCCTTTCCTCAAATGAAATCAATCTGTCAGTCAATTGTTCCCTTGGATCATTACCCAACTCCCTCCCCATCCCCCCGCCATCTTATTTAATCACCCCCCAACGCCACCCCCTTGCCTCCACCTGCTTTGTCCAGCAGCCATCCAGACTCTCTTCCCTACTGTATGCCAGCTATGTTTGTGACTCTCCAAGAGCTTGAGCAGTCTCATAAACAAGTTCTTACATCATGCAGACTGTGGAATACAGTCATCAAAAGAGAATGGAGGACTGCAGTATCTGCCATGTGGAGACTTTACGCACAGCATACAGAGAACCTCTGAGCCAATTACAGACATTAAGGGGACGAGCAATACCAGTGTGCCATACGACAGCAGCAGTACTGCTCAATGACATATGACATATTTGGGATCTGCAGAGTGCGCGGTGGACCGAAGTGCAGCACACACCCGCACTGCTGTGTGCTAGACATGCAGTCCATAAACCAGATCATTGTTGATGCTATAAACATAGCAGTAAACACATGAACAGATGATTAATGCAAAATGCGAGACAGACAAAATTTTGAAGTGCAGCTCTTTGAGACTTATTGGAAATAATCATTAGAAAATACTTTCGCTAATTACTACTGTCCGTAAATGAAGGGAAGCAACCATATGAAAATGAATCGGATTGTTACAGAGTGTTTTTTCTGTTTAAATACCAGCAATTTGTCAGTTAACTCAAAGAGAATGAAAATTGAGAGTCTGCCATGGTACTAAAATGCTAGTTTTCCTCGCCAAACTGGTAATGTACCACGATTCCCATTAGCCACAATGAGTGCATTTACATGACATTAGAAAAAATGAAACCGGACTTTTAAAATACAATTGTTAGTCTGACTGGAATCGTACTAAATCAAATTTTTCAAAGTCAGAGTATTGCACCCAGATAATGTGGTTACGAGTCAAATTACTCCTCAATGTACACGCTTGAATCAATGCAAACTGGACTCTGCGCTCTGCACACACTCCACAGTTCATTGTGGAGGGCTTCGACCCAGAAGTATTGTGGACTTGTGAACACTAAACTGATTAGCAACAACTCTACTCTGCACAGCTAGCAAGTTTGTACAGAACAGTAGCAATCCCCATCTGCAATGGTACTGGTGCTCAAACAGTCACGTCTTGGGGGCTCATAACCACTTCCATTAATCCTCATAAGATATCGAATGAAAAATTTCCTTCCACTCGCCATCTGAAAACTCTTTCAAAATGACTCTCTCCCACCAGTCTTTGCTCCTGACCTTCATCCAACATGCAAGAGAAGCCTGGGAGTGCGTTTCCCAAAAGCACAGATGGTAACTCACATAGTTGGAAGCACTGACTGTGAATGAATGAACTATGTGAGTTGGTAACTTAGTTGGAAAATGCACCAAAAGGTAGTAAAGAGGGCACAAAGTGGAGCATAGCGGAGGTCGCGCTGTTGGAGCAGTCCGGGAGCATACGGCTTTGCCGCCTGCCTTTGGCTAACAGCGCATCTCAATTGTACAAAAAGAATAGCGTACAGCACATACGAAATGTACAGAGCCATAAAGTTGTCCATGTTTTCGCCACTCGACATGCTACCAGTCTGCCGTCAGCCAACTCGCTTGTCGATTGTTAGGTCTGCGACGTAATGTGTCAATCAGAAAAAGGTCCAACACGACCAAGCTTAAAGGGGGCATATTGCCATCTATTGTAGTGGAGAAGGACATGCTTCGGTCAATAAATCAATTCCCCTCCCGTGCATGTATACAGGGACAAGGACAGTAGTCCGTTTAAATGGCTTAATCAAGCTATAACCGTAGCTCAACTTAACTGTGCATGTAAATGTGTGTGTTTCAATGGAGGCTCAGGGTCTTGATATGATCCCATTAACTGTTTTCTCTCCTGTCTCCACAGATACCTCAGATTAGCTATGCCTCCACTGCACCAGAACTGAGTGACAACACCCGCTATGACTTCTTCTCACGTGTGGTGCCACCAGACTCCTACCAGGCCCAGGCTATGCTGGATATCGTCACGGCGATGGGCTGGAACTATGTCTCCACGCTAGCTTCGGAGGGAAACTACGGAGAGAGTGGCGTGGAGGCCTTCGTGCAGATCTCTCGGGAAATCGGTACGTGTCCCTGTCTCAGTGCTTTCATTGGACATTCTTCACTGCTACACTGCAAAAACAGTATAAAACATCCTTCTCAACAAATATTTTGGGATCATGTTTAGTCTTACAGCCTCATGGTCATTCTTTGCTAAATAAGAGTCGAATGTTGCAAGCGAGGTATGACTGGTTTGACTTATTTCAAGATTTATAATTAAGAAAATGTCACTTGTCAAGCAAATAGCAACTTGAAACAAGCCAATGCTTTCCACTTCAGAGAAATTTTGAAGCTACATCGTAAAACTAAAACACACATTGGGATTTTTTTTTTTTTTTTTTTTTTGCTGTGCTGCTTGGATGTTATGATTTTGTCTTGCCGTGCCTCAACCAGCGTGTGACAAGCTTACCAGGGGCAGAGAATTGGTGCTGTTTTGGTAAACCCTCAAAGTCTAGCAGGGTATAAATCAAGGCAGCATTTGACTATAATATTAAAAGCTCTTAAATCCTATCACTTGAAATCTGAGTTCTGTAACATGTGCTGACATGGCTTTGTTAGTGAAGGGAGGACAGTTGTGTGCTTTCAGATTTTTTTGACAGTTTGTAGTCAGCAGTCCAGTCAGCAAAGACAACTCGGTAAATGCCATGATGACACGACAAGACATGCCTCAAACCATGATTTCAGCAGACTAGGCTCAAGCCGGAGGCCTTAGACTGGACCGGTATCACAAGCAAACAAAGTCCTGCTCTTTTGTTTTCGGTCTCTGGTCGGGGTGTTTTTTTTCCCATCTCCGCCACTGCTTCCTCCTGAAATTTCCTGCCTCGTCTACATGTCAGAATTTGCTTACAGTAAATATTAGCAATATCAGTATTCCCTCAAAGGCCTTCTTATAGTAATTGTTAGTCAAATCAAACAAGAGTGTTTACTTTCTAATCTGTTTATCTTTAATGTACGATTAAATGATGGGCGGATGGGGGGCGTTTTGTGGGGGTTGTGCTGGTTGAGGAATACATAATTAAGACATGGAACAAATTATTACATTAAGGAAAATCTTATAACAGCGAACTAGTTCTTCTTTGCCCGATGTGCCAGTGCTTTTTCAAAGGGAGTCTTAGGATTAGTCCCGGTGCTCTATGCGTTATATTTATTGAATCTTCACTGAAGCCTATAGCACTCTCCCCATGCAGATATGGAGTCACCGATTCAATTATGCTTTAATTACAGAATTAAAATTCATAAGCTGTAACGAGTACGTGCGGTAGAGATTAACACCGCTCCTACTGATACCCCCGGGCTGGTTACTCGCGGGCTAGCGGAAGATCATGTAAGACACCTCGCCCCCTCTCCTCGTGTCTGAGTAGGTGATACTGAGTTGGGATCAGGTGTCTGTCTGTCTCTCTCAGAGTGGCGGCTGGCTGCTCTCAGTGGAGACTCTTTTGCTTTGCTTGAATGAGTGGTTCCAGAAAAGAGAAACTGAGACAGAGAGAATGAGAACTTATCAGACAGATTGAGACAGTAACACAGAGGGATGATTTGTGGTGAACGGCAGAGGCCAAAAAAAAAACATAGAATGTGCTGTTGCTATACAGTGTTTTGGATCTCAAAAAAGGGCAGATGGTGGGCGGATTCTGAGCTCATGATAGTTTGTGCATTTATGGAGCTATCATATGCTGCACTCAACTTGGTAATTTTATAAAGGGTCTGATTTTCATGCGTGCGTTACATCCGACAGGACGTGCACAGGCTGATTGCAGCCCCTATTCCTATTTTCCTCCAGCCGCAATGACTAGCTGGTATTTTTCTGCCACGGCTACAGGCAACTGGGCGGAGAGATGAATATTGCGCAGTAATATTTCAGAGGGCATTTTCCATGTACATTAGATGACATCAGAGGAAGTGTCGTTTAAATGAGAGCATGCAAAGCAGTATTTGTGTATAACTAGCGAGACCTGCATTTAAACTTAAGTGCAAGGTATTTTCTATTTCACCAGAATTCGCAGACAAATGGAATAATGTGTCACTTCATTAAAGGTATTAATGTAAATAATGTATCATTATTATATCATGTTTCATCGAATCATGAATGTAAAAATCCTGTCATCACAGGCATGTATTTGACATCGACAACAATCGTAGCCTGACTTGACTGCGGAGCCTGCGTACTATTTCTTACAACCAGCTTCACCCGTCTGCAGGTGTAAATGAGGGCATGGTTGAAGAATACAAAATATGTCAGTCATTACATATAGTGAGGCTAAAAGGATAATTCTTTATAATGTACTTATTTGATGCTACCAACTCAGTTTGGAAGAACAATTTTTGGCAAAGGCCTACAGAATGTGAGGTCTGGCCTACATTTGTGTCGATTGACAGAGTAGCCTATAGAATGCCTAATTGTCTTGAGGCATGAAGCTCACGGTTGAAAAGCATTCTAAATTTATCTGACCAGGAGTGCTGAAGACATTTTTCCCTGATGCTCGTAGACATCTGTGATCCAAGTCATCCAAATTCCTTCTGGTTGCAGTCAAAATATTGATTGCCCTGGCCATACAGTCTATGCACGTTATGCTACTGTGTTACAAAGTAATATATTCTAATTTCATAATTGTGTTTTTCATGTGATTGTAACCATAGTTGCAACTCATAGGCTATACTGTATGTGACCTAACATGAAATTTACTGGTACGTCAAAGACTGGACAACATACTCCAATGGTCACATTGCACTGTAGCCGACGGCACGAGAGTTTTCTTTGCGGCATGCTGTATTCCACAGAACAGTGTAATTAATGGTGTACAGCTGAGACCCTAGTGATTTAACTTGGTGGACCACGTAGAATGTGCTTTTGTTCTTCTTCTTAACAACATAAATGCTCCCAATTACTTTATTTAATACTATGAATAACCAAATAAATAAAAAGCTTTATTAGACTATTGTCCACAAAATGAAGGCAAGTGCCTTAAAAACAAACAAAGACGTAAATTAAGTGTGCCTCATTCTCTTTCGTGAGCACCAGAGGCCAGTCATAAGGTGGCAGCATTGATAATAAAGTATACCTGCAACCCATACGAGGGATTGCATTGCTTTCAATCATGCCAACTTGCAGCTATTCCATAGACGTTGGACGTTTTTAAATATTCACAGAAGTACCAATCCCACAGACAGATCGCAGTAGACATTGTGATAGTCCTTAGGCCTATTGCATATGAAATATCAGGCCCTTCAAATAAAAAAAAAATCACATCTAGTTTTTTTTTATTATATTGACTTGCTCTCAATTTTGGTTTTGTCATTTTTCAAATTACGTTGTAAATGTAAGCATGTTCAAGGAAGCCCCATTATCTGTGGCTTCCATGGTATATCCAGAAGTTGAATAACCATGTTACCCTGACTGTTGGGAACTAATGTGCAGCCTAAACCTAACCCAACCCCCAACCTTAACCCCAATTATATAACAATATAGCTTAATTCTCCACACAATTATACAATAATCATTACTGTCAGGTTAAATTGTACTAAAATGATTCACAGTGGTACACTTACTTATACCGTAATCATTATCATAAGGTTTTTAGGATTTCTTGTTTCTCTGACATCTAAATTCTTCTATTGGGCTCTGGTCCTGTATCACTTCTGTTCCAGTCACACCAATGCAGGGTAATGATTACACTTCATTAATACCATCTCCCCGACGTCCAATTTTTTATTGCCAGCAGAGTACTGGCAAGCTAGCAAAGCTTAGACGAGCTTAATGAAAACCAGACACTGGCTCCTTTAACCCATTAAAACTGAAGACGCTTTTAAAAAAAGCATTGTAAAATCTAAGGCATTGTTTGAGACAACGTCTTAACACTTGAGGATTTTCTGGGAAACTTGACATGATTGTCAACATCCATTAAAACCTTCAGTCATTTGCAAGCTTAAACCTCTGGCTTTCAGTGTAAATTATTGCCTTTGCCCTAATGTTCATTATTTAAAAAAAAATGAATAAACAAAAAAATTGAAGTGAAAAAAAAACACAATTTACGGTGATTTGTTTATGATTGGCAGTGCACAACACAAAGTGGTTCTGTAATAATTAGTCAATATCGCTTTCCTCACTCTGGCTGTCAGCCATTGCCACTGTCTAAGGTGCGGCTTTGGGAACTTTTTTCTTGGTACAGAAGGGAGCTAAGAAACTGAAAAAAAAATATCCCCAAATGCAGTTTGTCTCCCCCACTTGTATTTTAACAAATCATGATGCAGTTCATGAGTCATAAATCTTGAAAATGAAAGAATAATCTAAAACACGCTCTCATTGCATGCGGTCTTAAAGGGAGAAGTACGCAGATGTTCCACCTAGTCTTAAAGGGTTAAGGATAGCAAGTGGTCCTTGTACTTGTGTGGCTAGAGTTAGAGAAACTATGGTGGGGCTATGGTCATTATTCCACGTCGCGCCAAGCTCACTGTCATAGCCAGCTAATGAAGCAGTCAGACTCACTGTAATGATGATTAGAACATATAACCTGTGTATGCTGTATAAGAATTGGTTTGAATAAGATTCTTTTTTAAGTTTTTGCCATGTAAACCCATGCATATTAATATTTTCAGAAACCATCTCACATAGGCGCAGCAAAGAAAGAAAGACTGAGGGGAGAGAGAGAGAGATATATAGAGAGAGTCTGTGTGCTACAGGGAATCAAAGAGCTAGCTCGCCTGTGACTGCCTCTTGTCATCACAGATACTGATTGGAGAGATTTTTCTGTGTGAGTGTCCCTCTGGAAATGGCTGACAGCTTTCGTCTTGCGGCCCCCGGCATAAGGGGGGATAAAATGATGGTTACAAAGGATTTAAAAGATGTCCAATTAGTGACTAAACTAACGCCATATACCATGTAAATGAAAAAGTCAATAAGCGTGCAAGCAATGAGGCCCCTGTTTTTCCTCCTTCTCTAAATTGAAGCAACAATAACAATCTTATTTCACTCTTCGCTTCTCCCTGGAAGTAATTGATCAGCTTTTGCATGCAAATTGACCCTTGACTGACGCACTGTAGACTGTAAAGCATTTAATTAATTTGATATCTGTTTAACTTTATCTTGGGTGCAGAAAAACAAAGGGCTTTCATACAATGCACAGTTGAAAGTTAATTATAAGCCTGAATAAACAAGGAACAGGCTAGGCCTTTTAAGAGAAGCCTTAAAGTGCTACCACAAACGTGATTGGCGCGCAGAAATGCAATGGAGAGTTATCAAGAGGTGACCCTATCTTCGTTTCCATAACTGTGACATAATGCTCATTTAATGACCTTGTTCATACACCAGAACATGTAATTTCCATGCAAATGAGATCTGTAAGAGTAATTATGAAAAATTATGTAGATCAACGGTGACAGGAAGAGTGAATGGGGTTATGATATGTACCTCTGCCAAAGCCATGAGTTAATGTGTTGTTGCACTTTTTTGTCCCAGCCCTATACTTAGACACGTGTTTCTACTGTACTTATCTAGCTCTTGGTAGAAGATTATAATTTGTTAATGAATCAAATTAAGTGTTGCTGGGCAAGTCATTGCATCATTCCTGCCCACACTGGCCCTTTATCGGACGTGATTTCTCTCCTCTGATAGAGAAAGGCGGCCACATTTCTAGACTGCTTTTGGGGATTGCAGTAGACAGCCTGATCATTTAATTAAAACAGTGTCCGAGTCTCTACCTAGCACTGTGTTTGTTAGCAAAGCCTGCTGAATCCCCTCCACTCTCCAGTGGACAGACTCCGCTATCTAATTTACAGGGCGGTCATTAGCCTCGCTCCTGCTGGTGAAACTTTGAGCTGGTTCATCTTTGGGTCGGAAGAAAAGAAGATCAAGCTTGTTCCTTCAGTGATAGCCAGCTCCCCCTAAGGGCTTCCCTCTCTTATGTGTAACAGAAAGCAGAAAAAAAGCGAGAATAGAGGGCTGAAGTTCTTTTCATCTAGACACGGCGCTAGCTGTGCTGGGGAAAGGACGAAGTGTGTTTTCTCAGCGGCAGGGGCTCTACGATGCGGTACTCTGTGTTCCCTGTTCACAGCAGAGCCAATAACTGCTTTTACAAACCCCCAGCTGCAGCACTGGTGGAACTGTGACCTCAAAAAATCACCACAACAACCTGGTTTTGAACAACATTGTAGGCCAGAGCACAGCTGCCGTCATCACTGTAGAGACCTACCTGCAGGGTGTTTTTTTAAAAATTATTATTATTATTACAGCATCCTTCCTTCCTGCCTTGTTATAGCACTGCTGTAGTTTTGGCTGTGAATTTTCATGTCTGATAGCTTAATGTTGTGCGTTACATATGTTACATATGCAGGTCTGGATTTAATCAATTTACCTGCAGAATGCACGGTGGCCATAGGGGCAGATGCGCTTCAACGGCCCAAAACATGCTCAATAGGAGAAATGCGCTTTAGAAACAGAAATGATGCAAACTCAAAAACACGCAAAACACAAAAGCAAATCCAAGAGAAAAATTCTGCATATCCACATCAACACAACGGAAGTGCTCCCAGCCGCTATGGAGAGCGCCAACTAGAACAGCTTTTACTTTTGACCTGAACGAGACTAGCTAAGTTAGCTAAGTTGGCAAAAAGGCTTTTTGGCTAGCTAGCTAACGTTAGTTCACTAGCTAGCTGGCTAACATTTATATTTGGTGCACGAAAGTCAAAAGAAGATAAGCAAATAAAAATTATCCATTATTTCGCTATCTCACTTAGCTAGAGTTGAACCGCGAGCATTTATATTTACCAAAAATATCTGTTAGCAAGCTAGGCTAGCAAACTAGCTAACCAAGCAAGCCAACTAACGTTAGCTAGCTAGCTAGAAAGCCTTTTTGCTGACTTCATATAAATCCTTGTGGTTCAACTTTAGCTAAGTGAGATAGCGAAATAATGGATAATTTTTATTCATTTGTTTTCTATTTACTTCCGTGCACCGAATATAACTGTAAGCTAGCTAAGTAAGCGAACTAATGTTAGGTAGCTAGCTAGAAAGCCTTTTTGCCGACAATATAAATCCTCGTGGTTCAACTCTAGCCAAGTGAGACAGCGAAATGATGGACAATTTTTATTCAGTTATTTTCTTTTAACTTTCATGCACCAAATATAACTGTTAGCAAGCTAGGCTAGTGAACTAGCCAGCTAAGCAAGCGAACTAACGTTAGCTAGCTGGAAAGCCTTTTTGCCAACTTGGCGAACTTAGCCAGTCTAGCTCAGGTCAAAAGTAAAATCTGTTCTAGTTGGTGCTCTTCATAGCGGCTGGGAGCACCTCTGTGTGTTGCTATGGATATGCAACATTTTTCTCTAGCATTTCCTTTTGTGGTTTGCGTATTTTTGAGTTTGAATTGTTTGTTTTGCTGTCCGTTCCTCCGATTGGAGATGTTTTGGCTCGTTGCTGGGAGTGTGTGTTGACATGGATATACAGCGTTTTTCTCTTGCATTTGCTTTGTGGTTTGATGTGTTTGAGTTTGCATCGTTTCTGTTTCTGCAGCGCATTTCTCCCGTAAGACATGTTTTAGGCCATTGCAGCACGCTTGCCCCTGTCGGCCAATGTAAGAATGGCTGTAATAAAAGCAGCATAACAGTTAAGCAGTCAGAGAGGTACTTTGCTTTTATATAGCAACAGCAAGGTCAGGTCTTGGAACGGAACCTTCAGCACTCTGGCCATGGACTAGCACACAGTGTATGTGATTTTTTAAATTAGATTTTTAACAATGACAATAACTGATAGATCTGAAGCTCCCTCTTTATTTTATCATTTTATTTAAACATTTAGTTGGGATTGCTGACATTGTTCCACAGTATACCCTCAGTACTGAATGCACACGCTGTTAAATAAGGTGCGGGACACTCTGTTCATCGATGCCCAGTTTGGGTGACGAGGCAGCCAAATTCATATCACCCTGTGAGTAGAAGTACTGTAAAATGGTCAGGAATCAATGTTGGATGATGAGTTGCGTTTCCATGAGAATTTGCACCGGAAATTGGCTCGCCAGTCTGAAGTCTGGAAGAGAGAATCATGGGAACTCATGGACTAGCGTTGACTGACTGGGTCTGTTGCACCCATATGCTTTAACCGAGGTGGGCTTAATAGCTGTAATTACTGTATGAAGTGGGGTGTGGTTAATGGGAGCTGGGAGGTAAGCAGGCTTGCCTTCATTACTCTTGTGCTGTGCCTTGACTCTTCTGGCTTCAAGTCCTCCTGCTCCCGCTCTCAAACTTATTCTCTCATTTTCAGTGCTTTTTGCCTCCCTGTCTCACATTTTATCTTTATCCCTGTCTTATCTCATTCAGTCCCTCACACACTCTCTCTCTCTCTCTCTCTCTCTTTCTTTCTGGATGTATATAATCTGCTTCTTACCATGTTTTCTCGGTCGCCACGTGCCCTGCTTTAAATATATATATGAAATTGTGTGAAAATCGTGTGTGACTGGCCTTTTTTAGAATGTGTCAAAATATTTTCTGCAAATGACAAGAAAAATATGACACAATGGGCCTCATGCAAGAAGCGATATAAGGACACATTTTCTCTTATTTTTGTTCGTATCTACGATTTTTTCTTATTTTGTTCTTACCCATTGATTTCTGGGATGCACCAATGTTTTCTTATTTTTGCTCTTCTCTTAGGTACGAGAAAATTTTACGAGTGGTCGAGACCACTCTTACCGAGATAAGAGAGAAGAGAAAACTGTTATCTCTGTCCACAAATTGCTTGTCCAATGCACGGAAACGCAAGTTTTAAAACCTAAACATTAAAAATGCATCATATAATCAAATTTTGATTGTTTTTTATTGTTTTTGAGAAATGATAATACTCTTATTATTTAATTCTTGGGCTAAAGAGTTTGGCCAGTTGATCCTAATTAGGACTAAGCTATGAAAACCCTTAGATACTTGCGTGCGTTCTGCTTCTGAATGGCTTACCTATTGCAGTTGGACGCTTTGCCCATCCAGGCCTTGCGCAGTGAGCGCGTTTTTAGAGATTGTGCTGATCTGTTTGCTGAGACAGATGAATGGCTACTCGTACCAAATGTGAAACCAACTGTACTTGAGCACAGAACATTACTGTTATGTGTTACGGCTCTCTTGTTCTAACAAATGCAGCGGCGAAAAGATATCTCCATTCAAACGAAGAAATTCAATGCTTGCTCGAAATGCAGGCGGACGAAAACATACAATCACAACTGGATACTACGTGCAAAAATTCGGAGATTTATGGAATAATTCGTGAGTAGTTACATTCGCGTGGTTATCACAGAATAATAGATCAGTGCCGTGACAAACTAAAGAAATGCGGCTACGATATGTATTTCAAAGTGCGGGACGCGGTGTGAAGTCTGGCAGCTCGAGTTATGAGATAGATAAATTTTCGTGATATGAGGCAGTGGACAGCATAATTGGCCAAAAACGCATGGGCGAAAGAATTCCGTATGCAACATCCACCTATATCGAATGTAATCAGTACATTTTCGGCTTACCTTGATGTCTGGGTACCCAGAGAAAGATTCGGACGTGTAAAAACATCATGCATTCAGTCAAGAAAATTTCTAGTTTAATATTTCGTGCTGCTATACGTGGTAATCCATGTTACAGATGACACATCGGGTTGCTAGGGCACGCGCAGCATATGCATTTGCAATATTAATATTCAATATTCTAAACCCCCTTCTCAATAATAAAACCCCCCAAAATATATTGGCGCCTCCTTTTAAAATCGTTCCCCTTTTAAAACCACCTAGGTGCATACTGCTGTATCGGAATTTTGACATGTATGCAAGTGTACTCGGGTACGGTACGATATTACTAGTGTGAAAGCTGACCAGAGGGGGGAGAGGGGAGGGGGGACAATAGTACTGTGGCACGGTACGGAACAATCGTATCTAGCGTGAAAGCGCCCTAGATTTCCACGAGCAGTCAGCTCTTTGCACACAGCACGTCACCTGCCCTTATACGGTGTTTAGTGGGTGTCATATATGCAAATTTAAAACAACCGGCCACGCGCTTCCAATTTACGATCAAGTGGGATTCACCACACATGGGTAAGAGTAGTTTTGGACGGTAAAAGCGTTTGGTGCATCAGGAGTTTATTTCTCTTATTTTTTCTCTTAGCAAAAAAATAAGAGAAAATATAGAGAAATTTAAGAGAATGTTGCTGCATGAGGCCCATTGTCTTGCTCTGATGTCCACATTCTCTCTCTATTGCTGACTTGTAAATAAAAATTATACTGGTAAAAGCAGAACATGCTAATAGCAGAGCCTATCCTTTCCTGTCATTTTACACTGTCAGTGGGATTTTCAGCCCAGATGTGCCTTCTTCATCTGTTAGATGTTCACTTTATTTTTTGGAAATGAGTGATTTGTTTATTTAAATATTTATTTATTTATTTATTTTACATTTTTGCGCGTTTTTGAGCAAGAGATTTCCTGATGCTGCTGCCCACCTTGGTTACTCCAGTTACACTATGGACGCCACTCCTCACTGTCCCATTTAAAGCTGAGGGAGTGGAGAGCCATTCTGTCTCGATTTGAAATAGCATCAAAGTGTTCAATCTGATAGGTACACATGCACCATATACACTTGCCACTGCAGGGCCCAGTTTTTATTCGACCCATACCTTGCCCCAAAGAAACCTGTTTTCTCTTTGTTTATAAATAATACATGGACCTCCCGAGTAGGAAAAGCACCACACATTAAGTATCTTCTCAAATTGTTAATAGTCTGTGCAAGACCTTTAGAATTTTATTCAAGACCTTTAAAAACTTTAAAACTACAGAGTCATCGAGGATGAGCGGTCACATTCTTGGAACGCATTTCCATAAAATCTATTCTGCACCAGCATGGAATTTCGATATTGCCTCAGAGCTATCTGACTGGAACTTCCTTTCACTTAAAACTGCAGCCTGCTCAATACCTGTGGAGAAGTATACCGCACAGAAACTATTTAATGGTATTTATATTGCATGAAATCAAAATGTATCTTCACCATCTTTTAAATAGTTATTCAAGAAAGGCCCTGCAATCCTATTGAGTTGTAGATAAAGTATTTCATACCTTCTTTTTTAACTTTTGAAGTTTCAGGAGCTTTAATTACCTCCTCAGCTGTTCCTTGCTCCACCTGGAGTTGACCTGGAAGTGGCCGTGTCTGCAGGGATCCTTTTAATCTCTGCCACGACTGATCTGGTTAAGTAGACATTGTGTGGAGTATTGAGCCCAGCCTCCTGGCAGAGCCACTATACAACCTGAGAGAGCTAATGAGATCCAGAGGCAGCTGACAGCACTCTCACTGGTCCACAGAGCACCATTCAGGTCATGGGAGGGTAGGCATGTGTGTGAGTGTGTGCACTGTATGCGTGTACTGTATGTGTATTGGCATGTGTGTGAGTGTGTGGACTGTATGTGTGTATGTGTATCAGCATCAGTGTGAGTGTGTGCACTGTATGTGTGTATTTCAGTGGGCATGTACAGTACGTGAGTATGTGTGCGTGCATGCATTTGGGCTTTTGTGTATATGCGTGTGTGTGTGTGTGTGTGTGTGCGTGCGCACATATGGGCATGTGTGCACCCTGAGTGTCTGTGCAGACATTGGTGTCTGATCATTTTTGTGTTTACGTTTGGTTTGTCTGTGTTTGTTTGAGTGAAAGAGTGTCCCCAATACAAGGCTCGCTAGCTTCATCTTAAAATGCTTGGTTTCAATACCTGGTGGGGCTCTGTTATTGTGACCATATTGCTTTACGTGAAATTGCTTTTATCCAAAGCCCATATATATAATTGGCACATATCAAATGTGTCCCCAGATAATGCCACAAAGTTTCTTAATGCTACTAAATTTTGAAAGCACATAGACTTTGTGATACAATGTACTTGGAATTGTGTGAAAATACAGTTGTACAAAATATATTGCAGCATTAGGATCAAGTTCAGATTTTTCATTTGTTTTTTGAATTGGCATTAGGATTCACCCCTGAGGATTTTATTTTCCCCCCTCGCACACGCACACGCACACCTGTGCAGCTAATGGTAATTACCCTGCTCCATCAGTGTGACATTAGAAATGTCTGTCAGAAAAAACTGCAGCCTTTGGTCCATTGCTGTTGTCATCTTGTCTGCCAGCTTCAGTTATGCTGCACTGTCTAGGATTACTGAGTTGCGAAGAATGGTGATCCATAGGAAACAGATTGTGCACTTTATCCCTTGTGAACAAGGTGCATCCACTCACTATCAAGTCTCTCCTCTAAAGTGGTCTATTTGTTCATATCTTTGGCATTGATTTTTTTGGAACAGCGATTGTTCCTATCCTTTTACTCTTACAAAAGCAGAGAAAGATCAGACGCCGTCGGCTTTTGTTGTTGATTAACAGGAAGTTCTATTGTCTCAAAGTGAATCTAGTCACTTTTTATCCTCTTACAGTTGGTAGGAAAATTTTCAGCCAGGGGAATGTCAGGTTTTAATATTTACACATCACGTATTAGACATCTTTCCCTGCTCCGCTATTTATACCTAAATACATCATTTGCAATGCTTATCTATGCTGTCTGTCTGTGCGGTGGGAAACTGACAGCTGACTGTGGGAAGTCTGCTCATCACATTTCAGTGGCTGGAGCTGAGGAATTGTGTTTCAAGTGCTCGGATACACTTCACATTGAGTGGTTTTGTTGTATTTTTTTCTCTCAGTAAGATATTACTGAATTCAATCAGATGAGTCAGCCAAACAGTAACAGAGGCAATGTCATTGCACCGTGAAATGACAAACGAACACATGAATCCCCACAAATAGGCATGGTTTGCTAACAAGGGACAGTGTTGTGTAAAAAGATCCCTCGTAAAGTAGCCTCTCGGAGATTGCTTTTACTGAAAGAGCACGAGCTGGTTGTCTCTCAATAGTATGTCCTGCGTCCTCCTCATTCTCGCTGTGACGTCTCCCATCCCCAAAGATTTCACACAATCGCAAGAAACAACAATGAATTCCATTTTATTGTCCCTTTCATCTATTCCGAGGATCACAATGTGCGTTAGAGTCGAGGGTTGCGGGGGGATGGATTAAATCTGTACTGCCATTGCCATCCGTGCCTACCCAGCATGGATGATGCATGGCTGCAATTTTGCACCAGAGCGATTACCGTAGATCAATTGACAAATAAACGGAAGGATTTTTATATGAAATTAAACTGGTGGATGCACTAGGTAGCCAGACTATGAGAGTCAGATTGGGAGTTCTGTTTGGGCACTGTGATGCTTCGCCTGACAATGGCGGTTGATTTGTCATGGCCATAATTCTTTTAGCTGTGCTTTCTTTATAACAGTTCTATTACCTGGTTTTGTCCACCGTGTTGTACAGTCAGACCTGCCCAGAACTGCTAAGATCAACCAAGGCCACGTCTTTGGCCTTACAATTCCTCTAACAAAACACGTTCCCTCTGAATAACTGAATAACAGTGCCACTTGAATAGGGCCGTGTAAACCAAGAAAACTACACAGGCTATGTGATCCAGCCCTAGTGGGTTTAATTTTTTGTTGAGGTTCTGGAGTGCATCTTCACAGCAGAGGTCAAAAGTGTCATGGCTGTTGTAAATTACAAAACCGATGCTTACTATTGTGTGATCGCAAATACCAACGTTATGTAAGGGTTATGAATTATATTCACTGTTTTTTTTTTCCACAATTTTGCCTTTTCACTTGTTTTTCTTTGAGTTCCACTGGAGAACGGAAATACTACATTGTAAGATTAAGGGACTCTATTTAGTGCACTTTAACTCACAAGTACAGTATGTAAAATTTCTCTCAACAATGGGATCCAAGTCTGAGAATATTCTTTGCTTAATTGTGGCATTACATGCTCAAAAACTGGAAATTAATCCATTAACTTGAAAAGTCATTAAGTTTTTATCTCTTTCTAGTAGAATTAAATGATTCCATGATCATGTCTAAATTTGATTATTTATCACTTTGTCCAAATCACTGTACTTTTCAGTGAAATAAAATTGTAAATAAGAGAGTAGAAACTTGAGTGGCTAATCACTGCCTTGCTGTGAGGTCTCTTTCAACCTTCCTTGTTAGCTGATTTGTCTTATGTATTTATTTCTCATAATTTGCTTTTCATAGTTCATGGAATGATTTGCATTTTTCAATGGCTAGTTTCAGAAAGGTTAGCGATGGGATTTAATTATGTTTCCTCTCGGTTATATTATAAATTGAGGCTTATAAGTGCATTGTTAATGTGTCTAATGAATGTGTTGTACATCTTATTCTCACATGGCTGCCACAAAGTTTTTGAGAGTGGAAGCAATATAACTGAATTCACATTCAAATGTAATTATGCATAATGACATGAGATGGAAGAATTATGCTAATTGCTCTGAGAAGAGGTAATTTAATGAAGGCATAAGTAATTACATTTATCTTTGCAATGGATAAGTCAATAAATGTGCCTTAAATCGTCTCATTGCTCACATTTAAAGAATATTTTTGAAAAAATGTTTGAAGAATGTCTGGCTCAATTTCATAGCATGCAATGTAATGGAGTAATGTGGAAACACATAGCTGAAGTGCTCAAAGCCTGGATTCATTCCACGTAGAAATAGAAGTCTTATCATAAAAACAGAAGAACCCTACTGTAAGAATTAGGATTCATGTTGCAGTTGTAGTTGCTAAACCTCAATGTTTCACTAGAATACTTTAGTTACTGCCGCACACTTGACTACTATACTAAAGATTTTCACCTATCCATTTATACTCTCGGAAAAGCGGTAGGCTACATTGGTCCCCACAGATCCCAAATCTCCAATTTCTGTGAGCTCAGCATAAAGACCTTTTGAGAGATCAACCCCATAATTCCTATTGTGAGGGCAGGTTGTTTTAGATTGCTGCAATTCTTATTAGCTAGGCATTAGCTGAATCAATTATTGGTAATGATTTTCACATAGAATGAAAGCTTTAGTTAGAAGTTGTTTAATAGAACATGTATGACTTCATCAGTTCGTTCCCTCTCTTCCTTGACAACGTCATCATGGATCTCTGTCCCTCTGACGAAATCTGGGGTATAGGTCTTTACAGAAGACAATGGAGTAGGGTTATCCCACGAGCTAGGACAGTAAGTGGCTTTTTGAAATGGACTCTTTTGTGACTGGATGGAGGCCTTGAAATCATCTTTCTTGTGTCCAATGAATCACACAGTCGCTAACTGTGGGCTGCCACATGATGAATGGGGACCTAGGCTGCAGCGATTAGCCGAGTCTGAATTCCTTAGAATTGCAGCTCTGTCACTGTGGTAACTGCATTATGTCCACACAGCAACGGTTGTTCTCTAACTTCATCGATGTAGGGATGTAGGCAATGAGATCTGAGGCAATTTGGTTGTAACCCTTACTTTCCCTCAGTGTTAATAAAAACAAAAGGAACAGCTCTTGTTGTAATGCATTGTTCAAAACCAGGCGACCCTGAGGTTTTTGACTTTGGGTGCTTAAAGTGGGGCTCCTTAATGCAAATTTTACATGGTTTCCTTGTGATTTTTCACTTTAGAAGTTTTAATGCCTCCCTTTTTAAATGAGAGAAAAACCCACAGATCCATAGTGCATTAATAAATACGACGCACAGTACAACGGCTAAAGAGAGCGTGTCCTGATTACACCCCCGAATCTCGATAAATCCAAAGACGAAAGAATCAGAGCGAGGCACCCGTGCTTGTAATACCATTATGTTCCTGGAAGAAAACCAAGCTTCATCACGGATGTGCCCTGAAATCTTCAAATAGAGATTGACACTTAATTGAAAGCTATTTTGAATATTTTCATGGGAGATTTAAATGCTCTTCGAGAGTGTTTGTTGCTGTGTTTTAATGACCACAGCGGGGACCTATTACATCCACTAGCTTCATAACTATGTGTTTTAATGCACATGGCTGGTTTATGGAGGGAAAAAGGCCTGCTCCCTTTTAATGAGTGACTCATTTTTTTCTTTGATATCCACAGTTTGCTCAGAATTGGCTATTGGGCTTAGTGTTTAGTGAACTAATAATGGCCTTATATTTTAGTAATCGTGAAGGTATTTATCTGGCTGAGGCACTGAAAAATGTATTCAGGTTTGAAAGAATTAATGAGCGTACAAAGGAAAATGGCCTGTAGGTCATCTCAGTTGTGTACAGGGATTGGTGACCATTTTCTTGTAGAGCAGGGAACCCAAGTCACCCAGCTGACCATATGGGTGTAGATAGTACTAGATGGTGAATATTTACCACTTGCCTGCTGAATCTCAGATTTATTACATTCAGTGAGCAGTCCAAACGTCTTGAGTAAAATAATCATTCTACGTTTTTGAGTGTGAAGTCCTCCCCTGTTAGACATTCCAGTTTCCCTGGGTACCTGCCTTTCCCCGATTATTCAGTTATCTTCTGCTCTTTCTTTGTTAATGTTCACACCAGGTTTTAATTAAGTTGATTACCTCCCATTCTATTTATACCTTAGTTTTACCTTCACATGCAGGTAGCCTCTCATAGTAACATTTTAGTTTAGAGCACTCCCAGTCTGGGGTGCGGTTCCTGATAGCACAGATGCTAACTTACATAGTTGGATCCACTGACTGCGAATGTGTGGCCGGCCAAAGGAGGGCCCGGGCGGGGGTTTTAACCCCAGACTTCCGGGTAAGAGTCACACGTGCTGACCACATCGCCAAAGAGCCAGGCTCGTTGGCAAGGTAAGCAGGGCGCGCACTTATTAGGAGGCATTTCTAGTGACAAGACCATCAACTTTCACATCTCTTTCCCCTCTTTCAGGAGTGTGTCCTCACACTCCATGCGTGACGCATGATGCCACCCATTGGGATTCCCTGAATCCCGCCGATTATGCCAGAGTGTGGCAGGCTGAAGGAGGGCTCTGGCGGGAGTTTGAACCGCAGACTCCCGGATAAGAGTCACACGCGCTGACCACATCGCCAATGAGCCAGGCTCGTTGGCAAGGTAGCCAGGGCACGTACTTAGTAGGAGGCATTTCTAGTGACAGGACCCATCAACTGTCACTCTCCTTCAACCTGCCACATATGTAAGTTGCACACTTTGTTGGCAACTACACTTTTAGTTTTATTTTGTTTAGTTTGTTCTTTCTGTTTGCAGTTTAGTTAATAAAATTCCCTGCCCTCTACTTGGGTCCTCTGTTTTTCTTTCACTTTCCCGCTGCACGCATTCCATCCTTGGGCACCGGGTGTTACATTGAGTTTGTTTTATTTGAAGAGTTTTGCGTCCTTAAATGGCATATTTTCGGAAATTCACTTTTCTGAGGCTTTATTAGAGTGCTATGTATGATTGAACTTGAGTGATGGATTGACATGTTGTTCATAGAGCAATGTGAACACAAGCACTGAGGCTCAGTGATCTATATGCTAAATAATCAATACATGGACTCTTGACCCAAGATTTATTGTGAGTCTTGGGGGCCATCCATATAAATGAATTGATATGAGAAGAAGAAACAGAAGCAATGCCCCACACCTCTTTAACATATAGATGAATGTGGACTTCACATTTGTATGATACATGAGTGGCTAAAGGACTAGCACTTCTCCTTGTGCTATGGCGAAATCAGCATTCAGCTTCGTAGAGTGACAGGTTGTGGTTCACTCATCACACACAGAGCATGGGTAATGTCTCCAGAAGTTGTGATCCTGAGCAAATAATTATAAGCATTCCTGTAACCAGAGCAAAATTTTCAAAGAGTACAGTCCTCAAGGGCACAATTCACCGCAGTGTTGAAAACCACTGACATTTTTATGAATTGGACAAAAAATAATTAACATGGGCTATATGTCTCCGATACACCAATGGAGTGTATCATGCATTCGCCATATAGCCCTGCCCATTTGTCAGTCTTTTCCTGGAATTTTTGGGTGGAATGAATGGTTGTATCTCTGTAGGCTTTCATTACTGGAATCAATCTCAAGTAGCAAAAGGGAAGCCTACCCCTTGACTTTTAATGAAGGCCATAATTTTTACCAATTCATACAATAATGGGATTACAAGCTTTTAAATCACCTTTACGGTGAGCGGCCATGGACCATAAAAGACACGCCACTGGGACCAACTCAGAGCAAGGTACATTATAGTGGCCTGGGGACATTTTTTTAAACTACTGTCTGAGGTACCAATCAGTTTATTTACGCAAATTTGCTGCGTAATCTCTACGGCCATTCAGATTGACAGCTGGAAAAACCCTCATTGTGTTCACTACCAAATTACAATCGTTTTTCCTTCCCTCCCTTTTCGATTTTTTAAATCGAGCCATTTCTCCTTCGACAGCACCTGACATATAATTTATTTTCATGTAAAGAGTAGACAGAACCCGCACATTTCACAATTTAATTTCCCAAAGCCTTTCCAAACGTCTCTCAGACCCCTCTCCGCAGCAATGCACATTACTCAAAGACGGCATGAGAAGTTGTACTAAAACTTAGACAAGGCCTCTCATTTGAACACTTCTCCCAGTTCTTTTTGTAAGATCTTCTGTTCCGAAGCACTAGTGCTGAAATAAATGTGTTTTTTTTTTATTTTTATGGTGCCAAAAGAGTATAGGTAGGGAGGATTAATTTAGAATATGTGAAAGAGTGGATTTCTCAATTCGGCTGTGCAAAGCAAGGCAAAATGTGATTAATAAGGGAGGCAGTGAGAATTTATCAAACTGTGGCAACATATTAGGGCTTTTACTGTAGCATTAGAGGAGCAATTGATACGAAACATTATGTTTAGACAGAAATATTAGCGAATTAGATTACAGTAGATCCTATTTCTGGGTCAGCCATTTCTTGCTTTAGTTATTTTGTCTGCCCTCATTAGCCCCGCCGAAAAATTAATGACTCAATTTGGCTTGTCTTCCGGTTGAAAAGTGAGATTTATTTGAGCGTTACTGCGTATCCGAATGCATATGATGCCCCCATAAACTGCTGTTTGTCTGTTGAATGTGCATTCTGTATTCAGCGCTAACAATATACGGGGAAAACTGCGAGAAGGTTCTGCTGAGAAATATCGGCCTCTGTAATCGGCAGAAGTGCTAACAGAAATTCTCCACACCTCTAAGCTAAAAGAGGCACTGCAGCTGTGAAAGCTGGACTCTGACGTCACCAACATTAGTATCGGGTGGGACGTGCACTGTACGTCTATGCAGTAAAATGAGGAGCTTTCTTATTAATATCCATGTTTGTATCTGTTCCTGGGGGTGTGTGTGTGTGAGTGCATGGGTGCGTGCGCGTGCGTGTGTTGATACGCTCGTTAGATTAGTCTCGAGTCTCATTGTTGCTCCTGCTTTGATGAATTGGTAACACTTTGCAATGAGGGTACATTAATTAACATTTGCTAATGCGGTAAGAAGCATTAACTATCAGTTAAATAACAGTAAACTAATGGGTCTACGAATCATTTACTAATAGTGTTCATGTTAACTAAGGTATTAGTTTATACATTATTGAATAGTTTGATAGTTTGAGGTGTTACTTAAGGGATACTTAAGGGGATGTATCAACTTCATAATAAGGATGTCAAAGAGCATTAATAAATGGTAAGTTAAGGTTACCTAACCCTCAATTAGCTCTCTGATACATTTGTTAACTGTTAATTAATTGGTAGTTAATGTTTATGACTGCATTAACCACTGTACCCTTATTGTAAAGTGTTACCGATGAATTTTGCGACATTCATGAACTTTTTTACCTCATTGAGTCCGACCATTGAATTGTGTTTCTTAATGCAACCACTATGGCCAAGTGTAGTGTACGAGAGAAAGGGAAAAACCGAGGAAAGACATCTGCTTTTCACTGCGCTTCTTTTCCCTCCTTTTTGCACTTTAATATTTAATTGAGTCTGAATGCTAGCATTCCCTGTTGATTCTTGACTGCACAATCGCTGAGCCAGTGTTGGGTTGGGATGTAAGACTGTGAGGTGCTTAGACCTCTAGCCGGTGCATCTGTACTGGCTAAATAAAAATTCAGTTTGTTTTAAAAGACATTTAAACAGTCCCTACAATGCGATGGCCTTGATGCACTCCTCCGTATAGAACTACTGAGAGAATTCAATCATGTCTTTTCAATAAGAACCATCTGCTTTGTTTGAGCATCGATTCTGGCCATCATTATTGTAATTCAGCCGTACATTCGACAAAGTAAATACAGTTTTATTTTCATAAAATGAATTTTCACCAGGATACTGCATAACATCCTGACAAGCATTTGAGTGAATAGACATGATTATGGTCTACCACTGAAGCTGTTTTAAACTGCACATCAGAATGTAGAAGGCACACATTAAGTATTAAAACACCAGAGGTGGCCGAGGGAAGAGAATGAATAGGAATGAATATTGCATGGATAGGGAAAGGGTTTTTCTCTAGCCCTCCTGAATGACAAAGTCTATTTATGCATTTAATACTTCACCCTTTGACCCCTAGGAGGCTGACGTGCTTTGTAAATAAAACAAATGAACAAGGTGACATGGTGTAAATCCCACGGTGAGCCGCTGACATCAAATCATTTCCTTATTTAAACCTGATAAGTTATGTCATTGGTCACAACGGGCAGATGACTGTGGAATAGATATGGTTACCTCCCAAATTAGCATAAGCAATACAAAAATGAGTATAATACTGTGTTTTGTTCATGATATACAAAATTTCGATGTTATTGGTAAATCAGGTCAGATGCGGGTGCATTACAATTGGTGAGCTTAAGAATCAATCCAAACAATAAAAGACCTTTTCCCTTTTGGTCCTTTTGATTTATGACCTTTTTAAAATGTTGAGTCTATTGTTTATGTGCTGTCTTTAAGATAGTATTAATGGCTGAACCCATGTATTGGCAGCATCTCTTGCTTGCTGGCCTGGCTTATCTGTGGGTGGAGAAAATGGGTGTTTTATAATGACCTATTATATACAGTACACCTGAAATGTGAAAAATAAGTGTTTTGACTCAGAGGATGTTATTCTGTGGTTGAAGGTGAGCGGCTCTTGCCTTTGTCAGGGTTATAGGCCAGAATGCACTCTCTCTGGAATCTGTTATTTCCATCTGTGTTAATCAGATCAGTTATTTTCTGTATGCGTCAGACGACGCTGTGCTAGTCGATCTTTCAAGTCAACAGATGCATATGTGTGGCAATCTGTGCAGATTTTCTGAATGCACTCCCACAAAGTATTTGGCATGCGAGTGTGTCTTCTCTCATTCAGTGCCTCCGCTGTTTATCCACCGAGAAATAAATTAACATCTGACACTGTGGCATTATTTTGGTGCTGGCGTATGATTCCATTTTTGGAGGTGTTGATTGCTATGTGCTCGCCATGGCTATGAACAGCCTGCTGAGTCCAGAGACGCTTGCAGGCCCTGAAAAGGCTTACTGGACGAAGTGGTGTTTGCCCAGAGCTGTGCATCCAGCTTTTCCCTTCCTTGTTGAAACACTGTGCAGGCCAGGCACTTTCAATTAAGAGTCATCTTAGGATAGTTGTTTGTTTCCCTTCTCTGTCTATAAAACCAAAATCATCAAATCTGGCAGGGTGACAGTGCCCTCGACCAAGTATCCCCATCCTCAGTGCCACTTGGTGGTGCTGTGGCAGTCGAATAAATTTTCATTTGGAAGTCGTTTATTGCTGCCTTTGATGCGATTTTTGAGCAAAAAGCAAATTCATGCTGAAAATGCAATTATCTTAATAGGAATTTTTCCAGCCTCTTGCACATTTTTTTTAGGCAAAACCTCACTAATCATTAATATCTAACTGGTCTTGATGGCCTAAAATTGATATTACTTACAGTAAAAATCCTTTATGATGGAAAATTGCCCTTTTTTTTTTTTTTTTTTTCAAACCCTGTCTTTTACAGTTCTCCAATTTACTGGAGAGTATTTGGGATGTACCACACTTCCACTGTTTGACAGTTCCGTAGGTTTCTCAGCAAATTATTGGATTTTTGAAAATTTATTTTTTTTTAATTGTATTTATGAATGTATGTGCATGTTATTCGATGAATTTGGCATCCACATTCCCACCTGAATCTAGGATTCCCAATCAATGGACTATGGACAAGTATGCTCATACATGACTCACGCTGCCACCTGTGGTTCTCCTGTGAAACATGCCCTTATCGAGCCCAGTCTCATTCCGTCTCGTCGGGTAGTGACACCCTCTGAACAAGTGTCAATATATGATGAAAAAGGAGGCTTTTGGCTTTCTTATTTGATGACAGTTTAAAACAAACCCTAACACCTTACCCAAATCCTAACCCACACATCGTATATTGGGCCTGATGTATGTACGTTTGCGACCGCAGCGTTATCTGCGACTTGCACTGTCCGTATAATGCGCGCGCTGTGCCTTTTCATTTTGCATGGTATGTATCAAGACAGCGGCCACTTGCGTAATCAGCGCATGTTACCGCCCATGAACGTAATCTGCGACCGCAATAAAAGTGCAGGAATTGCAACGTGGACAGGGGTTTGACAACTGCTGGTATGGAGTGTGAACGCTGAGTCTGCGGTTCGATGTCATCTCTGATTTCTTCCAATAATTGCATTATTGCGTGACTTCTTAATCTGTAACGCTTGATGATTTTCTGTTCACTCAATTGAAAAAGAGTCATTCTTGCGGCAAAAATCCTCTCAGCTCGTCTCACTATCCGGTGTCTTCGTCTCGCTCAGATAACTGTTGCCATTCTTATTGAAAGTCTACCCTACACAACCAAACCAAACGCGCTTCCTGGATTACACCTGCTTTCATGGGGTGTAGAATTTCCGCCACAAAACAGGTGTCCGCTCTCACCTGCATTTTAAGTACATACCAGGGAATACATAATTAGTCGTTAAATGCGCATCTCTTCCCATTTTTTGCGCGAACCTCCCACTTCAACCTCGACCCTCCCACAAATGCATATGCATGAGTTCTTGCCATTCTGCGCTTCACAAGAAGGCAGATTGCGTTTCCAGTCTTGTACGGTGTGTTCGTACATACCACGCAATGATTTTATGCGCACATTTGCGAAGAAATTACGTTTAAAACAGGCGCTAACTTGTTAGTACATCAGCCCCTTTGACGCTTGTCAGGTACAGTTTCTATATGACGAGTCAGGATGAGAATGCGCTGACCCATCAGCCTCAGCTTATTTTCGCCCGTGGTCACAGTCCTAGCATGCGCTTAATGTGGATGGTGGAAACATCTGCTTACTTACAAAGCAACTGATGAATGTCCTGGCAGTAGGAGGTGCTTCAACTATCAATAATGCTAACCCAAACCAACTGTCCCCCCCATTTCCCTGAGCAGCGTGACTCAAATTACGCACTCCTGGCTACATTCGGGACTGGCATGGCTCAGACTAAGTAATCACGCTTATTCTCCATGTGGCACCTTTACCATGTGAGCCAACTTAGCAGCCTATGAATTGCATTTTCCACAGTATCATGCAGTTTATCCACATTTTTTTTCGTAGCCCATAATTCTTATTTAACTTCACTGACGGCCAGTTATGTTTATTTCATTTTATGATCTGCAACAATGTTTCAACAATGCATCCATAGGCCATTATTTATCATCATGCATGTACACCTGTCTGAGGATTCTCAGAGACGGAGACAGAGAGAAAGAGAGAGGCCAGCGACTGAATATAATGATTCTTTAAGTCATGTGTGTGGCGAGAGAATGCTGTGATTCAAGAAAGGAGTGAACAGAATGGAATGAACAGAATGGAGAAAAAGAGGGACAGGGAGAGGATGATAAAGATGGTGTGAGAAAACAAGCTAATTCAGATGCAGAGCCGTTGAAAATGGGTTCCTGATGAAATTAAACAAGCGAGATGTTGCTCTGAGTTAATAATGCATTCATACCACACAAAATTGTCTCCCGCTGCCCCTGCCGCCCACGCCGCCATTCTGCATGAAGGTTTTACTTATATTGATAAGAAAAGGCTGCAGGAACCAAACAGCTCCTGAGGAAGCTCGGATTTTTGAATGCCAGGGTACAGAATATCACCAACGCTTTCTGGAAAGGAAAGCATCCTTAGCATGTTGAGCTTTGCAGAATGTGGCACAAGAGGCACCTTCATGACCCAGATTCAGAGCTTTAGTTACAGAGTGGCATGTCCAGCTGGCTAGCACATGCCAACATGAACACAAAAAAACGCACATAAACACAGATGTACCCATGTTATGAGTCTGTGAGCAAATGCATATGGCTGCGCATCCACATAAACAGGCACAAACATACATGCACACGCTCACACGTGCACATGCATTAGTTATCAGCGGCTTTAGTTGTGCTACACATTCTGTTTAATTATTCCTCAGCCGTTTTCATCCTTATACAGCTGAGTGCTCAGGAGGGTCCAGTAATGCAGGAAGACAGATGCGCACCAGGGAGCCTGGAGCCAGCGTACCATAGTGCTTCAGACCAAGACAATGCTTTGAGTCCTATTCCCAGGTGTGGGACTGATGGAAGGAGAGTGCTTAACCAGTTGTTCTTCAGGAAATACTCGGCTTTGCCGACGGAGGACTCTTGAAGTGTAATCTCTATTCAGTATAAAAATGAGAGACTAGGCTATAGTCATGATTATAACTACCACTAGTAATTCTGATTTTGTTGACTAGTTATTATTTTATGGTAATACTGTTACTATGACTGCTACTACTACAAACACAGATTAGTATGAGAGCATTCTTTCCTCTGTTTACTGTCTTTGCTTTTGGTGATACCTGTAGTGTTTTATGTCTCCTGCAAACATTGAGGAGTGGAACAGTGAAAATTACATCTGCAGCATGTGCCATGTTACTTTACCATGTGTGCCTGTATCACAGTGCTGCGAATATGTATTTGCCCCCTTCATAAATCCTTCAATTTTTGCTTATTTTTCTTCCTGAATTGTTTCAGATCATTCAATTTATTTTACATAATTTAAGACAAAGACAATGCAAGTAAACACAAAATGCGGCTTTTCGATGAAGCTGAAGAAGGTATAGAGTTTTTCAAAACCTATATCATCCATGTGAAAAATTAATCTCCCCCTTAAACCTAGTAACTGGTCGTGCCACTCTGGGCAGCAACAACTGCAATCAAACATTTGCGATAAGCGGTAATGAGTTTCTTACATTGCTGTTCTTTGCAGAATTGTTTTAATTCAGCCACCCACTCTGAAGAGTTTTTGAGCATGAACTGCCAGTTTGAGGTCATGCCACAGCATCTCAATCCAAATCAATTCAGGACCTTGACTAGACCAAAACCTTCATTTTGTTTCTTTTGAGCTATTCAGAGGTGGACTTGCGTGCTTTGGACCATTGTCCCGCTGCATAACTTAACTGTGCTTGAGCTTTAGGTCACAAACTGATGGTCTCATATTCTCCTTAAAGATTTTCTGGTAGAGAGCAGAATTCATAATTCCATCAGTTATGGCAAGTCACCCAAGTCCTGAAGCATCACAGCAGCCCAGACCATCACACTACCACCACCATGTGCGACTATTGTACAATGGACAATTTATGTTTGCATTATGCCAGCAGTCTTGGGACTCATGTGTTCCAAAAAGTTCTTCCTTTGACTCATCAGTCTACAGAATATTATACCAAATCTCTTTGGGGGTCATCAAGATGTTTTTAGGCAAGAGTGAGATGAGCCTTAGTGTTCTTTCTGTTCAGCAGCTGTGTTCGCTGAGCTGCTCTCTTAGGGATGCTGTTTTGCCCTGTCTCTTTCTTAATGTGGAACTTTGAACACTGACCTTAACTGACGCAAGTAAGGCCTACAGTTCTTTAGATGTTTGTCTGGGCTCTTTAGTGACTCCCAGGATGAGTCATTGATAAAGGCTCTCATCATGGTTTGCAGGAGTCCCAGAGCCTTAGAAATGGCTTTTTAACCTTTTTCACTCTTTTTCACTCTGTTTGGGTGTCACTGACTTTCTTTCTAATCTGTTCTTGAATTTTTTTGGGATCACAGAATAATGTGATTTTTTTTTTTTTTGCTTATTTCACAGTGCCAGAAAGGTTTTACTGAAGTGATGCTAAGATTCAAAAGGGTCGGGAGTAATCATGCCTGCGTGTGTCTTGTGAAATTGAATCCAGTTATCAATTAACTTGATTGGTTAACTCAGTAAGTAAGGGGCAATTACTTTTTCTCACAGGGCCAGATAGGGTTGGATAGTTTTTTTCCTTTCAATAAGTTAAACCGTCATTTAAAAACTGCATTTTGTGTTTACATTTTGTGTTTATCGAATATTAAAATTAATTTGATGATCTGCAAAATGTACAGGTAACAAATATGCAAAAATAAAATGAACAAGGAAGGGGGGCAAATACATTTTTTTCTTTTTTTTTTTTTTACAGCACTGTACATTTGAATAATTCACTGCTTCTTAACCAAGGCTCCTCTGGTCCTGCATTTCCTTCATCATCCACAGTGTTCGGCCCTCCGGCCGTCTTTGCATTACTGCTGTTAAATACCCAGCCTCTGAGGCTCACTGGGATGCCAGCCTTCAACAGAAACATGCCTACACATTGAACTCTTTAAAATTCCCTCTTGTGGAAAGGGGGGAAATTGCAAAGTTGAGCGATCTGTCAGTGGAAATCCCATTACAGGTGCAGACTACATCCATAATAATCAGACTGTCCTTCACTACCCCTGGCTTCCCTCGGTAGCGGGACTCCCTGCTGACTCTGGTGGAGGTCTGTGGAAGACCATTTGTCATGCACTGGAACGGTAGAGCCCGGTCACCTACATGTTTTATTCCTTTTCATCAATGGCAGCCAGCCCCGTGAATATTCCCATCACAGAGCAGCGTGTCAGTTCTGTGCGGGACAAGCAGCAGACGAGAGTGTATTGCCTTCAGCTGCTATAAAGAAGGCAATGGGTGGTGCCTCAGGCTTTGACTGAGTGGCTCTCAGAAGCATAGGGGCCGAGGAAGGAACTGAAACCTTGGAAGAAGATAAGTATGCCCCGGGAGGGAGTTGAGGTTAGTTAGGCAGTTACAATGGGCTGGGGGTTACTAATTTACACAATGTGGGTAGGAGTGCCACAGAAAGCCCCTACATCAGGACTGATATTAAAGAAAAGAGTGCCTTTTGTCCAAAAGTAATGTCCCATTGGATATAGGCTCCATGATTAGTGTCACAGTATTCAGTATTGAGAGTAAGCCCATGGTCCATTAATCATACCTTGTACCCTAGGTTGTAGCCCCGAATTGTACATTAATTAATGTCCAGAAAATAGTCATGAGGGTCCAGAAAATGGGGTCATACACTGCACCATGGAATTTAGACTTTATAGACTAGGAAGCAGACCTTTAGTATGTCCAGTGTGTTAAACCCCTTCTGATGTTCTTTTCCCTTAGTCTCCATTAGGTGGGCATTATGGCAACCCTATCCATACAGAAAGCAGCTAAACACACTTTGGTCTCTACCTTTGTGATCAGAGAACAAACTATAAATTGCTGCACATAAGTTCATTTCAGCTGTGTTGAAGTAGGTATTTGCAAGTTCAACGATGAATAGTTGAAGCACTGTCTGAGTTGCTGTGCTTAAGCCTTCACTATGAGAAAGGGTTTTGGGCAAAAAAAAAGTCAATTAAAATAAATTACTGTTCATTTTAATTAACAAGGTCAGACAACTGCTTATCACTTTTCAGCTAGCTAGACTATCGCGTAAAATTACTATGATGGAAAATATAGCTATGGATCAAAATATCCATAGTATATCAGCATTAATTACACTGAGACAATGCGTAACGTGTGGGATGGGAAAGAGGAATGCTCAGGAGGAGGGGCGAGACAGGATATTATAATCAATCAGTTAAGAAAACAGCAGTGAAACTGTCATAGGCAGCTGGATTGCAGGGGAGACAATTGATGAAAGGAGTGTGACCTGACAGAGCCTATTGTTATTTGTTAATCTATTGATACATAATGGCTCTGGGATTTAGCTTCTCAAAATCAAGCAATTCTTAAGAGTTCCTGGAACCAGAAAATGAAGAACTGAGAAAGTAGGTAAATATGTCCTAGTTTACTTTTGGGAAATAAATGAATGAAAAAAAGAATAAATAAATAATGTTTTTTCAGTATTGGGGCAGTGAAGCAGTTCTGAAAAGGCTGCAATTCCTTCACAGCTCAGTTACTATTGATGTGAATACCCTCAATGATTCTGACAAAGTTCACTTGGTAAGGACTGGAGAACTCTGATGTTAAGGTTAGCACTTTCATTCAATGGTATTTGCATCCATATTGTGTGAAAATTGTGGGAGTTAGAGCTTGTTCAAATTGTGTCATTGTCCACACACTTTTAGACGTTACTTTTCTTTTGCAAGTTATCAGCTTACCGTGCCGTTAAGGGAAAAGAAAGTGAAATATATCGCTGGTAACGTTGATTAATGTTATTTGAAGTACTCGGCTGGAAAAGAGATGCGAATAATGGGGCATCATCAAAACCGTGAAATTCTGTGCAAATTGTAATTGTTATCCTGCTTCCACATGAGCTCTAGTTACGGGTATTAGCAGGGAGATGAATTGGAGACATGTAATGACAAAATGTTGCTAAATTCCCGCTGTTTCACAGAATCATATAACTGAGAATCTTGACTGGGTTTCCTCATGTATTGACAGGCATATACAATGACAGATTTTAAGCCTAGCTATGGTGAACTTGCTGTGGTGCAATCAAAGAAGGGTCATCCTTGACACTGCCCACTTGCCTCAGTGATTATATTTCAAATCCATTTTACTGATCTTAGCTTTTCAATAGCTGTTGCCAGTGAGGAACGAAAATCCAGGCTGCCTCTGCTTCTACAACAAGAGTGTAGCTTAGCTTCTGTTGCCTATTTCTGCTTCTCCAACTCAACAGGCTTTGTAACCCTACTCATCTGTCTGCACTCAAAAAAGAGCACAGAAACATCCAAATCCTGTTTTCGAGAAAAAAAAAACAAAACAAATTCAGATAATGGAGTGAATCAGAGAGTTGGCCAAAGACTGCCAGGCCATCACAGATATGCCATCACAGGTTTATTTTGGTGAAAAGCTGGCACAGTACCCCTTTAAAGGTTTTGCCTGTATTCCTGTTTAGCTGCCTTTGTGCTTGTAATGTACTGGCGTCCTTGTCCTTGCAAGATATTCTGTAGGTACTTTTCCTGAAGCCAGGAAAATAACTGACGAAGGCATTTTATTTAAAATCAGTACATGAATGTACTGTAGGAGCAGCAGTACAATAAGGTGATAAAAATGTATTAAGTCAAAGCATGAGTTATTGTCTCATTGACTTACTGGGCCGTTAAGATGTCTTCATTGATTTTATTGCAGGCAAGCTGATACAAGGCACACAAAATAGGGTTGGAATTCCCTTAAATATGTTCTGTGAAAAAGTACATACAATTGACGGCATGATGAATCTTGACTTAAATTTGACTGAAACTTAAACTTGACTGAATTTCTTTTGAAAACAAATTATTAATTTCCAAATATACAAATATGTATCTGGTTTCAAATGTGACATTATGAGTTAAATGGGATGCCAAATGTTCAGCTCATCTGACTGTTTTCCTTTAAGTACGAAACATTATTCAAGTTAATAATTAAAGAAAGCAATTGTCTGTTCAATATTACATCATTCATCAAATAACCTCTGTTGAGGACTGGCTTTAATGTATATTTTATGGTGCTCCCTCTGTGGTTATAAATTTATTTCAAAATTGTCTCTGCACAAGAGAACTGTTCACCCATTGCTATTAAAATAGTCTTATACGGCAGACACATTTAAAATTTGTTGTGATCTATTTTGTTGCCCTTCTAGAGATCATTTTTAGTGGCTTTATTATTACTAAGCATAAACAATCTCTTTCGCAGAAGGATGCAGTGATCACTTAGTAAGAACGGTACATCAGGCTGCAATTGCATGATCAAGTCTTGGTCTGTTTATTCGTGGGACCTGGGACATGGACGTTAGTGATCTAAAACAACATGTAGCTAATCACAGTTTAGTCTGGTCTGCTGCTGTTGTTTCAATGTAATTGCAAAAATGACTGGATAGATAATAGTAGAGCTAATGGTTTTAGTTGCTTTGTTGAAATAATGGCTTTCGGCTAATTTCACATAAGTGAATCTGACACAGAGAGCTCAGGGACTTCCTCATGTTCAACAAACAGAAATATGCAACCCCATAAGACAGATTTTACAGAACTAACTAGCATTCTGTTCACATACTTAATTCCAGCGTGTAACAGAACACCTTATATAAGGAGGTGCTAAGGTAGGAGGAAAGAGTTAAATAAATCATGTTTTTTTCTTGAGATGGTTCCATTAGTGGGAACATTAAAATGAGGAATATTAATGAAAGTACAGGGAAAATGGCAGCAAGTCACTGAATGTGACTCAATATTCAAAGTGCTTTTACACTTCTTCATGTTCTTGGCATTCCTTGCTGGCTTTGCCCTTTGTAATGCGTCACCTGACGCTGTCAGACACCAACAGAGCGAGGCAGAATCCAGGACTTCAGATGTGAATTTTCTTCCATTTAAAGTGTGAGAATCCCTGGCCTGGAGTGTGAGGTGTCTTCAAGAGTATTAATACACTGAAGTTAGTTGATGAGTGTCTCTGTTGTCCAGACCATGGTCAGATACTTTAAGCACTGTCATGAGGTCAAAAGTGACCGTCAGGGAAATCTTGCTGCGTGATCTAGGGAGGGAGGAAGTAGGGGAGGAGCATGGTGGGGATTTTTTTTTTTTTAATCCTGAGGGATGCTTGTGAGTTTAGGGTTCAAGCCAGTGGGGTTTTTTTTTTTTTTCCCCTCTGATGTGACAAGTAATAAGTGCTGTACTAATAAATCTGAATTTAGATCAAGAGCCACTGAGACACAGTGGGCTATGCAGCGACATTCTCTTAAAATTATCTAATGTTTTCTCTTATTTTTTAATTAAATCTGCTCTTACCCATATGTGCTGAATGATGAATCCCATTTGCAAATTGGAGGCCTGTGATCGGTTAGTGGCTATTAGCATGGGTAATGCCCACTAAACACCATATTCGGGCAGGTGTTGTGCCATTTGCAAATGTCAAATTTGGCACAACAGTTGGAGAGATGCCACCAAGAAAAAAGGTTGTAAGAAGAACTTCAGCAGCATTGAAATTGAAGTATTGTTAATTCCACTTAAACAAAGTAAGTGAGAACTTCCAGAGTTATATAGTATTAATTGGGATCAATTGACCAATAGTATTTTTAACCACAAATGAAATCATCCAATAATTAAAATTTCTTAAGACATAATAATCTACAACGTAAATTTGATTCTATTACATATATGTCAACCTATATGGATTGCTCGTACGTAAAACGAATTTTCCACAATTACACAGCTTAAGGGTATTCAAATAAACATATAAAGATTTCTCATTCCAGCCGTGAAGCGTAGCTGGTTAAACCAGCCGCAAAGTGTAGCTGGTATTGGAATTCTGTCTGTCTGTTTGCCTAAAAACAACAACATCGGAGCTGTTTTTGATTCAACCTTAAGACGTTGCATGTCACTAGCTGGGATAAAAAGAAACTTTGAGTTCGGAGATGGGATATGATAGGCACAATAGCTGATGTTTATCATCATAATACATGTTCAAATCAAGCCCTGCTTCTGGCATTCACCCTGCTGTCATCGTGGCTGGTTTGATTCCAGATGGTCGCTAGTTAGAAAAAAACTTTGATCAAAATATTGATTATTGGAAGCTATTTATTTTGACAGCGATGAAATAGCACGTGAACACACACCTCGGTAAACAAACAACTACCAGATGCTTCTTTTCTCAGCACAACACAATTTGCTGCTGGCCACAGTGGACAACTTTTCGGAACTTCTGCTCATCATGCGGTTAAACCATATAGACCGTATTAAACAAGGTACGGTCTGCACAATCACCATAAGTATCAAATGCATGCGTACAAACACACGACAAATTATCAAGAACAGCTTGAATCCTGAGGCTGCACAACATTGGCTATTACTGGACGTCACCCTTCTCCCTCATGATATACGACTGGAATGATAAGAATATGGATAAGAGATTGGCGATTTTGGTCAAGATTTTCATGGAGTAAATGCCCAGTTGAGTTTCCCTGACACGCCCATATGTAACTTTGGCATGTGCATGGTAATTTGCACAGTTCTGGATGAGGCTTTGAAGTTTTTTTATTGTCACGCTTAGATAGAAAGCTTTTTACGCTATAACTGGAGATTATACAAGTGGCTACCCAAAGAGGCTGACATGTATGCTATTGTGCATTTTTTAATGTTCCTAATATGTAAAACATATGTTTCCATGCATTGGATTTACAATTTGTGGACTGTATAAACGGAATGTTTTTCTCTTTTCTAAGTCAGAGTGCTCTTGACCACTCGTAAAATTTTCTCTTACCGAAGCGAGAGAGCAAAAATAAGAATACATTGGCGAATCCCGGAAATCAATGTGTACTAAAAAAAAAAAGATAAAATAGTGGATATGAGTAAAATTAAGAGAAAAATTGTTCATATATCTCTTCCTGCATGAGGCCCAATGCTTTGTCTTAGTAAATTTTGAGCAGGTGTTATGCAGCTAGTGGCCAATAGAGGGAGTACTGTGAATCAGAGTACTCCAGCTGTGAGTTGTTCCAATCCAGTGTCTTTGGCAGGGATGCCAACCTGGAGAAAGCTAGTGCAGCTCAGTCAAAATAAAGCTAGAAACCATGTGGAATAGCCTATGCAGTGACAGGCAGGAGCAGGAGAGTGAGGCAGAGAGAGACAGACTCCTTCAGCTCATACAAGGGCTACCCTTTGGATGACTGTTTCAGCTTCCAGGGCCGATGGACTTTTTTTGTCCATCAATTGTCTTGTAAAAAAAAAAAATGTTTATTGTATCAACTCTGACTCTTTGAGTTTCCACTCCTAATTTCTGCACCTAGAGTCGGTGAACCTCTCAGCAGTTCTTTCAGCCTCTAGACATTGGATACAGTACCTAGTTACTTCGCTTAATTAATTCAGAAGGGTTTTTTGCGTTGAGACATTGCTTTGGCTTTATTGATCAGTCATGCTCCGCCTCAGGGACTCGTGAGGCAAAAAAGTGCAATGATCACCGGCTACATCTAGGTATGCAGACGTATGGGCTAATAAGATATGTGTTCTGCCTTCTACCAAGGCTGTCCTGCAACATTGTACAACAACAGACCATTATTTCTAATTGTTGAAAGCTCTTATGACCTTTTAGAATGTATGTGCCATGTGCATTTACTTTTAAGTAATGTATATGACGCACTTTAATTGTTTCTATATTTGCAGGCTTTTAAATTCTGAAGCTGTGAAACTCCAGTTTACTGCTGCCAAATTGCATAAGAATGTTTTTCCTCCTAAAAACTAAGAAAAGCTGTCTCTGGTTAATTTTGGTCAATCTCTTGACAGTGGCATATAAAAAAGACTGAGTGTGCCAGTTAATAACATAGAGGTGTATTCCACCCAAGGGTCAAATGACTAGTGTGACAAAAATCTCTGTATCTCAGAAAATGCCAGAATATGATTCACAGCTTTTTAGAAACTGGGCAACTGCAGTTGTCTATCCATTTTCTATCAAAGTCCAGTTAGTAATACTTCTTTTCATCAACGTATGTATACAAAATGTTTAACAATCAAGAATCAAAATTGAAATTCAGGTTTTGGAAGTGTTTTGCAGATGAGCAACAGCAAGTAGGAAGGAAATGACACCTATCTGGAGTATGTATTTACTGTAAATGTTCACAAAATATTTTCAGAAAAAATTAGTGCCTATGTTGAAATTTTTAACCATTCAAATTCTGGAGCAGTTTAAAAAAAAAACAAAAATAAGAGCCCATTTTTTTTCCTGTTTTTTTCATCTCGTATCATAGAAAGCTCTGTTTGCCAAACACTATAAAGGCCAGGAATATGCAATAAGCAAGCTAACAAAGGTGAAAATTGATTGAAAAATGACACAACTGCAAGCAAACAGAAAATACTGCAGCGTATATGGCAATGTAGTTATTAGAATAAGACTTAAAAGCTTGGCTATACTTTCCTCTGGAAAAACAAACTCCCTTCAACCGAAATAGTGCGGCCGAAAGCATATATGATGTGTGATTGGTTATAGGACTCATTAAAAAAAAAAAAAAAAAAAAACTGACACATTGGTTACCATGTAATGATGCAAAAGGGAAGAGACTTCCACAAACCTGGGTATAATGAGATGGTCCAGCATCTCAGTCAAGAAAACTCAGGGAATAAACAATGGTCGCTCATAAAATTCACCAATTATGTTCTGAGACCATCTAAGAAACAAAGCAATGAAGCTCTAGGCTGAGATAAAGTGGGTTTGCTTTACAAGGAAACTTGATATACAAATTTTTGAGTGATTTGCCTTGCACCTGTTGATTACCTTACAAAAATCATACTCAGATAAACAGCAAATAAATGAAACATTCAAATAGTTTTTCTTGAAACCCAAATACTTCACAATTTTCAAAACTAATTTTGAGGATTACTAAAATTGTGCATGGTTTACTGGGGCATTGATAAGGGGGAGGGACCTGCAATAAATATAGGCAAGAGAGAACCATTGTTGAAATGTTGGTGAAGGCTATAACTTGATATTTTGACCAGAGCAATGACTAAGTGGTTGTCTCAAAAAGATTCTGAATGATAATACTGATGTGATTTGTATATTTTAGTAAATTATTAGTTAATAATTCCAACATTAGTAATATTAGTAAATTATTAAATCAATTGATTTATGTAAATTACATCGCGCCTGGTTACAGCAAGGGGGTGCTGGGTTGGAACATGTTAAAAACTGTAAAATGACCATTGAATATGAAAAAATAGAAATGTTAGTTGATGGATTATGCAATGTCACATTGTCTCACCCAGATAATAAATTATAGTAGTCCATACGAAAATGTGAAGTCATTATAATGACATGATCCCCTCCTTTCCTATGCAGTGGCTTTAATTATTTTAATAGTTTTGATTTCTCAATTTTAATTAGATTTTTGTTATGATTCAGGAGTTAATGTTAGTTAAAAACCTTACTCCTCATTAGGAAGACATTATGAGCTCAAAATCAGCCCATTGAAACATGAATATTTAAATACAGTGGTGTAGGTTGGAGGCTCTGTCAGTTTTGTTGCTATGAGCTGGAGGGTGCTTAGTAACTTATTTACGATGGATACAGGAACTACTCATGACCTCGGGCATCTGACCAATCATGGCACACAGGCTCATTCCTGACACTTACTTTCTCCACCAATCAGGGACTGGCATGGCATGATCCCTTCCTAGTTTGGTGGAACATGTGCCGCCATTGCTTTGGGGCTGGATGAGGCTCACATGTTTTTGAATTTTCAAGATATTTCCTAATTTTCTTTGGAAGCAGCAATTCCAGGGAATTCACTTTTTATTTATGTGATCCAATGGTATTGAGCATCTTACATGATTGATTTATTGAGTCTTAATTGAGTGCTGAAGCTTGGAGCTAGAAAGGTTTGATGGCACTGAACTTATAGGTCTGATTGAGGATGACACATAAAACAGATCAATACATTGCGAGTAAGGTGTTCCAAAACTGACCCTCACAGAGAAGATAATTGGCAATTTTCCTTGTACTGCTGATCATTATTGAGTGAATTCCCCACTTTTGTTGTCAATGCTTACTTTCTTGGTTGATGCTTTTGTCAAGGATAGGTCACAAGGCTGCATTGAGACATTGAGTTGCCTGGCCTTGGCAATGCACTGCATATCTTGATGTCTACATAATTACAACATGTATTGGCGGTGCAGAAAAAAACACAAGTTGAACAAGTTAGGAAATTCTGCCCCCATTACTTTTTTATTAATATTTTTCTTTCCTGTGTATTTTTCAAGTAATTTATTTTGAATCAATTTGGTGTCATGGGTCAAGTGAAGCTGCTGAGCATTGCCATTTTGATGAAATGAAATTTGTTCCGCAAAACTGAAGTGTTGTACAAACACATTTGAATGGATTTGTTCATTAGACAGGTTTTGATGTTGGTTAAAAGAAACAGTGGCCCTGTGTACCGACTGTGGCCTGGTTTGACTCAAAAATAATTAGCACACTCAAGCAAAGAGAAAGCACATTCCCTATAGAAATTTATATAAAGAAATTGTTTTGGGTGTGACAAATTTCTTGTGTTTCTGTATACATCTATCTAACTGCTGCCATTTTAAATGATATTGAGTCAGTCCTTAGCTTGGTGGACCAGCACCTGTATATTGTCAACCCCATTGAGAGTCAGACATACGTAGGTTGAGAGTTCTACTGAATTGTTTTTCCAACAAAGTTCTTTTTTGTTTGATCCTTTTGTTTGTTTGATGCCCTTTGGACTTTGTGGGACTAGACAGATGCTGAGAGTTTGACCCCGCTGTTAGAATTGACAAACCGCAAAACCTCAGATGGTGGACTCAGAAATGCAACTACATTTCAGTTTCCTGACGCAGAGGCTTCAGGCAAAAGCCTATCCAAAAGGAAGAAAAAAAAAAAAGAAAATCCCCTGGCAATATAAATGGAGAGTAAAATCCTAATTTTTATTCATAGAAAACTTGGCCACATTTTCCTGTTTTCTCCCCACAGTAAAATCCCTTCTGGCTCTTGTTATGTGACTCCAGCTGCAGCTTCAATGCACAGTCATTTTCTTGCTGAGTTGAGATGAGGAGGTGCTGCATGTCTGTCTAGCGGCCAGTTTCAACAACTCCGGGTCTTTCAGAACGAGGGTTGGGTCCCCACTGTGAGATATTTGTGTTTGTTGTGTTGAGTGCTAATTGCGACCTCCTCGGGAGTTGTAAAGTAGGCTCGTTCAATCAGAGCTTCGGCTGCAATTATGGCATCGGGCCTTATTAAATTCTATAGGATACATAAAACTGCAGGACAGAAACAAATGGTCTCCTTAGCTAACCTATGAGCTTGTGTCTTTAACCTCTTCCACTCAAGGGGCAAATGTGTAAAATTCCACCTGTTTTAACCACTGTTATGAATAGCTCTTTACCTCTAAAGCAGTAAATGTGATAAACATGGTTCAGATTTTTTTTTTAATTGGCGCACAGCACCTTTATGACTAAATAGTCATTTTCCACTTAGGCCTATATCTACTTTCTAGTACTTATTTTTATCAACTTACTGTGCATACAGTGAATCTCTAAAAATCAAAAATCATATTAAAATTTTGGAGATTTGTTTTTGTTGATGAACAACTTCAGGTATGGAGGAAATTACAATAATCTAGTGTACATGCATGTCCTCAAAAAAAAAAAAAATATATATATATATATATATATATATATATATATATATGATGAAATGTTTGACCATTCAAATTTTGGTGCAGTTTCTCAAAAAGAAAAAGAGCCCATTTTCACTTGTCTTTTTTTTTTATCTAGTATGATAGAATGCCCAGTATCACAAAAAGTATAAAGACCAGGAATATGGTTCAGTGCTGTTCAGGGGCACCGCTAGCAATTTTGGGCCCTATGACTGGAAATCGATTTGGGCCCCCCAAATATAGCACACATGCATGCATGCGCGCGCGCACACACACACACACACACACACACACGCACACACGTATATGTGTGTCTGGTGCTCAGTATCTGAAACATCCCTGATTTCAGGCTCACTTGGTTTCTTCACTGCATCCTCATGGTCTGTGCTGCTGTCACTCAGACTGCCCTCCTTAGCCTCTTCTATTTGGCCACTGGTCTCCTCTGTGATTGCCTCATGGCTTTAAGATGGCCCTGACTCATAAGAATGACCCATAAGAATTGTATGTTCGGAATCTGTCATAGGCCTTAACAGTAGGCTGTTGGATACACATAGTTGTGATACAGGCTAACAATTTGATTGGAATGAACTGGGTATGGATAACCTGCAAGGAAACATCAACTTTGCATTTTAAACAAAACAAACTCACAAACCTGTCTTAGTGTGCCAGTTTTTCAGTTCATTTCAATAATTGTACACTAAGGTAGCCTGGCAAGTTTGCAAAAATATTCAGCTTGCAGAAATCTTAACCTCAAATCTTAACCTTTTATTCAGGGACTATTGTAGTCTATGTATCATTTTGTAGCATATAGTGCTCACCTTCCTCCCATGCGACAGTATCTTGATTATGGGGGGTTGAGGGAAGATTTCCTGGGGTTGCTGCATCTGTGCATAACGGCATTTAATATTAGAGGTGCATTTCGGAAAAATACGTTTTTGTCCATTTCCGGTCTTTTTTAAACATGAACGTGTTCTAGGGATCAAAGTAAATAATCCTACCGAAGAACTTTGTCCTGCGACGCACATTCGATGTGTATTTTGTGAAAACAAATTCTATTCAACCAAACCGATAGATTTCTCCAAAAACTACATCGGTTTGGTCGAATAGAATTTGTTTCCCCGAAATACATAGTGAATACACGTCGCAGGACAAAGTTCTTAGGTAAGATTATTTACTTTGATCCCTAGAACGCGTTCCTTTTAAAAAAAATCGGAAATTGACAAAAACTTATTTTTCCGAAATGCACCTTTAGCAATCTAGCCTACTGTGTGGACAGTGGGCTATTTTAAAGTAGCTACCACAAGTCAGGATGAAGGCAACAAACTCATTTATCTCTTTATGTGAACAAAAGAACACTAATCTCATATTCTGTCGCAAGATATTCATCAATGACAGTGCAAACGACGTTGTCATCCAGACAGTAGCCAAACTCAGCTATCCTAGCCATTTAGCTGGTCAGTTTGTCAATGGCTAAGTTAGATACATATTTCTTTTGAAAAAACTCAGTCATCAACTGCTGACCTTTCTTCTCTCTTTCTGTCCTTTCCTTTCTTCTCTGGCACCCTGACTTTCGCATCCTGCCTCTCTCATATTCAGTTCACCACTAATCTGAACTATGGGCACGCAGCCAGTTCAGGCAATAGTGTAACTTGGGCCGTTGAAAATTGAGAAACAAACAACAAATTGATCAAGTTATTACAAAAATTAAAATATAAAATTAAATTGTCCATATATTTTATTTACAAACATTTACAATAATAACAGTGGCCTCCATGGGGCCCCTTGTCAGTGCCAGGCCCCTAGAATCATCCAAGGTTACCCCCCACCCGTACGGTGCCGCTCTTAATACAAGGGAAGAATACTTTTGCTGACAAACAGTTAGATTTTACCAAACTCCACTATCTGATATTTAGTCTCAACAATGTATGTCCACACATGAAGCAATACATGGACTTAAAGTGCTGACGAAAACAACAAACAGCACTACATACTAGAGTTAGAATATATACATGCTTAATGTGGGAGATACACACTTAATGTGGGAGAATTAATAATATATACACGCAATAAATGGGGAATAAGACTATAAAAGACTAAAGTAACAACACTGGCATGTGGCTTACGCTGTTTACGAGACTTTGCAAAGACTAAGTGCGAGGCTCGGTCATAAAGAGCTCAACACCACCACACAGAGGATATGAACAGCAGATGTATACAATGATTGCAGGACTGAAGAATGCGGTCTAAATAGACCAGTGAGTTCGTAGGCTGGAGGCGTGGCTTTACATTAGTATGTTCAAAGTAAAGACAAATATAGCTGGCCCAGAAAACTGTAAAACGTTGAAAGTAAAGACAATCCAGGTAAAAACTGTTAATTCTGGTGCGTATATGGACACTCTAAAACATGTATGTAAATGCACCGCATGCTTTCAGGAAAAACAAAACCAGACAGTACATCGATTTCTCTGGGTGCAGCATTATGAGTGTTTTCTAACTTGGGGCTGTACTGTCTGTCACACTATCTAAACCTCAAAGAATTTCCTTTCATGAGTAAGACCGAAAAAATTTTTTGGTAATATTTGCCCATTATAACTTTATGTTGAGAGCAACCTTGTTGACCACCAGAGTCAAACTATACGCTAGCTAGCTATGTTAGCTATGAAAGCTGAGACTTTGCAAGAAGTTATATAACATTATAAAGTTAACTGTTAAACAAAATATATCAGGTATATTGGCATTTTTCTCCAAACTCATTTTTATGACTGGGTAATGTGACTTAGGTTGAGTGTCTAACATTATGAATCCGACTGTGGTTAGCTGGCTTGCTAACTTAGCTCTTATTTAAAATATTTTCAAAGAAAAAAAAGTTGAAGAGGTTGTGACAAGTTGCTGAAAGAAGGCAATGTTTTTCTGCCTCTGAGTCCTCCGTGCTCTGCAGTGAGCAAATTAAACTGGGAGACTTTTATAGGACAGGTCAGACTGTCTAGGCTTGGAGATGGAGCTAGAGAATCTATCTTCGGTTTCCTGACATTGATAAACACCCCTCTTTTGAGCGTCTAACGGCGATCATAGCCTGTCAAGATTCAAAATAACTGGAGAAAAAAAACATTTTTATTCTCAACATATAATATATGTTCTATTATAAACACTTGAATATAAAAACGATGTATTGAAATTGATTAAGGAATGTAAACTTTATTGTGCTTTTTAATCCAGGAAAAATTGCAGCTCCCTGTTTACTCATATTTGTTTACAGGCCAGGCTTGCCTGGTCCTATTTGGTAGACGCATTGACGTATTGCAACAATCGACTGCAGCAGCCAATGTAGCGTTTGTGTATATATGTCTATGGAAGAAAAGGACGTGCAGATGACCATGTAACGACGCAAAAGGGGAGGCACTTCCACTTCAGTGGATATTATGCCAATGACCATCATAGCTGCTTATCAAGAATACATAGCAAATAAGCCATTTATCCTCATGATAATCGCCTCTTCTGTTCAGCAACCATTTTAGCTATAAAGTGTGAACCAATGAAGCTCTAGGAAGAGGGGAAGTGGGTTTACACAATGTGGAAGCTTGATGTGTAATCTTCAGTGCAACTTGCCTTGAGTCTACCAATTACACAGCGAAAATCGTTGAAAAATAAATGAAAAATTCATGAAAAATTCAAATGTTTTTTCATTGAGCCCAATTATTTAAAATTTTTTCAAAACTAGATTTTGTTGATTAATATGATTCTGGACTGTTTACCAGGGCATGCATTAGAGCATGGCAGTGACCAGAAGTAAATACAGGTGAGTGAAAATCAGGGTTGAAATGTTGTGATTAAGGTTAAAAATTTATATTTTGACCGGACCAATAAGTAAGTTATCTAGAGTAGCTCTATTGAAACAATTCTGCTTGATAATATTGACATGTTTTGCTAATTATATACAGTATTGGAAAATTTTTAATTTTACTGATTATTATGAATGACATTATGGCTGCATTAGCGCTGGGGGGCGTTGAGTTTGTAGAGGTTTTTAAGGCATATGAGGATAAACCAAATGATTTTCAAAACCATTTGGGTGCAGTGTGGTATTTCAGGAAGTGCAGAATCTTATTACCATGAGAAGAAATCAATGGAAATAGAAAACAGAGTCTCAGTTTGAGGGGCAAATGGAAACAAACTATGTTCAAAGTGCCTTGGTCTAAAGGGTAAACAGAAACAAAAACCAGTCTCCAGTATCTGCATTCAAGGGGTTAACAGAACCCATTTGAAAAACAGATAAACCTGCTGTCGGGCAGTATTTTCTGCAGCTAGTCTCAGAGTTTTCTCTTGGAGAAGGGGAGCATATAGATAAAAGAGGGAAGTGATGCCAGTGTTAGAGAACAGAATCCATGTCATAGAATGGACTGCAGGCACAGCACAGTAACACTGTGTGTGGTGTTACTTACACTGTAGCAGCAGTCAGGTTCTTGTGAAGCCCTTGCTTCTGACACAGTGATAGTGCTGCTTTGTTAGTGATGCTGTGATAATACAGTTTTTTGAGCCACAATGGAGTTCCATGAACCCATTTAAACCGGGACAGCATGTGCGCATTTTAAGAACGTGTCGTTGCCGACACAGATATGCGCGTAATTTTGAAAGTACTGTAATTACTGTAAGTTTTGCGCAATAGAAAAAAAATTCCAACTGTTCCTGAAAGCTGAGAAGCTGTGCTTCAGCCCAAATACAGGTTACTATGGTAAACATGGCAGTATGATTCTCTGCTGGGATTTTTGCATTAGGCCTTAAAGGGTTAAGGCAGAATCTGTGACAGTGAATGGCATGGTAGTGTTATGTTGAAGCCCTGCGAGTTCCCAGTGCAATACAGTTAAAAAGACAACTCAATATTAAAATGCGCCCTTTTTCCAATCCCTGAGGAGCATGGGCAGCTGTCAAAATGGGACTATGTCTGAAAATAGGCATATTAACAACAACAACAAAAAAAAGACCTCCCTTCTCCATGCTTCCTCTGAGTGCAACTAAAAATTTTTCTGCAGAGTGTCAATGAATTACTGGTAGCCTACTCTTGGCTTCCTGCCAAAATTGCGCTGTTTTGATCAAGGCAGGCTGCGCGACGGCAGCTACTGGAGCAAACTTGGATATGGACTCAAATTACGGCTATTTTAGTGAAGCAGCGGCAGTGTTTCTGTGTTACTTGCGCTGTGAGCATCTTAGTTAATGAAGCAGCACAATACTTCCATTTTTGTGATGCAGTGACAATATAGCTGTTTTACTGAGACAGTCTCAATACTTATTTTTGGAGTGCTGGGAGTTTATGATACAGTCACAGAATTGATGTCTTTCTGTAGATGTGATAGAGCTTCTTGTTAGTGGTGCAAGGAATTACAGAAGTTTTGCTGGCATAATACAGCTGTGAAATTAAAGTAGTGAAAGAAATGCCATTAGTGATGTAGTGCTGGTACAGTTATATAAGTAGTGTGTTTACAGCATATTCACAGATGGTAGACCTGAGAAAATTTTGTTGCAATGGCATCAGCGCACTAACCTTTACCAGACGTGATTCCTACTTTAACCATGTAGTGGATTCATGAAACTATATCTCAGTTACAGCTCCATAAAAAGGTTTTGGCAGTCTGGGTCAGAGTGGAGCATCTGGTTTGTGTTGGTGGTCAGTTACTGTGTGTGTTTGCGTGTGCATGTGTGTGTGGGCTTGTACATCTATACCTTTGAGAAAACAATTCTTGAGATACGATAGATGTTGTTTGAACATTTGGGGTTGTGAGGACATTTTGGGTGGTCCTCATGGAGGATTGCGGCAAATTGGTTAAAGTTAGGGTTGTGGTGACGGTTAGAGTGAGGGTATGGTTATGGTTCAGGAAAGTCTATACAGAATGAATGTAAGTCAATACAATGTCCTCACAGGTCTTGTGTGCATTTGTGTGTGAGTGTGTGCATGCGTGCATGCATGCCTGTGCGTGAGACTGAGAGTGTGGTGGTCAGTAAGGAGCCGCTGTCTCTAGCTGAAAGGATTCTGGGAGAATGTGAGGTGATAGACATACCTGCTGCTCCTTTTATGGCACTCTGCAGATTCTCCTGTGGGTTTAGAGAATACCTAATGAAGCAGAGCATTTTACTATCCCACTGAGAAAATAACAGATCCAACCTTGGCTGTGCAAATCCGCAGTGATTGAAGCCATTCTGTTTTACACTGGGGCGCAGCAGAGCACAATTTTTAAGCATTTCCACTGACAGCCTGGCCACAATGGCTGACCCAAAGGTGATGCTGGAGCTGGCAGCAAGCTGCTCTCACATGCTGTGCATCGTATAAAGTGGAATTTGGCTTAAACCAATAAAACTTGACAAATATTCCCAGAAAATAAAATTTAATTTGTATAAAGCAGAGAGGTTAGAAAGAATTCAGCCCCTCAACCTTGGTTAGCCTCCATGGTGATGAAAGAAGCTCCTTTCATGAGCTTTTTGATGGTCATATGGCCTATTATAATTTCTTGATTGAATTCATGTTAAAAAAAAAAAGTGTCGCAAATAAAAAAATTTCAAAGGCAGTTTCAAGGTCTAAACATCCTACGATTATTTTTTGTTGTATTGCCACATTCTGTTATGTACTCCCTTGTACTTTGACTTGACGTAATTTGGCTAGAATGCATTTGTTTAAATAAAAGTAATAAAAAATATCAGCAGTCTGATTAACCTCATATTCCACTCACATAGAGGAAACGTGCTGATATATATTCCATTGTTCAATGTGTAGTCATAGATATCTCACAATGCAGACATATCTCCTTACAGACATACAGTACTTTGCGAAGTAAGTATACAAAATTTTAAGTGGGTAGGAAATACTGGCACAGACTGCAGTGGTAAAATTAAGTCAAATAAATAGGTTCGATATCATGCTGTTGTATTGGTGTTTACCTGGAGCTGTGCGCTGCATTAATGCTGTCTAGAAGTTTCCCTCTCAGTTAGTACTATGGCATTGGTCACAGCAAAATATCCTCTGGCAGCCTGAGCTCCCTTCCGTTCAAAGGTTCCAAGAAAATAAATTACTCATTGATTATTTTAACCAGAGAAAATATTGCTTGTAGCCCTTCATGCTGCCAAAAAATGTGCAGCTAAATCTTGATGTCATTTACTGCTTTTTTCCATGGCAGGCCTCGATAATTTAAACTGAGTTGGAGCATGGCCACTTTCAGTCATTCTTTAAATGAATACTGTACATGTCAGGCAAACATAAGTTCTAATATACGTAAAACACACAGTGGGCATGACTGACCGGAGCCAAAAAAAAGTGTGCTTGATTGATGTCCCTTTAGGCCAAATGGAAAGATTTTTTTCTGAGGGAATTGGGCTGGCTATAACATTACACACTGTGATTTTTGAGTGCTGTGCGATTATCTTCGAACGTTATGCAGATACTTGATCAGAAAGGCAGTGGCATATTTAAAGTGTTTCTTACCAATTGTGATAACAAAATGCGTGCACTTGAGAAGATTTTGCATTCTGCTTTGTAAATCCTTTGCTGGATTAGATTCTGGACATGCATGTGAACGAAAGAGACTTGCATTTATATACCGCTTTCTCGTAGACAGTGCGGTTTACAGTCATGTTGAGGAATCTCACCTCACCACCACCAATGCGTAGCATCCACCTGGGTGATGCACGGCAGCTATTTTGGGGGAGAGGTAGAAGACAATTTGCATGGCCAATTAAATCAGGGGACTATAAGGTGGCAAGTTGAAAACTCCATGTTGGCAATTTTGCTAAGACACTGGGGAACCCCCTGTGCTTGTTGAAGAGTGTCATGGGATCTTTAATGACCACAGTGAGTCACGACCTTGGTTTAAGGTCCCCTACGAGAGATTGTGCCTCCTATAGCAAAGTGTCCCCATCACTGCTCTGGGGCATTGGGTATTCTTTCACGAGAGGGCAAACTGCCACCTGAGCAACAGCAATTCCAGCAGCAGCTTAGTCTTTACAGGTGTTCTCCCATCAAAGTACTAACCAATCTCACGTCTGCTTAGCTTCAGCCTTTCAACCACAGCAGATCGAATGGTAGTATGGCTGGTGGCAAAATTATTCCAGCATTGAAGGAGTGAAAAGGTTAGTATTTAAAATATGAAAGCAACCATGTATGATAGACATCGATAGAAAGCTGCAAAAGTAACGAGCAATCCGAGGTTGAACAATCCCCCTCTTGTCAACACCATCAGCGTGTGATATGTTCTTGACGCCATGGAGATAATTGCACCCTCTGTCTCTCATTTCAAATCATAACATATTTGCGAAAATGAGACTCAAGATGTCAAATTTTGCCCTATCTTGCAATGGCGAAGAATCCTCAAAGAAAAAAAACCTAGATCCAGATCACTGCCAAAATCAAACCACCTCTAAGTTGAGTCAAGATCCACTCCTGGAAAAATTTTAGTGCAAATCTGTGCATTAGATTTTGTGCAATGGTGTTAACAAGCCCACAGACAAACTAACTAACAAACAAACAGGGTTGACCACATAAGCTCCTCGGTAGAGGTAATAAGTAGCCTTAATACACTAATTCCACATCTGTTTCTGTTCACAAGTATATGTATAGTCTTTGGAATAATTATGATAACAATCACTGGCACAGCAGAATTGCAATATTGCTTTATGATACAGTATATGGGCTCTGCACAAACAATGAGACCTCTCCAGAGACGATGGGAGGTGTCGCTTGCTTCATTTGTCCCGCAGCCGTCTTGGCTTCTGTGGAACACAGTTGTTCTCTAAATCTTCCTCCACAAATAAAACGTGATTGTGAGCAGGTTGCAGACTTCGGAATGGAAGCATTGCGGCACATCTCCATTCTGTGTCTGTAAAGTGACTGTGCGAGTTGAAAAGTTATGAGAATATCCATACTGCATATAATGGGTTTCGGTCGGGTCTGACACCGTAATGCAGAGATGGCGAAGTGAGTGATTGAAATGAGGCGTTGCCACCGCAATCCATTCCTTGTGAAAATGGTGTTTACAAGCCATTCCCATTGAGGCAATAAAGTTTCAGTCAAAGTTAATTTGACTATTAACTTTCCCCTGACCTCCCCCATAATGACAAAACTCAGGAAGCCATGCAGAACAAGTTTTATATTGTCCTAATCATAATTGAAAAAAAAAAAAAAAAACAGGAAATTAAATGTTTTTACATGTGTTGATGACATTTTGTTTGCACAAACTAAGTGAGCATACAGACAACACATAATGTGATAAGCTATTCTAGCCACATATGAGGAGAAAACATTTTAAAATATTTTACTAAATTTATATTATATTATATTAAATATTTTAACTAAATTTAACATAAAATTCAGTGATTTGGTTGTTTCATTGCAATAATGTATCATTTGTATTGTTCAAATTCTTGCAAATGTCTTGCTGTGATGATCTATTTTGTGTTTATTTTTATTTTTTTTCCACAGGACCCTCAATTTGGCAATGCTTAAACTATCATTGACTGCATAAGCCACAAATCCTAAAATTTGGTTCCTTGCCTGCAGAATTAAATTAGTCCAAGCTAATCATATTTCTCTAGAATGTTGCACGATGTGGTGGCCATACGGTCACAATTACTCCACTGCCCCAACTCAAAAATCCCAGTGGAATGCACCTTCTTTTCTGCAGTTTTAATCAGATTGACAAGGCAGTGTGAGATTTTATTACTGACTGACTGGTTTATGAACGGGTTCAGTGGCAGAAATACTTAATGCACTAAACTGTACAATAACACCGCATTTCATAAATGGTGGCGAAAAAGTCCAATGGAATGGAAAAGTGGGTGATTATGTGTATTGTATTCCTTGGTCATTCTTCGCCTCCGAGTAGAGGCATGTTATTCTCCACAGAGTGCATAATAACTTTCTGAAATAACATTGTGGTTGCCAAGAGGTATATCTTTCTGAATTGCCCGAGTTTCCACCTGGACGAGACAAAAGTGATGGTTGCAGACTAGAGATTTTGTTTACAGGTGTACTGTTACACGGAAAATTTCCCCCTACCGATATCTTTCTATTAAAATGAAATTTCAAGTCAAATAATAATGCGCCTTCAGCGTGAATAGCTGCATGACATAGACTGAAATTGAATGAGACCAATCCTCTTTGTCAATGTTTACAATTGTCAGTCCAGCTGGAGATGGCGGACTTGCCATTAAAAACTAAAGTGCCTGGCTGCTGGGTTGGCTCACGCGGCAACAGTGCTGCTCTGCGGGGCAGGGGTGAACACTTTGGCATTAGATCGAATCTAGCCATGCCACTGTTGACTCTGGCCAGCAGCCTTTTGAGAGCAGAACATACAACCCCAATTCCGAGATAGTTGGGACGAAGTGTAAATTGTGAATAAAATCAAAATGCAATGACTTTCAGATCACATGAGCCAATATGTTATTTACAATAGAACATAGATAACATTTCAAATGTTGAAACTGAGACATTTTACATTTTCATCCACAAAATGAGCTCATTTCAAATTTTCGGGCTGCAACAGGTCTCAAAAAAGTTGGGACACAGGCAAAAAAGGGCTGAAAAAGCAATTAATATTCAAAAGTATAAGAGAATCAGCTGAAAGAACATTTAGCAAGTAACTACATTAACTGGCATCAGGTGTGTAACATGATTGGCTATAAAAGGGATGTCTTAGAGAGGCTGAGTCTCTCAGAAGTAAAGATGGCCAGAGGCTCTCCAACTCGTGAAGGCTTGCGTAAAAAAAATTGTGGAATACTTTAAAAACAATGTTCCTCAACGTCAAATTGCAAAGGCTTTGAAGGTCTCATCATCGACAGTGCTTAACATCATCAAAAGATTATGAGAAACTGGAAAAATCTCTGTGCGTTAGGGACAAGGCCAAAGACCTTTACTGGATGCCCGTGATCTTCAGGCCCTCAGACGCCACTGCGTCACTCACTGGCATGATTCTGTCATTGACATTACTAAATGGGCCCAGGAATACTTCAGGAAACCACTGTCTGTAAACACAGTCCGCCGTGCCATCCACAGATGCCACCTAAAACTCTATCATGCAAAAAGGAAGCCATTGTTGAGCATGATCCAGAAGCGCCGCCATGTTGTGTGAGCCAAGGCTCATTTAAAATGGACTGTAGCAAAGTGGCAAAGTGTCCTGTGGCCAGACGAGTCCAAATTTGACATTCCTGTTGGAAATCATGGGCATTGTGTCCTCCGGGCTAAAGAAGAGAAAGACCACCCCTCCTGTTATTAGTGTTCAGTTCAAAAGCCAGCATCTTTGATGGTATGGGGATGCATTAGTGCATATGGTGTGGGACACTTGCATGTTTTAAAAAGCACCATGAATGCTTCAAGGTATATAAAGGTTTTAGAGCAACATATGCTCCCCTCCAGACGACATCTATTCCGAGGAAGGCCTTGTGTATTTCGGCAGGACAAAGCAAAACCACATACTGCAGCTATTATAACAGCATGGCTTTGTGGTAGAAGAGTCTGTGTGCTGAACTGGCCTGCCTGCAGTCCTGATCTTTCACCGATTGAGAACATTGGGCACATAATTAAAAGAAAAGTCTGTCAAAGGAGACCCAAAACTCTCCAGCAGCTGGAAGCCTATATTAAACAAGAATTAAACAAGAATGGGATCAAATTCCAATGGCTAAACTCCAGAAACCTGCCTCCTCAATGCCCAGACGCCTCCACTCTGTGTTAAAAAGAAGAAGGGATGCTACACCATGGTAAACAGGCCCCTATCCCAACTTTTTTGAGACCTGTAGCAGCCACCAAATTTGAAATGAGCTCATTTTGTGAATAAAATTGTAAAATCTCTCAGTTTCAACATTTGCTATGTTATCTCTGTTCTATTGTGAGTAAAATACTGGCTGGTGTGATTTGAAAGTCATTGTGTTTTGATTTTATTCAGAATTTACACTTCGTCCCAACTATTTCGGAATTGGGGTAGTACTTCGCTTCATGCTGCTCAGGAATGTGGGAGGGATACTGTTGGTTTGGTTTGGCATTGTTATTTGCTAAGGCGCCTCCTGCTGGTTATCCTAGCACTTAACAGCAACATTCTATGTAACAGTGGATTTCCTCCGCCTTTGTTCTGGGCTTGCAAGGTTTAAAGCTGCCGGTATAAAAGAACGGTGACTAACAGGTGTGTTTTGGAGATTGTTCAGAAATTGTAAAAAAAAAAAAAAAAAAGTCAGAAACTTGACCTTTAATTACTTGTTAAAATAGTAAATAAAATCTGTCAAAATGCACTTAATAGTCTGCATCCTTGGATGAAATCACCTATATGGGTGCTACTCAACAAAGCACAACCACACAGTAAATGATGAAATAGCACCCCTGTGTTCAGTGCAGCTTTAAAACAGGATATTAAAGGCCCTGTAAGGAAAGTGATTTATTGTGATTGATGCTCAGGGCCTCAGGGACTCTAAGCCAATGGCATTCCTTGACATTTTATCTTCTTTAGCTGAAGCAACTGCCGATAACAGATTTGTAGGTCACCTTTTGCTATGTGTGGTACTCTTTTGTCACTTTTTTTTTTAGTTGGAAGAGTAAAGCACCACAGCTACATTCAGAATAGTGGTGCCGGACAGGATGTCTCTGTTGCCTGCAGTCTTCATCACTGGGTGAGGCAGAGTGTATTACATGCTTAGAATTGGGAATCAGAGAACTATGAATGGGGTTGAGCAATGGTCTAAGACTGGGGTGGCAGCCAGCTGCTGGGAAATTGATATTTGGGGTTTAGGATGGTGAGAGCAGGGGGGTTTGGTGTAGCTGAGGAGCATGCAGACAGGAATAGAATATCTAGACCTCACATTCCAGCAGACAAAGTAGGGCAAGGATATTCAGTGAGAAAAATAATGAACAGAAAAAAATGGCTGATGTTGCATATACAGGAAGAGCTACAATGCAGAAACAAACCTCTCAAATTCAACACAGCTAATAGTATTGATTCTACAGACACTGCAGACATCCATGCATTTACAAAGAAGGAGTTACTCCGTTATAATATATTCCCTATAATTGCCTTAAAGAAGCCCATAGACACATAATGACACAACGTAAATCTTGTGATGCATCCAAGCGCCTCCAAGAACTGTTCTTGTGCTGTGTAGGAAGCTCACTTATTACATTTAAAATACCGTTAGGCAATCTGTATCTGTATGTGTCACCAATGTTTTTTAAATTCCTTGACCACTGAGACCAAATTTGGAGGCTGAAAGGCAAAAAGGTAATGTGACTTAAGGACAGGCCGAGAATGCTCATTGTAAAAACTTTTCTGCCTCATACCGTCAAAATTCACAGAAAAGGGAGCGTATTAATGCAAAACTGCAAACAAGATGTCAACAGTATGCACTTTAAATGGAAAATATGGCAGGTACTGGTAAATTCACAGACATGTAAGAACAATGGAACTACATTTCCATGCAGTCAACCGGACACAGATGATGCATTACTGGCTGCACGCTTTGAGACATATATGCAAATACAAATCTTTATATTTAAATAACACATTCATCGCACTGAATAAGTGTAAATCACAACTATTAAGCCAACGTTTATACTTGTGGCTAAATTGATCATGGAACTGCTCATCCTTCCCTGAATAAAACTGTTTGCTATTGCATTGGTAAGTATAGCTATGTAGCTGCTTTATTTTTAAAATGGCGTGCTTGCAGGGATTGCACGGCAGGATCTGGAAAGCTTGCTGCAAGGTTATTTTGGAAAATTCTTGTCAGTGTAATTTAGCCATTAAGAGAAGCCATATAGCTAATGTAAATTATTGACGGCATGATTTAAAGCATGTAGAGACGAGCCATATGCTTGTCATATGCTTGAATGGCTGGCATCTGAAAGATAGGTATAAAGTTCAAGGAAATGCTGCAGAAAAATTGAGGCTTGATGTACAGTGAGGGTGGTGCAATAGGCAGTAATGCTGCTTCATAGCAAGTAGGTTGTGGGTTCAAATCTGGCCTGGGGCCTTTCTATGTGGAGTTGACATGGTCTCCCTCTGTTTGAGTGAGTTTCTGCCCCCAGTGAAAAAACATGCATGTCAAGCTAATTCGAGACTCTAAATTGCCTATAGGTATGTGCGTGTGGGAAATGGTGTGTCTGTCCTGTGATGAATTGGCGAACTGTCTAGGTTACGTTCCTGGCCTTTGCTCATTGTTAGCTGGGACTGGCTCCAGCTCCCACACAACCTTAGCGAGGAAGCAGTAGTGTAGACAATGGATGAATGGATGGTCAGTTTGGCTAGACAGAACAGACAGATTCCATATGCCGGTGTTGCAGTCCAGCTCTGTTTTGTCATTAGGATTTGTAGCGGTGTGTACACTTCTTCACCCTCTTCCTCACCAAAGGCTCCATTGAAACTAAGTGGAGTTGTGAAGGGTGAAGGGAGCGCACGTACAGAACAGGAAACAACTGCCAAATCATGAGGAAGAACTTCCATGAAAGTACCCTTAAATGAGAGCTTAAAAGTCTGTCCTAATACCTTATACTGACAATTCTTTCCAAGTTCAGTTGAAATGTCAGATATTTAGAATTTACTAATGTCCACTTTCTATGTATGTCATTGTGGTTTCAGTTAAGTGTCCATGCACTTTTGGTTACTATATAGTGTATAGTTCAGTTTGGGTGAGGCCTCCTTGGTCCAGTGAAGCACAATTATTATATAATAGCTTACCATGACATTCCTGATTATTGCTATACTTCAAACATTTGGGGGGTTTCAGTATGACAAGATGTCTTTGCAATGCGAAGCACATACATGGTTTGTTGAGATGTTTGTTATAGAAGAAATTGATTGGCTTGCACTGAGTCTTGACCTCAACCCCATGAAACATTTTTGGCATTGACTAAAAAGTCGATGTCACGTCAGGCCTAATCTTGCAACATTGCAGCCTGACCTCATTAAAGCTTTTCTGGAATGGAGACATATCCCTTCAGTGATGCTTTAACAAATGGAAGGCTTCCTAGAACAGTGGAGGTTGTTATTGTGGCAAAGGAGGACAAAATACATGTTAATGCTCATGAATATGGAATGAGATGTTGGACAAGCAGGTTCCCACATAATCAAGAGCAAGTAGTTGAACAAAAATGGGCACTTTTTATGTATTCCTCCAGGGGGTATATGGCCATCTAGATTCTAAGGTTCGCAGCAAATACTTTACTGGTTACTTTTTCGGTTACTTATTTATAAATAGTCTTTTTTTCTTCTGTTGGGAATGCCCAATCTTATAAATCAGCTCTTGTTATTGGAGCTCCCTGCTATTGATTTAGGAGAGTGCAGGGAGGCTTGGGATCTCCTCTAAAGCACATAATGGCAGGTGATTCTCGTACAGAGAAAAGTCGAAGGACAACACTTGACTGGAAAGTAAGCAGATCAGTGGCAGCTGGTGAGCTAAAAATTGGCGAGGAAGAGAATGTACTACTAATGATTGGTCTTTACTGGTTTTCAATCCTTTATTTAAAGGGGACATATGACGAAAAACTCCCTTTTTCAGTTTTTGTGCATGAATATTTCAGTATCCGGAGTGCTTACCAACCCACTAACTGTGAAGTAAAATAACCCAGTCATTTTTTTTTTTTTTGGGGGATGGCTTTTTCATAAAATATAGCATTTGGCATGCCATTCAGATTTGGCTCCCCTTCCTATGTCACACGTGGAGGTTTGTGAGAATCATTCTGGCATTTTTATTGTCAAACACAACTGATGGATGAATTCCAGTGCGGCTGGGCGCATTTAAATGCGCAATGAATCATAATCAGATTAAGATCACTGGAGGTGGACCAGGATGCATGTGAACACTTGAATAAATTTACAGGAACCCATCAACACTTGATTAGAATGAAGATCTTCCTCCTTCTCCTTATAAGGAAATATAAGACAATTCCTTTCCTTGACATAAATTATTCCACAATGTTTTACAGCCGTGCTGTTATTGCTAAAAGGTGAGCGGATAAATTGTCGCGCAGCCCATTTGCTCAGAACCATGGAACGTGGAATCTGAACACAAGCAGAAAACAGACACTCCTGGGATGCATATAATATCAGGTGATAACTGCTCGTGCATGGTCTGTGATTGAATTTCTGTCAGATCATATGTGGATCTCCTTCTTAATGCAAGATATAAATGGAGCCCTTGACTACCCACAAGGTCATCACGGACTCCCACAGGGGGGAATCCTAAACATAATCGCATTTTCAGCACGACTCCCCCCCTCCCACTCCCCTTTCTGACTACCCTGAGCGTCTGCTCTTAACTTCCTCCTGCTGCTCTCTCTTCACTCCATGACTATTCCGCACGACCGCTCCGCATTTTTATTTGACTGCGCGCCCATTCTTTTGTAATCAAAATGTGTCCCTGGATAAAGTCCAGAATAAAATTTCAGGGCATTGCCTGATTCGATGATGTAAATAAGTGCTCACGAGCGTGTTGTGCAGACTGCAAAATGTGTGGGGAATTGCTGATATTTCAATCAGCACGGTCACTGGCTTTTGACCTTGCCACTGCCGAGAATTGCCTCATGATACTTCCTGCGTTCCATCAGAGGAAAACAAAAGTGTCTCCCCTCTGTCACCTCAGATGAGTGCTTTGCGATCGCCAATTCAGACTGAAAATATTTCTGCTTTGTGACACAACCCCAAGCTGCCTGCCTGTGTTCAGTAAACACGCACACACACAGACACACACACAAACTCGCCGCTACCGCAGTGAAGCCATTCAACATAATATACCTGTGATCTAATTCAGATGCAAGTGGAAGAGTGAAAGTCCAGAATCCCTGTCTATTCAGAAGTAGCACTAACAATTAAAATGTAAAATACAAAGACCTCAAATAAGGAAGGGATCACGGAGGAGTTGAGAAAACGTCAATCTTAAGTGTCAGCTTTGAAATGAGCCCCGGCCCTCAGTGTCTACTGCAGCCTCCTGGCGTAGTTGAAACCTTGTTGGAGTTGAGATGTTACATATTGTATTTTTATATTTTTACTTGCTTTGTGTAACCTATCATAGCTGGCCTATATTTTACACCGGTTTAGAGGTTTAGATGAGAGTGGAGTGAGGATTTCTCCCCATCTGCCTGTCTTTCTCTCCCCCACCCTCTCTCTCTCTCATCCCTCTCTTCCTCTTTTTCACCCCCTCCCCCTTTCTCTCTGACTCTGTCTCTCTCCCTATCTCCCTCCCCAATCATTCTCTCCCTGCCTTTTTCAAAGGTTAACACCTAGTGGTATGATAGTAGTATTATAAATGAGTGAAGTCTCATCCCGACGGGTCATATACTGACGCTACCTGACCAAGCGTTGATATAAGACGGAAAAGGATGTTTTTGGTGTCCTTATCTGATGCCAGTTTAAAACAAACTCTATCGCATAACCCCGAACATGAAACCTAACCCTAAGCATCAAATAAAGATGCCAGAAGCTTCCTTTTGCGTCGTATATCGATACTTGGTCAGGTCGCGTCACTATATGACGAGTTGGGATGAGAATGTGTTGTATGAATTCTCAAAGGGACTGCCTTTCTATAGGACTGCTGAAGTTATAACCGTGCCTTTATATGAACCTAACCTTCAGCTCACTGCCTCAACATGTTACTTAGGGTGTATTCACACTTGGCTCGTTTGGAGCAATTGGGAGCGTTTTCCCCCAGAGATCGGTTTGTTTGGGCTAGTGTGAACACTGCAAACGCACTCTGATGCAGAACAAAACAAGCAGGCCAAAAAGGGTGGTCTCGGCTTGCTTCCATTCGAACCCTGGAGCGGTTCATTTGCAGTGAGAATACAATCATCTCAGCAACCGGCACAACTGACTCATAGCTGTAGTTTGGGTTGTTGTTGTTTCCCAGGAAAAGAAGAATAAATGTCCCTTCCTTTCCAGGTAAGATTTCTGACCAATGAGAGAACAGTTTGTTCGCGCATGGCATTTGTTTACAACTTTGGACCGGTAGAGAATGTTGCCGTGTGAACACAAACGAGCTAAACGACAAATGCAACAATTGTATCATTTTTGCCCCTGAATCGGAACAAAGCAAGCGAGTTACATGTGTGAATACTCCCTTAATCTACTGCCTCAACAACCAACATCCTGCTCTGTGTGACTTCCCAACCTCAACCTCAAACCCTCAACTGCTACTCTTATGCTCAAGTATTGTTCTAAACTCCCAAAACTCAACTTCAACTCTCAGACATGATGTCTATCTCAGTCAGGCATTTGTGGATGTGAGAAGGCTTTTTGAAACTTTGCATCCACTCAACAGCATGATTAAAACAAATAAAATTTTTGTGTTTGATGCTATGCACGTAACATCTCGATGGTAAAAGCCATGTTGAACACTCTCCCATTTTGTCTTTGGGGATGTTTAATGGAGGATTGTTATGTTATTTGGCTCTCAGGTTTTGCGCAAAGTTGGGCGATTATGGTTCTGATAGTGCTGCACTGTGCTCTGTTTTGTATTCTCAGTGCGCCTGTCCCTTGTGGAGGAGATGCCGCGTGATTAGATGTGAAGGGATGGCAGGTGACAGTTTTATGTTGAGCGCCTAGTCTAATGTCGCCGCGTTGCAGACGTTATCTCGGCTGAGTAATTCTCATCACCCTTTCTATATTATTCTTCTGTGTCTGCTGTCACACAAAACTCATAAGAGCTAATGCTATTGTGGGGCAAATGTATTACGATGAAATTTCTGAAAATAAGAAACTTCCTTTAAATGGTTCATACACTGCCTGGCCAAAAAAAAGTTGCTCACTCTAATATTTTGTTGGACCGCCTTTAGCTTTAATCAAGATGTACATTTGTCATGGGATTGTTTCAACAATGTAACATTTATTTCAATTACGTTACACGTATTAAGTTTTGGTCTAGATCTTGTATTGAAAACAAGAAAGTCAAACCACTCCGTAAAGCCTTCTCCAGCACAACCCAAAGACTTTCAGTTGGTTAAGGTCAGGACTCCATTGTGGCCAGTTCATGTTTGAAAGTGATTCCTCATGCATGCTAAGCCGCTCGTTCATAATTTGAACCTAATTAATCTTGGCATTGTCATCCTGGAATATGCTTGTGCTGTCAGGGATTAAAAAAATATTTAAAAAATTAATTGATGGGATAACCTGGTTATTCAGTATAATCGGGTAGTCTGCTGACTAAATCATATTGCTGCATAACGTTGCTGAGTGTAGACCTGACCAATACAAGCAAACCTGCATCATGACACTACCTCCACAGACTTGTACAGTGGCCACTATGCATGCTGGTAGGATTGCTGTCATGGTTTTCATTCAGACATATTTTCATATTATGAGGTTCCCCCATCCTCAAGCAATTGGAGAGAGACAGATTCTTCAGACAATTAGGCTTTATTGAGGCATATTGATAAATATAAAGCCGAGTTGTTTTTGCGCAAGAAGAACTGACATTTTGCTCATCACACCCAGTTTTTATACCTTCATCACAGGAAATATCTTCCAAATATGGTCTTTCTGTCTTCTCATTCTCACGCTACAGCAGGACAGGCAAACCAAAACACTGCCAACTTCCCTTGAGAACTGCAACCAAAAGATAAGCATGCATAAAACTAAAAAGGAGAGGAAAATTACAGTCAGGAGAGGAAAAATACAGCCAAAGGTATAGGATACACATGGATACATAAATGATTCAACTAATTATGTTTTCAGTAACAACTAATGATTTTACTGAACAAATATTGATCAAAGCTACAGAAATCAAGTACAAGTACATCACCTGATTATGTTTTCGAATCAACTAAACAGAAGCCTGCTTACTAATCAAAGCTACAGAAGCCCGCTGCTTGTGTGTGTGAGCTGCTCTTGCATGTGTGAATTGAATTGCTTGTATGTGTGTGTGTCTGTGTGTGAACTGCTTGTATGAGTGAGTGTCTGTGTATGTGTGTGCATGTGTACGTGTGCTGCTTGTGCTATGGGGGGTATTTTATGCCAGCGAACTATACTAAAACGCCTTAACCGCGTCGCCTACGCCTGCATAAAGACTGGTAAATACGCGTGCCTACAGGCACGAGTATTGCGAGTCCACCAAATAATGAAGGGGTGACGGGTGACAAGTGTCATGCCACGTGCGAACGCAGCGGACGCCTGTGTGCACGCTTGTCTCAATGTACAAATAATGATTTACTGTATGATGACGAATTTTGAGTTTAACAGCTGCTTCGCTTCACAATTCAAGCAGTCCATGTATTACCATGAGAGACCGATAACACAGTTTAGGCTATTTCAGTCTACACGTGCACACGTTAAGGCGTCTGAAGCGTTGGCTTTAGTACAACAGTGACACACGCGCTAACGCCCATGACCTGTGAACGCCTATAACGGGATGTTGAGGTATATCAGGGACTACACCATTGCTTAGACGCATCATCGCATCATTTTCTCCCTCAGACTGGTTCACCATCTCAGAGTCAGACCAGAGGCTACTAACAGGTCCATGTAGGCCTACCTTTCGTCAGTTTGATATTTCGTTTTAACCAAAATTAAAAAAAAAAAAAATACATATATATATATATATATATATATATATATATATATATGTCTCTGGATATGTCTGGAATATCATGTCTCCACAATATTACGTTTTAATACGTTTTGTCATTTGCTGCGGATTATGTTGGTTGGTAACGTTTTTGTTTTTTCAACAGGCCTCACGCGGACAACAACCTTTTTGTCTTTATTATTTTTCTGTGAATATTCTGTGATTCAGCCTATTGGTGAGAAGTCTAAGAGGTTACATTTGCCAAGTGTTTCTTTAATTTATCTGTGTTTTTTCCATGGGACGTAGCCTATAGCTACTCATTTTAATTAATGTATTAATTTATAATTCCTGTACATCTTATAACGCCACTATCTCACCTTTTGCGCATCATGACTGCTTATTTCACTATAGTGTCTGTCATTGTGAAGAATAAAAAAAAAACAAAACAACAACGGGACGACCAGGGGAATCCCGAGTGACGTCATGCTCCCAAGGAAATCCCTCCGCCCCGCTGCCCCCATCCACTCACATACCTTTTTTTAAAATTTCATTCATAAAAAAACAAGAGTTTGGGTTACAGGAAGTACTTGCCTTCGTCTCCTTGGTCTTTCTTTTCACAGACAACACATAACAGACAGACTGTCGACCCCACGTGTGTCTACTAAGTCTAGACCAACACAGTGTCACAACAGGTGGTGAGATAGTAATTTTGTTACTGACTCAGTATTTAATGAGAGTTTATTCTTGTTTTTATTCATGTATTTTAATTTTACAATTCCCGCGAGCAGACCGGAAGACCCACTGCCCAAATGTTGTCAATTTTTTTCATCTGAGGTTTTCTTTGAATTAGCCTATGTAGGCTATTTAATATTTCACAACACAAAAACATGAAAGTATCCTTGACAGATAAAAATACCAAAGCTTAATGTTAAGGCCATTCCATTAAATCATTTCTCTCTGGAAAATAAATGTTTTTCTCAGGTTTTGATAGTGGAAGAAAGGGGATGAGGTGTGTCCGACTACTACTGTAGCTATTTTTACAGAATATATCAAATAGCTGCACAGCCAAAGTAGTTATTACATTGTATCTAGATCTGTGTTAGGAAAAAGTAAAGATGTTGCTTTATTTCTGCTTTATGGAATGATATTAGGCTACTACCCTGACAACAAATTAGGTCTTGTCGACGTTGGGGCAACGTGTGCCTGCCCGACATAGCTAAGTGCGTTGGTGAGATTTATTGTGGAGATCGGTAGCTAATCGGCAAGACATCGGGGAGATGTCGGCATTAGAATGACGGCCGACCATGAGCCAACGCTAACCCGACATATGACCTATGCAGCTCAATCCTACTAGAGCTTGGAAAGCACTCAGATGCCTTGCTCTCCCATTGACTTAACACTGGAACAGGCTACAGCTGATTTTCGGCTGCATCGCTGGAAACGGAGTGAGACATCTGAATGCTTTTCGCCGCTCTAGCAGGATCCCACCGTTATATGGTCTTATTGTTTAGGCTACATCCAAATCTTAGCCTTAGCTATGTTTCACCAATGAAGAGACTATGGTTCAATGTCAGACAACTTTATTTTATTTATTTAAAAAATAAAATAAAATAAAATCAGGAACAGAAAGTTATTGACAATGGCTAATGATGCTTGCACGCCTCGCCTTTGCCACAACCCATTCCTGTCCCTGCTCAGCTCTGACTCTGAGACGGTGAACCAGTCTGAGGGAGAAAATGATGCGATGAACTGATCTGTGCGAGCTCTAATGGGCAGCATTTTGATATAGCCTATGTCATTATTCCCTTTTGTCTCTCTCTCTCTCTTAAGGTTTGAATGATATCGAATTGATATTTAATGTTAGCAAGGGTGAAAGGGACAATTAAAGTAATTTCAGCTACTTAAAAATAAAAATATCCTGACAGCTCTGATGGGGCTGGGGGTTCATCTATAAGTTATGCTTTCTTATAAACAATCCCGTATGAACCTGAGACTATGTGTAACAGCTGATCTGTGTAGATATGCTGCAGAACATAGAAAATGAATAACTGTCAGGTCCTGATGATCCAGTGTACCTCGTGTGTAAATGCGCAGAGCCTCTTCCTCAGTTTCGCGCCTGAGCAATGGTACAGTCCCTGATATACCTCAACATCCCGTTAAAGGCGTGCACACATTATAGGCGTTAACGCGTATGCCACTATTGTACTAAAGCGAGCGCTTCAGACGCCTTAACGTGTGCACGTGTAGACTGAAATAGCCTAAACTGTGTCATCGGTCTCTCTTGGTAATACATGGACTGCTTGAATTGTGAAGCGAAGCAGCTGTTAAACTCAAAACTCGTCATCATAAAGTAAATCATTATTTGTACATTTTGACGAGCGTGCACACAGGCGTCCGCTGCGTTCGCGCGTGGCACGGCACAAATGACCCCTCGCTATGTGATTTCCACAAACACTACACAGCGTATGCCTGTACGCTCATGTAGAATTGTACTTAACAGTCACGCGTGGTCTTCATGTCACGTACTTGAGGCGTAATTCACCCGTCACGTACCCGTCACGTAGGCGTATGCGCAACAACGCATGTGCAGTGTCTGCGCGACGCCTACGTGACGCTTGTCTGTCCATTGAAAGTGAATGGAATTTACACGCGCACGTTAGAGGTTTGATGTCATCTCGTAGGCGCTGTACACGCGTTTTAGAATAGTTCGCTGGCATAAAGCGCCCCCCATACTTGTGCCTGTGCATGTGTATGTGTGTGTGCATGTGTCTGTGTGCACTGCTTGTGTGTGTGTGAACTGCTTGTATGAGTGTGTGTTTTATGTGTATGTGTCTGTGAGTGTATGTGCATGTGTACGAGTGCGTGTGCCTGTGCATGTGTGTGTGTTATTGCTGTATACATAATATGGTTACTGATTATGATAATTGATCATGGTTATTGATTTACTGATGAATATGATGAGAAATATTGAAATATGATCCTCAACATTGCTTCATAGGTTTCCTGTCTTACCCCAATGCACCCATCACACTGGAAAAGGGTAAATCTGGACTCGTCAGATCACATGACCTTTTTCCATTGCTCCTAAGTTCAATCTTTATGCTCCGTAGCAAATTGAAGTCATTTTTTCCTGACTTGACTTGCCAGCAAGTGCCTTTCTTGTGGAAACGCAGCGGTTTTGTCCCAACCCTGCGCATTTTTGTAACATTGTGCATGCAGAACTGCTCTTATTTTCACAAATAAACATAGCCATGCATTTTACTGTCAAATTTTACGATGAGACTCCACTAACTATTTTAGCTATCTCCGATCATAACCATTCATGATTTTTTCCTGACCCATTCCTTCTGCGAAGTTGATGGTTCACTACTATCCGTCCAGGTTTTAATAATGCGTTGGACAAGAATTTACCAAGTTCCATGGATTTGGCTACCTCATTTTTGTTTTCTTTTTTTGATGCAGGTAAATAATTAGCCCCTCCTGAAACAGAGATGTCTTTTCCACAACCATGGGACGCATCCTCAGATATGGTTGTTCAAGAAATGAGAAGCTACACCCTGCATCAGTCAGGGTTACCAGCTGAAACATTCAAATATTACGATAATAATTATTCAATTATAGGCTCTGAAGAAAATACAAATGGAAACTTTTATTGGCCAGGCAGTGTAGTTACTGGGACTCCCCATCATGCTCCAAATGCATTGTGGTTACTGCGAAATTTAGCCGAAAATATCCCATTTGCTCACGAAGATTTCGGAAATTAATTGTGGTTGGTGATATTGAGTATATTAATATGTAATGAAGATTTTCGTACGTCATCACTTTTGCATATCAATATAATTAAACCGCAGGATTTTTATCATAGCAGTTGCTATTGCACACAGCAGTACTGTCAACACACTAGAACTTGTGGTCAGTGAGGCATAGCACGGTCCAAATTGCTTGTACCTTGAGCAGCTTTCTTTGGTGTGGATTGAAGGAGCACCATTCCTGCAACATTGAGGCAATTTTGCTTTTGTAATGTTTTAATCTGTGCTGAGAGGCTGGCAGAGGCCGGGCGCTCGGGTCAGCATCTGACCCCACAGCAGCTTCTGAGCCCTTGGGTTTGATCTATATAGTATGTGCGAGTTATGTATGTGCCTGTTTGTGATATCACACTTACGAAACTCTCTGGGAGGTGATGAAAATTCATGTTGCTTTAACTTGCGCTCATTTACAGATCAAAACATCTATACACCCCCTTGGGCGCCGTGTCACTTTCTTTAGAATCCCATCTCAGAGATCTGTGCCATCACTTCTGAAGCTGCTGTGAAGTTCAGTCTGTCACACAACCGCAGACAGAAGTCAGAAAATTGTTTTTTTCAGGCCTAGCTCTCCCAAACCTGAACTTTGTCTGTTTGTCTAGATTGTAAAGCACTGATTAAGCAGGCCAAAGCACAAGGCCGTGAGAATTCTGTTTCTCTTGCGAAAGGGGAAACAGAAGTCCTCTTTCAAAACATGAGCAGCTCACCCAAGGCATACCATTCGTTGTATTGCCTGTGTAACATTGTTTTATTAACCTCTTCAACTTTGCAATCCCATAGCCGCATTTGCATATTTGTTAAATGCAACTGCTTTATTCAAACCCAAATTCTAGTCGAGATTTCAAGGTTCCCACAGATCCCAGGTATGTTTTGCTGAATCACAGGGAAATGTGCATAAAATGATCTTGATATTTTGTATTTTATGTAATGTGGAGGCCATAGGAACATGATATCTTGGTTTGAATATTTCACTCAGTGTGAGTGTGATGCAGCTTCATGCACTGTAGCTTCAGTGAAGCCCTGTTACTAGCACATACGGAATATGTGTGTGACACTGTCCTGCAACAGAGATAAAAATCTTTCTCTAGCTTTGAACCAACTCAGTATGAAACTCAAGTGAAAATCAGAGTTTAAGGGTTTAATTAGCTCAGGTATTCTTCAACACAAAGAAGATGGGAGCTGTCTTCTGATTCACGAGGCACTTCAAGCCACTGCCGCTCGTTACATAATGTGCGTGACACTCTATCACAAACCACACGATTCAGACCGTGGCTGGTAAACAGGCCAGACTGTGGAAATAGCCAAAGCGCACGCACACATTCACAAACATACACGCACACATAAAAAAATAAAACAACAAATGTACTCATGCAGGTACACGCACACTTCCACAAATATACACAAACCGCATACATTCACATTACATTTTTAAGGAACCTCAGCAGGCGTCTATGGCTGACACATAATATATCCTGGCACTATATTTTAATATTTCATGCCTTTTTGTTTGTGTTTTAGTCTGCATGTTGGCAGATGTGTTTTGTCTCAGTGTTTGCATGGTGGGTACACTGTGTGATTCTGTGTGGGTGGGCAGCTTGTGCATTGGCATATCATTATCATGTGCCTGTGTCAAGGGATGTGATGAAGCTTAGTGAAAACATTGACACTTGAGTTGATGTGTAGCTAATTTAAGTGAACACTGTAACATTTCCAGCACAATTTATAAACAGTGGGAGTGAAATGGAATGGGAAACTGGAGATGATGCAGATTTATATGCCAAGCTGTTCCTCGCTGCCAAGTTTTTTGCACAGCAGAATATTATTCTCTGTGGAAGTCGCTAACTGTCGCAGCTAACACTGTTTTTGTCTGTATTTATTAGTTTTTATGCCAAGTATTTTGGAGACTACTAGAATCCTCACTCAAATAATTTAAACAGGCAATATCAAAAACAAGTGTAAACCATGCGTTTTGATTATGCTGTTTTTGTGAGCTATGTATTATTTTAGTTGTCGTTTTCTTATTGGTAAATATTTATTTAGATTTTTAAATTGGCTACTGAAGACACAATCAAGCAGTCCTCTGTTTTCAGAGGGAATAAGAATACAATTTACATGCGGCGATGCAAGAGGGCAAGTATATCCTATTGGTGATTATAATAAAGAAAACAGGACCAGAAATTTGAGTCATTTGGGCCTCTTTTGGTCACAGTGGGTATTATGGTGCAGAGAAAAGTACTTTGTTTCATTCTGATCTATTTTGGTTATTACAGTGCTTAGATTTTGGGCAGCACCTTCACTAATACGTCGGCTTGGTCATATTTTGTAATCTCCACTAACAGTAAAAACAGATCCTGTTGGACACCTGTATGTAATTGACTTTTTCGCCTTATTTTCTGTGTCCAGCATGCATACTTCCTGCCTCAAAAGGCAGCAATCCATTTTTTTGCTCCTCCATTTTCTGTGAGTGGTGTGTGTGTGTGTGTGTGTGTGTGTGCGTGCCCTGAGATGGATTGGCAAACTGTCCAACGTGCCAAGGTGTGATTACCCCTCGCCCATTGGCTGCTTGGAAAGGTCCCAAACACGCACACCCACACACACAGACACACCGTTATCAAAGCAGGCGATAGATATTGGGAGGCTAAAAATATCCAACAGGGAAATATCTCTTCTCTAGATGCTCCTTGAAGTAATGGTAGTGAATGTAGCGAATTATTTTTGACTCTAATAGAATACGGTATGTAAATGGACACTTGTTACCTCTCTACTATTGACAGTTCTTAAACTCACTGGGGTGGGCAACTTCAGGGAGAAAGGAGGATTATTGCTTAGCTATGAAAGCTATCTCTATGCTCTCATGCTTGTATGCTAGTAATTCTATCTAATGGGATTTTGAACTAGTAGGCATACTGTATATGAACACTTTCAAGAGTACGATCACAAATATGTGATTAGAGTGTTCTTGGTGGAACATTCAAATGCAAATGTAACTGTCAACAGTGGTAATGCCTGATTTATGGTAGGGTGCTCAACGCATGAAAAGTGTCACTCAACGGGAATAAAAGAGCAGTGCTACGTTTTTGTTTTATGCTTCAGCGAAAGGTTACAGTTATCTCCATGGTAACTAAATGCTATATCATACCCAATCATAATGCAAATATGATAGTGTTCCAATGGAACAAAATTATCTAGGTGCGGGACAAGAAAGCAAAGTGTTCAGCAAACCTTTTTTTTTATGTTGAAAGTGCATAATTTCTGTAGTGCGACACTCATCACAAGTGTCAAGCGCCCTACCATAAATCAGGCTGAACTGAAAGCAGTCGAGGTCTAGAACACTGACTTAGAATTTCGACAGAACATCCCAAAGTACCTATTCTTCAAACAGATGTATTAGGGCATTAAAAAAGGAGCACAAAGCCTAAGAGAAATACCACACAGATATCTCCTGTGAAGTAAGGTAATACCTCAGGTTCAGACAAGTGAATGATTAATGTTTGAAGACACTGATAACCTACCTACTATCAAAATGACCAGTGCAGTACCTCACTCAGCAGATCTCTTGTTTGATCTTAATAATGGTGAAAAACAGTACATCAGCTGCTTGAGAATTGGTCTTTTCACATAAGGAGATCCTGCTGCTAAAAGTATGGACATTATAAAATATCTATTTTGTGCAAATATTGTCTGAAATACAACAGATCCATAAAATTTGCCAATTAAATTTTTATTATTTTTGAGAATTGCTTAATAATCATTGATACTTTAAGTTTTGTGCATGGTTTTTCAGCATTTGTAACCTCAGCAATTTTGAGTATGGGCCATTTTGAGTTCGCTGGCCAATAGGCCATGAGCTATTGGCCCTCATTTATCAAACGTGCGTACACCAAAAAAATGGGTGTATGCCAAATCTCCCGCAAGGATCGGCATTTATCAAGCTGAACGTGAGCGAACAGTCCTCAAAAATCTCACGCCAGGTCTGACCAGGTGTACGCAGATTTGAAACCAGCGAACAACATGCAGGAACGAGTGCAGCTGTCAAAATGAGTAATAAACCATATGCAGCGATGCGAACGTCATGCTTTTGTTACTCTTATTAATAAAACGAATAAATAGGCTAAATAGATAAATAGGCTAAATTAATAAATGAATAAATAAATAAATAAATAAATAAATTAGACAGCTGCGTTGAGAAATTAATTAAACTTATATTTTGAGACAACCTGCTTGTCAGGCCAGACGGCTGACAATTACAATCAATTTGGTTAAGCGCAATGCGTACGTGGCTTGGCAGATATGCAGTGTGGTATTTCAGATGCTCATCCAGTCAGATATACACTAAACAACAAAAGAAACGCAAGTTAATTAAAGGCAGACTGGAAAATATGTTTGTGCATAATTATTTTAGAAAATCAAATTTATTACTTGCGCGTGCACATTTACACTCGTTTCATCAAACTTTTCTTTAGTTTGTGGTCACTTTGACTTAGTAACCATAAGAGTACATTAACTAACTTGCTAACTTGCGTTTCTTTTGTTGATCAGCCTACGGACACTTTGACCGTGATCACATTTTGACAATGGCAGATCTTCTATTGTTAGAGGAATAAGCTTCTGTCCGACGTGAGAGGAACTTTTGGCACAGAGATCTCCAGGAAAGTGACGAGTGGCTGCTCGTTTTGTGTGGCACCCAATAAAATGTCATGGAGTAATACTACGCCTCATAAAAGTACAATGAAGAGTGATCCCTGCAGACTATATTTTAACAATTACCCTCATGCAGCTCCGATCGAGGCGGTGGGGACTGCCTCGTATTCCCACGATGGAGTAGGAGGCCTTCTGCCACGCGCTCATCGAACGGTGACAGCTGAAGCTTCGAGTCTGGTTGGCCTCCACCGGTCCGTGCGCTGCTGCGCCTGAGCGCGATCTTAAAGTCGGACCACTTTTTTTTTTTTTTAACCTACATGTAAAGCATTTGGATTGTCAATTATGTAGGCTATATAACATGAAATATCATGGACCTATAAATTGAATCAATTAAGGCCGATGTTATTCGCACTTATACGTGTGGCCAATGCTGATTTTTTTTCTTGGCCACACTTAAGTGCGCTAGTTGATGACCATTCCAGTGCCGCTTAGAAAGTACCGCTTAAAATAAGTATGGCCAAGAAAAAATTTTAGCTTTGGACACACTTAAAATAAGTGTGGGCAATGGAGAAATGTGCATCTTGGCCACACTTGTAAGTGCGTCTAATGCGAATTTCGATCATTTTTTGTGCTTGGACGCACTTAAGTAAGTGCGAATAGTAGTCACTTCGATTTATTAATGAATTAAATCAAACCTCTGCTGCACTCCGGTTTTCCACCCCAATGGTGTTTACCGCAGCAGCAATAGTTTTCCGAACTGCAGCCTTCTGAGCTCCCTTTATGTCACTCTGAAGGCTTCAAAATAAAATAATTTTGTTTTTCTCCACTTCGGACGTGATAATTTGTATTTCCTCCTCAGTGAAGTTCTTTCTTCTTTGCAGTCTTTCGAGACTCCATGTCGTAAAGTGGGTAGGACTATGCCTCCCAGAGCATGAATTTATAGGGGCGTGTCATGTAAATTACGATGGTTTCTGCCGCCAGATTTGTCAACGCCACGCCAGTTCTACACTGAAATCAGCGACGTGCACACTTTTAGTAAATCAGACGTGACACCTGGAGAACGCTGATATTTACACCAGAATCTACACCAGATCCCACGCAAGTTTGATAAATGAGGGCCATTGTGATCAGGCAATGTCCGGTGTCGTAGTCATGATCATGATCATGATTGTACGGTGGCTGGGAAGTGCAAAACAAAATTACAAAGTGTGAAACACTTTTACAAACTTCAAACAAATTCACATTTTAGAAAATATTTTTGCATTTTAAGAAAACAAAATTACATTTGCAAAACACTTTTACCATGGACAAAAAAAATTTACCTTTTAGAAAACAAATTTACAGGACGCGAAACACTTTAACAAACTCTGAGACAAATTTACAAATAGCACACTTGTACAAGTCCTGAAACAAATTTACAATTGACTGAATAATAACGGAAAGGGAATGTACCAAATGCCGAAAGTGATTACGTAAGGAGTCAGATTTGTAGTTTTTACTGGCCTTGCACCGAGGCACGATCTCGGAACCAGTGACTGCACAGTCCATGCTCAGAATACTGCAATTACATCGTAAATGCCTGCCTTACTCTCAGCATAACTGTTGGCCAAATCATTTATCTATCCTGCCATTTTGATAAATAAATTGTTATGAATGTAATTGTTCAAAATATTTGAAGCCGGTAAAATGAGCTACTTACAATGAACGTAGTCTAGCAATATGCAGCTCACCACTTTTTTATACTGTACTAAACTGCCATATTAATAAACTAGATAGTGGCACCTAACAAAACCTGACGAATATAAAGTAAAAATAACCGAGATTGCGTCAGTTTATTCTCAAACGTATGACTGCTCTGAACGGATTATTTTTATCTAGCTGAGCTGGAGAATGTGAAAAATGATCGACAGGTTTGGATAGTTATATAAATAAATTGTAGCCTGTTCACACATTGCTGTCGGGTGTTAATCTCGGTTGATTACTGTGCTTTCTTTCTGCACTATAGAAACATAATTTTAAATAAAACACCATTGGGTGTGATAGCCTACAGCCAAATGATGTCATACTTGAAATGGGGTTTTGATTACAGCTCCGTTTAATTCGTTTAAAAATGCGGTGGCCGTTGGTGACAAGTGACTTAATTTGGCTTCACAGAAAACACTAGAAAATGACTTCATGGTTTTACCATTCAATCTTTCTGAGCAAAGGATAAAAATGTTTAGACTGTCAAGGGGGATAGATGTTTTACCCATGCAGAGGGCTATTGTCGCTGCAGAAATGGGACTAAGAATTCACCCCGCGACTGTAGATCTTAATTGTGTAAGCCGATTTACCTCAGATTGTAGTACAGTAGCAACATCAGCCCAGATCAGCCATTAATAACTCGGGTCAGTGTTTATACTGTGACTGTTGTTACAACCAAGTTTTAATACTAACTAGCGAGCAACCTCTTGTTTTCATTTATTTAATTATTTATTTATGTTCCAGGAAACGGCCACCACATTTTCAAATGAAGTACACGGAGCTTTAATCAAAACATCTCTTAAAGTATAAAATCATTAGGCTGTATATCACATCCCTTCGCCTGAGTATAGCTAGGCCTATAGGCATCTACTTAAAATTATGTTTCTATGTTGCAGAAAGAAAACACCATAATTAACTGAGATTAACAGCCGACAGCAAAGTGTGAATGCAATTCATTAACACCACTTGCCAACACCACTGCCAATATGTTTCTAACGTTCACTAGCTAGGCTACATAAAAATCATCTCTTCAGAGCATTCAAATTTTCAAGAATAAACTGATGCAATCTCGGTTATTTTTACTCTGTATTCATCAGGATTTTTTAGGTGTCACTAGCGAGTTTATTAATATGTCAGATTAGTGCAGTATAAAAAAGCGGTGAGCTGCATATTGCAAGACAACATCAATTGTAACTAGCTCATTTTACCGGCTTCAAATATTTTGAAAAATTACATTCACAATAATGTATTTATCAAAATGGCAGGCTATATAAATGATTTGGCTAACAGTTATGCTGAGGGTAAGGCAGGCATTTAAAATGTAATTGCAGAATTGCAGTATTCCAAGCATCGCACTTCGTTGCAAGGCCAGTCACTGTCTCGAGACACTCCTTCAGTGGTCCAGAACAAGGTAGCTGATTGGCTGTATGCAAATGAGTTTCTGTTGGTGTCCGGAACTCTCGTGGGGAAAAAATAAATAATTACATTCGGTTCCCGCCGCAACAAACTGATTGGCTCCTTACGTAATCATTTCCGGCATTTAGTACATTCCCTTTCCGTTAGAATTCAGTCGTTTGTAAATTTGTTTCAGGACTTGTAAAAGTGTTACACTGTTTGTAAATTTGTCTCAGAGTGCGTTAAAGTGTTTCGCGTGTAGTAAATTTGTTTTCTAAAATGAAAATTTGTTTTGTCCTTGGTAAAAGTGTTTTGCTAATGTAATTTTGTGTTCTTAAAATGCAAAAATGTTTTCTAAGTGTAAATTTGTTTCGAGTTTGTAAAAGTGTTTCACACTTTGTAATTTTGTTTTGCACTTCCCAGCCACTGTATGATTGTAATCCGCATCCGTTAGCAAAATCTTTAAAAATCTTCTTCTCTGGAATTACTGGCCAGATTTACTTCAGATTTGGTATGGAGCTTCCGCAGGAGAATGTCTACCATGATTGTTCGCGGTTTTGAATAACATATTTTTTTCTAATTAATTTTTCCCATTTACTTATAATGGGAAAATCTTTCAAAATCATCTCCTATGAAACTAGTGGCCAGATTTGTTTCATATATTTTAGTACACTGTATTCACACACCATTGAATCTCTGAAAGCTTTTCTCACAAATGCTGAACTGTTGGCTCAGTTATTGGGCCAGTGACCAACAGGGCCATTGGTCCTACTATTAGCTCATTAGCTCACCGGCCAATAGGCCGTGAGCTGTTGTGATCTAGCTGTGTCCGGAGTTGTAGTCGTGATTGTGATCATGGTCGTGATCGTCGTCCATTAGCAAAATCTTTAAAAGTCTTTTTCTCCGAAAGTTCTGGCCCAATTTATTTCAAATTTGGCATGCCTGTGTCTGATGTGTTCCTATATTAGAATAATATTTAAAATATAAGAAGTTGGACAAAATGAGAAAAGAAAGAAAAAACTTCATTACGTGCAAACCTTAAGCAAAATGTACACACTCTGGCACATACTGTATGCATACAGAAAGAAAAAATTTTTGGTCCCAATCATTATGGAGCTCAGTGCCTTTATAATTATTTAATACTCTATAATTTACTCTCAGTGGGCACAGCAGATCACTTCAGATAAATTGTGTTTATTAAAATTCTTGTAATTAAATAATAAAGAAATTAACAAATTAATCAAGGTAAGAGCACTCCAGTTGACACTGCTGAATTAGCCTGCATCATTTAATTACAGTGCATGAAACAATTTAGAATCAGCAAGTTAATAACATTTAGATCAGCTTGTAATTAGATAGGCTGATCACACTGCTATGCACATTCCCCACATTTGTGGACTGTACCATGCGGGGAAGACGAAGACTTCAGCGTGATGTCCACTTCAGTATTGACAAAAGGGCATCCAAATGCTCTGGAATTTGCTAGCGCCCTACACTCTATTTAGTGATACTATATAAGAATGCGACAGATTTTAACTGAAAACACCTACTCATATAATGCTTTTGGATTAGTTCTTAAGTTAAGCCATATAGCAGATTCTACCAACACATTTCTTATTTTTGTCCTCAGAAGTGTGAGGTTTCTTGGTAATTCTTCATCCTTTGGCCATGCCCTCACAAAACAATCCCGGTGGATTTAGAGTGTCCCTACCTTAACCTCATTGGTTCCTCATGCATAGCAGCTTGGCTTCTCCCTGAGCCCTCAGTTAATTCAATGGTTGACTGAATGCAGTCTTGGATTTGCACTTCTGTCACAAGAACCCTTGTTTAGTGCATTGTCACGTAAGTTAGCTTTTGTACGCCTGTCTGTATTACCAGAAGGATGCAATTTCATGGTCTTTGTGTCCGTTGTTCATATTCATTTAAAGCCCTTTAACAAATCACTAATTCTAGCAGACATTCCGCCTTATTGATCAAGGGCAATTCATTTTTCGATGGGGCCCAAATTGGGTAATTGAATAAGTAATTGAGGATGATGCTTTGATTTATTCAGGGGACAAATGCTGATAACACTTGGTTCATCAACAGTTTTGCATTATCTTCAAAGCAACAGAAACACACTGAGACCCGGACTATCTATGTAATTGTTGATTAGGTTAATGTATTTTAAATAAAGATCCTCAATCAAATGCTTCTAACACACCTCAAGTGGCCTGGTTCCCAAACACTAGGATTTGAGAAGACCTCAAAAAAAGCAAAAATGGAACCCTTTGTGCATTTTTGTTCATGGAGCTGTCTGTTGCACCAGTCTTGGAGACCTTTTTCTATTAATCACTTGAAAAAGATCACTCGACCACACTGTTTGCCACATGGGGAATCTCAGATTGCTCTTCTGCTATGTTCCTGCCATACCAGCAAGCACCTCTAGGGGGCACATTGCTCTCAGCCTCCTACTCCTCGGCAGATGGGCAGTATGGTGCATGAAGCTGTGCAACCGAATTCCTGAAGGCAGAATCCAAGCCATGGCAGGATTCCTTGCAACCCTGCCTGCCTTGTGCCTGTCTGATAAACCACACATTTTTGTGAAATCTGGCAGGATGAATTATGTCTAAACATGTGCGTTCATATTAAGCCAGAAATAGCAAAATAAAAAAAAAAAACCCCTGTTTTGAAGATGAAACCATGAATATTCATTTAGATATGCTTTGATTTATTTTAGTCTAAGTTCTCAGAACAGTAATGTTTATTTCATCATTAGAAATTTAGGGCGTTGTGGAGGACTCATCGTTGTGCTGTATCTTGTAGTTAATTGAGCAATAAGCACTGTTACAGTTTAAGGAGCAGATTTATGAAGAAAATGAATCTGCTGGTATATTAGTAAAATCATTGGAGTCAGAAAGCACTCATTTGACTGTGCAGGAAACTTGCCAAACCATTTTGTTTTAAATCTTATTGAGCGTCACGTCTACTGCAGAACAGAGAGTCAAAGTCCATATACCAAAGCAAAGCAGGCTGCATAGTCCGAAATAGATCTTTAGCGAATACTTATATGTTTAGATGACTGTACATACAGTGAGCTTAACTCATTTGATAGTGACACATATTTTATTTTGGTTCTGTACTCTAGCCCTTGAATCAAAAGGATACAGTTTAGGGGTGTTTTTGTCCGAGTCGGATGAACCCTTTAGTAATGGCCACTCCTTTTGTCCATAGCACCCCCCATTATTTTAAAAAATGATAATCATTTTTAACATGTGGTCACACATACTTAGCATGCAGTGCCTGCTTGAAGTCTGTGCTGACTAGACATCACCAGATGCTGGTTTTCCTCTCTGGTGATCCTCTGCCAGGTCTTCACTGTAGCCATCTTCAGTTCCAGTAATTGACTGGGCCTAAAGAAACAAAATTACAAAAAAAAGCGTCACAGTCTGATGATTTTTGGTCCGCACTTGCATTTTTTTCCTGGTTGTAGCTCCTGCACCCAAAAATAACCTGCTACAACATGGCACACTTGGTGGCACCTATGCAAATCAAGTCGTAGAATTAGAGTTTAATCCAATGAGCTACTGTAAAATCGCTGCCACTTAAGGGAAGTGATATTTCATCCTTACTCAGTATGATATTAAGCTTTTCTCTCAGGATAAGTGTATGTTTATTTGGGAGCATTCACTGCTGCCATCAGCTACAAAATCATTATTGATGACCATGCTTAAAGAAGCCCAAATCACGACAAGAGGTGTAATATTATTTTGGCAATGACACATTTAACTATAATAAGGAAGTGCAGTAAGAATGAATGCATGGAGCAGCAGAAAAGAATGGTGATTATCCTTGAAAGGATATTAATTTGAGATAATTACTAGTTGGCTTTGGGACAGTGGTGTTTAAAGATTGTTTGGCTGATAAACTACAGCTACAGATAGAGAGCCAAGGATAGTGCAGATGTTCATTAAATGGTCTGTAACAAAGAGAGATTGGATTCAAAAAGAAGATCATGATTTGTTTCAGAAGGCAGCCTGAATAGTCTAATAGAGAGCAATGAGAATGATGGAGCTATTATACTAGGTACTGAATAAGTACAATTGTTTTGTTTGTCCAGCTTGGCATATGCAATTATGTTTATTTTATTTCACCTTGCAATGTTTTTTTTCTTACAATTAATGAAGGGTGCAGGATGGTGTGCTCACTTAAATATTTTAGTGCTGTCTCATTGCAGACCGTCCTGTGCATTGCAAACTGTCCCCCGGGCAATGTTGGCTGTGGTGCAAAGTCTTTTTTATGGAATTACATCACACAATGTATTACAGCTATTTGTTTGAAAATCAACCCCATGAGATGAATATCTAATGTACCGTTAGCCAAGGTACTTAGTATGTGTTGTTTTACGAATAACCTTGGATGACACCTGAATGGCCCTACTTTTGGGCATCTGCTGTGCTTAATGTTATGATGAAAATAGTTAAGCAGTGCCGCTGAATGAAAGCAAATAAGCCAGTGTATGCGCTGGAGGTCAGTGTGTGGCTCTGCACAACTTTGGTAGGGCGATGCTGTACTATCAATTGTAATTTTAATCCAAATCCTATTGGGGACGGAGACGGTAGACTCTGTCTGATCCAATTCTTGGCTCTACATCTCCATTCCCCCAGTGTGATGATGAAAGAGGCAGTCAGATTGTAACTCTCTCTCTCTCTCTCTCTCTCTCTCTGCTTTGCTCTCTCATTCCGCAGGTGGGGTGTGTATTGCACAGTCTCTGAAAATCCCCAGAGAGCCAAAACTAGGAGAGTTCGACAAGATAATCCAGCGGCTGTTGGAGACCTCCAACGCCCGCGCTGTGATTATGTTCGCAAATGAAGATGACATCAGGTGTGTGCACGAGTGTGTGTGTGTGTGTGTGTGTTTGTTTCTCGTAAAGAAGGCCTCTGCTTTATGGCTGCTGCATTCCATTAAATCTAGCACAGATTTGTAATTATCTATCAGTCTTAATCAACAACCACTTACAGTGGATACAGACAATGCTCAGATTGACTCTGGGGTGATTTGGTGAGTGACTTCATCGTTAAATCCTTTCTGTGCATATTATTTAGTTATTTATTATTGCATAACTTAGAGGTACTTGCCAACTTCCAATTAACAGAATCCCTAAATCTCAAATGAGACGTGTTGTGTGTTGAATTTATTTGAAGGATAATAACTAAGTGATGAAAGTGAAAAAAGTGTGAAAAAATAAATTGGTGTTTGGGGACGTGCTATCGGTGTTCTTGTCTCAGTGCAGTGAATTCAGATACACATGGGGACATGTAGCTCATTTTGGTTGCAAGTTTTACAACAGCTTATAGAAAACACCTCTCCACTCCAGAACTGGAACCAATCTAGCATGAGCGAAAGCAAGGCTTCAATGTTGCCCTAATGTAACAGTTCTTAGTGTCAACCAATCAGTGCTTTTTATGCAGAACTTGAACTTGATTCAGATCTGTCGGCTGCCTAGGCATTTCAGCTGAGACTTCTGTGGAAAGAAATTAGATACCACGTTTCATATTGATCGCTTGCTGTTATCAGGAACAATAGAACTCTTTCTCACTGAGCTGATAATGAGAATTAAATGGTAATCAAGCAATTTTCTCCTGGTTTGCCAACCACAAAACTGTCACCTGGGTGAAAAGAAACACCCTAAAAATCAAACATGGAAACTGACCTAAGTTGGCGAGCTGCACTGTGAGAAAGGCATATAATAAAGTTGTACTTGCTTTGTCTGCTGTTGCCAATGAGTGGATGTGCATTCCTGTGGTGTCTCCTTATTCCATCCATAGACTGTATAAAAAGATGGACGAAGCAAGTGTGACGTCACTCATTGGTTTCAGCATACCATTTAGGAAGCCTCGATTTTGGCAATTTGAACAGCGCCATTTTGTCATTTTGAAACCAGATGTGATTCCTATTGCACAAGAGCGTGAATTGAAGATCCAGGGAGAAGCGAGGGGTGGATCTACAGGTGGATCAGACCTTATGAGATGAGGACGGAGGATAGCCACGCCCCTAAAGCATATTATGGCCTTATCCTTTAGCCTATTTAGGACCATATTTCACAAAAATGAACATCATGATATATCGAAGGAGACTTAAAACTTGCGATAGATATCATAAAATAATGTGGAAAATCATTATTGAAATAATAAATCAGGTGGGAAAGTAGGGTCATTTTCTCATAGACTTCTATAGCATTGAACCTCTTTCTGCAACCACCGACATCGCCATCTGCTGGCCATTAAATAGAATGCAATTTTTAGAGATTTCCGCATTGGCCTCACTTTTCAGACCTGGGTGTTGCGTCCATCTTTTTATACCGTCTATGATTCTAACTCCTTCTATGAGAGAGATTGAATGGAGTGGCAGTTGAGTGCTTCTAAGCCAACCAGAGCCAGTGTGATGTTGTGTGTCTCTAATGCAGGCGAATCCTCGATGCGGCCAAGCGAAACAATCAGACCGGTCACTTCCTGTGGGTGGGATCTGACAGTTGGGGCTCTAAAATCTCCCCGGTGATCCAGCAGGAGAAGGTGGCAGAGGGTGCTGTCACTATCCTGCCCAAAAGGGCCTCTGTGGATGGTAAGGGACTTGGGAATCAATGGTAGAATGGTCAAGCACTGGGAATGATATGGCTCAGGGTCAGACAGGCCTTTACACTAACATGGGATTCACCTATCTCAGCCACTGCTTAAAAGCTACGACTTCTTTCTATTTTAAGTTGATTTGATTGCTTCTGTTTTTTAAGTCATGGTATTCATTTTTAGCATGAAGAGCTGATTGGGCTTATTATTATTATTCTTTTTTACTTACACTGGTTTATAACTAAGAGCTGGCTCAGCATAGTTGGAAAGAAACAAGTTAGTTATGCAAAGTGAAATGAACTTCAAAAGGTGCATAGCTCTATGAGATCACCAATGAAATAAGGAGGTAAAAAAAAAAAAAAACCCTTGCTAACTAGCAAACTTCATTCAAATGAGCTTTATTAATGACATTCAACAATAATTAGTCCGTGCACGACATTTTCTTGTATGCAAGCATCTTGGTTTCTTGGAGGTATTCAGCAAGTCCAGCTATTTATCATTAAGAAATTAAGTGGCTTGCTGCCAAAATTCAACAAGCTCAGCTGGCTCAGCATGCTTAATTAGAACCAGGGAGCTATGGGAATGAGATCCACCTCAACATATTTCAGTGGCTAATGTCTCACGCTAGCTAAATTAAGCCCTATTTCTGGGTCACTGGAGACTGATCTGGAAGGCTTGCTAATTCTGCCTTATTACATTTCTCCTCATTTTTGTTTCACCAGCCTCTAACCCATCGATAGCGAGCCAGCTAGAGCATGCCTCTGTCTCCGTTGGTAACATCAATGCCGTTTACACAGATGTTTACCGTAAATCCGTGGAAATGCTGCAAGTGGCTATGCTGTCCATGCAAAGATGCAATTATGCGTTTGCCAATCTGCTTATTAATTAATGAGGGAATACCACAAGTGACTGAGCAATACAGTTGGAGGATCGAAAACAGGCTCCCCAGCCAGTGCAATGCACCTCTCCGCATGCAATGTGTATCATGGATTGAGCAGGCTCACAGAGCATTTCAAGGAAACCATCCCCACCCCTCTTCTGCCCAGCAAAGATCAAGGCTTCATTGTAAAAGGAGACTGGTATTCAACCCATGTTTGAGTGTACACGGAAGAGCCCATCATGTTGGATATAGATTGGAGGTACTGCACATGACCAGGCTGTATGATGTCAAACTACCTATCTATTGTCCAATGCAAACATAAAAATATAGGCAAAGAAGCAAGATTTCCCTTGTGCAAGGAGTAGGGTGCCCACAAGTCTGGCTTTTGGATAGACAGTCTGGCTTTTCAGCCCTATGTCCTGCATATGAAGCAACATCTGGATGGATGCCAATTTGTCCTCCGTTTGATAAAAATAATAAGCCCTTATAAATTTGCTTTCTAGAGCGCACTTAAAGAGACTGAATCTTCATTACTGTGAGTGAATTTTGTATTTTTATTGGTTACCAAATTTGGTCACAAATGTTATTATTTTCAATTTGTCCCTTTTGAAGTGGTTGTCCTTCAGATTTTCATTTTGTAGTCTTATTCAGGATTGGGCATCCTCCTTTAAGGAGTCATGACCGTGGCCACCCAAGCAAGGAAAAATGCAGGCTCAAACTCATTTGATATTTGTGTGACCAGTGGCAAATAGTAAATTTGGACTCATGGGCAAATACTCCCCATTACCACTGCTTTCTCCGTAATCAATGTTTTTCGTATTATGATTTGTTTCTGTTTTGTGCTTTGTATGTATGTACTTCATATTTTATGTTTTTTGTGAGCATAAAGACCTTCTATGTCAGACAACAAATTTCCTTCGGGATATTAAAGCATTTTCTTATCGTAAATTAGTGTGTGTGTGTGTGTGTGTGTGTGTGTGTGTGTGTGTGTGTGTGTGCGTGTGCATGAGTGCGTGTGTGTGTCCCCGCAAGTGACAGAATACCAGATTTCCTCATCTTTAAGGGGACATTTTCTGGCCCCCACAAGGTGACAGAGCCACAGTATATTAGAGTTCAGGGTTAAGGTTACGGAGAGGTCAAGGTTAGGGTTAGGCATGTGCTGTTCATGGTTAAGATCAGGGTAAGAGGTTAGGGAATGAATGAAAATCTACGGGATGTTCCCACAAAACATGAAAACAACATTTGTGTGTGTGTGCGTGTGTGTGTGTGTGTGTGTGTGTCTGTAGGCATTGGGGGATGGGACTGACTTTGATTTAAAACATTTATTCCCCCAGTGAATGTGAGATTTGTTGGCCACGTAACAGTTTAGCCGCGCATCTACTTTGTCAGCAAATACTGCCACTTCCCCCCATCCCTATCCTTTGTTTTCCTCTCTGTAGCCTTCGACAGATACTTCCGGAGCCGGTCACTGTCGAACAACAGAAGGAATGTCTGGTTTGCTGAGTTTTGGGAGGAGAATTTCGTCTGCAAGCTGGGCTCTCATGGCAAACGCCCAGGCAGCCTCAAGAAATGCACAGGTAACCCCGTTGAGAAGTCAGGAGACGCCTGCAAGGAAGAGAGAGACACATTTCATTCTGTTATGCGGCGTATCCAGAGCTGAACAACAATTTCAGTTCTGTCAATGTAAAAAAATACCTTCGCTCAGGGAGTGTCCACACAGTAAAAGCTTACCGCATTTGGAGAGTTTCCAGTGTCTGAATTCATTGCAACTCATTACTACATCTCTGTAAACGCGAACCAAAGCAAGCATAGGGGAATGATATTGTCATGAGGGGACCTTGAATTATCTGAAATGAGAGCGAACGATTTTTGGCTCCATCTCCGCAATGTTGTACTTTAAAACGGGAGAACTAGCTCCACATTAGCAAAAGGAAAATGCCCTCACTTGTCCGTTTTTTTATCGTCGGTTTTGAAGGCATATGCCCAGGCCACCAGGTTGGAAAGAGTCCATGAGCCAGTTTGGGAATTATGCGGATTTAAATAAAATCCAACAGATCTGTTGGCATGAAGGAGAGGATGATTTTTGCCTGTTTGTAACAGGGTTTAATCAGATTATTGGAGGTCGGGAAGGCGGTATCTGTGTCATAGCAACAGAGAAAGAGACAGAAAGAGAGGGAGAGCTTTGGGATTAGACTCATTTGCAAAGGATTTTTTTTGGCTTGCTTACTGCCAGTTTTTCTGCAGCTTTGTTGTACTGGAATAGAGAATGCGAGAGACTGAAAGATATTTTAAGAAATATATTTAAACCTTCATGTCAGAGGAAAGATAAAATTTCATTTGTAAGACTGTGGATTTGTAGGGCAGCACGGTGGTGCAGTGGGCTGCACTCTTGCCTCACAGTAAGAATTTCTTAGCCTGGAGCCTTTTCGTGTGGAGTTTGCGAGTTCACCCCATGTTCACGTGGGTTTCCTCTCGGAACTCTGGTTCCCTCTCACAGTCCAAAGACATGCATGCCAGGCTAATTAGAGGCTCTAAATTGCCCAATGGTATGAGCCTGTGAGTGCGACTGCTGTGTGTGTCTGCAATGGATTGGCTGTCAATAGTGTTCTGAGTGTTCATCTTGCCCTTTGTACGCTGGAAGCTACATTACTTTCGTTTACGCACTTTTGCTATAAGCATGCCACTCACTTTTGACAATAGTTCAAGATTGGGCAGAGGGGGGAGCCAGTTTGCAAGCAGGATTGAAGACGAGCCTCTACAGTACATTTATAATGAGGAGGAAATGGAGAAATGGAAGAGGGGTAGGAAAAGCCCGCTGTACCTAATAATTTGCTTACTTAGGATTTTTTTATTTATCGTTATTTTTTTTATTTGGCATCTCCAATCCCACCGGAAGCACACACCTGTCACCCCTGCATCTTTACACTCATTGGTCGAAATTTTTGCAAGTTCAGAACGAGGGTGGAGGATACCCGAACATGAGCAAACTTAGAATCTCATTAACGAGCGCCCGGCTGGCCAACGGGAGACGATTTGGCAACGAACAAAGCAACCATTTTTAATATCCCTTCCTGGCAGTCCCTTCCCAATTTGCATCCCTGGAGCGCTTTAGCCAATTGTGCGCTTGCTCTGAAAACGCTGCCAACCACAGCTGGCTGGTACGATCGGGGATCGAACCCGCGCCGTGGTAGTCACTACTGCTCCGCAAATGTGACGCCTTAACTGTGTGAGCTAACCCGGCAGCGTGCAACTTAGGATTTAGCTCACTGGCAGAGACACCAGGGAGGATGACTACAATTTATGATAAGCAGTTAAGAAAAATCATTTGAGTAACCCTGTAGAGTAGGACAATCCAGCCCCGACTGAGACGCGACCAGCAATTTATATGTAGAGGACAATCAGATGGGAGTGGCTTGAGCTGACCGCACTATGGGAATAGGGGAGTTAACAAAGCAATCAATCAGTTAACAGGAACAAACAGCAAAACTCATGCAGACTGCTGGGGAAGAACCGATTAGCAAAACACAGGGGTTCTAACGGGTTTGGGTGTTCTGTGGCATCTCCATCTATGGCTCTGGTAGCGACCAATGACATCAGTACTGAACCATTGTGAGAATAGAGGGGCTTGGTTAGAGCTCAACTGCTTTAAGAATGATAAAGAGACATACTGGAACAGGCTCCAGCTCCCACAACCTTGACTGGAAATAAATAGAATTTGATAATAGATGAGTGGACAGATGGATGGACATACAGCATGTGCATAAACATGTTGACTAATCATGAGAGTACATAGCCTGGAGGAAGAAGTTTCCCTAGTCTGTCGGTTCTTTCACTATATTCTGAGTGCTGTGTTAGACTTGGATCTTCTGGATTGTGAAACAGGACGATTCTCTTCATTTGCATTGGAAAAACTGTCACGCCCACAAAGAGGACCCAGGAGCATTGGCAGGAAAGCGGCCAGTTTTGGCTAGCATTTGCTCATTGTGATACACGATAGACTTATAGCTGAATGAAAGGGAAGTATTTTAAGATTTTGGATCTGCACTCAGCTCATTTTTGATCAAATCAAATCTGATCGTGTAAGCAGAACCTGATCGATAGTGTCTAGTCACGTTTGAATTCATGTAGTTTGAGCGACATAATTGACCTCAAATCATGGGAAAGGCTGGTCTAATCAGGCCTGAACTGTTTTGTCAGTTATCACAAGTTGCCACATATACTGAACACCCTGCTCCCCTTCTATGGCCAGGTTAGCTTCAGCACATTCAGTGGCATATAACAGCTATATGCATGCTTGTGTGTGTGTGCGTGTGTGTGTGTGTCTGCGTGCGTGTATGTGTGTGTGTGTACGTAAAAGCATATATCCTGTATATATTACTCAGTATATAAAAGCATGGGAAAAAGCTCTCAGCATCTTTATACTAAGGTAGATGTATGTCTCTGCTTTTTGGGGGAAATGAAGAATTAATGTAGAACCCTCGGAAGAATTCTCCCTCGCTTTTATCTGGAGTGACTGTTAGTGTTTCTGATACGGCGACTTGACGTAATGATAATAATTACGATTCCATCATTCCTCCACGCCACGTCACCCCCACACTTTATCTGCCCCCGGACGCACTGGCAGAAAGCTGCTCCGCCAATGGACGCCTCTGTCAGCCTCGCACGCTGCAAGACGCAATACAGTGATTATTTCTCCTGAGCAAAGCATCAAATTGTGACAACGTGACGCTAAAGCGCCGCTCGCTGCCACAAACAGAAACGGTGAGCGCTGTGATCCGGCAAGAGGGAACGTTGTGTTCCGCGGAACGAAGGGAGTAAATCATCGCGCTTCTGACTCAACGCGGAGAGCAGCCTCTCCCCGAGGGCCTTCCAATGAGTTACACATCATTTAGCTGAACACATCCAATACTCTCCTAATGAGGGTTTATTCTGTCCATTATAAGGGCCCACTGTTGGCATAAGTGCAGCCCTCGAATGCTTTCGGGGATCTTAATTGGAGGAAAAAACGTAGGCAATCTTTCACAATGAGGAGATGAAACAAGATTTAGTGCTTCTTCTTAGACAGGACCTGGAGATATGGGGTGTACAATGGTGCAGCTTTTCAAGAAATGGCAGGCAGTCCCATCACCCTCCTCCCATTAACAACCTCCCGCCGTGAGATGCCAACTTTGAGAGTAGTCCATCTGTGACTTTGAAAGTGGTCCATCTGTGGTCATCTCAAGTATTTTCTGCACATATATCTATACAGGAGTGGTGCCAGATGATGGCTTGTGTCAATTTTAGCCTGAGTCTGAGCCGAAGTTTAATGGGCACCAAAAGAGAAGCTGGATGAGCATTTTTTTCCTGACCTTGTCTATGTCTGCAGAGCAGTCACACAAAAGCTCTTGCCATCTCACCACGTGTGTGTTTTGAGTGCGTGTGGGCGCTCGTATGTTCTGTACTGTATGTCCTCTGAGCATATTAGTTCTGCTTTGAGAGTCAGGTTCTCCAACGACGGTTATTAAGTAGACAGGCTACGCTTGGCTGGTAAATTGACTAAATTTGCATTGTGGACGTATGGGTGCACATGTAAGTGGAACTCGGGTGTCTGGTCCAAAGATTAATGGTGTTTCCGCAGAGGATTACATTTTAGTCACCTCTCCCATTACTGCTAGTGAGGAGGCTGAGGACTATTCATAGTGCTAAAGCACAGAAATGAACCATAAGGATGGAAAGAGGTTAAGGTATTTTCTCCCTCTGCTCTGTGTTATACAGTACTGCCTTGGTATTCATGACATTGGTTGTGCCTCAGATGGGCTCGTGGGTGAGGAAGGGCAGCGTCCTGCATTGCCTCGGGCTCATACACTTATTGCTGTCTCCCCCTCCCGTGTTACGTGACACACGCAGTTTCAGGAGCCAGTGAATAAATAGCTTGAGGCATTGTTTAAGGGGCGGGACAGGAAGTCAGGGGTCAATGCCTCTTGCCCCCGGATTCGTCAGTGCTCCATTAAGCTTGATGCTTTCCTGCCTTCTTGCTGAACGTCTTCTCGGCAATACTGCCCAAGGGCTTGTGTCTCTGGCCCTTACAGGCAGTTTGGGCCTGACGGATTTCGTACAGCGTGTGAGATTTGATGTGGCAACAGATGTCCCCCGCTGGCGGAATCTGGCTGTGCAGTGGTGCTAACAACACTGTGCTAATGTCTGCCCAAAGGCTACGCTGTCACAATTTCCTCAAGAGAGCATCAAATGTCTGTGCCTTAGCAGCTGTAGACAATACTGCAAGCCTGGCATGATAGATATTTTCTGTGCGTGCAAACTGAGATCTGGATATGCAGTGCTGCCTTTAAGCATTTGGACAGATGCCATGTATAAAAATGGCTTATAATTTCAAGGTGAGCTCCCAAAATGGGTGCAAATACCCTCAAATTGAAATGAAACGTTAACCTTATGTTCTTTGCTTACATTTCTGGTTTAGTACAAAGCCTACGACAAAAAATGCCACTGTCCGAATACAACCCCAAATCTGAAAAAGTTGGGATGGTATGTTGAATTGAAATTAAAACTGAAGACAGTGATTTGTAGATTCTCTGTGACCTCTGCTATCTGAAAAACAACAGGACATTATTCAATATTTCACCACTTGAATTTTATTGATTTCTCAAAATAAATTCATATTTTGACTTTTGCAACACATTTTTTTTTTTTAAAGGTATTAACCCTTTTGTAATGTTGCCATTCCTTCTCACAACAGTTAATAAATGTTTCAGGACTGATGACACTAGGTAATTCAATATTTCAGTTTGGAATTTTGTCCCATTTTTCCTGCAAGCATGTCTTAATGTGAGAAATAGTGTGGGGCTTTTGTTGGTGCATTTTTCATTTCAAAATTTGTCACGTTCTTTTATTCATGACAAGTCAGGACCACTGGCAGGCCAGTCCAGCATCCACACACTGCCTTGCCTTTGTCATGAATGCAGAATTCAGTTTTACGTTGAATTGTTTAAATATGCTTGGGCGTCCCCGAAAATGATGTTGTCTTAAAGGCAGCATTGCTCTTAAATCTAGGTGTACTTCTCAGCATTAGTGGTGTGTTTACAGGAGTGTAGGTTTCCCCAGCCAAAGGCACAGATACAGCCATTTACCATGACAGAGCTTGGTAACAGTCTGGACGGTCCATTTCTTCTGTGGTCCAGAGCATATGGTGTCCATTTCTTCTTCAAAAGACCCAAAAAAGTGATTTTTATACCCACAATACAGATTTCCACTGTGCAATAGTCCATCACACATGCCTCTGATCCCAGAGAAGTTTACGGGGCCTCTGGACACTGTAAAAATAACTTCCTTTTTGCACAGTAAAACTTTAATTAGCTTTTGTAGATGTAACTACATAATGAGGTGCTTGACAAAGGTTTGACAAAGTAATACTGAGCCCATGTGGTTAATTATAGATAAATGACGGTTCTCGAGGCAGTGCCTGATTGATTGGCGATTGGATGTATTCAGCTTAGCCTTGCACGCCCTAGGCCCTTAGACACAGAAATTCACTCTAGTTTTTGGGCTGTCCAAAGCCCCTTTTATTTTTCTTTGAGGAACATTGTTTGCAAAGCTTTCAGTGATGTTCTCGCTCATACATCTCCGTGCTCTTGATTATATGATCTTATATGATTTATATGATTTTAGGCATCCCGAGGGTTCATTCTGAACTGGATAAAACTGCTTTTATGTTCTATGCCCCAAAGAAATGGAATAGGCTTCAGCAGACACTGAAATTGGAAAAACTTATTTCATTTAATTGTTTTAAATGTCTGTTATTGGATACCATGAAGCTGGAATGTACATGTGTACTGTAGTTCCTTTGTTTTTTTTTAAATTTATTGTTGTACTGCATGTTTTCTTGTTCTCGACTGGGCCCCGTTGCAAAAGAGAGTTTGCTCTCAATCGGACTCCCAGTAAAAATAAATAAAAATAAATAAATAAAAACATGGGTAAATTGCTGATCCTCGGCCCATCTTTGTTTCAGAAGGACTAAACCTTTCCTGGAGGCTGCTTTTGTACCAAATCATGCTTACAATAACCTGCTGATATCAGCTATTTCAAGTCAAGTCATTATAATTTTTTATCTCATTACTAGTTATAAATGGCCCCTGTCCTGACTTTTTTTGTAAGATGCTGCAGGCCTGACCGGCAGGAATTGATTTATATCTAGAAATAAAATGAAATTAAGTGTAAAAAAAAAAAACTAAACAAAACCAAAAACATTAAAGGTCTAGAATGAAACCGACCATGAGCTGTCCATATGAAAGAAAAACAATTGAGAAAAATTTTAATTTTCACGCATGGTACAGTTTTCTTTTAATTTAAAACTCGCAGGTCATGCCCTTTTTCAAGAAACGAAAATATTCGGCGATCTTCAAGTGATGACATAAACTCAAGAACACAGCTTTGGCTAACAAAGGAATCAACCAAATGCTTTCATTAGGGTTCATTTTGTCCTTGAAAATGGTCAACAGATGTGTTGTTTTCGGGCGCAGTGCTACTGCGGATCAGGAGAAGGGTGTGTCATTGCACACATTCCCAAAAGATGTTGGAATTCGCCGACAGTGGGTGACATTTGTCAAGACGACGAGAGCGAACTATGCGGTCTCGGGCGCAGTTCATCCGTACTGCAGGGTTGCTAACTTTCACGCATTCGGCCTGAGTTTAAGTGGCATATTCACGTTCCTGTGCTGTATGTCAGCAATTATTCAATCAGCGCATTTGTAAGAGATTCTTAGGCAGAATTTAAGTCTTTGTGAATGGAGGTTTATCAGTTTCGCATGCGTTACCGTGGACTTCTCCACAGGTAACATGGAAATCAATTATGACTCCGGACTTCTCATGCTTTTCTTTACTCAGGGGTTGAAAGCAATTGAATTGCATAAAAGTGTTTCAAATCGTCTTATTTAATTTAAACAATTTGAACGAGTGTGAAACACATGCATTGCGTTGATTGAATAATTGTTGATTACGGCACGGGAACATGAATACAGTATGCCACTAAATCTCACGCCGAATGCGTGAGAGTTGGCAACTCTGGTACTCGGGCACGGTTCATCCGTACTCGTACCGAATGTGAAAGCAACCGTACTTGAGCACGGAAGATAACTTTTGTGTTACAACTCTCTTGTTCTAACCGCAGTGGCGAAAAGGTATCTCCATTCAAACGAAGAAATTCAATGCTTGCTTGAAATGTAGGCAGAGGAAAACATACAATCACAACTGGATACTACATACAAAAAGTCAGAGATTTATTGAATAATTTGTAAGTAGTTACATTCGCGTGGTTATCCCAGAACAATAGAACAGTGCTGTGACAAGCTAAAGAAAATGCGGCTGCGATATTTCGAAGTGTGGGATGCAGTGCAGCTCAAGTTATGAGAAAGATAAATTTTTGTGGTATAAGGCAGTGGACAGCATGATCGGCCAAAAACACTAGTGTGGAAGAATTCCGTATTCAACCTCCATCAATATCGGAAGTAATCAGACTTTTCTTTTTCGGCTTACCTTGATGTTTGGGTACCCAGAGAAAGACACGGATGTGTAAAAACATCAAGCATCCAGTCAAGAAAATTTCAAGTTTAATTTCTTGTGCTGCTATACGTGGTAATCCATGTTACTGATGACACACCGGGTTGCTATTGCACGCGCAGCATATGCATTCACACTATTAATATTCTTAACCCCCTTCTCAATAATAAACCCCCCCAAATATATTGGGGCCTCCTTTTAAAATCATTCCCCATGTAAAACCACCTAGGTGCATACTGCAATGCGCTTTATCTGAATTTTGACATATGCGAGTGTACTCGGGTCTGGTTAGATATTACCAGTGTGAAAGCTGACCGGGGGGGGAGAGGGGAGGGGGGACAATGGTACTGTGGCACGGTATTTAGTCAAGATATATATGAGCCTACATATAGGAACATTAAAATTGGCACTCATGCTTGGTTTCAGTTTAGACCTTTAAATATCTTGTCCTCATATTGCCTGCAATGAAATACAAGTGAAAGATAATTTCAAAATCACTGCTCATTTTCATCATGTTTTTTCCATCAGGGGCGTTACCAAGGGGGGGGGCAGGGGGGCAGTGCCCACTCTGAGAAAAGCTCTGCCCACCCAATGAAAACTCAAGATAAAAAACTGATTTACTACTATTTGACAGCAAACACACGATATCCCACGTGATTCACAGCCGGAGGTAGACAGCCATTAAGAGAGAGCTTTACGTATGCTTCATCTATCTATCACTGTGTGTGATTGGCGGATTCCTTTGCCAATCTATTCTAATGTGAAACTAACCAATGGGCACTCTCGAATTACTAGGGACCCTCCCATTCGCTTAGATTGCCATCTTCACTCAGTCTGAGGTCATGTCTAAGCTGCTCATATAGGACCTATGCTTCGCTCAGGGAATTAAAACTTTGCCAATATCTCTTTTGTTGCTACTTCTTTCACCGCTTATTTTGTCAGTCTTGTTGTTTGACAATAAGGTAATTTGTGTACTAGTTTGTCATCTGTGTGTGTGTCGACTCGTGTGGTTATAACCTGCGTTGGCTACCGAGTGAGCCCAGGCAGCTAGCTAGCAGCTAGTCTGGAGTTGCTAGTCACTCGCTGGGGTTGTTGCAACAATAATCTGTATCATAAGCACATGAACATTTCGAACATCTATATCATAAGCACTTTGAACATTTGCCAATAGAAATGCATAGCTGGCTCATTAAAAAACAAGCAGCTCCCACTCCCGCAAGTGCTGTCTCTACCAGCAGCCCTGCAACCACCGAACAGAGCGTTGCATCTGTGCCAGAGTCCGGGACTGCCTGTGAATCACCGGCAGATGCACCATGCTTTAGGAGCTCTGCACCCATGTTGGGGGCTCATAACGTCTGTTCTTCCCATGTTCAGGCCCCCGGCTCTGTGTCCACTCCTCCGGACTTAAATATGGATCGCCCATCTCAGCCCATTTTAAGCAGTTATCCTAAGCGTGTCAAACTCGACCATAGCATGGCTTGAATATTCCGTACTGCGCGATGCCAGCTTTTGCTTCGCTTGTTGCAAATTTAGTTCAAATTGGGATCGTGAGGACATATTTACTAAACGTGGCTACACAAATGGGAAAAAAGCGCTGGATAAAGACTGTACAAACATGCAACAAGCATCTCATACTCCAGGGCCATGGTTCCGTGGCAGAAGTACCAGCGCCGGTCAGAGACAGGTGAAAATATTGTCCATCTGCTGGGTCATACCCAAGTAGAAAAGAACAGATACCACATTAGAAGCATGGGTGAAGTCATGCAGTTTCTCACTGTTAGTGAGCTTGCTCTGCGTAGGCACAATCACAGGGATATGGATGAGGAGGGACTGTTCACTCGGCTCGTTGATTACACTCTCAAAAAAGATTCCAAACTCGTAGATATCGCAAAATCCATCCCTGAAAATGCCAAATATACATCATTCTCGCACGGAATTGAAGTCCTTGTGCATGGAGGTTTATCAGTTTCACCTGCGTTATGACTCCCGACTTCTCACCCTTTTCTTTACTCTGGGGTTGGAAGCAATGCATGTGTTTCATTATCGTTTAAATAGTTTAAATGAAATAGGATCATTTCAAACGTCTTTATGCAATTTCATTGCTTCCAATGATCTTATTTCATTTAAACAGTTTAAACGATCATGAAACAAATGCATTGCTTCCAACCCCTGAGTAAAGAAAAGCGTGAGAAGTCCGGAGTCATAATGCAGGTGAAACTGATAAACCTCCAGTGCACAAGGACCTCAATTCCGTGCGAGAATCTCTTACACATGCATTGATTGAATAATTGCTGACTACAACCGGGGAACGTATAAATATGCCACTAAAACTCATGCGGAATACATGACAGTTGACAGGTGTGCGTTACTAATGAAAACTGACCACACCTGGTAGTGTTGAGAGTTTTCTGAGCTTTTGTAATAGTAATTTAAATGAATGATTGAAAACAGGTCCTGACCAATCATCAATCATCGCCAGTTCAGCAGCCGCCACTGACACACACACACACACACACATATATATATATAAAGTTTCAAGATGTTGTGCATGTTGCATTTTACGCCAATTTAGAGGTTCTTCTTTGCCCCCCCAAAGAGGACAAATGCCCACCCAAGCTTGGAATCCTGGCAACGCCTCTGCTTTCTGTAACGTTCCAACTTTTTCCGAGTTGATCTTATGCTTACCTATTGCTGACACAGCTCAGTACATACTGAATGAAGTGGCTTTGTTTTGCACACACTAGATATATGCCTTGAGTTTGTCAGTGCCGCTGTGCTGCATGTAGCCCAGGATACTGGCCTGGACTCAAGAAGAGGGGGAGGCTTCATATCTCGGTGGGGTACGACACTTACTACGCTTTAAGGGAGGTATTAAACTTTGTTTCTATGAAATAGGTATTTTACACAATAGAAAAGGTTAAAATGCAAATTATAGTGCAGTCACCCTTAATGAAGCCACATGCCAAGTTGACAAATTATGCAGTTTTAACTTTGTATGGAAGAATTCATAATGCGCGTTGTATTCATTGGTGGTGAAGATAAAATGAAGAAATGCGACCTCCTGCATCATGCATAGTCCTCCTAAGCAATGCTTCTAAATGCTGGACACCCAGGTAGTCTGCTTCAAGCATTTTTCATTGCGGAATTAAACAGAAGACAGACAAGTGATGTGGTTTCAAAGCTAACTCAAAAGAAAATGATGCGAGTCTGCTGGGTGACTCATCTCATTAAAAATATTGTTTACTTTCTGGAGTTTTAAAAATATTATTTCCGTTTTAATGTATGCCTTTGATTGCTGCTGGCAGTGTTTCTGTGTGATGAAAGACATTTTAGATACTTGCAGATGTTTCTGTTGATTTACTGGCTTTATAGTACTGCTGTAGGGGCTTGTTTTTTAACATTCGCTTTCATCTTATTTTCACTTGGAACTATTTTATATGGCTCATGCAACCTGAGAACAGTGTGCTCTAGGAAAGAAGAAACAGCAGGTTATAAAAACAGATATTTCAGTTTATAATTGCAAAAACACTATAAAATAACGCATTCATATATACCATTGGAATCGTAATGCCGCTGGACAAACTGCTTTGGAGTTAGACAAAGTTTATTACAAATCGGTGAAAGCCCTTGTGCCAACCGATGTAAAGCTGGTGGGTTGTCAGATACAACCAAAATAAAAAATTCTGCGGTCATTGCAAGCAAGAATTTTATGGTAAAAACAGAGATTAAAATGGATATAATATCAACCATCCTTTGAGGTAACTTGCTTTAGTGCATGGATAGTATCGATTGTGGGCAGTACCAGGGGTAGGAAGCTCTCCAGGGCGATGCACTGTTGATTTTAGTTCTGTGGGTGATAAGAGGGTTTCTGTTGGCCAGGGATACAGTGTCTCAGCAAAAATTACAGACCCTTGTCGGTAAATAGAACACTCTCTAGTCTGCCTCTTGACCCGCCTGCTAAGCATCTTTGTCTGACTTACAGTCTGTTTTGGGACCTGGCTCATTGTGGAGTCATATGCGGACACATTTAGCGGGTGCAAAGTACTGTATTTTTTGCCTTGTATCCCTAGATGCAATATAATGATGCAAATACAGTATATCACTCAATTGTGTTAGGAATGGAGGTCGCTAATGAGTAAATAATGTTAGTATTAGGGTAGAGGACCCAAAGACGACCCCCCTAAGGACAAAGTCACTTTTTGGCTTATTAGATAAATATTTCTATATCAATTTAGTACAAAGATGTGAGGCATGTTAGAGACATTATACTCTCACGGCATTTAAGTTAAAATGAATAAAGATTATGAAGATATCACACAAAACATTTTTTTTCGCTAAGGGGGCATCTTTCACCCCTGGAGTGCAGGAAAGATGCCCCCCCTGAAATACTGTAACATTTCGGCACGCGACCCAGACATTGTAGCTGAGTGTGTCGCGTGCGGTGCAGAGCAAGATATAAGAACTTGAACGGAGGAGAGGTGGCCGACTGGCTGGCGGCAGCAGGAGCAAACGTGTGACATAAAAGACGGAAATAAATGAGTGATAACAGGACAATGAGAAGAGTGAGCAGGAGAAACACATTATTGACAATTAAAGCGGTAAGCAAAATATCGCTACATGTCTGCTGGTTTTGCCTCGTGATAGGCTATATTGCCTACCTAATGACAGTAGCCTAGGTTATGTCCTCTACTCTAGTAGGCTATATATTTCGTTTACCCAAGGTTTTTGGTCAAGGCAAGTTAGCCAAAGTTAGCTAAGTTAACTAAAGTGAGTTAGATCCGAATGGAACAGTGACTTCGGGAGGGGGCGTCTTACACTCATGGGGAGGGGGCGTCTTACACTCCTGTGCTATATTTGACGTTTCCATTCATTACTAAGTAGCAAAATAGATATGTTTATCAAGTAAATGGATTACATTAGCTAGAATACCCCTAATAACATGTACAAAAGAACTTGTGTATATATCTTTGTAAAATCTGACACATGCTTATTTTCTAATAGCTGAGAATTACATCAATTTACTTCAATACTGTTTTTCCTGAATAATTTTGTCAAATTTGATGTGACTGGTAAAATATTTGATATATTTCACTTGTGTCATCTTAGAAATATCCTCCAATGGGAAGTATAACCATATTATGTTCACAGGAGGAACTGCGGGGGGGGGGCGTCTTACCCTCGGGGGGCGTCTTTGGGTCCTCTACCCTACGTGACGACATATTTACAAACACCCTTAAGTGCAGGTTAGTACGGGTTAGCAATAGCCCTATCAGAACGCATTCACTCAGAGTTTTGCGAGACTCAGAATTAAGCGCAGGTGGAAGCAATGAATGAAATACCACAGCCGAAACCGAAAGAGGAAACGTGATTGGACCACAGGACTCAGGCATGCAGGCTGTCACATGACATCACAGGAACCAGGGCGAGGGGGAATAGATGGACAGGCCGCGGGAATGGAGCTGAAACACAAATCAAGAGAGACACGGGGGAAACGCACAAGCACAAACAAGCACACGAAGCAGAACCATTACACAATTGTACAATGGCTGTCCATGCAAGGAAATTCAACTTGCATGCTGCACATTACAAGCACTTCCTTATGCATGATATTAATGACTCCGGAGTTTCATTAAAGCATGATCCCCTGTCCATTAAATCCCTGGAGTCACAATTGGTTTACGGCCCCTCAAACCCTGTTAACTGGGCGGTTAAATAAATGAAAATGGAGAATTTGTATCAATTTATTATTCCTTCCTCTTTGCTGTGTAAAGAATAAATGTCTGTCTTCATGTTTTTCAGAAGCACACTACTCATGATCCTAAGTCCCTCAAACATCAATAGTAATTGATGACCCTGGTGCTAAAAGTTTGTTACAAAATGTCTATTTTGAGAAAAAAGTGCCTCAATACAGTATATAATAGATCCATAAAATCTGCTAATTGAAGACCCCAGTGCTAAAAGTACTTAAGTGACAAAATTTCCATTTTTAGAAAATTGAGAAAATCGACTTGGATGTTTAGATAAGTTTTCCCATCCTCACCTCATGGTGTATGAAAATACACCTTTAGTACTTTTAGCACAAGGCTCTTCAATTACTGCCTATCATTACATGTCTATCTAAGAGAGGGAAGGAGAGGGTGAGATAAACTCTGTCTATTTTATTGTGCCAATCACAACATGACAATTGTGAAAGTTTTTGCATCTGTTGATCACTGAAAGTGCCTACTGTCTGTCCTCTCTGTTGGCGGCCATTTTGTGAACAGCTAGGGCATTTGATTTCATTCCCATGTATCAGCAAATGAGGAAATCAATAGAAAGGCTGCAGTTTGTTTGTCCTCTTTGATACTGACTATGTCATAATCAGCCCCACTCAGTATTAATTGATTTCATCAGGATGAAGCACAAATGAGCACTTAACACTCTGAAACAATTGCAGTGCCTGACCCACATCAATTGCACGGTCAAATGTTAGTGGATGACTCAGTTGTGCACTTAAAAGTAATTTCTTATAAAGTAAACAATCACATAAATTAGAACTGATTTTCTTGAGGCATTTTTGGCTCCAGTGTATGCCAAGGACAGGAGATGTAAAATGAGGGCCTTGCAAAGAGAAGCTTTTTTGTCTATATTTGGAGTTGAGCCTGCAATTTAATTCAAACTACACTTTATTGACTGCCTTTGATAATTAACGTCTGCACTTACAACATCCTATCTGGAGGTATGTACGGCATCACTGCTGTACCTTGTTATCAATTGTTGTACAACTGCCAGTGCCATGGTAGAGCACAATGGCCGGAGTATACCAAAACTGACAGTCATGTCTTTCAGCGTTGGAGGAAACCTAACTACCCGGAGATGGAGAGAACTCGCGGAGAGCATGCAAACTCCATGGTGCATGGGGAAATATTGGACAGCACCTAGAATCGTCTTTCAAAACAAAAATGCCAACTAACTTTGTGCTACGATTTTGTGAAACATAATCAATTAACTGCTTCAACTTTGAAGCAAATGCTGACACGACCCTATTATGGTCCAAAGTTGTGATTCTCTGATGAAATAGCTCTGTGCTGCAACGCCATTCAGCCCAGCAGTGCCTAAATGCAGAAAAAACCATTGGAGACTGCAAAAGTAACTGGGCAAACATTGATGGACATTATTTCACTATTTGGAAAATGTGTGTGTTTAATAGATTTAATCTTCTCTCCTTTATTGCTTTATTCAAAACCATTTCCATATCAGAAAGAATCTCACAAGAACCAATTTATTTTGCCTGTTTTTTTTTTTTTTTTAAGCTGTCCTTGGCATCAAGGCTAATCTCATTTGCTGCTTTACATGTTCCACAGATACAGTCATCCATGCAGCACTCTCCGTAAAGACACTGACAATTCTGCATTAAATCCCAGCGTAGGCTGTATTCAAATGACAGAGAAGAGTGAGATCAACCTGAGAAACCTGTGGGCAACTTGAAGAGCGGGTACTAATGTATAATTAATTAACATGTGCATAACATATGAGGCTAACATACAACACAATATCCCGCTATATTTCATTTATATTGGGGTGGTAAGCCGTGACATGTAATAAAAAGCTATTACTGTACATGCATCCATAAATCATAGGCACTAGCAGCCATAGATGCAGGACTAGCACAGCAGTTACATCTCAGCAATTAAGCTGCAAAGATGGCAGCGGTCCCCAAAGTGGGGACGCACAGAATGGGGGACATGATAGAATGAGGATGTTGAGCTGAATTTTTGCCCCTTTTTGGCTCTCAATGCCCTGGAGCTGTGCTGATGTAATGTACCGCATGAGGGAGGACTCCATTTCTCCATGTACCGAGAGTAGCAGTGAATAATTGGAGTGTGTGAACTAAAAGCCTGGGCCATAGAGCTGGGATCCAAATGGGTTTAAAATCAAAAACATAATGAAAGACCCTCCTAGCAGCTAGGAGCTTTACAGAATTCATGTTTGTGGAGGCGCGAGAAATTAGTGAAGCCTCGACGTAGGTGTGAATAACTCTTCTCCAGTATTTAAGGGCTTTGCTCTTCCCTTCAGCAGATAGTGGCATGGAGGAGGAATTGCGGGACGTGAAGAAGACGTGTGAAGGGAGAGACAGATAATCGAGGCACTAAACACTTCGCTCGGAGTGATATAGAGCCGTAAAGCTATAGAATGGGCCTGATAATGGAGCTCCGCTGATGTTTCCAGGCTCTGATTGTATATCACAGAAGGCAGGAGGGTGGAGCCCCACGCCCCAAGAGCCCTCCATTTCCCCTCCATCAAATTGCGTGTTCCCTGGCTGCTCGTAGCTCTCGGCTGTCTTGAAAGAGCTGCTGAGATGGAGATGAGAATGTTCTCCTCCAAAATTTGGTTCTCTTCCTGTTTCTCATTTCCTAGTTCTCATGCTGTGCTCCTTGCGTAGACCTGTTATGGTGAAAGTGTGTTCTGGCATCTTGACTCACGGCTCGTTTCTGCAGTGCGAAGGGAGGAGTGTTGAGTCCTCCGATATATAATAACATAATTATTAAGGTGAAGTATTGCTGTACCGTGTGCTGAGAAATGATGGCTGCACTGTGGCAAAATTAAGCCAGTCCGGTGATTTATGGCTATCCCTCCCACTGACCACGCTTATACGGCACATACGGCACATATGGCAGGACTGGATTATATCTCTGGCCTGAGTGTTATAGATAGAGACAAGGTTATTAAATTGTTCCCCCGTGCCCTACTGTCAGTTTTTTACTATCAAGACAAAGGTGATTTTACCATCTTATGCAAATACACAGCCTGATCTGCTTTGTCTTTAATTGGAAAAAGAATTACGTAGCAGAGAAATATAATGGCCTGTTCTGCTATATACATACTCACACACAGAAACGCACATGCACACAAACACACACATTCACACACACACGCAGGGCCATATAGACACACGCAAACTCACGCGCACACACTCAGACATACAAGCAAACACATACACAAACACACATGTTCACACACACGCACGCAAGTGCATTCACACACACGAGCATGCGCACACACGCACAGGCACACACTCAAACACACACACATGCGAGCGAGAACACTTTTCAACACTCAACAGCCAAGAGATACTGCTCAGTGCAATTATCTGTTTTTTTTTTTTTAGGCTGTCAAAATATTAAATTACCTATGTTTGAAAGCAAAAAGTCATCAACAGATTGTGCCATATTAAATGGTCTATCAGCGTATCCCCCAGTCACACAAGTCTACAGTACCATCTGCCTAAATCTACACATTACTAGAGCTGGGAGGTAATACTGAGTTATCGGTGGGACTTTGGTAGGAACTCTTTTCTCTTAGGCCATTTTCCAGGTTTTGGAGATTTCATTGCTCAGTTGAGCACAGTTATTCAGTGAATTCAGTAATCCCGCTTTATGAAACTCCACACTGAGGTCGTGGGGTCGTGGTTGAAGTTAGGGTTGTTGAAGAATTACAGCTTTATTAAAACAAGTGAATACAAGCTTATCTCCCACCTTCTTCTAGCATTATTAATAGTGGCAGTGGCACACTACTTGCATATTCCAAAGAATATAAATGAAATTCTGAGGTTGATTTTTTTTTTTTTTTGCCATTGGTGGTTAATGTTTGTTGCCAAAATGAACCTTCATGCAGTTGGGCGCATGTTGAAATATGGAATAATAAGAAATGATATTGGCTGGGGAAATTACATTGTTCTGCCAGCGTCACCTGTGTCCATGATTATTAGAGGTTTTCTGAGGGCTTGTAGTTTAGTTTACTTTCTGACCTAGCCAGCTGTGTGAGGCAGCAATGGGCGATCAGGGACTAATAAACGAGGCAGGGAACAGCTGCTTTTCAGTTTAAAAACTCCTCATATCCCCGTGATATTATGGGGAGGATGCATACAACTATAATGCCACACATCACACACAGCTCTAGTTTGCCCTGTATGCCACCACCCTCTCAGAAAGAACATAAACTCAGAAAGCACATAAAATAAAGCAAAACATTGTACCTTTTTGGGTATGATGGCTTGTCTCTGGGGCAGTACCCTCAAAAGTATGCCTGTTGTACCCTTTGAAATGTATATGTACCTTTTTAGCCCCTGAACAGGTATTTACTGCTACATTGAGGACTAACAATTAGCCCATGAGGGAACATTAATGTCGATTGTACCTTGAGGGACAGAAGTGTACCATGTTGTACCCTGATTTATGTTAATGTAGCGTGAACTACAGGTTTTCCCGATCACAAGCACGTTTGCTACTTTCCAAAGTCTAGCAAATAATAATTTAAAAAAAAAACAATGTCAATCTCAACAAGTAGTTTAGTCATATTTGAGATTTAACATTCCATTTTGTCTACTTTCTTTGTTTAGTAGGACAAATAATCTGCTGATGAGGTGAGGTAATACAACACATTTCAGGGTTCATCTGTGGGGTGAGAAAATTTCACTCCCCAAGATTGCAGCAACTCAAATGAGATAACATTTTCTACCTTAGTGGGGTAAAAATAAGATTTAAGACTCAAAATATGACTGAAACACTTACAAAGAGAGACAGTTTTTGCTAAGCATGAAAAAAGTGTCATTCATGTGATTTAGACTGATCTCTTTCTGTATCGCACTAGGTGAAATACCGTCGAGATCAAGTTTCAGAATTCAAACTTACTGAGCTGCAAGGCTTTGCTCCAAGTTTCTCGGCAATTTCTGCTCTGTTCAATGTCCAGACTAATGTAAAGCCTAAAGCTTCAGTACAATGATAGTCAGAAGAGCCACCCTGGGCCTTCACCTGAGAATGTTCCGAGAGGACGTGCAGTGGCAAACAAAGCATTTTAAGAATAAGCATTAAACAAACTGAATTAACGTGTGCACAGCTGTTCTGTGTTTGATGCCTTTTTCCCCTGACCTGTAGCCAGCTGTGCCTATTGGCGAGGTATACCCCACCTGCTGATTTTGTGACTCAGGGGTTGCCATTCCAGTCAAGTTGTTTTCTTAGGACACACAAGCCTGTGGCCAATATATTATTTTTTTTTTTTTTTTTTTTTTTTTTAGCACTGCTGCCTCACAGGACAAAGGTTGTGGGTTTGAATCTGGTCAGGGGCTTTTCTGTGTGGAGTTTGTATGTTCTCCCTGTGTTTGCGTGGGTTTCCTCTGGGTACTCCAGTTTCCTCCCACAGTCCAAAGACATGCGTCTCAGGCCAATTGGAGACTCTAAGTTGCCCATAGCTAAGAGTGTGAGAGCGAATGGAGTGTGAATGGTGTTTGAAATGAGTGCCTTCTTTTTTGTTTATTTTTGCACATTTCTGCAAATTTTATCACAAGAGGAACTCTCCTATAATTATTCTGCGCTTTAATTTACATTTTGAAATCGAATGGTGCCTCACTCAAAGAAAAAATATGAAGTAGCTCTGGCAGGCAAAGGGGTAATTATATTTGCGTCTGAAAGTGAGGTTTAATTGAGATGCTTGTTCCAGTGATTAAGCTATCTGTCATCCTTGTCGCCATCCATCACTCAAGGTGATGAAATATAATTTTTCTTTTAGCTTAGCTGAAACAGCCAGTCAATGTTAGCTTAGCGCATGCAAATATTTCCATGGTAGTGCGGTCTTTATTTTGTCAAGCAATTATTTCCCCTGAGACAGCTTTCATATCTTCCGAGGCAGAGGCCACTTGCTATATTATAGAGGTTGACATAGCTTCCCCTTTGTGTTCCCTGGTAAATGAGTTATGCATTAAAATTACAACTGGCTAGTATATAAATGTTCATGTTCTTTTGTTTAAGGACAGTTTGGTTGGTTAAGTTTTATGAGTCCTTAGCTGACCTCTAATGTTGCCATGTTAGTGGAGTTAACCAAAACACTGGGATAGTTCAATCAATTTGTTCTCATTTAGCTTACAGACAGGGTTACTGTCTTGGTCTGTTTTTTTTGGAGCTTGAGTAATGGAACTATGTAATATTAAAATACCTGGTTGTAAATTTAATGCAGTTTTATTAGCTGGAAGCATAAATATATAAAGATTGACGGGACTGTGAACTTTAAAAAAAAATAAAAAAATTGTCATACACTTCCCTGTTAATTAGGAAAGCTGATCATTTGACTAACTCTTATTTAAATATGCTCAGTCCATGACCATCGTTTATGAGACAGAACTGAGATGGAGAATGGAGCGAAAAGTAAGCGTGACGGACTGGGTCCAGAGAAATATTGGTGGGATGAAATCATTCATATGATGCAATAGGAGAGAAATTTTTCCACTGCTAGTAATTCCCTTAAGATAATTACTCTCAAGCCAATATCCTATTTCACTGGCGAGACTCAACACAAGTGATGTTTTGCTTTATGTCTTTCTCAACCAGCATCACATTTCAAAATTGAATGGATTTGAAAGCTGAACTTGTCTGATCAGTCAGAATTTTACCACCCTGGCAAAACATGAAAAGGGCCTGGGTTTAAACACACACACTGTACTGTGTGGGATTGACCATTTGAAAAATAAATTTGTAGACCACTGTATTTTGCACAGAGGCAAAGAGTTTTTTTTGTTTTGTAACAAGAGCCAGCTCCATAGTATTATAATAGAATTGCATTTTAATATTTTTATTTTATTGCATTCTTCACAGACATTTACCACATTGTAAGTTGTGGGCGGTTTTATTTAATGTATAATGGAATTATCGTGGTATTGATATAACAATTTTCTGTTTCATATCTTTCACTATTTTAAAAGTAAAGTTCAGTTTAGTTGTTTATTTCAGTTTTAGAGTTTGCTTTCAATTGCCCCAAACAATTTCTCCAAGACGGATCTTTTAGATGTCTGCAGACGTTACTGATAGTTGACCAGCTTCACTACTGCGCTTTTTGGGCCATTACAGGATTTGTGGTCCAAAGTAATGTGCAATAAAACCACTTCTAGTTGGCAAAACTTTCAAAGCAGCTTGTTCAAGTGAGGATGCAGGTATGCCTGCGGAGGTTATACTTGTGCGGTTCAATTGATGATTCTTCAGATTTTTATATTTAATCTCACATGCACCGCTTTGGCTGGTGAAATATCTATGAACTGGAAGGGCACTAGATAGAGCGCATACCTCCGCCACGCCATATGTCAGTATTATTGGTTCTTTCCAATCTAGAATCCAGCATATGTTCTGGATCACTTCCAAAATGAAGCCAACTCATTCTTAGACTACCACCTACTATCCTACCAAATTGCGTGCCAATCCGTTCATAACTTTTTCAGTTATCCTGTTAACAGACAGACAAACAAACAAACAAACAAATGAAAGGTCGTTCTTAGAACAATGACTTGCCAAAATCGAAATTCAAAAAGGTGAAAAGATGTATCATATTGTCTAAAGAACAGAATCAAAATAATTCATTTTGGCAAAAATCTAAAAAATGACGTCACATACTTATGTCAGAGTGAGATCATCGTGACCCCTCACCACAAGAACTGCATTGCGCTGACGAAAAGAATGGAATTAGTTTCAAGTCTTTAGCTTAATTAGAAACAAAGTTTTGGATCAAAATGTGTTTTTGACCTTTTGTGTGACCTTGACCTTGACCTTTGACATAGACACTTTAAAAAGTATAAGTCAATGGCGAGTAACCTATGCTGACATGTCTCCAAGTTTTGTTAAGATTAGTGCAGGATAAATGGCAAAAGGGTGCGTAACTAATAAACTGACAGACAGACTTCTAACGCAACCGACTGATATACAAGTAACAAACAGGAGTGAAAACACAACCTCCTGGGTGGAGGTAAATATGAATTTTGTCTATAGATTATATAATTTGCTTTAATGAATGATTCAGATAATGCAAATTTCTTGTGCATTTTAACTCTTTTTTTTTTATTAGTATCTTATGCCTAAACCCCTTCTCATAAGTCATCAAGGGCTCTTCACACTGACCAGGCTGTCGACTCTATGACACGATTCTAATATGATTCTAATCTACTGAGGGCCTCAAATTACTCAGAGACTAAGCTTCTCTCCTTATTACTCCACTATTCACTTTTGCTCATTTGTTATGCTTGCACTGTTTGCACTTTTGCCTTTTTTATGGGTTATGTAATGTTTTTGTTTTGTTGTTTTGTATACATTATGCCAGGCAGGCACAAAAGAATTTCACAGCGCATTATACTTGTATAATTGTGTATGTGATGAATAATCTTGAAATCTGAATCCAATTGGCATACTTAACAAAGGAAAAGTACAAATATTGAATTTTCACATACAGTACGTACATCACTCTGTGGTGGATTGTATATACTGAAAAAACAATGGTGTTATAGCAAAATAAGTTTCTGCTGAGGGATAACAGCGAAGGGAGGTGAAATGAGTTCGACATTACATGTCGTGCAGATGTACTGTCATGAACTTAACAGAAAGGAATACCCATCATGGCCTCTCACAAGCTCCATCTTTGTGACTATGCTGCTGTCTACACAGCTGGGCCAGACATTATTCGCTCACTGACAGAACAAGTTGTGTTACTTGGATTCTAGCATGCATGAGTGGTAAACTTGTACTTTTCCTTCCTTTCAAACCAAACTCTGGCATCATTTCCCTTCTAAGTCACCCATCTTGCTGAGTGTCAGGTTGTGGTTTGACAACAATGGGAATGTGCAAATATGGTTGTCCCATTGTTTCCAGCTCTGCTATTTTGAAACTGACACAAATTCTCTGTTGCTGGTACAAGCCTAAGTCAATATGGAGCTGTAGCCCAGCAGTCGCACTGGTTTATTTCCTTTTCGTATTTTTTCCTGGAGGAGATCTCAGTCAAGTTCCGCAGACCTGCAGCTGCCATAAAATTAAATTGAATTTTGTTTACAAGATTACATTAATTCCTCTATTCATTGACTGATGGTTTGCGAGACTTGTTCGTTCACCTTTATGTACCTTGTTTTGTTTTCCTTCCTGTCGCCTGAGGTGAAAGCGGTAAGAAAGCAGAGCTGGGAAAATGACATAAAAATAGTTTTCACAGGTCATATACATAACAGTGCCTATAAGTGTGCTGTCAGCTGTCAGAACAATAACCAGTGAGGTGTAACTAGAATAAATGATCACATATAAATCTCATGACTGCAGCTAAGTATTTGATATCATTAGTAATTTAAATACATTATTTTACCTCCATGTTTACATTCTGGCCACACAATGGCTGTAAATAATTTATCGCTCCTTTAACGTGTCATTAGTTTTCTTGGCCTCCAACAGTACCTTCATGTATTATTTCATTTATATTAAAACAATCTTGTACTGCTTATATCTTACCTGTCAACATAGATATGTGGGTGAGTTTACGAGTGCGTATGTATGTGTGCGCAGGTGCTGAGACTATATAATGAAGCCTGCTATTTGCCAGAGATAACAGGAAATGGTCTGGATGAGGTTTTATTATGAGCAAATGCACTCACAAGAAAATGGTCTAAAAATGCTGATCTAATATCCAAGGATGAGAAATGTTTTGTGTAATAAAAAGTGAAAATGGAGATGGAGTCTTAATAGCACCTCCTGCTCCTCCTGCAGGTTTGGAGAAGGTGGGGAGGGACTCCAGCTATGAGCAGGAAGGGAAGGTGCAGTTCGTGATGGACGCAGTGTACGCCATGGCCCATGCTCTGCACCGCATGCACCGGGACCTGTGCTTCGGCGTGCCGGGCCTCTGCCCTCGCATGAGCAACATCGACGGCAAGGAGCTGCTCACCTACATCAGGGCCGTCAACTTTAACGGTGCGTTTCTTGTCCGCCTCTCTAAAGGAATCTCACTGACTGCAGAGTCTTCATAATGCTCAACCTCTGCTTTGGGTCTCAGTCTCCTCCGTTGTCATTATTTCTCCTTCTTTCTTTCTGTCTATCTTATTCACTTCAGCCGTTTGTCTCTATTGTATATTTGTTTTATATTTCAGCAGTAATACTAGCGGAAAAACCCTTTTGCCCTGTCATCTTATTCTTCCTCCTCCTCGTACTGCGCCGTTTAACAACCTGGCAGGACAGAGGAGCTGGATGCAGGGAGATTCAATTCCAGTTTTCAACGTGTTTATTACGTTACATCTATTACATGGATCGAGGAGAGAATGAGCAGAGAGAAAAAAATAACTCATAAAAAACTCATAAGTACTTTGCCCTTCACTCTTATGGGTTTCTGGCAAAAATGACCAACTAAAATGATGAACACAAAACAGTTAGCTTTTCAGCAGGTTTTCTTACAGCAAAATGCTTTCTCCACTGTGGGGGCTTCCCATTTTCCAATACCTACAGTGGAGTAAAGCAAACTTTCAAAGATTTTGGCGATGATTGGAAATTTGATTCAAGTGTGTCTGCTAAATGAGTTGGCCCTCTGACCGCTTTATTTCCATGTTACAAAATAAACTGTTCTACATTCCTTGTAATTTTTTCATATCACTTTTTGTCACCCAAAATTAGAATGAGTGATCATGTTTTTCACTGACAATCACTGTTGCAGTCTGATAACCTCCATCGTGAATTGTGGAGGCTTCCGTCATGCATGAGCTCTCCTCCATTGAACTTAGAGTCAGCTGCTGAATCCTCTAATTCAATAGTCTGTAAGTTTGGCATTCACTGACATAAATCAGAGACTCTACAGTATATGCACAGTTTACTTGTGGGTTTGCAGGCTCCCTATTGGCTATCATTGATGCTATAATCCCAACCGACTGAAATCCTTCCCTCCCTGAGCTACACCATAGCCAGTTGTGTTTTGCCCTGTTTGGCAGCCACATTTACTGGTGAATTCTGTCGATAACTGTGTCTTTTTAAAATGAGCAACCTAGAAGTCCAGTGACCCCTTCATTTCCTATGTCTCATACTCCATATTTCCATACATTGTTTCATCTTTGAACCGTCTCTGATAAGAGTTCTTTTTTTATAAATCCCCTCTTTCTGTTTTTAAAGTCTGAGTAATTCATATGTTAGTTTCCCTTTTAAGATGTTCTTATCCTCCTTTTCACGCTTCAGCTCTATCTCTGGCATAAAACTTTTACTTCTTTGAAATAATACTTCAACTTCTTTCTAATCTTCCCTTTTATGGTTCTATTCCCCACTCATGGATTATAAGCACTCAACAGTCATTCTCCTTGTCAACACTTTATTGGGATAAACTCATCATTGCAGGAGTCTCACATTACCTGGATAAAATTTTCTGCCCATAAATCGTCTTGTGATTCTAATACTGCCTTGAATGTGCTTCACACTCTCACTGCTGTTTCTTTTAAATCTCAAAGGGCTGCAATAAGTAAAAAAAAAAAAAAAGTGGTAATTCCCTTCAAAATATCGCTGGATGATATTCTTCATTCAGTTATTGGTAACTGTGAGTCGACATTTTAAACAGCTCTGGGTTTAGTTCATGCTGGGATCTTCAGATTTACGGAGTAGAAACATACCCTTGTTGGTCTATTTTGCATTGCCTGGTTAAGAATAAAGACAGTGTGTACTCTTTATTTCTGTCAAACCCTTCTCCTTCAATTTCTATTCACTTTGCCCATAACATAAACACCACAGCGGGGACCTTAGATCAGTTTGCTGCTTTCACACCTTTTTCAGCCATTTTTGGCATAGTTTTTTTAACCAAATGAAAGAATGCTATGTTACATAAAATAAAAAGGAAGTTTCAACAGAAATCTGGCATCATCTCAACATCTATGCATGGAAATAGGTGCTGCTACTAGAGGACCTCCTATGTTCACGGCTCCCTCAGGTGCATTTGCAATACGCAGGTCGACAAAAACGGTCATTTTCCTCAAGGGCATTAGAGAGGAGGGTATTTTAATACTCTTTAACCTGCTGCCATCCACATAAGGTCTGCATTATTGACCAAGACCACTGTTGTCTCGATTTTTGATCTGCAAAGTTAATGCCTATTTAAGATTCTCAAATGTAGCCACTTGTAAAATAACCCATGCAGTGATTGCCTCTTGTTTCCCTACAATGATAATGTTTGCTGCACTTATATCCATTGTCTGAGCTATTGACTTAAATAGTGTTGTTCCTTATCCTGGATACAATAATATTTCAAATTTATACTTCTGATTATGGTCATCAGAGTGTTCCTCGTAATTACAAATGACACAGCTGATATTTCTCCAGTTCTTCAAATTATTGTCCAGCATTTTATGAGGCAATTCCAGGTCTATGTTTTTACAAACAAGCCAGCCCTGTGAAGTAGAATTTATGTGGGATTTTGTGAGGGTATACCCCACATTACTTAATATTCCAAGTGATATACAATGGTTCTTCATTTGTTTTAGTGTATGGAAGTAGACTTACAGTGCGTACTTTTTGATATATTCTGATGAATTGAATACTCTGATGAATATTTGTGAGCATGCATGCTTGTGATGGTGTTTAGGTTTTTCTATACGCATTATGCTCCTGTGTGCACATTTGTGTGCATCCATCCTAAACTTTCAGTAAAGATTCTGGTGAGACATTGCATTATTTTTGTATTACCATTGTGAGCTGTTATTCAACTCATCAGCAGTGCTCAGGAAAGCACTTGATAGGTTTTCTGCACAACAAAAAAATAGGTTACCAAAAATCAATCGAGAACAGCTTGAGTATGTTTGCTGCAGCCAATGGCCCTGGTTCCGCCACTTGCTGACAGCACAGAAAATCGATGCAGAGTCTCTTTGTCAAGAAAGAGGAAGGTTCCTTTCATTGAAGTGGCACTTCAGATGCCAGGATTTGGCAATGATTGGATCCCCTCCGTGGGACCCGCACAGACACTGGCACTCTCCCAATGACTATGGGTTCAACAATTTCATTCGGTGATTGAATGCTAGACAAAAGATTCAAAGTGTGGCACTTAAGAGTGTACATTCCACATGCAGAGTTCAATTCACAGTGCATGCAATAACTCAAAGTAATGAGAACTGCCTTAAAGGTATAATGAGTAGGATTTTCCTAAACCTGAATGTGTATATATGCATACAAAAATAATCCCTCCAAATCATTAGTTATGACCCGCTGGAAGTGCGTGGAGGTGTCTGTATCTACAGAGACCCTGCCCTCTGCCTGTATTTGCTTATTTTTCTTTGTGCGGCACATTTCTGGGCATCAGCCCATGGGTAGCCGATGTTTATCCCAAAGTCAATAACAGCATTCAGGGTGTGAGAGCGGTACATAGAGCTGCATTACAGGGTAGTGCTTCTGGTGTAGTTAAGACAAGGAGGAGGGGCCAACTTTGAATGCTGTGGTTACAGACCGCAGCCAGGAAATCCCACTCAGTATACCTTTAACTCTTTTCCCCATAGACTCCCACCTCCCCTTCCCTATGAAGACTATAAATGATGACAAATAGGGAGGCTAGGGAAAAGGTCCGTTGATGATATACACATAGGCGTCAGATGTAGTCATTATGTTGAAAATAGTAAAGGGTAGTATTAAAGTTTCTGCTTCATCTCGTGTGGTGATATTGGCCATAAAAATAGCAGAATTCCTCCCTCTGATTTGTCAGGTTGTATGTATGTTCCTAGACATTGAAACAGAAATGAAAAAATGGGGGCTCCCAACTTGCATTAGCAGCAGTCTGAGTTCACAGCAGCCATTGGCAAATATAGATTCAAAGACAAGGTGGAGAGAAATATAGGTTGTGCTATGCTACTTACATAAAGAGAATGATTTTAACAAATGCTGTCAAATAACTGCAGTAATTAAGGAGTTTATCTTGAGAGAAGATGCAAGCTATGAAGATGCAAGTTTAAACAAATCTCTTAGAACCTTCCTGATCAAAGTTTATGTTCCCTCCTCTGTTAAAACACTGGCTATGCACTCACATGACCAAACCTAGCTTTGATCCTTACTCAGTGTTTATCCTGGGTTTTGTTGTGGAATGGTGGCCCATAAGGAAAGTATTCTGAAGCTTCAAAATGTCTTAGCTACTGTGGTACAAAATATTGAACACTCCGCTGACAATTGAGAAAAATGAATTGCACCAGTGCTGGGAGGACTCAACATTGAATTGATATTGGTCTGGGAATAGCATTAGCTATCGATCTAACAGCTGAAAATTAATAGCTTTTGTTCAGTGATAGCCAATTAGAGCCAGAATTTTCTGGCTTACATCAGAATACCCATTCAAAATCCTATATATCAGTTACGTGCTGTCTGCCACAGTCCTGATAGTATACTGCACACCTTTTGTTTAACCTTTGTTTTAAAGATGGAGGTAGTTATGCCTCTTCAAGTACTCACAAATATGGCACACATATTTTATCCCTTGAAAGCACCTGAATAACAGTCATAATGTATACTACAGTTTAATCTTAGGTCAGATGGATACTGTGTAACACTGCTCATGATTCCTGGAGCAGTGATGCAGCACTTTAGTTTCGTAGTACGTGAAACACTTGGTGCTTATATCACTTTTACAGGGGTCTAAGTCATATTTAAGCAGCTCTCTGATAATGCCATGCACAGCCCATGTACTCAATATGCAAGAAGAGCTCATTTATATTAAGCCACAGAAGAGTGAAGCTACACTATGGGACTGTCATCTGTAGTGATGGCCGCCTTCACATTAGCCGTGTTTGACACAGAACACAAGCTGTGATGCACCCTTTATTCAAATTGTCTCCATTCTCCTGTCTATTGTTTTTTATATCTATATTTCTCGTTAAATGATAAATAGTATCACTTACTGACTGTAGGTTACATGACAAAAGCAATTTTTAATATTCCTAGACTAAAACTATTGAAAACAAAAATTCTAGTCTCATCTTTGAAAATGAATAATGATGATCTGTTACATTCTTACCTTACATTATAGTGAGTTCCCAATAACGTAGGTTAATGAACAGGGCCACTCCCAATGCGCCTTTCTATTCGTCCTTACGCCTATATTTACCTCCTACATTCCCACAATCCCCGCTCGTCTCATTTCTACGTCGTTCACTCGCTAACCAGACAGCCAGCACACAGCAAGTGTTCACTTACCTGAAGCATGAAATCTGAAATCCTACCGAGTCCCTCGGGCGCAGAATATTTCCAAAGCTCCGATGCTCCAGAGGAATCTTCTCAATCCGTTCCCGCAACTCCGTTTCTCCTACATCCCCCACAAAGTATCACCCGCTTGCCCCAGCCGGGATGCCCATGTACCGGACTACGCTACCTTGCGATGACGACTGAAGGCGTTTCCCTGTTTCAGACTCCGCGACGCAGAAAGTCCAGTTATGCTACTCGTTAACCGCAGCGCCCAGAAGCGAGAGCCCGAGGCTCCCCAGCAAGGCTTACCACGGCTCGCACTTCAAGCTCTTCCAAGGCTCCACGTCAGACAGTCGCCAGACTCCATCGGGCACTCAAGCAGAAGAAAATCCCCTTTCCACTGCTCCGACAACAAGGCCAGAGTACTAAAAAATTAAACACCGACTTTTTCAGCAATGTAGCTGATCCTCCCCATGTGCAGACCGGACGTGTATAGACCACACAGCACTTCCGGGTTCCGCGCTCAACATCCCCAGCGCCAACGTCATCACACTCGGCGACGTCCTCCCCGCTCCAGATTCGGCGGAAGTCACTCCTTCCGCAAACCAGCCAGTTTCTCTCTCGTCCCCCCCCGCGCCATGCCTGCTCCCTCTGTTTACAACCTCTTTGGTCTCTTTTCGTCCCCATTTCGTCCCTGTGTTCGCAGGCTGCACCTTTGCCCTGTGCACATGCGCCGCCCCCCCACCCCCCCCCATCACTTCCGCCAGACAAAACCCGGCTTCTACGCTCCTGCTGCCCGCAACCGAACTCTCCAAGGTTCCAGCAGTTCCGGTGTTAACCCACCTACACCCCAGGAGGCAACCGCCGTTGCCTCATCCGCTCGTCTCTTCCCTCCTGCACTATCTTTCCCCGCCCCCCTCCCTTTCCCCGTTTCGCATGTCACTAATTCTGTGCTTCCTCCTACAGGTCCGCCCCTCCCATCAACTATTTCGGCTCCTCGCAGTTTTCCCCTAACCACAGTTTCAGCACACACACACTAGCCACCGCCTTATCTCCCATATGCCCCTCGTAGCCTATTCCAAACCCTTTGCCATTATCCCCCACACTTAGACAACAGATTTTATCGGGCATGCACGTCAACCTGGCCCAGCTCATTCAACCATCCAATTTCCGCATTCATATTTTAGTCGTGAGAAGAAAAAAAAAATCCAAACCGTCATTGACCTCGCACAGCTCAAACACCTGACCCCCGCTCGTTACAGAAAATATACGCGAACCGAGTTTGTTACTCATTCCATCCTCACTCCATTCAACCAACACAATCCACCAATCCTTGCCTCATCGGAGGCAAGAACCGGACGATTACCTTACGCTAGATGTCGGTCTCGTTGTTCGTTTCGGCAGTGCAAGAATATACCATACCATGCACATTTTGCCCCCGTTTCCGCATTCATATTTTCGTAGCGTATAAAAAAAAAAGCCCTAGCCGTCATCGACCCTGTACAGCTCAGGCACCCGAACCCCGCTCGTTCTGGGGAGCCCATTCGCCATTCGCCGTGACGCCGTCCCACCCTACCGAGACACAATCCTCCAGTCCTTTCCTCATCGGAGGCAAGAACTGGACGATTACTTTACGCTCGTTCTTGATCTCGCTTTATGCTTCGGCTGTACAGTAAGTGATTGCCTGTTTGGCTACGTTGATATAATTGATGTGACTCCGCAAGGATGACAATCTGCAAATCCAAAACTCTCGCTGACTTCGCAGCAATTATATCCGCCATCACTCAGCTGTGCATCGTACCATACAACGCCATTTAGCTGCCACTTCATTCAGACTGTAGAACGGATGCTCATGGCTTATTGCTCAATGAGCCACGCAAACTTATTTACACCAATCTGCGTTGTTTACACGAACTACATGTGCGCAGAAATTACAAAGACTTATTGATATTTTTCATAGTCATCGATGTGCGGAAGAAAATGCCATATAATTTTGTGGCGTAATGTATAACAAGGCTTTCAAAAATTAAATAAATAAATAAATTAATTAATTAATTAGACTCGTCGGTTCTACCTTTTAGTCCGATCAACTCTTGCTATATACGAATATCGTGTTCTTCACAAATTAAATGCCACACATTTATGGTGCTGTTGAATGATTTCAATGTTTATTCCAAAATTGTAAAATCATTATAAATACTAATGTTCTTTGCCTCGCCGGCAAACATTCACGGATACTACATGTATCCACCTCACGGCCACTTGCAAACATTCACGGATACTGCACGCGTATCCACCTTACAGCCACTGGCAGTGGCGCAGCTCGCTAGCGCTTCGGTTATTGGTGCTCTTTGCCTCGCCGGCAAACATTAACAGATACTACGTGCATCCACCTCACGGCCACTCGCATTGGCGCAGCCCACTAGCACTTCGCTAGTGCTTCAGTTATTGGTGCGCAGCGCAAATCGGCAAACATCCACGGATGCTGCACGAGTATCCACCTTACAGCCACTAACAGTGGCGCAGCCCACTAGCGCTTCGCGAGCGCTTCGGTTATTGGTGCATTTTGCCTCGCCGGCAAACATTAACGGATACTACATGTATCCTCCTCACGGTCACCTGCAGTGGCGCAGCTCACTAGCGCTTCGCTAGCGCTTCGGTTATTGGTGCTCTTTGCCTCGCCGGCAAACATTAACAGATACTACGTGCATCCACCTCACGGCCACTCGCATTGGCGCAGCCCACTAGCACTTCGCTAGTGCTTTAGTTATTGGTGCACTTGGCCTCGTCGGCAAACATCCACGGATGCTGCACGAGTATCCACCTTACAGCCACTAACAGTGGCGCCTTCCCACCAGCGCTTCGCGGCGCGGTTATTGGTGCATTTTGCCTCGCCGGCAAACATTAACGAATACTACACGTATCCTCCTCACGGTCACCTGCAGTGGCGCAGCTCACTAGCGCTTCGCTAGCGCTTCGGTTATTGGTGCTCTTTGCCTCGCCGGCAAACATTAACAGATACTACGTGCATCCACCTCATGGCCACTCGCATTGGCGCAGCCCACTAGCACTTCGCTAGTGCTTCAGTTATTGGTGCACTTGGCCTCGTCGGCAAACATCCACGGGTGCTGCACGAGTATCCACCTTACAGCCACTAACAGTGGTGCAGCCCACTAGCGCTTCGCGAGCGCTTCGGTTATTGGTGCATTTTGCCTCGCCGGCAAACATTAACGGATACTACACGTATCCTCCTCACGGTCACCTGCAGTGGCGCAGCTCACTAGCGCTTCGCTAGCGCTTCGGTTATTGGTGAACTTTGCCTCACCAGCAAACATTCACGGATGCTGTGTGTACCCTCCTCACGGCCACTCGCAGTGGCACAGCCCACTAGCGCTTTGCTAGCGCTTTGGTTGTTGGTGCACTTCGCCTCGCTGGCAAACATTCACGAAAACTACGCGTCTCCACGTCACAGCCACCCGCAGTGGCAAGGTTCATGCTCTCGGCCGACTTTAAGTCCTACAATCCATCATTCCCCCTCGCCAGCACACCATCCATCTGCCATCTCCACGCTCAAGCACGTCACTCCATGCAATCCGACTGGCCGCTTGCCCAACAGTGGTTAACCCTTTACTGACTGTCCTCCGTCTCACCACTCTCATCCACCTCGCCGGTCGTGGCACCTGGTTGGCTAAAGCTGATATCGCAAACGCTTAGGGCTGTCACACTCGACCCATGCTTTTTTGGGGGTTCCTTTGGCGTTTCCGGGAAGAGGTGCTATTATTTTGCTGTTTGCCTCACTATATCGCATCATCACTTCCTCCCTCACGCAGGATCACGAACGGGCCACCAAATGTATAACCGTACATTATGACAACTGACCACAGTAGACACCGTAAACAAAGGCCGTTCCCGCTCCCTCTCGTTCATGCCGTTCCTCAGGAAACTAACCCTAATTTCCGCAAAACACCAGTCCATGTTCAAAGCCGCACATATTCCCGACCGTAAAATGCCATCGCTGACGCCCCTCCTCGTTTCTCCTGGCAGAGAATCAGACGCTTAGCACCGCACTCGGACATTCACCCCACTCCGGTTCCTCCGTTTTCTGTGACCGTCGACCCCTGACACCACAACCTGAGCCATTTGCTGCTTTTTCTTGAGATACCATTATAAACAGGTTCGCTCCACGCTTACTTTCCCCGTACCTCGCAGGACGGAAGCAATTCAGGAAATTCAATTCAGCCCTCCGACTGCCATTCCCGGCACTCGACGTTGTTTACCTTATGAGCTTCATTTCATACATTCACTCCATAAACCACGTTCGACCAGCCCCAATACAAGTCTTCCTAAGCAGCGTCAACTTCTTCGTCAAATTTGCCACTGGTTATCCGTGCTCGTCTATTTCCCACTCTCACGTGTAAACACTGCTGAGAGGTTTACGTAAACAAGAACCTCCCGCTCCGACCAAACGTTTACCCCTAACAGCAGACCTCCTCTCTCACTGCATCCAGATGCTGCGTTCAGGGCACCACTCTCCTTCCACGGATTCCGCTCTTGAAGCAGTGTTTCTATTAGCCTTCTTTGGTTTTTTCTGAGCTGTGCCGAGTTCGCTCCGCTCTCCACTAATTATTATCCTTCTCGTCACGCCAGCCTAAACGACATTTCATTCTACTCCACCGACTGCCTCATGTTCAAGATAACGAGTAGTAAACAGATCACTTCGGCATTTCTCAGCCCATTTTCCTATCACGCCTAGACTCTGGCCTCAGTCCATTCGAGCCAATATCAAACTAAGTCCCTCGAGATACAATAACCACAATTACCAGGGTGAACCTGACGAAGCAACTGCAAAACGCATTGTTCGCTCCTAATAAAGCTCTACTAATGGTGATCAGTGTGCGGGGACTTTTTTTGGTTTTGTAGCATACAATAACCACGCTTCTCCCCTGGACCCGTCATTCAAGATCGACACCGGGGCCGTGGCCGCTCGCCACTGGTTCCTCTACAATTTCCGTCAAGTTTTAATTAGATCCAACATTCCACCCAAATACTCCTCTGGGCACTCTGTCCGCATCGGCACCGCCACCACAGCATCCAAGCGAGGAGTGCTGGACCACCTGAATAAAATCCTCGGCCGCTGGACATCGAACTCGTATGCAAGCTATATTCACAATAACGCTGGCAACGTACGTAGAGCCCATCTCTCGTTGATACATTAAAACTTTTTGGGGCTTGGGAGCCACATGGACTCCAACAAGAGATGCGAGCCCCACCCTGAGTCTTGCCACCCGGGGGGCGCTCAACGTCCGCACAATCACAGACCAAGTCCAACATCACACCCGCCCCGATCTCCTATCCGCCTGATCTCCGATCCGCAATCCCACCCAATACTCACCTCTACTTTGGGAGTGGTCCAGAATTCATTAATGGCAGAATAAGTGGATGCTCTTATCCAGGGAAACAATGAAAAGTGCATTCATCAATTGTTCTTGTGCGGATCAGCCAACAGTTTAACTCCAACCTATATTGCTCACTTGACAGAGTTCACATTTGAGCGAGCAGTCCATGTGCTATAAAGCACTGTGGAGTAGGTGGCCAGCAGCCATACCACTATTTGATCTGCTCCAGCCGCGTGGCTGAAGCGAAGCATGGTCAGTACTTGGATGGGAGACCACTGAGGAAAACCAAGTTGCTGCTGGAAGAGGTGTTAGTGGGCCAGTAGGTGGCGATCTTCCCTCTGGTGGAATAATTCCCCAATGCCCCAGTGCAGTGATGGGGACACTGTACTGAAGGAGACGCCGTCCTTCGGATGAGACGTTAAACCAAGGTCCTGACTCACTGTGGTCATTAAAGATCCTATGGCACTCTTCGATAAGAGTAGGGGGTTCCCCGGTGTCATGGCTAAAGTCCCAACCTGGCTCTTTCGACCTGCCACCTAATCATCCCCTGATCCAATTGGCTGTGCATTTGCCCTCTCCCTCCCCATCTCAACCCCCAGGGCTCCCTTGAAAAAGAGATTTCAATCTCAACGGGACTTCCCTGGTTAAATAAGGGTTAAATAAAAATGTGTCACTCAGAGAAGCCGATGGGATGGAAAGAATGTTTTTAACCCTTAGAGCACTAAATGCAACTATTTTTACTCAATGATTTAAGATTTCAAAATCAAAGCTGTTGAAAACCTATCATGTGGCCACTTGTTTGGGGAGCTCTTTTAAAAATAGTCACCACAAGATGGGTTTTCAACAGCACAAGATGATTAAACTGATATTTTCAAAAAATTTATCTCAGTGCTCTAAGGGTTAATGCTTACCTTCCTTTGAAATTGTGGCTGAGTAGAAATGTCTTCCCTGGACATTTAGAAACAGGAAAATTCAATTCATGCCATAATTCGGCTTGTGCAGTTTCTGATAAATGGGGCAATAAAAAGGAAAATTTTGCTCGCAAGGATGGTATATGTTGGATTTTCTGGAAACTGTTTACGCTTCGGGGTTATCGGGCCATGCCATTGAGTCTCCTAGATATTGGAGAAAAATCTTGGTCAGCCCATCTCAAAATGAAAAGATTTTATTTAAATATCTAGTTAGAAGTAATATCTGATCAAACATTGCATGAGGGATAGATCTGAATGAATCAACGTTTTGTTCAAAGATGCAGGCCGACAACTGGGAACTCAAAAATGGAAAAAATATACAATTTACGTGTTTATCCAAGAGTGCAGAGCCTCAAGGCTCAGCAGGAGTTTTATAGATTTTTTACTGTATGAATTCCCTTTCATTCTTTCAAACTAAATCTTTCACCTTTGTTTCTGCTCTTCTCACTATATTTGCAAATACCGTATTTGTACATTCATCTGATGCAAACTGTCTTTTCTGAAGTAAATGTGACTGTGGTTTTTCAAATTTTAATTTGAACTGGAGATAGGCAGTGAATTTGTCCAACAAAAGGAAATTAGGTTTGTAACAATTTGAAGCGACTCTGTTAAATTATTCTAATCTCAATAGTAGAACAGGGAGTCCAGTTGTGTACATATACAGTACCAGCCAAGGCAATGTCTTCATACAGTTTTTATTTGACAAGATCTAGCCATTTTCCATATTTATTTGTATAAGTTTGAAAGCATTTTTCCACTAGTGAAATGGGAAATCATCATCATTACAATCGTGGAGGCTAGTTTGCTTCTGGCTTCATCCACTTCCATTCTGCAACAGACCACCTGACCGTAAAAGACACAATGAGGCTCTATGATATCAAGCTACGTGCTCAATGTGGGCTCCTGTTTTGTGAGCTCTGTTCCTAACCTTAGTCTGGAGTAGTATTATTGCATCTCAACAGGGGCATGCTAAATGGGCACGAGTTCACGGTAGCATGTCATCCTTGTTGTTTTCCTCATTCCTGGTGGTGCAGCAGAGCAGAAAATGTGTCTGGGTGCAGTGAACAAGCTGTGATGGTATGGGGAGCTCGCCATTTTAGCGCTGGCAGAATAGCATCTTTATGTAGAGACAGTGGAAATAAATTGAAAGATTTCTGTTACTGCTTGTACAGTCATATCTGTGAAGTTGTGAACGCTGAGCACAGAGTACGTTGCTGTGGATCAGCTCCACAATTGCTTCGTCAAAAACTTCTAAAAAACATTTTATCTGAAGGATATACTCACTGAAATAGGCTTGGGACATTCTTCAATAGGACACTGTCACATTTTGCATAACAAGCATTGCCATCGTTATCGTCAGTGGGAGGTGTCGGGTATTATCATTATTATTATTACAACCCCAATTCTGAAATTGTTGGGACAAAGTGTAAATTGTGAATAAAATCAAAATGCAATGAATTTCAAATCACACAAGCCAGTGTTTTATTCACAATGGAACAGAGATAACAGAGCAAATGTCGAAATTGAGAAATTTTACAATTTTATCCATAAAATGATCTCATTTAAAAGTTGATGGATGCTACAGGTCTCAAAAAAGTTGGGACAGGAGCCTGTTTACCATGGTGTAGCATCCCATCTTCTTTTTAACACAGAGTGGAGGTGTCTGGGCATTGAGGAGACAAGTTTTTGAGTTTAGCCATTGGAATTTGATCCCACTCTTGCCTCCAGCTGCTGGAGAGATTTGGGTCTCCTTTGACAAACTTTTCGTTTAATTATGCGCCAAATTTTCTCAATCGGTGAAAGATCAGGACTGCAGGCAGGCCAGTTCAGCACGCGGACTTTTTTACTACGAAGTCATGCTGTTGTAATAGCTGCAGTATGTGGTTTTGCATTGTCCTGCTGAAATACACAAGGCCTTCCCTGGAATAGGTGTCATCTGGAGGGGAACATATGTTGCTCTAAAACCTTTATATACCTTTCAGCATTCATAGTGCTTTTTAAAACATGCAAGTGTCCCACACCATATGCACTAATGCATCCCCATACCATCAAAGATGCTGGCTTTTGAACTGAACGCTGATAACAGGAGGGGTGGTCTTTCTCCTCTTTAGCCCGGAGGACATGACGCCCATGATTTCCAACAAGAATGTAAAATTTGGACTCGTCTGACCACAGGACACTTTGCCACTTTGCTACAGTCCATTTTAAATGAGCCTTGGCCCACACAACATGGTGGTGGCATCTGTGGATGGCACGGCGGACTGTGTTTACAGACAGTGGTTTCTTGAAGTATTCCTGGGCCCATTTAGTAATATCGATGACAGAATCATGCCGGTGAGTGATGCAGTTGCGTCCGAGGGCCCGAAGATCACGGGCATCCAGTAAAGGTCTTCGGCCTTGTCCCTTACGCACAGAGATTTTTCCAGTTTCTCTGAATCTTTTGATGATGTTATGCACTGTCGATGATGAGACTTTCAAAGCCTTTGCAATTTGACGTTGAGGAACATTGTTTTTAAAGTATTCCAAAATTTTTTTACGCAAGCCTTCACAGGTTGGAGAGCCTCTGGCCATCTTTACTTCTGAGAGACTTTGCCTCTCTAAGACATCCCTTTTATAGCCAATCATGTTACACACCTGATGCCAGTTAACTTAATTACTTGCTAAATGTTCTTTCAGCTGATTCTCTTATATACTATTCAAAAAAAGTAGGGGATATTGGATTTACAAGTACCATGAAATGCAGATCATGAGGTCAGGAAGGAAACAAATGACATAAAAACATTAAGGAAACATTTGTCAATTTATTCGAAACCCTGTGTACAGTCAGTAAAGGACAGATTCTCCAGAATAAGGGTCGACACAAACACAGGGTCACACAGCAAATTTACCACCATTGTGAAACAGAGTCAGTAGCGGGTAAAACCCCCTCGGTTGGCTAGACAAGCTCGAATTCGGCGTGGCATACTCCTAACGAGACGTCCCCAGGTCATTTTGGGGAACGTTATTCCATTCCTGTTGCAATGCTGCAGCAAGTTCTTGGACATTGGCAGGAGGTTGTTGACGTTGGCGTAGCCGCTGTCCAAGCATGTCCCAGACATGCTCGATGGGGAAAAGGTCCGGACTGAGTGCTGGCCATGGTAATGTGGTGATATTCTGCTGCTGGAGGTAATCTGTAACGATCCTGGCCCTATGACATCTGGCATTGTCATCTTGGAAAATGAAACGGCGGCCATAACGACGTGCAAACGGCACAACATGGGGTGCCAAGATGTTGTCCCGGTAGTACTGCCCTGTGACACGTCCAGCAACAACATGCAAGTCTGTTCTGCCGGCAGCAGTGATGCCTCCCCACACCATTACAGATCCACCCCCATACGGATCATGTCTAATGACGTTAACGTCATGGAAACGTTCGTTACGTCGGCGCCAAACCCTCCTGCGTCTGTCAAGGAAGTCCACAGTGAACCTCGACTCATCTGAGAACATTACGTTGTTCCATCGGCGATTATCCCAGCGTTGATGATGATGACACCATTGGAGTCTGGCCCTAATGTGACGATCCCTCAAACAGGGAATGACACGAGGACGTCGGGCGTGTAAGTGAAATCTGTGCAGACGATTCCTGATGGTCTGGCCACTCACTACCAAGCCAGTATCCCTTTGAAGTTGAGACCTTATCTGATTTGCTGTTACCATACGATTTCTCAAGACAATAGTGCGGATGAATCTGTCCTGAGCCTGAGTTGTTGCCCTTGGTCGACCGGATCATGGTCTATCCTGAACAGACCCTGTAGCACGATGTCTGGACCATAATCTGCTGATGACAGACTGGGAAACATTCATTGCCCTTGCCACAACGACCTGTCTTGTGCCAACCTGTAGCATGCCAAGGGCACGTAACCTCTCCTCCTGTGTTAGACGGCGCATGGTCTCTGTTTAGTTAACGACTTCAACCACTGATAATCTGATGCTTTCTCTTCAAAATCTTCCTTTACAGTGGCTCTAACCTTCCAATTCAGAGTCATGCAAATTTGTGGCACAACCCCCTTGATCATCAATAGCATCCCGTGCAGATTGTGAGAGTGTCATTGATGTGTTTGGGTGATGAATTTCTTTGGAAATGCTTCCTCAGTAAGGAACTATACAACATGGTTTCGTATCCCTTTGTATATGTGAAAATTTTGATCTCAAAATAAAATATCCCCTACTTTTTTTGAATAGTTTATATTAATAGCTTTTTTAGCCCTTTTATGCCTGAGTCCCAACTTTTTTGAGCCCCGTTGCAGCCAGAAAATTTGAAAAAAGCTCATTTTGTGGATTAAAATGTAAAATGTCTCAGTTTCAACATTTGAAATGTTATCGATGTTCTATTGTAAAAAACAGATTGGCTCATGTGATCTGAAAGTCATTGCAGTTTGATTTTATTCACAACTTACACTTCGTCCCAACTTTTTTGGAATTGGGTTTGTATTATTATTATTAAAACAACTGGTGTTCTTGGAAAATGAAGTATATGGAATGACCCACAAGATTTCATTGTTCTATACACCAAAAAAAAACCCACATAACTAGTACTAGAGGCACTCGTAGAATGCAAACCTCCGCCAAGGCAGCACAGTCCAAATCTTCATGAGTGAGAGCAAAATTGAGTTATCGCCTGTCATACGATTTCAAGATGGCTGCCGTGGCGGCCATATGTTTCACTGATCGCGGTGAAAATCAATAGGGTCCTTCCTTGGTGGCATAGCAATGCACCCACAAAATTTCAGACAAATCCGTGCAGCACTTTGTGAGTTATGTTGTTCACAAACAGACAGACAGACAGACAGACAGGGGCAAAACATAACCTCCGCCCCAACCTCGTTGGCTGAGGTAAAAATTAAAGGTGTAGTCAGCGATGTTGGAGAAAACGAGTAGAGAGGTTGTTAATATTTGAAGTGTAAACGAATACAGACCCACCCCTCCCTTCATACTTCGCCCCGGGGTCCACCCCTGAAGTTCATGGATGCGCATTGTCATGTAAACGGCAGTAGAAACTGCGTAGCTGACCAATATGGCGGAGGCCGGACCCTCCAATGCTCGAGGGCAAGTTGGCGAGGTGAAGCCGTATTTATTGCTTTGAAAGTACATGTGACGAGTTTTAGTAGTATTGTAGAAAAGGTGATAATAAGCCTGTCATATAAAGAACTGCTAAAGCATGCTTGCCAGCGCAATGCCTCAAATAGGAGTCTGTGTCCACGAACAGACTACGGTCAGGAATGCATTTAAAAATTGTTCTGGCTAATTACAAGCTGAAAAAGTGGAAAATGGATTCGGAATTTTTCCCGGTACAAGTTATCGATTCACGATCTCCACACAAGCAACGCTTAGACCATTTGTGTGTTTCTGCTATGAGCTCATTTAGTAGCTTACTGTCAGAATTGTTTCGTTTTGGAAGAAATGGTTATCAGGAGCTTATAGCAAAATTTCTTCCAGAACACTGGGTATATAACAGTACAGCTACAACCGCATGCATGCAAAGCGAGACAGTACAAGCAAAACAATAAGCTGAGACGAAGGCGGTTCATTTCATTTGATCTAGTCACACAGATGTACAGCATTTTATTGCACAATTCCCCGTTGATTCTTTACATAAGATGTCAGACATTCACAAGGACTCGTAGCCACAAGTTCAATTTGCGAAGCTAAGGTTAGCTGACCCGTCAGACAACTGTGCCCACAAGTCGACTGCTATTATAAATAGATAACATCGCAACAATGGTACATTTTGGCAGATTAGACAATATGATGAATGCCTGAGGGCTGTTACTGTTGTGTGAAGCACCGCAAAGCTAATGTTGCTCACCTGTCCAACAGAAAGACGGCAACCTCCGCGTCCGTTTTCAGACTCTTCAATTCGCGGAGTTCCCTCCACCATCGGAAAGCCACACCAATGTTGACCCAGGTCTTTGCCCTTTCATGGTCGTAGCCCTTCTTTTTTTAATTTATGTTCCTCCGACCGTTTTCTCTTGGGCTGTTTTTCAGCCATCGCAAATGCTGCAATGCCTTGTCTCTCTCTCTTTACTTTAACTGCTCACGCTACGCGACCTGCTGCTCCCCCTGCCCCCTGTGTCTGACCTGTGCACGAGTATGAACCCGCCCCTGGGCGTGGAGGGGTGGACCCATGTTCTGGTGTCTCGGTCCGAGCCACAGATTTACCTGCTTAAATTCAGAGCCCAGGCTGTGTATTGAAACCGGATTTTTTTCCAGCATGCTCTCAGAAGTGACAGCTTGCAGATAGTGAGGAGAAATATGGTGATTTTGACAAAAAGTGCGTGGATTATGATCGCTAACTCTACCTTTAAGTGGGCAGAAACCTGACAATAACACCAGCGGACATTTTAAGTTGTTTCTCAGAGAAATGAATGGCTCGGACATGACTACAGCCCCTCCCTATTGAAAGCAACAGAATACTTAAGAACAAACCAGTTAATTGTAGCAGACATCGACTGTGGCTTTAAGCAGAGTACTGTACATGTTTAATTGTTACGTGTATGGAGAGGGAAGCTTGCTATGCAGAGAGCTCTCAGTGTTTTTACCCCCCATGCCAGTGAGGCTGAATTGCAGATAAGATGTCAGAATCAATAAAAACTAATCAATCATTGTCTCTGTTGCAGCTAGTTTTGCATAAACGGCAACCTGAATGGTATTGACTCAGAGAGCTCTGTGAATTTGTATGCATGCCTCACAACTACGCTTCACAGCGAGGGATAGGCGCATAATTAGCATGGGATAGGCGCATAATGAGCTGCTTGCCTGAGATTCTGGGGAAGCTAGTTATGTGATTAGTGCAGACCCGGCCCTCCTCATCTTCAGTGATCTGGCTGATGTCCCTGGTGACTTCATTAGATGTCCCTCACCTGCCTGAGAGAAGACAGAGAAGACCATGGGGCTTTCAGGGTTAAAGCTCTCCTCTCTGGCCCAAATGGTGAAAAGACATACCTGAACAACCGAAAACTGCTGATTACTGTTCATCAAATCTGATTCATTTCTGCTGCAGCAAAAAAAAAACAACTCTGAATTAGAATAACTGCCCACCTGCATGTACGCACACCTGCTCACGACACACACACACACACACAAACAGACATTCACACATACAAACTCGGACAAAGAAAAACATCCACCCATACACGAACACACAGACACACAAACACGCACATGTACACTTGCACAACTCACAACTTACAACTCCCATTTCTAGAAAATTCAGGATGGCCAGGTAGCCTGGTGTTATGTTGCTTGACTGGTTGGCAGTTTTAGCCACGAGTAGGGCTTGGGATTCCGACTGGTATTTGAAGAGCCTTAAATTTGAAGAATTCTGCTGTTTACCTCAAAACTGCTCCTCATCAATTGCAACTTTTCCATCTGGCATTTTCTACCAGGGTGTTCTTAAAAAAGAGACATGTTCGCAAAAAAAAAAAGAGAAAGTACTGATTTATAAATCATCCTTGACCTGTATTAAATGTGAAAAACACACTGAAATATTTCATGCTTTACCTTATGAACATTATTGTTTTTTGGTTAGTTCACATTCATGCCAATTTTATGCCTGTAGCTTGTTTCAAAAAAGTAGCAGCTGGAGGAATGTAAGACTTAAAAAGTAGTCTTATGCCAAAACATGGGTGCACAGGTTTTGAAGAGGTGGAAGCTATCATGCTGGGATATCAAAGAAAAATCCACAAAAAGGCCCAGCTCAAGCAATGAGTGATCTTGGCTCACCACTTTAAGAAAAACTACATGAATAAAAATACAAAAGTTTAAAAACAACATAAGTCAATGTGCTGTTGAGGAGACTTGAAGGATTTTCCCATCTACGCTGCATAATATTACTCAAAGATTCCAGAAATCAGGATGAATTTCAGCATAAAGGATGAGCTTGAAAATCAATACAGGGTGCCACTAATCTTTAATCGTTTATATGACAATGGATCAAAACCCACCATGTTTCTGTGATGGATATGACAACATGAGTTGTAATTACTTTGGAAAACCTTTGTAATAATCACTATTTATGATTTCATCTGCAACTGCAAGTGAAGACTGAACTATGCACTGAGGAAGCCATATTTCAGAAACAACCGGAAAAGCTACTGCCTTCTCTGGGCATGTGCTCATCCGAAGTGGACTGATGCACAGTGGATATAGCATGTTCTGTTGTTGGACTGGTCAACATTTCAAAATAATGTATGTCGCTTTTTGCGGGCCAAAGAACAAAAGAGCTATTCCGGATAATACAAACTTAAGAGTCAAAAGCCTGAATCTGTCATGATTTGGCAGTATGTTAGTTCCCATGGCATACGTAACTCTTACACCTGTCTTTATCATTAATACATAACGACATTCATGTATTTAGGAGCATCATTTGCTGTTTTCTGTGTAACATCCTTTCTCAACAAGACAACAGCAAGCCACAGTCGGCATGAGTTACAACAGCAAGGCTTTCTAATCAAAGAGTGTGGCTAATAAACTGTCTTACCAGCAGTCCAAACCTGTCTTGCTTTGAAAATTTCAGTTCTGTTTCCTTTTAAAAGGAAAGGCAATGTACCGCAGTTGATCGTGTTGTGAGAATAAAATTAGGAATTAGCATTTATTTCTGCCCCAAGAAAACTAATAAATTATGGAAAACATTAAGGGCTCTAATTTCTTGGCGCAGCGCAGGGTGGCGCACCGTGGCACAGCCCACGCAGTGGTAATTTCGTCCGGCGCAGCCCGCGCAGTGGTAATTTCGTGTGGTGCAACACTGTGCGCAGCCACTTTGGCAATTTGGTAGACGGACGTGCGCCGAGATGGGTGTGGTGGCGTAGTAGGGGGAGGTGTCACATATTCATCAAGACGCAGTGACAATTTAAATGAAAAAGTCTTCGCTAAAGTTGCGCAGAAAGCTCGCCAGCTCCAACCTGGTTTACTTTCTGTGCAGTGGTAATTTGGCTGACTGGCGCACAGTCTTTCGCCACCGAAACCTCACAGGCAGGTTTCCAGAATGTCAGGCACATTTCAATGCAATAAATAATTACAGCAACCACTATTTAATGTAACTATCTGAATCAGGACATAAATAATAGTATCTATATTGATTGTCCTGATGTCAGATTAAAAAGCGGTTGGCACGCGTAATGGAAACTCCACCTGGCTTAATCAACGCAGCTGAATCTGTGATGCAAACTAGCGACTTCACATCTTTCTCAGCCAGCCACAAACTGCCTATATAATGCTTGCGTTCTATGCTCAGTAAAGCCGCTTGCACACTGGACGCGAAACAAATTTTTCGCACGACTGATTACAGTCAAAGTCAATGCAAAGACGCGAAAGTCGGACAGGGTTTTAATGTACCTCCATGTCCGAAAGTCATAAAAGTTCTAATTTTTTGAGTATTCCAGGAATTATTAGACGTGCAAACTTGGCCATGTTTGTGTTCGACCTTCACAAAATGCAAATTGATAGCTATCGACTTTTCTTGGTCTTTTTATTTGTGTGTTTTCTTCCGTTGAAGATAGACGACGGTCTTCATTCGGTCTCTCTTTTGAAAATTAGTCAGATGGATTGAACAGATTCACGCTTTATTTCCGCACCAGAGATAAAATAGTGCTTGTAGTCAGTGAGCAAATCAATTCCATGACCATTGACAGTGTGAATAAATTATCGCATACACGATCAAGACTGTCCGAGGCGCAATGCAAAATACTCCATGTCCGGCAGCCAGTAGAAAGTAAAAGTATTGGTATGAGAACAGATTTATAATGAAATAAAGAATAAAAATATATCACCAACAAACAGAGCATCCAAAAAAGATGGCCCGCAAATAAATAAATCGCAGTGTTCATTGGATGTTCTGATTGTTGTTAAAATGTTTCTTTTTATTCTTTATTTCATTATCAATCTGTTCTAATCATCCTCTTTTTTTTTTGGCTGTCAGACACAGAGTATTTTGCATTTAATGTCCGACAGGCATTGTACATTGTCCCGCGCCAATGTCGACTCACTTTATTGAGCAGAGCTTAAACAGAAACATTTATTGAAATTCTCGGTACTCATCTTGAAGAAGTGAGCCCTCTTATCAAAACATTTGCGTTTAATATCTAAAACATTCAGTAGATTTGAAGAAATTAAAAACAATAATCGACTGTCGGACATGGAGTTATAGTAAAACCATCCGACTGTCGGACTTCCAGAGAAATCCAGAGAAATTTCTACACGTAAGCGGCAAGGCTGAAAACCAACATTGAATTCCCATTACCATCGGTCCCTCAGGTGGCACTGCATTCAAAACTGACTTCATTCTGTGATGGATATTACCATGTGGGCTCAGGAACACTTCGGACAACCACTGTCAGTTAACACAGTTTGTCGCTACATCTACAAGTGCAAGTTAAAACCATGCAAAGCGAAAGCCAAATATCATCAACAACTAGAAACACCGCCCGCTTCTCTGGGCGGATGGACTGGTGCAAAGTGGAAAAGTGTGCTGTGGTTTGACGAGTCCACGTTTCAAATTGTATTTGGAAATCATGGACGTCGTGTCTTCTGGGCTAAAGAGGAAAAGGACCATCTAGATTGTTATCAGCGCAAAGTTCAAAAGCCAGCATCTGTGATGGTATGGGGATGTGTTAGTGCCCATGGCATGGGTAACTTGCACATTTGTGAAGGCACCATTAATGCTGAAAGGTATATAAAGGTTTTGGAGCAACATATGCTGCCATCCAAGGGACGTCCCTGCTTATTTCAGCAAGACAATGCAAAGCCACATTCTGCACGTTACAACAGCATGGCTTCGTAGTAAAAAGGTATGGGTAATAGACTGGCCTGCCTGCAGTCCAGACCTGTCTCCCATTCAAAATGTGTGGCGCATTATGAAGCGCCAAATACAACAACGGAGACCCGGACTGAGCAACTGAAGTCGTACATCAAGCAAGTATGGGAAAGAATTCCACTTACAAAGCTTCTACAATTAATGTCCGCAGTTCCCAAACACTTATTGAGTATTGTTAAAAGGAAAGATGACATAATACAGTGGTGAACATGCCCCTGTGACAGCTTTCTTGGAACATGTTGCAGGCATCAAATTAAAAATGAGTGAATATTTCCAAAAAACAATAAAGTTTATCAGTTTGAACATTAAAAATCTTGTCCTTTTGGTGTACTCAATCGAATATAGGTCAAAAAGGATTTGTAAATCATTGTATTGTTTTTATTCACGTTTTACACAATGTCCCAACTTCATTGGAATTGGGGTTCTATATGAAGTGTACTATGTGTAGTGACACCCCGCCAGCTAGCATGATTTCTCTTGATGCCAATACACGAGAAATATGCTAAATGAAGTGTACTATGCGTAGTGGCAGCCCACCGGCTGTCAGAATTTCAGCTGAAGTCGATTCAAGAGAAATATGCCGTAAAAAGTGTACTGTGTAGAGACAGCCTGACAGCTGGTACAATTTTGTTTGAAAAGAGAAATATGGGACCTTTATATCAAGATTGTTTGTGTAGCGATGGATGAGTTGGCATGGTGCTATGCATTGTCGCCTTATGCCCTGCCTATATGAATGGAAGGATATTCTATGCGATGTGTGAGCCGGACGTGAGTGAGGGCGAGTGCAAAGATGAATGTGAGGAGATTAGAGCAACTATGTGTGAGACAACAGCAATGTTATCATTTACTTTAACTCAATACAGGATACTTCATCAGAATAGCACATTGCACAAATATTGCCGCAGTGCAATTCACTTTACACCCTAGCCTGAACCCTCTCAGAAGCAGTGGCGACAGTGAGAAGGAAAAATTCCGTATGTGGATCAAAAATGGGAAGAAACCTTGGGAGGAACCAGACTTAAGAGTGGTAGTCCATCCTTCTCTGACCGACCCAGGGAATGAGTTCATGGTTACCATTACGTTAAATGAGTCAGTTGAAAAGCAGTCCAGGATTTGTGATTAGCTGGATAGGTGCCATGGACTGGACCGTTTTGATGATGGAGACCAGGCAGCACTTGGACAGAGGACCAGATGGCGATAATGGCAAAGACTAGTAGCAGCATGCTCAGGGCAGGGCCTTGCGGCAGACATGGAGAGAACACAAAACTAGGCAATTAGTGGAGAGCAGCAGGTGGAAACAGTGATGAGAATATACTTTGTGATAGTATCATGCAGTGGCGCTTTTAAGTGTAAAAACTTTGTGGGGCAAGAATGTATTTCAGGTCTGGGGGTGGGGGGGGGGGGGGGTGGGCGGGGCACAGTAAACGAGGGGTATGGGGTGATTTCTATTCAACACTTTGTGATAAATTAGTTTGTCTGCTGCTGTTTTACCTTACAAGCTTTTAGTTAAAAGTCAACATTATCGCGCAAACGCACACACACAGAGGAGACGAGGGAGAGAGAGAGCGCACGCAAGTGAGTGAGTGAGTGAGTGAGAGGCACCTGCCATTCGCCAATACGGGGATCGATGTTTGTTTAAAAGCCATATGCCACCGTTGCCCCACAACGCTCAGAGCCTTCAAGGCCATAAACAAAGTAGAGCGCTGAACACCACTAAGTGCCACAGCAAACCGCACGCACAGACAACTTATTAGGATCGATCCACTCTATGACAGCATTATGACAACAACCTTGTCCTTAAGCATATATGTGACACACTGTCATCACCATTTAGCCTCGATCCAGCATAACAATATATTATACATTAGTATACCGTTGTCTTACTGTCATAATGTTGCAACATATTGAAATATGTATAAAATACATATGAGAAATAGCTATGAACTGCACCATATTTTTTCAAGTCTTTTTAATATCATTTAAAAATGATAGTAGATTCAGGCCTTTTTGATATTACAAAAATGATAGAGAAATTGAGAATAGAAAGAGCATTTCTTTGTATCCAACGGTATAAAATACCTGGGCCAACAACAATCTTGTGAACTTAATACTAACGTTAGGATCTGACCTGGCAGCCTTAGTAAATAGCTTTGAAATGCAATCACATCCTCTTTGTTAGTCGTTCAGAATAGACATGGGCAACGGTCTGCATAAACTCTAATGGAATGCATAACAGCTGAACTGGGGTGTTAAACAAGCTTCAGAAAACTTATAAAAAATGACGTAAATACCATTTTCAGACAAAAAGAACACCATGGTTTGATTAAAAGCAACCTTTCCAATAGGATACCCGCATTTCATACATGAACTCTGCCTATTACGGCCAAAAACACGATTTGAACAGAGCTATTGTTCGCCCGTTGGATGAGTGCGTGACCTCAATTTGCGCAGTGTTTACAAATTTTCAAGTGCACGGCGTGGCAAAAATAACCATTTAGGAGGTAGATTTCAAATAGCCCGCGCCGACGTCTTATCCCAGATACGGCCCTGATTTGCTTACAGCCATCTAATTTGAGAAATTACGAGTCTGTTCGTCCAGGCTAGACCTTCAGGGGATGTGAAATAAGTTCGACAGAAGTTGGTGAAGTTCGTCGCGAGTTCGCTGTGACTTCTTCTCAACAATAGCAAGAAAGGTGAGCGTATTTTTACTGTACCCTATATAGTTTGTTGACAGAATATCCTGTGACCCTATTTGTGAAGTTTCAGTAAAATATACCAAGGAATAAACCGGCACCAGGCCTTTGAAGCCCACCGGTCACAAGATTCATTCACGTATACGCTTCAATTCGAGACTGCAAGGATGGAAATCTGAAAAATCAATTAGGAAAAATTCTCGGCTCTCGGTAATTCTGTACATCGTTTAAACATTTTGTTAATCGGATTATGAAAGAAGACTGAAAAAAAGCGCCCGCTTTTTGTTTGGATATAAAAGCGTGTATTTAAAGGAGAATACATTGTATATTGATTAAGCATTGAACTCTGCATAAGTCGAACTGTTTTAATATTTGTTGATGATATTGCTTCGGCTTCCTGGAAGCAAGTACGCGCAAATCTGCTGTTTAGTGAGCATTTCAGGTTCGATGTACTGAGTAATAACGCCGCGGAAACTTAAACTGGCCCGTCATTCAGCCGAATAGTCTTACTAAACTAGTTAATTATCTGATTGCTAATTAAGCAAAGGGGAGGTGTCTACCTCACCCAACTAACCCCCAAGTGCACGTCACTGTGTTTTACTATGAATTATTCACAGTAGCTCATTGAAACTATCATGGGAAGAGGGTATATGGACATAGTAAAAAAGTGCGAAGTTTTTTTTTTTAATCGCCACGGGATATTGAAGGGGGAACGTTTGATTCACTTCGTTGCAGTGGGAGGGAAAACAACTGCCGGCATCAGCGACTTCACTGCATTTTATATAGTAATGGGCGAGTAGCGTTAATATTTGCCCTCCCACCGATAATTTTGACATTTTTGCAGGCCATTGATCCAAAAAAACTTCACAGGCAACCCATTCATACCATTTTTTAATATCAATGCAAAACCTAATGTTTGTTGAACGTAACTGGGTGAAATTCAATGCATTTTCCATTAAAAAGGGCCGAGGGGGCGCTGCTGTACTTCAGAAAAGGGGTAGATGGCTTTAGCATCAATTATTTCTGTTAGGGTACCCTAATGGATAATTTGGCCTGGTTTATTTCTGAAGAGACTGTATTTTTGAAAATGCCCTCAGGCTTCACCCCCCAATTTTCACAATGGGTTTTGTTGAAAAATGCCGAAATCAGCGATTTTTAGGACCCTGTGGCTCTGAGACCCTTTCCTGTAAAGGCGTTGGACTTGTGGCAAACTCTTCGTCTGTGTCTTCTGTACTTACCTGCAAAAAATCATTAGAAAATAATAAAAACTTTTTCTCAGTAACTCAAGAAATGTTGTCATTTTATTCATTTGTATTGCCCATGCCTATTCAGAAGAAAAGATAGGACTGTAATAAAATTGGGCGGTGTGGAGAAATACCCGGATAACTATACATTATAATTATGATTTATTTGTTATAAAGCCTCAGCTTCCATGACTAGAGCTAGTCTAGCCTAGTTACATTAGCATTTCACTGGTGGACAAATAGTTACAGTAGCTCTCAACATCATGTTATAATACACAAATACATCCAAAACCTATCGTTAAATCTTACCAGAAAAAGGTAATTCCACGGGATGTGGTGTTGATATCTCGTTCAGCATCCATATGCTGCACAAAAATCTGGCATCTTTGGTGTAGATTTAAGTTTAAGCGCTCGACTGTTGTGAATACGAAGTTGTATTTTGGTAGTAAAACTGCCATTTTAGAGTATCAGGGCATCCTGGATCATAGCTGTTACGCATATAACAAATCAAACCGCTTGGAAATCGGTCAAAAATTCAGCGAGTAATGATTTGTAGAAATTGTTTGATACTTCTTACCCCAATAGAAGTACATACACAGTGAGGCTTCCGCTAAACCTGTAATAACATGGTCGCCCGGAAGGCACGCCTCTCCACCACTCATGCGACGTCTACGTATATGTCTATGATGCCTGATGAAATGACGCTGTAGTGGGGCTTGGGGCTGTCAGCCCCACTTGCCAACAAATTTGTGCTACCTCCACTAATACAGCCAAAACTCTGAGCATGCGTACTTATATTCTCACACGTCTCGTAAGCATTGCATTGCGGAAGGGGGGCTAGCCCCATTCATGTGGACATGAATCAGGAGATCGGTCTGAAGCAGCAAAACAGAGACCAATAAACATGAACTTGAATCCAAACACAAATTCCATGCAATTTAGGAAAATGCTAAATTTATGGACAATACATTTAATCAGATAATACGATCAAGTTTGAGAATTAATAATGTAATTTGCCTACAGTCCTTTCTGGTGACACTGGTGGCTGTGCCCCACCTGCCCCTAATGACCAGTCGCCAGCGGTATCATGTAATCTTTTAAGTTAATATTATAACGAGGAAAAAATACTATGATTGGAAACTATTAAGAGCATTCATGAATCTGAGAACTGAGAGAGCTGCAAGAATCTCCCTAAAAACCAATCAATCACGCAGGCATGACCCAAAGACGAGAGGCTCATGACAATGTGCCTTTGGAGCCAGAGACCATGTGTTCTCGTATTTATGCTTTTTAGTTAAATCCAGCAACGGGTACAGGTAAAGGATATAGGACATTCAGAGCATGCTGAGACAAAGCGATTTTGAATGAAAGATACAGCAACGGGCAGATGATCACAACACGCGAGCTTGTTTGCTGACATGGGGTAAATATTAGTGAAGTATCAGTGACGCTTGCCTACTAGCAACATGCCTCCGCACCATGGCATTGCAGATTGTGCGCAAGAGAAGCCATGGCTTGAGGACGTGAGCTTGATGTTGGCAAGCATCCTGTTTACTTGCCGAGCAAAGCGCCAACAGACAACAGGACATGAAGCCCCAAGCAGTACATTAAATGAAGTACGCCAGGAGACCATTCAATGACGCAGCCGAAGCAGACTATAAAACGTAACGCCAGTCTGTCCCGACAAACTAAGCTGAACACCAAACAAATGAAATTTATAAAGCGAGCAAATCCTTAGTGAGCAGAACTTGTGAATTATACCATGATGAATAAATAATATCTCTAGTGATTGCAATTTCAAAACGGAAGTTCGATTCATTTTGAACACTTTGACTCTTCTGGTTACACAGATTTACAAAGCAGTTCTGAAACTTCAGTCACGTGACCAAGTAGCATCCGTCCCAGAAAAAAGGTACTTACTACCACGGGAGGGTTTGGTTTGAATGCTTTGTTGAGCGTTGTGATTGGCAGTGAGCGAACTGTTGTTGAGGCTCATCTGTGACTATCCAAGCTTTTCAGTTCGAAACATTAATAAAGTCAGCATTAAAAGTCGAGTAGGCTGTGTACTGCTAGCATAAACGCCATTTTGAAACGTCACAAACATTTTGAAACATTGATTGTTTCATAAGTTTGAAATTGCCATCTCTAAATACTTCTTTTTAGCCCAGTGAATTAGGTCTTGGCCAGAAGGTCCAAAGTTATTATTTGTTGTAATCCATTAATTTGATTAAGCATCAGGCCTGAACGCAACTCGATAAAAGGGTTTCAGTTAGCTCGTTCAGTGCTACAGTAAAATAACGTTTACAATGCACTCTTGCCAGGCTTTCTAATCATATACCCCAACCATGGGAAAGAAACTAGCGACCATCTCATATATAAAGAAAAATGGAGAGTAGTTTGCAGCTCGGGTAACTTCACAAAATGTAACATTACTGCAGCTTACTGCACCGCAAGTAGAAACACTGCTGAGACACCATAAAGTATTTGCACTTCAGCACACTTCTGTTTGCAAGACATGCAAGTCCAATTAGCACGCTTTGTTTGTAGGACAATACCTCAGTACGCTTACTGCATTTTTAAAGCATCTTAATAATGTTTTTCAACTCCTGGAAAAAACCAGCTTTCAAATTGTGGTGATTCGCCATAGGCGGTGCACATTGCAACTCTTGCCACAGAGGTTAATTATTCACCGTCAATAAGATTACTGCCAAGCTAAGCGAGAACTGGAATAGTCGAGTGGTTTGTGGCTGCATCCAGATATACACGTGCTGCTCTAAATTTATGGTTTAACAGATGACACGCCAATTACAGAGGGTTCCTTCTGTAAACACATAGGCAATGCTTCGATACAACAAGCCACATTCTAAGACAAGTAAGCTTTTGTAGCAGGTGCATGTGTTTCCTCTGCGAGTGGTTTGTTGAACGATTACGCCGAGCACCTCCTCAGGATTGCAAGCTTAAGTAAGCCGGCAAATTGCTGACCAAGCAATCATCTTACAGCGAGGTCAGATGACAGTCTTGTGGACTCAGGTGATTCTCCAGCAGGTAGAAGAAACTCCTCTAATCAAGCTTGGCACTGTGGCTGATCAGAATTTACGCAAGAAACTTCATTTGTGCCATATGCTCTGCCAATACAACTTGCATGGATGCTGTCATCATTCTTGCAACGGTTTCCAACACTTCTTAGTTTGTCTGATAACATCAATCAGCATTTATTATCTAATGTTTTTATTCACAATGGACCCGTGTCCAATTTTTTGCCTTAAGGCTTTGTTGTTCATTATCATTATTTCTCTGAGAGTCAAAGGAAATTGTTAAAATAATGCGCAGTAAAGTGTGCCATCAGAAGGAAATGTTGCTATGGAAGTTAGTGTACCAGAAAAAGTCCTAAAGCCCAAAGCCCTGATCCAACGAGTTTAAGTTTTCTTGACTATTGCAAGACCATGATAATGCATTCGCCTGTCAAGAAAGTGACATGATGTTTCACGAGGATTTGAATTGCACAGGTTTAGTATTACCTGGGGATCTTTTTACAGAGTGTTTCACAGCAGGTAAAAGACACTGCAGTTTTTCTAGGGAGTGCGCAGTCTGTAAAGGTTAGCTTGATGGTGAATTTGAATGGGACTATAATAGCAGATCTGCTCCGGTACATCTGACGTTACCCCCCAGTAAAACTAATCCCATATCAGGTGAAGGTTGTAAAAAATGATTTAAAAAGTTATTAAGCTATCCAGCAGAAAGCAAGCGACTTTGAAGCCATTTGTTTTGCACTTTTTTGGCATGATTGCTTCAGACCTTGCGACATAATGATGATCTCCCAATTATTTTGTTGATCCAAATGAAAATTTGGTGCAACTGGCGGGGGAAACAACGCTAATTGGATTCATGCATCGGGACAGAATACCCGGTACCAGCTCTAGGCAGTAATCGCACACGCGCCGCTTACAGTGAAGTTTAGAAGTCTTGCTGGATCTTGCAGCACATCTTTTTCTGTGAATGTCATGTTGGTTAGTAGTTTTAAACAGTGCAGCCTCCGAGTTGCCCAACCTGTCCCTTGTAGAATAAAATGCCTAATTTCCCATAATATAAAGTGATATGACTTCTTATCCGGTGAGTGCACAAAATTTTAAACTTATTTATTTCTGTAATTATTTAGTTTTATTATTTTTGTTGTTCTCTTGCAAGGACTACACCATCAACAACATGCCTTTTAAAGTTTATCGAAGAGAATTTGGTTGATATGTGAGAGGGGAACTCATGGAGCTCTTCCGCTGTGTCGATGGCAAATTTGGAGAAGCTATGATAGAGAATTCGCCGTAGCACCCGGGGACAATGAACCCTACTGAAAGGACAGGGAGAGAGGAGAAGGGAGTGAAAAAAGGAACAGGATGGGAGCGAGGGGTACATAATATGAAAGCAGAGCTGGAGGAGTGGATAAGGTGTGTATTTATGGGAAGTTCTGAATGTGTCACAGTTCAGGTGTGGTCCTGCTCCTGAAAGTTTATTAGATATCGTCAATATATATATATTTTTGTCTAAAACGACATAGTGGACTTTTGATAGAGGTCAAGGAGGATTCACAAATCACTGTTTACTTCTTTATTTGGATTTTTGAATATCATCCCAACTTTTTCGGAAATTGGGGTTTGATTTAACAACTGACCAGGCATTATAAACTGCAGATAAGGGAAATAAACTCTTTGTCTTCCAGTGTTTCCCATTGTGTCAGGATGTGTTTGAATGCTCACGTGCTTGCTTGTGAAGCAAGGGAGTGAGGGCCATTTATGCATGCACTTGTTTTGCAAATCTGGAGCGAGGTCTTGAGTATGCATGTGTATACATGTGTAAGTCCTTCTGTGCCCTGTGTATGCACAGTTGTGTGCCTGTGTGCACTCATTGCATGTTTATGAATATTAGCATGCATGTATACTGAATAGTGTGTGTGTGTGGAATTTTTCTCAGAGGCAAACAGAAGGGTTCTATGTGATCAGATATGGAAAGGCTTCGAATGGTTCACTCACCCCACTCATGTCCAGGCCAGAGAAGCAGTCATGTGGCCTGGGGGCAATCGCAACCTCAACCGCTGCTACAATCACACCCTGCCTCAATACACTAAGCACACTGCAGTGCTCTTATTTCAGATTACTGCTGGGGGACTAACGAGGGATGGCTGTGAATTACAATACGGCTTTTCGCAAAATAAGTGGTGATTTCTTTTTATAGCTTTTCTCCTGCTTTTGAGACGGGACTGGAGCATTTTTCAGTGACTATCTGCCATGTTTTTTTTTTTTAAAGATCCATTAATAAAACATTAAGTAGCACTTAACAATCTCTTCATTTTTATTTTCTAGTTAGTGAACAGAAATGGTTTAATAGCAAACAATGGTTGAACGGGTAGACCTAGAAGCAGCACTTTGCCTTACCTTGTAATGGAGTGCCATGTTGGTGCTGAAGTGTGAATAGGGGCCTGAGGAGTTGCGCTGAGCTTCTGGGCTGGCAACTTCATTACTCTCCGGCAAGAACCAACTCTGTGTGCCATGCAGTGGCGCAGCCAGCACTTAAAAATATGTGCGCACGGAACATCCCTTTACAACAATTATTAGTCCTGACTTGTTCTAAATCATTTACCTTTCTTAACACATCTTAGTATTATAAGAAAAATCCATTGGCAATTAAAGACTTTGCTTCTTTCTTGATGCGATCTAAGGGTGACTCAATAATAAGCTAAATTTGGTTCAGAAAAATAATTGACTCATTAGTAGGTATTTGATTTACAAAAGGTAAACTGCTCTGAAACTTCCATGCTAAATTTTTGGAACATCAGGCAATCTAACCTGCGTTCTTTGAATGTTTAAATTGTTTAAATTAAACCAAACACAAAGATTTGAAACACCTTTACACAATTTTGAATGAAAAGCACTGATTGCGTGTCCAAATGAATGGTTGTGGTCTTTCCCAATTAGGAGAATTACCAACACCTGATAGTATGGAGTGTTTCAGCGTGAATGTAAACAAACGATTGAGAGTAAGTCAAGATTAATAATTGTTACAAAGGGATATTCTGTGCTTACACATATTAAGTTCTGGCTACACCAATTGTGCCATGTACCTGCAAGTCTGTGAAAATGTGTGATCTCACCTCTTGATTTGCCCCTGGGAAACACAGGGCCACAGTCAGGCCCTACAGCCCCTGTTTCTGTGATTAGGTGATCCGCTGTAACCTAAAATCACAAAGCAGCAGACGAGGAGACAGCACTACACAATCAACGTGTGGGGGAAAAAAGGACCTCAGACCAAATTTCCTGATTGTCAGTTTAAGGGAGCGTACTTCAACTTTGATGACTTAGAAGTGAAAATCACTATCTTCCATTGTTCAGATCTACTGATTATTCATATTTTCCTCTTCTGTCCCCATGAACACGGGAATTTGAAATATGTGGGTGGTTTGAAGTCAGAGGTCGATAGAGGATGTCAGAGTCTGATTAGCAATCACAGTTAGCAGCATGCAGCCATATCACTCCTTCCCTAGTCTTAACAGGACTGAGCCTGCTGTGATATTTGAATAGTAGCCCACCTGCCGTAGGAAATAGCTTCAGCGGACCAGCATTTGCCAGCCTACCCTAAGGACAAATGAGAGGAATCAGTATTGAAGACAGTGTGCAGTATGAAATGCAGGTCTTTTAGAGATGTTAAAAGGTCTGAATTCACTGTGATCATTAAAGATGTCTGGATACCTGTTAGGGAAAATATGGGCGTTCCTGGACTGATGCCCAAACTGGATGCCAGGGAAGATTTCCAGGTATAATTTGATGAAAAAATCATTCTTGTCTCTTGGCAGATGTGCTCTCAAAATTCTAGGGGTAAATGGATTCTGTGTTTCATTGTGTTCAGTCAGCGGTGTCCAATTCTATCCACAAAGTGCCAGTGCAGGTGCAGCGCTACAATACCTAATTCAACTAATTGACTATTTGATGAATCAGGGTGTTCAATGAAGACCTGGATAAATAGGATCTGGTGTTGAGCTATAACAAAAACCAGCACCTGCATCTCTAAATCAGCCCACGTTTGGGAGGTGGTTGAGATTTAGGTGAGAACTCCCTCCATTTCTGCCTAAGAAAGTCATTGGGAGATGTTTCAGATGAATAAAATGAAAGGCACTTTCAATCTATCAGTGTGCAGGTCGATCATTCACTTCATCATGGTGAGTCACAGACAGCTTCATTTATCAAACTGTACACAGAAGTACTGTTTGATTTGTTCTTATGCACACAATTGAATTTGAACTGAATTTTACAATCCTGCGTTTGTCACATATGCTTGGTCTTGGTATGGGTACTGTAATGGTCTTTGCAAGGTTACTTATCATCACTGTGCACATATGAAAGTACCATGAAACTGTATGACTGGTTTACCTGTTTAGTGTTAAATGCTTAAGAATAATATCAGTGCAAATTTGCGGAACCAAGCCAATGAGAGAGATATGCTTGTGTTGATTAAAAATAAAATGATGTTTGCTGCCTCATCCTGTGCTCAGCTGCTGCTCTCTAAAGTATAATCACATGCTGTAATGATTTCTGAAACTCAGAAGCATTAAAATCATAGATACAGTGCCCTCCATAACATTTGGGACAAAAGCACATTTTTTTTATTGATTTGATGCACTCTGCAATTTTGGACATGGTAACCAAAAAATAGCTTTGTTCCAAAGAGTATGGAGGGCCTTGCGTATTTTTCAAGCTTTACAGCATAGTTAATTATATTAGAAGCCATTCAGCCCAAGCACGTGACTATAATAACTTCAAGCAAAGAAATACATCTTTTATCGTAACTGGATTATGAAAAAAAACATGCTGATCTGTGCAGGAGAAAGTAATACACAAAACCAGCATGTACAGTATCACAATTCTTTGGAAGTAGCAGGAGGAACCATTGGACCCAGGTAGCACAGAAGTTAAGATGAGGGGTTGTGCAGAAAAAAGCATGTTCTGTGTGCCAGCACTTACTGGATTCTCCCATTGCAGTCCACCAGATGAGTTTTTATATCTGGGAGACTATTCTAGGGATGCATGTGCAGGTGTAGATTGTTGCTGCCAAATAAACCAAAAGCAAGTTAGCTACAGTTGTAATAGGGAGACTGGGTACTATTATAATTTGGGAACTTGAGTTTCAGGTTGGATTCCTTGGAAGAACACTGCCATTGTACCCTTAACCCCTTGGCGCAGGAGGCAGATTTGGCTATTTATGTGTTGCCCTGTTTATGGTCTTATAATTTAAGATTTGAGCTTCATAGAAAAGAGGAAAATGGCTTAAGTGAAATAAGAAACTTATTTGTAGTTCCATCGTATTTCAGTTTATTTTCATAATTTTAGTACCAAATAAGGGCCACAAAAACAAGAAATCTCAAATTCGTGAAAATTCAGAGCTGAAATCGTTAAAAAAAAGAAAAAAAAACAAGAATTGAAGATAGAAAAATGGCTGGGAGTTAAAACAACACATTTTCAGGATCATAAATTCCTTGACCACCAGTGTGCAACATCTGATTTGATATTCAAAATTACCTACTGTTTATGTGCCAAATAAGATAATGATCCAATTGGCTCACCACACTCTCCCACCCCTCAAAATTGTGCACAGTCAAATCATAAAATAATCATATTTTTAATGCAAATCAACTTTTGACTCATGAAGCTCAATATAAATGAATGATTTTTAAGTGGAATTTAGCATGAGTTCTTCAACATAGGCACGGATGGACATTAGTTACCAATAACTTCCCCGACTTAAAACATGCTTTTTCTCCATGATAAAGTTTTTTATTTTGTCCATTTTTCTTCAGAGCCCCATCAGCCAACACATGTGCTCATTAAAGAAACTGCTTATTTTACGGTCGGAACATTCACTGTGCAATGGAAAACTTGCTGTTTGTACCTTCTAGCACCGAAGCAAAACACAAGCTTGTATAAATGCTGTCCATGCCCTATGAGGAGCAAGTATAACTCACTAACACAGTAATATCTGAAATATACCTTATTTTTTACAAAACAGACATTCCAAGATAATGCAAGATACAAGATAATGCATAACACAAGATGGCTGAAGTCTCAGCAGCGTGCTCCTCTGGTGCTCCGGTGTTTGTCAGAGCTCGATTAAAACCCGAGGTTTATACGACTGTTGATGGTAAAGTCATAGTAGAAGATGAATTTTTACACTTCCTTGCTATGAAAATAAGAACACTGAGTCAGGATGAGATTGTCCTGTTCGCTGCCAACAGCTTCGACTCAGATTGGATTGAAGTTTCAAAGAAAATCCTGTTTGAACTCTGTCCTACTACGCAACGGAACATCTCACACAAAAGAGCACAGAAAGACATCAATAACATCAAGAGTTGTCTAAAAGTGCTGAATGAGTGCGGGGACAGTGTGCAGAGATTTGTATCTCACTATTTGGATGACCTACCACTTTCTCAAACATGGATGTCTGCGGCCTGCTCCGAAAAGTAAAGCAGCTACACACCGAGGTCTCCGCCATGAAGCATGTGCTACACCTCCAGACTGAAGCCAGCAAAGGTCTGTGCACAGTCACGGTGGACGTGAACCGCCGAGTTTGTGCCCTGGAGCTGCGCGCTGACCACGGCTGTGCTGGCAACATTGCGCCGGTGACGCGGCTTGGAACAGAGAATAGTGGTGCCGTGGATGCTGTCAGTGCAGTGGTTGTTGGCAGCGCTGACAGCTCGTCGCGGGTGACCGAAGCTTCAGGTGGAGGACGCCGAGGAGGAGAGGCACAGGGGCCGCCGCCTACAACTGTGGAGAGGGCTACACCAGCAGTTAACTCTGGATTAACAACGCCCTCAATTGGGTCTCCGAAGTGGAGCCTAGTTGTGAAGAGGGGGCAACGGAAGGGCACAGAGCTGGTGGATGCTAAACGCACTGGCAAATTTATGTATGGACAGAAGAAAGCTGGCAAAGCTATTGTGGGCACTGGAGCTGCGAGAAACATCAAAATGATTACAACTAAATCGGTGAGTGTCTTTGCTACTAAGTTCTCACCAGATATAGACGCTGAAATTCTGCGCGCTCATCTTGAGGATAAACTTGGTTGTGAAGTGTCATGTCAAAGGATTGTCACTGCAAACAGTAGATACGCTTCATTTAAAGTATCCGCTGAACGCAAAGACCTTGGTGAGCTCTGGCCAGAGGGAGCGTCTGTGCGGCGTTTTTATGAACCACGTAAAGCTGGAGTCATTGGCGTTAATGCTAATGCTGCAGCTCTATCTGCTGGGGGCTTGGGTGTGCTTGCTACTAGCATGAATGCCCAAGAGTGATGTTGCTATGGATATACGCGTCCTGTCATACAACTGTCGTGGCCTGCGCTTGGGGCAGAGCGCTAAGGATAAAGCTCGCCGCATTATTGTGGACCAATTGTTGGAGCACAATGACATTCTGTGCTTGCAGGAAACCTTTCTAGCAAAGCAGGACTGAAAAGGACTAAATTCCTTTAGTGACAATTTTCATGGTGCTGGAGAGTCCACCACTGACCTCAGCGTGGGCATGAAAAGGGGCAGAATACCAGGAGGTGTGGCAATTTTGTGGAATAAGAAACTGGACTCTACGGGCAAGTATAGAAGGCAGTTTGCACATCAGGCTTGGCTGAGGAGTTTAATCCATACAATTATAGGGAAACAGTAATGGGACTTAACTCGTCCATATTCTAAATTGTTCACAGGCACTACCCTCTCGTGAATATTTCATAACCGTTTCAGGTGTATGACCTATTGATAGGATGGTGTAACTGCATGCATGAATAGAGCAGCTCTTGGCTGCTGGCATCCACGATCTGCGCAGAGGTGTTAAGCAACAAGATGAATATGAAATTCAATTAATATCGAGCTGTGTAACCTATTTTTTTCAAGGTCACTGGCCTAAAAATATCACCAAAAACTTCAACATTTTCCTTTATCTCATCAACTATTTCAGTTACAGGCTCCTAATTTTTGCTGGACATGCATCTCATAGAGGCCTGCAAATGACATGCCTAAAGGTGACCTTGGCCTATTTTATCAAGGTCACTGGCCTAAAATTATCACCAAAAACTTTGACAATTTGCTTTATCTTATCAACATTTTCAGTTACAGGCTCCTAATTAGCTCCTAATCTAATAAGTGGCACGGGAGCTTTGGTATTAGGCTCCATCCGTGCGTGCGTCCGTCTGTCCGTGCATCCATCCATGCGTGCATCTGTCAACAAAAACTTCGAAATTTTGTTTATCTTAACGGCGGGAGCTTCTGGGGCCGCCAGTGCCCTATATTTTGTATTGCCTGCCACTGAGGTGAGATAATATTGACTTTTCTATATTTCTCCATGGGGAAAGTTCACCCCATGTTTACCCCATAGACAAATCTAGAAATATGTCAAAATTATCTTAAATCATAAGCAGATTTTTTTTTCTTAGAAAAAAGGTAATAGAGATAAGTGCTTTAATTCGAAAGGCAAGACTGTAATGCTTGTTAAGATTTTGTTTTACCTGTGTAATTCATGATAACATATGAAACTGTGCAGTTTTTCAGGAAGATTCCTTCACTAGGTAATACTATATCCCACTGGCACCAATTTTTTTTCCTGCTGGTGGGTGCTCAAAATAATTGGAATTGCCAGCCCCCATTATCAACACTGTATAACCAAAGAACACATTTCTGCAGCAGTTTTACGACATTTTGCTTTGTTCACAATTTTCATTGACCTGGTTTCATATTGCGTAAATGTGTTTTAAATGTAGCTAAACACTATTAGGCTACGTAACCAAGCTAACTGCCAAGTAATTTACAGTAAGTATTCAAAGTGTTAGCTTCATATTAGTGATAGGAAAATAGCAAGCCTAGGCCTGTTCTCGCTAGTATTTCATGCTATGAAACTTTGACAAAAACCAACATGACAGAGACCCGACAACAACTGGTTAAAGTAAGTGACAATAATAAATTAATTAATAATTGCTTTGGAGCACAGAGATCAAAGATTTAGCTGATGATACATATCAGCATAAAGTAGCCTAATCAATGCTGCTGAAATTATTTAGCAAAACTGTTAGCATGAAAATTTATAATCATTGGCCAAGTGCGCATAATATGACACAAAATTGGCTGTGAGTGACTGCAAATGAACCTAGAAAATTAATCACTCATAAACTAGATAGCTCGGTCGCCACAGGGCCACAGTATCACCCCGATCCCCATCAGAGATCACTTGCAAGTTTTTACAGTCGCTATGTCACCGTTTTTACTCTTGGCGGCCGGCGGCCATATTGGATGTCGGAAATTGCCAAAAATTGATCTTGAGAATTATCAAATAAACATCTTTGACTATGCAAATTTAGAAAAAAATCCTATAAACATTGAAGCCTCCAGAGCCTGGAACAGAAAATCTCTGCGGGCGCGGCAGCTAACCCTAACTAACCTAACCCTAACATTTTCTAAGTCCAGAGGTGACTTATAACCAAAAAAATTGTTTTGCTCAAAATGGCTCAAAATGACCAGAAAACACAAAATCCGCAAAACAAAAAAATTTTGACAAAATGGCCGCCGGCGGCCATATTGGATGTCGGAAATTGCCGAAAATTGATCTATAAACATCTTTGACTATGCAAATTTAGAAAAAATTCCTATAAACGTTGAAGCCTCCAGAGCTTGGAACAGAAAATCTCTGCCGCGGCCCCGGAACTAAACCATAGTAGCACCCGGCTATTGTCCGGGAGATACAATAAACTAATACAAGTGTACGGAGTGAAATACTATCAATCAACCATCAACCATAGATTTCAATCATCTGGTATGACTCTTGCTCATGTGTTATGGATGGAAGCAGCGCACTCATGTTTTTCACTGTGACACAAATTTCAAAGAATTCCTTGTTTTTTGTGGTGGTATGGAATATCCAGGGGAAATTTAACATTTCAGCAATTTGAAATGTATGTCCTCTGCTCTTGTGTCCCTCTGCTTTGCTGCTACTACGGGTGTCTATGTTGTTAGTGTTATAACTAGACATCACTGGTTGGAATTTCACAATTACTGCGGGCAGGATTGTTTGGAGTTGTTGATTTTTGTATGACAAATTTGTCCATCTTCTCAGTTTGTTCTGTTTGCTAACGACGCTTATTGCTTGCTAATAAATGAGTTACCAGTGCCAGGCGTTTTTTTGGTCAGGCTGAAATGGTTTTCAGTTGAACAGTGTGTTACGTGTACTAATGTAATTTATCACATTAAAGGAGCTGTGCCACTATTACTGCACTTCCTCAGAACTTAGAAAATGGCTAGCCTAACAAAGTGAATCTGCTCAACTGCAAATCAAAGTCTGATTCCATCCTTGCCAATCCATCTTCGTTTTGCTTTGTATTTACATATTTTGGTTTCTCAGGCATTTTGCTTTTTGTATTAAGGAGTTTCTGTGGAAATGAGAGGATTTAAAGCCTTACTTTAATGCTTTCGCTGATGGATATGAGGAGTGTAAGCTGGTTTGCGAACTGCCAATAATCATCGGAAGAGGAGGAATACCTTCAGTGACCAAATAAAGATTGCGGAATTGGGCCCTTTTTTAATTAAACAACTGAATCTACATGGAAGGAACAGAACATGTCTGGTTTCTCTGCAATCATTTATTTTAAAACATAATGAGAAGTGAACAGTCCAGAGAACCTACTTTGTAACTTCCTCATGGCATCAGTATACTTATGATGAGATGTAAAACCTCTCCTATCCTTTTGGGGGGTGGGGGGTTGTCATCTTTTATGGTCTGGTGTAAATGGCATGAACTTTCCAAGAAAAACTTTTTTTCTGCATAATTCCATTTTTATCTTAATAAGAAATGTGTACCAAGCAAACAATCTACTTCTTTGTGTTAAAAGTGATTAAATGCATCCAAATAGAGCCTACTAATCAAAACGCATCAAACTTATCATTAGCCCACTCACCCTCAAAATCTGATGCCATGCCTCCACCTCTATTACTCATGGCCACTAACTTATCAAGGAAAGCTTGTGTCTCAGATGAACGATACCTGGCAAGTTTCTCTCAACTTTGGTGGCCTTGACACCCAACTGCTCAGATTAGAGTGATTAGGGCCTGTCTTGAACTCACCATGTACTTGTAAAAAACATTGAGAGCAACAATATTTATTCATAGGAATTGGGACCTTCCTGGACTCTACCTAAAACTTTGTCACATAAAGAACAAAAAGCATGCAAAACCTCCATTTTGAAAATGTGTGGAGTTGGCCCTTATTGAATTTTCCAATTCAACTGATTGTGAGACAAGATAGAGTTACAATGGGAGAGGGGTTGGTGCAATCAGAGTCTGAAATGAGCACGCAGGAAAGCAGCTGACCAGCTCATTCGCGGCAGTGCATTCTCATCACGAAGTTGTGTGCCTTTAAACAGTCCTCACACAGGGTAGAGCTGGATCATCATCTCGGCAAATTTACCTACAAACCTCCAAGAAGCTCAGCTCCTCTCTGCACCTGGTCCGCAAGTCTGTGGCGGCCCACGTACGGCAAAAGGTTATTATTCAAAATACTTCAGTAAAGCCTTTCTTAGACTCTGGCATTTACAAAAAAACATTCCAGCAAATTTATTTCTTATTTCTTAATCCGACATTACCACTGAAATTAAGATGCCGAGTCTGAAGGCGTGAATGTCTGGATGGGTTGCACTCGAAAAATAGTGAATACAATTAAAGTGTGATCTGTTCAATCCTCTGTCTCCTAATGCTGGAAGCCATTGTGAAGGAAGAGGACAATCGATACATGAAGGTGCACTCAATAAGCCGGAAATTTCAGATGGCAGCTTCCTCAACCTAATGCCAGCTGCATATCTGTGACGAAGTGAATGTTGCTTCAACCCCTGGAGCTGTTAAATTGTTATTGGCAAATTAATACAACATTATGCTCCTCAGCTGTGATTATACATAGCTCATCTGCTGTAAGTAATGCTCACATTTGTGACTTGAACCATGAAGTCTACAAAGCCAGAGGAATTTACAATGGTTGCTATCTTGGAATACAAATTTGTCCGTGTTAAGACAAAACAATTACATCACATTATACCTTGCCATGTTGCTCATCGACACAACTTAATTTTCCGGTTTCACAGCTGTACAGTTATTATTTTTTATTCAATATATACAATTATTATAATTACTCAGTCATAATCATTCTCTATCATAATAAACTACCTTCATCAGTTTGAACATAATGATTTTCATCATAATCATCACAGTTGATTGCAATTTACAGAACACAGCACCTTTCATGGACCTTGTGACACTTCAAATGTAGGTTCTGTTATGTGGCTGCCCTGAACACTGTGTTGCCATTACCAAGGTAATATAATTGGAGGTGTTTACTAAAAATACCCCCACACAAGACTAATTTGTCAGTGGAAGAATGTATATGGTGATATTCAGTTAGGAATGTTCAAATTACTGGATTAGAATAAGCTACATTGGTTTGGCATCTGAATGCCTCAGACATTTTTGATTCCTTACACACCCCCGTTTCCCCCTTGTGATTGGCTTCTGCTGCACAATGGCCAGTGCTCAACGTTCCTGTTGGGTAGACATTTTGTTCTGGCTAACATATTGATTGCAGGGCCCTGCAAGTGGACAGGGTCAACAACACTCAGCCAAGTACCAGGACTGTTGTTTAGGGGTGAAAACTGATGTCAGATCTCTGGGCCCACTGCCCTTAAGTGCTCATGAAAACCAAGCAGTTTATGATGGTATATTTTGGTACATGGTTTGCTGAAATCACAGCGTGTGTTCTTGCATATAGAGGAAGCGATCAATAGCAGCAGTGCGCCTAGTTGTGTCCTGCCTGCTGGAAATAAACAGACAAAAGTATATGGTTATTAGAGAGAAGCTTTAGCAAGAACAAGAACAATGTTGAAAAAGAAACAAAAATCGAGGCAGTAGCTGGGTTTACATGGAGCCTAATATTCCAATTAGAATCGGTTTAGAAACCCAAAGAGAATAAAAATGCCTCCTATAAACACCTCATTCAGAACAAGCAGGCCTAAACTGAGCGGAATTTCATTCGGTTTCGGAGGGCTAGAATATGCCTTTTCCCGAACCGATCAGAAGTAAAATTTTATCGTGTAAAAGGTGGAACGGAAAGTCGTCTGGCTGCATGCTATCTTCGCATGATCTGTTTTGACGTAAATGCGCAGTGACGTTTCTTCACTTGCAAATATGGTGGCTGCCAAGTACAGCACGCAGAACTGGTCTATGCCGGAGGGTTTGTTTTTACAAACTGTTATGATCCTGTCCTGCCTGACCATGTTTTGATTATGAATTCTGCTTTGTCTGACCATGCTTTGTATTTTGTGTTGTGATTTAGATGCTCTGCCATGTTTTGTTTTTGCTTTGTCTGTGTATGTCTTCCATATTCCACCATTGCAGTTATATTCCGGTCCATGTTTTGTGTCATACCATGCATTGCACTTTGTCTCCCCCTGTCTGGTCTTTTGTCATGTGACCGCTCACTGCCCCAGTATTGTGTGCCACACTTTCGGGTGATTTCATGATTTCTGGGATTTCAACCATTCCTTCCAATCTCGTTTACTTCCTTCACCCTGCTTTTCTATTTTACTAACAATACTAACAGTTTGTTGTTTTAGTTAAACTTACTAACCAAGACTAACATTGTTTATAATACTAATTTACTAACAAGCACTAGGGATTGTATAACTGCACATTACTAATTGACAAACAAGCTCTCAGCACTCGCTCTGCTCTAGTCTCTGCCCCTTGCCTTCACTCAATTTACTTTGCTGTGCTTCGGCAGAGTCTCTGCACCTGGCTAATCACTGTTCTGCCTCTCACTCTGTGCACGGTAGAACTCCCTAACCGGAGCCGTATGTTTGTCAGTAGGCTGTCTCTGTGATCCCTGTCCGCGTTTTGGCTTTTGCCAATTTCTTGTAATCAGGTACTTCCTCATGTTCATTCCTTTGTAATTAGTCTGATCCAGCTCACCTGTTCCCTATCATAGCATGTGACTTCCCCTACGTGTATTTAAGCAGTCATTTCACTCGCAGCTCTTGTCAGAACATTTTCTCTGTGCTGCGATTGTTGATGCCTTGTACTCTTAGTGTTATACTTCTGACTGGAACGTCCCGGATTCTGATTTTGGCTTTTTCTTTGATAGTTCTCTGCCCGTGTACCGTGCCTGTTTTGCCCGACTCTGAGTTTTGTGTTTGCTGCCCTGTTAACGGTTCAGATTACGCCCACTGGATTTTGGCTTTGGACTCTCTGACAAACCCGTGCTTGTGTACCGAACCTGTTTTGCCCGACTCTGAGTTTAGTGTTTGCTGCCCTGTGTACAGTTTGGATTACGTCCCTGGGACTCTGATTTTGGATTGTGGACTCTGTACCATTGCTTTCTGCCCTGTTGGGGTTTACCCCCCAACTTCAATAAAACTCACTTTTGCTGCAACTTCCTGGTCTCGCATTTGGTTCCAGAACGGTACCTCACACAAACTCTCTAAGAACTGAATTATTGCACGCATAGATGGTAGGAAAACAAATAGTGAACTGTTTCAAAAAAGTCCACGAAAAACTCAACGAAGCTGGGATAGACCACAATGTTGAACAAATTAGAACTGCTGGAAAATTCTGAAGACTGGCTACTATAAGCCTAAACAGCACAACAACAAAAGTGGATAATTTTTTCATCAATCTGCGCATGTCACACAGCTGTAAAACATCTGTTCTGATTAAATGCAGTGATGCAAATTAACACCAGATCGAAATAGATCACGTCACATGTAAACAGTTGACCTGAAATCTTCAGAATGATTTTTAATCTCAATGAGAAAAAGTCTGCATGTAAACATGGCTAAATAAAAAGAAGAGAGAAAGGAGCAAGTCAGGCACCTGCCAGGCAAAAAAAAATTATCCACTTTTGCAAGAAATGTGAGAGTATTCAGTGATTACATATGAGACAAGTCAGATGAGCAAAACAATACAACATAAGAGAACGTAGTATTAACTAATGTGCTGAATTGGCTAACAAATAGTCACTATGAGTGTGCTTATGTTTTGGAGATATGGTATTATGAATGGTTAATTCAGATTTTTTCAAATTGAAATCAGCAGCGCAGCATACATGTTGATTTGATTGAGTGCAGCAGTTTGGTCCTTGCGTTATAATTCGCCAAACTAGAACTCCAGTTGCACTTATCGTTTTTTCCATAAGCCTGCTTAAGTCTGTACTGAAACTAAACTGCCAGCCTGTTGTCATGGTGGAAGTAAGTCTTATGAGTACAGTAACATTAATCAGCTTGCCCTCCTTATATAACAAAAATTTAGCAACACCCAAATTTTAAGCATTGTTGAAAAAAAGAAAATGTAATGAAATGGAGAACTATATCCTGCTAAATGAAACGTGTCACACCCAGACACCGAGTTACGCTGAATCCTGGTCACATTTTTATTTACTCCTGCTTCGCGCATGATTTAGTATGATTCGGAGCCCACGGGAATCCTGTCACTCTAATCCCTTTAAAACCTGTTTTTTTTTTTTTTTTTTTAATTTGGCATCTCCAATCCCACCCGAATCTGGAATGTCCAATCCGAGAACTACGTACAAGGCTTGCTCGTATGCAACCCCCTGTGGCCAGCTCAGGAGAGAGAGACAGTTTGCGGCTCTCCTCCGAAGCACGCGCCTGTCAGCCCCTGCATCTTTACACTCATTGGTCGAAACTATCGCAAGTTCAGAACAAGGGCGGAGGATACCTGAACATGAGCAAGCTTAGAATCTCACTGACGAGTGCCCGGCTGGCCAACAGTACGGTGGCCCTAAGACGACATCATCGGAAAACAACCGTCAGTTCGCGTACCTCAATCCGAGGAAAACATGTCTCGATCAGAGGAAAACTTGTTTCGATCTGAGAAAAACTTGTTTCAATCCAAGGAAAACATGTCTCGATCGGAGGAAAACTTGTTTCGATCCGAAGAAAACTTGTTTTGATCAGAGGAATACTTGTTTCGATCCGATCAAATTCCAATGGCTAAACTCAAGAAACTTGTCTCCTCAATGCCCAGATGCCTCCACTCTGTGTTAAAAAGAAGAAGGGATGTTACACCATGGTCAACAGGCCCCTGTCCCAACTTTTTTGAGATCTGTAGCAGCCACCAAATTTGAGATGAGCTCATTTTGTGGATGAAGTTGTAAAATTTCTCAGTTTCAATATTTGCTATGTTATCTTTGCTCTATTGTAAATAAAATACTGGCTGGTGTGATTTGAAAGTCATTGCATTTTGATTTTATTCACAATTTACACTTTGTGCCAACTATTTCGGAATTTGGGTTGTAAATAAATGGCTATCAAAGTTGATACTGTGCGAATGCAGACAATTGAATGGGACGGGGCATGTTTGAGGGCTTATAATTCCTGCAAATCAAAAGGTTTGTGAAAAGCAACACGCACACTACAATACATTTATACTAGCTAGTATATGCTCACAAAATATGAAGAGATTCTGTGGTGGAATCATAAATATTAAAGCGATTTTTAATTTCCCTTCCCAGCAGTCCCTTCCCAATTTGCATCCCTGCAGCGCTTTAGCCAATCTTGCGCTGTGCTGAAAAAGCTGCCGATCACTGCTGGTTGGTGCGACCGGGGATCGAACCTGCGCCGTAGTAGTCACTACTGAGCTGCAAATGCAGCGCCTTAACCGAGTGAGCTAACTCTTTAATACCTGGTTGACACATAAGGGATGCTCTTTGTTGAACGAAAAATACTGAAAAGCACAAATTCAAAATTATGGGGCATCATAGAGGAATGTCTGAAAACGCCAGATATGAAGCAGTTAAGTGCAGGAATGCGCTAGCGACAAGCTGGGCTGCACTTTAATGTCCACCACAGCCCCTTTTCACCTCTTCAGTCACATGACACAGACTAGGACCGTCAAAGACTAACCTCACAGCGGTAGACCACGTAAAACGACAGCTGGTGAGGATCACTTCATCATGACGCAGTCACAATGTAACCGAATGACATGCGGTTCAACAGGCCGGCAGGCATCAGACTCGCTACTGAGGGATAGGAACAGTCTTGTGGGAAACTGGTCAATCCACCTCTATGCATTTTGAGTGACGTTTAGTCTACTCACTGATTTGAGTTGCGACTGTGTCGGGCATTCATGGATGTCTAATTGTTCCCAGTAATGATCAAGACAATTAAATACGCATTCCACTTATGTTATCTCGCTAATTGTGCTTTTACGTAAGGGTGTAACAATTCTGAATCAATGTTTTTTTAAAGCGTAGTAACACCACCTGCTACCATGGGGCGAACATCCGAGCTTTCCCTTTTCCTTTATTAACCCCCGTGCTGTCCTGAACGAAAGTGCCCAACATCAAAGGGCATGGGAAATGCTTCCGGAAAAAACTTGACTGACATCAGTATTTTTTGGCTATGTGCTGAGAGGAGCCAAGCAAATGAAAACAAAATTGTCTCCTATTAACCAATTAGGCAATTCTAAGAAAAGTATACCTGTTCCCGTTTACTTTGCTTGATTAGCAATCAAATGGTGGATTCCTTTACTCTTTAAGTTGACTGAATAGAGCTGTTTATTAAGACATGTTCGATTGCTGCCTTTTGAAATTTAAATGGCCATCGAATAGCACAGATTTGCATGAACACAATTGCACGCCATTTCGTGCGACTGTGATATTTTATATCTCACATTCACGTTTCATCCGCTTTTCAGAATGTTTTCCACCTTGTGTATTTTTTAGACTCTTAAAGTCCAGGGTGATCTTATAACAAATCTGTTTTCAATTAATCTTGAATAATATCCTAAAATGCCACAATGAGAGATGTAATTCAGAGGAATATTTTTTTCTAATTATTCAAATTGGCATTCTTTCAATCTAACACCGTAGCCCAGTTAGGTTTGTCTGCTTTTCACCATCACATCTTAATTATTATAGGCTACTGGCTAAATTTCTTGATTGTTATTTAGGCCAAGTACACGGGAGCAGATTTAAGGAAGGGCGGAGCACCTGCAATTAGCGAAATCTAAACTCAGGCTTCTTCCCGACGGCATTTTAAATCGTTTTAAGCCGCTTCAGGTGTGATTGTTTAAAGAAATTACACGGGACTGCCTACACACCCCATGACGGCAAGTTGTCTCATCACATTTTAAAAAAAAATCCTCGTTCAACATCGCCACATCCCAACTCAGCATTTCATCTCTCATCGTAGTATTTTTAGAAGATCTATAATGATAAAATAAAAATAAAGAGATTTATTTTCAGATCGCCCTGGATTTCAAGCGTCTAAAAAATACATAAGGTGGAAAACATTAAAGCGGATGAAACGTGAATGTAAGCTATAAATTATCACAGTCACTCGAAATGGCCAAATACGCGTGTTTTCAAATCTATGCCCATTTAACTTTCAGAATGCGGCAATCAAACATGCTGGCTTAATAAACAGCTCTACTCATTCAGCAAAGTAAATAAGCGAATCTCCTGTTTGATTGCTAATTGAGCAAAGTAAACAGGGACAAGATTAGAGTAACCTAATTGCTTAAAAGGAGACGATTCTTTAGTCCTTTACTTGGCTCCGTGCAGCATGTCGCCGAAAAATATCGGGTGCGTTCAAGCGCGTCTGCAAGTAAGCCGGCTGCGCGAGATTCCCGAAAAATTACGCGAGAATCTTGCCGAAGTTGCACGATAAGCCCTCCAAACCCTGCGATAGCTGCAAGATAGCAGCAAGACAGTCATAATGCCACGTCTGTCAACTGAACAACGGAACCGGGCCCTGGGTATGCTAGAGGCGGGAGTAAGTGCCCGGCAAGTGGCTCACCGTTTTGGGTGTAGTACATCCAGCATCAGTACGTTTTGGGTGTAGTACTTCCAACTGGCACGAGCTCTTTCATCAAGAGTACCCAGACCTCAAACCAGGCAGCAACTCCAGAATGCACTACAGGCAGAGTGGCGACAACTTCCCCAAGACAAGCTAAGACGCTTAGTCAGGTCCATAAGGAGATGTTGTACTGCCTGTGTGGATGTTCGTGGGGGTCACACCCGATACTGAGTGTTCTTTTGAGTTCATTTTTAAATGTGTGTTCCGTTCAGTCTTGTTGTAATTTTTCATTTTCAACTCGTGCTCGTTATGTTTAATGCATCTGTTTATTATTGCCCAAATCGGCCCATTAACACATTTAATTCATCAAAGTCAACCCACCCAACATATTTGAATTGTTAAAATAAGAAAATAAATTTGAGTCACAAAATTATTTGAATCCAAACTGGTGTTGCGTTTTCATTGCCTCTGAGTATGTAATATGAGTAAAGAATGAACGAGGACTCACTTGACCGATGTACTGTCTCAATTACATTTCATATTGCCATAATGGCTGTGCTAATGTTGGAACCGTTTTCACAGCGTCTCAGCATAAAGCCGGAGAAACGGACTAATGATGCATTGCTAGTGTTAGCAATGAAGAGCCACGGTTTTTATTTCTCAAACAATTTGTTACCTAGTCAATTCGATGACGCACATGCATACGCACAAACGTACCATGAACGAACATACATAACGTTATTCGACTGTAGAGAATATTTGAAATGTCCTTGCCTACATTAAATAGAATTAAGTTAGCCAAACTTAGCTGAATCTTACCTGCCCAGGAGAAAGTTAGCAACTTCGGCGTCGGTCTTCAAATTCTTCTCTGCTTTCAGCCGTCTCCATCTTTCAAAGGCATGTCCTATACAGGTCCTTGTTTTGTTTCTGACTTTGTCACAACGTATTTCGGAATCATAACGAGGCCTTTTAGGTTTAGTAACGTCAGACATTTGTGCTCCGAAACGCTGGTAGCTGCAGCTCAGTGGTAACTGGCAACCTGGATGCCAAAATGCTACTGACTTTGTGATTGGGAGATAGGTGGAGGGTGGCGCAACAGGCCAAAACACAAAATGAAAACATTAACATTAGTTGTGGGCTGGAACTTCGCTTTTGTAGTGAGAATATTCTGGCTGGACTACTGTTGTCAGTGATATAAGTATTTGAAATTAACATCATTCCTTAATGTATGGTGATATAACAGGGCATTTCATGATTAATCAACATACATTTCTTACATATTGCTCCTTTAATTTCAGCTCTTTTCTGTAAGAAATGGGGAAATGCGGACTTTTCATGTTGTCTACTTAACACCTTAAACTTACATTTTTTTCCTTAAGTTCCCCCTCAAATAGGTTCAAAAACAGAAAGGCAATTTTTTTCCATATTGTCGGTCAATGTCCCATACATATCTGCTGGTTGCAGCACTTTACTGAAGCGCTCACTTATATTCAGAGCCCAGGATGCCCTGTTTTTATGGCCACAGCATCACATCAACTGGAAAAAATCTAGATATTGTACATCATTTTATACACACTTCCCTGTTATTCAGCAGAACATATTTGGGACTGTTGGAAACCTTGGGATCTCCACTAGAATTTAAAGTAGGTTCCACAGATTTGAATACAGCAGCTGCATTTTACAGACCCATATATGGGTCCTTAGAGGGTAAAGTCACTGTTTTTGCTGTTTACAGAGGCAGTGCCTTCTACTGAAATATCTGAATAATTGCGTTTAATTTTTAAAAAATTGAATATTGTTTTTCACAATTTTAAAATCATAGAGGAAGTGATATCACAAAGCCCAAGCCAAAAAAAGTTTTAAAAATAGATTTGGCAATAAGAACTTGAGGTTGGGGGTCCCCTCACAACTCTACTTTCAGCAGTATCAGAATTCCGGGCTCCAGCCCTGCCTTGTGCGAACAATATCATCCAGGTCTTGTGAAATTTTCAGGAGTTTCCTCATTCAAATTGATGTTTCGCTTTTGCCTAAGATGACTCTTTCCTAATTAAAATGAGCTGGGCGAACGGAGGGAGGAGCATGAATATGTACATGAAAGGCTGTGAGTCAGACCCCCTCCAGGTTACATGTTGTAACCCTTTGCAGCTCATTATGCATCCTGACAATGCAGCTTTTGGGGGAGGATGGGAGGGGCTCCGCTGCTCCTGAACTCAGCTGTGCACATAATCAAAGTGCTTCACTGCAGACGAGGGAGGAAAGTGCCAATAGGGACCCGGCCTGATTTTCATGTTCTTTGCAAATTTTATTTTGCAAAATCTCAACACAGTTTAAAGTCTCATTCAGATTCATCTCCTGACAGGGCTTCATAAAGGCAGTGAACTCACTCGCCCTGTAGAGGTTCAACACATGTCACGGAAAGAGCGAAGCTAATGAGCAACCGGGGGCATTTAAAAAAAAAAAAAAAATGCAGAAAACGTTTTGATCAAAACTGAAGCCCACCCTATTGTTGCAAATGATAGAACTCCTGCGCTAAAAGTATTTGCTGATTTTCATCATAACCGCCATTAACATTTGAAAATATTACATACTATAATTCTAACACTATAAGCATATACCGCTTATTTATTATAGCAATGTAAAATAGTACGCACACACTGCATACAGTGGTAATTCTTGTGGTCATGATAAAGAAAAGGTTATTACCACTTTATAAATTATTCATAAGCAGATAGCCACATTACGGCTAACATAAGTCATTTTAAAACAGTCCATTTCTATATTTATTTTTTGTTTATTTATACATTTGTTGTATGTTTCTTTGTTAACCACTGTGACCCTCTTCATACATACTTGTAAGGTATTTATGCAATTCTAATGCAAGTGCTTGGCATGTTTGTTGCAGTTGCTTAGTTAGAAAACTCAGTGCAGTGGTTTAGTTCCATTTGAAAAATACATGTAAATGTCAGAAAATAGCAAGGAAAATAAATTTTGGTTGCAGCATTTGTTGGCACACGCACAGACGCAAACACACACACACACACACACACACACACACACAAATCTTCTCGGATTATGTATTTGGTTTTTCTGCGCTATCAACTCAACTAGAAATGCAGACAGACAAAAATTTAAACTATATAACTCTGGTTTGGTATGATAGGAACATTTCCCTGGGCAACAGAGTGAGTCATTCCAAAGAGATGCTTCCTGATTTGCAATTCATGTTTTCATGTTTTATAAGTTTTGGATGATTTCAAAACTTGTGCCCACTCACTAATGCTAAATGAATATTGCTTTTAAAGGTTGCTTCCTTTTAAATCATTATTATTATTATTATTATTTTTATTTTTTGCCGAACTCATCTAAAGACTATGACTTACTTCAGACTGGTCAAATTCGATTATAACTCTGAAGTGTTCTAATCAAATAGCTCCAGTTCAGTAAACTCTGGGACTTCTTGCTGAGAGGGCAGTTTGCGTAACAGTAGAGGGGAATGGGCAGAGGGGCAAGATGCTGAGAAGTGTGTCTGGTGGTTAGGTGATCTAGGCACACCCCAACTAATGCGCTGCTCAGAGCTTGATACAATATTCATACGTCTGTGCATCAATCCCTCTCCTGTATTTTTCTGAACTGCTCATTCCTGCTCTGGGTCTTGGGTGTTAATTGTATTCTTCATTTGAGTTTTTGGATGTTTGAGTGTTTTTGTGAGTTGGGGGGAGTTATTGGCTGGAGTTCGTGGACTTCAGGCAGCAATACAGCTTTGTAGATGAAGAATTATTGGCAATCTTGATAAAAGTGCCAAAAGAAATGAAATATGCAAAATGAATAAAAAATGAATAGTCTAGTTGTTTCTACATGTTTGGACAAAGCAGAGATTATTAAATGGATAGTTTATTATGCTTATTGTATGGTATTCACTGTTGCGTGGTGTTTTATTTATTTACTGGTGAAGTGTTTATTCTGAATGTGCCTATTCAGAACGGGCTTATTGCTAGGCCTCCGGTATTGCTGCTTGCAGCTTTCACAATACACAAGAACTACTGAGCAACTCCAGGCTCAACACAGCGTTCTCAGGAATACACCCGCTGAGTGTATTGGATGGACAGTTGTCAAGAAAATCTAAGTAAAGACATGCATACATACAGATATACAGAGACTCATTTCATTTTAGGGTAACATTGTTGCCTCACAGCAAGAAGGTAGCGGGTTTGAATCTAGCCTGGGGCCTTTTTTCTCTCTGGAGTTTGCATGTTCTCCCTGTGCTCACGTGGGTTTCCTCCAGGTACTCCTGTTTCCTCCCACGGTCTAAAGACATGCATGTCAGGCTGATTGAAGGCTCTAAATTGCCTATAGATATGAATGTGTGAGTGAATGGTGTGTGAATGGCGTGTGCACCCTGAGAGCTGTCAAGGGCGTGTCCTTGCCTTTAGCCCATAGTTTGCTGGGATAGGTTACAGTTTCCCAGCAACCCAAATGAGGAAGAAGCAGTTTACATAAAGGATGGATGGATAGATATTATGTTTTTTTTTTTTACTATAATAGTTAATGTATTCATGGATGTCTAAAAGGGAGGTTCTCTTTACTTTTTAGTGAAAAACCCAATAAATATCCATAATTTCTGAAACATTTGCTGCCTGTCATTCTTTCTTCTCTGAAGGTCAGGCTGTTTTGAGTGGGTGTCCCCTTTCTGATAATGAGCTCTTCTCTGATTGGCTGGCAAACAGTGCACCTCGCTCCTTACACCGGGATTCAATGGATAGCAACTAATGCTGGAGAGGAAGAGAGAGAGGGACCAGGCATAGAACTCAGGGCTCAGGGGTCCCCATGAGTTGCCCTATGGTACCTATTAAACAGACAACTGGTAATCACAAAATATATGGATGTCAATGGTGTTTGAACAAGTGAGAAATCAGGGTATCTCTAAAAAGTCTCAATTAAAATATTCTCTCCCTTCAAGATCAAACTTGCTCAAAATGTCTGGACCTAGAGCAAATTAATGATTAGAACCCCCATATAATTTTGAAAATTAAACTGAAATCAAGTTTTAATTTGACAAGCACTGGTAGAATGCACACTACTCTCAGAGCGAGGCAGTATCAGCTACAAAGGTAAGGCAGCAATGTCATTTAGTTAAGGAAGATCTGGTAAAATGTCACTTTAGTCAACAAGGTAGCCAAAACTAACACTGAGCAAAAACACTGGATTTAGGGAGATGTCGCGACTCGGATACGTCCGTGTATTATCTGTATCCGGGGATATATGGATTGATACACTCCGGATACCGGTTTGTGCACGTCTGGTATCCGGGGGTATCCCAACTCCGGATTGGGACTGTTCTGATACGAGTCGTATCAGGGCTCCGTACACGCACCCGGATACCAGACGTGCTTGAGGTATTCTGGGGAAAATATCTCCGGATACCCGTCAGTATCTGGAGCATATACAAACTCCGGATACGTCCCGGGAAATACCATCCATATCCAGGCTCATGATATCTCCGTATATTTTCTACCACCAGCATCCCGCCCAGGTTGGCATTTATGCTTATGCCCATTATGCTCCATAATATTGATATCACTTACGATATGGACTTCGGTAGTTTAAAAGGTTAATATGAAAAAGGATAATTAACAGTATGATTTTGAATTCGATGCGGGACGTAAGCCTTATAATGTACAAGTTTAGGAGTTAAACGCAGGCCATTTTGCACGTAACTTTTATTTGGAGTGAAACATCCGGCTGAATAGGACAGATATCCGTGATAAACCAAACAAATACAATGCCAATTTTTTTTTTTTAGCAATGAATGTGAATGACACTTGGGGCCGGGCAGTAAAAAAGGTGACGCCCATGGAATAGACATTTAAAAGGTCATGAATTGGGAAAACACGGGGAAAATTTCTTCATGCAATTATGCCCTGTTGCATTAAGGTACTCACACTCCATGTGCCTTAAAATGTGTTTCCGTATGCGGTCGGATACGTGATAAACAACTCTTGACTCAAAGTCAAAACACGCCCGGAAAATCAGAAATCAGGATACTGCCAGATACGGTCCGAATACACAGCTTGTCATGAAATATACGGCGTCAGGATACCTCCGGATTCCGAGGTATTTTGTTCAGTCCATTTCAGTTAGTGGTGGTGTCACATTAATGTGCAGTCCGTTTACCAGTTAAATAGGCTTAAACAAACTGGCATGCTTTGACGCAGCCTGTAATAGCATCAAGCATCCTTTGGAATTGGACAGATATCCGTGATAAACTAAACAAATACAATGCCAAATATTTTGTTGTTGGTGGAAGCGAATAGCACTTTAAATTCATACTGGGGCAAGGATAGTAAAAGCTCTAGAGACGGCTTCAATAGGCAACTTATTATTTGTTAAAATTTGACATTGCTGCTCTGGAAATGTTGTATTACAGTACTTACAATCTTTATGCCTTAAAATGTGTTACCGTAAATACGGTCCGGATATGTGATAAACAAATCTTGACTCAAAACATGCCCGGATTCCCCTGGATTCATCAATGATCAGGATAAAGCAAGCGGCATCCTGCGGGGCTGAAAAGTGAAGCAAATACGGAAGTGCCAAAAGCTGCAGTTCCTCCAATGGCCACTTGAGGCTGACTGCAGAAACGAGTCAATCCCCATTGACCCCCATGTTAAAAAGCCCAATTTTACAGCAAAAATAAACATGTTTACAGCCTGGTTCAAAATATGGTTTTGGTCTCTGTGGCTAATTTTCCCCTCCGTGAAAACTGTGGGGTGAGTGAATTTTTTTTGGAACTTTACTATTGACATTTATAAAAACTTAAATTTCTGCATAATTAAGGGCACGACCACTTTGAGTGACAGAACCTTGAATTACACAGTCTCTGGGCAGGAGTCGTCTCATCCAGTTATGTCGTGGCTAGGCTAGAGCACAGGTCTGCACGGCCCCGGGCTTTGGAGTAGGAACACCAAGCCCTGCCGCTAACCATGAGCCTAGCCTGGCTGTCTGTGGGAGTGGAGTTACCACAGCTCAACTGTCCTATCCGCTAATCCTTTGCCTTTTTTAGTCGCCTGTGGGCCGTTATCCTACCTAGGCTCATTCGAGTCACGGAACTTGATCTATTGGCCGCGTTTTTGACTGGAGATTTTTTTATCAAAATATCAGGATGACAATGTCTTGCTGTGTGGTTAGGAGTCTGTGGTCTATTTTCTAAGGTGATGAAATTCTATTATTTCATATAACATTATATGTCAACATGAAGTAGCGTTAGTTCGTTCACTAGCCAACTAGCCAGAGAATGAATACAGTAATCCCCCCCAAGTTAGTTTTTGCCCAACATGTCCAGCTGTGCCAGCGGGAGTGTATGCCTACCACAGTTATTATACTGACATGCAGCGAAGCAATTGCGAAACAGAAAACTGTCTGAATTTAGGGTCAACATACTTTTGGACAAAAGCTGTCAGTCAGGGGTAGGAAAATCATCACGGATTCCCTTTCAAGTTCACAACATAACTGGCTAGTCAGCTACAACATTAGAACGCCCATAGCACGCTACCAGATGACAGGGCCCCGGAGCATTTGGAGGGCTTGACCGGAGATTGCCGTGGTTATACACTCAGTGTATTCACACAGCAGTATCTTATAGAACTGCATTTGCCACCAAAGGATTCGTTCCATTTTCAGTGTAATTACTAATGCCGTATCATTGTAAATAGAAAGGCTAGGTAGCTAGCTAGCTATGTAGCTAATATAACATATCCCGCGTTATCTAGCAAGCTAGCTAGCTGTCGCTAAATGTGTTTCTACATGAAGTCCAGCATCCACAAACTAGTTAACCACATTAACGTACTTAATAAGCCAGATGGCAACGGAAAAGTGCAACTAATCAGCCACGTTTGGCTATATTCGGTGTCGTTAGGAGTGAAGTTTTTTTTCCGAAAGTACCTTCATTTTAATGACACAATAAAAAAATTGTGCATTGCAGTGGTATTGTTAGCTAATATAAAGGTCAGACAGAGATTAGCTGGGCAGCTGATAAAATAACTATGAAGCCGAGGAGCCAGACGCCCAGCTGTGTTTGCATTGATGAGCCCACGTATGCTGGCTACAGTAACCAATTAATTCAGCATTCACCCAGGTCAAAATGTTGGGTGATAGTACTTGTGATCAGAATGTGCGAGAGTGAGACTGTAAAATAAAGGTCCATCGGGTTTGTTGGTAAGCTTACGTAATGCAATGTTATCGTTTGGCTGGTCATAGTACCATTAATGGGAGCTGGCTAGGGTGCGAACAAGAGCTAAGCCGAGCACCCGCTCGCAGTCTGGGGGGATATTGATACTCAGTGAGCCAACCGCCGCAACTTTCCAGCGGTGTACAGCGTTCGTCACACTACTGCCTCACGGATACAAACAACGTTTGTCTTACAACCGCTTCACGAATATAAACAGCGTTTGACCTCCACCGCAAGCTACTTGGCAGGATCCATTCCTTTACTGGGACAGATATGACCCCGCATCGCGGCTTTAGCGGACCAGGTAGCATTGAGCTGAGTTAGGCTTTTAGTCGAGTATGGAAGCCGAAGCTAGCTTGGTAGCTGCGAGCATAGAGGGCGTGTTTCAGCAAACTGGCTCCATTCGGCCCACCCACTGGGCTCGCGTCAGCTCCAGCAACGGCCCACCTTTTTGCCCAGTTTTGGATTAGCTGGGAGGTAGGCGGAGTCAAGTAAGTGCCAAGATGGCGACCAAATTTGCTTCAAAATGGATATTCAGAAACCTATGGTCGATGTCACGGAGGCTACATCCATGTTTTATACAGCCATAACATAACATAACATAACATGAATGGCGAGAACAGGCCGTTCAGCCCAACTAGGCTCGCCAGTTTCTTTATACTATTGTGAATACATCACCTCAGATACTCAATGACTCAATCGTGTCTAGCTTTAAGTCAAGCCTGCTCTTGAAAACTCCCAAGGTCTCTGCCTCAACAATATGGTCAGGTAAGCTATTCCACATCGAAATTACTCTTTGGGTGAAAAAATATTTCTGAATATCAGTGCTAAATTCACCTTTTGTCAACTTCCATTTGTGACCTCGAGTTCTACTAACAACACTTGGTCGAAGGAATCCTACATAATTCACTTTGTTAATCCCTTTAACATATTTAAAGACCTCAATCAGATCACCCCTAAGTCTCCTTTTCCTAAGACTAAACAGATTAAGGATCTTCAGCCTCTTCTCATAGCTTTCATCTTTTATACCTGGAATTAGCTTAGTGGCTCTTCTCTGAACTTTTTCTAGAGCCTCTATATCTTTCTTAAAGTATGGTCCCCAGAACTGTACACAATACTCCAGATGTGGTCTGATGAATGTGTTGTACAAAAGAAGCATCACCTCCTTGGATTTGTACTCAATACTTTTGGCAATGTATCCCAGCATCCGATTGGCTTTTTTAACTGCTACGGTACAATGGCTAGAGCCTGTGAGGGTTTGGTCAACAATCACTCCCAGATCTTTTTTGTGTGGAGCACATTCCAGTTTTAAACCTCCCATGAAGTAATCCCGTCTAATGTTTTTATTACCTACATGTACAACTTTACATTTCGCTACATTAAATTTCATTTGCCACATTTCTGCCCAATTCTGGATTCTATCCAAATCATCCTGAATCACTTTAGTGATTCTAAACTATTTGGCAAACCTCCCAATTTAGTATCATCTGCAAATTTAACTAATTTGCTCTCAATATTCCTATCAAGGTCATTAATGTAGATGAGGAACAGCAGGGGTCCCAAGACCGATCCCTGGGGGATGCCACTCCCCACCATACCTAGCTCAGATGAGATACCACTAACCACCACTCTTTGTGTTCTGTCCTGTAACCAGTTTTGAATCCACTTCAGAATACCTCCTGTAACTCCAATGGAGCTCATTTTAAAAATTAGTCTCTTATGCGGTACTGTATCAAATGCTTTCTGAAAATCCAAGTATATGATGTCATAAGCCCTGCTCTGGTCATAAGTCTTGGTGGCCTCTTCTAAAAATTCCAGAAGGTTTGTCAGGCACGACCTTCCCTTACGGAAACCATGTTGGCTATCCCTCAAGATATTATTACGTTCAAGAAATAAGTCCAGCTCATCTTTTATGATAGATTCCAGTATTTTGCACGCAATGCAAGTAAAACTGACTGGCCTGTAATTTCCTGGCTCAGTACGGTCCTCTTTCTTATATATTGGAATTATATTGCCCTGCTTCCAATCATTTGGTATTTCTCCAGTTTCTAAAGACTGTCTGAAGATGGTGGATAGCGGCTTAAAGATTATCTCACTAACTTCCCTGAGCACTCTAGGATATAAGCCATCAGGACCCGCCGCCTTATCTGCCTTTAGTTTATGCAACTTGTCTAATACTTCGTTATCCCTAACCTCAATTTCCGCTAAATAATCTTGAGCATTGGACATGCCCTCTGGCCGAATAAAAACCCGCTCTGAGGTAAAATTTTCAACAAATTAACTGTTTAAGGTATCCACAATATCCTTGTTATCATATAGCAGCGATCCATATTTATTCTTTATGCACTTAACCTCCTCTTTGACTTTCCTTTTTCTGCTACAGTACTGAAAGAAGCGCTTATGGTTAGTTTTTGCCCCCTCTGCCCCCTCTGCCCCCTCTCAGTCAATGGGATAAAGCCGGATACGTCCGAATACGCAGCGTGTCACGAACTATACGGGGTCAAGATATCTTCGGAATTCCGAGGTATTTTGCCCAGTGTAACAGTAAAATAGTTGCCAATCAAGGTATCACTGTTGCTTACTTTAATGTTCTCTAACGTTGCAGACATCTAGACTAGTGACTACTGCCACAGAACATGACGAAACCCCATTGCAAATGTGTGCTAAATTCCTGTCAATGTAGACATAAAAACCAATGAGTGAAAGAGGCAGTTCCCAATCCATCCTTTTTAGAATTTTCGCTGAGACTTCAAAATCCCTGCCTTAATGGGCAACGGTCTCTAACTGTGCTTAGACTGATTGGTTGTAAATTTCATACTTATAATGGAAAAGTGATGTGTGCGAGCTAAGTAACTTTGGTGATGGCACTTACAGTACATACATATCCAAGAGTCACATGCAGTTGCCATACAACTACGCTTGGAATTTATTTTCAATATTAGCTTTTTAGCTAACCCAGCATTGCACTGGCCCTTGTCCAAAAAAGCAGCCTGATGTAAAATGGCAAGTACACCCAAGCAGCCTTGAGCTGTTTTTTTCGCTCCTGCCTTGTACATCTTCACTGGATGAGATGTAAACATACACGGAGCGAATTTTGAGAGATGGCAGGTTAGGGAAAAGCAAGAACAGTTGGGAAGAGAGAGTTAAGGAGGTTGGAGTATTTTTCATAACCAAGTTAGGGAAAAATTCCAGTGGCATACAATCTGATTGGCTTACAATTCCAGTTAGGTACAATCTGATTGGCTGAAGTGTGGCTAAGAGCGGAAGAGACACCACAACTAGGTTGGAGAAAATCAGCACGTGGGCAGGAGCTGGGCACTCAGAGCAGTAAGGCGTGAACTAGGCAGAGCTGATTTTTTTGTGACAAAGAAAACAGCAGGATATTTAAACAGTATGCTTTAAATGTTTAGGTGGAAAAGGGATGTTTAGCAGCTAAGGTGGGGTCCTCAGTGTCAATCTTCCCCAATGTTAGGAACAGTGAAGGTCTGTGTACAGGTGGACTTAGCTACATGAACAAATCTATAATATGGGACCTTTAATTCTTGTTTATTGAGGTAGTCTGGCTGAAAAGGAATTTGTTCTGCAAGAGAGACCTCACATCAGAAGGCTTGGCTGGTGTTTCTGTGTTACTGTCAATCATCACATGAATTACACACCGTATTTACATTACAGATTTGGAAACAATCACATTTCACCCAAGATTCACCTTTTGTTACTTGCTTACAAAGACATGTTCTGAAAATTGCAGACAAAACATCAGGATGCTTGTGAATTTTTATCTGTGTGTATGTTTGGTTTACAGATTTTTGTACTGAATTATACAATTGTATTTCTGTATTCACTGTGCTACAGAGGGTTCCAATGTTTAAATAATAGGATCAGGAATTTCTTATGTTCCTAATTAACAACAAAGTGCAGTGCTTAGATGGAGGTGCAAAAAAAAAATTAAAGAATCTTCAAATCCTTCATTTTTTTTTATCTGTGGCTCGTTGCTTTGCTGCAGGCAGGCAGTAGATTAAAGGAGACGTGGATAATGGGTTGGCCCAGAGTCCCACATGAATCCATTAATGTGTTACAGACAATAGGGAAGAAATCTCTCCTGGTGTCAAATCTTTCAGGTTCCATAAATGTGGCGAAGGGGGGGTGGGCTGGGGTAGGGGAGTTGTTGTGTGAACAGTTCTGACATTCCCATCAGACCCCTTAAACTCAGCATCGCGAACCGGTGACAAATGCATTGCTACTGGAAGTTTAATAATGCATCGCTGCTTTAAGATGTATATTCATAATTATATTCTTCGCTTTGATGCGCCAGATCCCCTCTGTGCCTCCTGAAATATTTGAGTCTGAGGATTTAAATTGGTGAGAAAATAGGAGGAAGCCAGTGTGTGTATGGTTTTTTTTTGCATAATTGGAGAGAGGGACGGAGATAGAGAGCTGAAGGAAATTGTATGTCACCGCTGCGGGACAAGCTGCAAACATTCCATTGCAATGCCAACGCAACGCTTTCAGAGAGCACACGCCAGGTTATTTACATTAGTCACATTGGCACTGACTGACAGCTCATTCGGGAGTGGGGGGCCCTATTATTGTCTCTCAACTCCATCCTCTAACATTACTAATTCTCACTGGAACTGCAGGGGCCTGATTTCCACTACTGGGCAAATGGCAATGCCATGTCTTACATTTACTCTCTGCTGAGCTTAAATATCTACAGCTTTACTAAAGTGTTTTGCAGTAGTAATAGAATGTTATGAAGCCATAGCGGAACGTTTAAGATGGATTATCATAGCAGTCAGAGCCATAGTCTGATTCAGAGAGCATCAGGCTAAGGCTGTTGTGTTGTGAGATGAAATTTAACATTGGGAGCAGGGAGAATTTTTGAGGCCCATGTTGAAGTGGTTTCAGTTTTTAAAAATGCATTGGTGCAAGCTCAAGCAAAGCCCCAAGGCTTGTTATCGAGCTCAAGAGGCTCGATTCTCGAGGTTTGGCTCAGTTGTCATTCCCTTGAGTACAGTTTACTTCAATGTTTTCCTAAAAGGCCATTTCAAATATTAAGCTGCGAGAGCGTAGTAGTGGTTAGAGAGCTGAGATCATTTCCAAAAAAGGGTGCAGGTGTAAGGGTTGTGCTCTGAGCACCAGTGATGTGCACGTAGGCCAGGACGTTGAGGACTGGATGCAGGTGCGAAGATGTACTTGGTTGTATTTTATTATTCCTTCAGCACAGCAAGAAAGCAAAACAGGACATAATACAAAAAATAACAAGGAATCGAGGTTCCTGGAAAACACTATTAGCAATACAGACACAGGTCTTTAGCTACAGTAATGTATTACAAATAGAACAAAAAAACAAGGAATCGAGGTTCCTGGTAATAAAGTTTAAGTGCTGATATTAACAATGAACAGCACTTAGTTCAAGAGTCATAATATATACACGCAAAACGCGGGAGATAAGTCAATACAAGACTAGTGAGTAAATACAAGCTTGTGGCTTATGACACTTCGCAATGACTAAGGGCAAAGCTGAGTCTTAAATAGCACAACACTACCACACAGTGGAAATGAACAACAGGTGCATGCAGTGATTGCAGAGCTGAAGAATGTGGTCCGGGTCTTAATAGACCGGTGAGTTGTAAAGCTGGAGGCGTGGCCTTAAAGCAGGTTACATTACCTGGTAGCATTCTTGCCAGTTGCCACTGTTTTGATGAGCAAGGTGTTTAATCTGAAATGCTTATATATAACTTTAAATTCGTACAAATACAAAAAAAAAAGTAAATTCTGCTCAAGTTGTTCTGGAAAACAGCAAGTGCTAATGCGCCAGTAATGCCTACACTTATAGCAAATAACTATGACAGCAATAACACTCACTTTACTTTGTTTTACAGGAAGTGCCGGGACTCCAGTTGTATTCAATGAGAATGGTGACGCCCCTGGACGCTATGATATTTTTCAGTACCAAATCACCAACAGGTCAACTGCTGAGTACAAGGTCATTGGTCGCTGGACTAATCAGCTGCACTTAAATGTGAGTGAACCTAAAACATATCATGGTATGATACTTTTTATTGGTGCCAATAAAAAACTGAAGTCCAATTCTTTTGTTTCCATGAGGAAAAGATAACTGCGAAGCAACATGGTGCTGTTGAAAACACAGCTAGCAGGAGTAGGATTCTGCTCTCAGTTACTATTGATGTCTTTAGTCAACCATATTAGCCAATGGAGTAATCCTTTTTCAAATAACAGCCGGTAATGTTTTATGACAAAAAGAAAACACTGCTAATGGGTTAAAATGAGCAGTCTTTTCATTGCGAGCCAAAATGTTTTAGGACCAAGAGGAGCATTGCTGTGTTGTGTTGCTCGAAAGCAAACAAATAACAGTTGGCAGTTTTTCTAAATTAATTTCCATGCATATTATTGTCATGGCAGCCACTCCTGACCAAGCCTTAGACTGTGTCTTAATTCCCACCCTGCTTTATAGCAGAGACATGCCGCATAGTCGAATACATGCCAATAACTAGAAGTAATATTTCAATTTTTAATTCTAGTGTCTTTGATAGGTTAATTAAAATGATCAGGCACACTGACAATGCGTAGCTGAGCTTGGATTCAGGCCAGCCTTCATCTTGCTCATAACCTTATAATTGCATTGCAATTAATTTACCCTTTTTGAGTTTGTCAGTGGTTGTAGCAGGAAGAAACAGGAGTAAGTGTGTGCAGTTTCACATAACCCAATGAGACCTAACGGAAAAGTACTTTAAGATTTCCCTTTTTAAGAAACACTGATTGATTTATTTTCTTAATTTTGTGTCAATGTGGGCCTGTGTATATTCAATTTCTATCTTAATCTAAATTATCACAATATACAGCAACATTTTGCAGGTACTACTGACATGAGCATGTATAAGTTCCTTTGATGGCAAAAAGTTGTTACTGTGATAATATATATGTTTAGGTTTTCTCTTATTAAATATCCATTATAGTGCAGTTTTAGCCTGGCAGGAAATATGGCTCTTATGATTAAACTGCAACTGTTCCCACAAAGGGCAAAAATGAGTTTCTGCATCTTGGGAGGATAATTAAAGGTTCAGCTCCTGAAAATTATGGAAGAAAACACAATGGAGATTTAAAAAAAAACAAAAGTTCTAATGAAAGTGTGCTTCTATTTCTGAATTCATTGTTTCACGTTAATTGTTTCCACTTGCTTAACATGATCCGTGGGGTGTTTTCTACCCAACAATAGTATTGCCAACTTTTAATGTTACGGCATATTAAATTAGATTTAGTAGCCACAGCTTTCAAAAAAGGTTTAATTTGGGCTGGCAATAAGACATTAAAGAATGGTCAGTGATCTCTTCTTTCCCTCACCCCTGCCACGATCCGGGCCTCCGAAGAGTTGACTGCCTTGGGAGGGGTCTTGAAGTTCATTGTGGTGGATGACTCGATCAGACCAAAATTAGCACTGAAGCAGAATGCTAGGCTGTGCGTAATGGCAGAATTATTGCAAAACACACAATCTGTTGTAGCAGCCAGCAGAACTCAGTGGTTTAGAAGAATGCTCTAACTGATATGGGCAGACAGATTGAGTGCACGGTGAACCTATACTGGTCCAGTGGTTCAAATCTTGAACAGAATCATGGTAAATGGCCAGGCACAGAAACACACACATCTTCCCCATTCGGAGCAGTGTCAATGTATCAGTCGTAAGACTAAACCCAATTGGGCACAAACAGAACCTCAGATTTGCTGGCATTCTCAAACATTCGGTATGTGGCAGCCAGATGAATGGCTGTATCGAAGCGGCAGAGAAATACAAGCTTGCTCATTGTGTTCCAGCACATCATTCTATTCATCAAGGCTGCACATTCCAGCGTTCTGACCCTAGAAATACCTCCATCGACTGAATCACTTAATTGTGCAGTGAGTCATTTGCATTTGAATGCCCTTACCAGGTACATTGCAGTACAGTGTTGCATAGTACATTAGTTCTTCAATAGAGTTACAATGCCTTTATTTGAGAAATATTCCAATTTGTTTTTTGTTTTTTGTAGTTATTTCTCTGAACATGTCTCACAGCTTCATCAGTTAGCTGAGAGGAATATAAAAATACATAAATAGTGAAGCATTTGTACACTTACAATATATGCTCTTACAACACAGATATGCCTGAGTGGCTGGTGAATAAATTATCTACTGGAGAAGAATGAAAAGCTAGGCTTATGGCCACAAAGCAAAAAATGTGGCTCGGCATGAAATGGCTGCTGGAATTGAAATATGGGACGTGTCACCCTAATGCATGACTGAAAATGCCATGGACGCCACGAGACCAAATTCAAAGAATTTCAGCTGAGAGACTGCTCAGCCAAGCATTTAAGTAACACGCGTCCCAGCTTATTCAAGGATTTACTGAATAGGTTAATGGATAAGGTAGATAAGATTCAATCATTGTCCTTTCAAATTTAACGTGCAGTGGCAACAATCCGACTTCAAAAAAAAAAAAAAAAAAAAACTAGACTCCTCTTTGTGTGTGTGGAGACAGGACCTGCCAATAGCCAACCACCCATTATCTAAACCACTTCTTTCTCACTAGGGTCACGGGGGAGCTGGGGCCTATCCCAGCTGAATATGGGCGAAAGGCAGTGACACACCCTGGGCAGCTCACCAGTCTATCGCAGGGCGCACACACCATTCGTACACACACCCACACCTATGGGCAATGTAGAGTCGCCATGCCAATATTATATTTAAATTCCGGTTCCTTTCTGGGAACAATATTGTTTCCGTCAATGCAGTCCTCACGCTCCATTTCTGTACGTATTACCATCTGTGAGAATGCAGTGTTTTGTCTGTAAGCCATTGTATCATTCTAGAATTGGTAACATGTTCCCTTTGATAGCAATGGTAATAAAGTTTAATGCTTTGTATGATGGCCAATTTCGCATTCATTGCCATGTATTATATTATATTATATTTTAGTCTGTGTCTTGGGGTTTCTCTTTCATGCAATATATGCATAAACTTGTCCTCTGAATCCTGCATAAAATACAGACTGATACACACATCAGGTGAGTGAAGCAGTTTTGAGAGGGTAATTTTTTTCTCAGTAGTGTGCTTACCAGCCCCAAAAAGGAAATGCCTGCTGACGTTGAGTTGCTGAGCAGAGGAGGTGTGTCTCCTGCATATTGACGGAGTGAAGTGGCTCTCGTTCTCCAGATTAGGCCCCTGTGTCTTTCTTTACTCATTGGCTCAGCTCAGTCCACTTCAGACTGGGCTGACAAATAAGTTCTATGAATAGCTGAATACACCTCGGATGTTTTCCATGCATGCAAGATTTGCTACGAAGGGTGACGTCATGATGTCATAATGGCAAAATTGCTCAATCTGGAAGCTTTCACTCCTCAAGCCTATAATAGAAGGTGTCACTGGCAAGGGCTACACCATCAACAAGATGTGTTAGAAGTTTATTGAAGAGAAAATGGTTGAAATGCGAGAGGAGAACTCTCATGGAGCTCTTCTGCTTTGTCAGCTGAGAGTTCAGGGAAGCTAAGATAGAGAATTCCCCGTAGCACACGGGAAACACAAATTTCCCCTGGACCTTCCTGAAAGGACAGAAAGAGAGGGAAAGGGTGAGAAGAGAGGAACAGGATGGGAGGGAAGGGCACATAATATGAAAGTGGAAGGGGAGGAGTGGGTTAGGTGTGTATTTACAGGAAGTTCTGAATGTGTCACAGTTGAGGTGTGTTTCTGCTCCTGAAACTCCACTGAATAACGTCAATACATCAAGAACTGAAAAGGGTTCCTCCATAGATGCATGCCCGACGACCTGCTTTTCTAAGAGCTAAGCTCAATATTACTCCATTGCGACTGAATTTGCATGAGCGCAGTATTATCGCTGAACACCTGATATTGAAGGCAGAAGGGACTTTTTTTTTTACTAATGTATTGCCTGTAGTAAATTTACGAGCTCTATTAAATGTGCCTGTTCCCCATCGTGCACACCATGTTCCTGAGCAGCTGTTTGAATCACAAGTCGAAAGACTGTGAGAAGGGTTATATTTGAATCCCAGTGTAGGTGTGTGTGATTCACAGTGGAAGAACAGCTTACCTGCTTTGTGTGACAATGTGTAGAAGGGAAAGACAGGGTGAAGAATTGTATGGTTATATGATATGGAGTGCAGCAGGGCAGGGGATGCCAGAAGGCAGGGGAAGGTCTAGATGATTCTAAGGGGGGGTGACTGACAGAGCTCCTCAAAAATATTTGCAGTATTAGGGTGTTTTAAGGGTGGTGGGGTCCAAAATCTTTGGTGGTCCCCCAGTAGCAAGGTGTATAACAGTAAGGTTGGATACTAAATTGTTGTAAAAATGGGTATTTCTGGGTGGGGCAGGGTGAAGGAAGGGTTGAACAAGGTGGGGTCTTGTGGTTAATAACCTTCTCTCTCTCGCCATCTGGGTCTGGGTGGTCAGATGGAGTCCATGCGTTGGGCAAGCGGCGACCCGACAGTGCCAGCGTCTGTCTGCAGCCTGCCCTGTAAGACAGGCGAGCGGAAGAAGGTGGTGAAGGGCGTGTCCTGCTGCTGGCACTGCGAGCGCTGCGAGGGCTACCACTTCCAGGCCAGCGAGTTCAGCTGCGAGCTGTGCCCGTACGAGCAGCGGCCCAACCAGAACCGCACGGGCTGCCAGCCCATCCCCATCATCAAGCTGGAGTGGCATTCGCCCTGGGCCGTCGTCCCCGTCTTCATCTCCATGATGGGCATCATCGCTACCACCTTCGTCATCGTCACCTTCGTGCGCTACAACGACACGCCCATCGTGCGCGCCTCCGGTCGGGAGATGAGCTACGTGCTGCTAACGGGGATCTTCCTCTGCTACGCCATCACCTTCCTGATGATCGCCACGCCGGATGTCTGTGTCTGCTCTTTCCGCCGTATATTCCTGGGGCTAGGGATGTGCTTCAGCTACGCCGCGCTTCTGACCAAGACCAATCGCATCCATCGCATCTTTGAGCAGGGCAAGAAGTCGGTGACCCCTCCCCGCTTCATCAGCCCCACCTCGCAGCTGGCCATCACCTTCAGCCTGATCTCCGTGCAGCTGCTGGGCGTGTTCGTCTGGTTTGCCGTCGACCCGCCCCACACCCTCATTGACTTTGGCGAGCAGCGCACGCAGGACCCAGAGAACGCCCGAGGGATCCTCAAGTGTGACATTTCTGACCTGTCCCTCATCTGTTCCCTTGGATACAGTATTCTCCTGATGGTCACATGCACTGTATATGCCATTAAGACCCGGGGAGTCCCTGAGACTTTCAACGAGGCAAAACCCATTGGATTTACAATGTACACAACCTGCATCATTTGGTTAGCTTTTATACCAATCTTCTTTGGGACTGCACAGTCGGCAGAGAGGGTGAGTGTCTGTTAAAATCCTTTAGAGCTATGTATAGCATAATATAGAGCTTACTGCTTATATTAGGATAAACTGCTAAATTGGATAACCACGTCAGCTACTTAGATGGCATATGCAGTGTAGATATGTCTGAGTGGGCGCGTTGTAAATTCCAGCTTTTGTCAAGTGAAAAGGATGGCAGGTTCTTTCAGCAAAAGGCATTTCCTCTCTTGGGCAGGGGATGAATTTCAGTTGGCGGAGTGGATCGGATTCAGGGTACTTGTGTGTGAGGTGAGCATTGTCCTGGGACTATCGTCCAGATACTCTCACCCGTCGGTTCGTGCCTGGGGGACGGGCAAAACACTAACAGGCCCAGCAAAGCAATCTCAATCTTCGTCCCACTCTCAGATTACTCTGAATGAGGGACGCTCTCTCTCCCTCCACACTCTGATTGGCAGGTATCTGATATAGAGGTGCAATGTGGAAAATATCCCCAAGGTCTGCAGGTTGAATCAGGCTCTACTAAAGCTAGTTGGAGACTCTCACTTCCATTCTGACTTGGGCATTTCGACATAAGCATGGGAGCACAGCTGCATGAGTGTTCTGTTCAAAGTCTTGCCTGTTTTGCAATAATGGAATTAGGATACATTGAGCATCATCACAGTATTTTTCTAAGCTTGAAAACTTTGTTTGATTTCTGATTGATTGCTTATTGTGGAGGCTGTATGATGACAAATAAGACCATAGCTAGTGATTCAGAAACAGGATCAGGTGGTTGGGTTGTACATTGAGCTATCCCATGGAAAGTTGAATTGGTGTCCTTGAACACAATTGATGCCTCAAAATAAAAAAAAAATAAAAAAAATAAAAAAAATTCACCACGTAACCTTAATGGTTCAAGTGCTCCTAAGTCAAATCGGCTGGAACAGACTTGGAACGGAATGTTGAGTTGACTGAATTTCTCTGTTCCCAACACATTGGACGGGGTATCTGCATGATAAGTGATTTAGTTGCTGTTTGGAGACATCTAGTCGATGAGAACCAATGAGAGCTGGGTCAACTTCAAAAAATAATGCCTTCGGGCCGCTGGAAAGAGCACATTACTGTATATTTGATTAGCTTACGCAGCTCAAAGTTTTAGGCTGAGCCCCAGGAGGAGGGGAAAGTTTACAAATAAACAGCACAATGCCTTCAGCTGGGTCTGAAGTGGAGATGAGGGGAGAAAAGAGGCTCTTTGAAGAACTACTTCATTTCTGACCAGACCTCATTAGCACAGTCTTCCCGTGGCTTCAGTCACATCATTATCACTGCCCACATTTATACCCTGTTATGGTAGCAACACTTTCTGAATGCATATTTATTTATCAACAACGGTGAAGATCAATATGCACGATTTTCCATAAAAGCTATATTATTTTTTTTCTTGTTAAAAAAATCTCTTAAAGTGCTGAGTATTGTTTGATTTGTAGTCACACATCGTGAGTTTGATTGCTAATTCTGGAATTAAATGATCTTCATTGTGACCGCACAACAGCATATGAACCTGACTCATTAGTCACTCAAATTCCTGATTACAAGCAGATGGATGACTGTTCATGGGGCCCATACTTTGCAATGGCTAACAAATTACTGACTAAGCTGTGAAATATGTTGATGTCATATGTCAAAATGGAGACAATTTAAATTGTAATCAAGTTGCTAAACCATTTAAATTACTGAATGCTGGTCAGAAGAATGTTTGAATGCCATCATAACATTGCATGCATTCTTTCTTCAGCGGGTCCTCCTCAACACCTGCATGCTGTCTGTGGTATTCCGATGTGGGCGTAGTAATTTGAACATGCTAGTATGATAGAGCATTGGTAAACTGCAGTGCCAATACTGTCACCCTCCACCAGGCATCAGGTGTATGATGAAAAGGAGGGTGCTCTTTTGACTTTTTATTACTTCTTCAACCTAGGTGTCATGTAGACCCTGCGTGCCTACGCTAGTGAATAGCGTACCACAGGGGCTTACCACTGTTTGCAAGATGTTGTCTCGTGCCTTCAAAACGCCACGGATTCTTTCGAAATCCAGCAAAAACCCTTAATGGGACTGTATCTCGCCACAGGTCTCCTTATGTTGTCCAAACTTTGCAGGTATACCCATAAAGTACATGATCGTCCACTTTGAGTAGATGAGAAATTGACCTTTTTAATGACTTACTGTCAACGCTAAAATTCAATTCAATCCAAATTTATATTTTAATTTTGCCACAAAATATTGTTATTTTTTAAGATCACTTAAGGTCAAAGATTTGCACATTGGTGTCAGAGGTTAAGTAGCAAGTTTTTTGCAGATCTGTGGTTTAACATCTGAAGGTCCCCACTGAATTACTTCATTTTAAAAGTTGTGAATATGAAGCTTGAAACTTAAGGAATAAATCTTGGGATTGCTGTTTTGGTAGGGTTATGTGTTCTGCTGAGTGCCCGTGAGTTGTGTACAAATAGATTTACAGTGTCTGAAATCAAAGGAGAAATGCAATAAAACCACTAGCAAATGAGCATGACTCCTTCTCAAAAGTAGAAAGAATCATGCTCTCTTTCTATCTCCCCCAACACACACACAAACACACACATTCACAAATTAGGTTGTTAAGGTTTCACCTGGGAGACTGAGTACATAAAGCAAGCAATCAGGATTACAATTTAAATTCAACATTCTTTATGCATAGAATGATTACGTCTTGTATAGGGTCTATATGGAGTCTGTCATTAAATTTAATCTTTTGAATGAGCAAGAACTTGTAGAGCACTGGAGTATAGGGCTGGTTTGGTGGTGACCAGTCATATAAGTCAGACTGGCCCTGTACCATCCCTATGAGCATTATTGGTCTGCCGTCTACTGCGTAGCGACAAAATAGTGTCATACTTGACATTGGTGCAGTGGCCAATGGCCATCCCATCCAGGTTCTGGCCAGAGAATATTAGTACCTATATGAAGACCTACATGTAGTTTAATCTTGCTTTTTTGTTTGTTGATTTTTTTTGGTTCAGTTTACTGTGGTTTAGTCTGGTTGTGATGACGAATGGAATAATTATTGAGAAGCTATAGCACTTCCAACTGGTTTGCTTTAATGGAAACCTTAATAAAGTGTCCATTATTTGTTGATGTCCTTGCACTTCACAAATAATTTCACTCTAATCAGGTAAATTAATTTCTGAGAATTCATGCATTCCTAAAATGAGTGCCTGATTTAAAATAGAAATTTCTAAGAAACTTGGCAAATGATGGTTCCATTTAATGCTGGAATAGGAGCATTCTGAAACACTGGGTTTCCCCACCTTTTTGTCACCCCTCACAATACAATTTTAGGAGCTAATTTAAAGGGTCAGTTCACCCCAAAATCAAAAGTACATATTTTTCCACTTTCCTGTGGAGCTGTTGATCCATTTAGATTGTTTTGGTGGGAGTATGAGTTGCTGAGATTTGGAGATACTCACCACAGGGATGTCTCCCTTCTCTCAAGTATAATGGAATTCAATTGCATTTGTCTTGCAGTTCTCCTAGTGCCAAATTATATATTTGGAAAAGTTAAAGGCAATGTCCGTTTCCAAAAATCATGACCTGCTTACTCAAGATAATCCTGAGCCCTTGTTGTGAGCAGTTTAATATAGAAACTGTTTTCTTTTTTTCCAAACTTTCTACCAAACTATGCCATTACTACTGAACTACTCTCACCTAAACAATCTAGATGGAAAAATAGTGCTCTGGGTGAAAGAAAAAATATGCTTTTTTGATTTTGGGGTAAACTGTCCTTTTAACATCATGTTGTGTACGTATGCTACCAATAGCGCCGCATGTACATTTTAAGATATTCAATGAGCGCAATAAATTTTACTGTGCCCAGGCTCATGGCCTTTGGGTCGGTTGTGGCTCAGCACAATATGAAGAGGGGATGTGGGAGACTTTAATAAACAGTACCTCTACAAAGCAGTTTGAGCTGCCCTCACATGGTAAGGCTGTAGAAAGGCTGAAGCTCACTATACATATGTGTGTGCAGGACTAGGAAAAGGGGTCACTTGGGTCATTTTATGAAAATTGAGATTTTCCAACAAAATCAAAGAGGGATCCAAGTTTTTTCATTTTGAGAAAAAAATTGGGTGAATTTGTGCACAGCAAAGTGTTGTAAATTGACAGTACAGTACTGCTGGGATATCACTATCACTGGGATATCACTGAGATACCCCATTAATCTCAGAATGGAAAAAAATCCCAAGTGACCCCTTTTCCTAGTCCTGCACACATGTTTTTTGACCATTTCACTTGACTGCTTCTTCAAACATTTAGTCTTTAATTTTTGAAACATATTTTTAATGAATCTCCTCCTTGGTAATTTAATCATCTTACTGAGCCTTTAGGTTTTTATTCAAACCTGTGATATCAGTGCTTCAGTAACCCCTCGGTGCAGATGTAGATGCTAGTGGACATGGAGATGCTCTATTCATGCACGCAGTTACACTATTCTATCATTAGATGGCACAACCGGATCAGTTATTGAATGTTCACTAGCAAACCAAGCGTGAACATGGTTTAGAATATGGACGAGTTGAGTCCCATCCCCGTTTCCCAGGAGTTGCATGAAGTGAACTCCCCAACTAAGCCTGATGTGCAAACTGCTCAATATATTTGCTGCAGTGTCTAACCAGCAGTTAAAAAAAATGATCTCTTGCCACAGAAAAAATCATTGTCCTTTGCAGCAACCACTTCAGCTATAGTGAGTCATTGGTATCCCAATTAGTAGTTAAGAAAAATCAGTTTTCTGATCAAAAATTCTACATTGTTTTGATACTATGTCATTCAACTATCAATGATAGTCATCACATATCAAAAACGCGTAATCCCCTGCCATGGATTTATGCATAGATTCCTCCATTGACAAATTCAGCGCTTTCCTCTATCCTCCTAAGTACTCTCGTTGATTAACCAGTCACTCAATTACATACTTAGGCTCATCTGCTTAATGTACAGTTATAGTTCACACCCATGTGAAACTTCCCCAGTACGTATTGATTCACATGTTTCGTATCCAATTCCAGATAATATAATGTATATATGTAATGTATAATGTTTAAACTTTCCACAGTAACTGGAAGACACTGACTGCACAATTTAAAGACTTGTGTAACAGTAGTTAGGTTGTATTCTCTCGACTTTGTGCAGCTGAGAATGACGTGATTGCATGGAAAATAAAACATCTAGAACCGACCCTGGAGTGTTGAGCTTACATTTGCGGGATGGAAATGTGATTCTGAGATGAAAAGTGGAAGTTATTCTGAATGAAACAGACTGAACTGCTGACAGTATTTATCCTTAGGAGAAAATCAATATTGGAGAGTTTTTCCTCCTCTAGTGTGAGTCGAACTGTCTTTGCATGGTGTAGCTCTATCTTACTTCTAGCCAGCTAGCTAACTAGCCAGCTATTTCTTATTTTCGGTTTACCACCGTGATCACAGAGCTAGTTTGTCACATTGGTTAACAAGAGTAGTTGATACTGCAATGTGCTGACATTTTGCTTAATGTGGCAATCTGTTTTAGAATTTATACTGAATTCAATGAAATAGAATGCCTTGGATTTTCTCTCGTTTAAAATGCAAACAGCTATTACTATGTTGTGAGTTATACTTGCTGTTTATAGGATGTGAAAAGCGTTGTTACAAGCTTTCGTTTCCCTTGGACGATCGGAACTGTAAATAGCACGCTTTCCATCTGAGTGAACGTTCTGATCGTAAAATAAGCAGTTCCTTTAATGAGAAGGCGTGCTTGCTGATGCGGCTCTGTCGAATAATGCACAAAACTCTGAACTTTATCATGGAGAAAAGGTATGTTTTGGGTTTGGAGAGTTACTGGTGACCATTGATGTCCAGCTGCGCCTATATTGATAAACTCATGCTAAATTCTATAAGAAAATCATTAATTCATATTGAATTTCGTGAGTAAAAAGATACTTTGCATTAAAAATATGATTATTTTATGATTTTACAGCGTGGCATTTTGAGGGCTCTGGGAGTTTGGGGAGCCACCTGGAGAGCAGTCTTATTTGGATCCTAAAGAGTGGATAATTTAGCATTTCATGCTCAGATGATGAGTACTTGTTGTCAAGGAGTTTATGATCCCAGAAATTAATTGTTTTAATTCCCAGCCATTTTTCAATCCTCAGCATTATTTTTTTTACAATTTCAATACTGAATTTTCATGAGGATTTTTTTTTTTTAATGTTTGCAGCCCCTTTTCTCCACCAAAATCATGAAAATAAACTGAAATACGATGGAATGCTGCAAGTGTCTTGTCTCAGTTGAGCCACATTCCCCTCTTTATGAAGCTTAAATCTTGAATAAAGCATTAAATAGGGTAACGTATAAATAGCCAGATTTGGCTTCTGCGCAAAGGGGTTAAAATGAAGCATTAATTTCATACAGCCTTGTATTTTTAAACTTATCTGAAAGAATACAAGGAAGATTATCAGAGGTTAATGTTCATTATATACCATACTGTGCAATCTCAGGTCTAATTTAATGTATTTTTCTCATGAGATATGGTTCCAAGCAGCATCCATGACTCACAAGGAGGAAGAAATATTGCCTCAATTTATGAGAAATTTAGTTCATGGTCCCTGCTGTCTTGTGCTCTTTCTGTATGATGGGCCCATATGAAATTAATATAATCAATATAATATATGCGCTGTCATAAAAGGCAAAGAAATGTTAATGAACGTCTTTACTGGGAAATATCACTTGAAAGGACACCTGACCACAGGCAAAAGTGAATGTGATAGAAAATTTATTAGGACAGAAATCTCTGAAAGGAAGACAAGAGGGAGAACATACTGAATTGTTGTCAGTAGGGACATGGATTGTTAAGCCCCAAGCCGGTATTAAAAAATAAAGTTTCTAAATTGCTGAATTCCAAGTGAATTACAGATTATCTTTTTTTTTTTTTTTTTTAACCATAGGTATCACGAGCAACATTTGCTTAGTTTTATTTTTACTGATAAAACTGTCAGCCTGTACAGAATTATTTTACAACCCCAAAAAGGATAAGCTGGAGCAGAATGTTGAATTAAAATTAATACTGAGAGCAGTGATTTGTCTTATCAATTTAGCTTTGACCTGCATTATATTACGCGTCACCGCATAAATTTGGTATTTTGGTTCTTGCAACATACTTCAAAAAAAGTTGGGACAGTGAAGTTTTCACAACTTTTTAATGTTGCCATTCCTTTTCACAACACTTAATTACTGTTTTGGGACTGAAGACATCTAGTGATTGAGTGCTTCGGGGGTTATTTTATCCCATTGTTCCTGCTTACCAGTCTTAAAGGGACTATGTCAGCTGAGGCACATGCGTAGTAGAGTCCAGTCAATAAACACTTTCATACATGCAGTGCGATATAAAGGGAGCAGAAATACGAACCCCAAGCTTATTAGAACGTGTGTAAAGCGTCCCTTCGTCACTGTTTTAAATACAGAAGATGGCCTGCGAACGCAAAGTTGGAGAATAAAGTATTCTATCCATCCATTTTTCTTTGGGCGAAAACACATTGAAAGTGTGAGGTAAGGTAAACCGGCGAATTCGTGGTGGAGTTTCAATCACTTTGCATCGCGTGCATTTTTGAGAAGTTTGGGGAATTTTTTATCAAGCAACTGTCTTTAATGTTCGCAAAACCTGTTTGTTGCAATGTTTTGTCTGACATGCTGCTGTCATAGATCCTTTTGCGACCGCTTCCAGTTCAACGGCTGACATAGGACAACATAATCAACGCAGGCTGATTTAAAAGCAATAATACCGCTAAAAAAACCCAAAGTGACAAACTGATGCTACAAATAAGCTCTACAATCAGTAAAGATAGTTTTTTGGTAAAAATTTCAATAAAGTGCGCCCCGGTGGCTCATCGGTCTAAGCGCGCATACCATAAAGGCTGTGTCCCTACCGCAGCGACCTGGGTTCGATTCCAGCTCAGGTCATTTGCTGCATGTCTTCCCCCATTCTTCTCCCCAACCTTCCTGTCTCTCTACACTGTACAGCTGTCAAATAAAAGGGAAAATTCCCAGAAAAAAAAAAAATTTCAATAAAGTTCTCAAGGATGAACGCGATTTAAACAGATTAAAACGCTTAGGCCCTACATCTCCTATGAACTTGAAATAGTTGTACCAACGTTTTCAAGATGCTCAGCTTCGTCGTGCTCATGCGCCCCGGCTGACATAGTCCCTTTAAGCTGCTTTCACACCGGACGCAAAACGAATTTTTCGCACGACAGATTACATTCAAAGTCAATGCAATGCTTTGCATTGACTTTGAATGTAATCTGTCGTGCGAAAAATTCGTTTCGCCTCCGGTGTGAAAGCAGCTTTAAGGTGTGCAGCAGCATAGGGTCTTTGTTGTCGCATTAAAAAAGGGCTCATGGTTTCTCTTCGGGACCAGTCCGAACTGTTGGCCGGCCAGTCCAGAACCCTCACTGCGACCACGCCTTTCTAGTATGTACACACTGCTGTTCTGCATTTTCTTTTTGATATGCTTGGGTGTCCGTGGAAAAAAATGTCTTGAAAGTAGCATATGTTGCTCCAAAACCTCAGTGTACTTGTACTTCTCAGAATTAATGGTGCCTTCAAAAAACTGTATGTTACCCCTGCCTAGAGTACTGATACGACCCCATACCATTATCGAGTATGCCTTTTGGACTTGTCATTAACAACAGTCTGGATGGTCCTTTGCTTCTTTGGTCTGGAGCACATGACATTAATTTCCTCCAGAAGCAGACCCGGAACATTGATTCATCTGACCAAAATACACATTTACACATTTACAGCCCAAAGAGTAAACAGCACTTCTGGACACTTTTAACATTATACATCCTTTCTGCATGATAAAGTTTTAACTTCTATTGGTGGATGTAACAACATATCCTGTTGCAAAAAAGGGTTTGCGCCCTTTACCCACAGAAATCCCTCTGGACTCTTTAGCTGGATTTACACTGCAGGTCTTGTTGCCCAGATCGGACGTGGATCGGATTTTGAGGCCCATATCCGAATTGTTCAACTGCGTGTTTACATCTTGTTTTGGGTGTGAATGATATCTGTTTCGTTTTGATTCCGTTTGTTTACACCACTCGCTACCTGGTCATTGTCTTGGGCGATCAACATGTGCACAGTTGAGAAGGCTACCGAAAATAAAAGCAAATGTGCGTGTAGCGCTACAAAAGCATGCAGGCCTAGCAGTCATAGAAATGATCAAAACATCAAGCAAGCTCGCAACATTTCACTGGGTAACCTACATCTAATTCTCCTGTTAACACCTTTTTCACCTATTCCCTGCATCATCGCAAATGCATAGGCAGACTCCGCCTTAGTCTAGGCCTATATTTGGCGTGTAGGCGTAGGCAACACACTTTACTTCGTAAACAATGGATGACATTGAGCTTGGCTCAATGTTTATCATGCGATGCATGAAAAATCCCTGCCCAATCCAGAGGATTCTGAGGAAGAGCAGAAAAGGGCTATAATCGCCTTGTATGCCTATGCCGTGATCATCGCTTCCTCCACTGTTCAGAGGAGTGTGTGGATGCGAATTGATGTAGGGATTGGTGGGAGCAGGTTGTACAAAACTTTGATGATGAACAGTGGGTGTGAAATTTTAGAATGAGTAAACAAACATTCCACATGTTATGTCAGAAACTGTCGCCATTTCTGACGCACCAAGACACTACGTGTCGCCGGGCCATCCCGTTACACATGAGGGTTGCAGTCGCTTTGTGGTGGCTGGCAACAGGGGCGTGCTATCGCACATTGGCACATCTCTTTGGAATTAGCACCGCGTCCGTGTGCCTGATTATAAATGCATTCTGTCAAGTCGTGCGACAGGAACTGCGGCATCAATATACAACCCCAATTCCGAAATAGTTGGGACAAAGTGTAAATTGTGAATAAAATCAAAATGCAATGACTTTCAGATCACATGAGCCAATTTGTTATTTGCAATAGAACATAGATAACATTTCAAATGTTGAAACTGAGACATTTCACATTTTTCTCCACAAAATGAGCCCATTTCAAATTTTCTGGCTGCAACAGGTCTCAAAATAGTTGGGACACAGGCAAAAAAGGGCTGAAAAAGCAATTAATATATAAGAGAATCACCTGAAAGAACATTTAGCAAGTAATTAAGTTAACTGGCATCAGGTGTGTAACATGATTGGCTATAAAAGGATGTCTTAGAGAGGCTGAGTCTCTCAGAAGTAAAGACGGCCAGAGGCTCTCCAACCCGTGGAGGCTTGCGTTAAAAAAATTGTGGAATACTTTAAAAACAATGTTCCTCAACGTCAAATTGCAAAGGCTTTGAAGGTCTCATTATCGAAAGTGAATAACATCATCAAAAGATTCAGAAAACCTGGAAAAATCTCTGTGCGTAAGGGACAAGGCCGAAGACCTTTACTGGATGCCCGTGATCTTCGGGCCCTCAGACGCCACTGCATCAATCACCGGCATGATTCTGTCATTGACATTACTAAATGGGCCCAGGAATACTTCAAGAAACCACTGTCTGTAAACATACTCCGCCATGCCATCCACAGATGCCACCTAAAACTCTATCATGCAAAAAGGAAGCCATTGTTGAGCATTATCCAGAAGCGCCGCCGTGTTCTGTGAGCCAAGGCTCATTTAAAATGGACTGTAGCAAAGTGGCAAAGTGTCCTGTGGTCAGATGAGTTCAAATTTGACATTCTTGTTGGAAATCATGGGCGTTGTGTCCTCCGGGCTAAAGAGGAGAAAGACCAATCCTCCTATCATCAGCGTTCAGTTCAAAAGCCAGCATCTCTGATGGTATGGGGATGCATTAATGCATATGGCATGGGACACTTGCATGTTTTAAAAAGCACCATGAATGCCAGAAGGTATATCAATGTTTTAGAGCAACATATGCTCCCCTCCAGACAACATCTATTCCAAGGAAGGCCTTGTACATTTCAGCAGGACAATGCAAAACCACATACTGCAGCTATTACAACAGCATGGCTTCGTAGTAGAACAGTCCTTGTGCTGAACTGGCCTGCCTGCAGTCCTGATCTTTCACCGATTGAGAACATTTTGTGCATAATTAAATGAAAAAGTGTTTTTTCATTTCAATGAAATCAATGTGTTTTTTTTTTTTTCTGTTTACACAGCCATGTGACAGATCGGATATTGGCCGCATTTGAGCAAAAGATCCGATTCGTGTCACATTTAACCGGCAGTGCAAGTCCAGCCTTTGAAACAGTCAATTATGTTTCACACTGCAGGGGGCAAAGTATACAAATTCCTTCCTATCTTTCTTTAAGAGACATTGGGCCTCATGCAAGAAGCCATATAAGAACAAATTTTCTCTTATTTTTGTTTGTATCCCCGATTTTTTCTAATTTTGTTCTTACCCATTGATCTCTGGGATGCACCAATGTTTTCTTAGTTTTGCTTTTCTCTTAGGTTAGAGAAAATTTTACGAGTGGTCAAGACCACTCTTACTGAGATAAGAGAAAACAGAAAACTGTTATCTCTGTCTACAAATTGCTTGTCCAATGCACGGAACCACAAGTTTTAAAACCTAGACATTAAAAATGCATCATATAATCAAATTTTGATTGTTTTATGTTTTTGAGAAATTATATTGATTGCATTATTTAATTCTTGGGCTAAAGAGTTTGGCCAACAGATCCTAATTAGGACTAAGCTATAAACATAACGCGTTGCTGAATACCCCTCAGCCTGTGCACATCTATGGGTCACAGCAAGTTACCATACCAAATTTGACGGAGCTACGACCAATCGGTACTTTGTACTTGGCCGGACAAGATTTTCACGATGAAGGTCACAGCGCTGAGGTCAAAGGTCAAATCCAGCAAAAAACCTGAAGTTGCACATCTATGGGTCATAGTGAGTTACCATACCAAATTTGGTGAAGCTACAATCATTAGTTGCTGAGTCATGGACAGTGACTCATGGACAGACGACAGACCGACAGACAGACACACAGGTGACGACAATACCCCTCTGGCCAAAAGTTGGCCGAGGGGTAAAAACCCTTAGATACTTGCATACGTTCTGCCTCTGAATGATTCACCTATTGCAGTTGGACGCTTTGGCCATCCAGGCCTTGCGCAGAGAGCGCGTTTATAGACATCGCGTGGATCTGTTTTGCTGCGACAGATGAATGGCTACTCGTACCAAACGTGAAAGCAACCATACTTGAGCACGGAAAATTACTGTTATGTTTTACGGCTCTCTTGTTCTGACTAATGCAGCGGCGAAAAAATATCTCCATTCAAATGAAGAAATTCAATGCTTGCTCGAAATGTAGGCGGACGAAGACATACAATCACAACTGGATACTAATCGCAAAAACTCGGGAGATTTATGGAATAATTTGTGAGTAGTTACATTCGCGTGGTTATCACAGAATAATAGATCAGTGCTGTGACAAGCTAAAGAAAATGCAGCTGTGATATTTCCAAGTGCGATGCTAAACTCTGGCAGCTCAAGTTATAATTTATCTACATTTCTTATAACTTGAGCTGCCAGACTTTCACATCGCGTCCCGCGTCCCGTCAGGCAGCTCAAGTTATGAGATGGATAAATTTTTGTGGTATGAGGCAGTGGACAGCATAATCGGCCAAAAACGCAAGGGCGAGAGAATTCCGTGTGCAGCATCCACCAATATCGAATGTAATCAGAACATTTTCGGCTTACCTTGATGTTTGCGCACCCAGAGAAAGATTCGGATGTGTAAAAACATAAAGCATTCAGTCAAGAAAATTTCAAGTTCAATTTGTCGTGCTGCTATACGTGGTAATCCATATTAAAGATGACACACCGGGTTGCTAGAGCACGCGCAGTAAATGCATTCACGATATTAATATTCAACATTAATATTCTAAACCCCTTTCTCAATAATAAAACCCCCCGAAATATATTGGCGCCTCCTATTAAAATCATTCCCCATTTAAAACCACCTAGGTGCATACTGCAACGCGCTGTATCAGAATTTTCATATGTATGCAAGTTTACTCGGGTACTGTACGAAATTACTAGTGTGAAAGCTGACCAGCGGGGGGAGAGGATAGGGGGGATAAACGTACTGTGGCACTGTACGGAACAATCGTACCTAGTGTGAAAGCGACCTAGATTGCCACGAGCAGTCAGGTCTTTGCACACGGCACGTCACCTGCCCTTATATGGTGTTTAGAGGGTGTCATATATGCTAATTTAAACAACCGGCCATGCTTCCAATTTACGATCAAGTGAAATTCAACATTCAGCACCCGTGGGTAAGAGCAGATTTGGACGGTAAGAGCGTTTGGTGCATCCGGAGTTTATTTCCCTTATTTTTTCTCTTAGCAAAAAATAAAAGAAAATATAAGAGAAATTTAAGAGAATGTTGCTGCATGAAGCCCATTGTTTTTAAACCTTTTAATGATTTCCCCACCCATTTGTTGGCAAGTTGCCAATCCTCAGCCCATTTTTTTCTCTTGAAGGACTAGGCCTTCCGTGGGTGCTGCTTTAGTACCAAATCATGATTACAATGACCTGCTGATGTTATCAGCTTCAAATGACATCATTGGTCGACCTGCCTGTTTCGAACACTCCCCCAAATATGTCACGCTAATGTAAATATTAACAGCTAACCAGCTACCTAACGTAAGCTTAATGTTACGTGGTAAGTACAAGCAGCTAAACACTCTCGGTCGCAAGTATTTATTCACGAATGTTTGAAAGTTTACCTGGATGCTACATAGTATTTGCTGACTTCAGACGGTAACGTTAAATTCTAAAGAGTATATGACTTACTGTGAGATCTGATGGATTGCTATGTTTTCAGCGCGATGCCATAAAAGAAACACACAAAATGCTAAATAAAAAGGTAATGTCACACAGTTGCAAGTAACGTTAAATGTCGGAAACTCAAAACCTTTTTTGCTGGGTAAGTTCAGCCCAGTCTTAAAGTTAGCACTATTTCGATAACTTGAAAGCTAACGCACAGTGCAGTTAATAGCTGGCTAAGGCACTTAAATCATTCAATTCTGTTAAAACTGGGCTTCCACTTACAAGAATAGACTTACATTAGAGAACTACTTTGGACCTTAGTTCTCCACTGTGAAGTGGTTTCAGGGTGCCTGGCGCTTGAGCTTAAAAACTTCAACAATCAAGGATTTGCGATACATCACTACCTGGGGTCCTATGCCTGAGGTTTATGATACCGATTAATGAATTCTGGACCACTCCCAAGTAGAGGAGAGTATTGGGTGGGATTGCAGATAGGAGATCGGGCGGATAGGAGATCGGGGCAGGTGTGGTGTTGGACTTGGTCTGTGATTGTGCGGACGTTGGGTGCCTCTCGGGTGGCGAGACTCAGGGTGGGGCTCGCATCTCTTGTCGAAGTCTGTGTGGCACCCAAGCCCCCCGGGGTCCCAGGTGGTAGCTGTTTCTTGCTTCCTTCTTGGAGAGGGGAAGGGTGGGAGGGACGTAGAAATGAGACAAGCGGGGATTGTGGGAATGTAGGAGGTATATATAGGCGTAAGGACGAATAGGAAGGCGCATTGGGAGTGGCCCTGTTTATTAACCTATGTTATCGGGAACTCCCTTTAAAATATAACAGTAAAAATTAATACAATGACTTAGCAAAAAATAAATGAAAAGTTCCTGCTGCATTTTGCTGAAAAGTCAAATTTCAGTGTCCGGTTATAATGAACTCAGTGCAGTTTTTCCATAAACTGACCCCAAATAGTTGATTGTATACCGTTTTGTCTTCATACAATGTTATTATCACTTACCGTTATTGCACCATTGGCTTTGGCCTTGGTGCCCTACATTTTGGCCATGATATCTCAATTAATTAGGCTAGTGTTTATCAAAGGCCAAAGTTTCCTTGCTCCTGAAAATAACATAATTCCATGCCTGTTTCCGGGTGATTACTTAGCAGGTGTGAGATTGCCATTTTATGATTTGTTGTTATTGCCTGTATGAACAGTCTGGGCCAAGACCATGCTGATACTAATCGTTTCTCAACTCTCTCTCCCTCACACCCTTTACCCACCTGAGAAAAAAGAATTTTTTTGACAGCACTGTTTTCTTTTGCTCAGAAATACAGTGGTTCCTTGACTGTGCTGCTCAGCTTAAGTTGAAGGTACTTATACTCTCATAAACAATTCTGAAAATGCGAGGCATCTAAATGCTACACATTTGGTATTGTCTGGTTTTCATTACAGGTGATTGGAATTTAATAGTCATAGTAATTTTTTTTGGGTTACACGGTAAAAAAAAAAAAAAAAAAAGTTGACTCAACTTAAAAAAGTAAGGCAAGGAAAGTATTTTTGAGTTTGCCTGATGTCAAGTTCCAAGTTCTTTCAAATATCAGTTTGTGTAACTACTGGGACTTGAAGTTCAGCCAAAAAGGCTTAGCATCTGGTTGCCTTGCATATCTTAAGTTCAGTCAACTTTTTGTTTTTAACTTAGTTGAGTGTTACTCAGATATTCTGGTTAGAGAAATTGTACATAAAGAAATGAGTTGTGCGTTGAATGTTGGCGACAAAAGTAGACCCAAAATTGTGTTCATCTGGCTGACTGAAAACGCAAACGTGGTGCACTTAAATGTTTTGTGGAAACAGATTACCTCAAAAAATGGTTTGACTCAACTTAACAATCTTGTCTTCACAGCATTTAAAACTATGTATATGACTTTTCAAAATGTAAACCATGCTTTTTTAAGTACCATCCATACAACGCAATGAAGCTGACTTTTTAAGTTTCCACAAAATATTTTAGTGCACCACACTATCTGGGTTTGCAATGCTCCTTATGCCTGGTAGTTTTTCTTCGCTATTTCACCATGTGATTGGTTGTTGCATGTTGGGAATGGTCTGATGTAGATCTTTTTCAGATCATTTGCATGGAAATTGAAAGTGCTGAAACAAATTATAAATATCTCTTAGTATGTAGGTCTCCGCCGTATTCTTTTTCATTGCATCAATGTTGAGTTTGTCTGTTTGCTCAGCCATCCATTAGTCTTTAAGAAAAGGTTATTGGAAAACTATAAAACTATGGTTTATAATGAGTTCAGTCACAACAAATTTCTTTTGACTTAATGCATCAAACATGTATATGTACCACTGACAGTGCAATGCGACAGTAACCTTAGACTTGACTGAGATTCACAGACCCTACATATTATTGAGTTTGATATGGTGTAAAAGACATGAAGGATGCACGTTCCCATCATAGATTAAGCTCATCATGTGAGTAAGACCATAAACTGGGGCAATGTCAAATAATATTTTCGATTTTTCTGATGTTCAGTTACTGCTGCCTAATTTGCATGTTTGCCATACATCAGTGAGGATCGATTCAGACATTGGCTTGTGGACAGTGAATACATAAACACTAAAGCCAAACTGAGGATGGTCAATGTATCAGTTTATTCTGGGATTAGGGAATGAATATCTGCTGATATTCAGATATAAGCTTAGGTGAGTGTTTCTGTTAATGGCATTGTCAGGCTGGAGGATATTGCAACAAGTAAATAAAGTAACCATGAGCAACTACTTACGCTGTTCTTACAGCATTCCTACAATACTCTCGTACAGAAAATTTGGTATGCTTGGCATGGTAAACTATCATTATGAATGGCAGGTTCTGCCAGATCCAGCATTTTTTCTCGTATTTCATTCATCAGCCATCATTGAAAATAGATTTCAACCTTTCTGCCATTCTCGAGTGAAACCTTCTCTCCCAATGTCTGATTTCCTCCCAGATTGTGGTGAAAGATTTATTGCTGAGCAATAGAAAAAGTTCCTCCAGAAACAAACGGTACTCAACACTCTCAAAAATCGATTAGATCTTTGTGTTGGAAACGCTTCGTCTGGGGAAAAAAAGGAGATCCAAGTCAGCCTCATATCCAGCCGTTTAAAATGAGCTGAATAAACTATTCATCCAAGGGGCTGGTAAATCTTTACTGCAGACAAGTTTTGTGTGAATTTCAACCATCTCCATCAGCAATTTAATTGTCTTGATCTTTTGACTCAATCTGACCAAGGGCATTTTTCAGAGTACATTTAATATCTATTTAATAATAATAATATCTCTTAATTTAGCTTTCTGCAATCACATACAGTACACTCATACTACTGGCAAATTAATACTGTTGGTGCTGCTAGCATTTTGGATTGGTAGTCTGCTAACGAAGCTGCCAGTGCAGAATTTAATTGTGCAGATCAGCCACACTTTAGATGAAGTGTTGCTCATAAAGGCTTTATACAGCATGTATAATGCCTTCATAAATGAGACATAATGTCTTCATAAATCATACATAAGCAAATGTCATGCTTTGTAATGGGTGTAATAACACATCCTTTTTCAGCATGTGATGCCAGATATGACAATGACAATGTAACTTAGCTGACAATGTCACCCTTTATAGCATTTACCCACTAGCTAAGTGACATTGTCAGTTATATCACACACTGAAAAAATTGAGACTTTGGATCAAAGTAAAAAAATTGCGTCAACTTGTTACAGCTAATTTTTTTAGTTTTTCTCAATTGAAAAAATTTGACAAAGGTATTTTTTTTCAATTGAAAAAAACTAAAATTTTTTTACTTTGATCCGAAGTCTCAATTTTATCAGTGCATCTGGGATCACACGCTGAATAAGTATGTGTTATTTCATGCTTGTTAAAACCCTCAAGAACCGTTGGGCAACTTTTCAGCAAGAAAAAGATATGGGCTTTGTTCCATGGTGTGCTGTTTGGACTACTGCTGCTTCTCACATTGGCATTACCTGTTCGCCCCTGTTTGGCCGGAATAATCAACGGTGATGGACAACTGGTCAATCGTGGTGCACCGTTGACGGCTGGTTTCGGGGCAAACGTCGGTTCGCGGTTGATTGACGCTCCTACGTTGAGTTTCTGTCATAACCGGCTGGACTGTTTTACAATCTACTTTAATATCCAGCGGGATGGACGTGCCCGGTTGCCAGTGCAAATCACTGGTCCAGCAGATCGATTATCGGCTCTCCAGTTTCAGCACTTTAAATATTTTCAGTTCATGTTGCTCCTGCTCTCCGGAGACATTCAGCCAAACCCCGGACCAACAAATCCTGGAATATCGCATATTCTCGACGCAGTCATCTGCCCAACTGAGTGCGGGACTTCTCCGGTATCGGCGGCGGTGAGTGAACATAGACTTCCTCAGTCGGATTTTTCCCTGAATAGACTGAACTATGATACTATCGGACATGTTTTAACTGATAACCTTTCGCTGCGGGGATGTGGAGACCTTGACAGGCTCCCTGCCCTGCCTGCAGCATCTGTTACAAACTCTGCTGTGCGCCGTAACCCAGCGGCGAGGAAGCAAAGGATATTTAAAACTTTTCAAACTGTTAATCATGCGAAAGTTTTATGGGACCCTGTAGAGCCTGCAAATGTCAAAATTGCCCACAAATGTCAAAATACCCGCAAATGTCATAACACGTCAACTGCAAATGTCATAATACCCGCAAATGTCATAACACATCAACCGCAAATGTCATAATACCCGCAAATGTCGTAACATGTCAACTGCAAATGTCAAAATACGCGCAAATGTCATAACACTTCAACCACAAATGTCAAAATCTGATTAACCGCAAATGTCATAACACGTTGACCACAAATGTCAAAATTTCCATTTTAACCGCAAATGTCAAAACGTGTCAACCACAAATGTCAAAACTCATTACTGGCATTATAATAATGAGGAAAATGAAGTAATGAAAGAAAACGAGTTAAAATACACTGAAATCAAGTCATATGTATGTGTATCTGTGTCTTGCGTGTAAATACACACACACACACACACACACACACGTATACATACATATAATAATCTGTCTGTTTAGAGCCACAAGGGCGTTATCGCTTATCAAGGATTTTTCGTTGAGAACCAGAAGGGTGCTATCGCTGTACATATTTAACAAACTAATTAAAATGAAATAAAATAAGAAAAAAATTTGTGGTTGATTTCTACATTTGCTTGTTCTATATACAGTTTTTTTTTTTAACGAATGGGTGCCCCAACGAAACCCTTCGTAGCAGTAAATTCAAATGTAATTTAACTGTGGCAAAATGATTACACGATTATTGTGTACATTATGCATTGATCAAATCACAAGAAATCAATTCATGTGAACGTTGAGTTCTTTGGTGCATTACTTTTGACTCAATATTTTACCAAATGTTTACTTTGTTTTGTGAAATGTTTGTTTTGTTTTTCAATGAATAAAATGCGCCATGTTAAATTCATAACTGCTTGGACTACATGTTTATTCTGCGTCGTGTTTTTAATTGCATACGGGGTACATATAGTGTACTTTTGTGCTATCTTTGATTATCACTATTTTGAGTGAAAGGGTGAAACACGAACAGGATTTAGACATTTAATTTTACCGCAACCATTAGGTAATATTATTCATCATTAAAGACTGTATGAATAAATATAAATATTACTTTCAAAATCAAGTTATATGAAGCGCCCTCTTGCATGTGAACGAACACGAATAAAGAAAAGAAAAAGTAAAGTAAAAGAAAGATATCCCCCTTTGTTTAAATAGGAAGGCCAAAATACGGACGGTGGAAACGTGATGAACTTGACTCTGATATTGATGATCATGAGGATGATTATGATGATGATATGACGGCCAAGTTGAAAATAAGGATTAGCCCGAGGCCGAAGTTGACAAAGTCGTGATCAGACCTAATGCATATGCGTCACTTTCAGCTAAGGTGTAACAAAGTGTCACACTGAGGTAAAATTATTAATTTCTTAAATCCTTAATTTTTTCAAAGTTTTTTGAAAGTTGAACTTCCTACAAATGGCAAAATGGCATACACAATATAGTTTCTCGAACATGTTTTGAAAAAATTTTGTTAAAGATTTGAGCAATTTGCGCATTATAGTTTGACAGACTTCTGTTGGTATTTTCTGCTGGTATTCTCCAGTTAGCCCTATTATCAGGCAAGGAATAGCTTCCTTTAGGTGCCTTAGTGCTCATTAATTCATAGAAATAGCAAGTACAGCTAGAAGTGGATGCAATAGGCCTACTCAATCCCACTCAGCCGTGGCGGTTCGTCGGCTGTAACAAAGGGAAGCCAAAACCTCGCCCTTCGAAAACTTAATGACTTAAACCTGTAGCTGTTTACTTTTCTTGATCAGCAGTCGCTCAGACGAATTGGTAGAGGGAGAGTCAAATTTATTTTCGATAGCATCGTTAGACATAGCACCACAAAATTATGAGGGGTTTTCTTTCGCACATAAATGACGACGCAAATTATCAATATGTCTTTATAAATTATTTTGCGAGGCTTCTGTCGCAAGACGCCACAAGAATCCGTTTTCTACAATCTTAATATAGAAGTAAAGAATGCGATGTTGCACAGCTTATTGCTTAATGAGCCTCACTAATCAATTTGCGAATCTATGCCGTTTCACCAGCTACTACACCAGCTGATCAAGAAATGTAAACTTTGAAAGGTTTAAGTCATTAAGCTTTGAAGGGCGAGCTTTTGGCTTCCCTTTGTTACAGCCGACGAACCGCCACGGCTTTCAGTGTCAAAAGTGTGTGAGGGCTGACTCCTGGATCAGTTCACATTGTCAATTATCAATGTGACTTTTTGTCCAAATTCTTGGTAAGTACGGCTATAGGCAATGACATAGGCAATGACATAAATCATATCACATTTATGGAGTACAATATATAGGCAGAGACCAGATACTAACACCCAAAAACCAACTTCACCATAATACGTTGGTGGCTTGTGCGCGTTTTTTTTGACAGACGATTCTAATCTGCGGGTGAAGTGTTTAGTTCAACCAGAACATTTTCAGACTAGGCTTAAGAAATGCAACGTACACAAAAACAGGACTAGTTCTAACCTGAAGAGCCCAATCATTGATACACTGGAGACCTTGTTAGCAAAAATCCAGTTGGATACCCAGTGGCTCCAACCACCAGTCATCTGATCAATCAACAGCGTTTACCACGACTCATATCAGCAGTTTACCAAAAAACCAATGTTTTTATAAACCTTGTTCAAACATGTAACATGCATCAACAGTAAAGCAACAATAAACAAGAATGCCCAACTGGGCAACTTTTCCGAAATGACCTCAGCTAGAGCCAAACCATTTATAAAATCTGACATTTCAGGCGCATTTCTTTATCATGAATGACCACCAAAGACTGTTCTTGTCTCTCTTTATAAAACTTTTCTTTTTATCTAATCATTGGACAAATCTATATTTGTGTATGCAACCAATTAAGTCAATTAGTCAAGGTAATTGATAAAAATAAAACCCTGCATACACACCGACTCTCCAGGACCGGAATTACTTGTGCTGGAGGTCGGATTGCTTGTGAATATTCAATAACTGATCCGGGTGTGCCATCTAGTGATACAATATTGTAACTGCGTACATAAATTTGCAGCTCCATGTCCGCTGGCGGGCACATCCGCACAAAGATACCCTGCCGAGCACCGTTGTTCTTCTCGAACACGGCAAATCCAGATAATCCTTAAATAATGAATTACATTCATATTTAATTTGTAACGAGTAACGAGGTGGCCTGTGTCAAAGTAAATAAATAAAAGTATGCTTTTTATCTTTGAAATGTAGTAGAGTAAAAGTAAAAAGTTCGGTTTAAAAAAGAACTCAGGTAAAGTACAAATCGTCGGGGATTTTGTGGCATAAATTATGCACGTTATTTATTTATTTATTTGTTTGTTTTTGAGAGATAGGGCTAGCTTCATTTTCAAACTTCAGTATTTAAAACACGGAACACTGTTTCGCCGAAAAACGGTTTCTTAGCTTCTGTTTATCTGAATACAACCACTGCTAGTTTTATAGACATCTCGTGGGGGACTACCCATTAATGTTTGACAGACGCACTAACGCGCGCAAGCATAACTTCGTCCCATGAATAACAAAAGGTCGCAAGTGACATTCCTGATGAAACCAGGAATGTCACTTGCGACTTTTTGTTATTCATGGACGACTTTTGAGTTGTTCCCCCCCCCCCAATTTACTGGGGATATGGAATACTTTCTTCTATATGTGACAATAGTTCTGATAATATATTTTAGGATGGGCCAATGTTTATTGCCACTGGGCCCTAACAGATAAAATTAATAGTAGGTAAACTATGAAGGCTATGTGGGCATGTGACGCTTGACACTGCTTAAAACGTGGTCCATCTGGATATTTATTTAAATTTTTTTAATTTAATTTCTGAAAAATCTTTACAATTTATTTCATTTAACTTTTTTCTACTTCATTATTTTTTCTCATTATAAATGTAAGCAATGAGTTTTGACATTTGTGGTAGACACGTTTTGACATTTGCGGTTTAAATGGAAATTTTGACATTTGCGGTCGACGTGTTATGACATTTGCGGTTAATCAGATTTTGACCTTTGCGGTTGAAGCGTTACGACATTTGCGGGTATTTTGACATTTGCGGTTGACGTGTTATGACATTTGTGGGTATTATGACATTTGCGGTTGACGTGTTATGACATTTGCGGGTATTATGACATTTGCAGCTGACGTGTTAAGACATTTGCGGGCATTTTGACATTAGTGGGCAATTTTGACATTTGCGGGCTCTAAAGACCCAAAGCTAAAACCGAAGGGGCTTTTTGGTGGACATTTCAATATCAGAAGCATCTCAGCAAAAAGTAGTCAATTAATACATCTTTTGTCTGATTCCAATCTTGACTTTCTCAGTATAACTGAAACGTGGTTAAAAGAAACAACTCCTGCAGGTGTTTTCACGGTGCCCGGATATAAATGTTTTAGACGCGATAGATCCGATGGGAGGGGTGGAGGGGTGCTTTTTTATGTGAAGGATAGCATTAAATGTGAACGTGTGGTTTTCAAAGCGGGTAAGATGTTAGAATATGTAGGGCTAAGTATAATTTTATCCCAACAAATGTCATTTACCATCTTAGGTGTCTATAAGCCCCCTTCTGCAGGTGATACGTTCTTTGATCAGCTTACCGAAGTTTTAAAGGAGTGCAATCCGAACAAAGAATTAATTTTTATGGGTGATTTTAATGTGAACTGGGAGGATAAAACTAAGAGAATGATCACTGATAAGATCCATCTAGATCAATTAGTGAAAGGTCTGACTAGGATCGCTAAATTCTCCAGGTCTCAAATCGATTTATTGTTTACTAATAAATCAGAAAGGATAACCAAAACTTATAATTTAATCACTGATTTATCAGATCATAACTTAACTCTATTTGCTAGAAAACTGACAAAACATAGATTTAGGAACACGCCAATTAAGACAAGAATGTTACGGTGCATACCTAAAGTTAAGCAAGAAGAATTTTCTCGGGAAATTAACAGCTTGAATTGGGACGATGTTTTGATATCTGATGATCTAGACTATGGCTGTAACACACTCTCCAATAGAATTAATTCTGTTAGGGAGAGATTTACTATGCCGCTTCGGCGCAAATCCAAAAATAAAAATAATTTACCTTGGTTCAACAAAGATTTGTGGGAGCTCATGAGGTCTAGAGATACGGCGCTAAAGGAAGCAATTAAAACCAGAAGAAACACGGATATTTTGATTTATAAAGGTTTAAGGAACAAAGTTGTTCAGCAGCTTAGACTGGCTAAATCTCGTTTTTACCTTAACATATTGGCTGAGGCAAGAGGTAACAGTAAAATAATTTGGAAAAATATTGATAATCTCATAAGGAAGGACGCAAAGCTTTTAGATTTTAAACTTAAGGTACAGGGAGAATTAATTGAAGATCCACTTGCTGTCGCTTCTGTCTTGAATACATTTTAAAGATTTTTTTTTTGGGAATTTTCCCTTTATTCGATAGTTATACAGTGTAGAGAGACAGGAAAGTTGGGGAGAAGAATGGGGGAAGACATGCAGCAAATGACCCAAGCCGGATTCGAACCCAGGTCGCTGCAGGAAGGACACAGCCTTTATGGTACGCGCACTTAGACCGATGAGCCACCGGGGTGCCCCTTGAATACTTTTTTATTGAATCCATAAATGAGCTGGGAGAAAACAAAAATACAAAAATGAAATTAGATACTGTTCCTATTGTTGCTACCGAATAGGCGTTTGAGCTTGGAGAGACTAATGAGACACAGGTAAACAAAATCATTAGCTCTTTTAAAGGCTCTTAATGTGGAGATGCGCTCCAATTTGATCACATATTTATTAAATCATACAAAGATATTCTATCTCCCCTCATTGCTCATTTAATAAATTTGTCTTTTAAGCATAGCACCTTCCCAGACGATTGGAAACGTGCCATTGTTACACCTATTTTTAAATCTGGAGACCACCTTGAAGTCAGTAATTATAGACCAATAAGTATATTGCCAGTATTCTCAAAGGTTGCTGAGAAAGTTGTTATTGGACAACTGACAGCATTTCTTAACTCCAGCTCTTTAGGCTTGCATCCCCTGCAGTTTGGCTTTAGGGCTTAGCATAGTACTGAAACCGCTACCTTGCACCTAATAGAGCAAATTAAATCAAGGCTCGATAATGGAGGAGTAGTTGGTGCTGTGTTTTTAGACCTGCGTAGAGCATTCGATACCGTCAATCATGATATCTTACAGTCCAAACTCTCTAAATTTAATTTCTCCTCTGGAGCACTGCAATGGATGTCTTCATATTTATCTAATAGGATGCAATTTTTCAAAGTCGTAGACGTGATGTCTAGTTATCTGACATGCACAATGGGTGTACTGCAAGGGTCAGTGTTAGGTCCCCTATTATTTTGTCTTTTTTTTTTGCCAAGCTAAACACTGTGCTGGAAAAGATCTCACATTGGCTTGATCAATCATGTCTTAGTCTAAATGTTAATAAGACAAAATGCATGTTTTTTTCTAAAACTCTGGTACAGCCTCCCAATGTTAATATTCTTATTAAAGGTGAAAGGATTGAAATAGTAACTGATTTTAAATATCTTGGTGTGATGCTGGATCCAATTTTGTATTTCAAGAAACATATTAAAAAAATATCTGAAACTATAAGGTATAACTTGGCAAATTTTAGATATATAAGAAATTGTCTATCTTTGGATGCAGCCAAGATATTTATGCACGCTTTGATCTTTTTGCATTTCTCTTACTGCATTACATGTTGGGGGCAGGCAGGTGAAACAGCCATAAGACCTCTTGAGTCCTTATATAAACGAACTCTTAAAACCTTGGACAAGAAGCCATTCCAGTTCCACCACTGTAATGTAGTGGAGAAATACAACTTATTCAGCTTTGAAAATTTTAGATTGTTTTCAAATTTGTGTCTGGCCTACAAAATTTTAAATGGTTTGGCTCCCCCTCCACTCTGTGACTTTGTTTATTCTCGCTCACTAAATTCTATTAGATCCTCAAGAATATAACATACATACCATAACATAACATAACATAACATAACATGAATGGCGAGAACAGGCCGTTCAGCCCAACTAGGCTCGCCAGTTTCTTTATACTATTGTGAATATATCCCTTCAGACACTCAATGACTCAATGGTATCTAGCTTTAAGTCAAGCCTACTCTTGAAAACCCCCAAGGTCTCTGCCTCAACAATATGGTCAGGTAAGCTATTCCACATCAAAATTACTCTTTGGGTGAAGAAATATTTCTGAATATCAGTGCTAAATTTACCTTTGGTCAACTTCCATTTGTGACCCCGAGTTCTACTAACAACACTTGGTCGAAGGAATCCTACATAATGCACTTTTTTAATCCCTTTAACATATTTAAAGACCTCAACCAAATCACCCCTTAGTCTCCTTTTCCTAAGACTAAAGAAATTAAGGATCTTCAGCCTCATCTCATAGCTTTCATGTTTTATACCATACCTCCATATCCTCCATACATGACTGTATATACCATTTCGTTGCTCTGCATTTGGGCAATCAGCTTTCTCGGTAAAAGCTGCTAAACAGTGGAACACTCTGCCTATCAATGTGAGGTGTTGAAGCTCTTTTAAAATGTTCAAATCAAGCTTAAAATGTCTGCTAAAAGCTGAACAGCTCTGTACTCACTAACCTTCAACTTTACTATATAGAATCCTGATTTTTTTTAAATTCATTTGACAAACATACTTTTGTTATGTGCTATTGTGCGTATCTTTGTGTTAAGTGTGTGCTTTTTTTTAAATTCATTAATTTATTTATTTAATTAAATTTAATTTTTAATTTTAATTTAATTTAAATTTTATTTAGTCTGTACTGTTTGTTGTATGTTTTTTTTTTTTTTTTGGACCTGCCGAGGGACTACAGATGCAAATTAGCTTGAAGCTATAATTTGGTACGGTGCATCAAATTGTGACATTTATGTTTAAACTGTACATGGTCCCTTGTAAATGAAAAGAATAAATAAATAAATAAATAAAGTGTTGTACAGGACAGAAGTGACAAACAGGTGCTCGTTATGCAGGGGACAAGTCCATAACACAAAGTCAACAGTAGTCCATCTAGAAAATAACAAATGAAAACTTTACATTTTCCTGACAAGGTAATAAAGCAAAATAAATACATTTACACAATATATTTTTATGCAAGTGTGTGACCAATTTTAAAGCTGAAGACCAGGAGCGTGTTTCCCAAAAGGGTAGCAATTAACATAGTTCGTCCATTCACAAGCTGTGGTTCTAACTATGTAAGTTAGCATCTGTGCCATCGGGAAACGCCCCCCAGGTCGGTTGCCTTGTCCTGAATGACAGCGACTCTTTTCTACAGTTAATCTTTTAGAGTCTGGTTTGTGGACAGCATCAGCGACCACTCCAAGCCGCTGCGCTACATTTGCCGCTGTGTAACTTCATCATCTCCGCTGTTTCGAGCAGATAATTGGCATGTTCCTAGTCTTCTGTAGTTAGATGGACTGGTACAGTCATATGTCCAAATGTCTGTAGTGAAGCTTATGGCAGAGTTTTTAAGAGCCATTCCACGAGAGATTGACATGTGGTGCGCAGTTGACCCCCCTGGAATTGAATGAAACTTGGCATGTAGGTTGATACGGGTGTCTCACGGAAAAAGCCAAATTTTTAGGTCCATATCTTACTTTGCCTGCCGGTAGCGCCACTTGGAAGCCATTAAAGTGGCTCAGTTTTGCTGTCAACACCACATTTTACATCAACGATCATGACTTAAGGATACACAGTACCAAATAGGTTACACTTTTATCATGACCTTAGACACTTCAAGCCAGGATAGACATCAGCACCACATCAGCGCCAAACTGGGTAACTACATTATTGAGCCAGAATTATTTGAGAAATAACAGTAAAAATTGAAAATGGGAATGGGAATAAAATAATATCCCAGATATATACCAATCTAGAATGCTTTATTATGTGTTTACTCACAACAAGACTATTATTTTCAGTGAATAGTACCTTGGTATCTTGCTGGGTTAGTGCAATGGACGGCCGGAAAGATGGTCGAAATTGATTTTGGTGCATGTTTGTAGTATATTTTCTCAGTAACCCAGATATGTACTGTGGTGGTAAATGCCATTTGTTGTGCTTTTGGAACTCTGTTTTCAGGAATACCAAGCATTTCTTTGGTAGTATCTACACTTTCAAGCTAGACAGAGCCAAAGTTGGAGAAAAACTCAAAACGGACCATTTCATAGCAGATTGTGCCTGTGTTTAGGTGGCATTATTTTGTTTACCCAGCAAGATAGAGATCTGAAATTCTCTGTGGATACACAGTTCCTTTGGGGTACATTACATCATTTGTAAAATCTCAATGGTAGTATTTTCAGTGTAGTTGACATTCAACATCAAAAGTTGGAAAATTTCACCCTCAGGGGGCGCTGTTTGCTGAATACAAGTACTAGCTATCCCCAGCAATGTACCAAAGAATTTTTTTTTTAAATTGTGATGCACACAGCTAGTTCTCTGAGAAAATGAAGTTTGGTTTGGTACTATGCTGAGTAAATAGCTTTCTGACGAAAGGCGGCGCTTTAAAGAGCTAATGTTCTCCCGATCTAATATTCCATATTCCCAGACATATACCAAAGTTCTGCCTTTTGAAATATATGAAGTACATGCACAGTTATACATAAAATTTGTAATCTCTTTGGCATAAAACTCTATTGGTTGTAAACTGGTGGTGATTGTGAGCGTTACAAACACACAATACATGTGTTTTTACCAAGTACAGCCCAGTTAGAAATGTACAGCAAGTTATAAAACATGACCAGTCCAAAAATAAAAAAAGTAAATGCCAAAAAACAACTAATGTAAAAGGAGTATCACCATTAGTATGTATACAGACATGCATCAACAGTATACGTACACTTGTATAAAATAACAGTCCATGATTTGAACTCTGAAAAAGAATCTTAGTCACGCAACCGTGTACATGAAGACAAAATGTTTAGTACAAAAGTTAAGTTTTATACTTTTCATGTTATCCAAAGTGAAATGACGTCAACCCAGCATGTGACTTGCTCTATCCCTCAGTCTGTTTTTGGAATTGGATGGTGCGTGCCAGAGGTGCTCTTTGGCCTTGGCCCTGAGCAGCTATCCAAGGCCTTCTTTGTTCGATCTGGGTCGATGTTACCCTTGGAGCCAGTCGAGCCCTAGGCAAGCCCTACTACACTAGATCCTGGGTCTCTACAGGGCGGTTTACGGCCCGTTGATAGTGAGCTTGTCTGTCTCTGAATTAAAGAGCTGGCTTCAGCCTATATGGCACAATAGTTGCGTCAACACCCACAGCTTGGTATGCACAGAAATGGGAAGTCTGAAAAAGAAACCCTGCCCTCCCACCCAGTGGGCATCCCGTAGGCAAGACATCTTGGGCTGGTGTTAGGAATGAGGGCATGCAAGTTACCACTACAAACAAACTGCCCTTATCTTGGCAGGCTGCTGCTTGCTTACCACGAACTCTGCGGTCTTTTTCAGGACAACCACTCACTCGACACGACTGCTGTGCCCTTTTTCTTACCTAAGCACCCTGCCCTTGGAAAATTCTAGAATTAACACTGAAGCCTGCTCACTAATTCTAATAGCAAAGGAAAAATGCTAAGCATTTGTTATTTTCTGAAAACGCACCAACACTACAAAACTGTACACCGTACTGACTACTGGTAAGATTCTTGCATGTTGACACAATGCTACAATCACCATCAGCACTCATTTACAATTTACAACCAACCCAACTTTATACCAAAGCGATTACAAATTTTAGGTATAACTATGCATGTTCTTCATAAATGTCAAAAGACAGAATTTTTTTTATATGTCTGGGAATATGGAATATTAGGTCAGTAGAAGTTTAGCTTCTTAGAGCGCCACCTTTGGTCAGATAGCTATCCCTCCAGCATAGTGCCAAGCTAAACTCTTCATTTTCAGAGAAAACTAGTTGTGTGTATCGCAATTCAAAAACAATTTCTTTGGTACATTGCTGGGGATAGCTAGTATTTGCATCCAACCTACAGCGCCCCCTGGGGGTGAAAATTTTCAACTTTTGATGTTGAATATCATCTACACTGAAATACTACCACTGATATTTTACAAATTCTGTAATGTACCCCAAAGGGACTATGTACCCAGAGAACTTTAGATTTGCTGTCTTGCTGGGTAAACAAAATAATGCCACCTAAACATAGGCACAATCTGCTATGAAATGGTCCGTTTTGAGTTTTCCTCCAACTTTGGCTCTGTCTAGCTTAAAATTGTAGATAATACGAAAGAAATGCTTGGTATTCCTGAAAATAGAGTTCCAAAAGCACAACAAATGGCATCTTCCCCCACAGTACATATCTGGGTTACTGAGAAAATATACTGCAAACATGCACCAAAATCAATTTCGACCATCTTTCCAGCCATCCACTGCACTAACCCAGCAAGATACCAAGGAACTATTCACTGAAAATGATAGTCTTGTTGTGAGTAAACACATAATAAAGCATTCTAGATTGGTATATGTCTGGCATATTATTTTATTCCCATTTCCATTTTCAATTTTTATTGTTTTTTTTTAAATTATTCTGGCCCAATAACGTAGTTACCTAGCTTGGCGCTGATGTGGTACTGATGTCTAACCGGACTTGAAGTGTCAAAGGTCATGATAAAAGTGTAACATATTTGGTACTGCGTATCCTTAAGTCATGATAGTTCATATAAAATGTGGTGCCAACAGCAAAACTGAGCCACTTTAGTGGCTTCCAGGTGGCGCTACCGGCAGGCAAAGTGAGATACGGACCTAAAAATTTGGCTTTTTCCGTGAGACAAGCGTATCTATCTATGTGCCAAGTTTCATTCAATTCCAGGGGGGTCAACTCCTCAACTTCTTCAAAATGTGCCATTTTCTCACGGAATGGCTCTTAATAAAATCACAATGAATTTCTCTCACTGCTGTGTATTTTTAGTTAGCTCCTCAACGATTTTTTTTTTTTTTTCGATTTGGAATTGTGTGCCTTAACTCTTACTTGTCCATAAAATGTGTAAAACCTTCACACTGCATACAGTATTCACTGGCCTTATGTCCACTGCAATGATGTCATAAGTGCATCCGTTTGCCAATTTCGTTTCTCCTCTTCTTGAGCAAAGGAGATTTTTTTCATTACCAGCTCCAGGGTTCGTGGCTTGTTGTCGCAGGCACAGTCTGGTGCAGGCAATGTTCCATAGCACTCATATAGTTAACTATTAACATATGTTAATTGTTAATTTTATTTCACTACTCCTATGTGGAGTTAGCCTATTTGTTTATCAGTCTTGTCATTTCAGATGCTAGCAAGTTAACCATCAGCCTAATGGATGACATAATCTTGTTTGAACTTGAAGCTGCTGTAAGTGATTTTTTTGTTTTTAAAAAAGTGTTAAACAGCTCTACATTCCAACAGAGATCATTTATGTAGAGTATCTGGTCAATAACACAGGTCTCTCAGTCACTGTCCTCTGCAGTAAAATAACATATAAAATTATGGAGTCACCGACTGCCTCTATCCAATCAGGTGAGAGAACACCATAAAAACGCGTTTCTCTCTGCTTGTGAACATGCAGAGCTGAATCTGTGTTGTTAGTGCGCCATCTACCAGAAAAATCAATAGCAGTAATGCAATAGCAGAACAGATGAAGCTTCCGATCCTAGCGCTACGGGAGACGGCGTACACAATTAAACAGCCAAAGCGCCAAAGAATGGTAGAGGAACAAATAGAATTAAGGGAAAAAACATGAGACGACCAAGAGCTGTATTTATATTGGTGCCGCTTTCAATGGGGAAAACTGAAGGAATCAAAGGGTTTAAAAAGCGATGCACAGCTAGCCTTGCTGCCACTGGACAGGTAAGCTTTGTTTTACTTGGTTGTAGTTATGCAGTTTTATCAGTCTTGGATAGTCCTGTTGGTGGTTTTCAATCTTTGTTAATACTGGTGTGAAGTGTAAAGGGGGACCAAAAAGCATTTTAATTGGACGCAGTGAAAATGTGGTTTCTGACAAGCTAAATGCCAACAAATATAAAGTGAAGCAGAATAATTGGTTAGATAAAAATATGTTGTGAATTTAGAAAGTTATTACATCCATCTTTTTTTGAGAAATTTTGGCTGTCGGACTTCACAATGATCTAGAGTTAAAGGAAATTAAAAGTTTGCATTAAAATTATATGGCTGCTATAAGGATTTGTCTCTGAGCACCAATATTGTCCACAGAGAACAAGGATTGTGGACTGGACTCAGGTACGGAGATGGATCTGGTAGTAATTATGCCTCCGCAGCACAGCAGGAAGGCACAGCAAGACACAGTACAAAGAACACGGAATCAAGGTTCCGGGATAATTAGTGATACATGCGAATGCGGGACATAAGTCTAAACAAGACTAGAAACACGGAATCGAGGTTCCGGGATAGAACATAAATAGTAACCGTGCGGAAGTTAACGTTAGTGATACACACGAATGCAAGAGATAAGTCTAAACAAGACTAGAGAGTAAACACAGGCTTGAGACGCTTACGCAGTCTACGAGACTTCGCCCTGAGTGAGTGCAAAAGTCTCTAGGAACACTATTGCTTGCACACATGGGGAACAGCTGTAGGTAATGAGTGTGGACCGAAGAATGTGGTCCGGGTCTTAATAGGTTGCCGTTTAAAGACGCCGAGGGCATGGTGTTATAATAGCCTACTTATAATAGTCTAATACAATTAGACTGGTTTAATTAGTATTACAATGTAGCTAAATCTTCATCTCCAATTGTGCAGAAAAAACTGGTTTACACAGAATGAATTACTGATGCAGTTTGATGCATACTGTATTCGAGTCTAAATTTAGAATTCGAAAGTTAACGTCAGAATCGATGGTTCAATATTTTGAAGCATTTGGCACAGCCCTACAAAAGACCGCCTCGGATTTATTCACACATCTGAGATACCCATGAATGATGGCAGCCAACACTATGGGACTGAATGTGACAAATTTTTTGCGCCGCCATTTTTGTAAAATATTGCTGTGGCAATATTGGCCGTTTTTCTTTATATTGTCACTTTTGAAGTGGCTTGGTGGCTATGCTTATTGCCAGTGAAGAATTATTTCAAACACTTAACGTGGTATGTTACACTTCTTAATTGTGCACACTGTTATGTCCCAAACCAGGAATTAAGTCCGGGGGGCACAGTACAATCCAATTGATGGGTTTATTGATAGTAATATGGTAAACAGTGGGACAAACCCCAGATGAGAATAGCTCAGTTCAGTTCAGACGTTATGGATGAAGTAGTGAAAGCATTGCCAATCTCCAGCCAGTGGCTTTCCGAGATGACTGCCAGGTGGACCGCATACTTCGCCAGAGGCAAACTCTCTGAAGGCAGGATGGAGTAGCTTAGAAGGAAAGCGGTCCCAATCCTAATGACCATAGAAGGATTGGGAGCTTGTTCCATATTATCAAATAAGGAGGGAAACTTCCGTAAATACCTATCATTAAAGATTACGCTTTACTTTCAAAGCAGGAAGAGTTTTACTAGTAACTAAATGCTGACTGGTTCTAAGGGCATGTAGCAAATTACAACTTGCAACCTGCAACTCGCAACTCAAAAGAAGGGGTATAAATACATCTAGTACACTAATGGTGTGTCGTTTGTGAACGATTCGTTCCTTTTGAACAAATTTTTTGGTGATCGAGAGGAACTAACTCACCTAGACAGTTGTCCCTTTCGTCCAGCTATCCGTAAATAAAGTTGAGAACTTTTTATTTGCAAAAACTGCAGCAACACTTCATATTTATCTCCTTAGTTGTGCCAAGTCATTAAAAATATGCAACTTACCATTAGCTAACTGCAGTAGTAACCATATTATACACCAGGAATACACTCTTTTCCAGAATAAGCCGGTGTGGGTGCAGGCTTTCATTCTAACCATGCAGTTTCACACCTGATTCCACTAATCAAGGGTCTATGGCAAAACCTTTAAGGGTTGATCAGTAGAATCAGGTGTATGACTGGTTGGTTGGTTGGAATGAAAGCCTGCACCCACACTGGCTCATTCTGGAAAAGAGTGAGTATCCCTGTTTTACACTCAGGTGTCCTGTAGCTGTCGGTTTGTAACCTAAACCATCATTTCAGTGAACATGTCCACGAAGAGGTGGGCTGGACATGTGTAGTAGTTTGGTGAATGACTCCAAGAAACTGGAGCTGGAAATGTGCAACAGTTCGGTGAATGACTCCACAAAACAAATCCAAGGAACTGGACCTGTCTTGCTACCCAGTTCCAGTTCAGTGAACGAGTCTAGGATCTGGTTGTCTTAATGGGATTGCTGCAGCGCTTCATCTCTTTTTCCCTAGAATGTCTTTGTATTGTGTGGCAAATGTGCCCAAAATATTTTGCTAGGCATTGCATCCATTACTAAAAAAACTGTTATTGGTGACAGCCCTGACTACTCAATGTGAAAGAGAGTGGCTATCTGGAGGTCATGCTATACAAACAGGAGTTGTGAAATAGCATCGCTAATTCTAATCGACCCCCACCTACAGCAAATGAACCTGCTTTTTTATTATCATTAAAAATATAACACAGCGTAGTTTTCTTTAAAAGGCTATTACTTCCCATTTGCAGCACTTTAAAAACACATCAGAAAGCATGGTTGATGGATTTGAAGGAGTTGTCCAAGCTACTAAAAAACATTTTGTATGCATAAGGAAACTTGCATGCAACTGTACGGGAATAAAATAACCATTAGGCCAATGTTCTTGAAGTTGTCTGCTTTTTATTCTACTAAGATTCCATTTTAGAGGGGAAATTAGCCTGTGTAATGGAAGAGTTGCACTGGATGCAGCAACGCCTTGTGTAAGTCACGTGATTCCCGAAGGTAACCCAGAAAGTTGGCTTTTCCAACAAGCAAGAAAACAACGGGAATGAAGTTTGACTCCACTGGAGCAGATTTAATTTCAATAAAACAAGCAAATAAACAAAATATCAAATACTAAGATGAAGTAAAAAGAGGAAACACCCCAGTAATTATTTACATAAAAAACATGCTTCTCTTGCTCCATAAGATCGCATTGTGGCGCCCCTGCCCCAACAGTCTGCGCCACTTGGGTGGGGAACCCCGGAGGGGGCTGCCCCACGCGACCACACAAGCGCTACCCCTTGGGGGAAGTGTGGGAAGGCGTATATTTCCCCAGGGAAGTGACGGGCCGTTCAGCACCCTGGAGAGCGGCAGCTCTCCCTGTCAGGCTAGACCACTCTACCTGACCTTCAGCACCTCGGACAGGGCACGTGAGTGGAATGTAACTGACGCACCTGTACCTTTTTCCCTCTGATGAGCCAGGAGAGAATATAAGGCGCAGTCACTGCCCCAGCAGACAGAATGCGTGCCTGAGCTGGAGGAGAAGGAGCAACCTGAGCAAGGCGGTATAGTGGACAAACTCGGCTTGGGCAGGACTGAGAAGAAAGGGCGCTGGCCTGGACAGGCGGCCACGGCAACCACGACAGCCGCCTGTTCCAAGCTGACTCTGGCCTCAGGAGTGCCTGGAGCCCCCAAAGACGCGAGCACTGCACCTCAGCAACCCTCACCTAACTACCTGTTCTTCTTTCTCCCCCCAACAGAGGCAACAGGAAGGAGAAGAGAAAGGGAGACCCCGACCTAATACCCCGGAACCGGGAGGAACCTTAAGTTTGATTTTTGCCAGAACGGCCCTTTTCTTTATCCCGTTTCCCCAACCCCCAACCAGAGGCAGACGAAAGCCTTAATAAAACCTGTGATTCTGGGTGGGGAACCCCGAGGGGCCATAATTGGTGGAGAATGCGGGCAGTGACCGATGCTCCGCGGGGCTAAAGAACCAATACTGCTGTAAGAGAATTTTTCCGCTGTTTCCCCACTCTCTCTGCAATAGCCCCAGTGCATGGAAGCTGCACCCCCAGGGGAGCAGGGGAGGAGGAGGCGACTAAAAGCACCTAGCCTGGCCGAGATGCAAGAAGCGGGAGAGGAGGCCCACGGAACCCTGATGCAAGCCGCCATACACGAGCTGACCCAATCCCAGCGGGCCCTACAGGAAGCGGTGACAGAGCTCTGCCGCCTGGCCCCACGCGACAGAGGGAGACGAGCCCCCCAAGAAATTTTGACGAAATTGACTGGTGATGATGACGTTGAGGCCTTCCTACAGGTGTTCGAGCGCACCGCGCAGCAAGAAGAATGGCCGGCTGCTGACTGGGCAGGCATCCTAGCCCCTTTCCTAACGGGGGAGGCCCAACAAGCCTACCGGGACTTGACCCATGCTGACGCCTATGACTACGTCAAGGTCAAGAAGGCCATTCTAGCTCGCTATGGGTTCAGCTTACCCGCCAGAGCACAACGGTACCACCAATGGTCCTACGACCCTTCCCGGCCTGCCCGGGCCCAAGTTGCCGCGCTAACCCGAGTGACTAAGAGCTGGCTGATTGAGGGAGAGGGTCCACCCCTAGTAGAGAGGATTGTGCTGGATCGGTGCACCCGTGCCCTACCACATGAGGCCAAGCGGTACGTCGCTCAGGTGGGGCCCTCATCCGTGGAACTCCTGGTAGCCCTGCTCGAGAACCATCAGGTCACCCAGGAGATGCTCCGACAGGGCCGAGCTGAGCCCCAGCGACGAATGCCGATGGGGCCCCAATCTGTGTGCCGCCCACCGGCCCGCACAGGCCCAACTCGCCGGAGCGGAGCCGAGGCTGGGCGACCTCAGCCTGCCTGGAGATGCTACAACTGTGGAGAGGAGGGACACCTAGCACGGAACTGCCCAAGCAGGGATGAGCCCATGCCCACAGCCAGCGCCTCAAGTGGCCCCCGCCTCCCCTGTTTGTACCTGACCACCTGTTGGGCCCACCAGGGCACCGAGGCCCCCCGACTACTTGTACGAGTAGAGGGACAGGACACCGAAGCGGTTCTCGACTCGGGCAGCGCAATAACCCTTGTGCAACCGGACTTTGCGGGGCGAAAAAGGGGCGAAGAGATTGCGGTGGCTTGTGTCCATGGGGACACCCGAAAATACCCCACAACGTGCGCGGAACTAGTCACCCCTCGAGGGACCTGCTCCATGGAAGCTGGGGTGGTGCCCAACCTACCCGTGCCGGTGCTGATGGGAAGGGATTGCCCACTGTTCCAGGCCTATTGGGAGGAGGGTCCACGACCCCTAAAGGAGAGGAGACCCCGACAGCCACGGCGGGACAGCTGCCAGACCCCCCAAGCAGTTTGGGCAGTGACGTCGGGCACGAGTGACAGTGAGGCACTGACTCAAGGGAGGGGCCCCCGGGTGATACCTCCGCCTAACAGCGAAACCGTCACTGCAACAGAGCAAGAACCCGGAGGAGCCCCGTGTAGAGGGAGAGCAGTCAGCCTGACCTTCTCGGACGGACCACGGGAGTCGAGTGAGATGGAGGAAGCGCCCACCCGCTTTGGCACAGCCCAACTACAAGACCCGAGTTCGCCCAAGCCTGGAGAGACGCTGTCGACATCGATGGGGTGCCACAAGAGGGGTGAGTACTCCGGCTTACCCATACTTCAGGGTGAAGGACAACCTGCTGTATCGTGTCTGTGAGATACAGGGAGAGGAAGTGGAGCAGCTGCTTGTCCCCCAACCCTTTGTCTCCCGGGTGCTCTACCTGGGACACACGCACCTGTTAGGAGCACATCTCGGGACTGAGAAGACCTACCAAAGGATTCTGAGAAGGTTCTACTGGCCAGGTGTGAAAAAGGCTGTGGAGGACTACTGCCGACACTGCGCTGAATGCCAGCTCCACAGTCCCAAGGTAAACCTCCGAAACCCACTAATCCCCTTGCCTATCATTGATGTCCCATTTAGGAGGATAGCGATGGATATCCTGGGACCTCTTCCCAAGTCAAGCCGGGTCATCGGTATATCCTCGCTCATTATGGACTATGCGACCCGACACCCGAAGCCATCCCGCTCAGAACTGCGACTGAAAGGCGGTGGCCAAGGAGCTGTTCCTGTTGTTCAGCCGAGTGGGGATAGCAGAAGAGGTTCTGACTGACCAGGGGACGTGCTTCATGTCAGGGGTGCTTAAGGAAATGTGCAAGTTGCTGCGTGTGACCCAGCTGCAAACCTCCGTCTACCACCCCCAGACTGATGGCCTTGTAGAGAGGTTCAATAAGACCCTCAAAGCTATGATGCGGAAGATGATCGACACCGATGGTAAGGACTGGGACCAGCTCTTACCCTATCTGCTTTTTTCCATCAGAGAGGTACCTCAAAGTACGACGGGGTTCGCCCCATTCGAGCTGCTCTACGGCCGGCGCCCCAGGGGGTTACTGGACCTAGCGAAGGAGGCCTGGGAGCAGCAACCGTCCCGGAACCGCAGCTTAATCGAACACGTGGAACAAATGGACCGGAGGATGGCTCAGATCTGGCCAATGATGAGGGCCCATATGCAGCAAGTGCAAAGGGAGCAGGCACGATTGTACAATCGTGGAGCCCAGGTAAGAGAATTTAACCCAGGTGACAAAGTAATGGTTCTCGTCCCCACCAGTGAGTGCAAATTCTTAGCCAAATGGAATGGGCCATACGAAGTGGTGGAACGCACTGGACCTGTAAACTATCGGGTGAGGCAACCAGGTCGGCGACATGGCCTCCAAATCTACCACATAAATCTGCTGAAGAGGTGGCACGAGCCGCCCCCGGCTCCAACCCAGTCCCTCACCGCCCAGTGCCCCACACCAGGGACCCCTGACGTGAGGATTGGGGAGCAACTGACCCAGCGACAGAAGCAAGCCCTCCGAGAGCTGGTAGACCGGAATCGAGATGTCTTCTCGGTGACGCCCGGCCGTACACACCTGATCTCCCATGACATCGTCACGGAGCCGGGGAGGACGATAAAACTACGGCCGTACCGAATACCCGAAGCCCGCCGAGACGCCATCCAGGAGGAGGTACAGAAGATGCTCGCCCTCGGCGTCATCGAAAAAAGCCGGAGCGCCTGGTCAAGTCCCGTGGTGCTGGTTCCCAAACCGGATGGGAGCTGGCGCTTCTGTAATGATTTCAGACGGCTGAACAACATCTCCCTATGTGATGCATACCCGATGCCACGGGTGGACGAACTAATTGAGCGACTGGGACCTGCCCGCTTCCTTAGCACCCTGGACCTGACGCGGGGCTACTGGCAGGTACCACTAACCCCCCAAGCCAAGGAGAAGACAGCCTTTGCGACCCCCAGTGGCCTCTACCAATACACAGTTCTACCCTTTGGGGGTACACGGGCCCCAGCGACGTTCCGGCGCTTGATGGACCAGATATTGCGGCCACACCGGCGTATCGGCGCCTACCTGGATGACATCATTATCCACAGTGTCGACTGGGACAGTCATGTGGCTCGAGTTGAAGCGGTGCTGACGTCGCTGAGGGAGGCTGGCTTGACAGCCAACCCTGCAAAGTGCCGTCTTGGCTTGGAGGAAGTAGCCTATCTGGGCCACACCGTTGGAAGGGGGCAAGTGAAACCCCAGCTAACCAAGATTGATAGCATCGCCACCTGGCCCCTACCCAGCAACAAGAAGCAGGTGAGAATGTTCCTGGGCCTGGTGGGATATTACAGACAGTTTATTGCTAACTTTGCAGAACGCGCAGCCCCCTCTACATGAGCTCACGAAGAAGGACCAGCCCAACAGAGTGCAGTGGAACTCAGCCGCCACCGCAGCCTTCCAGGACTTACGCACCGCCCTGGGGAAAGAACCGGTACTAACCACCCCTGACTTCCAGAAACCCTTTGTGCTGCAGACCGACGATCGGCGGAGGGCCTCGGAGCAGTCCTATCGCAGGTCCAGGATGGGGTAGAACACCCGGTGATGTACCTCAGCCGTAGACTTCTCAAGCATTAAAAGAACTACGCCACAGTGGAAAAAGAGTGCCTCGCCATCAAGTGGGCGGTGAGTAAACTGCAGTACTACCTGCTTGATCGGGAATTCTTGTTGGTAACTGATCATGCCCCCCTTAAGTGGATGTACCTTAACCGTAACAGCAATGCCCGTGTAACCCGGTGGTTTCTGGAGCTACAGCCCTACAGGTTCAAAGTGGAACACCGTGCGGGGAAACTACACCAGAACGCTGATGTGATGTCCAGGAGGGAAGGCTGCCTATGGGCAGACGCTCCCACCCGGGGCTGGGAGCTGAGGGGGAGGGTATGTGGCGCCCCTGCCCCAACAGTCTGCGCCACTTGGGTGGGGGAACCCCGGAGGGGCTGCCCCACGCCGACCACACAAGCGCTACCCCTTGGGGAAGTGTGGGAAGGCGATATTTCCCCAGGGAAGTGACGGGCCGTTCAGCACCCTGGAGAGCGGCAGCTCTCCCTGTCAGGCTAGACCACTCTACCTGACCTTCAGCACCTCGGACAGGGCACGTGAGTGGAATGTAACTGACGACCTGTACCTTTTTTTTCCCTCTGATGAGCCAGGAGAGAATATAAGGCGCAGTCACTGCCCCAGCAGACAGAATGCGTGCCTGAGCTGGAGGAGAAGGAGCAACCTGAGCAAGGCGGTATAGTGGACAAACTCGGCTTGGGCAGGACTGAGAAGAAAGGGCGCTGGCCTGGACAGGCGGCCACGGCAACCACGACAGCCGCCTGTTCCAAGCTGACTCTGGCCTCAGGAGTGCCTGGAGCCCCCAAAGACGCGAGCACTGCACCTCAGCAACCCTCACCTAACTACCTGTTCTTCTTTCTCCCCCCAACAGAGGCAACAGGAAGGAGAAGAGAAAGGGAGACCCCCGACCTAATACCCCGAACCGGGAGGAACCTTAAGTTTGATTTTGCCAGAACGGCCCTTTTCTTTATCCCGTTTCCCCCAACCCCCAACCAGAGGCAGACGAAAGCCTTAATAAAACCTGTGATTCTGGGTGGGGAACCCCGAGGGGCCACAGCATGTATAACCGGAAAATAACATGCATGGAGACTGATAGATCAAGTCTCAATATAACACGGACAAATTGGGCTTACAATAGCTAGTGCAGATTACCCACGAACAGTTTTTTATAACAAAATATCAAAGGTAAGAAAAAATTTTTGTTAATCCCTGTACAATGTAAAGTGTATGCCGGCTGTTCTTTAAGTGTGGTGTCGGTTTAAAATGACATGGCTTATATCATTGAATTCTGTGGACTTTCCTCTGTCATTTGATGTATCATTTGTATGCATAGCACAAATTTAGTAGAAACGCTAGCGATCGAGCACTGATATTATTTTTGTCCTATTTTTTGCTACATGCTTATTTGCTTGCTTGGTGCTTGAATTGTGTTCGGCTTAGGTAAAAATGGTCATCATGTGCTTTTCGCCGAGTTTATTCCCTAGTGGATATGCCGTATGACGATGTTGCTATAAGGAATCATACTGTAGTTTTCATATTGATTGCACGCGGTACTGGGGCCGTTCGGGCTTAAGAGGTTATAATGTAACCTTTTCAACTAATTTCTTTGAATCTTTATCTTGACTTTGAAAAAAAGTTTTCATTGCAACAAAACCGTTGACCTACTTGTAAAGTTCTGATTCGTGAAGCAGCTTTCCTCGAAGTGCTCCGAACAAAGAACTGAATACTTGGTAGGTTTGTAAGGCTTTCCACAAGAAATTCTTCTCAGTTTGACAAGCCATTGTTTCAAAAGAGTGTCCTTATTTAATGGAAATTGATGGACACTTACTTTGCCATATTTCCCTGACGATTTAACTGCATTGTTATTGATACAACCAATAGCAGCAGAAGACTTTCCCATTTTCACAATGCTGCGATCACCCTTTTTGTGTACATTTTGCTTCAGGGATTACGTGACCACATACGGATGTTGCAACAAGCTCATTCTAAACTCATCCCCATCATACACCTCGTCTTGGCCAATAATAAAAAATAAAAACTGTGTTTTAAATTCTATAGCCCAAATAGCACTGTGCTAGTCAGAAGTATATTGTATGGAAGTGCGGGATATTTTTATTATGGCGGTGGCATAGGCTACTAATTAGCCTAAGAATTTACGGAAGCCTTCAGGCATTTGAAGGTGCAAGTTTGCAAGCTGAATGGTTGGTTATTGGAGCTAGTATTCAAGTTCAGAAAATTTCAAGAAAGTAGCTTATAAGCCCAGTCATTAAATTGGGCAATGCGTCTTTTTTAAACATCTGAACGACAGGATAACATGTGCTTGGCTAGGATGGCAACCGCAGGAGAACATCAGCATAAAAAGCCAATTTTTTTTTTTTTGAGCAATTTTTACGATGAGTTTAAAGATTATGTGCATAATATGACCTCCCTGCAATTTTACGGAAAATTCACAATTCATCCCAAACAAGTATCCCATCTGGACTATGAAAATGTCAAGATCTACAAGCCTCCAAATTCTACACGCGATAAAGCCCTGTCCTTCCTTCAAGTGAAACCTATATAGAAGTAGGGGACACTTTTATTAAGGCAACAACATATTAGTCACAAATTCACAGACGCATATTAATTCATCAGAAGGCTACCAACGAACTGCAGGCGAACAGTTCAGTAAATTGCAGTGCGTTATCACCAGCTGCATTCATATTGTGAACTAAGTCTGTGCTTGGCTACTTCGACAGCAAAAGATAATACGAACAAACAGCATTTTTCGGGAACTAGTCAAAGAAACACGTTGATTTCTCTCAGCAGCCATCTTAATATTCCTGTCTCTGCTGGTCTCGTTTGCTTATAACTGGAGTTGCTGGTCTTCTTTGCTTACAACTGGAGAGTGGAGTCAGACTGGTCAGTTGTTGCTACATTCTATGGTCTGAATCTGTTGCTGCATGGCTCCTGTACTCGTTCACTGGTCAGAGTGAAAGAACTGGTGAACAGATCTGTGAACAAATCCTCTTAAAAAACTGAGTCAAAGTATCCGTGTCCCTGAAAGGAATTGTAAGGCCCACCACGAACGCCAACTAGAGGTAGGATTAATATGAAACAAAGCACAGCCGGGATTATGGGTGCACGCAAGACATAAACCATAATAGAGAAGCAAGTTGCTGAATGGGAGGAGACACAGAGCGCATTCACACGAGGGTTGTGACAATCCACAAATTTCAGTGTTCTCACCAGGATTTTTTTGCAGCGTAGGGGTGATGACGGTCCGGGGGCTGCCTAGGCCCCCTGCGGGGTCCAGGGGTAGTGCCCCTGTGGGGGACCCCAGGGAGCAAAGCCGCCCGGAAGGTTTGGCATTTTAGCACATGTGGAGGTGTTATTTTTCAATTTTTAGTGTCCCGATTAATGATATCTTGGCAGTTAATAACCTCTTGCACAGGGCCTTGACACAATATTCAAGTTCAAGGAAACTCACAGCAAGAGAACTTAACTTCACAAACCTCTTCTGTATGGCTGGCAATCAGTTTTCTCTACCCTTCCCCCACCCTCTGTTCTTCTCACTGTTTCTAGAGTCAGGCAAGTCAATTCTGAGATATTGTCCTTCCATCTTTTTCTTTGCCTACCAAGTTTTTTTTGGAAACAAGGAACCTATTCTAAGTGTGATCTGGTCTGAAGGCCTGCAAGTGCGACCAATAATATTGAATGCAAGACAGAGTTGCCGAAAGCCCACTGAACTTTATTCTTTTGAAGAGTTCAAACAAGGGTAACACTTTATTTTGATGGTCCCTCTGTAGATGCTCAACAAACAGGAAATAACGTGTCAACAACATAAAGGTTGACTTTCAACAAAGGATGATTTGTAGACAGTTCAAATACTATAAATAAACACATCATCACATCGTCTACTAAGTGTCTTACACGCGACCTTAATCCTTATGTTGACGATCTACAGTATGATGCTAATAGATGCTCAAGAAACTTTAACTTGAGTATCAGCAGATGATCAGGTTAATACTTGGAGACGCTCAATAGACTATCAACAGTTCATCAACTGATGATCAGGTTAATATACGATGTGACGCCTGTAGATGTGCAACTGATTATGAATTACGTTCCAGCAGATGATTAGGTGAACATTCAGGGGAACAATCAACTGACCATCAACAAAATATGAATAGATAATCAGGCAAATGTGGTGCCTGTATCAACATTCATCCATAGTGAGCAATTTATCAGTATTTGCTAGTGAAGTCAGTACTTGATGATGCAACACTCACAATCAAAAAATTGTCAATAGATGATCAGGTAAATACACAGGGTTATGTTTGTACATGCTCCGCTGATATCAATAACATGTTGACTGATACTTTAATGAAAGTTTCTTGAGCGTCTCTTAACATTTCAATGTAGATTGTCAACATTAATATTAAGGTTATGTCTAAGATAGTCAGTAGATAGTATGATGATGTTTTTGTTCACACTATTGATCTGTCTAGAAATCAACCTTTGTTGAGCGTCAACCGTTATGTCGCTAACATGCTATTTCTTGTCTATTGAGCATCTACCAAGGACCATCAAAATAAAGTGTTACCGGAAATTATGTCTGACTGACTATTCACCAAATCAAATGGTGAACCCAAAGTATTACTATTACAAATTGTGACAAATGTAAAACTTCACTAATGCCCTTTTATCTTTACATCATTACCTGTTGTAACATTTTGCTAAAGTCTTACATTCAGGCGCCAGGGCAAAATACGCTGCAATATTTCCACGCTTGGATGCTGACATGTTACCAAAAAAATCACCAATAAAATACACTTAGCCCCTGCCCTACGCCTTCTGCAGGCCGCGCGGAACGTGAAAAAAGTTCACAAACTGTACCGATGTAATGTTGTGGCAAAGTTCCGAAAACGTAATCAAATCTCTCTGCAGAAAGTTTGCCGTTGACTGACTGACACAGCATAGATCAAATGTGACCCTGTCTGTGAAAACCCAGGGAAAGTCGGTTTTTGGCAATGTACAGTTTTTTTAAGCAGTCGTTCTACATCACGTAAGGAATATTCTGTAAAAAAAATTTAACCACTATCTCTAATATTGACCGAGGTGGCCTGACGTGTCTTCAAACTAGGCTAGTTAGCTTCACAAGACGTTCATCTATAAAAGTTATAGATTATAGATTATTATGTCAGAAATTATTTCTGACATTTCCAAGGTGCTACGATGCAATCCATGGAGAAGTCCTCGCAACTCCTCTGCCATACAACAACCGTCTTTACAATTGTGCGCTTTGATGTTATCGTCTACATTCATTTTCAATGGTAGAAAAGACGCTCCTAAACTGAATGACAATCAAATTATCGGGTGTTTATCCGCCAAAGGTAAATTAAAAGCTGATTGAAACCATAGTTGAAACAGTCTTGTGAAAACCAACTTCTGGTATTTCTCCATCAAAAAATGTAAATGTTGTGTCAACAAATTCATTAATTTTAATATGTATGATGTTAGAAATTAATTTTTGAACACTTTATTTCAAAAAGTTACCAAGGGTTGGCTCACGTACAGCCAAGGCGCGTGTCTGGCGCATGACTTTGCATTTTTGGGCCGCTACGTTCATTGAAAGACAGCGTAGCAGCCCCAGTGACAGCGTAACGGCCCAAATGGGCAGCGCTGGCGAGAACACTGCATTCAGGTAGGAAAACACACTGTGTGTGCACCCGGTTTTCTCTGATAAAAGGAAAGTGGCAGATTCACGTGAAAATTAATTTATTCTTAATGGGGAATCCTGCTTCATTTTTGAAAAATGGATCATTTCCAGCATCTGTTCTTTAGCTGGGTCATGCAAAGCTGTCTTGAACATCAGCAGCAGGGACTGTTTGGAATATCGGGCAGTACTGAATACGCCACTTCCTCACAAGGAGCAATTCCTGCAGGACTCTTGTTCGCTGTTTAAGAGGCTGCATTCTTGCTTTTCTGTACCATTGTATGCAATTCTGTTTTAAGCCACAGGCACGTTTGAACTCTACCACTCCTATTAGCGATGCACTAGTGAATGCAACAATTTCGTGTCCTCTGTCTAAGGGGTATTCTGATTGGATTTTAACGCTGGTTTGGGGGGAGGGAGACGGATTTAGTTTTTACACTTTCTGATCATACGTCGGGTAAACTGATTTATTTACTTTGGAGGTGGGTTTGCCTGTATTCTGATGATTTTTGGAAGTTACCAGATAGTCCTTCATGGAAGCAGAAAAATTTGTTGCTTGCAGGGTCGCACTTTGCCATTTGCAGCTCCAGTCATTGGTAGAAAAGATACAACAAATTGGAAAGCTTTTTGACTGGCTGATAGCTGTTATTCCTTCATCTTTCTTTGACTGGTGATCTTACACCAAAGAAAAGTTTCAGGTCTCTGGTCCAGAGGCTCATTGTCCATGTTCAGCAAAGTGATTGTAAATTGAGGTAAAGTATGTTGCTGACAGCAATAGCTAAATGAATCCAGTGGCCCTGACCCTGACACTTTTTCCCACTTCCATGCAGACAAGAAGATACTCTCAATGCTCTCTCTCTCTCTCGCCTCTCTTGCACACTGAAACAAACACACAGATGCATGCAAGCTGTACTCCCACATGCCATGGCTTCTTCATTTAATTTCAGAACCCTGTTGAGCCACCTTAGCTTCTTTTGTCGATTCCTCATATTGAAATTTCAGTTGTATTTCTCAGACGTGAACCAAATTTGAGGTATTGTATGTCATCTGCAACCAAAAAAGAGTACGTATTGTGCATGGAGACCTGAACTTACTCATTTGTAACTAATTTTCTTGGCAGGTGATGCATAGGTACCCTGGACTTTCGAGAGCGTACATGATCTATAGAGATCTGGAGAGCCCATAGTTAAGGAGCGGGAGCCTGGCTCTACATGGACCTTAAGCAGGGTCTTTAGTCACGACTGTCACTCCGTGGGTTTGTGGCTCTCCGTCATGATCAAACTCACGTTGCTTTCCTGGCACATAAATAAATAAACCCAGAGAACTGGAAAACAGATGGCCATCACATTCAGCTTGATAAGGCACCAGCAGTCATTCATAATTTGAATCATAAGGTTTCACATTTTCTGGAAAGCATTGTTTTTTGAACTGAGATTGTAACCACCATACTGAAGAGAGGATATTTTCCCTTAAATGCATTCCTCAAGTCTTTAACTACCTTTAGCAACCTCAGGTATGCACACACCCTATTATTCTCCAGACAATTTCTCTTCAAAATTTTCAGAATTGAAAGTAGAAAGGCTATGTTTATTATAGCTAACTGTATGTTCTGAAAGTTATTATTTTAATGTGTTCAGTCCGCATAACATCAGACCCATATGCAACATTTGGCAAAATACCCATGTGTTTAAGGGTAGCCACAAACCTTAGCATTGCTAGAAGAACATGAAAAAAGGAGATCTGACAGTGCAGGAGATTATTCACTTTGGAACAGAACTGCATTTATTCTCAATGAGACTGCATTAAATCACAGTAGAGCCTGAGTTAGCTCTCAGATGTGATGTAAATGCTCGGTTCTCCTCAGCAGTGTATTTGTCCTTGTGATATTACTGTGCATGAGTAAAACCAAGAGCACAAATTCAACCATATGCCAGTGCACACTAACACCAATAATGTACGGCATGTGGGTTTCAGGCAGCATCAAATAAAGAAACTGTAGTTCACTGATGGATTCCTGGAGAGCCATTACCGCTGTACATGGCACATTACTTTAACAAGAATGGCCAAAATAAAGAGATCTATGGCGCATGGGGCATTCATTTCAATGCCGTGTGTGCGTCATTGTGGTTTGCTTCAAAAGCTTAATCCTAGCTGCCGCAATAAAGAATATTTGTTAACACTTAATAGACTGTGATATTACAGTAATTGCTTAGACAGTGAAATGCATGATAATGCTCTCGCCCAGCTGCCCTGATAGAGCGCTGTTTGCTCTAAGAACAATCTCATCTGTGCTTCCATGACGTCATGACACAAGATGACATGAGTAAATGTCATCCTCCCGGTTGCATCCCTTTGACCTCTCCGGGTCTTGTTTATCTGAATCAAAGATTGCTAATTGGAGCTTCTGGGCAATGACTCAACTTCTTCTTCTACTTCTTTTTTTGAAATGTCAGACTAAATATCTACACTGCATTCAAAATGACAAATTCCAACATCCAAAACTAAAATGTAATTCAAAAGCACAAAAATACAAAATGTTCCACGTAGCGTTACAAATCCAGTTATGTACGTCAGATCTCATTTTCCTTAACTAAAGATGATTTAATTATGATTAGCTATTTTTGCACAGTTGCATCATTAACTTAATGTTTTCCGCAAGGGGTTTGACTGATGCTTGACAACTCCGTATATCAGAGAACTTTTTACTTGTAGTTACTCAGAGAACAAAACAGAAAACAGAACTAGCACTTTGAACAGGACAGGTGTCCTTCAGTGACGTGTCCACAGTGATTAACATTGACACAATTTATTCTCCTGGTGAAGATTTGGTCTACCCTCCATCCCACAGAGGTCAGACACCCCATGCTCTGTGTTTATCGACTCTGAATGCCTACGTTTTGACAAAGATGGACCCAGGTGTTGCTAGCTAGTTCGTAGTGCTATGCCCAGGTCAAGCACCCTGTGCATGCAAAAACCTTCAGACACACTCACCATTTTTGCTTCAGATGGAGGCAAAAAATGACCACAAATAATAGTGGCTGGCACGGCCATCTCTCAGTCAGTGGGGCAATAATCTCTGCAATAACTTGGACCAGGTTGTATTGGAGTAATGCTTTTCCGCACAGCAGAAAGAAGGCCATGAATCAGATTTGTTCCCGGAGTCTGCCGTCTCACTCAGCTGTCCAACATGAGGCCCTTGATTCATATAGCATTTTATTACAGGCCCTTTTTAGGCAGCTTTTCAGAGAAAAGGAAAAGCTCACGGGAGCTTCAAATGCCAAATTCAACTGACGGGGTGCAAAATTACGATTACGAAGGCATTGTAGCGGAGGAACCTTGCTGGTTTTTTTGTCTTTTCTTTTCTTGTGGCTCTTGTGAGCTTAGATTGGAATGAAGTGGTTATGAGGTGTGGGGAGATGCAAGGTTTTTCATACCTGTCCTCTGTCAAGTAAACAATGGGCCTTTTAAATTTCCAATCGCGATGAACGTATCAGACAATGCGACGCAGCAAAAGCAATATTTGGGGCGGGAAATGAGAATGAAATTAATGGGCTGTCACACCTCTCTTCTGTTTCTGCCCATGTCTACTGGCTGTGGCGGCTGTTTTGCCTCAGACTTAGCGCATGCATAATTCAGTGCGCGTGTGAATTCTCCCCCTGCCTTATCAGCCGAGAATGCGGCAAAATCTGTTGTTTATCCGCAGAAAGAGAGATGTGGCATTTTTTCTGAGCTCAGTGCTTCCTGATTATTTTTTTAGGTTTTTTTTTTTTTTTTTGCTGTTAACTTGTGCTTTTTAAAGGCTTTTTTGTTGTTTGAACCAAGAAAATACTACTGCACGGATGGACTTTGTCATACTGCCCATATGGTGTCTTGTTTTGATTATTCATCGCAGGGAAAAATAGGTTATGGGCTGCAACCTCAGGCAGAGCACCACAGGTGTAGCACAGAGAGCACAACCACACTGAAATTAGCAATATAAATCAGAGTTGCAAAGTAGTAGATATTGTTGCAGCTAGCCTCACAAACCACTGCCATTGATTAAATTGACTACTGCAAACCGCTGGTATGGTTACAGGTGATATTGCTATCAGTAGCATATGGTCGAATCGCCTTCTTTAGGGGTTCAGTATCTGAATGGTTTGAGGGAGTCTTTTGTTTAGCTAGGGAGTGGTGTAGGACGTTCTTATGCTCTGTGTACTACTGTAGCTCAGACGTAATGCAATAACTGATTTTTTTTTTTTTTTCCCAGGGTAGAATGACCACTGTGGGTTCATTGGACCTTATACATGTTTTATGGGGCTTAATTGACAGGCATTTGCTCACTGAGTTGACATTTTTTACTCTGATGAACAATTTGCGGGATTTCAAGGGGATTTGAGGAGTGGGGGATGCCTATTTTCAGTTAATGATTTTTTTTTTTTGTTCTGTGCAATATGAGAGACAAAATGTCAAGACTCTCTCTCTATTAAAAAGCACAGAAATGGCACATTCTCAGGGTGACCCGCAATTCAGGAGAATATTAAACTGGGACCTAAATGATCATAACACATTGGGTTAATATCCTGTATTCTAGATACCCTTTCTTAAAGATCCATACTGTATGCGGGTGTTGTGCTGAGGTGCCAAGCTTTTCTGTTATTTTCTGTGTGTAAGAGAATGTACTGGAAAGAGGTTGTAACAAAAATAACTGTGTATTTGCCACATCACATGACAAACAAGAATGCACCGCATTCTCGAACATCTGTTGTTCTCTGAAAGGCTGAGCAACCTGGGGTTTAGTGCCATTATTAAAACAGGCCACCGTGATATGTACTGTTTAGTTTAATCTCTCTGGGGGTAGGCTTTTATTTCTTTTAAATTGTCCCTTCAACTCCTACAGTGAGTACTGTAACCCAGCAAACAGAGACACCTTTTTTTCCTGTACTGTAGCACTTTGAAAATATACAATGAAAACGAGGTGAAGACTGTCTGCTTTAATCTAAGAGTGTTTTCATCCATATAAGATGAACCGTTTAGAGATGACAGCACCATTTGTACTTAGTTCCCCCATTTCTGGGCACATCAAAGGATATTAGGCTGTTTAACATAATGTAGAATAAAGTAATCATTTTTAATATTTGGTCACATACCTGCATACAATGACCACTTGATGTCTATGATGCATAGACATCACCAGACACTGGGTATCTTCCCTGGTGGGGCTCTGCCTGTCTTTTACTGCAGTCATCTTCAGTTTCCTGCTAGTTTAGGGCATATTTTGTTTCCAGTCTCCTATTCAGCATTTACGATGCAAGTTCAATTGGATTCAGTTCTCATGGTTGACTCATTCAACAGAACTAAAATAACTAAAAAATGTGTCACTGTCAGAGTCCCAAAATTGTCACATTTGTCCTGCATCTTGCACGGCAAAAGCAGCGTCCAATATTTCAATGAGTAGTCCAAATGTCTTTTATTTTATTTAAAAATTTGAATCTGTATTTCCCAACATCTCCCCCAATGACAACCCCTCATTGAAAAAATACTATAACTTGGGAGAGGCGATTTGTTTGAAAGAAAATAAATAAATAAATAAATGTGCCGTTTCGCGATAGCTGTCATCATTTTCTACTAGGCTGAAAAGAGAGACAGAGCAGTCGTCTGCCTGACAAAATGAAAGAAAAAGCTAGAAAAAATGGACAATATGGAGCGAGCAGAGGCTTCTCAACAGGGAACGGGTTGCATTTCACAAAAGCTTAGTTGTTAACTATGGTAGCAACTTACATAGTTCGTCCATTCGCTCTCTATGGTTCCAACAATGTAAGTTAGTATCTGTGATTTTGGGAAATGCACTCTAGGACAAGATTTATGTACATAATTCAAACCCAGTACTGGTTTTGCCTAATTAGTGTTGTTAGGATTATATGATGAGCATTTTTTAAGCCACCAGTGATTGAGGCCAGCAGGTTCATATCCAACACGCTGCAAACAGGCATACTGTCTGTATTTACCTTACCTAATAATACCTCATTTCCACGCCTCTTACGAGTCCTGCTGTGTCCCCCAATTGTGGGTCTACTGTCCTGCAGAAGATTAATTAACAGGCCTGAGGGTACAACACAGCTCACCTTAGCCTTCTGGCTGCTGTCTCTTGCCACTCATTCTTCCTTTGTGCGATGCGGCATAGTGACAAAATGGTGTTTGCTAGCCGCTGATACAGAGTAAGCCTGCCATTTGTGGCTGCTGCTGTCATTCTTTCAAGGCAACCTGTGCTAGAGGCAGAGATATCATTTGCACATCTGGCCTCTATCAGGATATGTGAGATACAGACGTCTCTAACTCAGACGATTATCAACCAGTACAGATTAAGGTATTCTACTTCAGAAAATATGAGATACAGACACTTGAGTTGACAAAATAGAACTTTTATCTTGAGAGACAGACCCAAGTTCAAGATTCGCTGTTATCATCCTCCTCAAAGGCAGTTTGTGTGAAAATGTGGATAAAATGAGTTGAGCCATGATTACATTTATTTGATTATATATTTCAAAGGCACGTCTTATCTAACAACTCAAGAACGCCTCTGTGGCAAGATTCTCTCTGAGCATATCAGAGGAGCAGCATCACCGAACAAGCAAGGCCAGGCAGAAAACCACAGAATAAATAAACAGCATGCTGAAAAACAAACTTGTACCTGACTAGTTTTGCTACCGAAGCGCAGTCTGCCAGCAGCAGCACATGTATTTGTAGGGATCAGTTGCTCAGTGCCAGGTGTAGACAGGTCCCAGAATATTGACAGTAGCTGGGAGGATGCCCACAGGACTAGCATTTATTTAGGATGCATATCAAATGGTTTCCTCTGCTTCCACTGAGATGACAGACTGAAAGCCCGTGAGACAGAATCAACACATCAATCGAACTGGTAATGCGGAAGATCACAGGGTGTATTTTGACGTCTGGATCCATGCAATGTAGGTCACCGCCATTTTCTTGAAGTGGCTGCTTGGAGTGAGAGGATGGGTGCACCTTCCTGTGTGGTGCCGAGGCATGAACACTCCACCGGGGACACTCTTCCCGCTCAGCCAATTCTTTATTCTTCTCTCTAACCATTTGCAGTTTTGTGTGATTCCCTTCATTGGTTTCGTCTTCATGAGTAACTGTAATTGTTGGCTTCTGTCCTTGCTGTTACTCCTGCACTCCTCTTGCACTTGTGACTGCTGTGTTTCAGCATACTGTGATGGCCTAGTTTTCACAGTGACATTAAAAACAGCTCAGTTTAGTCTGTTAACCCCGCGACCCGGCCCCGGACAAGCAGTGGAAAATGGATGGATGGATGGATGAAAACCAGTGCTGCCACCGTAATTAGTCACAAAGAATTTTCCATTGGCCTATTTCTTGTAATTCATGAGCATGGTGTATTGTTGTAGCAATAATTGAAGTGTAAGTCTGATAAGCTCTATATCTAAGTGTAACATGGAGTATTGCCTCACGTAGATTAATAGTTAGGTATTGATTAGGTGAGTTCCATAATTGCTCTGCAATAACCTCTGGGTAACACCTTAGTAAATGTACAGTAATCAAACAATCATAAGAATTTTAATGCAAAATGCACAAAATTTAGACAACTTAGGCCATTTTGCTTAAAGCTGCTGTGACTGATTTGGTCGTTTTCGTTGCTTCTTGTCCGAAGCCTATGTAAGCAGTCCCCGCCCCCCATCCCCAAGCCAGGCACAGGAACGCGCCTCAGTTTCTGACAGAGGCAGAGGAGAGTAGCGACTCAGTTACAATATAAGTACACTATAAACAGACACTCTCGGTAATTTTCGTGTGAAAGCAACACTGAAAACATGGACCAACGACACATTACATGCATGCAGAAACTTCGGTATGAATGGCTTTTTGAAGGTATTAGCTAAAACTAGCTAGTGTCCTATAGTCACACATGCTATCATTACAGGGCTAAACAAGCTGTAGTCGGCCACAGACGAAGACGGTTCATTTATAAACTGACATAAGCAGAATTAAAAACCACTAACACGACTATCCAAGACTGATAAATCTGCATAACTACAGTTTTAAGAGTAAAACAAAGCTTACCTGTCCAGTGGCAGCAAGGCTAGCTGTGCATCACTTTTTAAACCCTTTGATTCCTTCAGTTTTCCCCATTAAAAGCGGCATCGACATAAATACAGCTCTTGGCCATCTCACGTTTTTCCTCCTTAATTGTATTTGTTCCTCTACCGTTCTTTGGCACTTTGGCTGTTTAATTGTGTACGCCTTCTCCTGTAGCGCTGGGATCGGCAGCTTCATCTGTTCTGCTATTGCCAACAACACAGATTTTTCTTCGTCTTCTTCAAATGATTGTTCCAGCAGATGGCGCACTAACAAAACAGATTCAGCTCTGCGCATTCACAAGCAGAGAGAAATGCGTCTTTATGGCGTTCTCTCACCTGATTGGATAGAGGCAGTCGGTGACCCCAGAATTTCATATGCTGCTTTACTGCAGAAGACAGTGACTGAAAGACTTGTGTTATGGACCAGATACTCTAAATAAATGAACTCTGTTGGAATGTGGAGCTATTTAACACTTTTTTAAAAACAAAAACATCACTTAATGTCCACCCTGCTTTACCTTGCCGCTTCCAGTCGGGGAATATCCTCAGGACTCAAAAATTATGCATTGGCTATTTGGAAGGTGACCCAGTCCGTTAGAAATGCAAGTCAACAGCACACTATCAGCCTCTGAATCCTCCAATTGGCTCAAGGGAATGTGTCTGCAGCAGCGCATACATGAAGTAGTTGGTGAAATCGCCGGCAATAGACTGCATCGACCCCAAACTTCCGGTTAAAGAAAGGCTTGGCTCATGACTTTCCTGTCGCAACCATAGGTTGTAGTAAAATGCTACGGGGAAAATGATAAAGGAGATTTATAAGTGCTAAAACACATATCAAATTATTTGAGCAACTTCTGGCTTCAGTGAATTAAGGTCATGCTATGGATGTAGTGTCATGCTTTGATTGTTACTTTTAGCAAGCTGATAATAGATACTTACGAATGAAGCTCATAGTGTGTCATGTAAAACGCAGATAACAAGCAGAAATGCAGTGAGAGTGCAATAGTGCCATTTTCCTGGATTTGTTGAGATTAATTCAAATCCTCACAAGCCTCTTTTCTGGTTAGGCAATCATCTGGTATATGCAATCCAAATAAATTGCCTAGTACTCGGAACACAAGCATCAGAAACATCCTTTCCATGTGTGGCAGGCCAACGGAGGGCCCGGGCAGGGAAGTGAACCCCAAACTCCCGGGTAAGAGTCAAACATGCTGACCACATCGCCAAAGAGCCAGGCTCATTGACAGTGTAGCCAGGGTGCGTACTTATTAGGAGGCATTTCTAGTGACAGGACCCATCAACTGTCACACATGGTTTGTCTCACAAACTTTTGAGTACAGCTGCTGTCCAATTCAAAAATATACTTCTCATTCTCCTGCTTCTCTCAATCGATAGAGTGTCTACTCAAGGATTTTCAGTTCTGCGTCATATTCACCACAGTAAGAGCTGCTACGCTGTTATAAATTGACTGAATTTGACAGTAAAATAAATGGATTGTCTCCTTGTTATTTTAACTGTAAGTTGAGTCCTGCGCGCATTTAAATGTGGTTTACAGTTAACATACATGGAACCTCTGTTATTAACTGATCGTTAAATTACAGTTAAAATAGCTGGCAAAAAAGGTGCCAGTTTATAACAGTGTAGGGCGAGTGTAGAGGTGCAACACTTAATAAATTGGACTGCATCCCTTGTTATGCTGATATAATTAACCGATTTTGATCGTTTTTCAGTATTTCCATTCCTTGAACCCACAAATGCTCTCTGTTGGCACATGTTCTCGTCTCTTCACAGCTGGCGTGTTTTGACTGGAGCATGACTAACCATCTGTTGCTCGGCTATTCTCTGCGCTTTACTGTGTTCCAGAGACATGGTGAATGGATGAGTGGTTTCCCTCTGTGGGTTCCCACTGTCAGTGTGCAGTTTAAATTAGGGGAGCCAGCGAGTAGCACCCATCTTGCTGTGTCTGCCATTTTTGAAGTCTGAAGGGAACACTCGTTTGGGGGTGTTTGTGTGCATTTCTGTCAGGTTTTAGCGACACTTTTCTGACAAGGCCCCTTTTTAATCAAGTCAGCAGGTCGGTAGAGGGATTCTTGTTGTTCACACATGATTGAGTTGATTCCCTTGAGCGAATGACAGTTTCTTTCTCCTGAGTGGGTCGGCCTAACTCAAGGCTGTGGATCAGTGAGTACATTGGATTTTAATGTTTACGAGAGCAGGGAATCGGATGAGTCTTTAACTCTAAAATTAAATGGAAAGTAATTTTCAGTGCTTCACCCCTGGGTTATAATTTTAATGTTTGTTTGTGACAGTTTTGCCTTTTAAACTTAGACTCAGTAAATTCTAGAATTTATTTAATGTGGAAACAAGACCAGTTATTTCATTTTATACTATAATTGAGTATCTTCTATTCAGTAAATACTTTATGCCTGGCATGTCCGGAATACCATGCCATGACAGCTAAGAGTTTGGTTGTAATAACAAAGCAGGTTTAAATGGGATAAAATTCTGAGGTTAATAATGCATGTTTTCCCAACATGTAATCACTGAGGGGTGGGAATGTAAGACAACACATAGGCAATCACTTTTATTTATGAATGCAAGTCCTGCCACTCAGATTCCCTTCACATTATATTCAGATCATGGCTAAGCTTGTGAATGGAGCAAGTTACAAACAAAGTTCTGGCCTTTGATTCCCTTTTTCCTTCAATTTATACGTTTCCTGTATTGCGATGTCCCTCCCTCCTCTCTCTGTCTCTCTCTCTCTGTTTTTCTCTTTCATTTTTGTTTTCTGCCCATAGTGGATGATGTTTCTAATTTTTGAACTTCTCAAAGTTCCGTAATTTCTACTTTCCAACATGCTCCAATAAAGTAGGTTTTAAAATTAATTAAGATCTCTCTCTTTCCCTCTTGCTCTCCCTCCTTTTTTCTGTCTTTAACTTCACTCCTGCAGATGTACATCCAGACCACCACCCTGACCATCTCTCTGAGTCTCAGTGCATCGGTGTCCCTGGGGATGCTCTACATGCCGAAAGTATACATCATCATCTTCCACCCGGAGCAGAACGTCCCCAAGCGCAAGCGCAGCTTCAAGGCCATCGTCACCGCCGCCACCATGTCCAGCAAGCTGACGCAGAAGGGAACTGACCGCCCCAACGGGGAGGTGAAGACCGAACTTTGCGAGAGTATGGAGACCAACAGTGAGTACGTTTGTGTCGTCTTACTTCCTTTTCTGAACACCCCCTGCCCTCCAATCCCGCTCCTTTAGTGACTGACCGTATGATCATTCACCTCATTATCAATTATAATCCCCAGAGGGAGGATTCGACAAAGTGGAATAACTGAGTTAGCTGGAAAATTGCGCAGCGTAAACTCCGAACAGCTCTTTTTACACTAGTCCTTGATCCAGATTTTTAACAGTTGCAAGTTTTTCATATTAATCCGTTTTCCTCATGAAATATGCACCCCCATCCCGCAAAAATAAATAAATAAATAAAAATCTAGCTGAGCTGAGCTGCTTGCAATAGCAAAAGCTAAGCTGCATGCATTATTTTTGCCTGACAGGCCCATTGACACTCGTTTTGCTGATCTATTTTTTTATGCAAATACATCATTTATCTGAATATGGTGCACATACTTGCGCTCTGATCCTATGAATGTGCAATTCTTCTCTTTTCTATGCTCTTATCGCATTGATCACCTGATTATATTATCCCTTCTGGGTGTCTGAGTCCCTTTCTTCGCTATGTCAGAAGATGAAAGGCAGAAGATCAAATATAATCACTTTAATTGCAGATTTGGAGGAATCATTCATTTCAATCTTGTAAAGACTTGATATTGCCAAACTCTTTTAGTTATAATAATTATTATAGTCTATGTTTTGCTTTCCTAATGCCTGCACCTCAATTCTCCAGTGGCCATTTCAGTGTATGTACCAAACAGTGGCGGCTGGTGAACTGGTGATAGGGGAGGCTCAAACCCATCCCTTAAAAATAATGATTAGCCATGACCTGTTTTCAATCATTCATTTAAATTACCATTACAGAAACTCCGAAAACTCTCAACATTATCAGGTGTGGTCAGTTTTCATTAATAACGCATACCTGTCAACGTAAAACTGATAAACCTCCATGCACAAGGACTTGAATTCTGCGCGAGAATCTCTTACATATGCGTTGATTGAATAATTGCTGACTACAGCAGGGGAACGTCAATATGCCACTAAAACTCACACCGAATGCGTGAGAGTTGACAGGTAGGCGTTATTAATGAAAACTGACCACACCTGATAATGTTGAGAGTTTTCGGAGTTTCTGTAATGGTAATTTAAATGAATGATTGAGAAGAGGTCATGACCAATCGTTATTTTTAAGGGATGGGTTTGAGCTTCGCTCATCGCCAGCTCATCAGCCGCCACTGGCACCAAAATCCTGACTTTATAAAACAGTAGGCAATAGGCTTGCGGGAATAGCTCACATGATCATAAGTACCATCTTATTCATGGGTAAAGAAACAGGAGCGTTGTGAGGATCAGGTAAACTAAAGGTGCGGGAGAGTAGGTTTACTTGTTTTTTTTCTTTTTTTCATTTCACAGTAATGCCTTATCCAATTTCACGTGCACAATATTATTACAGACTTTACTTACTTTAAAAAATAAAAAGCTGGCTCAACTTAAAAAAGTAAGGCAGCCAGCTGCAAAACATTTTTGAGTTCAACTTCAAGGTCCCAGTTCTTTCACAAATTAGTTTGTGTAACAACGGGAACTTGAAGTTGAGCAAACCCAAAATGACTTTGCAGCTGGGTGTATTAGTTTTTTTAAGTTCAGACAACTTTTATTTTTTTACACTGTATGAAGGGCATCTAATTGAAAAAATTGGTGATATTCAGAGTTGAATTACAGTTAGGATGATTTGTATCATTGCCATACATGGAAATTGAATATGCTTGCATTCAAAATAAGAGCAGATAAAACCAAGACTGCGAATAGATGTGCATGAGCATTATGAGAATATTATGTTAAGGGGTCTTCAGGGTAAAGTGTAGAAATAACCATAATAATGTAAAAACTAAGAAATAAACATACTCAACATGATTTTAACCTCATGAAATGTAGTATTTTGATAAAAATTTACATGGTTGCCATGGAAATGGCACTTTAATGACAAAATCTGAAAATGTTTTGTAGCACTGATATTTCAATAACCCATGGTCAGATTTTACACAAATTAGTCTCGTATGAAAGGTTTGAGATAGTTCTATGAAATTACATAGGATTTTTTTGTTTGGAACATTTATGAATATTTAATGAGCTCTGTTATGTAACCATAATGAAAATCGCTATCAACTTGCTTCATTTTCAAAATTAACCCCATAGGGATGCACCTAAGTAGAAAATCCTAGGTCATTTCATAGATCTCCAACAGATATGCATTTAAAGTCACAAGTAACAATTGAGGCAGAGGAAAAGCATAGATTCTTGGTGTTTACTGGCATCTCACTGCATTCCTTTATTTATTTTATGTGAAAATGAAAAATATTGAAATTTTTGAAAAACATTTAAATTTTTACCCTGAAGACCCTTTAAAGGAGGCTGGGGAATGGAATTTACAGTAGATCCAATGTGGTGAACTTGAAAAACATTACCTTATGTTTTTCTTTCAGCTCTTTCTTCAACTAAGACGACATACGTCAGCTATAGCAATCATGCTAACTGAAGAGACCCACTGAAAAGGACTGCCAAGGTGCTTCTGTTTACAGACAGTGATGATATGTCGTATTCAGAGTCCATGGGGACCTCCTGTGAGCTCCCGAGCATGAGACATTTGTATTGTTCCGCTTCACGCCGTCAGTGAGGAAGAACAAGCAGAAGGAAGACTCACCTGACAAGCACACCTGCATTTCTGTGCGCTCTGAGCTATCCTCGTCTCTTAAACAAAAATGAGCAAAAAACTGTCTGGTGGATGAATACAACTGAAAAAATTCAACACACCTAAATGAGACAGAAGGGGGGAAGGGGAGAGAAAAAGATCTATGAATAAAAAAATAATACTTTATGGAAAAGAAAAAAATAAAAGTCTACCATGTTTGTTGTTATTCTACTTGTAAGTATTTTTGTGGTCGTGAAGATTTTTCATTCTTGTCCCACTTTGTCCGACCTACGTAACAAGATGAGCCTGTCTCTTGTATCGGCTAACTGGATTGTAGCCTTGGGTTGTGAATCTGTAAATGCAACGGTTGAAGCATGCCAGTTTTATACAAAAAATTTATTTATAATAAAAGGAATGTTTTGCAAATGTTTAGCATTGTTGGCTGTGCATTAAAAAAAAACAAATAAAGAGCAGGATTTCCAAAAGAAAATGAACTGAGGTCTTATACAGCAAATACTGTTTTATGGTAGTTTTGTCTTCATTTTTTATTTAATAATAATTGAGCACCTTGCAAGATCAGATACTGGAGAGGAAATGACCCATCCCTTTATTTCATTTTGTTCTACAAGGTTTACCTGATTGAATTTTTCATTGAAGAAAAAAGATGCAAAGGTGCAAATGTCTTAAATCAAAACAGTTGTTAAATACTTTGTCTAGCGTTTTACTGACCCTATGAAAGAACAAATTCAAATATGTTTCTAACCCAAAAGGCATTTTATTAAAGTTTATTTTCTCACATTTTTATTTGATCACTGGTAACTCATCCTGGAAAACATGCACTTTGTATCATTGTAACAAAGTAGTCAAGGAGCCTATAGATGACATACACCAATCAGCCACAACATTAAAACCACAGACAGGTGAAGTCACTGACATTGATTGTCTTGTTACAATGGTGGAATATAATGGGCCACGAGTGAACTGTCAGTTTTTGAAGTTGATGTGCTGGAGGCAGGAAACATGGGCAAGCATAAGGAGAGACACTGAAAAAAGGGCCCATCTGTGATGGCTAGACAACTGGGTCAGAGTATCTCCAAAATGGCAGGTCTTGGGGGTTCCTGGTATGCAGTGGTTAGTACCAACAAAGGGCATGGGCACCCAAGGCACATTGATTCACCTGGGGAGCGAAGGATAGTCCATCAGGTCCAATCCCACAGAACAGCCAGTGTAGCACAACTTGCTGAAAAGGTTAATGCTGGCTATGATAGGAAGGTGTCAGGGCACACAGTGCATTGCAGCATGCTGCGTATGGGGCTGTGTAGCTGCAGACTGGTCTCAGTGCCCAAGCTGACCCCTGTGTATCGCCGAAAGCACCTACAATGGGCACGTGGGCATCAGAACTGGACCATGGAACAATGGGAGAAGGAGGGCAGCTGTGATGAATCATGTTTTCTTGTACATAATGAGGATGGCTGAGTGCATGTGTGTCATTCAGCTGGGAAATAGATGGAACCAGGATGCAGTATGGGAAGAGGGCAAGGCAAGCTGGTGGAGGTAGTGTGATGCTCTGGGCAACGTTCTGCTGAGAAACCTTGAGTCCAAGCACGCGTGCAGATACTTGGAAATGTATCACTTACTTAAACACTGCAGTAGAACAAGTAAAGTCCTTCATGAGAACGATATTCCTTGATGACAGTGGTTTCTTTCAGCTGGATAATATGCCCAGGCACACTGCAAAAATTTTTCAGGAATGATTTGAGAAACATGAAAAAGAGTTCAAGGTGTTGACTTGGCCTGCAAAGTCCCCAGATCTAAATGCAATCGAGCATCTGTGGGATGTGCTGGACAAACAACTCTGATCCACGGAGGCCCCACCTCAGAACTTACAAGATGTAAGGGTCATTCCATGTCAACTCAGCATCCCATGTACTTTTTGTAAAATGCGTTCATATAGGGAGAGGTTGATAATCGAAGTTTTTATTTCAGTAAATGAATGTTTAAATATGTATATTTGTCTGGTTAAAATGCCATTACCATCATCCAGTGCCCACAGGGTCATCTGGGTGGCTGAAGTCTAGGGTCTGAGAGGATCATTTTAGTCTGAAGTGGTTTTCTGACTCCCACAAGTCCCCCACCAATGGTACTATTATCTTAAAACTTAGTTTGGTGGCGGGAAAGTTCCCAAATATGAGGGAGAAACACATTTTGAACAGTAACATTCACTGAACTGAATCCTAGGGACCCCTTGAAAGAGAAAAATCACTTGCTGCCTTAAAAAATTTGGATTTCGGGGGCCCTCCTCTCACCTCTCTGATCATTCATGGTGATTCTGGCTGCAGAATCCTGATATATGGGCCAGAATGCACCAGCACATGAAATTTCAGCTTCCTGCCTCTATTACGTGAGAAGTTATGGTCCTTTCAAAATGCTACAAAATGAAATGACCAATTCACATAAGTCAAAAAGGGGCATTTCACCCAAATTTCAAGAAATTTTCACACGAAAACCGTCGGAGATACTTACATGAAACTGGGATTCTTTTGTTTGGTAAAGTATTTTTGGACAAAGTTTGAGCAAAATCTGAGAGGTGTCATGTACAAGGCACCTCAATATTGGCTGTTTTGACATGGAATGACCCATAAGGGATCTGCTGCTAATGTCTTGGTGGCAGATATCACAGAACACCTTCGTAGCTCTTTTGGAGTCCAAGCCTTGACGGTTCAGAGCTGCTTTGGTGGCACGAGATGGACCAACACAATATTCGGCAGGTGGTTTTAATGCTGTGACTAATTAATGTATAGTCAGTGATATAAAAAGGTGATCACTCGGACACCTCATGTAGGGGCTTTGGTTTGAACCATTGTCAGCTCAAACAGGCATGGTCACCTGCCTGCTTATTATCCAGTAATGAAGAATGAAGTACTGCAAAAAGTTCAATTAACCCCTAACTTTCTTACAGACAGAGCAATGCACTCAACAAGTCTGTCAGAATACCTGGAATGACATAGCTACTACCAAAATCAACACATTCTCCTCCTGACTCGTCATATAATGAGCTACCTGACAAGGCGTCGACATATGACGCAAAAGGCAGCTTTTGGCCTCTCTGTTTGACGCTTAAGGTTATGGTTCGGGTTATGGGTTAGGGGGTCGGGCTCGTTTTAAACTAGCGTCAAATAAGAACGTCAAAAGCGTCCTTCTGCATTGTATATCGATGCTTGGACAGGTTGCGTCAATATATTACGCATCGTGATGAGACTGGGCTCCCAAAATAAGACCAGTCTGCCATGAAATTGCTGAGAGACACAAAATCAGGGTTTCAATGGTTTCTTTCTATCCTTAGGCAGCAGCCTTTAAAATGTGCCAGTCCAAATTTTCTGGTGAGCAAGAGGCTTCCTTAGTTTTTAGCATTGATAGTGGCTTGACTAGCCAGATAACCTCCGCAGTCCAGGTTCACCTTTGTTGCTAGAGTTGTTTTGGCAGGTCTACTCGTATCATTCCTAGTTTGATAACCAACAAATGCATGCTGGTAAATGAGTAAAATAATTGAGATTTCTCAAGTATAACAATTGAGGGCCATTAAAAAGGCAAAACATCAATCTTACAAAAAATCAATTAAATATACTTAAAATCTGAAAATCACTGAACAGGACATGGCAAGTGAAAAGGGATTGACTGTACATTAAATACCGTATAGAGAAGTGATGGGCATTTAGAGGTAATATACCGAGGACCTTCAAAAAGCTACACAAAAGTCACAAATGCAGCAGACTTGATCATTCAGTGTGCTTAATATAGAGCGACAGCAGGTAAACTGTCACAGAGAGCATGGCAATATAAATTTGAATAGCTACAGCATGAAAATGAATTGCAGATGAACAGTGATGGCTCAGTCAAGGAGGGCAGCTAACAACCTGCTGAATGATAGCATTGAATGCAGTATTTAGATAGCTGACTTACAAAGACATGGTGTGAAGCCTGTAACATTCTCATCCATACAATCTGTAAAAAAATATATTTTTGATATATTTGTCATATTAAGTATCATAAGGACTGGTGTTGACAATAAAAATGAAATTGGTTGCCTTTTGAGACATGGTTCAATTCAGTTTCCAATTTCAGCTGAAAACAAGAGACTTGGATCACTTCCTCTTCATATTATATGTGTCTCATATTATTGAATTGCAATGCAACAATGCAATACGCACCTCACAAAGTTGAATTATGTGCAACATTAGTAGCTAAAGAAACTCCATTGAACACGACTGAAACTTTCAGGATCTGCGGAGAATTGAATGACTTCTGAGAAAGCAGGTTTTACCCCAATTCCTAAGAATGCTCATGAATCCTTTAAACAACAAAGTATTGTATTTTCAACACAGATGGGTGAACCCAATGCTGATGAAAAGGGTTCAGTGTGAAAAGCAAAACTGAAGTATGCACTTTGCTGAAGGCAGTAGCTGATGAATCTCAGCTCTGGAATGTATGAGGGAAAAAGAGAAATTTCCACAAAAATAGGTCAGTTGACCAGCCCAGTTTGGTGTCTGTGTCTTGATGCAGTGAAGGCGTACCATTGCTCCAGTCAGTGCTTTATGCAGTCATGTGACAAGAGGAATATTTGTAAATGGAAAATGACAGAAGTATAGGATGGTGACCCTCTTTAATAGTATTTATCTACTTCAAGTAAATCAGTTTTACATGTTGTACAATTATGCATACTGAATTGGCATTCAATATAGCATTCACAACATATTGAATGCAAATAGCATTCCATTCCATTTATATTGATTGCTAATTGCATTCCATTTATGTAATGTATGATAATAGTTTATAAAACAAAACCAATTTAGACTTAGTACATCGCTTATTGACTACATCAAGTGAGTCTTGCAGACGATTCTGTCATGCTAGCACCTGTTCGCAAGCCTAGCATCCACACATCTTTTCCTCACACCCACTGCTATTCAACTTTACCCTCACACCCCACAGGTGGAATTGCAAATCCAGCCTGTCTATGCGTGCAACGAAATGAGAAAAAATGGAGGACTCATTTCTTCAGGGTATTGGATTATGTGAGGAATCTCATCAGCCGACACCAGTCATGGCCCCATAAATATTTAATGAGTCGCAGAAAATGAGTGTCATTAATACTTTGTATTGTTTGATTCTGAATTAATTTATCAACATGAGAGCTCACACCTGGTTATTGATGTGAAGCAGGGCTAGGTAGGGGAAATGCAGCATATCAATAGGAATAACTTCTTCCAGAAATTAAGTTGGTTCTTAAGTGATTGGTTGCAGCGGGTTATCTACCCTTTGGACCATGCAGTACCCCCAAGCCTCAAAGTATTTAAGCAGACATTGTACTGCCGTAGAGGTTGTGTTCCGAGAGAGATGATAAACAATGTCCTGGTCAGCAGAAATCCTATGCTATGTGTCAGAAAGTCATTGAATCATGGCCAAATTTACCTATATTTACTGGTTCCCAAATCTATGATACCTGTGTTAATCCATCTTTTTTCACTCCGGGTGATTTGGGCAGGCCTCCACACAATGGGTGTAGTGTGCGATACTGGGCATACTTCAACACTCTGGGCCAATGGGGGGTATTGAGCGGGCTCCAACACACTGAGCCAAGTGGGGGTATTGGGTCTACTTCAACACACTGGGCCTAGGGAGGGGTATTGAGCAGGCTTCAACACACTTGGCCTAGAGGGGAGTATTGGGCCTACTTCAACATACTTTGCCTAAGGAGAGGTTTTGGGCGGACTTCAGCACACTGGGCCTTAAGGGGTAATTGGGCCTCCATGAACACACTGGGCCTAGGGGGGGCTATAGGGTTTACTTACAAAAGGTGTGGGTGGGTTGGTAAATGAGAGCTTTGTGTATGTGGTATGTGATCGTGTCAGTTGTTCATACTGTATGTTTTATGTTGGACCCCCTTGAAAACAAGATGGTTCATCTCAAGGGGCTATCCATTAATAAACTTTCTCAGACTTCAACAGACTGGGCCTCAGACCTCAAATTAAGTTATTTTTACGGAAAGGCCCTTTGTCCTGTTCAAATTGGGGCATCACAACTAAACTGTAGGGCACCAAAGGCCAAAACCAAATTAATCAATTTTGCCAGAAAAACAAGTGATAATGACATCGTATGAAGCTAAAACAGTATACATCAATAATTAGGAGAGCATTGAAAACCAATATTTTATAAATTTTTTAAATTGTTGCACTTTTTTTCAACTTGCAGCAATTTATCAATGGAACAATCATGACCAATACATAACCAATAATTAGAAATGATAATGAAAAAGTGAATGCCTATTGCCAACATTTATATAATTGATATCGCATTGTAAGGATGGTAATATAATGCAAAAATCCAAAACCTTCGTTGACTTTGTGGCATTTATTTTCGCCATCCTTACAGTTGTCACTCAGCGGCGCATCATGCCAGACAACGCCCTTTAGCCGTGACTACATTCAGAGTATAGAACGGATTCTCGTGGCTCATTGCTTAATGAGCCTCGCGAACTAACTTACGCAAATCTGTGCTGTTTCACAAGCTGCCAAGCGCAGAAATCATAAAGACATATTGATATTTTACGTTGTCATTTATGTGCGGAAGAAAATGCTTCAGTTTTATGGTGCAATGTATAACAATTCTATCGAAAATAAATTAGAATGCCATCGGTTCTACAAATTAGTGTGGGCAACTGTTGCTTCCTGGGAAAAGTAAACTGCGAGAGATTTTGGTTATCAAGCACTGAAAGATGAGGTTTTCAATGGCCTTTGTTACTGCTGACGGACCGCTACTGCTGAGCAGTCACTCACACAGCACTGGACGCACTGCACAGGCTAACGTAGCTAGCGAATGCTCTCTCCAGCTTGCTCTCAAAGTTTAGTTTCTGTCGAGGAAAGTAATACATCCACCGTTTTCACCCAGCCCAAAAACACATTTATACTTGACACCAACAGTATTAAATTGCTTGCGCTTAAAACATAATGTGAGCTAATTTTTCTCAAGCCGGAAGGATGTATGGTTGTTGGATACCAACCTCACATAACATTGCCATATTCTTGAGTGAGTGGGCGTGTTGTTGATCGCACAAAGTGCTCAGAAGTCCAGCACAGCGTGACGACGGGAGCCACACATCTCAGTTGCTGTGTGGAAAATCGCCACTTTGGGTAATTTTTGGGCACCACAGCCACTTGAAAAAAGGGCAAGCCAGACTGGCTGTTTGAGTAGTAGGGCATTACGGCCAAGGGGGGGTATTGGGTCTACTTCAACACACTGGGCCTGGGGGGTGTATTGGGCCTACATCAGCACATGGCCTGGGGGGTGTATTGGGCCTTCTTCAACACACTGGACCGAAGGGGGGTATTGGGCCTTCAACACTCTGGGCCTGGCGAGAGCATTCGGCCTGCATCAGCACACTGGGCCGGGGGCATTGGGCCTGCTTTAACACACTGTGCCTGGGGGAGTATTCGGCCTACATCAACACACTGGGCGGAGGGGGGGTATTGTGCCTACTTCAACACACTCGGCCTGGGGGGGGGGGTATTGGGCCTGTTTCAACACACTGGACCTAGGGGGAGTATTGGGTCTACATCTTCTTCTTCTTCTTCTTCTTCTTATTATTATTATTATTATTATTATTAATGTTAGCAATATTTTAGTAGAATCTTTTTGCCGTGGTGCTGAAGTCAAACAAGAGGTAGTATTCACCCAGTTGAATACCCAGATATGTTAGACTCGACCCAAGCACGATAAAGCAGAGAATAGTTTTTAAGAAACTAAAGTTTCATCCCAGTCTCAATGATTTGCTTTGTTGTTTTGGCTATCATGGAGGATAGGACTCCCCAGGGAATGTGAGAGAAGGGGCACTGTCTTTAGTACGGTATTTGTAAGACCCAAAGAAAACACATATATCTACACTATGACAAGTCTTTCTCAAACCAGTAGTTCACAGTAGAAAAAAATACAAGCATAATCTTGAATAATTTAAATCTCTTATGTGCACATGCAGTATATTAGAACACTGCATTTGATCTTGCTATTTTGATTACACAAACTTATTCATTATATATGCATTTTCTTTCATAAATAATTTACTTTTTAATAAGTCCTTCTTTCATCTACTTGAAATGAAGCTGCAAGTGATATATTTGGTTTCCAATGCAAAACCCAACACATGGGATGTGTGTGCTGTCAGAGATGTCACGCTTGTCATTCTTTACTGCTCGTAGCACCTCTCCACAGGGGGAACACCTGCAGTTTTTCATTTTTTAATGAAAGGCTTTCCCCAAGGAAGCACTATCATGGTTATTCTGTGGAACTGGGTTATAGCTTAGGCACAATCCTCTGGGTAGATTTCTGTTCAATTTGTTTCACTAACAGGGGTGGGAATGCCTCAATTCTGGAAGCCCTCAAGTTTCCTGATATTATTTTTGAGTGATTTATTGATGGAACTGGTGAATGGAGCATGATTGTTCCTGCAAGATTACTGCAATACTGCGCATCCTACCCAACGCAAACGGTGCCTTTTTGATTAAAAGTCAGATTTACTGCATGTGTACATAAAAAGCATATTTCCTTTATATCTACGCAGCAGTGCAACAAAGAGCCCATCCTCACAAGGAAAACAATCCAATGGGTCGTAAATGCAAGCACGCAAAAACGATCTTTCAAGAGACAGAACAGCAAAGGAGGAAATGAGATGACGTCCTTAAATAGCCACAAAGCACATGGACTTTCTCAAGAGAAACCAGACTACAATTCCCGCTTCCACGAACGTTATGTTTCAAATTAAGAACAACAAAGACTGTCTTTTAAAAATGATTACTACCTTTTTAAGAACCATGACTACCTTACCTTACCTTAACCTAACCCTAACCTTTATAAAGTAGAAACTAACCAAAACCACAATTTTTTTTTTACCGTTTCTTTTTTAGGAGTCAGTGCCCAAGTAAGTTACACTAAGACACAGCGCTGTTTTTACTTGTGGCAATTGAGAAAATGCTCCAACGGGTTGTGTTGGAAGGTATGGAAAATCTAACCTGTGTGGTCATTTCATTGAGTGGATATGTTGGCAATATATTTCCCACCTCTAAAAAAAATAAAGCAGGCTTACAATCATCTGTAACTCTTTCTTAACCAACGATGTTCAGAGAACCATTCAGGGGTAGGGCAAATGAAGGGAGGGGCATCTACAAACAGAATGTCACCAAGGAATTGTCTGCCATGAAAGTGTAGTGTCATATTATTGATAAGTGGTGAGAAGCCCAATTCAGTTGATACGACAACAGACCATATTATATCATCTTTAAGCACACAGAATTAAGTGTGAGCGTCAAAATAAGGTGAAAGAAGGCATTTTTAGCTCATTTGATCTAACCGACCAAAGAAAGCTTATGCGATCATGAGGCGGCATCAGCATCTGCGTTAACTTTGATCTTCCTCTGCCAAATCACTGAAGAGATCACTGTGAAATTTGGTGGGGAGGTATATATGGATGTACAGATTTAAAATTGTTCGATTGGTGTAAATCTGTCCATAGATGGCGCTACAGCAAACAAATGGTCATAACCCCTTAACCATTTGTCAGATCAACTTGAAATTTTGCTTCTTGTTAGTCAGGCTTACTGTGAAGATCTATAAGAACAAAGTGATAAATGAAACACCATGGCCAACATCAGTCAATCAAATTTATACTCACGTAAGCTGTCACCAGTCATCATGAAACTTAATATTCTTGTTAAGGATGTGGAACAAGGCCATTTTTATTAAAATTACTTTATTGGCCATATGGCAGTGCTAAAGAGAGGTACAATATGTCTTGGGCAATAATTTCTAAACCATATGTTGTCGACACAAAATTCTTCTTGTTAGACTCTGTGGGTCAAGACAAATAAATCTATGTAAGCCACGCCCATTTTTATATTTGCAAACTTTCTGCCATTTTGAATGCTTTGTGAATCTTTTAATTTTTTCCTCCACCGAGAAAGTGAGATCAATTCACACAAAATTTAAGGGCTTGGCTTGTATTGATATAAAAAGCTGTAATTCCTTAATGTAATGTCCAATCATTACCAAACTTAAGATCACTCATCTACATGCCATGCTACTTCATCACAGCGATTCGGTTTAAATCCGTTCATAGGTGGTATTATAGCAAACAAATGGTCATAACTCTTAAACCAGTGGTGCAAGCACCTTTAAATTTTGCATGCTTCATAATGGTGAAGGTTGGCATGAAAGCATGGAAGAAAGAAGTTCAAACAAGATGGCCAACATCAGCAAATTATATTTCATTAGCCCCTATACTCACTTTAACTGTCATCAATCATGAAACTTTATACTATTGTTAAAAGGTCCCCTATTATGCTGATCCTTCTTCTAATACATACAAGTAATGTCAAAATGTTGGATGTCCATACTCAATCTCTGTAAAGTTTCTAAACATAAGATACAGGGGTTTTGCCGTAATCCGAGAATGTGATTTCCTGAACGTGATTTCCTCTCTGAACAGCTCGTTTCGAGATCTTCACGAGATCTGGGCAAAACCTGATGTCAGGTTGTTGCATCCAATCAGGACAGACCTGGCCAGGGCCAATCACGGCGCTGGACCTGCCCTCTCCAAAATTTATTCTATCAGACACAAACAAGCCCAAATCATTTAACGTGTAGATTTATCAGTATGTCTCCAAAAGCTGTTCTAACATTTTTTTTTGGATGCAAAAAAAAAACCACAACTATTTTCTCTTCCAAAAGACGATGCCTCCAGAAATGGGTAGCTTTTTTGTTTGCTGGTGGCATACAGCCACACTCAAAGGGAATGTTAGCTGTTTGTGCTCGGCATTTCATCGAAGACAGCTTTGTCAATAAAGGGTAATTTGACGCTGGATATGCGTCTCAGCTGCTTCTCAAACCTGGAGGAGTTGCATTGATCAAGCACTCTGAGCCAAAAGCTCAGAGTAAGTAACAATATAGCAACAACAAACAATGTAAGTGAAGCTAACGTGTTACCGGTGGCTACCAGGACCGCTAATGATAGTTAGCACTAACAACTGGCCTCAAACGCAGGCTCTGTAAAATATCTGTAGATAAAGCCTGGATCGGTGCCAACTGTCTGTGACTCAGACGCGGAAACAGTAAGTTTTACCATTTTGTGTTGCCTTACTGCAAAAGCCTACCTAATATGATAGCCTGTTGCATGTGGCTGTAGCACTGCGGCTAACGTAGCTAAGTAACTGTTGCTAATGTTTGTGTCCTAAATATGCAAGAGTAAATAATATCAAGGAGAAATTCAACAGAAAGTGTGTGAACATAAACCTCATTTGAAGCTAACTTTTTATACTCATTTGTAATTTGGATGCTTGGTACAACTGTTCACAGTAATGGAAGTTACTGTCTGTAAAACCTGTATTGCAGGGTAACATTTGTCTCTGTCGTTGTTATGACAGCTCAGTTACTACCGCATGTTAGTTTGAATTCCATGCTACTTAAAAATGCTCCTGGTTAACTTATATGCAGTAATTCAGATTTGTATGCTTGTGTTACTTTAGTTAGCATCAGGGTTGTTGTTTCATCATAACGTTACCTGACCGTAGCCGCTACAGTTGAAGCTAACCTGAGAGGTGTTGTGCCTGTCTGCAAAGTTGGGCTGATAAGGCTGAGTTAGATCAGACATAGGCTTTGTGGAGCTTAGGATACGTGTTTGGGTGTGTTTACTGCTGCTGTGAAATGATCATTTTACTTATCCATGACCGGGTCAGCCAGGTACTTTGCCGTGTTGTGGGCTAGCTCTCTGATCCTACCGCCTAAAAGCAACTGTGAAACACACTATAACGTGTCTGGTATAACAAACAATTTCTCTGCATTGCCGTGGCGGAATTTCATCCACCTTTGAAAATTGTTCTGGCTAATAAAAAGCCGAAAAAAAGTGGAGATTGGATACAGATTTCCGGTAGCTCCACATAAGCAACGCTTACACCGTTTGTGTGTTTTTGCAACGAACTCATCACTGTTTGTGTGTTTTTGCAATGAACTCATTTAGTAGCTTGGTTTAGGAATTGTGTTTCGTTTTGGTAGAAATGGTTTACAGGAGCTTTTAACAAAGTTTACTCCGGATAGCTAAGTGGGTATACAACATGACTATATAACAGTACAGTTATATAGTCAAATACATGCATGCAAGGCGAGACAGTACGAGCAAAACACTAAAATTTCAACTTGCCAATCATTGACATCCTACTGTAAACATTGCTGCAATACTTCAATTGCGTCCTCCTCCAGTTCGGGGTTGGATTCAGGATCAAACAAGTACGGTCTTACAGCAATAGGTGCCACAGAGAGCTATCCTGAAATACCTGCCATCTTGGTTTCCTGGTTTTTCGGGTCTGCACGCTCCCCCAGAATCGAAGCAGCCAGGCAGCCAATCAGAACAGCGCATCATTAGCATAGCCTCCCCGACCACTCAAAACAGCTTGTGTTTCAGGCTGGCACAGACGGGGTGAAAGAAGAGGTCTCAGTAGGCCTGGATGTGTGTGGGTTTTTTTTTATAACTGAATTCTTAACATTATTTTAAATACCCATCAGACATATTTTAAACTACTAAATACAGCCTAATATAGGACCTTTAAGGATATGTAAAAGGGCAGTCTTCATGCAAATTACTTTTATTGGCCAGATGGTGCCACTATGGAGAGATACAACAAATTTGACTCCAATTGGCCAATATATGGCACTGTAGTCAGAAAAATAATGTAAAATTGCATATTTATTTTCACCCATTTGACTCAATGGTTCTAAATAGTCTTTCCAATATGCAAAATAAATCTTTAATGATCTGGCTGCTATTCATCAATCAGGTAGCAGCCACTATTTCAAAGACATGGCAATGACTACCTGAAATAAGCAGGGCAAAGTATACCATGCACAGTTATGTGCCATGAACTGGAAATTGTTTGAAAAACTTACACATTTTGTGTCCTCATTGCTTCAAAACTGATGATTACCTCAAGTTGCTTGGACCCCGGAATTACCGCTCGCGGATGTATTTGTCTTTTATTCCTACACAAATTACAAATGCTGTCTTCATTGTCCCAATGTTGGACCCAAGCATAACAAATACTACCACTTGTGAGCTTACATCACAATAAAGCCTGAAATAAAACAAGTGAGCCACTGTGCCCATGGCACTATTTCTCATTTTTGGTTGACAAAGCAGTGTGAAAACCAATGAATGTATATACTTAAGACCATCTGTCCGACAGATAGCTGCCACCGTAAATCATGAAACTGTTTCACAGGCAAGAATTACTGAAGCAGCTCTGTGTCTCATCTTTCTCCAAGCTAGTTACCATTATGGCTTTCATAGCTCCATCTGTCTCTCATGTGTCTCATGTTCCCATATTTTCATCCCTTTCTCAGCTGCAAAACTGATTTAGCACCAAAGTGGAAGGTCCACACCAAAGCCTTCACTTATTGCCTTTGCGATATGCAGTATCCTGGCTGGGGTACTCTGCTAGCATCATAATGGGGTGGGAGTATTGACCCGGCAGTGGTAAGTGCCAATGAGCTTGATAAGTGATTGTCATTTAAGATTTTATCACTGCTGTAATTCACAGTTAGAAAATAAAACCCGGAAAAATCATTCACCAGTCTACACAATTATTTACAAGAGGAATTTACCATCATTATCACCATTACTGCATCACTGGCCAAAGTCGAGAATACTATGGATTCATGTTCCTTTTGCCAATGCCACTGTCTTTTCAACATCCGCCACCGTGTCCATAGAGGTTTCTTGCTATTGATCTGCTGGTCGCCTCTTCAACCAATATTTTTTATATTTGGCAGAGACATTTGGTGTGGTGAGGTCTCTACCTTGTCGAAAACGCATATTAATTTCTGAAATAATGAAGAGGCTAAATGGCACAAATTTAAACAAAATGGCCGATCCCTTGCTTACTGTCACATAAAGTATAGGGCTTTGATTTGTATTATAGACTAATAGGAAGTCCATTTTGCACATCAGTTTGTGACCTTGGATTTGAACTCTGACCGTGGGTTTTAGGTCAAACTGAAAAATGCCCTATATCTCACTCATTACTGTATTCGGAGCTCAGGTTTTTATTTGTTTAGCAGTTTACAGAGTGTTCGAAACTAAATAAAACCAATATTTGATGTGACTACGCTTTGCCTAAAAATTTGGAACACCATCCTGTTATGCTATAGTTTCATAAGATGATTGGCCTTTTGCTTGTTCCACGCAGAGTTGAAAACTTGCCACCGTTCTTCTGCAGACTGACTGTCTCACTTGCATCTATTCTTTCAAGAAATTCCAGACAGCCATGATAATATTGACATCAGGGCTCTGTCAAGACTATTTACTCGTATCAACAGTTTTTAATTAAATGTAAACTTTTTTTAAAATCTTTTTTTTTTATTAGCATGTGGAATTTCACATATACATTTTATCTTCAGCAACACCAATGTGGAAAACATCCAAACTAAAACTAAACATCTAAAGCCAGATTTAAATAAAAAAAATGTTGAGTGCCTAAGAATTTTGCGCAGTACTGTATTCTCTAATGAACATAATTTTTATTTACTTATCTGGCATGCATTTGCTTCAGATTTGGGCAAGATCTGAGAAATCAATACACTGTTAATGTTTCTCGTATATTAGAATGAGAAATCAATACACTGTTAATGTTTCTCGTATATTAGAATACATTTCTCATCAGCTCAAACAATTATTGTTCATTATTTCAAGGAGTAGCACTTTAACAATATTCAGCTTTAAAGTATTAGAGAAAAAAAAATACATCGCGAACTCCAGCACTGATATTTGCTTGGTGGAAATGAAACATTGATCTTTGATTGCAATAAACATGCCGTTGTAATCTGTTTTGCATATTAAATAAAATTACTGTTGTCTCACTGCATGGACATTTCAATATGAGAGGAATAGGGAAGCCACTGAACCTGAGAGAAAATTTAGATGTACGCCACGAAGTACACCAAGAGAGTGAAAAGTTTCTGTATGTTGAATTGATTTCAGTGGGGTCTTAATACGGTCCATGCTAAGCAAAGAAACTTTTTCCCAGAATATTCCACCTTTTGATGTACCGATATGACAAAATTACAATGCGTACACCTGATTCTAGTTCACTTTGAGGGTGATTTCTTATTGTTATATCGGTATTGTTTACAACTTCAGGCAACTCTTTTGAAAATGTAGCAAAAAAGATAGTATGACGGCATGATAGACAGCATCCCAGCAGTTTCAAGCATTTAAATGAGCCCCTAAGAACCATACCGGGCCATCCCGCACTTTTGGGGAAATAGAGTTGAGGTAGTCAGCATGTGCAGAAAACTAAGATCTACATTTCCTAAATGAGCCAACCCAATCTACCCACATGGATTGTTAATACAAGCAAACGTCCTCTCTGCCACTGTACATATGCACTGCACTGCATCCATAGTGGGCCATCCCACAACTTTTCCATAATTCAATGTAAACATGGCGGCTAGGTATCTCACCGATGAGGAACTGCTTGCTATGATTGATGATGATGGTGAAGTGTAAGATAATGGAGACCCAGAGTTTGTCCCAAATTAATCAGAAGATGATGATTCCGCTTCAGAAGGAGGTACCTTTCACTTTAAATGAAACGAAGGGCATCCAAAACCTGCAAAAGAAGTGCATTACGTAATTGTACATATCATGAGTTTTTAACATAAGCAGTGTTTCTAGTTCCCAGTTACTCTAGATGACACAGGAGGCTGGCAACTTTAAGTCCCATTTTCTCAGAAGTTCCCCAACATGGGTTGGCCCAGTATGGTTCTTAAGGGCTCAAATGTCAAATGGCAATTCCTGCAGGGACATAAACACACCTCTAATATTATGCCTGGTGGGGAAAATCTATTCAAATTTACAGGCCTTCATGGGTGGCTGGCCGCAGTGCTAAGCCAACCCATTAGCTTAGGCTGTGAGGCACATTCAGCAATGGAAAGTCCAGACAGTGTGGTCTAACATGACTGACCTTCAGTGATTCTGGGTTTTGACAAATACTCTTGTGTATACAAGCTTTCAGAAAAGAATGTGAGCTGTGGTCTTAGCTTCTGATCTGCCATTTTCATTGACGAAAAACAAATGTGGTCAGATCTGGGCAGAGAAAATAAATGGCTTTGGTATCCATACCACTGTTGTGATGGCCTTTAGTTGTGCCTTTCAGAAACTGAATTGATGTCAATTACTTGGTAGTTTCACCCATATGGGCACTACAGGTAATAGATTAGTCACGTTTAGGATGAGGGCTCTGACTTTTGTAACTGTCATATCCACAAAGCTTCTGCTTGGTTCCTCATTAGTTCCTCATTTAGCCTCTAAGATTGCTGTGTGGCAGTCATGTGTGGATTTGACCACAACGTTTGGTAAGTTCTGCCATGTATCATCAGAACGACCGGGCCAAATGGTGACCATTATAAAACGTGCAGCAATCTGAGAAGAATGGCAATTTACGTACAAGTAAATCCTCACTGCCAGTTACATGCACTTAAGATACAACTCATAAACAAGGCTTAATAAAGTCCTGGCCTGATAAAAATAAATGAATGTAAAGTTCATAATTTCAGTGACCTGAGCCAAAACTACTTTTTACCCACAAAAATGATCTCGGGCTGGTTCTAATCAGGATTTCCTTCTGGAAAATATGCACTGAAAGCACTATTTAGCATTCAGCAGGAGCAATGTTTCTGCACTCATTCTTAAAATGGTAAGCCACCAGAGGAGCTCCTGAGGGCAAGTACAAACTCTCAACAGGGGGTTTATGCATCTCCAGTGAGAGCACTACACGTCATAAGGTAGGGATAGGGAACAGATATTCTAGTTCTTATGGGAGTTGAGCACTTAAATGGTTTAAATTCAATACATCTCTGGCTACATTCCCCTCAGAGGAGGCTAGTCTGTAGACACACTACAGCTGCTATCAAGCAGCTGTAGCATGCTTATGAACAGAAAACTCACCAATTACCCGCCTGGAGCAAGTCTCACACTAATGAGAATCCTTTTAACATTTTTCCACTCGGGCAACTAAATATAATAAATAGAACAAGGAAAAAATTTGCAAGAATGAAAGCCTTGCCTGCCAAGCCTCTAAATATTCTGTTTTTAGTGGGATATGAAACAATCTCAAATGAATAAACCCTATGATTATTTGTAAACATACTTTGTGCTGTGATTATTTGTCCTTATTTGAGCAAAATTTGGGCTTATCACGTCAGTGCGATGTGTTTTGAACAGCAGCAGCTTGGCATGTTTTATCGCAAGGAGTAAAGCAATGAGCAACATGATCAGCGACAAATATGAAGACATTCATAACATTCATTTAACATTCATTATGTTAAATTTAACACATTTAGCAGATGCTCTTGCCAAAAGTGACTAACATGCGCGTGCGTATAGCTTTTACGCGATGAGCAGTGCTGACACAGGTCATCAGGGTACAGACAATGAGCTGAGATAAAACATCTGGCTGGGAATTTCTTAGCAGCTGGGGTGTGGGCTGGTAAGTGGGCAAATGTCTAACCCAACTGTGGTTCATACAGCCCGATTAGCCTACATAAGTGCGAAATGGATTCAGTGTGCGTTATATTATTGCAATGTATGTATAGCATTGCAGTACATACACTTATTCTGTGTACAAAAAAAAAATTACCTACAGTAAAATGAACAGAAAAATGTGTGTGATATTTTTATCTAAACTTAAATGCGGTGCATGCAATTGGTTATAATACCACAAAACCGACAGGAAATCAAAAGAAAGTCCAGAAGTAATAATAATAAAAATAATAAAAAGGAACATACAATCTTACTGGATTGTACAGGGCCCTGCGATGTGGTGCATATGCGTATTAAGCACAATGCAACTTCACAGATTCACAACACAATTACTGAGAATGAAATTGATATTTGTGCTGGTCAATTAAAAAAGGACAACCGAAAAGCCAACATTACAGCTTACTATCAGTCTGGCCGTGCCATTTGTGAACTTTGAATCTGTTTAGAAAATGTATTTAGCATGTAAATGTAATGGGTTATGTTATTCACACCCAGCCAGCATAATTAGATGTGAACAGTAGCTACACAGCTCCATGAAAACGGGGCATTTACCAGCACGATTTGGAGTTGCACCCACTTATCTTAAGAGATATGGCTGCTTATTTGCTCTTAAGCACTTTTCAAAGGACGAAAACACAGAAATATAAAATAAGATGATTTAATCACAAATTTCTTCTCTGTGTGTTCCCGGTTTACAATATAAAACAAAGAAGAAAAAGTTACCTGTAAAATGGATTCTATTGCTCATTAAATTTGTAGAAATTTTGGCTCACATAACATGAAGGACATGACGAAAATGACAAGAAAAACAATGTCTGTCTTGAATTTAAAACTACTTATTAAGTTGCAAAGGTAATATTTATTCTTACACAAAGTAGGGATAGAGTCTCATTCAGTGTCTCCTCCATCTCAATTCAACAGTAGAATTCTAATGAAGAATCACCGAAGCAACACCTGAAATAAGTCAGCTGTTCTGTGGCCATTTCACTTGTAGACATCTCTATATCTGAATCAACTGAAAAATTTAACTTGTTAAAAGGCGTCTGTCATAATTATGTGCAGTTTAAAATTTCTGGAATCACGTAACTTGAACGGACCCCGATGGAGAGAATTCTGATTAATTACGTGAAATGAGTGTTTCTTCGTAATTTACGAGAAATTAGTGTTTCTTTGTAATTAAAATTAATTGTGCTTCAGCATTCTGGAACCACTAAATTCAGCAAGTGCAAATTTATTGAGACTCTAACTTTTCATACATAATTTTTAGAACAATACTTGAATTTAGGAAAAAAAAATTTTAAAGAATGTTCACGTATCCATTCTGATTTACACTCATCCATCATGAACATTGGAAATCTGTCAGTAGCAAGCTTCCGCCCTAGAGTCTACAATTGAAGCAGGTCACTACCATAACAAAACATAAACAATGTAATTAAGAAATTTGACTTTGCAAATATATCTTAAAATGAAGTGAAGTATGCTACATTGCCTCCTATTGATCAGAAGAACATACTTTGATGTAACTTAGCTTTTTCACGTGACATCTCAACAGATGAAACAAAGGCCTAATCCATGATGGTCCATGTCCGACCATTTATACAAAAACATGCATCATAGGAACACTCCAACCAGTACCCCTGACCAAGGAACTGGCTTTAGAACTGGCGATGGCCCCCGGGCGCTACTCTGCGGCTGCCCACTGCTCCTAACTATAGGATGGGTCAAATGCAGAGGACAAATTACCCCACGGGGTTCAATAAAGTTTATCTTATCTTATCTTATCTTATCTTATCTAATCTAATCTAATCTACCATCAGCAAAGTCCACCATGCATGTGCTGGGTTACCAGTCATTTATTTATATGAACCATGACATATTTTGAAGTTTAATCGACTGTGACTGGCCAAGTTTCACCGTTCACGGTCTGATTTTCCTGACAGACAAACGAGGCATCTCGAACAAATTGTCTTATTTTCAGTGCACATGATAAACACTATTTTTTAAATGCAGATTATTCATTATTTCTTCAAAATAACGTAGAAAGCCGAAATTCCACACTAAGGACAGTATTTTGAAGGAGAAAATCATTTATTTAATTAATTAGAGCATGACAGATGGTTACATGAAATTCCCTGTGAAAAGAGGCATTGATATTACACAAGTGAAAATGAGTACAAACTTGCAATGACTTTTAAAGCAAACTTCCATTAATAATGTCTGTGTCTGTGAGAATTTGAGTGAAAAACCAAATATAAACTCAAATACAGCATTATGGCGACAGTGACCATTTTCAATGGTGCAAAGATAGTGCTAATCGTTTTTTCCACATATTTTGTTACATAAAAAAATGACTCATTTTTAGATGCAATTGCTTATTTAAATGAATATACATATAACAGGGATGGCAACAGAGGTTGATGATTTCAGCTGAAACCTAGCCATGGGCCCCCAGCCGGGTTCAGGGCAGAGCCCGGTAGGGAGTTCAGGGGGGCTTTACCCCCCTGAAGCCCCTGGGTTTTGAACATTTGTGTATTAATTAGAAGTCATCTAAACTATCAATAACTAGATACACAGACATATTGCCATGCTAAAAAAAAAATAAATAAACTGGGACTTACTAGTTATTCATGTCTTTTCACTCTCTGTGCATGTTCCATAATTGAAATACAATCATGAGAACCATAGTTTACTAAATGATTGCAGACAGTATGTGCAAAGCACTTTCCCTGGCACATCGCACTTCTTTACAAAGTTTGCTAAACTTTCCGAGACTTCCTCGAATTTACTTCCGATTTTCACCTTGATGGCAGCAACTTTGTCAAACCGTTCCCATCTGAACTTATTTCTTACGTCCTTGTCGATCTCTTTGGTCAATGACTCTTGTTGCGTGTGAGAATTTTCACCATTTCATAAGGACACTTGAGAAACTCAACTACGTTTCAAGAACTCGCCAATGAGGTCGTTGCAAGTTACGTAGGTAGTCACGTGATCCCCGAAGCAAAATGTACGCAAAGGTTGATTATAGCATAGTGAATATGGGGAAATCTTGTGCTGCTGTTGCTTGCACAAATAATAATGCCATTCAGTCGTTTGGAAAATACGGTAAAATAAGTTTCCATCAATTTCCACGAAACAGTGAAGCCCTTTTGAAAGAGTGGCTTGTTAAATTAAGAAGAATTGACCGTGGACAGCCTTACAAACCAACAAAACATTCAGTTCTTTGCTCAGAGCACTTCGGGAAAAGCTGCTTCACGTACCAGAAGTTCACAAGTAAGTCAACGGTTTTGTTGCAATAAAAACTGGTTTTAAAGTGAAGATTTAAAGAAATTAGTGTTAAATATATATTCTATACAAATATTAACCTTAAGTCTGAACGCCCCCATAACGAGGGCAATGAATTTGCATAATAAATACAGCATGTTTCCTAATGGCAACCTCGTCATCCGGCATATCCTCTTAAAGCGAAGAAACTCGGCGAAAAGATCGTGATGACCGTTTTTCAAGTACCAAGCAAGTAAATAAGCATCTAGCTAAACATTAAATAAAATAAGTGCTCTATCGCAAGCATTTCTGCTGAATTTGTGCTATGCATACAAACGATACCTCAAATGAAAGAGGACAGTCCACAAATTCCAATGATGTAAGCCTCGTCATTTTAAATTGTCACCATACTCAAAGAACAGCAGGCAAACACTTTAAATGCTACAGAGATGAGCAAAAAAAAATTCTTACCTCTGATATTTTGTCATAAAAGCTGTTTGTGGTAAATCTGCGCTTGCTATTGTTTTAGCCAGTCTATCTGAGAGTCCTCTCGCCATTATGCTATGCACTGGAAGACCTCAGCAGCATAATCACTTAAAATGGTTTGTTTTTTGTATTTTCGCGATAATAACCGCTAAATATTCAACTGTTGTTTTCAAAGCCGGTTTATGACTGAGAATCCTTGCGTCAATATGCTCAAGTTCAAACACAGCACAGCTATAGAGGGATTATTTGTTTATCAACATGGCGGATGCGCGCGCAATTTGACTGCAGAAAGAGTGGCCCCTTTAAACTGTTTGACAGGTTGTCATGGTTATCTTGCAGTTGCGATGTTGGCTAGCAAGCGATGTTGTCAGCATAGCCTACTACAACAGTTTTTCGCCGAGTGATAAAACAAGTTATGCTGCTAAATTAACATTAGTGAATGGGATACGTCTTAATGACCCATACGCTTTAGGTGCAATGAGTGGATAAATGACGAGAAAGATTAATAAAGTCTGGGTCATTGTTTGCAAGAAAAACAACTGCATCCTGACCGCGAACTGCACCTGCATGTAATTTAGAATAATATAACGTTACAAATTAATTTTAGCTTCCTTTGTACTTAAACACATTTGTTTTTTCCCCCCTCTCATATCACTATCTTTTTGAGCTGCTGTAACGATGAAATTTCCCCACTGTGGGATCAATAAAAGTTTATCTTCTCTTTCCATTGCTATGTCACCTCGTCTTCAGTCACTGTCGTTATTGTAGTAAACATTTCACTACTCATTTGCTGCAATAATACAGCTGTGCCTGTGGGCATATCTAGCTTTATCACCATTCAAACCAATGAGTCTAACATATTACATTGCTCGAAATTAATATCAATGTTCCTTTTTTTCTCAGCTTGGGGTCATGCTGTAGGCATGCTGCAGCACTGATGCTCAAAGTCAACTTGCGCGTTTTGTTATTCTTATCGAAATGGTTTGTGCAACCAACAGCACAACAAGACATAGGCCTACATGGTCGCGGCTCTTCCAGCTCTCTTTCTGCAGTCGACATGCGCAGTAGTGCGGGGTGATGTCTGTAGTGACGTAGACTGATAATCCCTCTATACAAGTGCTAAATCGATCAGTGAATATATAGTCTGTTGAGCTAGTGTCGTGGATAAGGCGGAGCACTTGGACCTGAGGTTCAATATCCGGTTATACATGCGACCTTTCAGAGCAAGAAAATAATTTTTTTTTGTATAAATAAATAATGATTAATCGATGCATCCCCATTCAATCAAAGCTATCTTCCTGGGTTACTTTGGGGATCACGTGACTTACACTACGGTTTCTGCATCCAGTGCAACGCCTCCATTTGCCACCACAGAAACATTACCGCGGGAAGTAAGGGTGCTGCAACACCCCAAAATTTATTTATCCAAGATTGAATAAATTAAAGCGCACGTTCGTTATTTCAATCTACCTGCCACCTTTAAGAAAGACAAAGGACTGAGGTCTAATTGAATATTGAGACAGTGATAACACCAGCAAAGTGCAGTCTCTATAAGTGCACGTTTGAGGCTGTTCATGCTCGCTAACTGAAGCTCCATTATGCTTTAAGCTGAAATCAGATATCACACAGGCCATACAGCTTGTTCCAATTGAAACGAACATAAACGTGAGCTGGCTGGCCACACAGCCAAGCTCATTCAGCATCTAACAAATCATAGTTTATATTTTTAGTGCTCTATTGAAGAAATTGGTCATGACGTTAGTAAGTTGCACGTGAAATAAGTTGAATCATCGGAGCGAGCAGAGCGACATTACGTGGCAAACAAAGGCATTCTTATCGCGAACAATTACTGGCCAGTGCAGAGCTATGTTAACTTCAGATCGGACTATTTCTGAAATACGCATTTTTTTGCGGGATCATGGGTCTTAGCTGACCTAGCTAGTTAATATTGTGTGCTCATTCCTAATCATGCTAGCCAACAGAGGGAATTTGATCAATTTCGGTATTACGTTTATTAGGTTTACTGACTCATTTAGCACACGGTGGCAAGCATTGTCATGATCCTTGTACTATGCCATGCCATGTCTTGTGTTTTGCCTTTCCTTGTCTTGTTTTGCCCTTTGCCATAGTCCACAGCCCATGTTAAGTTAACATTCCCCGGTTTATGTATCATGCCATTTATCTGCCTTGCACCTAGTCTCCCCAGTCTTGTCATGTGTTTTGTTACAGTTCGCTTCCTGTACTCCGTGCCACGTTTTCGGGTGATTTAATGGTTTCTGGATTTCTAATTGTTCCTTCTTAATCTTGTTTGCTTCTTTCGTCTTGCTTTTCTGTCATTACGAACAGTTTGTTATTTTTGTAAATTACTAACATTGTATATTTATACTAATTTACTAACTTGCACTTTGGGATTGTATAGCTGCACTTTACTAACGTAACTAATGAATTCTCAGCACTTGCCCTGCTCTGGTCTCCGCCCCATGCTTCTGTTCACTTTGCTTTGCTGGCTTTCCGCGAACCTTCGCAAACTTACTAATTACTATCCTGTTCTCATGATCTGTGCACATTAGAACTCCCTGACCGGAGGCGTTGGTTTTGTCATAGGTTGTCTATGTAATCCTTGTCCGTGTTTTGGTTTTTGCCAATTCATGTGGTTAAGGGCTCCCTCTTGTGTGCTCTCTTGTTAATTAGTCTGATCCCGCTCACCTGTTTCCTATTACAGCATGTGATCCTTCCCAGTGTATTTAAGCTGTCTTGCCCCAGCACTCGGTGTCAGAACGTTTCTCCTTGCTACCTTGTTTTCGCCTTGAGTTTCATAGTGATTATACTTCTGACTGGACCGTCCTCGATTTTTGATTCTGCCTCTGTCTCTGCCATATCTGTTCCTGTGTACTGTACCTCTTTTTTTGCCTGACCTGGATTTGTTTTCTTGCCGCCCTGTTACAAAACCTGTTTTTGCCCCCTGGATTTCGAGACTGTCTGCCGAATTGTGTACTGTAGCCTGCCATTACTATTTTTGTGCACCGAACCTCTTTTTGCCCGACCTGGATTTGTGTATTGGCTGCCCTGTTACCGAATCGGCTGTTGTCCTCTGGATTCTGAGACTGTCTCCTGTATTGTGTGCTGTCGCCTGCCACCTGTTGGAGATCCCTCTCCTTACTCCAATAAAGTCTGGTTATATTGGATTTCTCCTGTCTTGCAAGTGGTTCCTGTACGGACTGTCACAAGCATAGCCAGGTTCAATAATAACTTACACTCCGAGCGATATTTCAATCAACCAGTTAAGCGTGTATTTGTTCATATTATGAAAAAGTCTCAACAAAGAGGGACCGAAAATATTAAGCATGCAGCTTCCTGTGAACTGTTTATGATATATTGCCGTTTACTGTTGCTATGGTGTTAAGAACCACGGAGAGCGTACAAGCACTCCATTGTGAAGTCATGCCGGCCGGTAGACCATATTTTATCATAGTTATATTCGCACTGGTTACGTCATACCTGCCAGTAACCCCCCCAAAGAGGAAAAAAAAAAAAAATCGGATTTAGACGAATCTCGAGAACGATTTATTGTAATCGGATTTCCGCGGATCCGCAGAGAATTGCCATCCCTGATATAATCTTCTTATTGGCATAACGTGAATCTGTTATGGATCTAAAAATTATTTTATTGACAGTAAGGAAAATATATGGTTAAAGTTTTCAAGAGCAAATAAGGAGCTATATAGAGGTGACTACGTCATGCTGGTGTCAGAAGTAAAAGTTCCCATTCATTTTACCTGTAGGCTTTTTTGAATATTCACTTTTGGCACACTTCCTGTTGTTTTCAAGCCTCAATTGATTTTGACAATTTGCATCATATTTCTGAGTAACGATAAATGCCGTTTTTCTAGACTGTAGTCAACTATAATTTTGATCATTTTAATTTTTCACCACCATGCTAATTCTCCTTGCAGTCTAAAAAAGCACATATCCCATGATCCTCTTGATTCCCTAGCAGGATGAGTTCATAACTGTGCCTTAGAAATTATCCAGCACCTTGCCAGATTTGTTTGTTTAGCCTAGTGAGACTATGATAATTAGCAACTCTAAGGTCTACTTAGTTATGCTTGCATAGATAGATATCAAGTTTTGCAACTAGTGCCAATTTACGTCAATAGCCAAGCATCTTTGGTCAACATTAGCTAGCATAAAAACTTGATGGCTAGCAAATGAGACCTAGCAATGAAGCTAATTCATGACTACTGGCTCATCTAATACTAGTTAAGTAGTGAAAAAATTGCTATTCACTGTTTTTAGTGATTGATATGCACCAAATATGCTTGAGCTAGCCAACTGATAGCTAGGTAGCTTGGCCAGTGAGCTAGTTTGCTGACTTTAGTAGTTAGCTAAAGTTATATTTGGTGCATGTAAATGCCAGCTAGCTAACTAAATGCTCGCAGTTCAGTGCTAGCTAAGTAGCAAAATAATGGCTATTCCCTGTCTTTTAACTTACATGTGCCAAATATAGCTAACTAGGCTAGCAAACTAGCTAACCATTTCACTAGCTTAGCTAGTTATATTTGCTGCATATAAATGCTAGCAAGCTAGCAAGTAACAGTAAACTAAGTATGTACTGTTTTCTATTGATTAATGTGCACCAGATGTAACTGGCTGGCTAGCTAGCTGGGTAGTCTGCTGGCTTAGCTACTCATATTTGGTGCATGAAAATACTAGCTAGCCAGCAAAACAGCAAAATAGTGGATAGTTACAGTTATCCATTGATTTTTACGCATCACATGTAGCTAGCTTGCTAATAGTAGCCCACCCTGTAATTGGTTGAATGTGGTTGCAGATTCTCGGAGATGGCCAGCAGAAATTTTAGTCACTGATTGGCTTCCGTCAAGTCATGTTATGAATGTTTGCTGAAACTGAGGTACCTTGTTGGCTCGGAAAAAATCACTAACTACTCACACATTAGTGTAGTGGATATGTAGTTAACAAAAGTGAACAACAAACTGGACTGCAAATGCAAAAGCATTACATTTTTGATAATAAACATTAAATTTGATGTGATCATTTGCATCCGTATACCACATTGGCTACTCTCGGAGTGAGCCTGCTCATAAAATTAATTTGAGTTTGAATAATGCCAGAAAAGTGTCCAAACCCCATTATAAATTTCCGTAGGGATTCTACTTCCGACAACAATAGCTAAGTAGCTGTGATGTGGTTACTTCAGTGCTCCATAGCATCATTTGTTTACTGGCTGCAGGTATGCCATACTGCCTGAAGACAACGGCACATAGCTAGCTGACTTAAATGTTTACAGTCTGGCTGTCACCTCAGTGGTACCGTAACCTGATATATCACAACTTTCTCATGGACAGTCATTAAAGTAACTGTAATATTACTGAAGCAAATGATGGTACATACGCTAGGGGGAAAAAAGAAGTAGCAAGTGAGGTCATGTTTGACTGTCATCTCAGTATGTGGGTCAATAGCAAAGGACAACTGAAAAGCCAACATTACAGCACGAGGATAAAGTGCCCCTTGTAAACTCAGCTACTGTTTCTGAACAAATCCTAGCTAGCTCATAAAGGTAATGCCTAAATTATTCTGACCCAGCCAGCGTAATTTGACAAATACAGTAGGCAGCTAGCTCGCTACAAAGCTACATAAAAAATGGGCCGCTCAATGCTACGGTTTTCATGTAGCTCAGTAGAAAGTTAGCTGGCTGCTGTAGATGTGAAATGAAGGTATATGCAAGCCATGTTAGAACAGTATACTTCAAGTGAGCCAGAAACACAAAACAAAAATCACTGGCATAACTTTTGGTGAAATTGAGCCTTTACCAGGCTGTGATTGAATCGCTAATAATTTTATTACTGCACTAGCTAGCTTGGTTAACTGATAGAAGCAACGTGCAATCGGATTGGATAGTATAGGACCATGCAAACTGTATTAATTTAGTATAATGCAACTTCACAGATGCAACCAAAATTTAACCAGCTCATCTGCTACTCTATATCTGTTGATATGCAAAGTTAAAAGGTTGTGGATGCTTCCATTCTTGAGTTACTGAATATGAAAGGATTGTCACTCACTCACTTACTCACTCACTCACTCACTTCCATTACAGCCATATAAGCCCACTATCACAGATAATAATTATAATAATAATTAAAGCTGCAGGCAGCGATGAACGGGCCCTCGCACACTTGTGCACATTGGGGGTGGTGGCCTGATCCTGACGGGTGCAGCAATGCATTCAAAACAATTGGATAGTGGCAACCTGGTTAAAGAAGCTAAGAGGGTTGCTTTGTTGAAATTTTCTAGGTGGCGCTATGGAGCCATTTTGCCCCTCCCATGGGCAACACCCCTATCATATGTAAGTGTTCGTCATTCTTGACATGTGTATCAATTTTCATGAGGTTATGAGTTAGTTAAAGCCATGAAAAAGCCAAACGTAATTTGATGGCGAGGGATCAATAGTTGCCACGTTGGCAGATGGATGCCATTGCTCGTAGCTTCCCAGCGTTCATAATGTAGCTTTACCAACTTATTCTGCATGTCTTAGAAGTGGAATAAAGTTGGTGGGGTGAACTATGTTGGATCAGTACATGGGAGAGTGAAAAAAGGTCACTTCCTTTTACCACCAGGGGCTATGACTATGACAGGATATTGTCATGTAGACCTGTTCAGGGCGGGACTATTATCCATAATGTGAAGTTTGGTGCAGATCGGACCATTAATGCCAAAGTTATAGCAAATTCGTGTTTTATGGCGAGACCTGAAAATTCGACTTTCCGCAGTGGGCGCGCCCTTCAACGATGGCGGAATCCTTTAATAACTTTTGATCACAAGGTAGTCAAGCTCACACAAATCAATGTTGAAGTCAATCTCATGAAATCTGTAGAAATTCGTTAAAATACAACACGTGGAAAAAGCCAAAAATGGCCGCATAATTTAAAATGGCTGACTCCCTGTTGGGTTTGGATAATGGGTCCAAGTGGCTTTTTTGTGCGTCGGGGTATGATACATTTGTGTACCAATTTTTGTGCATGTCGGTGAAATGGGCAGAGGGGGCTGCTGTTTAAAGAGCGTGGTCAAAACGTTCGGCCACGCCCACTTACGAAATTAGTATCACATCCTCAGGGCAGGACAAGTGACAAACATGTAAAGTTTCAGGAAGATTTGACAAAGTGAACTGAAGTTACAGCCACTTCCTTTGTTTTGGCAAAACATCAACCTTCGTCGCACCGTCAGCGTGACAGCGTTTGACAAGACATCGTGGTCTTCTCAAGATAGCTGGATCAAGGTCTTAAGGCCTTTCTGACCAAATTTGAGTAGGATAGGGTCAACGTGCTCAGGGCAGCATATCAAAGTCTGAAACATGGCATTTCCTGCCGCCAGCAGGGGGTGCTATGACAATTACTAAATTTATGCGCGTGGACATGTTCAGGGCGGGACTATTATCCATCATGTGAAGTTTGGTGCAGATCGGACCATTTTTCCCAAAGTTATAGCAATTTCGTGTGTTACGGCGAGACATGAAAATTCAACCTTCCGCAGCGAGCGCGCCCTTCAAAGATACAAAGATACGGTACATATGTGTACCGATTTTCGTGCATATCAGTGAAACGGGCCTCGGGGGCTGCTGTTTAAAGGGCGTGGCCCAGCCATTTTGCCCCGCCCCATGACAAAATCCATACCACACGTAAATTTACGCAGGGACTGACACGCACAGTAAAATTGGTGAGTTTTTGAGAATGTTAAAGCCCCCAAATAAGCGATTTACTTTTGTCATAATGATAATAATAATCATTCCTGCGATTACAATAGGGTCCTCACACCGAGGTCGGTGCTTGGGCCCTAATAATAATAATAATAATAATAATAATAATAATAAAAAAAGATGAAAAGACATGTTGGATGAGACAAAAAACATTTCAAACACATTGCACACAGGGCATGGTTTCAGTTAGTGATATGCAGATTAAGTCGACCATTTAAGTCCACCTTAGATGTGCATACTCTGTCATGGACATCTACCACAGATTTAGAGGACTGAGCTGACATTACAGATGTCTGACCAAGCAGGACATTCGCAGTTGAGTGATAGGAGGAGGGTTACTGCCTTTTTTTTTTTTTTTTTTACAGATTTTCAGGGTAATGTTATGACCAGAGCAACATATGCTCCCCTCTAGACGACATCTATTCCAGGGAAGGCCTTGTGTATTTCAGCAGGACAATGCAAAACCACATACTGCAGCTATTACAACAGCATGGTTTCGTAGTAGAAGAGTCCGTGTGCTGAACTGGCCTGCCTGCAGTCCTGATCTTTCACCGATTGAGAACATTTGGCGCATAATTGAACGAAAAGGATTACCAAAACTCTCCAGCAGCTGGAAGCCTCTATTAAACAAGAGTGGGATCAAATTCCAATGGCTAAACTCAAGAAACTTGTCTCCTCAATGCCCAGACGCCTCCACTCTGTGTTAAAAAGAAGAGGGGATGCTACACCATGTTAAATAGGCCCCTGTCCCAACCTTTTTGAGACCTGTAGCAGCCATCAAATTTGAAATGAGCTAATTTGTGGATAGAATTGTAAAATTTCTCAGTTTCAACATTTGCCATGTTATCTCTGTTCTATTGGGAATAAAATACTGGCTGGTGTGATTTGAAAGTTATTGCGTTTTGATTTTATTCACAATTTGCACTTTGTCCCAACTATTTCGGAATTGGGGTTGTATATGACAATGCTCAAGACTGATTTTCGTCAATTTCGAATGTCCAGTATGGCTGCCGGTGGCCATTTTGTCCGAAATTTTTTATGTTCCGGGCTCTGGAAGCCACAATTATTACAGGAATGTTTTCAAATTTTACACAGGCGAAGATATATACGTGACAATGCTCAAAACCGATTTTCGTCAATTTTGGACGTCCAGTATGGCTGCCAGCAGCCACTTTGTTCGAAATTTGGGGACTGGGGAGATACACGACTCGGTCCCTGTGGCGACCGAGTTATCTAGTTCAACATGTGTGACAAGACCAACAGAGATTTATAATTTTCTGATTCATATTGGGACCATCCATTAAATTTGACAGAATTGCTGCAAAGATCTGTGAGCAAAAACAAAAATCTAAAATAGTTGATTATTATGAATCCATTTTTCACAGCTCAGTGTAGTTACAAAGTGTAATTACTGCACGGGAAATCCATCTATGGCAGGTTTCTCACACTTGATTTTTTATTTTTCAGAAAAAAAACATTGAAACACCACTGTGATACACAATTGTTTTATTAATATACAATAATCCACCTCCCTCTACCCCTCAGGTCTGCTCCTCTTACATTTTATCTCACACTTCTCTCTGCTATACCTCATTCATTCATACCTCCATCTTTTCTCTCCCTCTTTTTGACCAGCTCCACAACGTCTCATTGAAAGTTGTTATAGTGGATTTGCATAAAAATGGATAACTACTAAAAGATGGAGGAGATAGTTGGACACAGAGTGGCAAGAAAGAACCTGGAGGGTCTCTGTTTAGTGAAAAATTATTTATCTTAGTGAAGAGTTGAGAATTTGAACAGATAGTTTTGTCTCATCTCTTTCACCACATCCCAGTATTTTAAATTTAGTACCATCATCTACAAACCAGAAAACTAGAAAACAATGGATATGTCTATACATACAGTGGGCTCAAAAATTACTGGCACCCCTGACTGGCAACGCAAGAACAATACAAAATATAGCCGCAAGCGGCAATTCCGGGGTTCAAGCCACGAAAGACCATTAGTAGTTGAAAGCTCTAACAGCTTAATTAACAAGTGTTGCCACTAAACGTGGCCATGTCCCCCACCAGGTGACGGAAATCGACTGGCGTCGGCGTATCACAAAATTACACATTGAAGCCAAAGATGAATTAAATTGGTCATAGCGTTCTCGAGATTTCGCGTTCACAACAAATGGGTCGTGACGGACGGACGGCTGGACGGATGGACTGATGGAGCTGAATACTATGTCCCCCGGCCTTAATACTCCTTGACCCCGAGGATGAATGGAATCGGTCAAACCGTTCTTGAGATATCGCGTTCACAACAAACGGGATGGGACGGACGGACAGCCGGACGGATGGAGCTGAATTCTATATCCTCCGCCCCTAATACACCTTGACACCAAAGATGAATGGAACCGGTCAAACTGTTCTTGAGATATCATGTTGACAAGGTATTTTTAAGTGGTCAAATGGTCGTAATGACCTTGAGAATAATGGCAAGGTCACGTAAATCGAGTGAGTTGTGAGCACCCCCCTAATACACCTTGACACCAAAGATGAATGGAATCCGTCAAACCTTTCTTGAGATATTGTGTTCACAACAAACGGGACATGACGGACAGACAGACGAGCGGACCCCCACCCCTAATACACCTTGAAACCAAAGACGAATGGAATCGGTCAAACCGTTCTTGAGATATCACGTTCACAACAAACGGGACATGACGGACAGATGGACGCACGGACGGAGCTGAATACTATGTCCCCCTCCCCTAATACACCTTGACACCAAAGATGAACGAAATCGGTCAAACCTTTCTTGAGATATCGCGTTCACAACAAACGGGAAATGACGGACAGACGGACGGGCGGACGGAGCTGAATACTATGTCCCCTGCCCCTAATACACCTTGACACCAAAGATGAATGGAATCGGTCGAACCGTTCTTGAGATATCACGTTCACAACAAACGGGACGGGACAGACGGACGGACGGCTGGGCGGACGGATGGAGCTGAATACTATGTCCCCTGCCCCTAATACACCTTGATACCAAAGAGGAATGGAATCGGTCGAACCGTTCTTGAGATATCACGTTTACAACAAACGGGACAGGACGGACAGACGGACGGGCGGACGGAGCTGAATACTATGTCCCCCGCCCCTAATACACCTTGACATCAGAGATGAATGGAATCGGTCGAACCGTTCTTGAGATATCATGTTTACAACAAACGGGACAGGACGGACGGACAGACGGCCGGGCGGATGGATGGAGCTGAATACTATGTCCCCCGCCGCTAATACGCCTTGACACCAAAGATGAATGGAATTGCTCAAACCGTTCTTGAGATATCATGTTGACAAGGAATTTGTAAGTGGTCAAATGATCGTAATGAACTTGAGAATAATGCCAAGGTCACGGAAATCTACTGGGGTCGGCGTATCACACAAATATACCTTAACACCAAAGATGAATGGAATCGGTCAAACCGTTCTTGAGATATCGCATTCAGAACAAACGGAACATGACGGACGGCCGGACAGAGCTGAATACAATGTCCCCTGCTCCGCTCGCTATTGTGGCGGCAGGGGACAAAAACCACTTTAAGAGTGTGTTGCAGGTTTTTATGTGGACCTATTTTGCCAGTGGAATGATTGGACTAACAACTAATGATGCATAGTCTGATTTGTGTTATGTTAGGCTATTTTGTGCATTTATGGCACCCCCTACCAGTCAATTTGATTGAAACTTTCAGGCTATATTTCAGGTTCTTATGTGGACATATCCTGTGAGTTTTGTAATGATTGGAAAAACTATTTATGATTTATAGTCTGATTTGTGTTATACCACGTTGCTTTGTTTTGCATTTATAGCGCCCCCAGTAGGACAATTTAAATGAAATTTTCAGAGTATGTTTCAAGTACTTTTATGAATATATCCTGTGAGTTTCATGGCTATAGGACAAACAACTGCTGATTTATAGTCTGATTTGTGCTATACCACGCTGCTTTTGTTTTGCATTTATAGCGCCCCCCTATCAGTCAATTTGAATGAAATTTTCTGGGTATGTTTCAGGTACTTATATGAATATATCCTGTGAGTTTTATGGCTATAGGACAAACAATTGCTGATTTATAGTCTGATTTGTGTTATACCACACTGCTTTGTTTTGCATTTATAGCACCCCCTATCAGTCAATTTGAATGAAATTTTCAGAGTATGTTTCAAGTACTTATATGAATATATCCTGTGAGTTTTATGGCTATAGGACAAACAATTGCTGATTTATAGTCAGATTTGTGTTATACCATGCTGCTTTGTTTTGCATTTATAGCGCCCCCTATCAGTCAATTTGAATGAAATTTTCTGGGTATGTTTCAGGTACTTATATGAATATATCCTTTGAGTTTTATGGCTATAGGACAAACAATTGCTGATTTATAGTCTGATTTGTGTTATACCACACTGCTTTGTTTTGCATTTATAGTGCCCCCTATCAGTGAATTTGAATGAAATTTTCAGAGTATGTTTCAAGTACTTATATAAATATATCCTGTGAGTTTTATGGCTATAGGACAAACAATTGCTGATTTATAGTCGGATTTCTGTTATACCATGCTGCTTTGTTTTGCATTTATAGCGCCCCCTATCTATCAATTTGAATGAAATTTTCAGAGTATGTTTAAAGTACTTATATGAATATATCCTGTGAGTTTTATGGCTATAGGACAAACAATTGCTGATTTATAGTCAGATTTGTGTTATACCACACTGCTTTGTTTTGCAGTTACAACGCCCCCTATCAGTCAATTTAAATGAAATTTGCTGGGTATGTTTCAGGTACTTATATGAATATATCCTGTGAGTTTTATGGCTATAGGACAAACAATTGCTGATTTATAGTCTGATTTGTGCTTTAGCGCCCCTTATGGGCCGATTTGCATGAAACTGTCAAGGTATGTTCCTGGTACTTATATGAACATATTCTGCAAGTTCTGTGATGATTGGCCCAATGGTTGTTGAATTTTGTCCATTTTTGTGCTAAGCCACGCCCCTGCTGAAGTTCATTGGTCAATATCTTGGAAACGAAATGAGATTTCAAGAAGCTTTACGCAATCTTTGATAAGCTTGGTCCACTGATGATCCACAGCAAATTTCGAAGGAATCGGACCTACGGCCTAGGAGGAGATGTCAAAAATGTGTTTTTCAAAGAATTCAAAATTTCGGAAAATCAAATATGGCGGATCTTAAAGGTCCTTATGGGAAAGTTGTAGAGAATGGACCAAAGAATGTCTGTACCAAGTTTCGTGTGAATCGGACTTACAGCCTTTAAAGTGAAAACCTGTTTTTCTAGAATTATAGCGCCACCATCAGGCCTACTGAGTTAAAAATGCCTTAGTCAGCATTTACACACAACTTCCAACCAATATGCAAAATTTCAGGTCTCTACCATTTACCATCTCACGGGATTTTGCGAAAACATTTCTGAAGAAGAAGTAAAATAATAATAATAATAATAATAATAATAATAATAAAAATAAACCAGCACAAAAACAATAGGGTTTCAGCCCTATGGGCTTGAACCCCTAATAAACAATAAAATTGTAGAGAAACTGAATGTCCTAACATGTGTGAAATACTTTATTAATGTTTTGATGGAAACAACCAAAATCATAATCATTTAATACAAAATAAATCTCAACAGAATCAAGGTTTCATAATACCTGGCACCTTTCATTTAGTACTTAGAGCAACCATCTATGGTAATGATAACAGCATGGAATCTTTTTCTGTAATTTTTGACAGTTAAGGCATACATTTGAGAGGATTTTGGACCATACCTCTGAGCAGATCCTTTCAAGATCCTCCACATTCTTGGGTTTGCGTTCATCAACTGCTTTCTTCAACTCAGCTCACAGGTTTTCAAGTGGATTGAGGTCAGGCAACTGAGATGGCCATTGCAGAATGTTGATTTTATTGTCACAGAACCATTTCTGTGTGGATCCTGAGGCATGCTTTGGGTCATTGTCTTGTTGGAAAGTCCACCTACAGCCAAGTCCCAGCCTTCGGGCGGAGGCAACCAGATTGTCAGCCAAAATATCCTGATACTTGGTGCAATTAATTATGCCATTCATCTTAACCAGTTTCCCTGGACCTCTTAAATTAAAACAGTCCCAAAATATGACTGACCCACCACCATATTTCACCGTGGGTATGAGGTGCTTTCCCTTGTATGCATCTCTGTTTCAACGCCAAGGATGCCGATACAGTATCGGCGATACTGTATCTGACCGAAACGTTTAAGTTTGGTCACCTCTGACCAAAGCACCTTGTTTCAGTCATAATTTAAATGATGTTTGGCAAATTCCAAGCGCTTGCTTCTGTGTCTTCTGCAGGCTTGGGAGGGTTACTTTAAAAATGTATTCCGATACAGTTGCTAATTACTTGTAAAAAAATTTAATCAGTAACGTAATTCAAATACCATTATAAAAAAGTAATGTAACTGATTACTTTCCATTACTTTTGGATTACTTTAATACCAAAAATGAACAAAGACAGACAAGAGAAAATAAATTACAATGAAGTAACTTATATGTGCTTTATATATACTTGTGTATTTTGTAAAACAAAAAATAAACTGTGTCACTTTAAGTATCAAAAATATCCTCTACTCGCTGTATTTTTGCGGGGGGAAAAAAATGCTTCATTCACTTGATTATTACTATAATTGGAAAATGTGTTAATAAAGGAATAAGACTGAGAACTAGTTAGGGCTAATTGTTGTTATAAAAGGATGCCCCTTTGCCCCAAATTTTCAGTTCTGGCGCCAGCCCGGATAGAAAGTACTAGAATATATAAAAGTGATAAATAAAAATGAAATTGAGCATCATTGTATTGATGTGAAGACTGATGTTACGACGTGCCATATATGGGTCATTCTTCACTATTGGTGACTTTTCAGTGTGCTAACTTATGAAAAAAAAAGAAGACATTTTTCATGTTTTTAACACTATATGTGGTAAATGGTATGTTTAACCTTCAGGAACTTGTATTGATAGAGCTTGTGCACCTAAATAATAATAATTATGGATGGATTATTCAGACGTGGACCACGAGAGAGTTCCACCCTGTTAGGGACATATACACAGGTATTACAAAGTGTAAATAATGTAAATATTCAACAATACTTAGCTTTTCTTGCACCTTATGAGCCCCTCATTCCATTGCATTAGCATTTTCTTTGAATAATGTTGAAAAAAGAATTTTTGAGTAGAACATGTGTTCATTCTTTAAAACGGTCACATTTTTTTGCACCCAATTTAAATGATAAATAATAACAAATTTGCACAAAATTACATATATCTGCTGCTGATTCCTTTCAACTCTGCAGTTTAACATTAACATATGCATAACATTTAACATACTTGTTATGTTATTTGGGTAAAAAATGTGACTAACAGGGTGGAAAGGACCTTAACAGGGTGGAATGACCAGCAATAACTCAGTGAGTTTCAACAATAATTTTACTATTAACTGGCAGAACATTTAACTTTAATTGAAAATACAAAACATTCAACAATTTTTAAACATAAAAAATTGCATTGCAGTACTAAACATAAGTGCCTCTACCGACAAACAGAAGTGGCCCTCACCAAACTTTCTTTACGGGCCAGAATTTAATTTGATTTCATTTAATCTTATTTTTAACTTTATTTAATTTTATTTCATCTTTTTGTGTGCATGTGTGTGCATAAATATATGTGTGTGTGTGTGTGTGTGTGTGTGCAAGATGTGCTGGCGTGTGTGTGTGTGCCTGAGAAGGTGTTTGTGGGTATGTGTATGTGCTCTTCTCTTTGGATCTGCATCTCGCTTCGCTCTGTTGCGGCACTGCATTTCAGCTGCAGTAAGTGGGGGAGCCATTTCCTAACAAATATATACAATTTAACAATACATTATCATGCAAATTGTATCAACAACATTTTATAATAATGATCAATTATTGTTTAAATATACTTAAGAGGGTGTGATCTGTTGATATTGGATCATAGCTGTTATGCGGTAGGACAGCGGTAAAACCGAGTAAATGCCTTGTACCTTAATATAATAATAAAGTTTTACCTTTTACACATATTGATAAATTAGATGAACCGTATAAGGAACAACTAAATATTTATATATCAGTATTTATAAGCATTTCCCTACATTTTGTGATAGATTTTCCACCCTGTTAGGTGAATGTTCCACCCTGTAAGGTTTACATACCTAACAGGGTGGAACCTAACAGGGTGGAAAATTTCAAACCAAATTAGCCATTGCTCAGTGACAGAAAACTTTTGTTAGCTAGTTCTCCACAAATAAACAGTACTTGAGTATAAATATCAAATATGTTTTTTAATTTTTTAAATTGTGGTTTACTTTCTTCATAAATTAGGCTAACAGGGTGGAAATTTAAGAGTAGGACATACAGGTTAACATCATAAAACATGCAAAAAAAGGCAAACAGAAAGTTGTCACTCACCTCACTTTGCTCCTTTTAAATTTCCCTCTAAAAGTGTGATTTCACAGCCAAAGTGTGGGAATGGGAATGGTAGTTGTTTTTGTTCAAACAGCGAAAACCCACAATCTAACAGGGTGGAATGTGATTTTGGGGACATATAGTAAATTATTTTTTAAAAAAATAATAATGACCATTTCGATTGCAAGAGATTAATATTTAGAGATATTTTAACATGATCTATACAATAATAAAAACAAATTTCCATGAATTTATAAATATTTTACTATTTATTTCACTGAAACTGAGAATTTGCTTTGGGGACATCATAAAAAGAAGTGTATGTGTCAAAACAAAAGGCAATAAAGATAAAAAATATATATTTACAAACATAATTTTGTGTTAATTATATAAAGGAGACTTCAATGTGAAATAAAACCCTTTTGTATTAAACATTTGTTTATTTTAATTAAAATATTAAGAGTTTTTTCTTGGGGACGGAAAAGTCACCAATAGCCAGGAATGACCCATATACCATATCCGAAAAAATGGTAACTATTGGCATTAAAGAACCTACAAAACCATAGCTTCATGATTTATGGTCTTAGACTGCCATCTACTGGAATTAAAGTGTAACTATATGTACCGTTGTATATTTTGGATGCACGAAATATCAAAGACTGAGTAGCGGATAGTCACAATTTTTCACGTGAAAGAAGTAAAAAAAAACTGAAAGGAAAAAAGCGGCGAGTACAGAAAATATTACTATTATCGCCATCTGAAAACAATTACTTATAATATAATCTTGATTTCATTATTGCTCTGATGGAGGGCATATCATGGACTACTGGGCTGTCAGAAAAGCGGGCACTCCCCGGTAGAAGTAGTGATGCTAATGAGGCTAACGCTACGTAGCTAATGGTAAAAAAAACTTAATAATCAAACTTAAAGTCAACTACAGCTACTTATAGCAGGCTGGAGCTTGTTTTTGCCCAAACACCATCCCATTCACCGGCATCACGATTACAACCAGAACTATTTTCATTAGGAAGAAATGGAAGGGAGGGCCAAGATGGCAGTGCCCTAAGGACATCAGTGCGATTCTCGCCATCAGACAACTTCGAGGGTTAGTGGTATAACAACCTTAATATATGGATTTTAACTAATTAAATGACCTAATACACTTTTTATAATTAATTTCGGGCATAATTTTTCATGGAAAAATGAATATTTTGGGATAACGCTGCGGCCAAAATTTCGTATGAAACTATCTGATAGCTAGCATGCTATCTGAAACCAGTGCGGGGGGGCGGGACTAGCAACGGACACTAAAACTGACGTGAGTGACTCTGAAACTCCCATGGATCTGAATGTACCAGGTACGGAAAACATGGTGAGTAATGAAGTTAAACCGGATGGTACAATGGACTCTTCCTTGAAACCAGTTACTAAGAAGAAAAAGCGTGAAAACAATGCAAGCGCTATCGGTAAAAGTAGCAGCGGCAGCTCAGACATTTTAGCAGCAATTCAGGATCTTTCCATCAAACATGACCAGACGTTTCGTGAGATTTCCGTGGTAGAAATGAAACAGCAACAACTTCTAAAGAGATCGATAAACTGTCTTCTACAGTTGAGCAACTTGTTACGGAAGCCAATCGACAAAGAAATCATAAAGCGCACGGAGTCAGAAATTGAAAACTTGAAAAAAGAAAACCAAATTCTGAGGGCTGGAATTGCTGAATGCAAACGATACAGTTGGGCTTTGAAACTACACGGACTAAAAGAGGAGGCCAACAAAGCAGTGAGAAAGGTGGTGATTAATATTCTTGTAAACCTCGCCCCCGGGCTCCACGAATATTTGGAGGAGGGTGTTGACATTGCCCACTGACTTGGCCAAAAAAGAAAGGATGGATCTCACAGATCGATTATCATATTGTTCACGCACCGCTGTCACCGCGATGGTGTTTGGAAGAGCGCCAAAGGCAGTAAGTTTCTGCGGGAGAAGAAACTGTGGCTCTCTGAGGTGTTATCTCCCGAGGATAGAGATTCAAGAGCGGAACTCTGGCCCCTTGTGGAAAAAAACAAGGGAGGAAGGAAAAAAAGCGTTTTTCATTGGCCCATTTGCTCTGATCGATGGGAAAAAATTGACCACTTGAACAAATTTTTTAGGCTGGCGCACTATATGGATTGAGACTCACAATTTAATAACTCAGCTGAGCACTTTCTACTATCGCTACTGCAGCATATATGTTGAGTAATCTTGCTATTCTGTCACCATCTGAAAATTGTAATGTCATCTGCCCGTGCTGTAGACTGGTTGGCCGCATAATGGACCACCCACCACGCCAAGAAACACCTGGTAAAGAAAGCTGAGTTATTTTATGATGTATTTATTATAGTTCAATTCGGCAAATGCTGTCTTTTTTCTAAGACGATTAGAACGGCCGTGTTATTAATAATATAGCGACTGATATCAATAATATGTTCTTTTGGCTGTCCGTGACTTGTATTGCAACTTTAATACCCATGTTTCTCGTTTTGGAAACTTATTTGCAAGTTCAATAATAACTGAAATTCACAAATGTAAGTTAAACTGAGTTGTTTTGCCCTGAAATTATTCACTGTTCCTAACATTAGCAAGTGAGATGATTATCTAATATCACAGTATTTCTCTTAAGTCACAGTATTTGTTTACCATTAGGTGTCAGTTGTCTATCACTCACTCTTTGAAAGAAGACTAAACACACCTTAAAGTTCTTACCTATTTACTTGAGAGCTTGTCATTTTTATTATTATTATTTTATTTATTTATTTATTTTTACTTTTTTACTTCTTTTTTGTTATCTTAGATGGATTTCAAGTTCAGTACTCTAACGGTGATGTCATTAAATGTCAGGGGTATGCGTGATGCAATGAAGAGGAAAGCCACTTTTTTATTTTGTAAAAGAAGTGAAGCTGGCCTAGTACTTCTTCAGGAAACCCATTCATGCGACTCAGATGTAAAATCTGGAAGGGGCAGTGGGGAAATGAAATTCATTGTAGTCATGGTACCAACCACTCTGCTGGAGTCCAGTTTTCCTGCATAGATTTAAAGGGGATATTCTAGAAGTGGTTTCTTCAAATGATGGCAGATGGAGAGTCAGTTTCACTTAAGCAGGACAATTCAATTTTTATTGTGTGTAATATTTACGGTCACAGCTGTCATTCTTCTAATAAGGTGCTTTTTTGCCAGGTAATTGCTAAACTAAATGAGCTCTTAAACAAATATCCAGACTCTTTTTTAATTTTATGTGACGACTTTAATGAATGTGCTGATGATGTAAAGGATAGGTTTCCCCCAAAAATTTGTCAAGGTTTTCAACAAAATAATCTTATATTAAAACTATGTTCTGATCTCTGACTGATACATGGTGTTTTTTAAACCCTGATATACAAGACTTTACTTGGTCTAATAAGAACTTATTATCTAGATCAAGGATTGACCTTTTTTTGATCTCATCGTCGGCTCTTCATCTTGTTAAGGATGTCTCATTCTTTTGCCCCTTTGTCAGATCATTAGCAAATTATTCTTAAGTTAGGTGGCTTACAGGATACCCCTAAATTAAGAGGATATTGGAAATTCAATAACACTCTCCTCAAAGACAACCACTTCAATGACAATGTCAAAAAGTTAGTTAATGAAATATTAATTGATAACACAAACTGTGAATTATAAACAAAAATGGGAGTACTTTAAGTATATGATTCGATATACTGCTATATAGAAAAGTAAAGAGTTAAAAGCACTTTATTGTAAAACAGAATCGGACTTATTGAACAGAATAAATTTCCTCCTATCTAAAACTACCGTCTATTCTGAAGAGGAATTAGAATTGAATAGGATACAACTGAATATGGACCAAATTTGTCTGAATTTGGCCAAGAGCGTGTTTATAAGATCTCGAGCCAAATGGTTAGAGGATGGAGAAACTAACTCTAAATATTTTTTTTGCTCTTGAAAAAAGAAATGGCAAAAGAAAATCATTAACTGCACTGAATATTAATGGAACTCAATACACAAACCCAAAATTAATTTCAAATGTTGTCTCTTCTTTTTATGGTAATTTGTTTACGTCTGAATTCAATATCTATTCCTGTTAGAGCTTTATCAGTAAAGTGAGAAAACATATTTCTACCATATTTCTGGTTTTATTAAAGGCCGACATATTAGCAATAATATCAGACTAGTCTTAGACTAATTGGATTACGCAGACTCAGTACATTCAAAAGCTTTTATTCTTTTTTTAGACTTTTATAAAGCCTTCGACACCATTGAACATAGGTTTCTTACCGAATGTCTTAAATTGTTTGGTTTTGGAAGAACTTTCATAGATACTATTGATATGTTTTATAAAGAAATCAATAGTTCTGTGCTTGTTAACTTCAACACCTCCCAAAGATTTAATATAAAATGTGGTGTCAGACGACGTTGCCCTATCTCACCCTTTTTATTTATTTTAGTTGTTGAACTATTATCATTAAATATTACACATGATCCAGAATTTAGAGGCATCTCTATATTTAATAGAGAAATTAAAATTTCCCAACTAGCAGGTGAAACAACTCTTTTCTTGAAAGATGAGGATCAGTTGCTAAAAGCTATGAATCTAGTCAAACAATTTTCACTAGCTTCAGGGTTGAAGCTTAATGTATCCAAATGTGAGTTATTTCCTATCCATGCCTGTGAGGATTCATTAGTAGAAAATGTTCCTGTAAAAAACGTAATCAAATATCTGGGTATTTATATAACAAAAAACTGTGTAGCCACACAGCAACTGAACTTTGCTGGAAAGATTAAGAAAACCAAAAATGTCTTTAACCTATGGCTTCAAAGAGACGTAATATTATATGGTAGGGTTCTTTTATCTAAAGCAGAGGGTCTGTCTCGTTTTGTTTATGCTTCCCTCTCTCTTTTTGTTAATGACCCCACAGCTAATGAAATCAACAAATTATTCCTTGACTTCATCGGAAAAATAAAACACGCAAACTGAAAAAGGTGGTGCTTTCTAACAAAAGGACAGAGCGAGGTCTTGAAGTTTTAAATTTTATTGATACTGTGAACACTTTTAAAATAAATTGGCTTAAAAAAAGGTATGACAAATTCAAATTCTTTGTGGTACTTCATTCCCAATCATATTTTTGATAAAATTAGTGGTCTCTCTTTTGTTTTAACATGTAATTACTCCCCTAATAAACTTCCTGTCTCTTTATCCAAGTTTCATCAGCAATCCCTTCTTGCCTGGAAGTTATGCTTTGTCCACAACTTTTCTCCTCATAAAACCTTATTATGGAATAATGATAACATAACTAATCGGCATAAATCTCTTTTCTATCTCAATTGGTTCCAAAGAAATATTGTCAACATTTTAGCTGTTTTTGATGAACATGGCCTCATACTGTCCTATGAACATTTTATAACTAAACACAACTTTCCAATTCCCTATAAAAAAATATAATTCTGTAATCAAAGCCATTCCTTCTGGATTAATTCATCTTATTAAGAGTCACTTATGCTCTGGTGGAGGAAACAACTCAGGTGCTCCATCTGCATTACTTCTGAACGATATCTACAAAACCCAAAACCAGTGAAGTTGGCACGTTATGTAAATCGTAGATAAAAACAGAATACAATGATTTGCAAATCCTTTTCAACTTATATTCAATTGAATACACTGCAAAGACAAGATGTTTAATGTTCAAACTGAGAAACTTTATTTTTTTTTTGCAAATAATCATTAACTTAGAATTTAAAGGCAGCAACACATTGAAAAAAAAGTTGGCACAGGGCCTTTTTACCACTGTGTTACATCACCTTTCCTTTTAACGACACTCAGTAAACGTTTGGGAACTGAGGAGACCAATTTTTGAAGCTTTTCAGGTGGAACTCTTTCCCATTCTTGCTTGATGTACAGCTTAAGTTGTTCAACAGTCCGGGGTCTCCGTTGTCGTATTTTACGCTTCATAATGCGCCACACATTTTCAATGGGAGACAGGTCTGGACTACAGGCAGGCCAGTCTAGTACCCGCACTCTTTTTACTACGGAGCCATGCTGTTGTAACACGTGCAGAATGTGGCTTGGCATTGTCTTGCTGAAATAAGCAGGGGCGTCCATGAAAAAGACGTTGCTTGGATGGCAACATATGTTGCTCCAAAACCTGCATGTACCTTTCAGCATTAATGGTGCCTTCACATATGTGTAAGTTGCCCATGCCTTGGGCACTAATACACCCCCATACCATCACAGATGCTGGCTTTTGAACTTTGGCGCCTATAACAGTCCGGATGGTTCTTTTCCTCTTTGGTCCGGAGGACACGACGTCCCACAGTTTCCAAAAACAATTTGAAATGTGGACTCGTCAGACCACAGAACACTTTTCCACTTTGCATCAGTCCATCTTAGATGAGCTTGGGCCCAGCGAAGCCAGCGGCGTTCTGGGTGCTGTTGATAAATGGCTTTCGCTTTGCATTGTAGAGTTTTAACTTGCACTTGCAGATGTAGCGACGAACTGTAGTTACTGACAGTGGTTTTCTGAAGTGTTCCTGAGCCCATATGGTGATGTCCTTACACACTGATGTCGGTTTTTGATGCAGTACCGCCTGAGGGATCGAAGGTCACGGGCATTCAATGTTGGTTTTCAGCCTTGTCGCCACGTGCAGTGATTTCTCCAGATTCTCTGAACGTTTTGACGATATTACGGACCGTAGATGATGAAATCCCTAAATTTCTTGCAATAGCTCGTTGAGGAATGTTGTTTTTAAACTGTTCGACAATCAGCTCACGCATTTGTTCACTAAGTGGTGACCCTCGCCCCATCCTTGTTTGTGAATGACTGAGCATTTCAGGGAAGCTGCTTTTATACCCAATCATGGCACCCACCTGTTCCCAATTAGCCCGTTCACCTGTGGGATGTTCCAAATAAGTGTTTGATGAGCATTCCTCAACTCTCTCAGTCTTTTTTGCCACTTGTGCCAGCTTTTTTGAAACATGTTGCAGGCATCAAATTCCAAATGAGCTAATATTTGCAAAAAATTACAAAGTTTACCTGTTCGAACATTAAGTAACTTGTCTTTGCAGTGTATTCAATTGAATATAGGTTGAAAAGGATTTGCAAATCATTGTATTCTGTTTTTATTTACGATTTACACAACGTGCCAACTTCACTGGTTTTGGGTTTTGTATATATTTGACAAGAAATGCAATAATTAACATATTCGTCAGATCCTTCACGGTTAAAATCAAATCACCCCGAGAGGGAAATTTTATTGAAATTCCCATTTGGAAGATATAAACTGGAAAAAAGCATGGCTTTTATCTAATAAGTTTTGTATTCCTAACAAAGTCAAAGAAATCCATTTCAAAATTTTGCATAAAATTTATCCTGTGAACTCTATCATTTCCAAATACATGGACATTGTTAACTCTTGTTCATTTTGTGTACATGCTGATGAAACATCTGTCCATCTATTTTTTCAATGGACAATAACAAAAAAATTTGGGCTGACCTGAATTGTCATGTCTTCAATATCACTGATGTTTCTCATTGTTTCACACTTAAAGATATATTTTTCTATTATGATAATTGGAGTAACAAATCTTTAAACCATGTTGTCAACTTTTTTATTTTAGTGGGTAAATTTTTTATTCATAAGCAGAAGTTTTTAGGTTATCAACCTTCTTTCCACCTCTTTTTCATTGAATTTAATTCATTGCTGGACTCTCTTGCTCTTATAAACAATAAAAAAAGCAACAGGTTCTTAGAATATTACAGAAAAATATTTGATGTAACCCCTTGAAGTTTAAATTTTCTGACTGTCCTTAATTACTTTTTGACTCTGAATTATTCTTGTATTGTGTGTGAGTGTGTTTCTTTTTCTTCATTTATTTATTTATTTTATTATTGAAACTCTCAAGTCCCTTAGTATAGTGGCTTGTCTGTCATTGCATTGTCATAGTCACATTCTTTCTGTCTTTTTGCATATTTTGATGTTATCAGCTCTCACGTATTGTTGTGTATTCATTTGTACCTGAATTAATTTGTATATTTGTAACTTTGCTAAATAAAGTTTTGTTTTAAAAAAAAAAAAAATCAGGACGAAATGGTTATAGGTCGGGTAAATTGGGTAAGTTAGCTGAGCTAGCAGGATTGTCTGTCTTACCAGTAAATGTTTCTCCAAATTGGACTTTGAGTCCTTTGAGGTCGACAGGATTTTGACAACAGGAAGGCAAAACTTGCACTGTACAGTGACACTGTTTCCCTTATTATCCTTTAATGCAAAATGATCCCTAAATTTCCACCTGTTCAACGCATTTTTACCCACAGAGCTGGATACCATGATTGACAAGTTAACAACTGACAATTACAGTCAGGTTCTGGAGGAGTGCTTTGACTCTCGTAAAGTGCTGTGATTTTCGTGCGCTTTTACCTCTAGACCTCCTTTTCCTCTTCTTCATGTCTTCTTCTTGTTCTTCTTGATTACAGACTAATTTACAATTGTAATCCAGTAATCCCCCTGTTTTACAGAATGTAACTGTAATTTAATTACATCTTTTTTTATGTGTAACCCTAACAGAATACAGTTACATTTTTTTTGTATCCTAATTACGTATCGCCGTTACATGTATTCCGTTACTCCCCAAGCCTGGTCTTCTGGTCAGAAAAGGCTTTCTTCGAGCAACCCTTCCAAAGAGTCTGTGGTCGTGGAGGTGGCGACTGATGGTGTTTTTGAAACCTGGTGACCCCAAGATGCCACACCAAGTCCTACAGTTCCTTCACAGTGATTCTTGGGTATTTTATTGCTTCTCTCATCATCCTCCTCGGTATCCTGAGGGGAGGGAGGGAATGCTGTGGCATCTTCTACCCTTGAGGTTTTCAATATTTCTATATCTTTGAATTTTTTTAATAATTGCCCTGGCAGTGCTCAGTGGCATATTCAATCGTTTGTGAATCTTCTCTTAGTCATTAACACATTTATGAACGTCTGTGACTATCTACCTCTTTTGAACTGACAGTTGTTTTGTTTTCTTCATGGGGCTGGATGACAAAGGGATATTGCTAGTGTTTTACCTCATTTATGTACCCTAAGGCAGGGGGGGCCAATCTTATCCATCAAGGGCCGGTGTGGGTGCAGGTTTCTGCTGTATCCCAGTGCCCCAACACCTGATGCCACTAATTAACTGATCGGGGGTGTCAGTCAAGACCTCGATGAGTAGAATCAAGTGTGTTAGTGTCGGGGTGTAACAAAAATCAGCACCCACGCCGGCCCTTTGTGGATTAGATTGGACACCCCTGCCCTAAAGAAACAGGAAGTAATGTAATGGCTCAGTATAGTTCCAAAACACTAAATGTTATTTACAATAATCTTTAAGGGTGCCATTAATTGTGAAACCTTGATTTGGAGGAAACTGATTTTGAATTAAATCAGTAAATGATTCTTGTTCATTCCATAGGAACATTAATATCATACAGTATTTCTCATATGGAATTATTTAGAGTTTCTTTACAAATATATATTTTTAGAATTTTTTATAGTATTGTTTGTGCATTGCCAGTCAGGGGTGCCAGTAATTTTCTAGCCCCCTGTATGTACATCTGGCATCAGTGGTTGTGTTATTAGTTCTCATTTTTCCTATCCATGTTTTGAAGAGTTCCACATCAGATGTAGGAGAAAAAAAAAACTGACAGTTTATTCTTCTTAAGTATTATCAATTTATGCATACCAGAGCTATAAAACTCTAGGAGATAAAGGATGATAGTTTTATTTTAGCTGGCTATGAGGTTGCACCTTCAAATTGACACAATCCAATACCATTTTAACAATGCCAACAAACGGAAATGAGATGGTTGTTGTAACTGCGAGAGTAAACCACTCCCTCAGCCAGCGAGCCTCCTCTCCTTTGTTTGCTATTACTCCCGGAATTCACTGAAAATATTTTTTTGTAGTGTTACTACATCCCTTCACTGCACAAGTATAACCCCTGAAACGTTGCAGAAAAACATAAAGAAACGTTGAGAAGCCTGACGGAATACCTCATTGAACCTCTTTGTCAATACAGAAAGAGTTCATATTTGCACCACCAGCATGGCTGACTTCCGGTTTAAGACATCATACCTAATTAGCAAAGACAGCACATGAAAATGAAAATGAATGTGAACAATAGCCGTTGTTGCTTCCTCTCGTAATGCCTAGTTCTTCAATTGTTTTTGGCTGGTGAAAACAAAGAGAATATTGCAGCATGAACGCATGAACAGTTCACTTTGCTCAGGTTAGCAATTCATGCTCAATTTAAGGGCATGTGGATTGTTTTCACTGTTCATGTGTTTTCATTCCCTGAATAAATCTAGTTTATATCTATGATACACGAACCGTGAAGAGGTGTGCTTATGATGAAATTTGGGCCACAAATCCCCAAATGTTTATTATGCATTGCTTTAGCAAATCGGGATCCTCCGGGAAACGGTGGAAAAGTAATGTATCCTCAGTATCATGAGGAGGATCATGAAACATCATGATAAGGAGGACCTTAAAATCATGAAGAAACCGAAAAATATTTCTATTCTTTATTTTGCTGATTTGACATTCTTATTAATTATTTTATCCATAGGCAAGCAGCTTTTGATAGATTTCCAACAAAGTAGCTGAAAATGATGCAGTTTTATATTGGGTTGTCATGAGAAAACATCATGAATCTAAACAATGTTTGTTTGTAAAACCTCAAACTAGCATAACTTTGTTGTTCCTCAACTGATTTCCATGTGGTTTTCATCACTGAACTCCTAATGCCCTGTAGATTCTCACTAGAACTAAATCTATTTGCATAAAATGAGCCTTGTATAACCACAACTCTGATTGGCTCCTCAATCTACACTGTTTTAAACTTGCACCTTTTTTGCCAGTTAATTTAACTGGCAACTCTTTTGCCAGTTATTTTAACTGTAATTTAACAATAAGACTTACAACAGAGTTCAGTGTATGTTAGGTGTAGACCACTGTTAAAGCTTTAGTTGGTAACTATGAGGAGAGAGAGGACTTGGCATGAAAATTTGAAAAAATGCAACTTTCAGATCCCTCCCCCTCCCTCTCCACTGCACTCCTGCCCTACCACCAAAGACCCTACCCCAGAGGAGGCTGCCATGCATGCGAAGGCACGCGACCTGTTATGCATGCGACTGTGGAAAGATTTTGCAATTTCACATTATGAAAACGGCCAAGTTGCCGAGGCTAGACATTACTGTTGTGAACAGTCAACATTGCTGGCCAACAAACGAGCAGAAATAAATCATGTCGACATGAAAAGTAATCTACAGCAGTCTGTATTCAGTAAAAACCCAGCACACACTAATTTCAGTAAGTTACCTATTTTTTTAGAACAGAAACTGTCGTGAATCCTGCTAAATGGCCATTAAACCATACATGACAACATTTAGTTGTGAGAGCACAGAAACGTTGCACACATTTATGATTACACTCAGAGTCAATGCAAAGACGCAAATACACGCGAAACGCGTGTATTTGCGTCTTTGTATTGACTTTGAATGTAATCTGTAGTGCGAAAAATTTGTTTCGCGTCCGGTGTGAAAGCAGCTTAAATATCTTTAGAAACATTTCATGGACTTTCAAATGAATTTTTCTTTATGAACAGAATTCCATGTGCCTCCCATACTTCTGGAACATTTTTCTCAATTATTTCTTGATTGATTTCTTTCGAATTTGGTATAGTGATATATTAATCGTGGCTGAATGTCACAACAGAGAGTCTTTTTCAGTTGGGCCTGATATTTTTGAGAAAGAGGAATATTTGAAAAATTACTCTGTACTGACATTTTAAAGGTCATTAAAAGTCTTTTTTTTAAAGGTTGCAAACAAATATCTGCAACAGCAACTGAGAAAAGCTTTCCAATCAAATATTGCCCAAAATCCCAGATGGCCACTGTTGCCGTGCTAACCAGATGTCGATTTTCATTCTAAATATGATGAATCATTATTTTGGTCATTCATGAGTATTATCCAACGTATAATAACAGGAAAAATAACCTTTTGTTGATTTTTTTGCCTAAAGGTAGATGGCCCCCTTAAAACACTAAGGGACAAAAGTGTGAAAATTCACCCTGTTTACAAATCATGACAGGAATTTCCCATTCCATGCCAACTGAGCCGCGCATTCTTTTGCAATTGCGCTCAAGACTACAGTCTGCTGTCCACCAAGGTGCGCCCACGAGTTTTCTGTAATCTTTATTCTCTGCTTCTTCAACTGGTAGGGCAAAGAATTCTGGGGTGATCCCTCACACTAATTTGTGACGGAATGTCAAACTCAAAACTTATCAACATATACTGAGACAGTCGGCCTTTTTAACATCAGTTGCCACAATCTTCTTCACTCCATGAACAAGAATCCTTGAGGTAACAGGGGACCTGTGAGTATCAGATTTTCATTTAGCAACCACGGTTAACCAGATTTATCTTACATTACTTACATTATTTACATAGAAACTGTGGAAACAGCTAAATATTTTGTAGAAGAAATTCAAGTTGAGTAACTTGCTGATGGATACTCCAGCAATCCATGGAGACAAAAACAGGTGTTTGGAATCAAATGTACACCGTTAAATTACAAGCTGTAGTATATGCTACAGGCAGGTGCCACATAGTTAGGACGAACTCTAGTGAACAAAGAAATTCTAGACCTACCGGGAAAGCTGCTTGTTCATAGCTAATTACTGATCCACTGTCACTGAGTGTTTGCTAAGAGAACCTAATAAGTCCGTTGGTCAATGGGATTTACTGCTGACCAGAAAAATGCTAGAAAATAGTATAGTCCCATAAAGGGTGTTTGACTTCTGGTTACTGTATAACATGAAAGCTCTGTGAACAGTGTTTTATTTTATAAATGTGTATAGTCAAATCAATACACAGATCAGATGGCACAACCTCTTATTCTCTCTAGATTCATGTTGCTGGAATTTTGTTGTCATTAAAATTACGCTAGATGCCCGAAAACAGTCTGTGTAATTATTCGAAAGCTTAAAATTTTTGAACACAGTTTTGCAGTGACAGAAAAGCTAGCTAAAAATCCCTGTGGCAGTTGCTGCTGCTGAACTCTTGTTCGGCAAGTTCTTTAATTAAAAACTTCCAACCATCATCAGTATTCAAGGAGAGGCTCTCAGCTCTCTCTTTAATTTCTAGTGAAAATGGAATATAACTACCCCATTATCCAGCTTTCAGCTGAAAAATTACACATCAACCCTAGTTATGGATTCCTGATGACAGCAATGCTCAGGATGACTTCATATTCTTGGACAGAGTGATGCAAACTATAGATTTATTAACTGTTTTGCTCCTGAAATGCCTGCAAAATGAGGAGGTTTGGGGAAAATAAATGGTTAATACTTGAGCTGTCGGTTTTTCACTACGGAATTTATTCAGCTGGGAAAAGTATTAGGCTGGATTTTCATTATCTGTAGCCATGCAATTTAATTCCTCCTGAACTCAGAGTGTAAACTTAGTTAGATATCAAGCCTCTACATGCCGAATCCCTCGACAACATGATAATCGATACTGCTTTGCTCTCAAATGACAAGGTACAAAAGTTCTACCATGCGCTCTTTTTTCACTTCAGTTCAAACTAAATCATCTAATGGTGTGTTCCAACTATGGCAGCAATGAATATCAATTGCTTGTGCCCTGTTCACAAATAGTAGTGTGTTGCTTTTAGAACAAAAGATCACCTTAAGTTGCCACAAAATTACATTTGTTTTTTATTTTGTTTTTTTTAGAGTTATTGGATAAACCCAGGTCTCACTCTCTGATGGGCGGCCAATTATGCACTGAGGAACATATGGAGGAAGCTATTAAGCGGATGCTTTGAGATCAGGGGAGCTGAGATAAAGCTGATACTCGGCACTCTTTGCCGAGACTGTGGCCGCTGCAAAAACGACTGTGGGATTGAGACATCTGGCAGTAGAGAAAACTGCTGCATGGTCGCTGCATTTGAGTCTATGAGGTGACAGCAAAACTTGTGAGCCAGCTGAGAGAAACCTAAGATTTAGCCAGGAATCAACAAATAGAAATAAAAAAACACTCATTAGATGTCATTGAGATAAATCCCTGGAAGACTGACGTTAGTCAAAGATGAAAGATAAATGTAAGGAGATCTCCAGGGAACCCTTTGCTTGACTTGATTTAACTGTACCGTGAGCCCCAAAGAAGCCCTAGAGAGCTTAGGAACTGCCACAAGGCCCCCTGTGCATAGCTAGGCATAAAAGCGCTGAGTCCTCATTTGCTTCCCTCTGCGTGCATTTACCACAGAAATTATACCCTACTAACTCACAAGTGTTTGTTTCTGTGAATGTGATGCATATTCAAAAAAACAAATGATAGATTTACAAAAATTTACAAGGAGAAAAAAAACAAATTAAATTTTATATATATATATATATATATATATATTGCATAAACTGGTTCTGCACATCTTTCTGGAGTAACTTGTGTGTGTGTGTGTGTGTGTGTGTGTGTGTGTGTGTGTGAGGTTGCAAGATGCCACTTGACAGCGTGTCAAATTGCAATGCAGTTAAATGGAGGGAAGTGTCGCACCAATTTAATCATACGTCATGCATTGCGTGCGTCATTTCACTGGAAAAAATTTTTCAATATACCAGTCTTATCAATAGGATTGCAGTCTTCTTGTTACTGCCATTAGAAGCCCCTGTTTTTTTCTATGTGTCAGATCAAATTGATTTTTAGAGCAATCCAAGTTTATTTTTTGACCTTCCAGCGATATTCAGACCTATCGATCCAGCTGAGGATTGCGCTGTCTTCCTGAGGAAAGCCATCCTTTCAAGCTTGATAAAGGAGTGAAGGATTCTGGGTAATGTTTGGGGTGTTACCACACTCAGCCTCACCGCTCAAAGCAGTACTAGATCAATCAATGGGCCAATATATCACAATAATTCAGGTGCCCTTTCTAATCCACCAGCCCAAAGGCTGGGAGTATTCATTGAGGAGTTTGCTGAGTTTATTTTAATACTTTTGAATATTTATTTTGAGAATCACCCCCAATTTCTTGCTCCCTGAGCACACATATTCTCTCACGCACATACCCCACATATGTGCACTGAAGGTTTAGTTCTGTCAGTCAACAGACATGCAAACCAAACAGTGTAGTACTAACAAATAGATTCAATAATGGTTTGGCATCCAGACTCTGACCCTCACTCACCCTGCTGCATACTGAACTTGAGGAGAAGAGAGCAGGGAGTGTTGGGATTTCCATGGGGCAAATTCAGTGCCTGCAGGTGGATGCTGGGATGAAAATGGCATGCTAACTAGCATTAGCCAAGAGGGATGCAACAGCAGAGATTGACGCAGTACTGCAGCAGGCAGAGGCATGTTTTGAAACAGAAGCAGCACAGAGGAGCATCTTAAATAGCGCACGTTTCAGAGGGCAGAGCAGTGTTTGACATGCATAGGGGTGCCAATGGGAATGTGGGCATGTCTCAAGTTGTCTGCCATGAGCTTGCTCCGCTAGCTGCACCCCATTTATGGTTTACAGTTCTTAAATCAAAAACTTCACAGCTGCATGTTCATTGTTTTTGGTATGTTTCTCATTGGGTGAAATTAAGAGGGACAAAGGGATATACCCAAAGTTGCGTTTCTGTCCATGTAGATAATGTGGTGTATAGCTGTCTGTTGGAGCACATGCTTTGGAACTTTTAAGTCAACAAACTAGATAAAAATGGCATACTACTTGCTTTGATCCCAAAAGTATCTGAATCAAGCCACGGTAAAGATATAGTACAACTTTATGGTAGAATTTTATTGGTGCATGCACAGAAAGCGTAAAACAAAAAGTTAAAATTGTAAAGGTTTTGGTCAGCAATCTTCTGCAGTGCTTTCAAACAGAACAACCAACATACATTGTTTTTGTAGGTGAATTCCATAACCAGGGGTGGCCAACCTGGCTCAAGATAATTAGTTTCTTTTCTTTCTTTTCTTTTTTTCATTTCTTCAGCCTAATCACTGATTAGTGTCTACTACAGTTAGCTGTACATTCAATTATACATAATCACGCATGGTATGAGATAATTCATGGATTTTTAATTATTTACATAACACTAGATGGACAAGCAACAGTGGAACTTTTCTTGGGGACTTTCAAGAACCTACAGGTTTGGAGAACGAAGTTTGCTGCAGAGAGAATTTCAAAGAATGAATAGTTAAGATTTCAAAGCCCAGTATCCATTACTTTAATGACTTTTGATAGAGAAAAATGAAAGCCCTACTGAATTGGGTAGTGCAATTTTGCACGCATAAAAACCTCCTTGGGGTGGCACGATATTTCATCTAATGGCAGAAGTAGGAGAGAGTGCAGATTTTCTGAACCATTTACAAAAAGACCTTAATGCATTTCACTTGGCATTAACTATTGGCCATGTCATGTTCAACCTTGTAGTACAGTTTGTGTCACATCAGGACTGAGCAGCAGCCTTGTGCTTTCAGAGTAGTTTTAATGAAGAAATCACTTCATGCTGTTGAATTCAAGTGGATGTGGGTGGAGATTCTCCCCCAGACGAGACAACTGATGCACTGAAAATGTGAATTTGGCCCATTTGCTTGTCACCCAATTGCTCAGCTAAAATTCTTCTATTTGCATCCCCATCTGCCCATATCTATGATCATATTCCCACTCATGCCTTGGTGTTTACATTGGATGGAGAGGCGCATTGCAGAGGATGAGAGCGTGCAAAGCTAGGCCAGGTGAGAAATAAAGGCCTGCAGCAATGCTTTTGGAATGGAGGTAAATAAGGAAGTTGGGATGTTTAAAAGCTGTGACTAACAGTTCAACAATCTGACCTCTGTCCTGTCGTTATGGCTAAAAATGACCTCCTACTGTATAAGTTGGACCTGATCTGGTTTCTGCCCTTTAGAACCTCAGTGATGTGATTTCAAGAAGGGCGTCAATATGACACCAAGGTTGGAGGCTAGTGACCAGATGGTGAGAAAGACAGACATGCTCAGGTATTATGTTGGATGGCCATCCATCCATTGCCAAACCTATCTATTCCTAGTCAGGGTCACAGGGGCCTGAGGCCTATCCCACACTGTTATAAAGTGACTGAATTTTACAGTTAAATTAACGCATTGTCTCCTTGTTATTTTAACTGTAAGTAGAGTCGTGCGCGCATTTAAATGTGTTGACATACATGGAACCTCTTTTATAAACTGATTGTAAAATTACAGTTAAAATACCTGGCAAAAAAGGTGCCAGTTTATAACAGTGCAGTATGTAAAGGACAAGAGGGAGGAACACAACAGCGCAACACAAAAAGATTTGGCCAATCCATTGCATATGTCATACATTCATAACTGCTTGCAAACTAGAGACTCCTAGTATCCAGATATGCATGTCTTTGAACAGTTGTGGGAGGAAACCAGAAAACAGATTAATGCCATATGAACATTGGGAGGACATGCACACAGAACAGCCCCCGGCTGGATTTGAATCCACAGCCTTCATGCTGTGAGGTGACAGTGCTTCCCGCTGTGCCACCCTACATTGGATTTGATTTTTTCATGAAGGTTTAGATTCAAAGCTGAGAGTTTAGACGTCATTATTTTTAAATGACAGCAAAGAACAAAAATATTATCCCAGGTTTTTTTCCCATTACCATTACGTCCTGTAAGTCCATTGCAGCTCCATACGACACTCTTTCCATGGTCAGTACAGGAGGGTGTAGAGTATGAAGGGCTTTTTCAGGAGTGTTTGATCAGCAGATTGTGACTGGCATACAGTTCATATTGTTGCTGCCTGATAAATCAGAGCAGAGGTGAACACCCACTTAAAAATCTTCCACATTTGGCTGTGTGGGCACAGCCAATTATGTACCATATCCACACAGTCTGGACACCATTCTACAGTTTTGATTAATTTTGCACAATTACTGTTTTGCAGAATGTGAATGTCCTCACTGATTGTGGAAAATGGCACCTGTAATTTTTTTATTGAATGATGCCATTTTAAAATGGTCTAAGAGGACAAACTATATTTGGCAAAATAGTAATATAGTAGGTACCTATATCCTGACACTTGAAGTGCACCATGATGTTAAAATTTAGTATTCCCTGGCAACTGTTCAGTGGAATAATGAATGAAGGAAAATCAGAGATGCACCTGTCCTTTCCCAGCACAGAACAACAGACACCATTGACATTGGGCCAGGATCCCATTAAAAGTCCTGACACAGAGCAGACTCTCTTGCGACACTCCAGTGGTACTGCAAAACAAAAAACTGAAGACAGAAAACTCTGTTTATCTTTCACAGAGAAATCACATTTACTAAAGCTGAAAAGATTAATGTCTTGTTTTGACCCCAATCACAGGGATACTATTCAAAAATGCACCCAAAGGAAATTCAATGAAGAATTTAATCCTTGAACTTTCACTGAATTTCAATTGATCTGTTTTAATTTCATTTACTTGCTGATTCCTGCTGCAAACCATTTCATTATTGTGAATACTCTTCCAAGGTAGCATTTCTAGCGCAGGTGATACTGAAATTTTTATGTACTTCCCACAGATTAGAAAAACATTACGATAGCAAGCCACAACAAAAATGTAGACGACCTCATCATTCATGCTGCATCATGAGGCAGAATATCCTTTGTTGTCAGTTTTCCTTAACTGCTAAGTGACTCATCAGTCTGTTGTTGACAATAGTAGACATGCAATGTGGTAATTCTCTGACTTGAGCAAAAAAATCTCCTTGCTGATGAGTTGAGAAAAAACATTTTTTGACTAAGCAGAGAACCTAGGGATGAGATATATACAGCATCTCATTCCCTCTAGCAGAATTTGGGATCTCTTCAGTTGACAAAAACTTCCCATTTCTTATTTTTTTTTATTTTTTGAAATATGAAGTCAAAGCCCTTTGAGCATCAATTTAATACCAGTTTCAAAAAGCTTTTTTTTGTTTTGCAAGGAGGATTTTTTTTTTATGCTACTAAAATTAAGACTCCCAAATAAAACAAAAGTTTCCATCAAATCTGTGTGATTTGTTGTCTTTGAGGATAAAAAAGGCACCATGCAATAGCTTTGAAGGGAAAAAAGCCATAATCTCTTAAGTAAATTTTTGGCATTTAGCTAGTTTTTGTGCTGAGGGTCTTAAATGCAGCTTAATAAACATTTCCGATTAAAACTTTTTCCATTTGCAGTTTCCTTGCAAGCAAAGGGAAGGGGTTATATAAGGTATCAAACTAAACATTTTTGACAGCAAAGTGCATGCTTACACTAATGAATTAGCCAAAAGTAATGGTGCAAGGATCCTGCAATTATATTAAAGCCCCAATGCCAATAGAGTTGCTCGACAATTATAGTAAATGCCCCCGTTTACCTCTCAAGGAAGTGAGTCATCTAGGGAAAGAGTAGAAGACAGTCAACATTTTTCATCAAGTGTTAATAAATAAAATTGAATTTAAATTGACTAGATTTCATGGCACAGTAGCATAAAGTTGTCCCCAAATTTTTTTTTTTTTTTTTTTTGGGGGGCTGATACATTCAGCAGAATATATTTCTTCTTTATTCAGAGTCTTTAAATAGCTGGGAAAAAGCACCAAATATTTTTTAACTAAAAACTAAAATTAATGCAGTACAGGGTTAAAAGTTGGTCTGGTTGAGTCAAAATGAATGCGAGGCCTTTGACACGAAAATTGCTCTGCACCAGCGGTATTCATGGACACACTGTCCAATGCACTGTTCAACCCATTGTGTTGCAAATGTATTTATTGGAGGGCACAAAACCACCAAACAGGGCTAAGGCAATAAATACGTTTTCTTGCGACCGTTGAAGTTGTGCATAATATTACCTTCACGTGCACTTCATTACGTGAAGGTGTGAAAATATAGCTCAGAGTGTGACATTTTCACCGGTCATAATACAGCAATACAATCTGATCAAAAAGTTGTCCACCCCAAATCTTTGATTGTCATATAGGCCTCTTTACACCAGGTATTAAAATGCGTTTTTTTGTGATGGGATTGCAATCGTATACCGCTTGACCACATTAAAGTACAGGTGTAAATGCACACAAAACGCAGTCAGGACAGATTGTGATCCTATCTAACAAACCACTTCTGAAGGTGGTCAAGGGCGGATTCTGGCCACATTGAACACAAGTGTAAATGCAAATGCGTCTCCAATCCGCATACAACAACTCCGAGGGCGGAAATACGTACGGTAAAACTCAGTAGATAAGTCGAATTGGTATGTAAGACACAGTATATTTTGTGGGGTGTCCCATCGGTGAAAAGGGTTTCATATCAAAGACTGTGTTGTAGTAGCAATTAATTTATAAAAATGCATAAACAGGTTGTTCCAAACTATTTCAATTTATTTTAAACAAAATGGCGATTTCCATTTTGTTCAGCAAAGTCCATGACGTGAAGTTTTTATGCAGCTTTATTGCTCTTTCTAGAAGTTTTCGCTGTTGCGGTGGGCAAGAACTAGCCTTGTGCACATTGGTGTTGGGTGCTGCTACTGCTTCTGTACTGGATGTACAGATGTACCACCACTAGCTGTGGATCCTACAGCAAACATATCTGATATTTTGGCACATTTGGCTGCATCTGCCTGCAGACTCTTCTCTCCCGTTGCTTCTCAGCACCTCCCTTACACTTAAGTCTATCCATTTTTGCTCGACACAACTTAATTGACACTGTAGAAGCTCGAACGCGGGGGTTGCTGAGGAGGGAGGGCTCAGAGATTTCAATGGGTGTAGAAAATGAACCAATGGGCTGCTTTCCATGTTTTAAAGGCCAGCGCGGTCATTAAAAATTATCTGTATTATTACAATTTTACAAACTATGTTTGCATTGGCCCAAAATGTGCGTCGGCCCACCGGGCTTTTCACTCATGAAAGCTCAAGTACAGTTTGGTTCTGTGGCAGGTCAATGATCTGAAGCACACAAGCAAGTCTACCTATGAATGGCTTAAAATTAAACATAACAAAGGTTTTGAAGTGGCCTGGTCAAATTCCAGACTTGAATACAATTGAGATGCTGTGGGATGAATTTAAACAGGCATTTAATACTCAAAAACCCTCCCCTGTGGCTGAATTAAAACAATTCTGCATAGAGGAATGGGCCAGCATTCCACAGCAGTGATGTAAAAAACTTGTCACCTGTTATTGCAAATATTTAATTGCAGTTGTTGCCACTAAGGGTAGCCAACCCATTATTATATTATTCATTTATTATTATTATTATTAGGTGTAGGGGGGCAATTATTTTTTCACATGGATGATACTCTTTAGCTTCATAAAATGAAATGATGATTTAAATGCTGCATTTTGTGTTTACTCATGCTGTCTGATATTAAAATTAGTTGCATGTTCTTAAACATTTAAATGTGACAAAAAGCAAATATACAGTAGAAGAAATCATGAAGGGAGCAAATACTTTTGCCACAGCACGGTGTTTGATTTTATTTCCTCTGCCCACTCAGTGTAGAACAGTCATTTTTGGTGTGTGGAATGTGCACTGTTGCCTACATTTGCATAGATTGACAGAGAGTAGAATAGGGTACATAATTACCTGGAGGTAGAGACACATTGGTCAGTGTTCTAAACTTAACTGAGGAGGATTGCTAGAGGCATGTTTCATTGAAGGTCGTGAACATCTGTCATCTGAGCAACCCAAAGGCCCTCCTTTCCATGGAAAATAAAAATTGCCTTGGCCTTATATGCCAGTTTTTAAATCAGTCTATTATCGCAAAATGATGGTAATATTTTTGGTAAATTCTGTAAATGCTTTTTGGCTGCAAGTTACCCGGACGTGACTTAGGGGAGCACCGGTACAGGCGTAACATGGGTCAAACGTAATATGACTAATTTCTCCATGCCTATACTCATCAAATTTGCTCAAACATGTCTGCACAAACAGCAAACAACACTTGCAAGAACCACAAACAAGTGCGAAGTCACTGAACCTGCGTCGCTGCGCGGGTGTTATGTAGAAGTATGCTTTGGTAAATAAAATTAGCATTGATTGAGTGATGGTGAATTGTTATGATGATGATGACGACGATGATGATGATAGATAGATAGATGCAGCCATGTGGAAAAGATAAACTGGAAAGGATTTAGGCGTAGCACACTCATCTTCAAAAATGACCTGCCTTGGGTCAGCCACTTATTTTGCGAGTTTTCTCGATAACGTTGTTTGGTGGCCATCTTGAATTTTGATGTTCTGACATCATTTTCAATAAGAACATGCAATAGGTCAAGATGCACCACCATACCAAATTAAAAGTTCCTAGGCCACTTATTTTTCGCGTTATCTCGATAACGTTGTTTTTACAAAAACGACGGTGGCCATCTTGGATTTTGATGCAGCGCGGCCATTTTCAATAGCAAACTGCCTTAGGTCAAGATACATCAGCATACCAAATCAGAACTTCTTACGACACATATTTTTCACGTTATCTCAATAACGTCGTTTTTACAAAAATGGAGGCAGCCATCTTGGATTTTGACACAGCGTGCCCACTTTCAATAGCAAACTGCCTTAGGCCAAGATACATCAGCATACCAAATTAGAACTTCCTAAGACACTTATTTTTCGCGTTATCTCGATAACGTTGTTTTTACAGAAATGGCGGCGGCCACCTTGAATTTTGTGCAGCGAGGCCATTTTTAATTGCAACCTGCCTTAGGTCAAGATACATCAGCATACCAAATCAGAACTTCCTAGGACACATATTTTTCGTGTTATCCTGATAACGTTGTTTTTACAGAAACGGCAGCGGCCATCTTGGATTTTGATGCAGCGCGACCATTTTCGATAGTGACCTGCCTTAGGTCAAGATACATCAGCATACCAAATCAGAACTTCCTACGACACATATTTTTCGTGTTATCTCGATAACGTCGTTTTTACACAAATGGCGGCGGCCATCTTGGATTTTGACACAGCGCGCCCATTTTCGATAGCGAACTGCCTTAGGTGAAGATACATCAGGATACCACATTAGAACTACCTACAACACTTATTTTTGGCGTTATCTTAATAACATCGTTTTTACAAAAGCGCCGGCAGCCATCTTGGGTTTTGACGAAGCATGCTCGTTTTCAATAGCGAGCTGCCTTAGGTGAAGATACATCAGCATACCAAATTATAACTTCCTAGGACACTTCTTTTTCGCGTTATCTTGATAAAGTTGTTTTTACAAAAATGGCGGCGGCTATCTTGGATTTTGACGCAGCGCGCCCATTTTCCATAGCGACCTGCCTTGGGTCAAGATACATCATCATACCAAATTACAACTTCCTGGGCCAATTATTTTTTGAGTTATCTCGATAACGTCGTTACTTCAGACGGACGGACGGACAATGGACGACAAAAATTCACCCGCTCTATTTGATGAGTTTGGCGCTCTCCCAAGAGATTTTTGTCCTCCGAGAATTTTTCGGAGTTCGGGTCCGGAAGTGAAAAAGCCATTCCAAGACCTGCTGCCTTTGGCGACGCAGGTAAAAATCATATTGATACATCATACATTTTTGTGCTTGTGAACACCCCAGCTGTGTTTCAGCACCTCATAAATGATGTCCTCCAAGACATGGTGTCCCGTTTTGTCTATGTCTAACTTGACAACATACTGGTCTTCTCCAAAACTCTGGAGGACCACGTTTTCCCCATGCACTTACTCTGGAGGACCATGTTTTCCACATCCACATGGTGATTCAAAGGCTCCTGAAGAATCAATTGTTCCTGAAATCACAGAAGTGCGAGTTTTACCGTACTGCAGTCTCCTTATTGCAGTTTGTGGTGACGCAGGGTGCGCTGGTGGTGGATGACTGAGAGATGCAGGCAGTATTGGATTAGCCAGAGCCAAAAGACTTTAGGGAGCTGCACAGATTCCAAAAATTTGCCAATTTCTACCACCAATTTATCTGAGAGTATTCCAGTGTTGCTGTTCCCCTAACTAAGCTGACATCTGTTAAAGTCCCCTTTGCCTTGACCCCCCAGGCAGCTTCCTCCTTTGACTAAAAGGCTGTTTACTCCCACTCCCTTCCTCAAGCTTCTGGATTCCAAGCTCCATTTCAACATTGAAGTGATGCCTCCGACATGGGAGCTGCTGCTGTCCTCTCCCAGCAAGCTGATGATGGTAAATTACATTCCTATGCCTATTTTTCTTGTTGCTTGTCTCCTGCAGAGAGGAATTACACCATCGGTGACTGGGAGCTGTTGGCAGTGAAGCTGGCTTTTGAGGAGTGAAGGCACTGGCTGGCGGGGTCCTTGCTGCACTTCTTCATCTGGACAGACCACGAGTACCCCGCCATAGTGAAGAAGCTAAATCCCAGGGAAGTATGCTGATCCATTTTCTTCTCAGGATTCAGTTTCGTCTTAATGTACCATCCAAGAACAAAGTACAAAGAACACTGAGCTTGACTTCTTGTCACAACTATATACTTCCATGTCCAAAGAACCTCTTGGACACCCTTCTCCCGGGTAGCTGTCTCTTGGCTGGCACTAAGTTACAGGTTGAGAGTGAGGTCGACAGAATGCTGTGGTCCTGTCCCTCCCCATTGGACACACCCCCCAATCGACTCTTCTTCCCCGAGAGAGTGAGAGGCAAGGTCCTCACTTGGGCCCATGCCTCTCAGCTAGTATGCCATCCCAAATTCTCTTGTACTCTTGCCCAGGCGCAGTGGCGCTTCTGGGGTCCATCCCTGTCCAGAAATATTCTGTCTTTCATCGCAGCCTGTATTGTCTGCGTCCACCCCAAGTGAAGTAACCAGCGTCCCTGCGGTCTGCTGCAGCCCTTAGATGTTCTGCATCGACTATGCATTGCAATGGATTTCTTTACAATCTTACCACCATCACTGAATCCAAATTGCTTTTCGGAAACGGCGACCACATTTTTAAATGAATAACGTTATACTTGACCAATCATAACCTGCCGACTATTTTTGAAAGTTCAATTGCTGGATATAATTAATCTCCTCAGATCATTTGTATTTTAGCTTATATGCTAATGCCATCTCACTTATTTTAATTTTATATTCATCTGGTTTTGTTTGTTGTCATTAGCTAGCTTATTGGTATGCTTAATTAGTGCAGTAAAAAACGGCAAGCTGCGACATTGTCACAAGGATTGCAACTAACTCATTTTACCTGCTTGAAGGATTTGAACAATTACAATAAGAATAGTTTATCTATCAAACTGGCAGTCTAGTTAGGTGACTTGGTCAGTTCTGCTGAGGGTAAGGCAGGTATTTACTATGTAATTACAGCATTCCAAGCATGGACTGTACAGTCAATGGTTCTATGACCGGAGGCAACCGCTGTCCCGAGCCAGTCACCTTGTGGCCTCATGTGCCACGAGACAGTGGCTCACGGCCCCAAGCCAGTACCCAGAGCCGGCCCTACCCAGTGTGGCGCCCTAGGCGAGATTTTATATGGCCCCCCCCTCATCGGTGATTTACATACGCTTACAAAAGAAATCGAATAGCATTGTTTTTACCATTGTCTTTAATTTATAAGATAACATGTCTCCCAATTTACATGCTTAACAAATTACAAATAAATACAAAAAAATCTGAAATATAAATACCCTTACCACAAAATAAAAATCCTGTAAATATGTGAATTAATAATTGGATTTTAACCACAAAGAAGTCTAAAATTACTGAAATTCTGAAACCACTATCTTGAGGAGAATAAACAATCAGTTATCAAATGGAAAAGTGCCAATTATATTCTAAAAGGACGAATATTTAAACTTTTTTTATGTGGCACTTGGGGGTTTAGTAGTGATTGAAGCAGTATATGGGGTAGTTTGAGTCATTTTCAGGGTGGGATGCTTATAACTCAAGTAACAAGAGGCTCCTCAGAGCCTGTACTCGAGCCGGGTCTAGGCCTGGGCCAATCGCGAAACCGCGCGTGCGCATGAGCAGGACAATCGCGATCCCGAAACAAAACGGAGCTGAAACTTAGACTCGTGGCGTACCGGCCCGAGTACTTATGCATGGCAGATGTTGACAGGTGATTAATATCCTTGCTTCTGCTAACTTTAGCTTTGCACAGTTTGCAGATCACCTTGGTTGGTTCTACTGCGCTGACTGTAAAGTGCTCCCAGACATCACTGCAATGTTTTTTATGGTGGGGGAATAGCACTGCAAACAGGGGGATCATGCACATGTTTGTCTGAATCCATTTTCCTAAATATTACAAAAGAGACAAATCAAAAAGGAAAATTTCTGCGATAAAAAATCACTGAGCTACAGCACTTAATGCAAGCTAAACGATGGAGCTAGCTCGCCACCCAACTCTCAGCCACGTATATTTTTCTCATACACAAACTAACTTGCTTAGTTAAACAACAGCATGCCACAACTAAGCAATGCAACTCAGTGTAACTATTTTAGTGGTAAATAAAGGAATCAGAATTTAGCAAAACTGTCTGCAATGATAGCTAGCTACCCAACTCTCAGTCACAGGTATTTTTCTCCAGAGCGCCCGCACACAGACACAGACCAGCAAAGCAGGTTTAAAAACCCACTCTAACGTCTATCCACTCTGCGAATAAAAAGAAATACAGTCAGCGTTTTAAAACTTCCTTGCGGCAACAACCCGACAGTAGAACAAAGCAAGCAAACTACATTAACAGGCTAAAGATGTTACGTTAGCCTCTCAGGCTCCCACGAAAGACGATACCGAAGCCTGTTCATGACTAAATGAACAGACTCGCGCTAAAGGACAAGCAATACAGGTTTAAGAAACCCACTCTAACGCCTGCTGACGTCGTCGATTCTGACTAACTGGTGAGGATGATTGACAGCGGTGGCAGCCAATCTAGTTTGAATTAGAGAACTTCAGAACCAACCACGTGTAGGAGATGTTTCCCTTAGTCAACTCGGGTAAAAAAAAAAAAATATATATATATATTATACATGTTATATAAAGCCGAACTTTTAACAAAATGTTCGGCCGAATAGTTTATACGGCAAAAAGCCATTATTTGTGACTTGCCGAATATGGATTCGGATTCGGGTGCATCCCTACTGATTAGCATACCATGTTGAGGCTAATCGCTCAGAAGCAAGTTATCAACAGTACACTGTGCTAAATAGCTGACGCAGTACAACTGATGCTTCATTTCATAACGGTATCTATACTTTACCTCTTTCTTTCTCCCATTTTTCCTCCTCTTCTTTTCTTTTTTTTCTTCCCTGTGCTCCGGACAGCTTAGGTCGTTTTGACATGTTTACAAAGTTCTCTGGGGTCACATCAATAAATTTGCCCCTCCCCCCACAGAGAGCGAGCAGGTGCCGATCAGCCGGAGGAGGAGGGCGGGACTTATTTGGTATTATCATTTGTAATAATATTAATTGGGCATTGCTTTACATTTGAATCTATGTTAGCTTTTCCATTTTAAGAGTTAATAGTAATAACTGGTTTTAATATAATTATATTGAAGAAGAATTTTTCCCCGGTTTTGTGGCGCCCCCTGGAGGCCACGGCGCCCTTAGCATTTGCCTATACTGCCTAATGGGCCAGCCGGCTCTGTCAGTACCCTAGTGGAGCAGGACAGTTAGTGCACTGGCAAGCCACTGCCTGGAGCCAGTTCCCTAGTGGAGCAGGACAGTAACTACACTGACTTATCGAGTAACTACACAGCAGCAGTACAGTATAGTACACAAAATGCTACAGCCCCTACCGCAATTTTATCTGCATTACATTCGCTGCATTTATAATAAATGGCGTGCCTCAAATGATGATAAGTTTTTGTGTGGAATACATCTCAGGGTGAAGTGAGATAAAACAATTAGACAAGCTTTCAAGAACACATTTCAGAGCAATTGAGGATGGAATGATGGGGAACTTTTGTAGTTCAAAGCCAATCTCATCATCTTCACATTGAGAAAGTTTAGGCAAACCAACAGAATGAGGTTCTTTATTATGAAATAATGATAGGCAAATGAAAAAAATCTTCATTATAATTACTCAAATGAGAAGGATGTACTTTACGTTTCATTATAGCCAGAGAATGTGGAGGCAACCCTCTTTAACGTCATCTGGCATTGGGAGACAAAAGACAAGAAGAATGGTCTCAATTTACAGGATCACACAATGGCATCTTCATGAAACAATTTCATCCCCATTACATTGGTTGCAGGTAATTATGTTTCACAAATGGCATGTCTCAAATGATGATATGTTCTTTTTTTGAAGAGTACATCCCATCGCAAAGTGAGATACAACAATTAGTCTAGCTTTCAAGGACACGTTGCAAAGCTATTGAGGACTGAGTGAAAAATTGTTCCACTTTCGAACAACACATTTCTACATTGTTTACACATGTAATGGTGCTTAGGATTGATGGTTGAGTATCAATATAATTTTTCCTGAAGTGAAACCATTACAGGTCTATTGGAATCTAAATGTGTTGCCTCAGCAATCAAGCAGATGTTCACCATTAGGATAGGAGATCCTTACTCATCGACATCTGCTGATGTGCCACAGTTTAGGCAAGCTCATAATGAAATGAATGAACTAGAGAGTGGCTCAACATGGAAAAATATGATCTAAAATGACTGGACAGGGAGGACAACTTGCACGTTTGTTTTTTTTTTTGACAACAGAAGAGTGAAATTCATCAAGGCACCAGTTAGTTGCCTTGAAAACAAAAAACAAAACAAAAACAAGGTTTTCTCAAATTAGCCAGTATAGGACTTGTATTTCACAATGTTCAATTACAGTGCCTTGCTCAAAATAGAGTAGGTTCGTGAGCATGTAATAGAGTAAGTTTGTGTTTGATTTGTGGACACCCTGTAAGGCTTAGTGGTACTAACTGCAGAAGTCGTCAGTGCTAATTTTTTAATAACAGTAAGTTATCAGTTGTAAATTTCTGAAACATATGACACTATTATGGCTGCAACTTTATTCAATATCATTTTTTAATTGTGAGAAACTTTTTTTCCTCTTATTTTTATAAGTGTAAGCACAACTTGTGAATAGATCTGGTGACAGCATTTCATTTTAAACCTAATATATTTCTTATAAATGAAACCCCAGATTACAGAAGTTTGGCAGAGACATTATCATTATCACTTTGGCACATCATTGAATGGATTCATCACAGCACTGGTCAAAGAGTCTGAGAGAATTAAATTTGAAGAACCTAACCTTGCTTTGGCCATGCTTAATTATTTTTATACTGACAGAAAGATTTGGTTCTCAATTAAGATAAAGCTTTAGTTTTGTTGTAATTTACCATATCTCTGCAGGTGTTTATTGATTACTCAGTATGCAAAGAAGGGCCTCACTGCACGATTTGGGGAACAAATGTCATAATTCAGCACTACAGCAGTCAACCCAATTCTTCCCATTTCCCCACAATGAAATAACCAACAGCCATACTGCACTGTGGACTTTTCGACCTTAAATGGTTGCTGAAGATCTTGTCGAGAAGGCTGCCCAGCTAATGGCACTTCTGCTTATGCTCAAGTGACCTGTGGTTAATAATCAAGTCCTTATGTAGCCAGTGCTTGAAAGGGGTTGAGCCAGCTGGGCATTCTTGGATGCCCATTCCATGATTCCTTGTTTCCATGATTCTTGTGGATGATCAGATTCCTGTAGCCCGCCCCTGTCATGTGCTTGCGCCATCTGGGTAGAGCACAGTGCTCTCTCACACTGTTGAGCTGCTCAGCTGTTGGAATACAAAAATTTAAATGATTCGCCAGTGGCTGCATGCACAATAGGGCATAACCTTGCAAGATTGTGCTTTTCTAAATGAAACATAACATGTTGCAGGATTAAACATTGGTGCTCCAAATGTAAACAAAAATGCTCAGGTCTAATCATTATTATTATTATTATTATTATAAATTATAGTTTTTTCAGTTGTCCTCCAGCTGTCCAAGAAATTCTAACTGCTGTATCTAAATACATGCACGTGCATCCCTGATGAGTAAGACATGTAGACCTTCTACTGTGCTAAAATATCTTTTTGGAAATAGATTTTTGGCACTGAGTCAAGTCAAGTGCCTTAGTCACTCTGGCTAGAGGTGAACATGTTTTTCTTACAAGGAAAAGGTTGATGAAAAAGGTCAAGTTCGCATAGTCATCTTTCTCCAAGACAGACTGTAATTTTTTTGGCATGGCCAGTCCGTATGGTTTCCCTCAGGCTGCCTAAGTGACAGATGAATTTGGCTGTAACTTAAGGGATGGAATGATGCCACTTTTCACTGTCCAGGAAACACCCTGCAGCACAGACAAACATTCCAAGCAATTTGCTGGAGGAAGGTAATGGCAAAAAAATAAGGAGGCTCCCATCTCATTGAGTACAGCGTGTTTGGTTTGCTGTTATTGCGAAGAGAAATACCGCTGCCTTGTTTCTGCCGGGATTCTACCTTGTACCTGTCATTGCTATTTTTCTCCGAGCTATTCGATTCCAGGACCATTTTAATTAGCATGGAAGAAAGACAGAACATCCCCGCAGGTCATATTACAGGGACAGAGTCACCAGGAGGCACATGGGCTCTCCATCTCCTTCACTGGTCAGTATTACTGTAGCTGCACAGGTGGCCATAGCCCGCTGAATGAATTCGCACTGAAGCCAGAGGTCACCCTGCATGACAGAATGCAGAGAACAGGGGCTGTGGCTTATTTGTGTCTGTCCCTGCTGTGGTAGTGACCTGCGAGCTGACACAGGCGCTTTAACAAAGCAAATGGTGCTCTTTCCTTTTTTTTTTGTTCAAAGACTCCCCAGAGCTGTCACTTTTTGTGTGCACATTGTAAAATCAGCAGTTAATGGGGAAAACACATTGCTGGAGGGCTGAACGACACTGACCGGAATACTAACCAGATTGCTTAATTTTCAAGCTGTGTGGTCAACTTTTAAGCTAAAATGTTGCATTAGAAAATTGTTTCAATAACAGTTGATGATAAGTTTCTCATTAATCGGAATTAGCTCATGTAATACTTAACTACTAACTACTGAATAGTTAACCTGAACATCAGTAATTCATTCAAACAAATGCACCGGCAAATTCCATTTTATATTGGAATGACAAAAGCTGCTAATATAATTGGATCGCTAATTATGTTTATCCTGTGCTTTGCAAATATATAAATAATCTTTAGTGAATGCAGTCATGATGAGCTAAAACCCACATTAACTTACTCCTATATTAAAAGTTATTTTAATGTCTAATTAAAGAATATGTTCATTTTCAACCCATGTTAAATTTACATATTCAAGTTAGTTCAGGTAACCTTTTAGCACAGTATTTCAGTTTTTCTTTTCTGTTAATAATGTAGAAGGTATTAATAGAAAAGAACACTATTCCTATAACATGAAAGATTGCCATCAATGTAACATATGAGTTGCAGAGGAGAAGCATCGAAAATCCTAATGTCATTGTGAACTAAAGAATAAAGAATAATTTACAATCAACACAACACTTACCATGTGCTTAGTATACACTAAGAACAATCGCTATGTGAATGACTAATTGAAGACATAAATAAGCTTGAAATCATACCACATTTCACTTGATAACTAGCGACTTGAAAAAAAAATTAATGCACCTTCACTCCATGTTTCCATATTATCTAATCCACGAATTCCTTTGTCTGAGTTACAGAGACACTGAAGACTATCCCTGCAACCAATCGGTTGGGGGCAGGGATACTCCCTGGACAGTTTGCCCGTCCATCATCAAACTATATGACCTCAGTAATTTTGTCTGAGGCTCAATATGTTTCACTATCTCCGGAAAAAACTCGCGTCCAACATTTGCATACCTGGCTCATGTTCTTCTATCAGCACAGTCCAGGAAAGCCCATGAATTTTACGCCACGCTCATCAAGGTGAAGAACAATCATGAAAAACTGACGTCTATCAGTTTACACTCATGGTCATCAAAGCCATCATGTTCACTATAGTAATAACTCTGATTAGCAGCTATTTGCATAAACCTTTTCTTATGATCTTTTTTTCCTTTTTCAGAAGTGAGGAAAATCTTATGTCAAGAAAAAAATTGAGATTTTTGAGATTTTTTTTTTTTGGTCAGATTAAAAATGTACAGTCTTCCTCATGCCAGACCAGTCAAGTGTAAATTAGAGCCACTTACCATTACAAAGGCTTTCATTTGTTTCAATTGACTTTTGCTGAATAACACAGATGAAGGGGGATTGAGCTAAATTTTCTCAAACAGTTGTTGTTGTCTCTGTCACAAAATATAGTCACAGGACAGTCTGTATTTGTGTTCTTTTTGGACTACATTCTGTTCCTGTTATATTGCCATTAAATGTCAGCTCCTCTGCTGCCTCCTTGGCCCGTAGCAGAATTTCCTCTCTGAAAGACATCAGCAGGTAAGGAACACAGCTTCAGTGCACCGCCTGCATCTTTGGAGGAGTCCACTCAACATATTGTTGCCCATTTTTGCACCGCGTGGCCAGCCAAGCCGTGGGCTACGAGTCTTGCCATCCATAGTAAAGCAGTCTGCTGCTAGCAAGTGGGCTATCAGGACACACTGTGGGCTACATATGGCGTATTATGTTTTCTGAAATCACTAAGGGCTACCTAGCTTCTCTCCATGATGATAATTGTCTGACTGGCTTGACCGGCTGGCTGTCCTCTCTTGGCGGTCATTGCCATTTTTTGCAGAATGAGGAGATGGACTGAAACGAATACAATGAAAAGAGAGCTGTCCCATTGTGCCTTTCAATTGAAATTTCACGATTCTTTGTAGGACTTTGTTGAAGCTGCTTTTAGTTCTGTGGCAAATTTTTGGGAGATTCATTCTAGAGATTCAAAGTGCTGAGGGTCTGAAGTGGACACTTTGGGTGATGACCCAAGATCCCACTTGTACTGTTGACCTTGTAGATTATTTTAATCGTGCCTCCCCAGATGGACAGGATCTCCACTGGCCAGATCTGTGGCTTTTATGTTGACCACTGCTGGGCCAGAATTAGTAATTATCTGGCATGGGTTAGCTGGCCACCTGGGCCAAAACTCAGCCATTGAGACAAAACAATGCTGTAGGATATTTCACTTTCCTCCAGTCTTCTTATTACCCACAATGGGCCTCTTCTGGCCCAAGACTTGAGCGCCTCACCTCCTTTTCTGTGTCAGCATCCCCCTCTCCCTCCCCCAGTGAATCCTCCATATCTTGTACCCACACCATGGGCTGAGCACTGCCTCTCCCTCTCCTGCTCTCCCTCCCTGCTCCCCTGCGGACTCCCCTTCTGTCCACACTGCTCCTGGGTTGTGCTCCTTTGCACCTTCTATCAGCCCCCTAGAGCTCGATGAGACACGCTGCGACAGAACGGGGTTCGACCTCCGGCTCGTCAGCACTATAATTAGCCCCGGATGCTCCTGGAGTTTCCTGGCTGGATGGCCAGCTATTGAATTAATGATCTAGAGCATGTTGCCATGCATTCTTATTTATTTTTATTATCCCTGCTATCTGCCACACCATTAAAAAAAAAAAAAAAAAAAAAAAACTTTTTGTGTGTGTTGTGGCATGTTGAAGTTCTGGCCTCGTGGGAACAGCAGCAGTGAAGCACACAATTTATTAGCTTGACGGATACCCTTATCCTGGCAGACCTACATAACTTACAATTTTAGGCATGATTTATTTCCACAGTGGCTGTGGATATTATTGAAACCATCCAGGTTAAGTGCCCTGCCCAAAGGTGTACAGGTATTCTCCCCACCTGAGACTCAACCACTTGGATACACTCACAGATCCTTTGCCATCGCAATATAACAATGCTACTGCGTGCAAAGGATGCAATACCTGCGCTAAACTCAGTTTAAGAATACTGGTTCACATTTACATAATGATGAAAGGTAAGACAAAGGTTTTAAATGACCTGCTGAACAGAACTGCCGAAGAGTCGACAGTACTGAGATTTTGTCAATTTGTCCATGGACTAAACTGCTACTCACACTTCTGGGCACTTGTATGCTTCGCTCGAACAAAAAAATAAACAGATGCCTGTAGATCAATGGCGCAGCCTCCATAAGAACAATATAAAATTCCTTATTTTAAACAGACCATTGCCCATGTATAATCGATGAGTTTATTTTTTCTCCCCTGGTGCCACACATTAGCCTGTCAATGACGGAATTAAAGAGGTAGAAAGGCTGAAAATCTGAATATCCACCTTTTCTTGGCACAGCCACGGTAGCATTTACCTTCTCATAAATTACATTTTTGGAAGTGGCAGAGTGATCTAGTGGTAAGATTAGTTCCCTGGAGATACAGTAATTCAGGCTCATTGTTAAACCTGCAGAAAATATTACTGACTCTCATGAGGGCTTATGTTGAACATTACTAAACAAAACAGAAAATTCAGGAATTGAAGACCATAGTGCAGATGTATTCAGCCACATTTAGTAATGCTTGGTGGGGTTGTAGGCTATCATTCCAGCAAATCGATTACACACTTGATATTGAGGACTAATTGAGGACTTAATTAGGAATCGCTTACTGCTTAACTATATGCTGCATATTGCACCAGCATATAATAGATATTACATGGTACTCCTACTGTAGTATGCAGTGTATTAGTCACAATGTGAGAATAACCATGTTGTATTTTACACGGTCTTATGACGACCAAGGAATTAAGTGTGTCAATAAGACCTTACCATTGATCGCATTGTGGGATACAATGGTTAAATACTGTGAAATATGGAGGAAATAATGTCATCCTGGCATTGTAAGCATATTGGTAAATTTAATTGAACTGGATACAGCTTTCTACTTGCTACCATCTGTCTTGGGGAGTGGCAGGACCCAAATGCAACATAATTAACAAGGGTGAAGTTTTACTGGCTTTTAAACCCGGTTCACACAGTTCTGCGACCTTACGAAGACCATGCCGATCACCCCGATGTGAAAAAGTAATCAAATCAGGGCATTATCGCCGTCCAGCAATTTGGGAAATTAAAGACTACATCACGACAGTACTGCGATGCTTCTACGTCAAAAGCGCTGCTGACTTGCTGCCACTATGATTACACCTAAACCAATGCCGACCAAGCGGTCGTTTCTACTACGTTGCCGCTACGATGCACAGGACATACTACGTTGTTACACAGACCTAGAAGACTGTAGGACGATGTCGCTACGCTGGTACTGACCATATTACGCTTCTAGTACGATTCTACTACGATTTCTGGCGATGTCTATGTAATTGTAATTACTGTATGCATTATATTTCTTTGGAGTATCTTATACTTGCTCAACTGATTTTGTGATGCGTAAGGTAAATACAGTGAGTGAAGAAAATAAAATGCAGTAAGCAAAAGTCATTGTACTTATTATTTAATTTATGCAATTATTTTGTGCTCTGATTTAATTATAATTTATGTCCTCTTGCTTCGATTGAATATTAGTTCCTACTTATAATTGTTTTACTGGGGAAGAAGGAGCGTGATGGGGAAAAAGGAAGTGGCAGAAAAAATGATTGAGTTGCGCAGTCTGTCTTGTTGGATGTAACGTTGGCTGTATAGTACAGTATTAGTGTGATTAATGAAGAAAGAAAATTAAAGATTGATTTGTGTAACACTAATTGTAGCGCTCATTCCCACAGCCCAGAGACCTGGCGCACGCTACCTAAATCGAGAAACGAGGGTTAGATCTATACTGAGCAACAAAAGAAACGCAAGTTTCTTGTTAGTTAATTTACTCATATGATTACTCAGTCAAAGTGATCGCAAAACAAAGAAAAGTTTGATGAAACAAGTGTAAGTGTGCACGCGCTAGTAATAAATTTGATTCTCTATAATAATACACGCAAACTTATTTTCTGGTCTGTCTTTAACTTGCGTTTCTTTTGTTGCTCAGTATAAATAAATCAGGGGTGTTCAAGCATTTCTTCAGTTCTTTCCCAAATTCAAAGATGAACGGACCTGATGCTGATTTGATTCAACTTGGTCTGCTCAAACAAGAACAGTGCTGCGTTTTTATTACAACCTCAGAGATCTCACCACGATGCTATCACGATGCTTGTACGATAATGGCGTTCCCACTATGTTCTTAATACTTCGCCTGATTTTTGTTGGCCACAACCCGGCTACGCTTATTTTGTGCACATTCAAAATAAGCGTGGGGAGAGCATGCAGCTTCCCAACCTAGGAGATCCCACCCCGACCAAACCACGCTCATGGAGATCCTCCCACATTTGGCCCACAATTGGCCACGCTCTCAGCCACCTTTCCATCGTAGTAGAAGCGGCGTCTATGTGTGAACAGGCTTTTAATGATCTCTGAGCAGGGGTAAACAGAATGCAGAGCAGGGTAGCTTGGTGCAGATTAGGATCAGGAACTCGTGGATCTTGAGTGGCGCTCTTCCGGGGACTCGAGGGAGCAGACGCCAATGGCAGAATTCGAACCCGGGTCGCCTACACGGCAGGCGGGAGAGTTACTACTGGGCCACCGGGGCTGGCTGGCTTGAAGCTCAGCAGACCGGATCGTGTCCACGCAGGCAGGCAGCGGAGCGGCAAGACGGGTGGCTTGAACAGGGGCTTGGAAGATGGCAGACGGGAACCAGGAAGCACACAGGCACAACTTGGAGTCAGAGGCAGAAGGCTTTCAGGTTTACCGGGGCAGGAACTAGAGGACGTAGTCAGATACAGGCAGAGTTGATTCCAGAAAGTCTGACTGAAGACAAAGGCTGGAGAGTAGTGCATGCTGCAACGGCAATCTGGCAATGAGTTAGTGAAACAGGGCTGCTTAAATTCTGGCTGGGTAATGAGACTCAGCTGAGAACAACTGTAGTACAAGGGGTGTGGCCAAGCAGAGGGAGAGACAGCAGCAGAAGAGCAGACTGTGACAACCATCAGTATTATTGAACAAAGGGTTTGATTATTAAAATCAGGTTTGCAACTGTTTGGCTGGAGCTAAAGCCTGCATCCACACTGGCCCTTTCTGGATTAGTGAATATGCTAGTCCTCCCTGAGACAAAACATGCAAAACTACATTTCAACTGAGTGGCAGCACAGACATAATCAGCAGTCAGCCAGTTATGAATGGTCAATATGTTCACCGTCTTATTTCTGCAGTTTTCACTACATTTTACTGCGTGCTTTAATGAATATGCTTGTCTGCTTTGAAGGAAAAAATGAATAACTGCATTTCAACTGAACAGTAGCGCAGGCATAATCAGCACTCAGCCAGTTCTATATGGTTAGTATGTTCAACCTCTTTTGAAAGAGTTTTCATTAAATTATAGAGCTTACAGCCATGCCAAATCAAAGATGAAATATTGAAAATGAGTGTGATTTGAAAGTAATTGCATGCCTTTTCTCAGGGACATAACAGATTCTTTGGCAGTCATTGCAGATGCAGAGCATATTCAGCTCTACAGCTTCACTGTCTAAATCTGTCAGATTTTCTGCTTCAGTAACTGTCCAAACAGTAGGTCATGATTATATATTATTCAGCAAAATACACCCTTTCACTACGGGAAATTTGTAATGCAACAAGTATGAATTCATCTCTAAGGACTATCTATTATAATCAACATGACATTAACTTTGCATCGCTAGACAGGCTCTACAATGTTTGTGAGACATAGGAATTTAGGAATATATTCTTGAAATTCTCAATGATACAGAAATCAGCAGTATCTAATCTGTGTGTTTAATGTGGGTGCAGGTGTGTGTGGGTGTGAGTGTGTGTGTGCGTGAGAGAGAGAGAGTGAGAGAGTGAGAGATTGTAACCACCAATTGGCTCTGCACCAGCGGAAGAGTTCAGAATTGTCTTATGGAGCATTATTGAAATATCCTGTATTATGTTAAGCTTCAGAAGACTAAACTAGTAAATTTCAGCATTAAAATAATTTGAAATGTGTGCATGTGTGTGTGTATGGGTATGTGTCTGTGGGTGTGTTTGTTTGCGTACGAGCGTGCCTGTGAGTGTTTGTGTGGATGAGTACATTCCTGTCTGCGTGCACGTGTGTGCGTGCATGTGTGGGTGTGGGGTGGGTCTGTATGTGTGTGTGTGTGTGTGCGCATCTGCATCTTGTTAAGACTGTTTTCCGTCGTGGACTCAAGTCGGGGCCGATGACGTGACACACCAATGACCACTTTCCAATTGAAAAGGCTTTTATTACAATGCGCAAGGGAGGATTCTAGCGTCCGACATAGCATTCGCAGAGAATCCTAACACACTATTCACATCTCGGGGTTTAAGTACAAGATCAGTGGTAGAGCAAGTGGTGGATGTAACACCTTCCCATAAACATCCAGCCAAACTTACAGGATGTTGATATTACCTTTGATCATGTACCTTCCTTCTGAGCACAATACAGCTTTACCAAGTGTGAGCAGGTGCCAGGCGCCCCTCACTGTGGGAGGATATTGATGTGAGTACGTGTGTGTGGGGGGGGCTGGCGTAAGCAAGGGGAGGAGGCTGGGAATGGGTGCGCGTGTGTGTGTGTGGATCTGTGTGTGCTGAGAGAAAAACCTTAATCCAGTAGCTCAATCCTATCAATCTATATGTGTGTGTGTGTGTGTGTGTGTGTGTGTGTGTGTCTGCATGTATGTATGTGAACCTTGTTTGTGGTTCTGGTGGTTGTTTAATTTTCCTGCTCCTTCCTCTACCTACTTCACAAACACGGAGTGCTGTGACAGAGTCCGAGTCTAACGAGGCTATTCTTTACTCCCGTCATCCTCCTCAGGGTAGCACCCCTCTCCAGTCACAGTACCTCCATCCCAGAGTCTGTGTGTCCCCCCCGGCAGCTGTCCGCACTCAGCTCCCGGTCTGCCGCGGACCCACCTCCTGACTACAAAACCCATTCCACCGCAACCGGGGCACTCTGCCCTCCAAGCCACAAAATATTGAAAGTGATATTCTCTATTTGGCACCACTGCCCATCTTATTGTCCTCACCGACTTATAGGGTCTGCCGTGGCCAGCACCTTCAGTTTCTAATTGCAAATGTCCGAATTCGAACATCAAAATTACACAACAACCAGTCTCCACGTACCATTACAAACAGATATTTGGAGCTTTAAAGAATGTACATTGCTTATTTTAATTTTGTGAAACGCCAATAACAATATGTCTGCTGAATGGATAATGCTAAGTTTATTTCACTGAGGTCCTCATCTAACTTTCTGCAACTGAGTGCTGGAAGTGAGCAAATATTACGCTGTTTTCCATACGCAGAGAATGAAAAAACAATTTCAGCAATGAGCCCGTTTGCCTTTATTTTATTGTTTATACCTGCATGGCAGTTTGAACAGAAAGTCCCTTGTGATTTTTTAAAAAGAGGAATATTGCTATGTTTGTTTTGAAATACTTCTCCTGTTCTTCTAATTAACCCAGTTTAAGGGAATTTGTAATTTATTCATGCTTGTGGAAAGTTTTTGCTTAGCTTCCATATACTCCATGTTCTCTCATAACTAAAATATTTTAAAAATTACCGATTGTAACATGCATGAATACATTACAATCCAAAATATCCATATTAGTCCATTCTTACACTATTTATAATGCTGTTTAGTTTGCTTCAGTAACTGTGTGGCAATAATGTTTACTTTAAACAAGCACATTTAAGCAACACCTTTACAGATATGGTATATTATTTATCCTGATACCCTAGAGTGCCTAGTGGAAACAGGAACTTCACCATATGTTACGTTTGAAGATGTGCGGTTATTGAAAACATTTTGGACCAAGCAAGAGAGAAAGATGAGAGGGATTGAGGAATATCAAGTGGGAGAGAGTGTCGTTCGTGGTGCTGGAAGACCTGGTCAAAAGGTAAATAGTGCTGGTGTCCATCTTCCCCTATTCCCCCTTGCTATTAGACAAAACAGTAATTGAAGAGGGTTTTCACCTGGGTGCGGGAGCACAATTTTTGTGTCATTGTTTAGTCACTTGTTATAGGCTACAGTCAAATGAAGGTATGGCTGACCTTCAGCCTAACAGAACCAGAGGGGACACATAGCCTAACACCAGGGGGACCACTTGTAATGCATACAGGAGGGAAATGAATTATCCCCAGCCCATTTGGCTGACAGTCAGGGCTACAATGAATCAGCATCCAACCAGCCTCATCTGAAAGATATACACACATTCCTACTGGATTCTAAGAACAGAGCATAAATAGGTGTGTTTAACCAGAACTGTGCGTTCAGTTTGAGAGAATCTATCTGACATGTTAATCTTTTTGCACCTTGCATAAAATAGATATTGGAATTAGACTTTTGCAATTGTCATATTTGAATATGTATAATTGAATATAACACGTTATTCACTATGTCAATCTTCCCTCAGGGTTTTTCCTGACAAGGAAAGCTTGTGATCATATTAAAATTTACCATGTAAAACTGTATCAAACATAATTCATAGATGACAAAGAAAATCTTAAATTACCTTCAGAAAAAAAGTCAAGCTCTCCTCAGAAAAAAAGGGCTGTATTATGTCAAAAGCATCACAAATAAGATTACACTGCAAAAAAAGAAATAGTAATAATAATAATAATAATAATAATAAATTACTATTTAAATATCAAAATATTCTTACAATGAATTAAATTATTTTAAATGGGTAGTATTGCAGAATTATGTAATGGGAGAGAATTTAGACGGTCAATGAACACTCCTTTAAGCAGGATTCTCTTTTGGCTTGAGCTGTACATCAAAAGTTTTCTGGAAGAGTTTAGATAGTAAAAGCTTTGTTTTTAGTAAGTAAAAATCCTAGCTGTCTCTCCTCTGGTACTGCAGGCTAATATATTGCAGTGGCTCTGCAACGATGGTCAATTTCATTGTGTGTAAAAAGGCTATAAATGCTGAAATTGCACATTTCTGAAAAGGAGCCACAAAACAAACTGAAGCAATGAACAAATTCCTCTTTAGGCCCATTCCCAAGTCGCATGATTTAAAAGGTGGTTGTGACGCTGTTTAAATACTGAACGGAATGCTATATCAGCACAGTCACTGCTCGTATCTTCAGTTTTTGGCCATTCGACTCTGCAGTCCGAACAGAAATTGATAAGTCAGTGAAAGAATTCTTGGTTCTTGTCAGAAATGAGCCTCAGGGATACTCTTTCCTGAACACTTAGAGTACCCGATGGAAAAGGCCGGTGCATCAGATGGAATGGCTGTTTGATTGGAGACAGTAGGCCTGCCAAATGAGCTGATTCAGACACTGTGGTGATTGAAACCCTGGCTGCTGCTGTGTGAACAGTAGGGCCCACACGGCTCCATCTTAATGCCTCTCCAGAAGATGGATTCCACGCAGCATGGAGTTAATCTTCACAAGAAAAAAATTCTACCCAAGAAAGCGCTGGTTTGTCGAGGTTTTACAAAAAAACGGCCCCAGTTTTATAGTTTGTCTCCAGTTTGAGCAATGTTCACAGTTTTATAGCCCTCAGACAACATCCTTTTCAACAGTGTCTGTTTTTTTTTTCATTTTTTCTTTCATCCAAGTACATTTTTTTCCCTTACTCAGCTCATTTCATTAAACTGTCGATAAGGTTTGTGTTGACTCAGCTTTCTTGATTTATTGGTTCTTCTGCTCGTCCTCAGTCCAAGACCAGACTAAATGCTATGTTGGTATTTCTGATAGTACCACTTCGTCAAAAAAGAAAATATTTATTGCAACATACAGGCACACAATCATACATTGAGTTTGAGGACATGGCTCTGTTATGAGAGATCCCTGCCCGTCCGAACGAGGAACCGAAGGCAGGGAGCTGCTAGTAATCCCCCTCCAAGGTACAGAGCCAACAGCAGCAATGACCTCACGAAAGTGACATTGCTGTAGAACGAAAATTTAGACAAAGAGAGTCGGGTTAATGAATACAATAGATTGGTGGAGCTGGGGTGGAGGAGGGTTGTTGAGCGAGCGCACTGAGAAGCAGGTTCTCGAGGCGAGGTTAAGTAGAGTAGCATATTACCAGCCAAGCAATCAGGCAGCTAGGTCAGATGACAGTCATGTGCACTCAGGTAGAAGCTGCTCCTCTGTTAGCAGGCTTGACTCCATGGCCTATCAGAACTTACGTCAAGTCTTCATTTCTGATAGGACCACTTCGTAAAAAAAGAAAATATTTATTGCAACATACAGGCATACAATCATACATTGAGTTTGGCGACATGGCTCTGTTATGAGAGATCCCTGCCCTCCGAACGAGGAACCGAAGGCAGGGAGGTGCTAGTAATCCCCCAACAGAACCATGCCAGCAAGGGCAGCTGAAATGCAGAAACGTTAAGCAGTAGATGCATAGTGGTCGCCCAGCGGCTGACGATTTCTCTTGAGCCGATACAAGAGAAATACACTATATGAGTGTGCTATGTGTCGTGACAGCCCGGCGGCTGGCACAATTTCTCTTGATGCCGATACAAGAAAAATATACTATATGAGAGTACGATGTGTCGTGACAGCCCGGCGGCTGGCACAATTTCTCTTGATGCTGACACAATTTCTCTATGAATGTATTATGCTGACACAAGATGCCGATAAATATTCTATATGAAGTGTATTATGTGTCGTGACAATCCCGGCTGGTTGGCACAATTTCTCTTGATGCCAGATACAAGATGAAATATTCTATATGAAGTGTATTATATGTCGTGACAGCCCGGCAGCTGGCACAATTCTCTTGATGCCGATGACAGCCCGGCGGCTGGCACAATTTTTCTTGATGCCAATCCAAGAGAAATATTCTATATGAAGTGCATTATATGTCGTGACAGCCCGGCAGCTGGCACAATTCTCTTGATGCCGATACAAGAGAAATTCTATATGCTGTGTATTATGTGCCGTGACAGCCCAGCGGCTGGCACGATTTCTCTTGATACCGATACAAGAGAAATATACTATATGAGGTATACTATGTGTAGAGATAGCCCGACAGCTACCTCAATTTCTCTTGAAACCATTTCAAGAGAAATATGCTACAATATGATCTAGCTTGTCAGCAAGCTGGTACAAGTATGATGAAATGAGATGAACTTTTTTTATATATATTGATGAAGGTGAGAGTGGTGATGAATGAGATGGCGTAGAATAGTGTTGTGACGCTGATACCTTGACTATGTGACTAGAAGAAGGCTAGACGACACGTGAGCAGAAATGTGTGTAGGAGTGGAGATTGGTGTGTAGTGTTTAGGGCATGCAAACATTGCAACAGTTAATTACCAGACAAATTAATTTTGCGGGTCCATAATGTCCTTGAATCCAGGGCGAAGGTATCGATTATATGCCAAAGACGACCAATGTCCCATGGCCTTCAGTGTCGAGACAGACGCAACGGGAGCGGCGGTTGTGCTGCTCCAATACGGAAGGAGTGGAGAGTGTGGAGTTGAGGGGAGAGGCCACAGCTAGCAAACTAGGTGAAGTTGTGCAGCAAACCAGGACCGAGAGATGGGTCTCTTGGCTTCCATGAGGAAAAGATGTAGTTCGCTGGATATACTCCATGGACCAGACTGTTCCGATGGTGGAGACTGGGCAGCACTTGGCAGAGGGTCAGATGGCGATGATGGCGAAGACCAGCAGCAGCATACTCAGGGCAGGGCCCCACCGCAGACATGGAGGAAACACAAAACCAGGCAATTAGTGGAGAGCAGGAGGTGGAAGCAGTGCTAGGAATATACCACGAGCTAATGTTGTGTACTCAAAGTTGATATAAAAATAAATTACCATGATTGCAAAATATGAAGATCATTCATGAATCTGAAAGCTGCTAAACCCCCCCCCCAAAAAAAAAAAAAAAAAACAATGATGCCGGCATAAACCAAAGACCAGAAGCTAATAACGGGCATAACCCAAAGACCAGATTCTAATAACAGCATGCCTTTACAGCCAGAGACCATGTGGTCTTTATGGCTTTTGGTTAACTAACTAGCAAACTTAAAGGCTATAGTACATTCTGAGCAGACAGAAACAAAGCTATTTTGAATTAAATGATGGGCAAGATGACCAAAGCGCAAGCTAGCTGGCTGACATAGGAAAAATATTGGTGAAGTATCAGCAAAATATCGCCGCACCATGGCATTGCTGAGCGTGTGCAAGATCAGTCACATCTGAGGACGTGAGCTTAATATTGTCAAGCAACCAAAGGCTTACTTCCCAACCAAGTGATAACTTGCACAGCAATCATAATTCTACCCACTAGGGTACAAGTGCGTGTACAAAGTTGCAAAAAAAAAAAAATTACTGCCAAATTATGGAGAAAACACAGAGCTTTGGCATAGGAAAGGTAATGCAAATATGATAACAATTCATTTACAAACAGGATGAGTATGACCTGCTTGATAACAGGAATTCCAGTGCCAACTGGAATGACTACACCGAGTCCTGATCATTCCACAGCATTAGGTGGAATTTTTGGTTGGAGCCACATCCACTTTATTTATTTATTTATTTATATTTATTTATTTATTTTATTTTTTTAAACAATTGGTGAACGCTTCAGTTGCTAGCATTTGTTGTAGGCTCGTCACGCGGTGTATGCAAAGCAATTTGCAAACTGTTACCTTAACTGGACTCTGCTACCAATGGCAGCACCTGAAAGGGATAGACAATAACTAACAAAAGAGTAGTTACGGCATGACTATTGGAAACAAGTAGAATTCAAGCAGCATAGCAGCAATCGATTTAATCATTCATGGCGGTCACAAGTGGTCCAGTCATTTCACAGCAGTAAGGCTATCATCATCTGAATAATGCTTAATCCATTTTCAGCCATGGCTATTCAAATTATGAATATTACAAAATGAACAATTTCCTGTGCCAAACATACCGTTGCTGATATTTAAAAGCATGAAGTAAATCAAAGCCATGCAAAAATATATAAAACAATGCACAAAGTACATCCATTGAATATTTCAATGGGAATAACATCCATTAATCCATTTTCAGCATGGCTATTCAAATATGATATTAAAAATGAACAATTTCCTGCTGATATTTAAAAGCATGAAGTAAATCAAAGCCATGCAAAAATATATAAAACAATGCACAAAGTACATCCATTGAATATTTCAATGGGAATAACAGGCATAAACGCGAATCGATATAAGCGTTCCGATAGAAGCCATACGCAGGTTCAGCGCCGCGGTAAGATAACGTCCATGATGCGTTTTGTTAGGCTTGCAACTCGTATACACTGACCTTGCAAAGAAACTAGCGAGCAACCTGTAGGCCTACATGAAGAAAATCAAAGTTACAATCGTTAACTCCTCGATAAGCCATTGTTAATTAGGGACCAGTCATCCGTGCTAAGATCATATTTATCTTACCGACCTTGGTCGTGCTAACAGCAAATTGACTGGTGCATGACACTCGAGTCTCATCACAAAAACTTATCCAGGAGTAAAAACGAGGAGAACTAGCAGCTCGGGTAACTTCACAAAATGCGATATTACTGCACTGAAGCACAAGCCCGCCACGACTTCCATGAAATGTTTGCACTCCCGCACACCCTTGTTTGCAAGACATACAGGTCCAATTAACACGTTGCCTATTTAGGACAATACCGCAGTACACTTACTGCGTTTTAACAGCATCCACATGCTTTCGACACCTGGAAAAGACCGCTTTCGAACAGTGGCGATTCGCAATAGGCAAGCAGATCGCAATTGTTGCCGTAGAGAAATTATTTAGCTACCAACAATGAGTGTTGCCTTGCCGAGCAAGAACTGGAAATGAAGAGCATTCGTGGCTGCATCTGGATTAGCATGCTGCTCTCAATTTACGGTTTGACAAATGACACCAATTACACCAAAGATTCCTTCAGCAAACACATAGGCCAATGTTTCAAAACAAGCCACATTTTAAGACAAATAAGCTTGCGCGTGCTGGCCTTCATAACCGAGCACGCCCAGCGCAGTAGAATAGCTAGGGCAAACATGACATCGTACACCAGAGCAACATGAACCCCACTGAAGTGCGGGTAGCCAATATAAACATTGTTATAGAAGTCTGCAGCGATAATGAATACCACGCACCTTTGTTGAGCAAGCGCACTGAGGAGCAGCTTCCCGAGGCGAGGTTAAGTAGAGTAGCATATTACCAGCCAAGCAATCAGGCAGCTAGGTCAGATGACAGTCATGTGCACTCAGGTAGAAGCTGGTCCTCTGTTAGCAGGCTTGACTCCATGGCCTATCAGAACTTACGTCAAGTCTTCATTTTAAAGAAAAAAAAATTGAATCTTTGAGTTTCCAAAGGGCCCAACTCCAATGACTGAGAGGTCTGTATATATTATGACAAAGACAGTAACTGTCTTGTAATTTCAGCCCAAAGTATCCCAATGACACCCTCTTGAAAGGAAATAAAGTGGAAATCAGTGGTAGCTGGGGCACTGGCAACAGGGGAAGCTCAAACCCATCCCTTAAAAATAATGATTGGTCATGACCTGTTTTCAATCATTCATTTAAATTACCATTACAGAAACTCCGAAAACTCAACATTATCAGTTGTGGTCAGTTTTCATTAATAATACCTGTCAACTCTCACACATTCGGCGTGAGTTTTAGTGTCATATTTACGTTCCCCTGCTGTAGTCAGCAATTATTTAATCAATGCGTATGTAAAAGATTCTTGCGCAGAATTGAAGTCCTTGTGCATGGAGGTTTATCAGTTTCACATGCCTTCAGTGGATTTCACCACTAGTAATTGGAAACTGATTATTACTCCGGACTTCTCATGCTTTGTTTACTCAGGGGTTGGAGGCAATGCATGTGTTTCATGATTTTTTAAATTGTTTAAATGAAATAAGATCATTTGAAATGTCTTTATACAATTCCATTGCTTCCAATGATCTTATTTCATTTAAACAATTTAAATGATCGTGAAACACATGCATCGCTTCCAACCCCTGAGTAAACAAAAGCATGAGAAGTCCGGAGTCATAATCAGTTTCCAATATATGGGTATAATATATGGGTAAAAAAATTTGCTGGAAAACAGTGTTCCTTGGAGTTGGGGCCTTTGGAAACTCAAGGATTCAATTGTGTTTTATTGCTCTTTCCATGTAGTGAAACATGGATCAAAGATAAGGATTTTTCAACTCTCTGTGTTGACTTTCTAATTTTATTTTATTTTTTTTATTTTATCCCCTCAACACTGGGGAGTTTTTGGGGTTGGGCCCTCATTATAAAAGTGCGATTTTGGGGCAAATGTAAAAATTAATCTCAGCCTAGTAATTACACACCAGAACCTAGTAAAATATTGAATCAGTGTCATTGATCAGAGTTGTCTAGGCTGGCTAACCTCGACTCCCTCAAAGACTATTTCAGTGAGGCCCCAGCAGGCTGAACATTTCATTGTAAAACGGTATTGCCATCAAGTGAACAAAAAGTCAATTTTTTTAACATTCGTTGTATCAAATTAGTCTGATTTGAGGATTTAGGAAGACTTTGCCGTGGCAGTTTTCTATCTACCCACTTGAGCACGGGAATAACAGCAGGCAAGCAGCTAAGTACAGGCTTTAACACTCAACCTACTGTCTTTAGTAGTTAATTGAATAACAGATTAGTACATCAAGAACCCTGAGGCTCCTTCAACATAGGAAATGTCCCTTTCTGCCTGACTGACCGACTGCTATGTTTTTTTGAAACACAGATGCACGCTGCAATAGCTGCTTGTGCCAGGTTTGTATACAGCTGTTTAACCTAAGCCGTGAGAGCAGTGCCACATTATAGAAGTACAGCCAAAGTTATTTTGTGTCAAAAGTGGAGGGGGGATCATGACATTCTGTTTCAAAAATTCAGTGGGATCTATTTCATCTTTCATAATCTTGGATGAAAATGGTTTCAATAATAAATTGAATTTTCTGGAAGGAATAGATTATTTCAAATTAATTATTCATATTATTGCCATCTTTGCAGTCTCGCACTGAAGCATAATGTTCATGAATCTCTTTTTCATTATCATCACTTAATCATCTTTGGCTTCATACAGGCTAGATATTAATTATTTGGTAAGTAAATTGATTGATTGATTGATTAGTGCGTATTCAGGGGTAGGTAAAGCACAAGCTGTCTCATGTCTGGTCCAGTGGGCGATAATGTGATTGGTTCTTGGAGCATTAGAGAAAGTTTGATGGGATGATGATGTGTCATTTTTTTTTTTTTTTTTTAGCTCTGTATCATCATGGGATGATGCCTATTTCTGGGGCATTTATGTCTTGTGTTTGTGTTGGAACCTGAAATGACTGGGATGCAGGAACTTTTCTGTCAGGAAAACGAATATATGTGGTTTGTTCTGTTATGGCAGTTTTGAATTTCTGTGGTGACATGGAAGGCTTCAGGGGCTCAGCAAACAATGGATGATAATCATCATGCACTGGAGGTTTTTAATATGTTGAAATGTTGCATAATTCACAGCATTTTTTTCCCCACTTGGCAGACAGCCTTTACTATTCATGCAAGTGGCAGCTGCAGTATTACAGACAAATAAAACAGCTGGCTATAACTTCTTATCTGAGATAATTCATTTCAGAAAAAAGTTCCCGGTCAAAACTACTGCCCTACTTGAGAATGGTAAAATGTCCAATAATTCTACATAGGTACCCATTCTTGACCTTTCTAATTAACTGAATTGGCTGGTTTTCCTCAAATCACAGATATACAGAAAGGCGAGCACATGCACACACACATGCACACACACACACACACACACACTCACACGCACACACAAACTCACACGCAAATGCAGACGAACGCATGCACACTCACGCGCAAACAAAAACAAAAACATTAAATAGTTATGTTTAGAAAACACTGGGAATGTATGGGAATGCCGACATAAATTATCAGATTTTTTTTTTCTCCATTCATATCTATCATTTGTACTGTTGAAGCAATCTTGTTCATTTCACCATTTTGCACGCTTACTTTTTGGGACTACAGTCACCAGAAAAAAAATTAGAGGGACTCTGAATGACTTGTTTTATTGCCTAAAATGATTCATTTAACACATTGATTGGTACATCAAAAAGTCTAAAGGGCTTCAAGGCAGTATCATGCACTATGAATTTTTGCTTCTAACTAGGCTTTTTAACAGCCCTCTAGAGGGGAAACTGCAGCCTAGGGACACACTAAACCAATTGTGCAAGGATTATTCTCCGAAAGTGTGATTATTCAGATAAGGGAAATGAGTAAAGTGATAAACCTGTTCAGTATCAAGCCATTGGAAAGACAAATTTTTATGAACTGAACTCTAAACAACATAGGGATAAGGCTCAACTCAATGGTAAACTCCTGAGAGGACATAAATAAAAATGAAAGTACTCTCAAACAGTGGAATACCTCAGCGACCTGTGCTTTTTTGATTTATGGTTGGTGGATTTAATGTGGGGTAGGAATGCACCCGCAGTACTTGAGTCTAGGGCTAGAGCTGGATGGAGCGGGGAGCATTTTGCAGGTACGATAATCTTTGGATCGACAATATAAGTCATGCTGATATGCACTCCTCCATTCAATTTTGGTTGTTGTATTGGAAAACAAATGGAAATGCTCTGTACTGGAGCTGATATTACCGGACAGCAAGTTCCTAGGGACTTAAGCTGTATTGTCTATTGTACTGAAAGACAAGCAGCCGGCCAATGCCCATGACAACTCAATGTGTGCTCCACAGCCAATTAGGCCCGTTCATGGACTTGGTTTACACCTCATGATTTGAAATGTGAGTGAAAAACCTTCAACCCAAACTTTATAATAACCATCTACAGGTACAACATGAATTAAATTTGTGTCATAATTTATTATATTCCAATTTAGACATGCTAGATCAAGGGATATAGAATCCAACTGAAAAAGGAAAACAGGAAAAAAAAACTATAAGTAAAAAGTGTAGTCACGCTGGTTTTCTATCTTGAGCGAACACTAATACCATTCAAAATATTAATATTGAAAATGTAATTGTTTGAACATATATAAATGGTTAAATTAAGGCTCAATACATTTTAAACTATCATACACTTTTCAATAACATTCATCTTTATACACTGATATGAAATTCAAACGAATCAACTGTATGGTTGAATGGAGATTTTCACCAAGGATTGCATTATACAGGTTTATGTTCTCTATCTGAGGCCAAGCACAAATTCCTATTATAATACCTCATCTATCTAGTGTAATAACTTTCAATCTCTTCTTTTAATTAATATGCACATTTCTGGACATAAAGAATGAAAATAAATGAGTAAGGCCATTACTTTATGAGATATGACATCATACAGTTTTAGATATCACTATTGTTTTTTGAGGAAAGCTGAGATTAGGAAGCACACTTGCCCGGGCTTAAAGATTAATTTTTGAAAACTGATTGTCCATCAGCACTTGTATAGACAATATGATTGGTACCATTTCTCCCCTCATAAGACAGCTTGCAGAACAGCACTCTGCAGATATGCTGAAAATGAAATAAAAATGGCATCATTTAAAATTATCGGCATACACGTGAGTTGCAACACATTTACAGCAGTTGTATACATTGTTAGTGCCACATGTCCACTGCAGTTGGTTGACATAGACCATTTTGCAGGTCCAGTCTTTTAAAAATATATCAACTAAAATATTATTGTGTAGGCAGTGGGGAATATAGCGATTTAACAATATGGCATCATTTAAAAGGACAGCAGGCTTTTAGTATTTCAGATGCTTACTGAAGTTTCTGTTGATATTTGAAGAGTTAAAGGTAAAAGACTATTCTTTATTACGTATAATGACAGTAATGAGACAACTCAGGCTGAATATTGTAAAATGCGTGCTGAGGTTGAAAAAGAACTGAGGAATGCTAGAAGAGTTTGTGAAAGGCAAAGGGCAGAAGCTGAAAAAAAATAATCCAAAGCATTTTTTTTCATCACTGTGGTAGAAAAAGGAAAGCTAAGGAGGAGGTTGAGTGTTACCAAGAATAAAGATGGATCATAGCTGTATGAGAATAAGGATATTGCCGATTCTTCTGATGGTTATTTTGTTGAGAATTTTACTATGGAGCAGATTTCTATTTGGCTAGGGGGCATTTCCAATGCTGGAAATTATTTAGCAGAAATTGAGACTGGGGATAAAGAAGTATTAGACAGACTGCATAAATTACAGACAAATAAGGTGGCTGGCCAAGATGGCTTATACCCAAGAGTTCTCATTGAAGAAGGTGAGCTCATCTCTAAGCCACTGTCACTTATTTTCAGGCAGTCTTTAGACACCGGAGAAATACCAAATGATTGTATGAAGCAGACTGCATTCATCAAAAAACTCTATCACTATAATCATTCTGGTGATGGGCCAGGTGGTCTGGGACAATACCTTTTAATGTGGTTGTAAAGCCTACCACTTTTTGTAATAGCCAAAAATTTTCTAGCCCACACCTTTCCTTCTTGACATTCCATCAGTGAAGAATGTGTGAGATGACTGCTTCCACTGTCAATTCAAACTTCTGTATTCCCGAACCCCCTGAGCCCCACTCTCCCTCTTCCTCCTCTTTCAGATTTCGGTCACAGTAATGTTGCACGTGACCTGGGATATTTCATGACCATCCAGGTTTTGAGCATAGTCACGTTTGGTGTCATTTTGATTGTCTCACTGTGACTGGTACAATGATCCAATTTCCATAGCAGTTTTCTAAAGCTGCATTTCCACCAAATGTGAATTGAATCATTCACCCAGCCAGGGTAATATCAAAAATATGTCATGAGCTGGGCTATGATAAAAGTACAGCAGTAATGTGATAATGCAGTATTAATCTACTAAGCTTATATTATGTCTAGTACTTTTCTAAGTTTAGTCAACTTTTTCATTTTTTACAGTGTGGATACTCAATTAGGTGCATGCCTATGGGGTTGGTGTGTGCCTCTGAACTGTGCAGTAGTATTACTGGGGGGTGCAGTTCAAAAGGGAACTGCTGAGTTTCATTTTGGGGCAATGACAGAAATGGGCACTTAGGTGTACAGAAAACTAATGAAACAGAGTTTGGGCCGCAGTGGAATACTCACAGCTATGCGTTCCTCCATTCAATCAGTTATGTCTGGGCTGACTGTAGCTGGGAGGCGTAGGTTAAATGAGTTTTTAATGGGAAGTTTAAGCAGGAGACATAGAGCTTTAAATCATGATGAAAGCCCCTCAAAAGGAGAGCATGCACTGAAAAATGACATGTAACACTGTGGCCCAAAGCAAAAGGTTAGTAATGCTTGTATAGGGTTGGTATGGTAAAGTCACTTGGCTTTTGTCAACTTCTTCACTAGTCATGAATGACCATAATGTACAGCACTGTAAGTATAGTATGTGATATACGTTGCACAAAACAAGAAGCGATGATCTAGTGTGTTCTTGAGGACTGAGACAGAAGTGTATAAACATCAAAAAGGCACTTATTTTTGAAGAGATTCGCCGTCATTATATTATGACACTTTATGAGGATCATGAGGGTCGCTCAATAGCAATGATTTTTTAAGTACTGCTCTCTTGGTGAACAGCAGGGTTGAATTTTGTAAATTGGCATTTGTCTTCGCTTAGAAATAAATACTTACAGTAAGTGCCAGAAGCCAGATGTTTCCCCAATATCAGAATTATTATCTATGACAATGTATCAAGCATTAGAGGGAGCTCAGAAACCTGCAGCATACTGCCAATCAAGATTTATAGGCCAAATGTGCAGTTTGACAGTTCATACATTTACAACTCCTTGTGCAAGAAATTAACTGTGCAGCTGTCTGCTGGGTGTGGGACAGTTCTGGCCTCCACATCGTTCATTAATTCTTTAATGGACATCCTGTCCAGCATTATCCCTTACTTATAGCCCTTTACAACCACTTGAAATAAAGGTGTGTATTTTTAAAATATGCAGCAAGCATATATTCCAAACAACCTAAGAAGTATTGTTTTGCAACAGTTAAGCCTTTTAGGAGACGTTTAGAAATATTCCACAAAGTCTTCAAGTACAAACAAGCTCTAAACTCTGATATACATTTTTAGATTCTGATGTGCGGTCTGTATTTGAATACTAACGTGTAATAAGCAATAGGATATCATTTTAAATCCAGCATTTGGCCTCAATTTCATAATGCGCTAGTATCCTCTCTCTCTCTCGCTCTCTCTCTCTCTCAGACACACACACACACACACACACACACACACAGGCACAGGCACACGCATAGAAAATACCTTAGGGTAAGACTCTTACAAAGATTTCCTTTGAACTTAGTTTGTTTTTGATGCTTTCTGTGATGGTAGCCACCATATTTAGTATAACCAGGTGCTATACACAGATTCTTTCAATGGATCAAAGGAGATGTTCAATCATACTCACAATTTGGTAAATTAGGACTTTGATTGCCCTCACTGCAATGATCTTGATAGTGACTATAATCCCACAGAGGCAATTCAGGAAAAATGACTGGTATAGATACTCACTGCACAAATCTCTTCATTAAAGGCATCTATGCAGAATGCCGAGAATATAAAACTGATAAAACTAAGTTCATGTTTTTTTCTGCATGGAATGCAATTATGCCAAATGACTCAATTTTCTCGGTGACTGTTGCTAAAATTGAGCAAGTTCATTCTAACAAATATTTGGGAATCTGACTGGATCATGACTTTTCCTTTAAAACATGTCTAACTTGTCCAAGAAAATTAGAACAAAAATTGGGTTTCTTTACAGAAACAGGTCTTGTTTTTCTTTAGACAGTAGGGAAGGCTTGTCCAGGCAACAATCTTACCTTTATTTGACTATGGGGATGTCCTTTACATGCATGCCTCTGATAGTACTTTTAGACGCAATTTATCACAGCGTTCTGCGTTTTATCACCGGTGATGGTTTCCGCACTCATCACTGTGTTTTATATAGTTCATTAGGGTGGTTTTCCCTTCATTTTAGAAGGAAGCTCCATTGTATTTTATTTATTTATAAAGCATTGCTTGGCAAACTTCCTTCTTATCTTACTAGGCTTTTGACCATCAAAATCAGAAGCCAGCATGTCAGATCGCAAGGGTGGATTTTGTTAGAGTCACCCAGGACGAGAACAAATTTGGGCTGTTCTGCTTTTAGCTCATTTGCACCCTGTGTCTGGAATAGATGCCAAGACACGCTGCAGTTTGATTGTCTCATTCCATATGAGTCCTTCAAGAATTGACTGCGGGAGATGTTAGTTGAGGAGGCCAGATGTACTTGCCTTTAGTTTTGACTTTGGACTTGTTCTCTGTCCTTTGTACTTGTATGTTTTACTTATTTTACACTGCCGTGAAAAAGTATTTGCCCCCTTCCTGATTTCTTATTTTTTTGCATATTTGTTTCTCTTAAATGTTTCAGATCATCAAACTAATTTTAATATTACACAGAGATAACCCAAGTAAATAAAAAATGCAGTTTTTAAGTGATGATTTCATTTATTAAGGGAAAAGAGCTATCCAAACCTACTTGGCCCTATGTGTAAAAGTAATTGCCCCCCCTTGTTAAATCATGAATAAAATGTGATTAACCACATTTTTTAGGTCAATTTCAATAGGCACACTCAGGCCTGATTACTGCCAGACCTGTAAAATCAAGAAATCACTTAAATAGGACCTGTTAGACAAAGTGAAGTAGGCTAAAAGATCTCAAAAAGCCACACATCATGCCGCGATCTAAAGAAATTCAAGAACAGATAAGAAACAAAGTAAGTGACATCTATCAGTCTGAAAAATGTTACAAAGCCATTTCTAAGGCTTTGGGACTCCAGTGAATCACGGTGAGAGCCATTATCCACAAATGGAGAAAACTTGGAACAGTGGTGAACTTTCCCAGGAGTGGCTGGCCTACCAAAATTACTCCAAGAGTGCATCAATGACTCATCCAGGAGGTCACAAAAGAACCCAGAACAACATCTAAAAAACTGCAGGCCTCACTTGCCTCAGTTAGAGTCAGTGTTCATGATTCAACAATAAGAAAGACACTGGGCAAAAATGTCATCCATTGGAAAGTTCCAAGGTGAAAACCACTGCTGACCAAAAAGAACACAAAGGCTCGTCTCACATTTGCCAAAATACATCTTGATGATCCCCAAGACTTTTAGGAAAATATTCTGTGGACTGACGAGACAAAAGTTGAAATTTTTGGAAGGTTTTGTGTCCCGTTACATCTGGCGTAAAACTAACACAGCATTTCATAAAAAGAACATCATACCAAAAGTCAAACATGGTGGTGGTAGTGTGATGGTCTGGGGGTGCTTTTCTGCTTCAGGACCTGGATGACTTGTTGTAGTTGATTGAACCATGAATTCTGCTTTCTACCGGAAGATCTTGAAGGAGAATGTCCAACCATCAGTTTGTGACCTCAACCTCAAGCACACTTGGGTTATGCAGCAGGACAATGATCTGAAACACACCAGCAAGTCTACCTCTGAATGGCTTAAAAAAAAAACAAAATGAAGATTTTGGAGTGGCCTAGTCAAAGTCTGGACTTAAATCCGATTGAGATGCTGTGGCATGACCTTAAACAGGCCGTTCCTGCTCGAACACCCTCCAAAGTGGCTGAATTAAAACAATTCTGCAAAGAAGAGTGGGCCAAAATTCTTCCACAGCGACTCATTGCCAGTTATCGCAAATGTTTGATTGCAGTTGTTGTCGCTGAGGGTGGCGCAACCATTAGGTTTAGGGGGCAATTATCTTTTCACATAGGGCCAGGCAGGTTTGGATAGCTTTTTCCCCTCAACAAATGAAATCATCATTTAAAAACTGCATTTTGTATTTACTCGGGTTATATTTGTCTAATATTAAAATTTGATGATCTGAAACATTTAAGTGTGACTAATATGCAAAAAAATGAATCAGGAAGGGGGCAAATACTTTTTCACGGCACTGTATTATTTTCTTTTTATTTTTAATTGTATTTTAAAGTTTGTTTTTCTTTAGTCTGCAATTGTTGTATGTAATTGTGTGAATTATACAGTGCTCTGTGTTGTTAACCAACTTTGTAATTGTTTTATTGTATTCAGGGCTCCCCTGAAAAAGAGACCGAGGTCTCTTTTTCCCTGTAATTTCCCTGGGACTTCCCTGTAATAAAGGAAAATAAGTAAAAAAGAAATATGACCTCTCCTCTTGATCTCCCCCTTGAACTTCCAAAACGTACGTACGAAACGTATTTCCAAACATGTGATATGTTGCCTATCATTGAGTAATTTAATTATGGGGTCTTATGGGGTTAATTACCCTGCCAAAGCCACAATGAAAATTGCATGTTACATATATAATCCTATTTTGCCCCATATTTCAGGTGCTGCAAAACTATGGCAAAACCAGAAATACAGTACATTCCTTTAAACACCACTTTCATCTGATCCAATTGCCAAAATAGTCTGGGCAAAAATAGACCTCACTGCTTGAAAATTTAATCAAAAGGTTTTGGGCGGTTTTCACAGGAAACAGTAAAACATAAATGAATTTTGTTTTCTACCTCAATAAAATTTTGCAACGCTTCTATTTCCAGAAAATTCCAACACGGGAAGGCACTGTCCAGGCTCTCAGCTGTGCAAGGATTGAACTTGTGTTTCTGCTCCTCCTGGACACCAAAATAATTGGTCTTCTGACTTCATGAGAGATTTTTTGCGAGAAGACATACTGGCGGCCTTGAGCTCTGCAGGCACCACCCGTTCAGCAGGCCTAGGGCTTCAGCATTCTGTGAATGGGACCTGACATACTTAAAGCCATGTCAGCCACTCCAGTTCTTATCAAACCTCAACCCCCAGCACCTTGGAGGAATGGTTACCTCTCGACACAAATTAGTGGAGGAGTTGTCCCAAAAAGCCTTATCTCATCCAAGTGAATTTACTTTTTCTTTCTTTACCATCATTCGCACTAATCCTCTTTACTTTGTCCGGGTGAGCGCGCGCGCGTGTGCATGTGTTTGTGCGCGTGCGCGTGCGTGGATGTGTACATGTGTAAATTATCAATGAATTTACAGCCTTGAATTAAAATTTGGTTCAGCAAGTTTCAAGCTTTAGGTACTGCTTTGCTTTCAAATAACACTTAGTTTTAGTCATATTCCTCCTCTAAACTGTCTACAGTCAGTACATCAGGCACTGAGATGGATGACATTGAATTTGTTTGATGTATATCCTGTAGAAATTTTGATATGCAAACTGTCATTTGAATGGAAGTGTTCCCATTAGTTTGTAATCTTTGGGCTATCAATATGATTTATGCAGAAATGGCCAATAAAAAAAAGATTTCCCTCCGCATAAAAACTCATATATTCACAATGCATTACACATAATTGCTATGTGATGCTATGCTATATTTCATCTGATGGTGTGACTAGGATATTTATGTACTGTTTGTTAAGGTTGCTGACTTGTGTAAAGGATACATTTTTTTTCTCTCAACAAGACTGTGATAAACTCACAGTAAATCACTTGTCCACAGTACATATCACAGACAATTTGGGGACAACTATGTTGTGTTTAACCTCACTGAGTGAAAATGTGTAAAATAGAAATTTTATTTTCGGTCTCTTATTTCCAGCTGAAGAGAAGAAAACTTGACATACAGTTCCGTGGACGTTTTGGTTGGGGATATAAAAGTCAATGTCACCTCAGTGACAGTTTGACAGGTTGGCACTGTCAAGGGATTATTCCATATTTCTGCACTCACTCACTTATCAAGAATTGTTCCAATGGCAGTTTTGTCCTTTTTTGTCTGGGTGGTCTGCGTACTGCCTGACAGAAAAATGTCCCTTTAAGGTGTAGCGATATTGTTATTGATTTCCCAGCAGCCACTGTACAGAAATGTCTTTCTGATATTTTATTCCACAGATGGGAAAATCAATGTCTAAATTTGAAACATTTGAGGACTAATTTTTTGATTCTGTGAGTGCTTGTGTGAGGTTGTGTGAGAGTATGTGCACAAGCAAGATTATGCATCGATCATCATGTATTAAAAAGTAATTAATTGCATGCATGAAAACAATTACACTAATAGACTATACAGAAAATTTTAAGGATTCTCTTCAACAAGAACATACAATTCAAACTTATTGGGACAAATTTTGGGAACCTTTTAACCTAGATAGCACAGTGACATTTAGTTTTTTAGACTTTCTCAGACTTAATCGATTTTGTTGACCTTGATGAGGCATTTGTATCTTTCCATCTTGGCTCCTGAAGATAGTTAGGTTTTTAATGATTAAGATGACCTTGAGTACAACTTGGTGAAGAATGATTTTGTTTTAGAAAACTGGCCACTTCCGTATTGATTTATGTGAAAGAAGGGGGTGGTCTCCATATCAAGATTATGAAAAGATAGGGGTAAATAAAGGAACTGCCTTTGCAATATGAAAGTTAATTGCTTTTTTCGAAGGTAATCACTAGGACTGCTCTTATTGAAAAGCCCCTGCCTTAAAAAACCAAATGTAGTTCACAACTGCTGATCTGAGGCAAGGATTCTCCTTGAAATCAACTTTGTTTGAACATATCATTTACAACACTCAAACAAATGCCTGTTTCTAGGCAAAATCCCTTGGAAATGTACAGGGGACATTTTATCAAATAACAATATTAAAATGTAAGCTGGCAAATCCATTAGTTATTAGAAATTTGTTTAATGTCTGAACTACTGTGAACAGGTGATAAATCTATCCTAAAATCACCATCTTCACTATTTTTATGAATGCATGTGTATATTCAAGGTGGTGCGTTTCAACTACGAGCAAGTACCAAAAACACCAGAAATTGAAGAGCCTTGCGCTAAAAATACTTTGGTCACATTTTCACACTCCATGAGGTAAGGATATGAAAATGTCTTTTATAGTTACCAAAGTCGATTTTTACAATTTTCTGAAAATGGGCATTTTGTGACTTAAGTACTTTTAGCGCTGGGGTCTTCAATTGCCGTATTTTTTTCTACGCAGATTTTATTTATTGTGGTCATATTTTAGTTACTTTTAAAAAATGTTTCCAGTGTCTGTATGACATTACAAGGAATGCTTTGCTCAGGTGTCACAACGTATTTCGCTGAAATTAATGGTATCAATGCAGTATGAAATACTTATGACCTCAGCCTCAAAGGCGGACAGTAACGGAGTAAATTTACTTGAGTACTGTACTTAAGTACACTTTATGGGGATCTGTACTTTACTTGAGTATCATGTTGGGGGACGACTTATGACTTTTACTTGAGTACATTTGAAAGGCAAATATTGTACTTCTTACTCCACTACATTTCTATCCATAACCCAAGTACTCGCTACTTTTTCTTAAAAAAAAAAAAAAAGAGCAGGGAAACCCTGTGGATTCAGTATTTTGCGGTTGTTTCCGTCTCAAACGTGATTGGATTGTACAGGTGCCACTGACAGCCAGGTAGACACTGAGAAAGATACTGTTATGTATTGGACTTTGCATGTTCTGCATTTATATCTTGTTACATTATACCATCTTTACTACAATTCCCATACAGGGTTTACGTTATTGGTTATGCCCCCAGTAGGGCTTTCTGATTAGTGGTCAGCCCAAAGGGGTGCATGTACTTTTAAGTTAAGTGAATGCGCATGCGGAATCTGTGCTATCTTTTGTAGAAAGAAGGCTGTATGTTTTATGCTGCAATCCTCTTCAGTAAAAGCTACGACTATAACCCGCTGTCCGTGCCTATTGAAGCATTCCGCTATTCACCAGCTTAACAGATACACAAACTCATGGGGACCTACCCGCGTCCCCAAACATCAACAAAAATGTTCCAACGAATGGGAGGGCAGGGGTGGGTCTTCTGCGCCAGTTCAGTGCTCATGCACGACAAGTGGGTGGGACTGAGGAACGAAAGGAACTGGCAGTGGCACTTTACCGAAGTGGCAGAGTGAAGCATGGTGGAAGCTAAACCGAAAAAGAGACGCTCGAACGAGTGCATGTCGAGCAAAAAGGAACGCGATCGCAACTATGCGAAGTCCCAAATAAACATAGGGAAAGCATACCAACATTGGAGATAATTCCAGGAGTTGAATGGTTTTAATTCTGAAGCCCAGGTCGCCTTGTTTCTACTTGAGGTGAGTAGAGCTGGTGCTAACTCGGTTGGATGTGAATTGTAAATTGTCATCCCAAGCAAAATTGAGGGAAGATCGTGTATTGTTTTTGTAAGGCTATCTTGCATAGATCATGCTGGTCAGAATGAATCAAACAGTTGAGAGATCGATAATTCCTCTTTGGAGCGAGTTGGCAACCTTTGCTAACTCTCGGTTGGCAAGCTAGTGAGTATGCTAATTCTGTCTGATCGAACCAGAGTTTGTGTTCGTGTAATGACATTTTTTCTCTGGTTAGTACTCAGAGTTGAAATTTGTCGATGAATGTATAACCTCGTGATAAGTTTAGCTAAAAGTGGTGATCTATGTGACGTTGTTAATACTCATTTTGTAATGCCGAGCTAAGATACTTGTCAGATACCTTGTTGTAGCTAGCACTAATGGTGTAAATTTATGGTCTGGCAATGGTCGTCATCGTTGCTACCGGGCGTTTATCACAACGAGCTGTACACGGCCATTTACCCAGCTGAGTGAGCCCTTCTTAAGCTGCTTTCACACCGGACGCGAAATGAATTTTTCGCGCGACAGATTACTTTCAAAGTCAATGCAAAGACACGAATACTCAGAAGTTTCACTTTAAGAAAAGCGCGTTCACGTTCCAAGCTTCTGAAGGGGAGGGGCAAGCGGCTCTGTTGTGTTTTGAGAACGTTTCAACTGTCAACAAAAGTGATGTCATATTGCCGATACAGCCTTTAACATTAAAGCATCTATAAAAGCTCCATCCGGTAGGTTTCTATAGGTAAAGGTAAGCACTGTGGCAGTAATAATACAATATTTAGAAAATTTTCTTTTACTTTTGATACTTAAGTATTTTTAAAAACAAGTACTCCAGTACTTTTACTTAAGTAAAAATCTGACTGTAGGACTTTTACTTGTACTTGAGTAAAATTTAACAAGTGGTATCTGTACTTTTACTTAAGTAATGAAGCTGTGTACTCTGTCCGCCTCTGCTCGGCCTTCACTTTCAAACAGAGTGGGAATTCCTCAGTGCTCCATTTTCCCCTCCTGGGCCCTTCTGAGATATTGCCAATTTTCAATCTCAGCTTTCAAGGTGGTCTGACTCCCCTTTTCGGACTGTCCCACGCTTTGTGTGAATACAGATTCCTTTTAAGTCCCCTTGGGTCTTAGGTTTTTGGTGGCTGCTCTGATATGGAAAATGGGATTTACATGAGGGTTGGAGGAGTGGTGTTTTCACCTGGGATGTAAACCCACCGCAATGTTGTTGAAAATCCCAGTGCTCAGCTATGGCTTCGCACTATGAGCAAACAAGGAGAGATTTCCACTTCAATTTGTCACAATATGCAGTAAACCGAAAAAAAATTGAGGTATGCGCTTGTTCCTGTGAATACAGGATGTTTAAAAGCAACTAGGTCAAATGGCAAAGACCTCCAGCATGCAGCGTACACACGCTGCTATGATTATTGAAAAAACATCATCACTCTCAGAAATGCCCACAGCAGCAATGGTATTAAAACGGCTTTTTAAAAATGACCTTGTCGGTGAAAACGGCCAGGACTTCAACCATTCTTTGCCTGACTTGGCTCTGAGAACAAATGGCCGAGCAGAGTGCCATGCTGGAATCTTTATGTCTTTCCAGAATGTTCTGGGCCTGGCTGACTCAGACTGTCCGCCCTAATAGCAGTGCTAGACACATAGTATGCATCTCTGTTTAATAACACCCAGTGTTATTGATCCAAAGGCATGCAACTTAGGAGACTTGAAGAAGGGAAGGTGTTGCAGCACTTAAAGGTCCCCTATTATGTCTCCAGGTGCACAGATAATTAGTTATTACAAGCCATTTCAAAATCTTTTCCCTCTTGACATCACATGGGGAGGTAACCAATCAGAGGCAAGAAGAACTGATCACCTTCAGCCAATCAGTAAATCAGATTTCATTATTCTGGGTGGTCACTTCCCCTTGTGATGTCAGGTAGGGGAGACTTTAAACTGGCTCATAATGGCTAATTAGCTGTGCACCTGGTGGGGACCTTTAAGTCTGCCTAATTGGTTCTTTCACTGTTGTCACAATCTGCTCTGCTGCTGCGGCCTCTGCCTGGCCACACCCCTTCCACTGCTTTTGTTCTCAGCTGAGTCTCGTTACCCAGCCAGCATATAAGCAGCTCTGTTTCACTAACTCTTTGCCAGATTGTCGTTGTAGCATGCACTACTCTCCAGCATTTATCTTCGGTCTGACTTCCTGGAATCGACTCTGCCTGCGTCTGATGACGTCCTCTCGTTCCTGCCCCAGTAAACGTGATTGCCTTCTGCCTCTGACTCTGAGTTCTGCCTATATGTTTCCTGGTTCCTGTCTGCCATCTTCCAAGCCCCTGTCCAAGCCATCTGTCTTGCCACTCCACTGCCTGCCTGTGTGGATACAACCTCGCCTGCCAAGCTTCAAGCCAGCCTGCTCCAGTGGCCCAGTGGTAACTCTCCCGCCTGCCGTGTGGGCGACCTGTGTTCGAATCCCACTGACGCCTGCTCCAGCGAGTTACCTGAGGAGCTCTGCTCAAGATCCACAAGCTCCAGACCCTGATCTACACCAAGCTACCCTGTTTTGCATATTGCTTGCCTCTGCTCAGAAACCATTAAAGGCCAATAAAGATTCATCTGTGTTGATTGTGCTGCATTTGGGTCCTGCCACTCTCCGTGACAACTGTACCAGCAGTCTGTAGGAGTTTTGCAGTTAATTAGTTTGTCTCGTTAACTCCATAATTTGCTTAATGTGATCCACTGTTGCCACTCCCTTCAATCTGATTGTCCTGTGCATATAAGTTGCTAATTTTGTCTACGTTGAGGCTGGATTGTCTTACCTTCAAGGTCTTACTCTAAGGCAGGGGTGTCCAATCTTATCCGAAAAGGGCCGGTGTGGATGCAGGTTTTTGTCCTAGCCAGCAGTGCTACTGCACCTGATTCCACTAATTAACTAATCAGGGGTTTCAATCAGGACCTTGGTGGGTAGAATCAGGTGTGTTAGTGTTAGGCTCTAACAAAAAACGAGCACCCACACAGGCCCTTCCTGGATAAGATTGGACACCCCTGCTTTAAGGGGTCCAACCCTCAGGGGTTATCCTCCTTGGTGTCTCTTCCAGTTGGCTAAATCATTAGAGAGCAAATTGTTCGGTACAACAATCTCCAAGCCTTCTTCCATTTCTTATCCTCCTCATTATAAACATGCCCCAGTGACCCATCTTCCATCCAGAACCTGGCTCCTTCACTGCCCAGTTTGTAACAGAGTGGGAGAGTAACACGAACATTAATGTAATAGTGTACGTATGCTTTGGCAACCTAATCTGCATAAATAAGGGCTAATTATAAAGAGATCTGTAGTACCTCAAGATCTGTCTTCATTTGGTGATTTACCCTCATGAGATTTAAAAGTAAATGAGCATGATTTCAAAAGCAATATTTATGCATAGCTTTGAAAAATGTAGAGGATAAGCCTTACCAGTAAGACACTCATTTGCTTAGCTGCCCGGTCTTTTAAAATTTTTATTAATTTTAGATTTTTGCTCGTAAAATGAAGAAGCTACTCTATATATTTTCAAGTTCTGGAAAATGCAGCAAATATTGAACGGTTAGACATTAAAAACATGTACTCACAAAGTGTACACTCTCATTTGATCCTTGTAAATCTCTGGTCTGACCTTCATAAAATGTTCCCTAAAGGAGAGTGAAAAACATTTTATATTTATTTTGCCAAGGTCTAAAGAACTGACCAGAGAATTTTTAATGGATTAAATGGCTTTACTACATGATTGAATTTTATAAATACTAATACCTAAAGAGGTTTTCAGCACAATGTGAAGGCGTGCCCCACCAAATCCATATTCTGAGGAGTGTTGTGATCTGCATTGTTTACAGTGGGAATTAGCCATTTTCTGCCTTCCTGCTCATCTAAATCCACAATGAAAGATTAAAAGGAAAATCACTTACAATTTTTTTTTTACACTTTATGTGAAACAGCCAGTTTCAGACTCTTCAGGGATTAAAGTGACAGCTGAGCCTGATCCATCTCTGCCCAGTGACTTTAATGCGTTCGGTTCAGTTGTTTCCTTATCCGCCGTTGGGCTTTCTTCATTCGACTTTAATCCTTTTTTATGTGGTAAGGATTTCCCCTGGTGATTTTTCTCTACAGGGCACACTCCTTAAATTTTTGCTCTTCCGCTGCCATTTGTGGTGTTTGGTATTTTGTTGATAGATTTGGAGGGAGGAGACATCATGATTCTTGTGGTCTGTGCAGCAGTGATATCAGCATTTTGATTCCGAGCTCAGTCAGTGAATGGCAGTAAAGCAGTGGCCTTTATGCTTTCACTGCATTTCAGCCACTTGTGTTTTCTTGGAGAAGGGCTGGAGCTCCAGCACAGGGCAGCAGTTAACGCCCCGCAAAATAGTTCTAGTTCCCCTGACTGCCCATGGTCAACATCAATGTGAAACAGGAAGAATAAAAGCAGAGTTACAGCTGAAGGTCTTGTGTGGCACGTTCCCCATCCTTGAATAAACACTTTCACTTACCTGGTATGACATTTGAATGTGAATCAGAGGCGTTAGCAGTGATAAAACTAATACACCTGGTGGCCCGGCCTCATTTGTATTGCAGGCTCATACTAGGCAACTGAATTAGCGATCAAATGAGTCCAAATGCATTCATGGCCCCAGTACAGGATAATAATGGCAGGAGTCGTGCTAATTAAAAAGCAGTAGATAAAAGGCACACCACGTCTTTCATAGTTCTAATAAAGTCAATTTTAATAAAGCCATTTTGTGTGAGCATTAGATACTTACTGTTCAGATTAGCATAGAGCTAGAAAGATATTCCTGAAACACACACACACACACACACGCACACGCACACACACGAACACACACACATCCTTTTACTTATATCTTTGTGAGGACATTACACTGATTTCCAGTCATTCTTTGTGTGTTTCTAAAGCCTTTCCCTAATCTTAACAATAAGCAACACATGCCTAAACCAAACCGTGACCCTAACCTTAACCCATCCCAAATTCTGACCTTACCCCTAACCTTAAGTAATTGGTTACAATTTGCCTTTGTAGTTGTGAGGACAGTTGTCAATGCCCTCACTTTCCAATGATGTCCCCGCTCTGTAGGAAAAAAAACTTTTCTGGTTTTCACTGAGTAGCAAGCACAAGAACACAAACACACACGCACACACACACACACGCACGCACGCACGCACACACACTCAAAAAAGACGCACAGACTCTCATACATATGCGTATAAGACCATAATTACATAGAGAATGAATGAAGAATATAAAACACAGCCAGATAGAATTGTAGGTGGGTTGTTATGATGAATTTGTGCCACTGATGTTGAGGTGAGATTGGGACTGTTGCCATAAGTTCTCGTTGACGGCTCTGTGTTGTGTCAGTATATTGATTATGCTGGGAACAAGACTGAATTATGGAGCATTACATGGGGCTTATCAGTGTAAAGGTTATCGCTGCATGACCTTATGCATTCATGGTGGAAAATGTGTGGCTTTGCTGCAGCTATCTGAATGGAAAAACAGCCAGATACTTGGAGCTAAAAAAGAGGGACAGCAAATATAACACGTGGCATAATCCTTTCACAGTAACATCTTCATTGTTTGTGACTGAAAAAATGAAAATAAATAAATACCAGATGATAAAAACATATGGCAGAGGCTGAAGACCAGCAGAGATGGCCATGGGGCCTGGAATCTACTTCTCAAGAGAGGTTTACAAGTGATTTCTCCTTCAATGGCAGCCTCCAGATGAGTGAATAATTTACATGCAAATGACTTAAACGCCACCTCACAGAGTGAGATATGAGTTCCCATGCTTTCTCCGCTTCTCCCTCCTGTGACTTGCACTGTTCATTTTAGATTTCTTTAACACACTGATGGATCTATTTTCTTCCCATGCTGAAATGTGTTTTTCCTCACACTATCACCGTCACACCAGCTGAATTGATTTGATGGCTTTCACATGTATTAAGGCCATTTTTTGAATCTGTCTGCTCACCTGACATGGTTTTTGTCACTCTCGAGTTTATTTTTAAATGACATTTTTGAACCTTTATAAATGCCCAAAGAAGCAATAACACTGCCTGACATTTCTGCTAAAAATTCTGTGCCATTCTGTGTATTGCCTTTGGCTGTTTTGTAATAAAGGGTCCTAAAGCCTGCTGTTAACTCAAGACCTGCCAGCTATTGTTTCAAGAGTCAGATAGCTGGTGGTTTTTGGGCTTATGAGCGGAAGTTCATGCTTCTCATGAACAGCGTCTCTCCAGTTAATAAAGGACTCTCCAGTAAGCTGTTTAACCTCTGTAATTATTTCTCTATAAACAATTACGTGGGGGCAATGGCCTGGTTATACGTATAGTACATGCAACTAAACATGCAAATTTATGAATGGTGAAATGAGTGTTCCAGCCGACACTCGAGCTTTCCTCCATTTCATCAGTGATGGTCCATTGTTGGAGTCCAAATAAGGTCCTACTGGTCAGCATTTCAGCGATCATGTGAAATTACATCAATGCATCAACTTTGCACTTTTTATTTATTTCTTTTCCCCCACATTCTCCCATGGAATAAACAGTGGCTGACTGGAAACGAAAATTGGCCTAACGTAAGGGTACGTAAATTTGTGTATTTTGTTACATGTGTTTCTAATCCTAACGTTTTGACCACTGAGTTTGCCTGTTTTGGATGGAGCCGATGGCTCATTTCTCATCCTTATCTTAACTGTGTAGGGGGTGCAGCGCAGTGTATTCTGTGGCATTGGCCGCTCTTGGAAGCTAATTCATTCACATAGTAGCTCTGATCTGGGCTGATCTCCTAATGCAGTGGTAACCAGCCCTGCTTCTGGAGACCCACCTGATGTACAGTATTGTGCAAAAGTCTTAGGCACCCTGCACCTTTTAAAATTCAAATTTGCCTTAGATGTTTACTTTTTGTTTTCCACATAAAAGTTGAAGATAAAAAGTAAATTTGAAGTCCCAAATGCTAATTTAAAGAAAAGTTTCATAAATAAATGTTTGTATTCCATAAAAATAGTCAATACATGTATTATAGTCTTGACAGAGCCTTGATGTCAACATCATCATGGCTGTTTGTAATTTCTTGGTGCGATAGAGGCAAGTGAGACAGTCAGTCTGCAAAAGAACGGTGGCAAGTTTTCCACTCTGCTTGGCACAAGCAAAAAGCCGATCATCTTATAAACTACAGCACAACAGGACAGTGTCCTAGATTTTTTGGCAAAAGGTAGTTACACCAAATATTGGTTTGGCTTTTTAGCACTTAACAGCTCTGCTTAGTACATTTTCCAGTTGTTAGAAACTATCCATTTCATCATTTTTGCAAGCATATTTGCTCCATGAAATTGCTTTAAATGTGCCTTAGACTTTTGCACAGTCTTGTAGATTCTCACTTCAACCCCACTTCAGAACATCTGACTCCACTAATTATATGCTCAATTAGATCTGTAGCTGTTGAATGAGGAGTTAGTCATATTTGGAGTGACAATAGCCAGGACTGTTAAGGCTTAAGGAATCAATCATAGATTGAGGGAAAAGGGAAAGCAGAGCATTCCTACAAGGACCAGCAAGGACAAGCAACCACAGTAGAGGCTGTGGAATTTTACTGTACTGCTGTGGTGGGCCAGTAGCGTGCCGATGCAGTTACTGTCCTGCTCCACTTAGCGACTGGCTCAGGACACTGAGCCACTGACTCTGAGACACTAAAACTATACTGCAGTTACTGGCCTGCTGCACTGGGGGACTGGTTTGTGACAGCAATACTGTCTCAAGTCAGTGAAATTACACAGTAAATCCCTGCATTACACCGCATGACCACTAACGTGAACTCCACAGCCTCAGTAGAGTTGTGGGTCACTGTTATAAACTGGCAAATTTTTTGCCAGTTATTTTAACTGAAATTTTGCAATCAGTTTATAACAGAGTTTCTGTGTATGTTAACTGTAAACCACACGTGCGCAGGACTCTACTTACAGTTACAGTAACAAGGAGACAATACGTCATTTTGGATCTTTATGAAAAGATTCATCACAAAACACAATGGCCTCTATCTTATACCCAGCACAGAGCGTAACGCAAGTGTTTTTGCTACTTTCCAACCAACAGAGATACCATTAACCCATCCAGCATCCAGTCTGTCTCAGTTGGAAATGCATTTGCGCCAAATTAAGTGCCCATGGGCGTGTTGGTCTTAAACTGAAGTGTGGCCAGGCGCCCTGCTGGCGTGTTTCTATTGTAATGCGGAAAAAAAAGATGATGCCACTAGATGGCAGAATTGATTTTTTTTTGTTAAGCCCAGTCTGAAGCTAGGTTTGGGGGATGTCCTGGGCATGCCTCACAGGGGGCTGGAAAAGAGTATATAAGGAGAAAAATTGAGAGAGTGAAAGGGGAGTAAGAGAAATTGCAAGGAGAAATTGTGGAAGGATACATTTGACCAGACCTGTCACTCTTTTCAAGACCTGTGAAGCTTTTTGTGGATTTTTGCCTGTGTTGGAGCATTTTCCTGTCCCAGGACATCGCAATACAGCAGCCCATCTCAATTAACAAGGGACTGTAAATATCTCATTTTTTTTATTTCAATCTTGGTCAGTAGAGTAGATTGTAGATTAGTTCAAAGTGTGTGTTTAATTAAATCTGTTAAAGTTTTAAAATTTTGTCTGTCATCCCTTGCTGTCCGTGACGCCATAACAAATTGGGGCCATAACAAATTGACGCCATAACAAATTGGGGCCATAACAAACTGGGGGCTCGTCCGGGATAGACCATTGTGTGAGTCATTTATTGAAAATCAAAAATTTCAAATTGTGAAATTGTTTTTTGAATTTTCCTAGATATATATTGACAGATCAACAGCAATGGATGATTTCTTGGCATCACCAACCGTGATGCCAAGAAATCTTTTAAAAAGACAGAACTGCTAGAAATATGCAGACAGTTAGAGCTGACAGATGTAAAACCAGCCATGCAAAAAGCAAGACTGGCTAGAGAGATTCTTGAATATTACATTGATGAAAATGTGTTTGCACCAGGAGATCTAGAACAGTTTCCAGTGGAAAATCCAAATGTAGAAATGGAACTTAAATTAAAAATGCTAGAGATAGAAAGGGAGGAAAAAGAAAAACAAAGAGAATTTGAGAGCGAGAAAGAGGAAAGAGCAGAAAGAGAGAGACAGAGACAGAGAGATTTCGAGTTACAGAAGTTAGATAGAGAAGAAAGGCTCCAAATGGAGCTACTAAAAATCCAAATGGAAGCTGAAAACAAATTTCGTGCCAGCCAGGAGGTAAAGCTGGTGCCTCAATTCTCAGAAAAGGAGGTTGATAAGTATTTCCAGTGCTTTGAGAAGGTAGCTAAGAGTTGTCAGTGGCTAAAGGAACACTGGCCTCTGATGTTGCAAACTGTCCTCAGGGGTAAAGCTCAAAAAGCCTATTCGGCTTTGTCTGCAGATGATTCCTCTGATTATGAGGTTGTCAAAAAGGTTATTTTGACAGCTTATGAGTTGGTTCCAGAGGCTTACCGACAGAAATTCAGAGGTCTGAAGAAATCTGACAACCAGACTTATGTGGAATTTGCTAACGAGAAGAAGGTTTGCTTTGAGTGCTGGTGTACTTCTATGGAGGTCAAGGATGATTTCGACTCACTAAAAGAGATGGTGTTAGTTGAAGAATTCAAGAACTGTGTCAAGGATGATATTAAGACCTACCTTAATGAGAAGCAAGCACTGAATTTGCAATCAGCTGCCAAGTTTGCAGACGAATATGTTCTCACACATAAGTCCAAATTTCAGTCCAGCAGTAACAATAGATGGTCCCAATTTCAGAAGAAAGGTAATGGTGATACCCAAGATTCCTCACCCAAAGACAAAGACAAATCTGGTGATGGTGCTCAGAAATCCAGTCAAAGGTCTGATCAAAGTGTGAAAGCTGCCAGTGACAAAAGTGGTCTAGTTTGCAATTACTGCAAGAAATCTGGTCATGTTACAACTAACTGTTGGTTCCTTAAAGCTAAGAAAGAAAAAGAAAAGGATACCAAACCCAATGCCTTTGTGAAGACAAGGTTAGAAACCCCTGTAGTAGATGACCGATCTGCTAAATTGCCTGCTCCTTGTGAGGCTAAGAAGCCTGATACTGCTGACTTTGTGAGGGAGGAATTTCTTCCATTTGTGTCAGAGGGATTTGTGGCTCTGAATGAGCATTCTCCTCCTGTACCCATATATATCCTAAGGGATACCGGAGCTTCTCAGTCACTTTTGTTGATGGACTCCTGGAGTTGCGTGATGAGACCGCTTCTGCGGATTTCATACTTGTACAAGGTATTGAAGGGAGGACTGTATCTGTACCCCTGCGCTCTGTATTCTTGAAGTCAGATTTAGTTACAGGACAGGTAAAGGTGGGACTTATGTCAAGTCTACCTATCAAGGGTGTTTCTCTGTTGCTAGGCAATGACCTGGCTGGGGGCAATGTAGTTCCCCCTGTTCATCTTACTTCACAGCCGAGCACTGAAGATGGCAATGAAGACCCATCTCTGTATCCTTCCTGTGCAGTGACCCGTGCTATGGTCAAGAAGGCTCAAGAAGAAGATGATGTGGTGCCGTCCAGCACATTGAATAGTCATGACTCAGGTGGTTCGCCTCATGACTCTGTTCAGCCTACTATGGTTTCTCCATTTGAGGACTTATCAGACACTTTTATCAGTTCTCTGTTCAGCCAGCCAGATGGGTCTGGTGATTCTGATGTGTCTGGAGACTTGTCTCTGTCCAGAAAGCGGTTGATTCAGGAGCAAACCAATGATCCTGAAATTTGTGTACTAAAGAAGAGAGCCCTTCCTGATGAAGAAATAGACGCACTTCCAGTTGAGTATTATCTCAAGGATGGAGTGTTGATGCGGAAGTGGCGCCCTCCTGATATCCCTGCCAATGCAGATTGGGCAGTGGTCAAGCAAATTGTTGTTCCGAAGGTTTACAGGAATGAGATCTTAACAATGGCTCATAGTTTGCCTTTAGGAGGTCATCTTGTTGTTAACAAGACTGTTGACAAGATCATGAAACACTTCTTCTGGCCTGACTTCGAAAGATGTTTCCAACTTTTGCAAAACCTGTCACACTTGTCAGGTAGTTGGAAAACACCAGTTAGACCCACCTGTAGCTCCATTGTAGCCTATCCCAGCATTTGGGGAGCCCTTCTCCAAGGTCATCGTTGATTGTGTTGGTCCATTACCCAAGACTAGATCTGGAAATCAGTACTTGTTGACAATCATGTGTGCATCAACCAGATTCCCTGAAGCCACACCTCTACGTAACATCAAGGCAACTGCAATCTCGAAGGCTTTGATAAAGTTCTTCACGTTGTTTGGCCTTCCCAGGGAAATTCAGTCAGATCAAGGTAGCAATTTCACTTCCGGATTGTTTCAGCAGGTTGTGTATGAACTAGGTACGAAGCAGATTCTTTCCAGCGCCTATCATCCAGAGAGTCAGGGTGCCTTAGAGCGGTTTCATTCCACTCTCAAGACAATGATGAGGACTTATTGTTATGACCATGAGAAAGACTGGGATGAAGGTGTTCATTTGCTGTTGTTTGCAGCTAGAGAAGCAGTGCAGAAGTCTACTGGATTCAGTCCGTTTGAGCTAGTGTTTGGCCATGAAGTGAGAGGACCTTTGCTATTGTTGAGTGAACAATGGCAAGAGAAAGAGCCGCATATCAGTCTGTTAGACTATGTTAGCAAGTTCAAGGAAAGACTGCGTGCAGCTTGTGACCTAGCCAAAGAGAACTTGGAATCAAGTCAGGGAAAAATGAAAACTTGGTATGATCATAAGGCTAGAAGCCGTGAGTTTAAACCAGGAGACAAGGTCCTTGTGTTGTTTCCCTTGCAGTCCAATCCATTGCAGGCTAGATTTCATGGTCCTTATGAAATTCTGACAAAACTCAATGATCTCAATTACATTGTGAAGACTCCAGATAGGAGAAAGCCAAAACAGTTGTGTCACATCAACATGCTGAAGCCTTATCATGATAGGAATGCTAGGGTTGCTGCTGTCACTTCAGATCCTCCTATGGCCGAGACTTGTGTAGATGAGGGGGAGTTTCAAGATGATGAACCTAGAATTAAAGCTGAAGTTCTTTCACGTAAATTGTCAAATTCTGAAGTGTTGCAAAATCTCGATGTAAAACTCCAGCACTTAGAACCCTCACAGAAAGATCAGTTTGAGAGGTTGATCAAGAAATATAAAGATCTATTTCCTGATGTTCCAAAGAGAGTTTCTATAGCCTCTCATGATGTAGATGTTGGTGATGCCAAACCAATAAAACAGCATCCGTACCGGATGAATCCTGAAAAGAGAAAGATTGCTGAGAAAGAGGTTGAGTACATGTTAGAACATGATATTATCAGACCCTCTAACTCAGATTTGAGTTCACCCTGTGTTCTAGTTCCAAAACCTGATGGAAGTACTAGATTCTGTACAAATTATCGCAAAGTCAATGCTGTAACTAGAACTGATGTATTTCCAATACCTAGGATTGATGATTGTATCAATAGAGTAGGGCAAGCAAAGTTTCTGACCAAGATTGATTTATTGAAGGGTTATTGGTGTGTGCCTTTAACTGAGAGGGCCAAGAGCATCTCTGCTTTTGCCACACCATCAGGGTTATACCAGTATGAAGTCCTACCCTTTGGCATGAAAAATGCCCCAGCCACGTTCAAAGGATGATACAGTCTACAATCGCCGGATTGCCACACACGGGTGCGTACGCATCGACGACCTGATCACATGGAGTGACTCCTGGGAAGAACATCTGAAAGATGTAGAGACGTTGTTCCAGCGCTTGACCCAGGCTAACCTGACTGTTAACCTGAACGAGAGTGACTTTGGTGTGCTACTGTCACGTATCTTGGCTACGTCATAGGCCAGGGTAAGGTGGCACCCATAAATGGTAAAGTCCAAGCCATCATGGACTTTCCAGTTCCTGACAACAAAAAAGCTTTGTGCCGCTTCCTTGGAATGATCGGGTACTACCGCAAGTTCTGCAAGAACTTTGCAATTGCTCTCAGTCTCACCAACCAACTGAAGAAAGGCGTAAAGTTCACTTGGGATGAAGCATGCCAAAGAGCCTTCGATCGCCTGAAGTCTCTGCTGTGTCACTTCCCCGTGCTCAAATCTCCTGACTTCAACAAACCGTTCTCCATGGCGGTCGCTGCTAGCTGAAGCAAAAGTGGATCTGTGCTCCTACAGAGAAGTGACTCTGATGACATTGAGCATCCCGTGGCATACTTCTCCAGGAAGTTCAATCGCCACCAAAAGAACTATTCCACAATTGAGAAGGAGCTGTTGGCTCTGGTTCTATCCTTACAACACTTTGAGGTTTATGTTTGTACAGGGCAAAAGCCCATGATTGTATATACTGACCACAATCCGTTAATGTTTTTGAGTAAGATGAAAAACAAGAATCGGAGATTGTTTGATTTTACAGGAGTTTGACTTGGAAATGAAGCATGTAAAGGGTACTGACAATGTAATTGCTGATTGCTTATCCCGTGTTTGAATATGTGTATATATATCACATGTGTTCATTTGCATATTGTATTATATGTATATATATATACAAGTGTCTACTTAACCATTTTTGTATTGAAAAGAAAAATTTTGCCTTTATGAGTCTTTATGAGGTGTAATGTGGAAAAAAAAAGCCACTAGATGGCAGTATTGATATTTTTTTTGTTAAGCCCAGTCTGGAGCTAGGTTTGGGGCATGTCCTGGGCATGCCTCAGAGGGGGCTGGAAAAGAGTATATAAGTATATAGAGTATATTTTGCCTGTGTTGGAGCATTTTCCTGTCCTAGGACATCGCAACACAGAAGCCCATCTCAATTACCAAGGGACTGTAAATATCTCATTTTTTTTTATTTCAATCTTGGTCAGTTGAGTAGATTGTAGATTAGTTCAAAGTGTGTGTTTAATTAAATCTGTTAAAGTTTTAAAATTTTGTCTGTCGTCCCTTGCTGTCCATGACGCCATAACAAATTGACGCCATAACAAATTGGGGCGATAACACTATCTTGAGGTCACAAAAGCTCTTGCACCATGGACTAACAAAAACCTGGTCTAAAGTCAATAGTCAGTTTTTAACTGCTAATTTTATTGAGGTAGCACTATGTGTCTTCTTAGCCGAGAGCACAACACGGTACCCTCGGCTTGGTACACATACAGCCAAGAGCACCTGCGTGCGGACATGTGAACAATTAGAAATGAAAAGATTACTATGTGGACGATTATTATCGAGTAAATCAAGATATTTAAAAAATCGATGTCATAATGGCGAGTGCGATTTGTTGCACGCCCCTGCAACTGTGAGCCCGATCACTGAATGCTCTGAGTGAGGGAACCTAGTCCATCAAAATCCAGGTGACTCGCGAGTCAGCGTGCAAGATCACATATTTAGGTTTTCGCTAAATATTCAGAATAAAGCCATGAGCCATGAGTATTAAGTATTAATATTATTAATAATAATAGTATTCTTATACTCCTGAACTCTTTCATGCAGTCTTCAAGGTGATCCCCCTGGAGGGTTAGCTGTTGGGAGACGATGGCACAGCATGCCTATAACTGTGTGAATGTCTATTCAATCGAAAATAGGAAACACAAGTTAGTTCATATACTGGCATTGTCACCAAGAACTGACTGCAAAACAAATGAGAGTAAATGAGAGTAAATGAGCATGCACAAATAATAAATGAGATTTTAATCATATTTACTCGCATTCTTAGTTGTGCTTTATATTTTGATTGTTTGTAATAAAACAACTATTAAAAAGTTTTGACATTATGACCACGTAGGTTTCTTGGATATTGTGGGAGAAAAAAACTGGGCAAGTGGACCAAGTGTTCCTCTCACACTTGTAAATCTATTCTCAAGGACTGGACACATTCTCCAGAGCTTGATGCAATTGGGTTTATTGTAAGTAGCAGTTCAAAGTGAAATACAAAATCCCAGGCTGATCTGCGCAAACCAAGAAGCATTCATTCTTCAACAATCGCCAGACACAGACTGACCACCGATTGTCAGAACTCCCGTTTTTATTGGGCTTTTGGAATCCTCCTTAGATGTGGTTAAATGTGACTCTTTCTACCTTATCAAACATTATTCATTTCTGATTGGTACATTGCTATATTGTAACTCTACACCCTTAGTTACAAGTTTGCCGGAATATTGTAAATTCATTTTAGGCCTCCAGGGACCCTCGAGCACTGCACCTGTTCCTCCCAAACCTAGGGTTCACCTGAGAGTCAGTTTGTGTGCCCAATTTGGCTGGATTCTTGGGTTTTTCCAGAATAAACCGGAGTACACTGACTTACAATGGGTCCGCTTATTGGTTGGCTACCGATATGGTCATTCCGGAGGATTAGCTCATATAGCCGGTCTTACCAATATGGTCATTCTGGAAAACTTGCTCAAGTAGCTAGCCTTGAGCGACCAGCAGGAGGTTCTTAATCTGGGTTTGTTAACAGATTTATGAGTTTTCGCTTCTTCACAGTTGCACTTTCTCTTACAGCAATTTAAAGGGCCATAAGATCCTGGCTCAGTTCTTTTGTTGAACTGCGATTATGGTTATACTTTGAATTTAGAATATTTTAGTATATTTTTCCCACAATATCCTCAGAAAATAAAGCAGATTGCTTGTGACTAACAAGTCAGAGTTCAATCAATCGTTCAACAAACAAACTGCATTTCATTATTAGATTTCCAGAATGCTGCGATGCGCTTCCTTAATTTAAAAAAAAAAAATTGGTCGTGACAAATTGTTACGTGGATTCTTTCTTGTCCTGTCAATGACAGTTATGACAACTAATAATTAATAAGGCGATCTTATAGAATCCACAGATGATGCGCTGGTAGACTTGAAGAGTCCACTCTGCAAAGCCTTCTAAGTCAAGTTGGTCAATTTTTTCGAAAAATCTGATTTTTTGGTAGGCATAGAAATTATCTTCCTTAGATACCAATTTTCACTATACTGAAACTATTAGCCTTGCAGACTGTAACGGGCCAAACAGTCAAGGCATGAGGACACAGGAGATTGTTAGTTCAATAATTAGGCTTTTTATTTGCCCAAGAAAGATTTCTTACAAAAGCGCCTAGGCTTAAGTACAAGGCCCATAAAAGAGGTCAACCAAAATGTAACTTTAAATTAAATACACAAAAACGCTAGACATAGACATTAACTAAACTCAAGCAAAAACTGACCTGCCACAGAGACACAAAGGGGAATATTTAAACTGGCTTGGCCAAACCAAAAGACACCACAAAGGGGGATACTCAAAGACTAATTGGAAACAAATTCAAAAACCTATAATTAAACCCACAAACCACCCCCCGAGCACACAGCGAGCTTGGTATGGCCGGAACAAGGTGATTGTAGCAATTAGGCCTCCTCTGCCCATGGACCCGCCTTTTGCAATTTCAGGAAGCAGCCAAGGACACACCCCCAATGCTCCAGGTAACTCAAAGACAAAGAAATGGATGATTAATGGATGATTAAGGAAACAAATATATTACCTGTGAAACCTTACAGTGTTAAAATGTGTGTACTCCACATAATACAATGTAAGGTAAAATAAAGTATTTCAATGAAAGAAATGTGTTTGTGTGATTTATTTGAAAAACTTAATTTAGTTGGCTGTAAACTATAAGTGATTAAAGTTTACTAATAATCATAATGGAATGATAAAAACTAAAGGTGCAATGAAAATAAATTAACCAAAAAGTGAAGTGGTAGAAACTGAGCTGTTTTTACCCTGTTGGGTGGCAGCCATCACACAGACATAATCCATGAGGCAATTCATTATTTTTTTTTAAAGAAATGACTTTGATTTTGCAACACAAAAATTTTTGACTTGGCAGGTTTTGAAAGTGGAGTGGAAATTTAGCAGGTTTTGACAGTGTTTAAACCAGCCCCGCTGCTCAATAGGTGAAGGTTTTTGACTCCACATGCAAGAAATGCATTTTTAGACATGCAAGGATATCATTCGAACTCATAATAGATTTCCATACCTTTCAAACTTGAAGAGCTTCCTTTTTGAACCCTTACGAAGAGATTTGTTTGCATTTTCTGCGGTCAAAATTAAACTTGAGTCTGCATCCCCCATCTTGAGTTAGAAAAAGCAAAAGCTGAACAGACTATAAAAGCTCGACTGTGATTGGTTCCTTCTAGTGAATGAAAACAGAAGCACGTTTCCACATTGGCTGATGACTTTGCAGAATTTGACAGTTTTCCTCCTAGACTTGGCGGGTTTTGACAGTGTTTCGCTTTTTCTGTTACAATTTATAACATGATTTAGTTGGTTTTGACAGTGGAGCTATCAGTGGGACATGCGCAGGTGCCTGAAAGAGAGGCTAAGGGAGATAACTCATTTATTTTCAAAATTTGACGTAGCAGGTTTTGCAAGTCGAAACCTCACTTTTTTCTTTTTTGCTAACATACAGTATTTTTAGGTGTAGCGGATCACTTTCAGATCGGACGCTAATTGCATGAATTCTATTGAGAACTGAAAGACAAAATTGGTACCGTTTTAATGTTTTTTTTTCTTCTTTGCAGTGATACAAAACACAGTGAGCAGTGGTTCGTATTAGCGTGGAAAAACAGTTCTCTGCCAATCTACTGTTTAAGCTGTAGAGGATCAAATTTTATATTATTGGATCACTCCATTTGACAGCTAATTCCATCACTATGCAAATCACTGAGAAAGGGCCATATAAAAATATCTTGCGTGTTTACGATTTCAGAAATCATCCCTGATACAAACAACAAACCACATCTTGCTTGGCACCAGTTATACCACCAAAATTTAAAGGATGATACTAAACAGCACAAACATACAAAAATAACAAAAGCAATGAATTCCTTCTGACTAAATTAGGCTTAAGTGTCGACTAGAGAGAAAATTATCAGTAGTCACAACACAAGAAGATTGCATTTTGCATCGATTATAAGTTTTGGGTGGGGAAGTATTTTCTGTACATATACGATGGTTTGAAGGTAGCTTTATTTCTCTCAACAGGCTTCCAGTTTTTGCGCGAACAAACGTTGGCCAAAGATACTTGGCTATTAATGTAAATTGGTACTAGTTTCAAAACATTAAAAGGCATTCTAGCAAGCTAGGTAAGCCCAACTAAGTAGGGTAGATCTTAGAGTTGCAAACTATGTAACTGTTAGCTAGCTAGAGAGCCTTTTTTGCTGACTTTGCTAGTTACATTTTGAGCAGGTGAATGCTCGCTAGCTAACTAAATGGCAAAGTTATAACTAGGGACCTGGATGAAATCGCAAACCAGTTCATTAAGCGCACGGTTACGAGGAGCAACACTTTCCGCATCAAGAAGTAACATCAACGGTGAGCGAACAAAAAAGTTTTTTAACATGTAGTAGCCATGTGGGCCTATGTATTTATTATCAATCAAATGTATTTGATTGCATGTGCTGTGATGTAGCGCAACGTTGTTCGATAGTCTATCACACGGTAATTTGTTACCTCCGCCAACGAAGTTGGGCCGGAGGTTATGTTTTTGCCCCTGTTTGTTTGTTTTTCTGTTTGTCTGTTTGTGAACAACATAACTCAAAAGGTAATGCATGGATTTTGATGAAATTTTCAGAGAAGATGGGTATTAGGACAAGGAACAGGTGATTAAATTTTGGCATATCTAGGCAGCTGAGATATATGCCAAAGTTGAAGATTTCAAGTCTTTCGAATGGGCCGGAGTTCCGATCGCCGTGCTTTTGGGTTTCGCTGCCACCTGGAGGAGGTCTGTGCTCTCTGAGTGCTTTTCTAGTTTGATATATTAATATGTTGGCCTCTCAACCATTACAGTTATGCAGTATTTTGATGGGTGTACTGCAGTACTATGCTAATGAGGTGGTTTTGGATCAAGGATTTGCTCTATGATTTATGCTCATATGTGTCTTTTTCCTATTGCAATTTTGGTGGCTATGGTTGGTTATTGCTTTGTTGGTGTGTGTCGTTGAACTTAGTCTTATCTAGCCTTGGTAGCGCTGGTGATCGTTGACAGAATATCAGGGAGTGATTAATGAACGAATGGAGCAGGTAAGGTGCTGCAAAGTACATCATGGTTGAATGACTTTCAGCACTACTGAAAGCCCTGCGTTCGCATATAGTCTCTGGCTTTTCATATCACATCACCAGTTTCCGTGTCAGATTGTGGATTTGGTCAACGCTTTTTATTCAGATAGGCCTCTCGATCTGATTGGGTGGTACTGATTTCTTTTTGTGGTATTTGTATCATCGGTGCATTTTTGTGTGTGTGTGTGTGTGTGTGTGCGCGTGTGTGCGCACGACGTTCATGTCGGTCATAGCTGGTAATGTTCTACACTGCAAAACCACTTGCAGTTATACTGCTTTTTTGTTTATTAACTTATTATTATTTTTTCTAATTATATTTTTTTAATAGCAAGTGTTTTTAGGTTTTGAACACCCACCAATATAGACAGAAATCAGTGCCTATGTTTAAACCAATTCTGTAAATAGCAAAGAATTTCCTTTTAAAATACTTGTTTGACAGCAAAACCTGTTGTCATCCAACTGTCTGAGGACTTCTTCCCCATAACGGTCGAGCTCTCGCACCCGATCACTCAACCTTTGTCAGCAGGTTTAACCATGGTCGTATCATTGGGCAATTCGCTCAGGGCTTTACTATGCTGTGGTATTTTCCATATTCTCACTTAAAGATCCGTGAAATATCATATTTTCTCAGTCATTGAGCTGAATGAATCATGTTGTGAATTGAAACAATATTCAAATTGCTCTTAATTAATGTCGTTTTAAACGTCATACCAATAGTATAGGGCCTGCACAGGCTCACTCCACATATTGCGTCCTCAATATGTCTGTTCGTAATTCTGATGAAGACTGTTTGACTGTAGCATCATTTCTGATTCTGAATATTGGAGGTGCGTCTTTGTAAAGTTAGCAGTGTTGCGCTATTCTCTTATCACTTGATGCTATTCTATTTTGACTTCATGCTAAGTTAAAATGACAATGCGAAAAAAAAGGCTTTTTTTAAGTATTTGCTGTTAGTGCCAGACTACAAAGGAGGACCCCACCACAATATGGGGTATTATATCTCCGCACAAGTATCCTGATGACATAAACAGGTCACAAAGTAGGTCCTTTGGACTGTACATTTTGAAAAAAATGATACTGAAAAAACAAGACATGTATGTTCTTTCCATATAGATGTTTCCCTCGTTTAATTGAAAAAGGGCCCAACTCTGTGGTCCTTATTTGGTCACCAAGCTGGAAACAAATTATCATTTGCCTCCATATTTTGCCATTTGTCACCTCTAGTGGGGTACCAAGTGTGTCGGGAATATGATACTAAGATCATTGCCATACATCGAGAATAATAAAATGCTTTCTTGAAAAAACTGCTTCATGGAGTTGGCCCCTAATTGATTTAATTGATTCAATTCAATCTCAACATTCGCATACGAAAGAGCTCATTTTATTTCCATGGGCTCACCCTTATTCTCCAGTTGACTATCATGTTATACACTGTGCATGGCTTTAAGGCAAAAAAAGAGGCAGTACTATTACAGAGGACCACAAAATACGGTAGTTTTTGGAAGCTAACAGCGCTGCCTCAAGCAATAAAATCAATTGTGGTGAGACTTGCATGGTGTCTTTTGCATCATTAGATCCTAGAATCAGCACTTTTTTAATGGAGCACTATTACAAGATACAATGGAGAGGCAGTATAAGCTGATAATGAAATGGAAATTGCGTAGTATTTATACTTTTATACCTTATTACCGGATGAGGGTGGGGGCAATTACATCCTGTCAGAATTAACATTTTCTGCAAATAATATCAATACCAGTATAAACAAATTTAACGGAGCAATTTGTCGCAGATTACATATTGATTTAACAAAATAAACCATAAATATATTTTTATGTTGTATGAGTATAAAATGAGTTATATTGTGAGCTGTCTAGCTGGAGTTGGCATTTGGTACCTCTCTATTTTCCAGTGAATTTTTTTCTGATCAAAGTCTGACACACAATTTGAGCCTTCATATAGAGAATGCCAAAGCTGAGTGTTTTTAGTTCTGCCACTCTTAATAAAGTGTGCACACCTCATATCCAGAAGTCATTTAGCACAGAGTCTAAAGATGGCTAATTCTGCTTTGTTGTGACTGAAATATGACTAATGAAACAAAAGTTCCACAGACCGCTGCACCTCTGGGCTTGTGGACACCCAATAACCAGAGCCACCATGGGAGCCTGAAAATCTCATGGGACACTTTTTCTACACGTTAAATCACATCCTGGATGTTCTGCCTGCTGCTAAATTTCTTACTTTGTGCAATGATGCTTCTTTTCAAAGCATGTTATATGAAATAGAATTTTTTTAATATTTCTTGATTTTTGCCAATTTTAAAAATTTGCAGTTAATGTTAACAAGAAAGGTTGAATATGGATAAATGGATATGGATAAATTAATCTGTTCCGGCATCGAAAAATGAGGATAATCCAACCCAGTCAGAGAAATGCCTTAAAATTTTGCTTATATTGTCTGATTTTTGGTAAGTTAAAATGTTAAAAAAAAGTTAAAACTCATATACATATATACTATGATCTGAAATGAGGCAATATGACTTATCTGGACATTCGAGACTTAATAGCTACACAGTGCACCAATCAAGCCCAAAAGTGCTTCAAACAAGCAAATCTCATGAATTATTCTATTTTAATTTTTAAGAAATCAGAATGCAGAGGCCATAAAAGTCTTGACTCCTTTGAATATTTTCAGCATTACATTATTGCGTTGCTGTATTTTTTACTGCTCCATATCTCCCTATTTTATTCCATAAATGGAAGAGAAAATGGAACGCGCAACATTTCATTACCTCCGCCAAGGAGGTTATGGATTTGTTTCGGTTTGTTCATTTATTGGTTGTTGATTTCAACAACCATGTCAGTTCGTTCCGTTAGTCGTCTGTCTGTCTGTTTGTTACACACCTTTCTGCCATTATATTCATTTGATCTTAATGAAATGTTGACAACTAATAAAGGAATGTCCGAGACACAGGCCTATTCTTCTTCTAGTTTCTACGTCAAAGGTCAAGGTCAAGGTCACCGAAAACATGAAAATCAAATTTTTGACCATAACTTCGGAACGGATTATCATAGAGACTTCTAACTTGGCTCATATTGTCAGGTTTAAAGAGCTCTACATAATGAGGTCAAGTCAAGTCAAATCAGATTTATTTATATAGCTCATTTAAAAACAACAGATGCTGACCCAAAGTGCTTTACAAATAGATGCTTCCCCCCCAAGTGCCTCACAAAGGTTACACAACCCAGGCACGATACAGACTATAGAGATGGGAGGAAAATAATAAAAAGCCGAGAAAAGTGCATCATAAGACTCAAATTAGTGCATCAAAAGTGCATCAAAAAACAACAAAAAAAATTAAAAGGAGGTCAGAAACAGAATAAAGTGCATCATAAGACTCAAATCAAAGACTCAACAGTATAATACACACAATAAGATAAAGTAGTGCAACCACAAAATAAAATAAAAACAATAAAAAGATAAAAGAAATAAGACATCTAAAAGATAATAGAATAAAAACAGCAAGAAGGTAAAAACGTAGGTAAAAGCAGGGGAATAGAGATAGGTCTTAAGACTGGATTTAAAACATTCAACAGAGGGGCTGGATCTAATGTGAGGTGGGAGGTTATTCCAGATTCTTGGGGCAGCAACTGAAAAGGCACGATCACCCTTTGTCTTTAGACATGAGTTGGGGACAGAAAGAAGATGTTGGGAAGCAGATCTGAGTGACCGGGATGAGGAGTAAGTGGTTAGCATATCAGAAATTTAGGGGTAGCCCATTCAAGGCTTTAAAAACAAACAATAAAATCTTAAAATCAATTCTGAATTTCACGGGGAACCAATGAAGTTGTGCGAGGACAGGCGTAATGTGCTCTCTCTTTTTGGTGCCAGTTAAGAGACGTTCAGCAGCATTTTGTACCATCTGCAGTCTTGCGATATTAGATTGAGTTAGCACGGAGTATAATGAGTTACAGTAATCTAATCTGGATGTGATGAAGGCATGAATGATTCTTTCCAGATCGACTTGTGTTAAAACTGCTTTTAACTTGGCAATATTTTTTACCTGATAAAAACTCCCTCTCACCACACTGCTGACCTGCTTATTTAGATTCAGTGAGCTGTCTAGCCAGAACCCCAGGTTTTTGACCACCAGATGAAGGTTTGCAGCCAGGGGGCCAAGACTACTGCCCAGCCCAGAGATGGAGCTAGGTGGGCAAAAGAGGATTAACTCCGTCTTGTTTTCATTTAATTGTAGGAAGTTGTTTGCCATCCAATATTGTCCTTGACCTTTGGCCTTGACCTTGGATTTCCGCCTCGAGCTCAATTTGACCTTGAATTTTTTTTTCTTCGGAAATTCAATTTGATGGTTGGATGTCATGTATAATGGGACACACATGCCCCATACCAAATTTCAGCATGATCAGATCATTAGATTTTGAGATATAGGTGTTTCTATGGCAACCAAAATGTCAGCATTATAACGAAAATGTCAAATTTGCACTCAAAGCATTAAATAACTTTTGAAATCACAAAGATAAAAACACATTTCTTAAAGCATTAATACATCTAGAGTGTGCCTACCTGGGCGTAAAAATTTCAAGGTCAGAGGTCAAAGGTCAAGGTCAGTGGTGGCCATTATGTGAAATTGACCTAAGTGGTCATATTTCTCAAAGTATAAGTAGTGGGGTGTTCAGACCAATTCTGTCATGTAGAAGAGATTGCAGCCGACAACTATTCTATTTAGACTGAAGCTGTCTGACCCATAGGTTAAAAGATTGGTCAAGGTCAAAATTTTCATGGTCAAGGCCATGAACCTCTGAGTTGTAAAAAATTAAGTCATTAGTGATTTAGCACAGATATATTATCGTGTAAATATAGTCTACAATGTATTTTCATATGATGTTCTTAATATTTAAATCCTAAAAGCATTTGTTTTTAAAAGACAACCTGATTTCCATGGTAACCATACATTCGTCATTACAATCAAATGACCATTATAAAGCACAGTTAATTCATCAACAAAAGTGAGATATTATTACAAGGATAATCAATGCCATCTTATACACATTGAACCACGAAGTTTTGACGTGACCAGAATCCTGCACACTGATTGGCTCAGCAGCAAATGTACCCCCTAACTACTAACGCAATGAAACTATCTTCCTTTTATAAATTGTCCAAGGCCACATATTTAAAGTTTTGAAGCAAAGGTCAAAGTACTAAGTGACTATTGACCACGGTACGAAATTGACCCCAGTCTAGACTCAGACACCAGATGATTTCGACAACGGTCTCGCTAGGCGGGAGTCATTTATTTGTATGTCTGTCTGTAAAACCCTAGTCACACTAGAGGCGGAATGAGCCAGAATGCCGTTGGAATGAAAATTCTTTGTATGTTCCTGGATATTCGAAGTGCGTTCTAAAAATTCTGACTGCATTCTGAGTGCATTCCAAATATTCGGGCCCGTTCTTGTGCCCGGCCCGAATGTTTTGCTCATGTTCAAAACTTTCTAGGTGCATTCGAAGTGGAGAAATATCAAACGGCATCCGAAGTGTATTCTAACTGCGCTCCGACTGCATTATAAATATTCTTGCGGCATTCCAACAGCATTCAAAACATTCTGATTGCATTTGAGGGAGAATTGAAACGGCAAGCCACGTCAAATCCTGCCAGAATGTCCTGAATGCACCTCGAATGAGCCAGAATGCATCTTGAATGCGTCTCGATTGCTGCAGGAATCTATTTTGATATTAAAACAATTCAGCTGGAATGCGCATCAAATGCCGTTGGAATCTTTCGATTGCTGCTGGAATCAGTGGTGAACTGGTGATAGGGGAGGCTGAAACCCATCCCTTAAAAATAATGATTGGTCATGACTTGTTTTCAATCATTCATTTACAACGTAAATTACCATTACAGAAACGCCGAAAACTCTCAACATTATCAGGTGTGGCCAGTTTTCATTAATAACGCATACCTGTTAACTCTCATGCATTCGGCGTCAGTTTTAATGGCATATTTACGTTCCCCTGCTGTAGTCAGCAATTACTCAATCAACGCATATGGGACACCCGTGTTACATTCTAAGTACATTCTGAGTATTCGAGCTGCATTCTGTTTGAATTCTTGAACGTTCCAACCATATTCGGCGGCCATTCTCGGAGCGTTCTGACTGCATTCGAGGTGAATTTGTACAGCATTCGAAGCACATTCCAACCAGACTTCGGGTGGAGTTCAGGCAGCAATTGAACCGCACTCGTACGGCATTCAAAGTGTATTCTAAATATTCTGACTGCATTCTAACAGCATTCTAAATATTCCTACTGTGTTCCATCCACATTCAATCTGCATTCGAGAGCTAATACACCCACAATGTGCAAGAATCATTTGAGGCGGGTTCGAAGTGCATTCTAAGTATACGAACGGCATTCTTTCAAAGCTGTAAGAATTTTGGTCTATTTGAAATTCCCGCCCGAATGTTGCGCAAATTCTTCACTCCGGCTGGTTCTGCTTGATTCCTGCTGATTTTGAATAAGTGTGATGGGGGCATTAGCAACATATCTCAAAAACGGTGGCATAGATTCCAGACTTTGCAGGATGTTGAAGCAGCACAAGAGGAACAAGTGATTATATTTTGGCATATCTGGGCCAAAGTACAGCTGAGATATAGGCCAAAGCTCAAATCCAGCTATGCTGGCGGAGGTATAGGCTCTCGCGGGTCCAGCTCTAGTTTAGCATTTTTTGGGAAATTTAGAAGTTGCATATTTTAATGCAAGTCAATTCTTATTGCATACATATGGAATCAAATTACTCAATAATCATTTTCTGGGTAAGGATTCAAGTATCATACAACAGTAAAAGACTATTGACATAACCTACTGTGCAACATAATAATGCAATAAACGAACCCTAATACAACCCCAACTCAGAAAAGTTGGGCAGGCATGGAAATTGCAAAGAAAAACAGAAAGCTGTGATTTCTGAATTTACATTGACTTGTATTTCATTGCAGACAGTATGAGGACTAGAGGTTTAATGTTCTGTGTGGTCAACTTTATTCAATTTGTAAATTCCTGTCATTCAGGCCTACAATGCACTCTAAAAAAATTAGGATGAGGGCTGGTTAGGACTAGTAATGAGGTAAAATGATGTCAGCTGGTGACTGTAATCACGAAAGCGGCATCTAGAAAAGGCCTTCTCCTTCTGGGGCAAAGATGGGCTGACGCCAACAAATGCATGAGAAAATAACTGAAAGGTTTTCTCAGTGAAAATTTGGAGGGGATTTTGATATTTAACCCACTACATTGCATAACATAATGAACCCTTTTGAGCAGAAGCCAACTCTGGCAATTTATGCATTCCCCTTCTCAAAGCTTTATAATTCAAAACTTGTAGCGTTTAGAATACCACCTTAATCAGGTTATATTCAGAATTTTACAAAAAAATAAGGGCAGCAAAAACAAAGAATCTTCATGAACATTAAAGTTGTTAAAAAATACAGAGAATTGGAAATGGCTTGGAAATATTGATTGATTGATAATACTTTATTATCCCGAAGGAAATTTGTTATGCTCATACAATATCACAGACATAGCTGATAATTAAGACAACAATATGACATTAAAGCAGGAAAAACACTAAGACGATATATACAACATAAGTTAAAATGGGACAACAACAATTAGATAAATTACTGCAGATACGGTAATACTGATATGATAATAAAACTGATATAAGATACGATTGAGAATATGCAAGGGTGAAATAACAAAAACAACCGTTAAAATGGATCTCTGCAGCAGTCATTATAAAACCTGATGGGATATGGCAAGCCATTTTAACATTTAATCAGTAGGGCTTACTAGTTGCAATTTAGTTTCCACTAGTGGAAATGACACATTTTGACATGTCAAAATGTCATTTCAAGATATCTGTAAAACAATTTTGACATGTTACAAATATATTTTCTCATGTAGTAATTACATTTTGACTAGTCAAAACTGATTTACAGATATCTTTAATTTAATTATAGATATCAGTAATTCCTTTTTCACTTCCAAGAATAACAATTATAGATATCTACAATTGAATTTCCACATGTCAAAAAAGAATTGTGACTAGTGGAAATGTATTTTCCCATTTCGGATATCAACAATTGCATTTCAGATATGTCCCACATATCAACAATTGCATTTCCGATATGTAGCAAAATCAGCATATTCATTTCGGATATGTCGCCTAATTAGCATATTCATTTCAGATATGTAGCCAATTGCTAATATGTCCGACATATCAACAATTGCATTTCGGATATGGAGCCCAAATTAGCATATTCATTTCGGATATGTCCCACATATCAACAGTTGCATTTTGGATATGTCCAACATATCAACATATCAACAATTGCATTTCAGATATGTCCGACATATCAACAATTGCATTCCGGGTATGTCCGACATATCCTATTAAGGGCTCTAAATTCGTAGACCAGGCGCAGGCACGGCGAATGGGGGGTGCGCTGCGCCAACGGGGTGTGTCCAGGCGTATGTTGCAATTTCGTGCCTGGTGCAGCCTGGCGCAAGTACTCCTCTGTCCCGCCTCGGTCCCTCCTGCCAGCGCAAGTGGCAAAGAAGGCGTGTTTGGGTATAACACAGCCGAGTCAAATCTTCACCAATCAAATGAGCTCCTCTCCTCACCTTTAACGTGTTGGAGTATAGAAGCCTCTGTCCTATATCTGCATGATGCGTTAATGTTGCATTTTACTTTGCTGCTTCAGGCATGTTTTCTGCACCGCTTACGTCTATATTAAGCATTACGAATATGAGTTAGTTGGCTAGCTAGGGCATTCTCGAATTATTACAACCAGTGAACTTGAATGGAATTTCAAAACGAAACTACGTCAGATCATTCAAACTTATGAAGTTGGAATGAAATATGACGGTGGCTCATTTATTTCTTCTGCCTGCATCATTGGGAAGAGAAACGATGGATGGCGTGTACCTATTATTACACCCTGTTGCTTTGGGATTAACATGCATGGACAACAATGCAAGATACGTTACACATTTATTTTCAATATGTGATCTTAACTCAGTACGAGATCATAGCAATCAGGCAGTATTCCTTTCCCCCACTAAAAACGATAAAACCTAAATGACAATAACAGTAGCCTAGTATTAAGCCGCTTGCACACTGGAAGCGAAACCAATTTTTCGCTCAACAAATTGCGTTGAACGCAGTGTCTACGTGTCCGAAAGTCTGACGGGTTTTAATATATCTCCGTGTCCGACAGTCGGATGGTTTCAATATAACTCCGTGTCCGACAGTCGATTATTGTTTTTAATTTCTTCAAATCTACCGAATCTTTTAGATATTAAACGTGTATGTTTTGATATGAGGGCTCAGTTCTTCAAGATGAGTACCGAGAATTTCAATTAATGTTTCTGTTTAAGCTCTGCTCAATAAAGTGAGTCGACATTGGCGCTGGACAATGTACAATGCCTGTCGGACATTAAATGCAAAATACTCCGTGTCTGACAGCCAAAAAAAAGAGGATGATTAGAACAGATTGATAAAGAACGACATAAAGAATAAAAAGAAACATTTTAACAACAAACAGAACATCCAATGAACACTGCGATTTATTTATTTGTGGGCCATCTTTTTTGGATGTTCTGTTTGTTGATGATATATTTTAATTCTTTATTTTGTTATAAATCTTTTTTTTTTTTTTTTTTTTTTTTTTAATTTGGCATCTCCAATCCCACCCGAATCTGGAATGCCCAATTGGTGAACTATGTACTAAGCTTGCTCGTATGCGACCCCTTGCTGCCAACTCAGGAGAGCGAAGACAGTTCACGGCTCTCCTCCGAAGCACGTGCCTGTCAGCCACTGCTTCTTATACACTCATTGGTTGAATCTTCACGAGTTCAGAACGAGGGCGGAGGATACCCGGACATGAACAGACTTAGAATCTTCCTGACGAGCGCCCGTCTGGCCAACAGGAGGCGCTTGAGCAACGAACAAAGCTATTTATTTATTTCCCTTTCCCGGCAGTCCCTTTCCAATTTGAAACCCTGTAGCGCGATGGCCAATTGTGCGCTACTCTGAGAAAAGCTGCCGACCACTGCCGGTTGGTACGACCGGGGCTCGAACCCGCGACGTGATAGTCACTTCTGCACTGTAACGCAGTGCCTTAACCGAGTGAGCTATCCGGCAGCTCTATTTCGTTATAAATGTGTTCTCATATCAATACTTTTACTTTTTGCTGGCTGCTGGACATGGAGTATTTTGCATTTCGCGTCAGACAGTCTTGATCGTGCATGCGATATTTAATTCACAATGTTAATGGTCATGGAATTGATTTGCTCACTGACTACAAGCACTATTTTATCTCTGGTGTGGAAATTGACTTTGACCGTAATCAGTCGTGCGAAAAATTTGTTTCGCGTCCAGTGTGCAAGCGGCTTTACTGAGCATAGAACGCAAGCATTATATATATATATATCAGTTTGTGGTTGGCTGAGAAAGATGTGAAGTCGTTAGTTTACATCACAGATTCAGCTGCGTTGATTAAGCCAGGTCGAGTTTCCATTAGGCGTGCCAACCGCCTTTAATCTGACATCAGGACAATCGATATAGATACTATAATTTGTATCCTGATTCAGATAGTTACATTAAATAGTGCTTGATGTAATTATTTATTGCGTTGAAATGTGCCTGACATTCTGGAAACCTGCCTGTGAGGTTTCGGTGGCGTGTGTCTTGACTGTCGCCGGTCAGCTAAATTACCACTGCACAGAAAGTAAACCAGGTTGGAGCTGGCGAGCTTTCTGCGCAACTGCAGCGAAGACTTTTTCCACGAAATTGTCACTGCGTCATGATGAATATGTGACACCTCCCCCTACTACGCCGCCACACCCATCTCGGCGCACGTTCGTGTACCAAAGGCTGCCCACGGTGTTGCGCCTCACGAAATTACCACTGCGCGGGTTGCGCCGGACGAAATTACCACTGCGTGGGCTGCGTCAAGCTACGCCACGCTGCGCCACCCTGCGCTGCGCCAAGAAATTAGACCCCTAAATGTTAAAGCTGTTTTAACATTTAATCAGATATGACACTTTGACTAGTGAAAATTCCTTTTTTGATATCTAAAATTCAGTTCTGACTAGTTATAAAAGGAATTGTAGATATCTCAAATAAAATTGTTACTAGTATGAATCTAATTTTCACTAGTTACAATTGTATTTGAGATATCTGAAATGCAATTCTAGATATCTGAAATTACATTTTTACGAGTTACAATCCCAAGCTGACATATCAGTAATTTAATTTTGACTAGTCAGAATAAAATTTTAGCTATCTAGAATTCCATTTACATCTGTAATGTAACAACAATTGTAGATATAAACAATTTACATTTCCACTTGTGAGAATTGAATTGTTGATATCAACAATTGACATTTCCACTACTGAGAATTAAATTGTTGATATCAACAATTTGCATTTTGACTAGTGAGAATTGAGCTGCAGATATCATTAATTAGAATTCCAACTAGTCAAAATTACATTATGGATGTGTCGATTTGGAATTATAACATGTCAAAATTGAATTATAGATATCTGGAATTGAATTTGAATAGAAGTCAATGGTAAAAGTTGACTAGTTGTAAGTAAATTACAGATATCTACAATGACAATTTCCACTAGTAAGAAATCAATTGTTGATATCAATAATTAACATTGTGACTAGTGAGAAAAGAATTGTAGATATCATTAATTAGAATTGCAACTAGTCAAAATTACATTATGGATATGTTGGCTTGAAATTCTAACTAGTCAAAAAACAATTGTTGTTATCTACAATTACAATTACCTCTACTGATTAAATGTTAAAACGGCTTGCCATAGATGGGAGTTGAAATGAAAGACTGTCAAGCGCGTTTTGTTGAGCTTAACTTTGAGCGGAGCCAGCGAAGGGAGGAGTTGAAATTCATTTTTAAGACAGTGTGAATTATCATTTAGAATTTTACGAGCTTTTTTGATGGTTTGCCGTTCGAAAAGTGAAGTAAGGGTTTCAAAAGTTATTCTTGAAATTTTTGAAGCAGTGTTAACAATTTTAAGTAATTTGTTTTTTTTTTTTTTTTCCGAGAGATTTCCATATCAACAGACGATATTGTACAGGTACAGTGCAAAATATTACTTGAACATGTGGGGTATAATTTTAAGTAATGTTGCATTGTTAACAATAACTCTTTATTGACTGTTTAATGGCATGTACCACAAAAACATATACTTTTTTCCCTGTGAACCCGTAAGTTGACAACCAATATTTATTCAGCATGATTTATCAAGCATTGAAAAAATTATAATCAGAGCAAAGAAACTGAATCACAAAATCTTTGGTGCAAAAAAATAGAATCAAACATGTTTATGTTACACATTGTCCACGTAATAGTTCATTTTAATCAATACTTGGTGTCTCTGCCTTTTTTATTGATTACTGCTCTAATTCTACGTGGCATGGAATGAACCAGTCTTTGGCATTGCTCTCTGGTAACTCTTGATAAATTCCTGCAGGGACTGTTGACTTGATAATACAGAGATGCCCGACGCCATCCGCACTCATACCTCCCCAAACCAATATGTTCAGAGGGAATTTAACACTCTTCCTTGTGCAGCTGGGATTATAGTATAATAATATAGTATAACAGTCACTGCGGGAATTTGCTTGAGTTGCATGAGAGTTACATGATACCAACTGCCGAACATCTTTTTGGATCTGAAGACTTTACTTTCCAGCAAGACTTAGCGCCCGCTCATTCCACCAAGAGTACGTCAGATTGGTTTTGGGCTCACAACATTGAGGTTTTGCCATGGCCAGCGAATTCACCCGACCTCAACTCCATTAAAAACCTGTGGAACATTGCTAAGGAAAAGTTAGCCTCAATGAAGCCAAGCCATCTTATTGAGCTGATGGAATGCGTGAAAAGATCTTGGAATTCGGTTACCAGAGAGCAATGCCAAAGACTGGTTCATTCCATGCCGCGTAGAATTAGAGCAGTAATCAATACGAAAGGCAGAGTCACCAATTATTGATTAAAATGAACTATTACATGGACAATGTGTAACATAAACATGTTTATGTTTAAATCATGCTGAATAAATATTGGTTGTCAACTTGCGGGTTCACTTAACAGGGAATAAAGTACATAAATAAAAAGTTATTGTTAACAATGCAACATTACTTAAGATTACACCCCACACGTTCAAGTGATTCTAATATTTTGCGCTGTACCTGTATGTCAAAATGCTCTGGATAAAAGACTGATAAAAAATTTTCATAATTGTTTTGGCTAGGTAAAATTTCCTCATTTGCTGTAAGAAATACAAACATTGTTGGCCTTTCTTATAAATATAATTAACATTTTGTGTGAAAGAGAGTTTAGAAACAATGAAAGTGCCAAGATATTTGTAATGGTCAATGATTTCAATCCCTTCTCCATTTATAAATACTGGTACTAAAGCCAAATCCTTTTGCTAAAATCAATGACCATTTCTTTTGTTTTCTTTGTATTTAAAACCAAAAAGTCGTCTTGACACCATGTTGTAAAATTTGAAATTTCTTGACGGCACAATGTTTCTGAATGAGAAAGAAGACCAGTTAAAGAAGCATCATCCGCAAATTTTAGAGTAACAACATCTTTTGAACTACTAAAACAATCATTGGTAGACAGTGTAAATAAAACAGGTGACAGGACGCACCCCTGAGGAGCCCCAGTTGATGTACATGCAGATGATGACTGAATCCCATTGACAGTGACAAACTGAGATCTATTGACCATAAAATCCTTAATCCATTTTATAATACAAGAATTTACAACCCCAATTCCGAAATAGTTGGGACAAAGTGTAAATTGTGAATAAAATCAAAACGCAATGACTTTCAAATCACATCAGCCATTATTTTATTCACAGTAGAACAGAGATAACATAGCAAATGTTGAAACTGAGAAATTTTACAATTTTATCCACAAAATGAGCTCATTTCAAATTCGATGGCTGCTACAGGTCTCAAAAAAGTTGGGACAGGGGCCTGTTTACCATGGTGTAGCTTCCCCTCTTCTTTTTAACACAGAAGGGAGGCGTCTGGGCATTGAGGAAACAAGTTTCTTGAGTTTAGCCATTGGAATTTGATCCCACTCTTGTTTAATACAGGCTTACAGCTGCTGGAGAGTTTTGGGTCTCCTTTGACGGACTTCTCGTGAAATTATGCGCCAAATGTTCTCAATCGGTGAAAGATCAGGACTGCAGGCAGACCAGTTCAGCACACGGACTTTTCTACTACAAAGCCATGCTGTTGTAATAGCTGGAGTATGTGCTTCTGCTTTGTCCTGCTGAAATACACAAGGCCTTCCTTGCAATAGATGTCTTCTGGAGGGGAGCATATGTTGCTCTGAAACCTTTATATACCTTTCATCATCCATGGTGCTTTTTAAAACATGCAAGTGTCCCACACCATATGCACTAACGCATCCCCATACCATCGGAGATGCTGGCTTTTGAACTGAACGCTGATAACAGGAGGGGTGGTCTTTCTCCTCTTTAGCCTGGAGGACACAATGCCCATGATTTCCAACAAGAATGTCAAATTTGGACTCGTCTGACCACAGGGCACTTTGCTACAGTCCATTTTAAATGAGCCTTGGCCCTCAGAACACGGAGGCACTTCTGGACCATGCTCAACGATGGCTTCCTTTTTGCATGATAGAGTTTTAGGTGGCATCTGTGGATGGCACGGCGAACTATGTTTACAGACAGTGGTTTCTTTAAGTATTCCTGGGCCCATTTAGTAATGTCAGTGACAGAATCATGCCGGTGAGTGATGCAGTGGCGTCTGAGGGCCCGAAGATCACGGGCATCAAGTAAAGGTCTTCGGTCTTGTCCCTTACACACACAGTTTTTCCAGTTTCTCTGAATCTTTTGATGATGTTATGCACTGTCGACGATGAGACCTTCAAAGCCTTTGCAATTTGACGTTGAGGAACATTGTTTTTAAAGTATTCCACAATTTTTTTTACGCAAGCCTTCACTTTACTTCTGAGAGACTCAGCCTCTCTAAGACATCCCTTTTATAGCCAATCATGTTACACATCTGATGCCAGTTAACCTAACCACTTGCTAAATGTTCTTTCAGCTGATTCTCTTATATATTAATTGCTTTTTCAGCCCTTTTTTTGCCTGTGTCCCAACTTTTTTGAGACCTGTTGCAGCCAGAAAATTTGAAATGAGTTCATTTTGTGGATAAAAATGTAAAATGTCTCGGTTTCAACATTTGAAATGTTATCTATGTTCTATTGTAAATAACATATTGGCTCATGTGATCTGAAAGTCATTGCATTTTGATTCTATTCACAATTTACACTTTGTCCCAACTATTTTGGAATTGGGGTTGTACTCCCATGCCATATAATTTAGACAAAAGTAAATGAGGCTGAATGGTATTAAAGGCAGATGAGAAATCAACGAAAAGTAAATGAACATAGCTATTGCTTTTTTCTAAATGAGAATATATTCTGTGGAGGAGAGTCAGTATAGCATCGTCAGTGCCCCGCCCAGGTCTGTATGCAAATTGTAAAGGATCTAATTTATGTTCAATTTTACTTAATAACAACTTTTTAACAATGCGTTCCAAACATTCATAGGGATTGACTTGAGGCAAACTGGGTGGTATTCATCAAGGACAGATGGTTTTGGTATTTTTGGAATAGGGCTAATGTTTGATGTTTCCAAATTGATGGAATTTTACAAAGCTGAAGTGATTTTTTAAATGATATTTGAAACACATGTACTAACTGCTCTCCACACTCTTTTAAAACAAAAGCAGACAATTTATCAGGGCCAGAAGATTTGCATGCTTGAAGATGTTTAAAGCTAAGTAGAACATCGGCATGGATAATAGTAATATCCTCGCATGGAGGTAGGGACTGATAAACACTGTCAGTTTCATAGGTAAAATCGTAAACATCAAAGCGTGAATAAAACATGTTCAAATCAGTTGCGTAACATACATTATCACACACATCAATATTCTGTTTGTTCTTCTTAGTGTCAATAACAGATTTAAGACCGTGCCAAGGTACATAGCCACATCTCTGGGATCATAAATTCCTTGACCACATGTCTGAGGGTGATGTTCAAAATTTCCAACTGTCCAGGAGCCAAATGAGATTTCTCTCCAAGTGGGCCCCCGGATGGCTCCAGATGGTGCACAGTGAAATCATATAATCATACTTTACCTCAAAACATCCATTTTGATGAATGATGCTCAGTGTGAATCAATTATTGCAAAGTGGGAATTAGCAGGAGTCCATCAATAGGCACACCAATTGCCTCTAAAAACCTTTCAAAACTTGAAAAAAAGAGATTTTTTCATCATTTTCAAGAATTGAACCATTTTTCACCAGAGCCCCATTAGCCAACACACATGCTTATTTTAAAAAAAAAAAAAAAACTGCTTATTTTGCTGCCAGACTGTTTGGCCTGCAAAATAACCGTGTGCCTCTACAATGTCAATTAGGGGTTTGACTTCAGGAGACATGCAAAATGAAGAAAATCAGTTCTGCAGTGCCCCGCTCCTCTGTAGGTCATGCCAACCTGACCTGCTACCATTCACCAAGCCGACAAGTAACCAGAAAACTCGTTTGAACACTTTCAATGCCCTGTAAGAAGCAAGTATAACTCATTACCACAGTAATATCTGAAATATACCTTATGTAAACAAAAAAATATTCCACCACCAGGAAAAAGCAGGCAGTAATGCTACTCTAGCTGGAATAGAAATGGATGCATCGAATATAACAGCAGGTATACAGAAGTCCTCAAGTTGTCTGCATGATTAAATAATGTAAACCTAGACATTCTATTTTGTTGAATGCGGAAAAAATTCTAAAATAGATCTCTACATGGAGCAACGAGCCACCATATACAGTATCATTAGCAAAAGCTAATGGTTAGTGATAATAAGCAATGTGATCAACTAGCTACTACAGTATCATAATCATAGCAATGGTGGAAAATGGAAAAACTAAATAACTAACCAAATAACTGAAATATTCCAAACAACAATGCTTACACATTGACGAGAAAGAGTCCCCATAACAGGCTTCCTCCTCTGGAGAATCAATGCTGTTGATTCAGAAGGGTTCAGAAACCCCTTTGGATGTACTATCGGTATCCATACCTGTAAGATGGGTATATATATATATATATATATATATGTGTGTGAGTGTGTATGTGTGTGTGTGTGTGTGTGTGTGTGTTTTTATCATTCATAATTTTTTTTTTTTTTTTAAAATGCTAATGACAGCACATGGGACAACGAAAAATTCTCGCGGACAACCTGATTGATTTCCTAGTTTGTCCACTAGACAACCTATTTTTTTTAAACTTATTTCTAGGGGTGTTACGATACACTTAGGTCACAATACAATACGATACACGATATTGAGTTCACTATTAAATTTGAACTAATTTGAACTCTATGCTAAGAGAAAGGGTAATCCAAAACCTATACTATGACATCTTCTGTATTGTGGAAACCCATTTTGCTAATTCACAGTGTCGTATTGATATACCCAGGTATTCCTCTTTTTATCATAATAGGCATGCTAAAAACAAGCGAGCTGTCAAAGGGTCAGGCGGTGTAGCCGTTCTTGTGAAAGATACTGTTATCCAACATTACAGCATTAATGTAATTGATAAGGTTTATGAGGGAATATTAGGGTTGAGATTGACACATCGTGTGAGTGGGTTTGCCATGTTACTTTATGCCTGTTATCTGCCGCCAGAAAATAGCGTATGGGGGAGAAATCCCAATGAGTTTTTTGCACATATAACTGCTGAGGCATACATTAATTCTTATGCAGATTGTTTCTTAATTTGAGGCGATATTAATGGGAGAATAGGGACAGACAATGATTACATTGATGATATTGATAACATCCCGGAAAGATTCATTTTGGATTCCCAGAAGAATAGTCATGGAGAAGCGTTTGTGAACTTTCTAAAGGACTGCAAATTTTGTATTCTAAATGGTCGAATTACACCACAACACGATAACTTTACTAGTGTGTCGGTTAAAGGAAAGGCTGTTGTTGACTATTTTGCTGTGCCGCATTCGTGTTTACAATATTGTAGCTCTTGTCAGAGCATACCGTATCAGATTTGCTGAATAAGTATGAGTTATTCGATATGTTGTCGGAGAGTTGTAAGGCTCCCGACCACTCTGTACTCTGTGTCAAATTTAGTTGGATGAATGAACTATCCACTGCCCTTAAAAGCATGCCCAATAACAAATCGCCCGGACCTGATGGCTTCCCTGCTGAGTTTTATAAACACTTCTGGTCTATTCTTGCCCCACTCTTTTGCAGACTCGTCACTGAAATAAAACAGAACTCCGAATTACCAATAAACATGAATACAGCCACAATTTCCCTTCTCTGTAAACCTAACAAAGATCCCTCATTAACATCAAGCTACCGCCCAATTTCTTTGCTTAATGTGGACTTAAAAATCATTACTAACACACTTGCTCATGGATTAGAAAAAGTAATCTCTTCCATAATCCATCCCGACCAAACCGGCTTCATCAAAGGCAGATACTCTTCAAATAATACACGCAGACTCTTCGATATAATGGACTATTCTTCTCAACAAAAAACGCAAACTATAATTGTCACACTAGATGCTGAAAAAGCTTTTGACAGGGTGAACTGGTCATTTCTCATATCAACATTACAAAAATTTGGCTTTGGAGAGTCATTTATTAACTGGGTTAAAATTCTATACTCTGCACCTTCAGCCACAGTTATCACCAATGGACTAATCTCACAACCTTTCACACTGCACAGGGGGACTAGGCAAGGATGCCCACTCTCTCCCTTCTTATTCACCATTTTCATCGAGCCTCTAGCTGCGGCCATCCGCCAAAACAACATCATCAAAGGAGTCCAGACACAAAACATAGACCACAAAATTAGTCTTTATGCTGATGACATTCTTCTCTTTATACAAAATCCCCACTCATCCCTTCCAGAAACAATTAAACTCATAGAAACATTCTCTAGCATCTCCAACTACTCTGTTAACTGGCATAAGTCTTCCATCCTCCCTCTGCAAAGTAATAACCGGGATATGACAGCCTGCATTTCACCTATTCCTTTATGCACAAATCATATCACGTACTTGGGTATTAACATCTCCCTTAGGCTATCAGAACTGTTCAATCTCAACTATACTCCATTGCTTAAAACAATAACAGACAACCTCCTCCGTTGGATGAATCTACCACTCTCCTTATCAGGCCGAATCGCAACAGTTAAAATGTCAATACTTCCAAAAATTAATTATCTTTTTACGATGATTCCAACCCAACCTACACTTTCATGGTTCAAATCTCTTGATTCAATTATAACAAAATTCTACTGGAAAACTAAAATGCCAAGAATCAAACTAATAACTCTACAAAATCCAAAGACACAAGGAGGACTTGCTGCACCAAATTTTTATCATTACTATCTAGCAAATCAACTACAATACATATTCAAGTGGATACATCCCCAGCAATCAGACAATATGTGGTTAGACCTAGAACAGACATTTTGTAACCGTATTTCTACCTCTGATTTACCATTTCTAAGTCAATCCATTAAAAACCACCCCTGTTTTAAAACACTGACAATATCTGCGACCCTGATAGCCAGGTGGAAATTCCACAACATCACAAACTCGACACTAGGTCCATCTAAACTCACTCCAATCTGGTACAACCCTGACTTTCTCAGCAACAAGAAACCGCTCTTCTTTCGCACATGGTCTGAAAAGGGAATCACTCACTTAAGACACATTTTTCAGAACAATACTCTTGCCCCATTCACTCACCTGGTCCAGGAGTACGGAATCAGGAGCAATCAATTTTTGGAATACTTACAACTTAAGTCATCAATTCATGCCGCAAGAAATATCACAACCACCAACCTCGACCTCCCAGCAGCATGTTTAGACTTAATCAATATTCGTTCAGTCAAAAAACTCCTCTCTAAAATATACAGAATAATATCACAATCTGATAAGTCATTATCACTTCCTACCACAAAATGGGAAAAGGACCTGTCAATTGCTCCTGATGATGACTTCTGGACCCAAATCTGCAAAAACATCTATGTCATGTCAAAAAATGCAAATCTACAACTAATTCAATACAAGGTACTCCATAGAACTCATTACACTGGGCACAAAATGTTTAAAATGGGATTTTCTTCTGGCACTTGCACGAACTGCACCCAGAACATCTCAGACACCTACATTCACGCCATCTGGCACTGTACACCGTTCAGCAATTCTGGAGGGATGTCACAAAGTCACTTTCGGTCCTCTTGGGCTGCCATATCCCTGTATCCCCATCACTCTGCTTACTTGGTGACACATCTAACACAAATTTAACAAAATCAAACAATAGGTTACTCCTCATTGCCCTAACTGTCGCCAAGAAAACCATCCTCATGAACTGGAAATCAAAAAATAATACAAATATTGGTCAATGGAAAAACTTACTCTTGGATCACATTTCTCTGGAACACCATACACAATACCCCGCTATAGAATCCCACCCATCTGGTCACCAATCATTAACTTCCTACAAACCTGATTCATCCATCTCCTTTAATACAACAGCATTTTTTGCCGTTCTATTCCTGAGAACCAATCGCAATCTAAACCCCTGCATCTAATATTGGCCCAAACATTCCTCTTTCCATATTACTCTAAAACAATCTACTGATTATTGTCCCCCAACAAACACATTCATATATGCACACACACAAATCTCACACGCACGCACACACACACACACACACACACACACACACACGCACACACTCCGCTAAGGCGAGTTGGCTTTTATGTTTTTTTTTTTTTGTCACGATGTAGTAGGGTGCCTCTAATTCTGTTATAAGTAAGTACATCCATATCTGTAATTGTTCTTGTTATTATCATCATTATTATTCTATCCTGTTTTTTTATCTTTTTTTTTCTTTTTCTCTTTCTTCTCCCGTTCTCCCACCTTACTATGTTTGATGTGATGTTTATTTCTATAATCATTATTATTATTACTATTATTTCTATTATTATTACTACTGTCACTATTAGTGTTGTTGTTATTTTTATTTATTTTCTATTTCCTTCTCCCCCCATGGGAAACATTTGTTATTGTTGTTGTTATTATTATTATTATTATTATCATCTCTGCTTATTTCTGTATATATGCATCCATAACCTTTAACCTCCAATCCCTTTTATTTATTTATTTTTTTTTTTTTTTTCCCCGCCCGTTTTTTTTTTTTTCCTTTTCTCCTTTATCCCCCCACCCCCATTGTAACGTCAGACGGCGTTCTGTCGGTTATCTCCAGAGCGGACAGCATGAGGGAAGAACGGTTGGGTCTCCTCTTTTCCCCACGCCACCAACTCCAAACTACCTCACCCTTAAACAGCTACTATGAATCATTCTACTTCACTGCGGGTGGGGGCGCGCTCTTGGATGGTCCGCCTTTGGCTATAGGCCTGTGGGCTTGCTTGCCCAAGCCTCCTGCCTATGGGCAGTCTGGAGTGAAAGTCAGCCAAATCCGGAATGGGGCTGCAGAAAGAAACTTCCCCCAGAACTGTCTGAAAAGAGGACCCTCACAAGAGTAAGGGGTTCACGTGAGGCCCACATGGGCCGGGAACTGATCCCGCGAGCTTCATGTTGGGCTGGGTATGAATCTACCAGCGCCTCATAGGCCGGTGGTGAGCCCACGACCCTCATGCTCTGATGCGGCAGGACCGCCTACTGCACCACCATGGCGCTCCCATCCCATGACAACAGTCCAACTTTCATCGAAATAACCATCATAGGGAAAGAATAATCTGGATGATCCAGCCTGACTGACCCTGCTGCCCGCTCTGGAGCTCCCTGACAGCGCCCTGTCCCACTCCTTATTTTTATTTTTTATTGCTATCATTATTATGATTTTTTTTTCCCTTCTTTCTTCCCCATTTATTTACCATTCTTTACATTATTTTTTTTTCTTTTTCTTTCTCTCTCTCTCTCTTCCCTCTCCAAGTCTCAATTTCCTTTGTTTCCCTGTAGCTAATCCAACCACATCATTTTTTCTTTTTTTTTTCACCCCCCCCCACCTTTTTTCTATCCCAAACCAGAGTTAAACATAGACACACATACACACAATACACAGACTACGAACATTCTCCCATCAACTCCGAGTTGCACCCCTACAAACTGTTGACTGGCCTGTACTCTCTGTTCTTGTCTATTGTTCTTGTCAATGTTTCGTTCAGTCTAGCAATAAATATTAAAAAAAAATAAATAAATAAAAAAATAATTCAAAAATTCTAATCAAAAAAAAAAAAAAAAAAAAAAAGAGTTGTAAGGCTCCCGACCACTCTGTACTCTGTGTCAAATTTAGTTGGATGAGTGGCGAATTGTGTAGAGAAGACGTAGAAAACCCAAGGTCAACCAATGAAACGCATGACAATGACATGGAGGGGTACTCAGTTGGGCGCAAATATAACTTTCAATCAACAGACCGTTCGGGCTGGGTTCCAGTCGTTATATTGTGCACGTTAGGTATTAATATGTATTACTTTGTAATACTTGTACGGAACATGTCACTGATAATAAATAAATATACATACACATACATACATTAAAATATTTTCAACGAAACTTAAATGATGAAAATATATCATTGAAAAAGTATTTGATTTTAAAGACAAAATATACAAAAAGCTGCCCTTAGCGCCATTTTTGCAATGTTACAACTGGTAACAAGCCAGATTATAGTGTAATATTTCTGTTATACAAGAAATGGCCACAATTCTACTTGAATGAACTTTTTTCCACACACTGAATGACATTGTTTTTTTCCCTCCAATATGAATTCTCATATACAGTTGTGCTGAAAAGTGTGCATAACCTGGCTGAATTTGTAAAATAGGTAACATTTTTTTTAAAGAAAACATGAATGGCCAGGCAAAACACATTTATTTCTTATTGGATTAATATCCAACTGTAGCTCATGCAGAATGGCACAATCATCAAATAAAACATGGCAATAAGGGGTAAAAATTATATGAACCCTGTTCAAAAGTGTGCATACCCTTAGTTGTTAAAACTGTGCATTGCCCCCTTTAGCATCAATAACCATGTGCAATCTTTTGTGATAGTTGTCAATGAGGCCCGTAATTTTCTCAGGTGGTATAGCTGCCCATTCTTCTTTGCAAAATGCTTCCAGCTTCTGCAAATTCTATGGTTCTATCTTGCATGAACTGCATGTTTGAGATCTCCCCCGAGCGGTTCGATGATATTGAGGTCAGGTGACTGTGATGGCCCCTCCAGAACCTTCACCTTTCTCTTCTGAAACCACTGTGGTCAACATTGCCTTGTGTTTTGGATCGTTACGTTGGAATGTCCAAGTGCATCCTATGCGCAGCTTTCATGCTGAAGAATGCAAATTGTCTGCCAATATTTTCTGATAGCAAGCTGCATTCATCTTGCCATCTATTTTCGTGAGATTCCCTGTGCCTTTAGAGTTCACATACCCCCAAAACATCAGAGAGCCACCACCATGCTTTACAGTGGGAATGGTGTTGTCTGCTCTCCAAACATGGTGCTTATGGTTGTGACCATAAAGTTCTATTTGGGTCTCGTCACTCTAGATGACAGTATTCTAGAAGTTGTGAGGTGTGTCAAGGTGTTGTCTGGCATATCTAGCATATCAAGGTGTTGTCTGGCAGGCTTTTTTGAGGGATTGGTGCAATAACGGCTTCCTTCTGGCAACTCAACCATGTAGCATATTGTTATTTAAGTACCCCCTTATTGTGCTCCTTTAAATGACAACGCCATCTTTTTCCAGTGCATCCTGAATTTTTCTTGAGGTAGTTTGTGGATTTTTCTTTGTGTCCCAAACAATTCTCCTGGCAGCAACGCCAAAGAAAAACTTTTAAGAACGTTTTGCCATAGCAAGTTCCTACAGTAATCACATTTTTAACGCTGTGTCAATATGCCCTGTTCTTTTTAACTACTTATATTTAAATTATCATCGAGAGCTTGCTTGTTCATTTTGGATCAACGCTGGAACAGATCACACTATCGCCTTAAACTGTGACTAGTGCACCTACGCTTCTCAGTATACTCAGATAGCTCAAAATGCAGCGGTAAAATAACATCAAAGAGTTATTGGTTATACCAAAATAAACAGTAAAATTCTTTCCCAAACTCGTCTGCTTTCTCGTCTAGCAAGCTTAAGGTCCCAATTGTCTCAGCATTAGCCATGTTAACCCTAACTCTGTATGCGTTCGATTTGTTGTCATTTCAACAGTAAACCTCAATTAAAGTTTTGCTCACGTTTTGTATGTGAACTCATGCTGATCACTATCAAATCACAAGCAACAATAAAAAAAAGTGCAAACAGATCGCGAGCAAGGTGCAAACAATTTGAGAACATTCCCTGCCATTAGCTCGCGATCTGCTAGCATTTTCATGTACACGTTTTGGTACTGTACTTTAAGTCCTGATCTCACGATACAGTTTTCAATCTTGACGATGCATTTCGTCACGTTTCATATCGCGATATTTCATGGCACAATGTTTCGTCACACCCCTACTTATTTCTAACACTAATAAGGGTAATCCTTCCTCACCCTTCCCTAACTATGACTGTTGCATTTGCAAGTTTTTGAGCTCCCTCACAGCTTACAGTATACTCTTCAGTAATATTCCCAAGCATCAGGTCACATTACCTACCCAGCATTTGTGGGCTTTCTGAGTCTTGAATTAGCCAAATTTGACTCCAATACAGAGAATACAGAGTGATAATTATCCGTGTAACAGACTCTATATACGTTGTATATGAAACTATATCTATGAGTCTGCAAGCCAACAGGTTTTTACCATACCTGTTTTTTTATCATCACTTTCTTCTGTACAGTCTTGAAATAGGATGGTGCCCTATAATAACCTTGTGTCCTGAAACTTGTTCCTTGTGTGCTGTGACCTGTTAACCTTGAGATTAGTAGGCAATGGGTGCATGTAAATAAGATCAAAGATATAATATTTGGATGATTTACGCAAATCTGAACTTTGTCGACCAGCTGCCCCATGAGGTAATGCTAGCATTATCAGATCTTCATTGATGTGCCATTAGAGCCCTTCAGTAATCTCACCTTTTAATGCAATGATCGCTCTCAATCTGTTCCCATTTCAAATCACCAGATTATCAATCAAACTATTTATCTGCAAGGCCAATCAAGAAACATACCGAAGCCTATAATGATTAAGAAATTATAAATTAAGAACTGAAAACAGGATCACCAGCGGGCCGCATTTACAACTTATATATAGTACATGTGATATTGTAAGGATGACAATTTTCCAAATAATTGATCCAAAACTTTTGCTGAATTCCATCTTCTCTTTTAGCATTTTTTCTAGCAGCGCAGCTTGTTTTAAGATGGCATTTAACTTATTCAAAATTTTTGCGGTGTTAAAAAGAATACCCTGATGAAGATCACCTGTTGTGGTCGAAACAGCTCTTTTACCTGTCAGCCATGTGGAAATACAGGCTTTTCTTTCATATACTTTTGAACAATTTGAGTGCCTGGATCTTATGTATTTTCTAGAATACATTTAAAATGGGAAACATCTTCTAAGGTGTATCGAATCATACCAAACATTGGGGGCAAACAGCGTCACTTACAAGTCAAGCTAATAAGCATTTCGTCGGCCTGCTGATAAAACCTTGCATCTCCAAATTGATAGAAACAAACACTCGTATATCTGCTATTCTTACATGCAATATTAAACATTTTTTATTTTATTTATATTTTAAATTATATTTATATATTTATATTGTTTTTTTTTTTTATTTTATATTTATTTTTTATTTTCCTGTGAAGTTTATCATTTTGAAGATACGAGGTTTTATCAGCAGGCCGACGATATGCCATTTTGTGAGCTACATTAATTCAGAATCTTCGAAAGACATTGATTTCTTATGTCATTATTAATGTAGATAAGAAAACGCATGATAACTTTGTGATGCAATTAACAATAATGCCAGCTAAAAAATAATGCCGGTCATTCTTCACAACTGATTGAATTATGGTTTGGTTGCTGATTAAGAGAAGTGAACGGGAACCAGTTTGGAGTAATCATTAAGTGAGGTTACTGAAGAGCTTTCATACCGCTCAGATCGCAAATCACTGAAATTCCTGTAGCGCCCAGGTTGAAGAGAATTGCAAATATTGCATTGGAGTGACCTGAAGTGGATAGTAATGCTTTAGACCACAAACCCCTAAGGTCACCTTTCCAACCATTACACGGCTGGGAGGTATCCAGAAACTTCCGTAAAAATTTTAAATTCTTCTGTGGATTGCCATTGAGTGGTGCAATTTATATGAATCTGTGTGGATTCTGAACCTAAGTACTGCATTTGATCAAAAAAAAAAAAGAAAAAGAGAGTATCAGAGGACAATATATCCAAATTATAAACTGGGCAACATGGAACCAGAATTAGGTGAAATTTTTTTCATATTTGCGTAGTTGTATTAATTCTGCTTGTTTTTTAATGTCAAAAACAAGACCTAAGGTCACTGGAGAAAAAACACTAAATTTAAGTAAACAAAAAAAAAAAAAAAAAAAAACGGGAGATGAACCAGCAATTTAAGAATGGTAATTTTCCACGACTCTCATTCAGTAGGAAGGTATGCAATCAGCTTGTCTTTTTTGCTCTGGCTAATGGATCAGATAGCTGCCACCCTATAAAAGCTGAAAAAAAATGCAGGAAGAAGTGCTCTGAGAGGAAGGGAGAGGGTAATGATGGGTGTTACTTGAAGAGAAGAACAGAAATAGCTTTTTGTTTTTAGGGTATTAAATAAAGCTGAGGATGAATTAACCACAATTAAAAACAGACAGTGAGCTAATACCCCGGGGTATGCTTACCTCTGATCAAGTGGCCAAACAGCTCAGTCCATTGATGTCCATAGATATTTTTGCATTTGTTAAAAAAGTGATATTTCAGTCATTTTCTCAAAAGTAATGATTCCGTCATTTTTTTAAATAATTTTAGGGACAGTGTAATACAATGATGGTAATAGCAGTGAAAACTGCGCAACTGCTCAAAGCTAATGAAAAATAATATTGTAAACAGTTTTTATCAGGAGAAAAATGGGCACAGTTTTTAACATTAGTGTAGTACACCTCTGCAACAGTTCCCATCTTATTCCCACTTTTTCTGCCAATCATCTTCATGCCAGTCAGGCCGCAAAATGTGCATCACAGATAACGTAATTTTATGTGTTCCCGAACAATGAACAAGGCATTCATCAGCCTCTGGCCTGCCTGGCAATTTTTATTTCCATGGAGTCGAAGCTTATAGTTGCTCGCTGAGGAGAAATACTAAAATCAACTGAAAATAGAATATTTCCGGAGAGGCATCTCAGTTTTCACCCAATACCTCAAGGCCCCAGTTCAACTCAGAAGCTTTCTTCTTAAACCAGCTCAAGTGCATGATTTGATCAAAGCAAGGTATTGAATATACCAGGAAAAAGAAGCAGAAGTGGGTTGGGTGGAGGATAAAAGTTCAAAAAGCCCAGCTCAAGAAATAATACACAAAATGTAAGTCAAGTCCCATCAGTTAGACTGCACCCCATGTTCACTGGCAGGGAGGTATAAATGGCAGGATTTAGGGGGAGTGCTTGCCAAGGGTTTAGATTCAGACTAACAGCTTACGTTGCCAGGCATGGCCCGAAATGGGTGTGAGCCCACCGTCCACGTGGCCATGCTATATTATGCACATTTCCTGGCAGAGAACATGATTAGCCCATCAAGCTAAAGCTCCCCAGTTCAGCACAGGCCTTATGTATTGCCTGGGAACTAACTGCTAATTTTGCACTGATGATGTCTTTGTTGGTGATATTGACTTAAGAGTGAATTCTGTCCGGTGTAGCGTAGTGCGAATGGACATCAATATGGTACTGATGCAGCAAGTCACTTTTGTATATTTAAATTTGACAAATGCTGACACTGGACGACAGCAAGGTATATCCCCAAAATAATAGCATTCTCCTGGTTGTAAAAAGCTATGGTTTCGCCTAGCAGTGGTGATACAGGAAAATGGTATAAGGTCAAGAAAATCAACAGGGAACTACTCTGAGCTGAATAACTTCCCCCTCTATGTGTCTGTTTGAAAATAATGGTGTATTACTATTTAAACCAACTCCTGTTCCGCTCAATGGATCTTTTTCATTAAAAATTATGTGGATTTCAGACCTAAATATTGCAAACGCTCAGAAAAATTGTCAAATAATCTTAACTTTAAAACCATGGATAAGCAAAACTGCATGTAATTTTTAGCCCACTTGGCCTCTAGGTGTGGTTAGATGCCTTCGTGGTGGTCTGTCGTGCGTCGTAAACATTTTGCCTTGTCAGCGCTCAAGCACCTTCAGTTTTTCACGGATCCTTTTCATATTTTATATGCGTATATATGGGATGAAAATCTAGATCAAGTTCAATTTTGGCTATGTTTGGCCGAGTGGGCGCAGTGGCTTTGCCACTATTTTTATTTAATTGATCAGGATTAACTTGGAACTTTTCCATTTGGTTGCAAACTGTTACTCCTCCCGCAAATCATTAGCCTGACTCCGCCAGCCTTCGTACTTCCGCTTAATTTAATTTCACTTCAGTACTCAGTCTGATCACTCGGAGCTCTGCCTCGTTTACCATCCGCAGAAAATACGCCGGACCAACCAACGAACAGAAGGCATGGCCGAGAGCCATGATGTAGCCGCTGCGCTGAGTTTGAAATTGTAGTCTCTGAAATCAACAATAGCCACGGACACGGATACACTGGAGGCCATTCGCTCTGTCGTGGAGAAAATCCCGGGTATCAGCGACTTATAGCCACAACAAAATGAATGTTTGGTTAGTTTTTTGAATGGAAATTATGTTGTAGCACTACTCCCTACAGATTGTCATATCTACCTAATAGCCATCATGAAATAGGCACCCTGTTCATCTCTGTGAGAAACAGCCGAACCACCTCAGCTAGCTTGTAGCTTCTAGTGTTACATTGCACAGGAATTTCACACTATTTAAGTTAGCAGCGAACTTTTTGAAAGCCGTGTTTTTGTTCATGTCACAAGACCTATTCGCTGTCTCAGTGTTATGTTGTCATTATCCATGACTGAAATGGCTGTCTGAGACAGCCAAACGCTCAGAGCCAAACTGTGTTGCTATAAAGTTAGATAGCGAGCTGGGTATGATGTTAGCGCAAGTATGGTTAACGGTTCAGTTTTCGTGTCAACGCAGATTTCGTCCTGATGCAAATAATTCGTTATTCTCGCCGATTCTGCCGTTGGTTTCAGGTCTCTTACGTTTTTTTTTACAGCAGCAGTATCTGCAGGAGAAACGATAGCTCAACGGTTTGTTTCTTGTAAGGAGAACAGAAAGAGCACCTTTGGTTCTTTTAAGTGAATGAGTGAAGGCTAAAATTTGGTAGATGGGCATATGTATGGGTACAGTATTAAATTTAATGTACTGATCAGTTTGTTTTTGCTGCATTCCTGGTATGAAGGACTGTAGTTTCCAGCGGAAGTACTAGGCGGCTGAGCCGGCGCATAACATAGTCATCGCCAAACGTTAGTGATTAGTTTACGGGTACACCAATGATTTTAAACTTCTGACAAGCGCCCACCCACCAGGAAGTAAACACTTGTCAATGACGACTACCCAGACTCTGTGTACGAAGCAAAGCGAAGTAGCAGAGTCTGGTTTTACCAGGCTAGTAAATCATATGGTCACAAAACGATGTACTACCGAACTAATGACTAGCAAAATTTTCCACTTGCTGGGTTGACTCCAGCCAGCTAATGTCACAAATGTTAGCTATATTTACTTAATTTGAAATTAAGCTGACAGTGACGAAACACTAAACTTATATTGCAGAAATGACAGGTGAAATTTTCTGCTCACCAGCTTGCTTTATTTAGCTATAACAATAAGCCAACAAAACCTTAGTTGATTGAAAGGTTTGCAAAGCGTGTTATCTCTCTTTAAAACATGGCATTCTTAATACTCAATTCTGATTGGTCAATCACCAAAATTCTGCAGTGATTATTTCCAGAGGTATGACCACTGCTCTGCTGTCCGTTGCTAGGGAAGCCAAGCCATAGTAACAGCAGCCGCAATTAACGTTAGTTCACACAGCCTGAATAACTATCAACATCAACGTCCCTCAAGATCTGCCATTCTCTCTCTTGCACACAACTGACGGAAAAGTCCAATTCAATATTAACTACCGTTCGGCAGGGCTGTTGAGAGAGGGTTACAGACACATTTACTTTCCTGCACGCAGTTTAATTTTTTTTTAATCAATAAAATATGTTCTAATCATTATTTTGCGTCACATTATTTATTGTTTTAGCCATGTTCTAAGCGGGATAATGTATAGTGAGCCGGTGATTGTTGAAAAATATCTCCTTTAAAGCAGCACTATGTAGTTTTCGGCAGATTTGCTCGCGGTGTCCCCCTGCAGTTGATAAACGTTATTGTCTGTAACAACTGTCGTAAAATCTGTCTACACGCACATTTGTGGACAAGCCAACGACACCAGCAAACTTTCTGAAGCAGGACATGTAATGTGCGATCCGATCAACTATGTCTTCAGACCAGGTAAGGGAGATTTAAAAATCGGTCCCACTCATGTAGATGGCGAAGTTCACACTACAACTATAACAACAATGATAACGGCAAACGACATCCTTGCGGTCACTTTCAGAGCGATTTTCTGCAGGTTAGAAAAACTGATCGCCAATCGAAATCAGTCGGAATTTACAGGGCTTCGCGTTCATTCAACATGGCAGATGACATCGCAGAGAAAAAAGGGCTCTGACACAGCTGGAACGCACAACATCAATGTTTACACAACGATATCGTTCATCAGTGTTGATGCTCAAATCCTTATGGTTATCATTATAGTTATCTTTCTCAGTGTGGACGGCTCTTTATTGCATTTTATGCATGCACTTTGAATGTCAGGAACGAAACCTAACGCGGAAGTTGGCGTCGCTTACATGCACAGCTGCTACTAATCTTAGCCCTAACTGGCATCAATTCATTTTTGCTCTGCTAAGAAATGAGTGGACCTTGCTTACATGCAGAGTCGCTGTTCGAATAGGCAGTCCCTTTGTAGAATCCAACCACAAAGTCGTCATGCACAGAACCGACTAGCTTGTGCAATAAAAGAGGGCGGCAGGGAGTTGACAGAAAACCCCTGAAACGACATGAGTACATGCCAACTCGGATCATTACCTTATCCTTCCGAAATAAAACATGAGAAATCTTCTACCCTTAGTACTCTATACGGGACTGAAGTACACGTTGTGATGAATCCGTCTGTGGCTGAGGGGGGTGCGTCCCAATGACCGGGAAGGGCTCGCTCCTGCACCTGTGAGAGGAGAAGAATGCGGGGTAGGCAACCCGATCCATATACATAAAGTAGACGGACTCGAACTTGGGGGCATGTAAGAGCACACAATGTAACAACAATGCATAATGTTACAATGACACATAATGTAACAAAAAATGTAATAAAAACTCATAATGTAACAACTGGTCAATAATGTAACAAAAGTGCTGAGCGCATAATGTAACAACTTTTTGCGCATAATATAACTTATTACATTTCGTGTCTGTTATTACATTATGAAGCAAGCAAAATATTTTTCTCCTAATAGTAATTATTATCTAAAATAAATTATTACACTATGTGCAAAAAGTTGTTACGTTATGCGCTCAGCATTTTTGTTACATTATTGACCAGGTATTACATTATGAGTTTTTTATTACATTTTTTGTTACATTATGCGTTGTTGTTACACTATGCGTCGTTGTTACATTATGAGCTCTTACAGGGCAGCTAGACAGTAACTTTATTAAGGCACTCGATAGCCATGCGTAACGCCCAACGAGTGATCCACCATTTTCCTACTCTCATTCTCACTCTCACGCTTACTCTCACAAGTAATCTGCACAACACCAGATCCTTATATATCATCACGTCGCATGCAAATACACATCATCACATTGATTCCAGGGAACTTGTATCATTCAGTCACACACGCATACCGGTTTACCATGCTCGTTACAACGTTTAGGATCACACATTTGGACTGGCGACTAGTTTAGCAATGTTTGACAGCTAGCGATAGCATGACAACTAGCTAGCATGTCAGATACCAGCTAGCTAGATAAATCACTGGAGACGATTATTTGACTGAGCATAAACGGGGTACTAGATGATTTCAATGACACAGCCTGACACAAAGCAAGTTCAAACGCACTAGAACCAGATCTAGAATAAAGGGTTAAGCCAACAATTTTTACTTACTTGTCCAAAAGTAACAACGCCGGGTCACCATCGGTCGGACATCCCTCATCCTCTAGCCTTTCAGCTCTCGCCAGCGAGTGAAAGCCGGTCCAATGATGACCCTTGTCCTGGATCGCTTTCTCTTTTTCTCTTAAATTTCTCCCCGGACAACACCTTTGCCCTCTTCGGTTTCCTCACCACTTCAGCCATTACAATCACTTCTGACTCTGCTTCATTCTACATTCACTCGCTGGTCTTGAGAGACGGGAAGGGGGATTATGTGACGTATGCTGTAAAGCAGTAAGTAAGTTTGTAGTTGTTTGTGGGCCTGGGTGGCCTGGATTCCTACCCGAAACCCGAAGTTACATAGAGCCAGTGAAGGCGATGCAGGCGCGATCGAGCCATGACAAAGGTGTCATTCAACCTATTGTGAGTTGATGTATCACCAGAATGATCTTGGAAATATGTATTTGAGAGTGAAAAAACTACATAGTGCTGCTTTAATATCTCCTTTAAAAATATCTCCTCTGCTGCGCGTCGGGGTTCCATTCCCCTGTGGGGAGTTATTTTTCAACAATCACCGGCCATACATTATCCCATACGTAAACTAATGTGCTGAACCAATCTCTCTATCCTGACTATCTTGAACCATTAGTTTAATTAAGATCTTTTTTATTGGCTTTCAAAGTACCCCTTGTCATCTAGACACTGTTTTTATGGTTAAAAACAACTACACGGTCGAGTCACATTATTATGACCACAGGCTAATATCCAGATTAATCATCATGTACAACACGGACAACAGCTAGATGGGCTGGGAGTGTCTCAGTAAGGGGCAGGAAGTTTGTCACAGGTACAGTATCTGGAGCCATACTGACTGCAATGCATCTGACAGCTGCTGGAGGGTGTGTGGTGGAGGATCCATAGAGCAAACATGACGATTGAGCTGGCCCCACAGGTGCTCGATTGGATTCAAGTCTGGGGAATAAGGGGGTCAGGGAAGTACTTGGAAATCTCGGTCGTGCTCTTCCAACCACTGTCGAACATTTCTAACCGTGTGAAACGTCGCACGTACGTGATGTACGGGTGTACGTGATACATGACAGAAACGAGTGATATGTTTGCAGAATGCCTACTGCACACCTTATATACCCACCAAGCCAGCTCACGACACATGCCTTATTTTCAGTGGCTATGTTCTGCTGACATCAAAAGTAGGAGGTGGTCATAATAATGTGACTCGACCATGTAACTGCTTATTTAACAACAGAAAAAAACCTTTGGCTAAACACCTTGCTCAACATCATCATCCACACATGTTTTTATGAACCATATACTCACTGAAGGGGAGCAGAGTCTATATACTGTAAGTCTCAGTGTCATAAATTGACAGTGGCTCTTATGAGGCAGGCTTACTGCTCGTCCTGTCTTTTGATGATTTGTCCAAAAGTCAAAGTTCAAGCCTGGAACGGGTGACACAATATTGCCCTAAAGTTCAAGTTGAAGAGGATGTATTCTCATAGTACTGTGTTACACTGCACTCCAGATATCTGCAAGAGTTGCACTTTATTGCATAATTTTTTAGACTGCGGGATATAGTTATCCTACAGCACGAATCGGCGAAATAGTCAACTGACTTCTAATTTGGATCACAAAAAAAAAAAAATTGACAAAGGGCATTACGCAGTCATGATGTAACAAGTCAGACCATTAACGCCAGTAAAGCCGCTGAAGTGCATTGGCAAAAATTGATTTTATTTATTTATTAGTATAAATTTTTTTTTTTTTGCATGTGAATTTGTTAATGCCATACATTTTCCATACTACTTCCAGCAAATTAATCTACACTCTCACTAATTCCCCTTCAGTATATATCTAATGTTACAAGTATAAGCTTAGAGGGGTAAAGAATTTTTTTGCACAATAGCAGCCAATTTTATCTGGAGTCTTTATCTAAATGGGTCAGTAGAAAAAGTGAGATATTGGGAAGTTCTATATAACAGCATATTCATGCTGCATTAGGTCTATAGTTACGTCTTCCAGAGGAGCAAGCAATTGACCGATCCCAAGCCCCGCCCACTTTTGGCTGCGTCACAATTGGGCAAGCAGGGGTCTGACCGAACCTCGGACAACTTTCACTTCAGGCAGCCGTCTCACATGTTGGTGACACTCGATATGCCGATCGTGTTAAGGCGTGTTTTTCCATTTCCAAAACCATAATAAGCCTTTTAATGTTCCTAAACTAATTAAAAAAAGGTCTGAAACAGTTGTGAAATTAGTGTCTTTTTCATTGGTGATAAATCTCACAAGATAATTACAATTTACGACACAAGAATATTACGGAAGGCACTTTTATCAAACAAACCTACACAGTTGTATTCTCATGCTTTTTGCAGCGATATTCATTAGAAGGGCTGTAATAAAACATTTCATGCGTAAGTTAACGTAGAAACGCAAATCTGACACTTTAATGGAAAAAAAAGGGTTCATATGCTAGCTAGCTAATTAGCCGTCCCATTGACTTGAATAGACCGCTGACTAACAACAAATGCTAGCGATTGATAATGGTCACCAGCGAGCTACCTTGGTACCTTTACCATCGCGGGGACTGCATTAACTTAGCAGTTAATAAAATTAACAAGGTAGCTAACAAGCTAGCTACTTGTACTTGACATTCAACAACAATACTTCATACCTGCATAATATTTTAAACAGTGGACAAGTCGCTTTGTCTGTTTATATAGAGTTTCAAAAGACAAGGAAGGGAGAAAGTCTTGGCTGTTAGAAATCAGGAGAAAAAACTTTTCTCTGTCCCCTCAATCCGTGCTGTGCAGTGATTATTTTTGAGAGCAGTGTTTTAACGGGACAGGGGCAAAGATGAAGCTTAGTAAAGGAGTAGCCAGAGTTTTCTTGCGCTTCCTTTTAACAACGATGGCATTACCCATATGATTCAATATGAACAATTCGGTTGACGGCAAATATGCTCAACCAGGGTACAATGAAGTGAGGAAACCAGAGAATAATTTGATAACGTATACGGACATTCATCGACGTTTCTTATACAGCGAAAACTTCCAAGCAATTATGTTATCAGAGGGTAATTAAAAGCCTTGGTCACGTTAACTTTTCTGCTCGCACTTTAACATTGACACCGAGTCACATTTCGATCTTCCCATTAGTAAGTTTGCCGCTTTCCACCCTCCAAAAAGCACATATTTAGGGAGACAAAATGCCGCTCTGCACAGCGATACCAAAATAACACCGACTCGCATGCAACACATCAGTGAACAGAACCAGCGTCGCCATGCTTGTTGTTTTGAACTCAGGCAAGGCTGTAGTTTCCGGGTTAGTTGTCCGACCTAGCAACAGTAACAATGGGAGGCGGGGCTTGGGATTGGTCAGTTGTCACTAACATGACTGTGTCCCCCGCCGCATGTACGTGCTGGTGCTAAATATCAGCAAAATTGGTCAACTGGTTGTTGAGATATTGCGCAAACAAGGTTTACAAAGGCAAAATTTATGTAATTGCGCTGTGACCTTGAAAATGACTTGAAGGTTCATGTTGGTGGCAAATATGCACAAAATTGGTCCCCTGGTTCTTAAGATATGGACAGGATGGACGGGCGGAGCTGAACACTATGTTCCCTGCTTCGTGGTGGTGGGGGACTGAAAAGCTAATGAGGGGTTGGTGGTTTGGGGGAGATGGACGGGTTACTTAGGTGTCCATGCTCGCCAGTATGACTGAAGAAATAAGTTCCCCAAAAATAAATCGAAAATGCTTCAAACTTTGTCCCAGAACTTTGATTTATGTATTGCTCGAAGACCTGCCCTTCGGCATGAGGTGTTAGAAGCAAAGCTTCTCAGAACTCTTTTCCAATCCAGCACAAGACTGTCCTTACCCCCTAAAGCTTTGCAGAATTCAAGTCTGGAATTGCCACAGTGATTATGTCACTTGAAAAGGCCTGTCAATTTAATTTATTTTTATAGCTGTATTAAATATCAGAGTATTTACTTTCTGACTTCAAAACTGTTTTATTTATTGTTTCAACTATTTTCTTTACTACCTACGCGCAAAGATAAAGTGCACAAATCAAGTTTATGGTCAGCATCTTAGGAAGGGGCACAATGACAAACAAGAAAGATATGAAAGAACTGGCCTTGTACTCACCACATTCGTATGCTCGCAGCTTTTTGTAGAGGTGTTGATGGTAACCATGGAATAAATCCCAGAACTGTTGTATTCTTAACAATGACCCCAGATATCTTCCTCATTATTTTTGTCTACTGTGCCCACCATTGCCTGTCTGTGATGTGGAAAGAAAGGTGAAAGGGGTTTGGCTGGCTTGACATTCGAAACAGAGTCCGTGTTTTGCTTTGCACAGGAGTGGCCTAGTTCTCCAGCCCACTCATCTGCACTAAATCTTTGCCTCTCTCTCAGTGTTCATTGTCTTTTCTCGTGGATTTTCTAATTACATTCCCCACAAGCTGTTTGCAAGATAGGATTTCCCCTGTTTTTTTAAAAAAAATCTATTTCTCCTCTTCCCATTTCGAATGATTGCCAGGCATTTAACACGTCTGTTTTAATCTCTGCTGTGCCTGCAGGTAGTTCTTTTTCTGTATGGTGATCCACAGAATGTGTTTTGTTTCTGTCATGACAGGGTTTATCTGCCTCTGATTTGCAGGGCTCAGAGCAGATTATTCAATTTTTCTTTTTAGTTAACACCGCTGCATTCATTAGCAGAATGTGTGCCTACACCGTGCTATTTGCATCTGGGGCAAAGCTGTGATCTCACACTTCAAAATGCATAAATGCATATGCATGTGTGCGTGTGTGTATGTGTTTGTGTGTGCGTGTCCATGTTTTGTACTGTAGCAGTAGTGACTAGCATCTGTGTTTTAAACAGCATTATTTCATTTAATCATATCGTATGTACTATATTTGTAATGTTGGAAAGAAGAAAAAGAAATTTTATACATGTAGGCATGAAATGTGTACATAAATCTAAATCCATTTGATAGTTTGAACATCCTGAGTATGTCCTGTTTCCTCATAGATCAACAAGATTTTGATTATGTGAGATTTTTTTCCCCTGCAGAACCAACGGATAATATGAAAGGTTGTTCTACACCTTTTGTATGCTATATATAAAATAAACCTACCCGCAGACGGTAACGCAGATCTGAACTGTGCGTGTTCGACTCTATTCTGGGAATTTTGTGACGGGCGATAGCGTAGCTGTGGCACTATTGTCAAAGAGATTGGATTAGATGGATGCGTTACCTGTGAGCGTGGTGGGGGTTTGGCTCTATTAACCCTTTCGTGTACATCGGCCCGAAGTTGGGCCACTAGGCATTACTGCAGTTTTATACCGTCAAATATTGTGCAACGTTGTAGAACTACATATTGTTTGAACGTTTGAAAACTCAGCATTCTACCTACATAAGCCATTTTATGAAGCAAATATGTCAGCGAAAATAGTATTTAAAATAATGTCATAGCAGCCCTCAGCGTGACTATGCAGTGGCATTGGTTCAATCATATAGCAACGTTCAGATTTGTCAAAAAGAGTTGACATCGATGTTCTTACCTAGATAACAGTCCAGACATAAAAACCTGTTATACTTTTTCATCTGCAAAACAAGCAAGCATGGACAAACGTTACTAAATCTACTTCGAAGTAGAGGTAGTAGCTGCATGTCTTTGTGGATTTCACTGTAATTGGCCTTTTCTACTCATAATGCAGTGTTGTATAGGTGCCCAGAGGCACTCGTCTCCAGCATGCTTTGTATCAGTAGGTTATCATGTGGAAAACAAAATATTACTCTACTATTACTAACTAGTTTTGCCTTGTTGCTATTTTAAAATGTGTTCCACCATTATTACCCTTTGTTTTGGCCCTTTATTACCCTGTTACATACAATTCAGTCTCATATTACCTAGATGTACCCATTGTTATCACCAAGTTATTTCTGGGTTATTACTTTGATAATTTCATGATATTACTTAATCATTACTTCTTTATTACCAAACTGTTACACCACTATTTCCATGTGATTACCCAAGCTGAAACCTGTTTATTACTTTGGCAATTATGTTGTACATGGTATTATTTACATAATACTTATTTATTATAAAACAATTACGCCACTATTACCATGTTCTTACTCAAGCTATAACCTGGTTATCACTTTGGAAATTAATGGTATTAATTATTACGCCTCTGTTCTCAAACTATTATCTCAGTATTACCATGTTATTACCAAGCTGTTAAGTGGTATCAATGAGGTGGAAATCATATGCATTTTTTTGCAAACAGCTCCGCTGGCTGTGATGAAGTCCCATGACTCTACCATAAAGGGACAGCGTTTACATTAAAAGGTGGTTTTTGTGAGTAGAAACGTAACGAGTTCTACGACTCAAAAATCGCACAGCATCAGCCATATGCATTGTCACACCTCCTTTTCTACTGTCCAACATTTTTGAGCTGCATACGCTTTTATTTTAGTGTGGAAAAATATCAAACTAGGCAAAGGCTATAAATATGTTGTTTACATCTGTAAAAATGGTGCATAATGTAATCGTTGCGTGTGTTTCTGTTTGCGAGGGCAGGAAAACAGAGCCCTTTGTCTGAGCCTCCTTTGCTGCCAAAACTGCACCAATTCATTTTGGTATACTGTCCTGCAGTTTTATAGGAAAATCAGTTGGCTGGTTAATCCAAGCATACTGGAGAACCACTTTCATTTCTTCTGCAGAAAGGCTGTCTCTCTTGCTTGTTTCTTGCTTACAAATAGCCAGGTAATTCCTGGAAGATACTTCGGCCCAGGCTGTTTGGAGGTCACCCCATCAGGTACTTTCTCAAATGAAATCTAAAAAATTTCTGTGGCATTTATTTATTTAAATGAATGTTCAAAAATGATCACAAAGACTTATGCAGAAAACAAAACTAATTAATATACAGGGTGAGAAAAAAGGTATCAAACTCTTTTGCACAGAAATGTTGAACAAAGGAAGAATATAGCCCGATGATGGAATGTGATTTTTTTTGGGGAAATATTTCTTTACAGTTCATTTTTAACCCCACAAGAGCTATTGATTTTGATTGGCAGTGAACCTTAGGGGCCTCCAGTACTCTATTTCTTGGTCTAAGACAGTTATTACTGAAGTAAAAAACCAAATATAAATCCCAGCACTTGAATTTTTCAAAGCAGAGCATTGAATTGACAAAGGATCTTCAGCGTGATAAACTCTGGAGAATAATTTGGTTACTTCAGACAATGGGGAAGAATACATTTGAAAATCCCAAGAAACTCTTACTCATAAATATTTTAAAATAAAAGATGTAACTTTAGTGCTGTACAATTTTTAAAAAGGATGTTGTACAGATTAGAGTTCAGCCTTACAAAAAAAACAATTATGCCTGAATGCACAGATTCACTCAGTCCCACAGGTACACTCACATTTTGTATTATAGAGATGAAAATTCCAACTACTGCTTAAATAAACACAAGCAGATAAATTCTTGCATGCATGCACACATGCACATGAACATACAAATGTATGTCTGCATTTACATCTATAAATGCACATTTAGTTTCTGCTGGGTAGAAGCTGAAAAACCTCAACAACACAATTTCCAGGAAGGGTGCAAAATATAAGCCATGCGCACATCATGTTTTATACAATAAACACACGCGCACACACACACACACACAAAACACACATAAATCAGGTTTTGAGAAATGCTGCACGATTCCTCCACTGTTGTCATTAGAGCCTAATTATTTGCATTATTATCATGCTCCTTTAGAGTAGCTTAAAACGACTGGTTACTTCTGTCTCCTGAATGCCTGAATGCTTCTAATTATTTTCAGCTCTCTAGCAGCACTATATTTATTTCCCTAGACCTTTAGAAAGTGCACATTTTCACAAGCAAGGAAATGGAGGAGGTTGGGGAACATTTTTTCTTTTAAGCACCATATAATTAGAAACAGCTTACATAGTCAGTTAAAATCTATTAGAAATTGTCTTGTATTTGACTTCCACACTGGGATTCAATGTAATGACACCTCTCTTCTCTTGGGTGGCTGACTGCAAATGAGGTATAACTTTACCTTCACAGCTAACCAGGTGGAATTCAGAGTGAATAAAACAAAATGGGCAATAGAACGCATTGAGCAGTATTGAAGGAGGATATTATTGCAAAATGCAATGCTCACATGATAACATGTAACGAGAATCTCCCACATTGCATGTTTGCCTCCTCTTACGAGCCCGTATTCAAATTGATCAAGCATACGATTAATAGCCAACTCAGCCTCACTGAATTTACCCATGTTACCCAGGACAGGTAGATCCATAAAACTAGCAGGGTGCAAACACAATAGGTAACAATCATTTGTTATTGGGTGTGATATATGCATGTGCTATGTTCTTTGTCCATGTATTATTTACAAGTAACAAATGGCTAATAATTCAAACAAATTTTTATGCGGAATCTGAAAGAATCTTAGCCGACAAGATCATATTTTTAACTATTAAAAATGGCAGAACTCTTAATTTAAATATAATGACATCAACACATAGACATCTTTTTATTTGTTGAACGTAGCTACTGTAGTACAAGCTATTTATCCAAAGAGAGCTCTGATATCCATGCTTTTTAAACAGGATGGAGGGAAAAATAGTTCTCAACTGATAGCAACCTTTATTCTTAACAGCCAGCATGCTGCTCTTCTAGGGAAACTGCAGCTCATAAATCATATTTTTCAGAATGCCCTTGGAGAGTGCTAAAATTCTGGTCATTAGATAGTGTGACCCTAGGAGTACAGACAAGGTACATCCAAATTAGGATGAAATACAGGATTCACACTGGCCAAATCTAAAATCTGAGACCGGTCCTCAGACCTAATTTTATGTAGGTTTAAATCACTGCTGACAAATGAGTGATCCTTTATCAAATACAAAAAAAAACTATTTTACATTACAATAAGTTGCGTGTTTCACCAAAGACTGTGTCTCCATAGAACATAAACAACATTACATAGTGCTACATTTACATGCATTATGTTCCCATTCTGGTACAGTCAATACATCAAAGCTCAATTCTCAGATCTTCTACATTTCCAGAAAAGATTAACACCAGCTGCATACCAATTTGCGATAGAATTATTTTTATGGGAATTTAACTCTTTTTCATGATTGTACATAAATTATTTTGGAACAATACTGAAAAGAAAGATCACTCAAAATGTGAATTTCTAAAACATATTATACCATATTGACACGTTTACAAATATAGGAGAACATTCTGGTCTCTAAATTATCCAACTGTCAGGAAGATAGCAGTGGTCTTGACGATTTGTCCACCTCTTTTGCAAGCTCTTATATGTAGTGCAGTTTTAACATTTTTTATTTTATTTTCTGTATGCATTTTCCCATTATCTAGACAATCAGGATGCATTTTCTGACATGCATGCAACAAATTTGTCCAAAAACACCTCTTGGGTGTTATGGAAAAACCTATTGAGTCTGATTTTTGTCAAAACTGAGTTATACAATCACATACAATAAGATGCATAAAAAAAAAAAAAATTCCTGGTTTTCCATATTTAGTCATGGCAAAACCAAGCAAGTCATCTGTATTTAGTCGTTTGAAAAGACCCGGCAAATTCATCTTGCTGGGTTATCCATACGATACTTACTATTTTTTGTCATTTCAAAACCTAGCAAGTCAAATTTTCCAGTTATGAAGCAGCATACGTAATACAAGATCTGTCTGGTCAGTCCTCATGCAGAGCGCTGCTAGTGCAGGACATTCACAAAAAAAAGGTTGTTGTTGACTGATCTATTGTGTTTTGAATTTAATAGGTTTAGATTGGTACACAGTGAGTGTATGGCTATGGTTTGAATAAAGAAATCATTATACATAATTGCAAGATTTTTGTCCATCATATTGATAATTGATATTTTAAAAGCCATTCCACGAGAGATTGACATTCAGTGGACAGTTGATCCCCTGGAATTGAATGAAATTTGGCACAAAGGTAGATGCGGGTGTCTCACGGAAAAAGTATAATTTTTTTGGTCCATATCTCACTATGCCTGCCAGTGGCACCACTTGAAAGCCACTAAAGTGGCTGAGTTTTGCTGTCAACACCACGTTTTACATCAACTATCATGACTTAAGGGTACACAGTACCAAATATGTTATACTTTTATCATAACCTGTGACACTTCAAGTCTGGATAGACATCAGCACCACATCAGCACCAAGCTGGGTAACTATGTTATTGAGCTGGAATTATTTGAGAAATAACAGTAAAAATTGAAAATGGGAATGGGAATAAAATAATATCCCAGAAAAATACCAATCTAGAATGCTTTATTATGTGTTTACTCAAAACAACACTATCATTTTCAGTGAATAACACCTTGGTATCTTGCTGGGTTAGTGCGATGGACGGCCAGAAAGATGGCCGAAATTGATTTTTGGTGCATGTTTGCACTATATTTTCTCAGTAACCCAGATATGTACTCTGGTGGTAAATGCCGTTTGTTGTGCTTTTGGAACTCTATTCTCAAGAATACCAAGCATTTCTTTGGTGGTATCTACACTCTCAAAGTATAAAGAGCCAATTTCGGAGGAAAACTCAAAACAGACCATTTCATAGCAGATTGTGTTTATATTTAGGTGGCAGTATTTTGTTTACCCAGCAAGATAGAGATCTGAAATTCTCTGGATACATAGTCCCTTTGGGGTACATTACAGCATTAGTAAAATCTCAATGGTAGTATTTTCAGTGTAGATGATATTCAACATCAAATGTTGGAAAATTTCATCCCCAGGGGGTGCTGTAGGCTGGATACAAGTACTGGCTATCCCCAGCAATGTACCAAAGAAAATTTTTTTTTTTGAATTGTGATACACTCAGCTAGTTTTCTCAGAAAATGAAGAGTTTGGTTTGGTACTATGCTGGGTAGATAGCTTTCTGACGAAAGATGGCGCTCTAAAGAGCTAATGTCGTACCGAACTAATATTTCATATTCCCAGACATATACCAAAGTTCTGTCATTTGAAATATATGAAGTACATGCACAGTTTTACATAAAATTTGTTATCCCTTTGGTATAAAGCATAGTTGGTTGTAAACTGGAGGTGATTATGAGCGTTACAAACGCACAATACATGTACTATAGAACTAATGTAAAAGGCGTACCACCATAAGTACGTATGCAGACATGAATCAACAGTATACGTGCAGTTGTATATAATAACAGTCCATAATTTGAACCCTGAAAAATAATCTTAGTCACACAAGTGTCTACATGAAGACAGAATGTTTAGTATATAAGTTAACTGTTTTATACTTTTCATGTTATCCAAAGTGAAATGATGTCAACCCAGCATGCGGCTAGCTCTATCCCTCAGCCTGTTTTTGAAATTGGACTGTGAGTTGGCGGCACCTGGTGGTGCGTGCCAGAGGTGCTCCTTGGCCTTGGCCCTGAGCAGCCATCCATGGTCTTCTTCGTTCGATCCGGGTCAGTGTCACCCTTGGAGCCAGTCGAGCCCTAGTCAAGCCCTACTGAACTAGATCCTGGGTCTCTACAGGGCCACTTACAGCCCTTTGATAGTGAGCTTGTCTGTCTCTGGATTAAATAGCGGGCTACAGCCTATATGGCACAATAGTTGTGTCAACACCCATGGCTTGGTACACACGGAAATGGGAAGTCTGAAAAAGAAACCTCGCCCTCCCACCCAGCGGGCATCCTGTAGGCTAGACATCATGGGCTAGTGTTAGGAATGAGGGCATGCAAGTTACCACAACAAATGAACTGCCCTTTTCTTGGCAGGCTGCTGCTTGCTTGCTATGACCTCTATGCCCCTTTTCAGGAAAACCACTCGCTCAATACGACTGCTGTGCCCGTTTTCTTACCCAAGCACCATACCCTTGGGAAATCCTAGAATTAACACTGAGGCCTGCTCTCTAATTCTAACAGCAAAACTGTACACTGTAGGCTACTGACTACTGGTAAGATTCTTGCATGTTGACACGATGCTATTATCCCCACCAGCATTCTTTTCCAATTTACAACCAACCCAGCTTTATACCAAAGAGATTACAAACTGTGTATGTATTTTATATACTGTCTGTCAAAGGACAGAACTTTGGTATATGTCTGGGAATATGGAATATTAGGTCAGTAGAACATTAGCTCTTTAGAGCGCCACCTTCGGTCAGATTGCTGTCCACCCAGCATAGTACCAAGCTAAACTCTTCATTTTGAGAGAAAACTAGCTGTGTGTATCGTAATTCAAAAAAAATTTTCTTTGGTACATTGTTTTGGATAGCCAGTACTTGCACTCAACCTACAGCACCCCCTGGGGGCAAAATTTTCCAACTTTTGATATTGAATATCATCTGCACTGAGAATACTACCATTAAGATTTTACAAATGCTGCAATGTACTCCAAAGGGATTATGTACCCAGAGAATGTTAGATCTCTATGTTGCTGGGTAAACAAAATAATACCACCTAAACATAGGCACAATCTGCTATGAAATGGTCCGTTTTGAGTTTTCCTCCAACTTTGACTCCATCTAGCTTGAAAGTATAGATAATACCAAAGAAATGCTTGGTATTCTTGAAAATAGAGTTTCAAAAGCACAAGAAACAGCATTTACCACTACAGTACATGTCTGGGTTACTGAGAAAATATACTGCAAACATGCACCAAAAATCAATTTCGACCATCTTTCCGGCTGGCCATCGCACTAACCCAGCAAGATACCCAGGTATTATTCACTGAAAATGATAGTCTTGTTGTGAGTAAACACATAATAAAGCATTCTAGATTGGTATTTTTCGGAGATATTATTTTATTCCCATTCCGATTTTCAATTTTTATTTTTATTTCTCAAATAATTCTAGCTCAATAACGAAGTTACCCAGCTTAACGCTGACGTGGTACTGATGTCTAATCGGACTTGAAGTGTCACAGGTCACGATAAAAGTATAACATATTTGGTACGGTGTACCCCTAAGTCGTGATAGTTGACACAAAATGTGGTGTCAACAGCAAAACTGAGCCACTTTAGTGGCTTCCAGGTGGTGCCACCGGCAGGCAAAGTGAGATACGGAACTAAAAATTTGGCTTTTGTCGTGAGACACCCATATGTACATATGCGCTGAGTTTCATTCAATTCAGGGGGATCAACTCCTCAACTTCTTCAAAAAGTGCCATTTTCTCACGGAATGGCTCTTAAACTTGGATGGATGGAGAAACTGAGTAAGTCATATTGCCATGGATACTGACAAAAAAAAAAAAAGTCTTCCCTAAATATTGCATATTATGTAATAATAATTGCCCAGTCAGTTCCGTTGTTTGACAAGAGCTTAAGCATGGAGGGATACTGTCACAACCCTTGTTTGTGCAAAATTGGTTCCTTCCCATTTCCAGCAACCTACGAGTGTTTAGTGTTTTTATCTCTTTTAATTGATTATCTTGTTTCCTCCCTTACTCCCATGTGGGATCTTTTATGCGCCCCGTTCCTTTTGTGTGTGGTTTGAAATATAAAAACTTACCTTGTGTCTAGTATGTTTTTTGGATTGTAATGCTTTGCTAAGCCTACCAGTCAATTTGTATCTTGTAGTTCTGAGCTAAGCTCTTCTTTAGTGTGTTTATCAGCACTGCAATGGTAGAAAAAAACGTATATACTCTTTGAAATCTTATTAATAGGAAGAAGCTCCCAAGCTTTAATATTGGTCTCCAAGATTGAAACCCTGTTCCTGGTAACCTTCTGTTCAAGTCTGTTCCTTTGAGCCAGTTCATTAGAAACACCTCCCAAGCCTTCATAAGTCTCCAGGATGGGGATTGTGTTTTTGTAAAACTCAAAGTCTGATTGTCATGCAGTCCTGCTTCGGTTTGGGGTATTCACCTCGCCCCAACCCTCTCCATTCATTCCCAACTTAGCTGGACTGCCCCCTCTCAGCTCTGAGCTTTGGCCCATTGCACTACTATTCCCGTACTCCTATCAATAAATACTCCTCCGTGGATTGTACCCTGACTTTCCGTCTGACTCCTTATCTGGATCATAACAGATACAGTATTGTCTTTTTCTCAAAATCTGCTTTTTTGACGTACAAGTTTTTCCAGAACACTCAAGGCATCATGTATAAGGCCACACCACATGCCCAAAAATCATCCACGTGCAGGACCATATGCATGCAGTGCGATGCAGTTTTAATATGTGCTTCTGAGTTGACTCAGAAAGCATATTATGTGTGACACAAAAGAACTGGGAGAATGAGCCACTTTGATAATGGGCAATCTGCAACACATCCTGGGGATAGATAGCAATGACAAACAGAGGTCTTTGTGACCAGGCTTCGACTATTATTCCTATTAAGTAAAGATAAGATAGTGTAATTTCTGGTCATTTGTGCTCTGAATATATCACCTGGAATCATTGCTTTACATGCTGACCATTTTTGGATTTGTGCTTATCTTTTGTGGATGTTTTGCATGTCAGGGAAAATATTCTCTTTGTTGCAACTGTGATAAAGGTGTCTGGTTGATTTCCTGTCCACAATTCAGAACTTTTATATCTAGTAGCTTTTAGTATCCATGTAAGGCTTTCACTTTTGCACGTTTATTTTTTTGGTTTGTAAATTTGACTTTATAAGAAATATTGTGCGTTTCTACCAACTTATACATACCCATTTTTGAATGTATATAATTTCAAATGCCTGACTAGCTGTTTTATGTCCCTGGAATAATTTTTAAGCAAACACTATGCTGTTCATGTGGGGTATGTGCCTTCTACATAGCCTCTACATAGATGAGGTGGTAAATGATAAATGCAACATGTTTAAGATCAGATGACTTTAGCTGCCATTCAAGCAGAAACAGTTATTCAGGAAGATGTGCTCCGGAAATTGGCTGGCTGAACTAAAATACTGCCTACCCCACTATTTTTGGTCATAGAAAGATGTGGATTGGTTTATATTGCTGTTGTATGTCTCCAGATTGCAGAAATTGTAAACATTGTTTGCTCAAGTCGATAGTATGGGTTGCTGTTAACACCTTTGTAAATCACTTTTAAGAGGTAACGCTGTGTTATGAATTTTTAGCATAATTTAGGAGTACTCCTACCGCTAAGATAAGATTCTTTGTTAATATGGCCCCAGAATTTGTATTCACTTCATGTCACATTAACAGTAGCGGTTGCGGTTGACCTGGTTGCTAAGAATGACACTGTGTTTCATTTATGCGCTTATCCACTATGTTCACCGCGATTGTTTGATAGGAGGCCGATCTGCGCCCATTGCGGATGACCGCCCATCAAACCCATTCATTCATCAAAAGGAAATTTCTACTGTTGTGCACAGGTGAATTATGGTACAAGAATGCCAGTTCGCTCTGGCACAAGAAGGCCAGTTCACCCTAGCACAAGAAGGCCAGTTTGCTCAGGCACGAGAAGGCCAGTCTGCCCCGGCACAAGAAGGCCAGTGTGCACCCTGATCCAGTGGTCTGCTTCCCCCTCAGCTTCAGCCGTCAGCCTGGTGCCCCTTCACAGCCACAGCCGTCAGTCTGGCCCCCCATCGTGGCCTCAGCAGCCAGCCTGCGGCTCCAGCGGCACCAGCAGCAAGTCTGTCGCCCTGGCGGTGTGTCTGCAGCTCCAGCAGTCAGTCTGTCTCCCCAGCAACAACCTGACAGCTTCAGCAGTTAGTCTGTCGCCCTATGTGCCTCCATCCATCAGCCTGTTGTCCCAGCAGTAAACCTGCAGCACCAGCAACAAGTCTGTCACCCCAGCAGTGTGTCAGCGACTCCAGCAGTCAGTCTCCTCAGCAGTAAGCCTACTGCTCCAGCAGTTAGTTTGTGGCTCTAGCAGTCAGTCTGTCTCCCCCGCAGTAAGCCTACAGCTCCAGAAGTCAGCCTGTCACCCCAGCAGTAAACCTGCAGCTCCAGCAGCAAGTCTGTCGCCCCAGCAGTAAGCCTGTGGCTCCAGCTGTCAGCCTGTTACCCCAGCTGTTAGTCTGTGGCTCCAGCAGTCAGCCTGTTACCCCAGCTGTTAGTCTGTGGCTCCAGCAGTCAGTCTGTTATCCCAGCAGTAAACCTGCTGCTCTAGCAGCTAGCCTGTGGCTCCAGCAACCAACCAGCAGCTGCAGCGCACTCTCCCGACTCTGGCCCAGCTGCAGCGCACATGCCCGGCCCCAATGAAGCTTCAGTGCACGTGCCCGGCCCTGGTCCAACAGCAGCTCACACGCTCGGCCTCGGTCCAGCTGCAGTGCCACGTCTGGAAGCCATGCCTTGGGGGGAGGTACTGCAATGCCCCTCCCCTTAGGCATTCCAATGCCTGGCTACCTGGCCTTACGTAATTATCCAATTATCCTCAGTTCTCATCAGTTAATTAATGGCACCCATTTCCTTTTAGTTAATCAACATTCCTTTTTTATTTAAAGCTTAGTTTCTTCCCTCACAGGCTTTCTGTTCTCTTCCTATTTTTACTTCACCCCATGGGTTTTTAGCGGCTCTGTGTTTATTTGTTTGTTTGTTTGTTTGTCTATCTGTCTGTTTGTGTTTCCGCACTTGCCAATATTTGCGTGAATGGGTGAAGTCTGCCATCTAGTGGCTCTGCGTGTGTCTTTGTGTTTCCGCACTTGCCAATATTTGCGTGAATAGGGTGAAGTCTGCCATCTCTGATTGCCTTGTTGTATTTGGTTTTTGGTGCTCTTCACTTTTATTGTTGAATAAAATCCACGTCCTTGCACTTGGGTCCTCATCTTCAATACTTGCCCCAGCGCCCTATCACCATCACTGGGTGTCAGGGCGTGACACCCAGTTACTGTAATGAGAATTATTTCACCAGAGGAAAAATCGCCACCTACTGGCCCACCATACTTCTAGCACCAGCTTAGCTTCAGCAATGCAGCTGGAGCAAAACAAGTAGTGGCATGGCTGCTGGCTCTCCTCATTGCACTGCCCAGCATTCAAGTTTCTACAGAACAAATGTGTCAGGAGCTATAGCCAATATTATGCATCAGTTCAACATTTGAAAGTACTAATTGAATTTTGGACCCTAAAATGGCCAGACAGCTGCAGTGAAGACACATTTTAATCAGCTGGCCATATGAGTTACCTAATTAAGTATCCCTAACTTTGCATTAATTATGTTCACTTAGATTTTGACAAGGCTCCTCTACACCAGACAATTGTAGTGTCTCGGAAAAGCATTCTACATTAGTTCTGCTCAATCGAGCATCCAGCTAGACACAGCTGTCTGGTTTTTGGGGGCTACCGGCAGAATGGCAGCTGGAACACAGGCAGGTTGAAATTAATTTTGTCCCTGAGGGGACTGGCAGCATTTTCAACACCTGCTTGCCCTGAGCCTCTGCCCTAAACATCAATAAGCACCAAAATATCAATTAAGCATGAATACATAGTTAGTCGCAAAGGCTGCTGGCCATTGTCTGTTCATCCACACACTCTGAAATTGTTTGGTTTACAGACGGCTTGATGGTAATGGAAATCTTATAGCAGAGCAGAAATTATTGTTTAGATGATATATCTAAGCTTAAAGTTTCTTGTTTCTGCATCCCATCCAAAACAATCAATTGTAAGGGAAGAGCTTCATTTTTCTATTTGACCAAGGAAATGGAACTCACAGCCCAATTAAACTGTATGACCGAAGGACTAAATACGAATTTGCAAGGAGGCGAGCAGAATGGGTCAGTAGGAGTTGCTTCAGGCTGAATGATTGGCAATTTTGATTCCTTTGTAACTGTCATTTTACTGGAGACTCGAGCTGGAGCCTGAAGCAGAGCCATCATGACCAGTGTAGAAATTACTTTAAATCCATTAATTTTCTCCATTTGCCTAATAAACACCATTTTTCTGAATTCTTCATGTAGAAAAGGCTTTTATTGAGGTTTCTGAACAAACCATATTGTGTTGTTTGTCAAGAAACATCACAAGAAGGAATGCAGTTTTCAAACAGAAATGTACTCAGAATTGAGATGTCATGGAATTCATACCAGCCCCCTTTCATCTTTCTGGACAATGTGTAGTTTTCACAACATGCAATGCAACAGACAAAGTGATTTTAACTCTTTCAACCCCAGATATTCTAGCATCACTATACCCTTCAACCCCACGGCCCTCTGTAGAGGGCTGGTCATTATCTGGACATTGTATCTTACTGTTATCTCTGGAATCCCATTAAATGTAACCTGATATGTTCCAATCAATTAGTCAGATTGTTTGAATTTTCCCTACAGGAATTTGGGGTTGAAGGGAATATGTTGGTCAGCCCTCTGTAGAGGGCTGTGGGGTTGAAGGAGTTAAGTGCTTCCTACAGCTCTCATAGTTATAGTGGATATAATGCATATTTCTTTCCTGACTGTATATTTTTTTTCAGTATCTTTTTTGGCGCTCTGAACTTGGCATAGCTCTTTCAAATTGCAAAGGAATCACTGACATTTGCCAAGATTATCATACTTTGTCTCCTCAACAGAAATTTTTGTAGAGTTTGTATGTCGTTCAGATCATGCGACTATTACTGGAATACTCTCCCAGCGAAAACAAGTCATGTAGAAACAGATAACGTGTGAACTTCATCGGCTCATTCTCAAACAAGATAAACTAAAAATGGTCAGAACTAATTATTTTTAGGTAAATTTTTACGATAGGATACTATTGTCATACCTTTTCTGGATGTTTGTACTACATTCAGCCTGCATTAAAATTATTTTAGTGACTGCCAGAATACTGAGGACAATATTTTTTTGAAATTGGGCATTGTACTCAACTGTCTTAGTTTTGTAGTGTACATGCTGTAATGTCTACATGGTATAACCTAAATATACGTATAAAAGGTCATTTGAACAGAAGCGTAGTATTTTGTTAGACCATTTAAAATTGTGGAATCTAGAGCCAAGTATAGTAAAATATTGAATTGTCCCAAACATTATTGAGTATACTGTATATCGAGCAAGCATTTGAACAGGCAGGCAGCGTGAATTTGAAAATGCTTCTAAATGCTCTTATTTCATTGTAAGCAAATAATCAACACCCCAATAAATTGCAACAGGGCAGTGCAGAAGCCAGACAAACTTCACTGCAGCACCGTCAGAACAGAAGTAAGAACTGTAATTAAAATAGAAATCCACATTGGTCCAGAGGTAATGTTAATCACAAATGTGGAGGAGGTGGTTAAGCCTTGGGTGCCACAGTGGCGCAGAGGGCAGCACTGTCGCCTCACAGTAAGAAAGTCATGGGTTCATGGCCTGGGGCCATTCTGTGCAGAGTTTGAATCTTCTCCCCATGTTTCCATGGGTTTGCTTGCATGGGTTTCCTCCAGGCACTCTAGTTTCTAAGTTCTGCAGTCCAAAAACATGCATGCCAGGCTCATTGGAGACTCTAAGTTGCCCATGGGTATGAGCATGAGTGAATGGTGTGTGGGCCCTATAATGGATTGGCTAGCTATCCAAGGTGTGTGCCTGCCTTTTGCCCAAAGTTGACTGGGATAGGCTCCAGCTCCCCCATGGCCCCAGTGAGGAAGAAGCAGTCTAGATAACAGATGGATGGATGGTTGACCCTTGACTTCACTCTTCCAATTCAGAGCAGTAACCAGGCTTGTATGAATTTTAACCAAAGGTGACTGGCCCTATGCAGCACCTCTGTCTGCAGATTGTTACATTATCTGAAAACCAAGCCATGGCATGTGGTACATAATGCAGTTTTTTCTCAGTCCAGGTCAGATGCATGCAAGTGAAGAAATTCCAGGTGTAATCTCTCCAGATCATCTAAACCTAAAAATTGAAGTATCTAATGAAGTAGGCCTAATTTGTATCATGAAGTAATAATTAACACTCTGAAATAATTTTCTGATCTCTCTTATTTTTTCTGCAGTGTTCTGTCTTGAGGTGAACTTTCTGACACACTCATCAACCTTCATTTACAGTTTCTTAAAATTGCTTTTTTAATTATTTCATTTTCATTTTATGAGGAACATTTTATTTGAACTGACTCAGCAAGTCAAGATGCATTTTTTACATCCATAAAATTAACTATCCATAGGTTGATTCAGCAAAAATGTGTTATTTCATCCTGGGAAATAAGCATTACTTGTCGGTTATTCTGGATGCGGTGGCTGAGCGTGAACATTGTAAAACTTAAAATGGACATTTTTCACAGTAGGCATAAGAATTCATTACCTGTAGCTGCTGTTTCGCCCCAGTGTTGAATTTTGTGTTGGAAAACAAGAAATTCACTGTAACAAATGGAAAAATTAGGGTGAAACTCTTGAAGAGAGCTCAAAATACGTTATTTACAAAGGTTTGAGTGAGATCACCTTTTTTTTTAGAGTGGTTGGCACTCTAGTTTTGAAATTATTTTGCTGGAACCTTTTGAAATGGTATAATATGAATAAGAGACTGAATTATGTGTGGACTCTGGAATGGATTGGCTTTAGCCATACTGTGACCAGCAGTCTAAAAAATTGCGTGAAAAGTCACTTACCTGCTTGGAGCAAACAAAACTTTATATGAATGAGCATCCATTGTAGAAAGTAAAATTAGAGACCATCTGGGATTGCGCCAGTCATGACAGCCATGCCGGTAATGTTTTCAGTATAGCAGTTCCAGAAAAATATGCTCATAAAGCGCGTACTCAAACCACATCCATCTTCAAACTCAGCCTTCCTTTTGATCCCGACTACTCACCTGTAATGTTTTGCAACTACATGTTAAAGAGCTGTGGTGCCATCGTATTCACAATTATTGTCCACAGACAAGAAATACAGACATAAAAACACCTGCAAAAATACTGAAATCTTTCATAACAGTTGTAGAGGGGTTTCAGGCAAGTCTAGTTGAATTTTGTCCTGATGACACACACAGAGAGACCAACTGAATACAATACCAGCATTGCTATTGTGGCTGGTAATAATATGTTTGCACACTGTTGTAAACATTAGTGTACATAATTGCATGTGTACAGACCTGCATTTCTCAAACTATGGGCGGCATGTCGTCAGCCCAACCCATCCATGGCACAAAGCCAAAAAAAGGATGATGCAGAGCAAAGAGAACATTTCATAACTTTAGCTTTGAAATCATGCAATGTCAAATGACTCCACTGTAAATAATCAAATCTTGTTGCGATGGTAACATTAATGTAGGGCAGTTCTAGAACTTTGCACCCTTTACGTCATGGGTTAACAAAGTAAATGAATCACTCACATAAGCACCTCTCAAGTTTAACATTGGTTATAGCTGTATCTCTCAGTCACATGCTAATGCTTCATTCATGGCTTTCTGAGAACAAAAATGTTTTGATGCATTTTTCAGCAAATCCCAAAAAAAGGCAGATGAGTTGAATGAGGATCCAGAATCAAACAAGGTTCTCTCCATTTTCTCATTAATGCAACTTCACTTACATTGAATTCTGTTTAGTTCTTGTGAACATAGCCCACCGAAGCCAGTGTGTGGAATTTGTGAAGCCACCAGTAGCGGCTGGTGAACTGGCAATAGGGGAGGCTCAGAACAATCCCTTAAAATTAATGATTGATCACAACCTGTTTTCAATCATTCATTTAAATTACCATTACAGAAACTCCGAAAACTCTCAACATTATCAGGTGTGGCCAGTTTTCATTTATAACGCATACCTGTCAACTCTCACACATTCGCTGTGAGTTTAAGTGGCATATTTACGTTCCTCTGCTGTAGTCAGCAATTATTCAATCAAAGCGTATGTAAGAGATTCTTGCGCAGAATTCAAGTCCTTGTGCATGGAGGGGTTGGAAGCAATGGAATTGCATAAAGACGTTTCAAATGATCTTATTTCATTTAAACTATCATGAAACACATGCATTGCTTCCAATCCCTGAATAAAGAAAAGCGTGAGAAGTCCGGAGTCGTAATCGGTATGCGTTATAAATGAAAACTGGCCACATCTGATAATGTTGAGAGTCATCAGAGTTTCTGTATTGGTAATTTAACTGAATGATTGAAAACAGGTCATGACCAATCATTAATTTTAAGGGATTGTTTTGAGCCTCCCCTATCGCCAGTTCACCAGCCGCCACTGGAAGCCACATATAGTAAGGTGGCAATGAAGCCCTCAAAACTGTGCACACCTTTGGATAAAGTATATGTGTCTAAAAGATTATTCTGATGATTTTTTTTTGGAAGGATGGACAAATTTGGAGATCAAAGTAAAATGCTTAAAATAGTTTGACAGGCAACAAAAGTTTAATAAAGGCATCTCTCCCTCTACATTTCTACCTCAGGCTGCTTCACTGTCAAAAAGAAGTTAATCATTTCCGCTCATTTATACATTCTCCTGATTGGCTTGAAATCGTGACGAAAGAATTTCAAAGATCTCGCAAAGTTCTCGTTACGAGGCGTTCGGAGAGGCAGGAAATCACGTGGATTCTCATTTGAGAATTATGGCAGAAGCCCTATGTGTCATTTTTGACGACTTTTTCGACGTTCGGCATGGAGGTGGAAGCTTAATAGCATTTTCAGAATGTCAAAAAGCATGGATCAGCATAATATGTCCCCTTTAAAGGGTCGCAAATATGATGCATAAAGAGACCTTGTTATGTAAAGCTTTTCCAATGCATTGGTGTCCACATATGATATAATTCACAAGGGATATAGAATTACATTGTATAAGTTTAGCTAAAACGGCCCTATCTCTCTGTCATTTCACTATTTAGCTTAATGTTCTGTCATTAAATTGTCCATTTTTATGGAGTATTGACACATACTGCAGGAGAAATTATAAAGCCTGGATCAGATGCATACAACTGAGGCAAATGGTGGGTTGTATTGCTTGTCAGATTTAAATAGTTTCATTTGTGTCATATTTTCCAAGTTTGTATGTTAGCTACAATTATAAGAGACAATGTGTGGCTTCTGCTTGAAAAGCCGATATACCCCGGTACCCAACACAACCAGAGTCGCACCGATTGTAGTATTGCAATGGTAGTAACTAGAGTTAAATCCAAAATGAACGTTAATTTGCATGTTGATTAATCGGAAATAGTGAACGTAGTAAAAATATAATAGCATTTTTGATAATATACTTTGGAGTAAAGCATAATGTACAACAGAGAACAATGTCATGGGGCTGCATTCATAAGAGAGAGAGAGCAAAGATGAATTTGCATTATTTTTCATTTTGGGGTCTATAACACTTCATAATAACTTTCAGATCGTTTTCAGTTAAGTTGGAAGACTGAATGGATTGGTACTTTATTACCCCCTGTCATTTTAACGGTTAAAAAGATGAAAAAATAATAATATCCACTTGCATTAGATGTGAAAATTAGTACCAGGTGTCAAAACAGCTGCATGGTAGTACAACACTGTATTTTTTATATTTTACACCAAAGCAAAAATCTCTCAATTTTAAGCTGTTTGGGGAGGTAGGGGGACAACTTTGGCTTCACAAATAATAATTGAGTATCACTCTCAAATTTAGCGCACTTCTGGTCAATGAGTTTATAATCCAAGATATGTATTGTTTAACCTCCTAGCCTTTTTTATGTTTCTCATTACATTATGAATTTTGAATTTTTCTTAAGTCTGTTTGTATTTGCAGCACTTTTCTATTCCCAAAATTTGAATATAAATGAAAATGAGCATTATTTCCAAGTATTACAAGTGTTCATTGAAATAATTTTTTCCTGTCTCTGTGATTCTCAAATCCTGAGTTATAAAGCCTTAAATAGGGGTTATGCACATAAAGGCAAGGATTGGCTTGTTTTGGCTGAATGTCAATGACGGTCATTTTAAACAAACAAAAGCCAGAAAAAACTTCATTTATGTAGCACAAATAATTTCAGAGAGAACACAATGTGCTCAGGAAAAAAAGCTAGGAGCTTTATCTGTGCGTGCATGCAGATAGATACATAGCGTGCTGCCTTAAAAAACTTATCAGCCCATGAAAGCATCAAAGCAATCGAGGAATGGGAATAAAACAATCAAATACAAACAAGACAAAGAATTAAAAGAGTCAATGGAAGTGAAACATGGAATGAAACTTTTTTCATCCAAGCTGAGTGGAGTCTTGGATACGGTGGTTAAAATAGTAAACCTTGTCAAGGCAAATGTCACTTACTCATATATTTTTTCATCCTTTTATGATTAGATGGGAGCTAAGGTCTTCTTGGGATTCAGCTCTTGCGGCACACCAGTAAAATGACACAAGGATGGCTAAATTGGCCTATTTGCCCAACACTTAGGTCCAGGGAAGCTGGCACAATATTTCTCAGGCACAAATAGAATTGCAAAAAAAAAAAAAAAAGAAAAGAAAAAAAATCCATGTCGGAAAGAGTTTTAAGATGAAAAGGGAGTTTTTGATGTGTTGCGGCCATTTGCCTCTCTGGCTGCTTAGAGTACAGAGTTCGGCCCGGTGCATTGACTTATTAGAGAATACCAGCGCCAAACAGTTTCAAAGCGCATTTCCCATTGCAGTCCCACACAAATGGGAAACAAATGGGCACAGGATCCATTCAGTTATTCCAAATGCAGTGACTTGCCACTCCATGTTGGAGGAAAAGCTTTTGGTGCTTTCATTTAACCCAGTACTCCGCACACATTTCAAGCCAATGTCCTTCTCCAAGTTTCTAGCTTGCTTGCACAAGGAAATGCCTGAAACTTGGAGAGTTTGTGATAATAACACTGATTTTCCACTGAACTTATCCATGTGAGTCAGGCTTCTCACAGCTCACTGCAACCAAGACGAAGCACAGGAATGTGCTGGCCTCTTAGAACACTCCCTGCCATCGGTTTCCGCATGGTTTAATTGATAAGCTGTGAAAAAGCAGGCAATCGCATCTCATTGAAGCAATTAGCATCCAGTGATTATTAAATTGGGTTGCAAGAACTTATGCACTGCCAGGCTAAAGAAAAAGCTTCTCTTTGGATACAAGGACTGAATTTTCATTGCTGTGATTATTTTTTTTCAGCTGCTAACAATTCTTCTATCTCTGACTGATACGGCGAGTTGCTTCTCATTTCTTTGACTACCATGTCAGAAGACGCATCCTATGGTCATGGAAAAGATGTTACGGTGTTTCAAGATGGACAAATTATTGGCCTGCATCAAGTAGATAAAACAACTAAGGATATTGCTTAAATCACTATTGAACTAATTAATAAAACCTGGAAGGATAGTGGTAAACCATCAACTTCACGAAGGAAATGGGTGAGAAAAAAAATGATGAATGATCATGATCCGAGATCACTTAAATGCTAGGTGAAGTTTCATTGAAAAAAAATTGACGGTAGAATTCTTTGCTGTGATTAGTAGTGAAAGCAAGAGCATTTCCACATGCACTGTGTGACAAGAACTTGCAGGATTGGGACTAAGCAGCTGCCTTGCCACTAGAATGCCACTTAACAGTGACTACGTTTACATGCAGTCAATATTCGGGTTAAGGTCAATATTCCGGTTTCTGAGACATTCGGAATAACCCGTTTACATGCGTGAGCAAACAGGGTTATTGCTGTATACATGGTAATTGTAATCAATTGGGATATCCCGATCAAAGCAGCAACGCACGGACGACGTCTCGACGCATGGAGAACGTCATGACGTAATGCGCGTCATTTCCGCTTCTTCTTCCTGTATCCAAAAACACAAAAGACCAAGATTCCTTGCGAATAGAACATGCGCAGAACGCAAATTAATGTTCCTTTCGATGGGGATATCCCAATAGGCGTATACATGACCAAATATTCGGGTTAGAAAAGGAGTAACTCAGGGGTCATTTTCGGGTTTTTCAAAAGGGTTATTGGTGTTTACATGGCCATGCGCAACCGGGTTATTGCTAATATTCTGGTTATGAAAGGGTTATTGACTGCGTGTAAACATAGTGTGACTAATTGGGAAAAAGGACTTTAGTTGGCTAGGGATCATAATCATGTCGTGGATGGGTGAAGGGATCCACTCACACAGGCTGGTACAACCAAAAAGATGTTTAATAAATATACTTTAAAACAGACAAAACCAGACAGGAGAGCAGCAGCAACACACATGGAGCTAAAAACGCCAGAATGCAGCTGCACTGCCAAGTTGGCAGTGCAGCTCTCAAATACTCAACACTTCGCCTCCACTTCAACGAGCAACAAGTGTTGCTCGTTGAAGTGGAGGTGAAGACAGCAGGAGAGGGAGGGACTGCAGGGCAGAACCATCACAAATCATTGCACTGTGGAGCAATGTAAAAAAATAATGTGGTCTGATGAGTCCAGATTTACCCTATTCCACTGCGATGGGCGCATTAGGGTAAGAAAGGAAGCCCATGAAGCAATGACCCCATCATGCATAGCTCCCACTGTACAATCCTTTGAAGGTAGTGTAATGCTCTGGGGTTGCCTAAATTGGAGACATCTAGGCGTAGCAGTGGAATACAGCGATAAAATGATAAAATGAAGTCAGTAGACTACCTGAATGTACTGAATGGCCACGTAATCCCATTAATGGGGTTTTAAATCCCTGACAGCACAGGAATATTCTAGGAGGACAATGGCAACATTCCTTGGGCTCAAACTGTGAAAGAGTGGTTCAGTGAGCATTAGGAATCATCACAGAGACCTGACCATAACCAACTGAAAGTCTTTGGGATGGGCTGGAGAAGGTTTGCAGGAGTAGTTTGACTCTCCTGTAGTAAATACATAATCTTGGTAAAAAAATGAATGCAGCTCTGGTTGGAAATAAATGTTGTAACATTGCATAAGATTGTTGAAACACACACACACACACACACACACACACACACACACACACACACACATATGCATGCATACACACATGCACATATGCAGCACCACAATAATATGTTGATATAAAAAATTAAAACATATTAAAGACAAAGAAGAAAACGCAAACATTTTCATTCTGAAACATTTGCTGCTATGCAAGGGGGGGGGGATTTGGATTCCATGGGCCAGAAATCGCTGGGCCCTTGAGCAAAAATATATGATAAACCCTGGTATAAACCATCAGCTATCTTGGAGAGATTTGTTGGTGAGACTTGAGAGTTAATCTCAAAGCTCAAGCCAATGGTTGTACACAGAACATTCTGAGTGCTGTCCCCCTAACCACTCACTAGAAGCCAAGCAATGAAGCGTCCAATTAGAGGCTGCTCACAGCAGTGAGGAGATGACTCTCTCCTGCGGCCCCAGATGGTGAAGTCAAGCAGACCTCCGGTGGTTCGAGTATCACCACACACCATAGAGGATTAACAAGTCAAACTGTGTGAAGTTAAGACTTCACTTCTATTTCCATTACTGCTTCCATTACTATTCTTCTTTCTTTGCTACTATTCTACATTGCTTTGCTATTCTTACATTACATATGCTATTCATACTGTAGTGTAAAAACAAAAAAAATTCTTCTGACATTTTTTTTTTTAAAATACAATACCAATCAAAAGTTTGAACATGCTTTTACTATGGTCTAGTTCTCTGTATTTGGCAAAATTTTAGTGTTTAAACCTCTGTGATAACCTCAAATGGCACAAGTTAAGGCATAAATTAGCTGAAGTTTAACCTCTTAAGCCCTCAGGTTTGAAAATGACATGCCCAAAATGAAATGAGTATATCTTGGTGACTACCTGGTCAATTTGAATAATCTTGGTATCATAAGGTAACACCTTGGGGATTTTTGTCATGGTGTAAGAATCAGTGTATATGTCACTGAGTCAGAGTAAATAAATAAGGGACAAAGCATAAATGCAACATCTCATGTGCACCTAACAAAGTTTTACTTGGGTCATTCCACGCCAAACTGAACAGGGCTCCCGGCCTTACCCCCTCCGATTTCCGTGAAACCTATTTTAAGAATAGCCCTTAGGACCAATAATGAGTTGCCCAAATTTCAGCGCCAACGGTGCAATAGTTTTTGAGATACACGCCTTGGAAATTTGCCAACCACATCCATAGTGCAATTTTGCTTGATCCCAGGCCAATTTTTAGAGTGTCGTATCTCCGTGCGCATCAGTGCAATTCACAAAATCTTTTCCTTCCTATGACAATACATTGTTGGCTTTTGGAATTCGACAACAGAAATGTTGTCGGCTGTGTAATGTTAAAACGAGAATTGTGGAAAATGCTAGTTAAATTTGCATACCAACATTTTCCAAAGGATTTTCCAGACAGATTTTTTTATACAGCATGTTCACGATCTCAAACCTGTCTTTCTATTCACACTGTATATCGGCGTGGTAAGTACCAAAATGCGTTGTGACCCTCCAGTCCATTTGGTTTAGTAAAATCAAAGGTTTGAAATGTGTCATGTCAGCAAAAATTCTTTAGCATATTTTTGGGCTGGGCCGCGCATAGTGGCCAGGCCCCTATAAACGCGAATGTCGCTGAGTATCTGAGTGACTGACTGACTGACTGACTGACTGCCTGAGTGATCAAGTTCAACAATTGGCTGGCCGGTTCAGCTATAGTCAGCTGGCGGGGAAGAACTTCAGAGATTGGTTGGCCACGACTAACTTCAGTGATTGGTCAGCCGGCGGGCAAGAACTTCACGATTGGTTGGCCGACGATTAGCTGGCTGGCTGGCTGGCCAGGCGTTTGCCACTCGTATCTCCTGGGGAGTAGCCTATACTACGGTGGCCCTGAAGGGCAATAGTAGTAAATATTTCAAAAGCGCAAAATATATTTCACAAAACACAACAAAACACAAATACATTTCACAGAACACAAATACATTTCACAAAACACAAATACATTTCTCAGAACAAAAATAAATATCACAGAACACAAATACATTTCACAAAACACAAATACATTTCACAGAACACAAATACATTTCACAAAACACAAATAAATTTAACAGAACAAAAAAATTTCCCAGAACACAAATACATTTCACAGAACAAAAATAAATTTCAGAGAATACAGATACATTTCACAAAACACAAAAACATTTCACAGATCACAAAATACATTTCACGAAACCGGAAAGGGTAGGACCATGGTACTTGTTTGTGATTGGCTAAACCCAAGTCTGTCCGGCATCAGTCGTTTATCATTTCCTGTTTACACTGGATACCGCAGAGCCAGCGTGAAATTTCAAGTGTTTACCAGGATGGAAGAGGAGCTTGAGTTGATAGCGCAATACTTCAACAAGGGACATACAGTGTCATTCTTGAAATGCTCTCCTCGTATCATGAAATACACATATCAATTTGAACGATTAAATACTTAAAAGACCTCGCACGACAGAGAAGGGTCGGATATTCTTCATTGAATGTCGTTAGGAGGGCAATATCATCAGAGCTGCTGGGACCTGGGGGATATACTAGGAAGCTGGCTTTGTGACTTCAGCACTTAGTAAAACCAGGAAACTCTTAAAATCTGGAACATGGACTAATGTAAAAAGTGCTTTTCCAGGTTTTACTTAAGCTTAAATTCAGGCATAATCACAAAGCCAGCTTCATAGTATACCCCCCGACAACTGTTTGGATCCCGAACAATGTGGATAACTCTTAAACCCAACACCCACTGGCCACGAAGCGTTGCGTCAAACTCCAAACGCTTTTAAACGCCCACTAGAAGCGTCAGTTGCATCAATAGTAACGGATAACGGGAGCGAGAAGCAAGCCATGGGTGTCATTCCAAAAATATTCAACAAGACGACGTTTAATTTTGAAAACACCTACCGATAAAGCTTCCCAGAAAGCACATATACATCGCCGCGATGTAATGAGAATGTGTAGGGAAGATGTCGTATTTCGTCGTTTGCTCATTATTTCGCGCCGAGACATCGGCATTTGTTAAAATGCATTTTACCTAATGCTGATGTCTCAGCGACGTAGGGCCAATGAGCAAACGACGTAAATACGACATCTTCCCTACACATTCTCATTACATCGCCAATACGTCGCGGCGACGTATATGTGCTTACTGGGTTATTTTAAGTGATGGCAATGTGCGACGTTCAGGTTACTACGCACTATAGGCCTTCGTTATATACAGGCATTATTTTCCTCCTAAATCTCTAGTAAATTAAGATTATGATTCACTTTACTTTACCCAGCAGCGAATTAGCTAGCTAACTTAGCAGTGTTAAGTTTTTATCAGTTTACCTTGATTTAGGTACTGTGTGACTGTAGATCACTTGATAACTTAAATGCCCGCAAAATAATAGATTTCCTTTCAAAACTGCGACTTGGTTAAAAAGCAGGTTGACAACTGCATGTGAGGTTGCCACTAAATGTGTGCCACTAACCATGACAAGGGGAAATAATTAAATAATCTAAAAGACAAATGCGTTTTTATTGTGTTGACACTTCAGAAATTGAGCAGTGGCAAAAAACACGCTGCCAGTGGGCGTTGCTCCATTGAAATGAATGGAACCTATTTTTTGACGCGCGTCTCGCCCTTCTGGTGGGCTTTGGGCTTTAAGCAGAAACATGGTCTGCGTGTCAAAAAGGAGACCGTCATGAGAATGCTCCGGTAGCTTCGGACCCATTGAATGGTAAGTGCGACGGATAAACCTGCGACGTGCCCGCAGAAGGGTCCCGCGTGGATTCAGCTGCCGGAGCATTCTCATGACGGTCTCCCTTTTGACACGCAAACCTGCTTAGGGTTATCCACATTGTTCGGTATCCAAACAGTTGTCCAGGTACCAGCAGCTCTGATGATATTGCCCTCCTAACGACAATCAATGAAGAATATCCGCCCCTTCTCTGTAGTGCGAGGTCTTTTAAGCGTGATTTAAGGGTTCCAATTGATATGTGCATTTCATGATAGGAGGAGAGCATTTCAAGAATCACACTATATGTATGTCCCTTGTTGAAGTATTGCGCTATCGACTCAAGCTCCTCTTCCATCCTGGTAAACACTTGAAATTTCGCGCTGGCTCTGCTATGGACTTATATCACGCAAGACGCCATCTTGAAAATTTCTGAAGCGAAAACGAGGCTGAGGTGGGATACGAAATGACAAATGCCCGCATTAAGCATATAAAACAACAGAGGAGTTAGCTGAAACTGGTAAATGGTCAAGAACTATAGCCATCCAAGCTTTCAACCATGTCAAGACAACGGCCATGAGCGTATTCCATTAGTGCAATCATACCAGTGGGCAAGAAAGAGGAAGGTAACGTTACTGTAAGAGTAGGGAAGTGGCGTCCTTGATCGAAAGGAATGGGCACTCTGACAAAGCGGACGTGTGCAAAACCCATTGCAAAATCGGAAGCACCAATATTATCTAGCCCCCGTTACAAAACCCTGAAGGAATAAGCTGAAGTTAAAAAAAAAAAAAAAAACGCAGATCTCGGATCTTGCTCACTCACTGGGAAGACAATGTCAGGGACCGAACAAGTGACATAGCCGATGACCAGTAGAAAGTACTTAACTCCGAGGATTCACCGAACTTACCATTGCATTTCAGTGTCCGTAAATCTTGTAGATGAGTTATAGTCAGCCAGCTAGCAATGAAACTGGAGCGTTTAATATGCAGCTACAGAACTAAGTTCACGCAGTAAGTAAATTCGCTCCGGTACCGTATTTTAGCAGAGAGCATACTGGAGTCCCCATGCTCTGACTTGCATATTTTCGTGCACGAGTTAATTTGCATGTGCGTTAAGTACCGCTCCAAAAACACGTTTTTTTTTAATTTACGAGTTGTTTTACTAGTTCGCTTTTAATGTACTTCAGCGAAGAAACGCAAAAATATTAATTTAGCGATGAGAGCTAGTGAGCAACCTCATGGTTAACTGCTGGAGGTTAATGTGATGTGCTTAAACAAATAAACTGATAGCCCAAGTTTTGGTTAATGTTTTTGGGTGTTTTTTATATACAGTGGAGTGGATTTAGAATTTGTTCCGGGGTGCGTTTCCCAAAAGCGCAGTTGCTGACTAAATTAGCAACTTACATAGTTTGTCCATTCACAGTCAATGGGTCCAACTATGTAAGTTAGCATCTGTGATTTCGGGAAATGCACCACTGGGCAGGAAACCATACGACCAATCAAGCAACATTGCGTAAAAAATGAGGATAAGAAGGCGGAATTTGTTTGAACTTCTGACTTGCGTATAAAGATCAATTATGCGGTCGGATTGTGCGAATATTCAATGAAGATCATGCGGAATGTTCACTTTGCAGCCAGATGAGCAGCCTGAGCTTATTCGCTCTCCCTAACGAATTTTCGGTCGCCACGGATCTTGGGCGAGTGCGAAGATCGAGCCCTGCAATTGTTAACGATAACATCAAACACTGTTTGCACAAACTCACATAATAATTTGACATGTAACTACACTTCATTTCTATCTCAAACACGTAAAGGAGCTTAGTTAAGACCAATCGCATTCGCAGTACTAGTTAGCATTTATCAGCTATGTCCCACCAGTGTAAGAGAGGTGAACTTTGATATTTGTAATGTAGCCTTCGATTAAATTGCTGTAGCCTTTGTAGTAAGACTGCCCTTGGTATCCGTAATCCCTCCTCGGCCCATTTTTTAATGTCAGTAATTGTTAATTTAGGTAACAGCTCAAGGTTGGGGACATTGAGCTTGGGTGACGCATTGGGGTAAGGCGCACCGCATTTGACAGCTGAGAGCTCATCCCACCTGAGCCTCGTTTTCGATTCAAAATGGCGGCTGCGTGAAATCAGTGAATTGCGGTATCCAGTGTAAACAGGAAATAATAAATGACTGATTCCGGACAAACTTGGGTTTAGCCAATCACAAACAAGTACCATGGTCCTACCCTTTCCGGTTTCGTGAAATGTATTTTGTGATCTGTGAAATGTTTTTGTGTTTTGTGAAATGTATTTGTGTTCTCTGAAATTTATTTTTGTTCTCTGAAATTTATTTGTGTTTTGTGAAATTTACTTTTGTTCTGTGAAATGTATTTGTCTTCTGAGTAATTTATTTTTGTTCTGTGAAATTTGTGTTTTGCGAAATTTACTTTTGTTCTGTGAAATGTATTTCTTCTGTGTAATTTATTTTTGTTCTGTGAAATGTATTTGTGTTTCGTGAGATTATTTTTTGATCAGTGAAATGTGTTTTGCACTTTTGAAGTATTTTTCACAATTGCCCGTTGAAGCCACCGTACTATTCTACGAAGCAAGTTCAACATAGGCAGGCTTCAATTGCATGAAACGGCTCAACAAACCCTGACCTCCCTATCAGAGATAACCGGTACCACAACGGTGGTTGTAATCTTTCTTTGTTAATTTCCTTTTTGTGCTTTCCACACGGGACGCGCTCTCAATAAAAAGCGTTTCATAGGTCGATTGTTCCTATTTCTGTTCACGAAATGACCGCTCGCGTGCTGTATGTTCTCTGAGGACATTATCCCTGATCCAGAATCAGTGACACTGCGGGTTAGCCCCCCGCCCCCCCGGTGCCGTTTGCGGCTTAATGGGAGACATGTATAGACAGGCTGTATTTCTGTGAGCCGGCTCAACAAACCCTGAACTCGCAATTAGAAATAATTGGTACAACAATGGTGGTCGTAATCTTACTTTGTTAATGTCCGTTTTGTGCTTTCAACACTGTACGCGCTCTCAACGAAGGAGCGTTTCATGCGGCAATTGACCCTGTTTCCGTTTATAAGATGACCGGTCGCGTGCTATACGTTCCGTGAGTACATCATCCCTGATCCAGAATCAGTAACACTGCGGTTTTCTCCCCCCGCGGCACCAAGGGGTGCCGCCAGCGGCTTAGTGGGAGACACACAGAGATAGGCTATATTTCAGTGAGCCGACTCAACAAACCCTGAACTCGCAGAGATAATTGGTACCACAACGGTGGTCGTAATCTTTCTTTGTTAATGGCGGTTTTGTGCTTTCAACACTACGCGCTCTCAACGAAAGAGCGTTTCATGCGGCAGTTTACCCTATCTCGACCGATCGCGTTCTGTATCTCTCTCAAGCTATCCCTGATCCAGGATCAGTAACACTGCGGGTTATCTCCCCCCGGGCCACCAGGGGGCGCCGCCAGCTCCTTAATCGGAGACCCATGTGAAGTTTTACACTCATTGGTTACACACTTGAAAATCTGTATGAACATGTATACGCATTCTCAGGTGGGCACGGGAAATTATGATTGAGATTTATGTTAGTGCATTCATGTTGGTTGATGTATGCACTTGTTCGTTGGATGTAATGTAAGTGGTTGCTAGGTGATTAATAAAATCTAAAAAAAAAAAAAAAATTAAGAAAATCTCCTAAGAGGAGTGGGTCGTCATTATGGACAGTTACGAAGAATGTAAATATATAAAAAACAGCAAAAAGCAACACTGTTGCTGCTAACAAGGCCAGAGAGGATTTCTGGTGGAAAATTGCTAACCGTAAGTCCTCTGATGAAGGACTAGTGGAAATCACATCAGTTTCTCAGCCAAATCAAACAAAATGAAACTGAATTATAAAATGAACTTTCTTATTTCTCGGCCAACTCTCATGATCTTGCTGTTAACTACAAGGCCTTTTCGAGAGCTTTCAATAGGTCATAAATTCATTAAAATTAATTGCATTTCAATTTTTTTGTCACATAGTTAACCATATTCATTCATCACCAGTATCAAATAACGCTTTATGTTAACACATGGCAGCTCCTTCACTCGAACATGTTTACTAAGCATTTTTACTCGAAACTGTGGATTCTTTGTCCATAACATGCCCTAAGACGAAACATGGGGAAAAAAAGGAATCTTTGAAGTTCTAACTCACACCCTCACTATATAGGAACTGCCGTGTGTTCGCAAAAGTGGCGTCACGTTCCCGGTTAGCACAACTGTAACAATAACTTTATTATTACATTACGATTCAGGAGCATGCATACATACTTTATCTGCTATCTACATCTGTTGCTGCTGTCTCTCTCAAATTCACATTCACAAAATCAATAACTGCTACCCTTACTCTAGCTCTTTGTTTATTCAAATGTATAACTTGCTTTTGATATGTTTTCCTTATTCAAGACCCCCCCCCACCTCCCACTCCCACTACCTCACACACTCTCACTCACTCCCACTCCCACTCCCTCACTCACACTCTCACTCTCACACTCACTCACACTCTCTCTCTCACACTCTCCCACTCTCCCCACCCACTTTGTAAATAATTTATCAGCTCCAGCTCATTACTAAACTTGCACTTCATATAATTGCGTGAGCTTTGCCCCATTTAGCACCCTTTTCTTGGGCCCACATTCTCATACAGCACTTGGCGGCCCAGCCATATACTAGGTTGCACCTAGTCTTGTTCAAAGTGGTAAATGGTAATGTCAACAGTTAAAATTTGCTGAAAAAGTTTCATACAAGTAATCTCTTATTCTTTATGTCCATGTATACCAAGTTCCATTGACTCTCCGAAACTCCTTCAGGTAAAAATTGATAGGACAACTACCCTTGATCACAATGAAAATGCTACTTAATCCAAGGAGTGTTTTTTATCTTTAAAAAAAACCCCATAAAAGTTAAACAGATATTGGTAGCAGGTTACACTATACAATTAAAGCCACATTTCTTAGTATTTGAAATAAATTGGTGCATTAATATTTCTAATTAAAAAAAATATCAAGACTTCAAGATGAGCGATTTTAAGATGGTTTATTGATGAATGCTGGACAATTTTTAATATAGAGAGATCATACATTTTCTAGTAAAGGCGATAGAACAATTCGGTTTCACTTTGTAAATATGTTTTCAAGGAGTACAACCAGATTGTTTGAAGTAAACTTCAGTCGCATTTGATGTTTAATTAACATTTTGGGTTTTTGGTCATGTGATGTACAACCCCAATTCAGAAATAGTTGGGACAAAGTGTAAATTGTGAATAAAATCAAAATGCAATGACTTTCAGATCACATGAGCCAATATGTTATTTACAATAGAATATAGATAACATTTAAAATGTTGAAACTGAGACATTTTACATTTTTATCCACAAAATGAGCTCATTCAAATTTTCTGGCTGCAACAGGTCTCAAAAAAGTTGGGACACAGGCGAGAAGGGCTGATAAAGCAATTAATATATCAGAGAATCAGCTGAAAGAACATTTGGCAAGTAATTAAGTTAACTGGCATCAGGTGTGTCACATGATTGGCTATAAAAAAGATGTCTTAGAGAGGCTGAGTCTCTCAGAAGTAAAGATGGCCAGATGTTCCCCAACCTGTGAAGACTTGCATAAAACAATTGTGGAATACTTTTAAAACAATTTTCCTCAACGTCAAATTGCAAAGGCTTTAAAGGTCTCATCATCGACAGTTCATAACATCATCAAAAGATTCAGAGAAACTGGAATAATCTCTGTGCGCAAGGGACAAGGCCGAATACCTTTACTGGATGCCCGTGATCTTCGGGCCCTCAGACGCCACTGCATCACTCACCAGCACGATTCTGTCATTGACATTACTAAATGGGCCCAGGAATACTTCAAGAAACCACTGTCTGTAAACACAGTCCGCCGTGCCATCCACAGATGCCACCTAAAACTCTATCACGCAAAAATGAAGCCATTGTTGAGCATGATCCAGAAGCGCCGCCGTGTTCTGTGGGCCAAGGCTCATTTAAAATAGACTGCTGCAAAGTGGCAAAGTGTCCTGTGGTCAGACGAGTCCAAATTTGACATTCTTGTTGGAAATCATGGGTGTCGTGTCCTTCGGGCTAAAGAGGAGAAGACCACCCCTCCTGTTATCAGCGTTCAGTTCAAAAGCCAGCATGATGGTATGGGGCTGCATTAGTGCATATGGTGTGGGACACTTGCATGTTTTAAAAAGCACCATGAATGCTGAAAGGTATATAAAGGTTTTAGAGCAACATATGCTCCCCTCCAAACAACCAGGGAAGGCCTTGTGTATTTCAACAGGACAATGCAAAACCACATACTGCAGCTATTACAACAGCATGGCTTCGTAGTAGAAGAGTCTGTATGCTGAAGTGGCCTGCCTGCAGTCCTGATCTTTCACCGATTGAGAACATTTGGCGTATAATTAAACGAAAAGTCCTTCAAAGGAGGCCCAAAACTCTCCAGCAGCTGGAAGCCTGTATTAAACAAGAGTGGGATCAAATTCCAATGGCTAAACTCAAGAAACTTGTCTCCTCAATGCCCAGACACCTCCACTCAGTGTTAAAAAGAAGAGGGGATGCTACACCATCGTAAACAGGCCACTGTCCAAACTTTTTTGAGATCTGTAGCAGCCATCAAATTTGAAATGAGCTCATTTTGTGGATAAAATTGTAAAATTTCTCAGTTTCAACATTTGCTATATTATCTCTGTTCTATTGTGACTGAAATACTGGCTGGTGTGATTTGGAAGTCAGTGCATTTTGATTTTAATCACAATTTACACTTTGTCCCAACTATTTCGGAAATGGGGTTGTATTTCAGACTTTTGTTTTAGTCGAGCCAAACCGAAGTCAAGGGGCCCACTGCGTTTTGGTACTTACAATGTCGATATACAATGTATCTTTTTACAATCCGTGATATTTTGAGGCTTTAAGTAGAAAACTATCAAATGCCACCCCTTTGGATTAATTATCATTTTCATTGTGATCAAGGATAGTTGTCCCATCAATTTTTACCTGAAGGAGTTTTGGCTAGTTGATGGAACTTGGTATACATGGACATAAAGGATATGAGATGACTTGTATGAAACTTTTTCAGCAAATTTTAACTGTCGACATTACCATTTACCACTTTGAAAAATATGCTCATTTAGCATTTTTGCTGACATGACTCATTTCAAGCCTTCAATTTTACTCAACCAAATGGACTGGAGGGTCACAACGCATTTTGGTACTTACTACGCCGATATACAGTGTGACTAGAAAGACAGGTTTGAGATCGTGAACATGCTGTATAAAAAATGTCTGGATAATTCTTTGGAAAATGTTGGTATGCAAATTTAACTAGCATTTTCCATAATTCTTGTTTTAACATAACACAGCCGACAACATTTCTGGTGTCGAATCAAAAAGCCAACAATGTATTGTCATAGGTAGGAAAAGATTTAGTGAATTGCACCGATGCGCACAGAGATATGGCCGACCAAACACTGGCCTGGGATCAAGCAAAATGGCACTATGGGTGTGATCGGCAAATTTCAAAGGCGTGTATCTCAAAAACTATTTCACTGTTGGCACTGAAATTTGGGCAACTCATTGTTGGTCCTAAGGGCTATTCTTAAAATAGGTTTCATGGAAATCGGAAGGGGTAAGGCCGGGAGCCCTGTTCAGTTTGGCGTGGAATGACCCTTCTATCCATTTTGAAATTATTCAGTTGCAATCTGAAACCTCTAAAAAAATAAAGCACTGAACCTCACCATTATCTGTGCCAAAGTTTATTCTGACCAAGTAAATCAAAGCAAAATTAGAGAGGTTTTTGTTTGCAAATGTCAAGGTGGCCTCTCCAAAATTTCATATTTCTCAGATAACAAATTGTAAAACTCATTTAATGTCATATATGTCACTACAGGCATGCATTCCATCCAATTACAACCACTTTTTAAATTTTTAGAATTTTCAAGCATTTTTTATGATTATTTCTGCCAGTCCTGTATACATTTTCCCATTCAAAGATAATGCATATAAAGAAAATGACTCCACTGGAGCAGATTTTTTTTTTTTTAAATTGCAAATAAACAAAATTGTAATTACAAAGATGAGGTAAAAAAAAAAGGTAAATCATAAAAAGAACAAAAAGCTTGCCAAATATTTACAGAAGAAAAATGCCATTACTGCCTAAATAAGTACTTGTCGCTTATGGATTTGCACCCTAATCTTCTAGAGTAAAGTTTACTCTCTAACCGCCAGTCTACTTCAGCTGACCATTGCCCCATTGTCAAATTGCCGATATAAAGAGGGACTGAAGAAAACAAGTCAAGAAAACACGCACCCCGCATACATTGTCGCGCTCTCAGTATTCAGGCGGAATGATACAAGGATTCCCAGTCAGAAAACAACTTTGAAAACAACAGTTGAATATTTAGCGGATAATTATGCCGATAATACCACAAACAAATCAGTTTAGCGTTTATATTGTTACCCTATTTAAGTACATGCGAATGGCCCATGGACTCAGTTTGACGCACTGGGAACACAAGGCTCTATCTCAGGCTTTGTGCGATTAAGGTGATTTAGGGCTCGTTGGAAACTTCAGAGCCCATTGAATCAAATGGCCACCCGCAAAGTCTTGTTGAGAGCATCACAAGCCAATAACAGAAAGGAAAATACATTGCGAGCAAGCGGAATGCTCAGGACCTGACATCCTTTGAAGCAGTAGCCCGGAAAAAAACATGCATGGAGACTGGAAGATCTAGTTTCGATATAACACGGACACATTAGGCAAACAATAGCAAGTGCAGATTTACCCTTGAACAGTTTTTTATAACAAAATATCAAAGGTAAGAAAAATTTTATACTCATCTCTGTAGAATGTATAGTATATCCCTGCTGTTCTTTGAATGTGGTGTCGATTCAAAATGACATGGCTCATATCATTGGATTCTGTGGACTTTCCTTTGTCATTTGATGTATCGTTTGTATGCCGAGCACAAATTCAGTGGAAACGCTAGCGATTGAGCACTGGTATTATTTTATCCTATGTTTTGCTACATGCCTATTTACTTGCTTGGTGCTTAAATTGTGTTTGGTAGATGTAAAAATTTTCAACGTGAGCTTTTTGCCAAGTTCCCTCCCGTAAAGTGGACATACAGCATGATGATGTTGCTGTAAGGTAACATGCTGTATTTATGATGCGTAATGATCGCCCCCCGGTATCGGGGGCGTTTGGGTTTAAGAGGTTCAAAAATTATAATAATTCACTTCACAGCATGGATCCCAAATGTTTGGATGGATAAAAAAATCTGTGTGTAAAGGAAAGAAAAACAATAAATGCTTTACATTTTCCAAAAGTAAATTAAAATGAAGCTAATTTGGGGCGCCCTGGTGGCTCATCGGTCTAAGCGCGCGTATCATAAAGGCTATGTCCTTCCTGCAGCGACCTGGGTTCGATTCCAGCTCAGGTCATTTGCTGCATGTCTTCCCCCATTCTTCTCCCCAACTTTCCTGTCTCTCTACGCGGTACAACTGTCAAATAAAGGAAAAATTCCCCCCCAAAAAAAAAAAAAAATGAAGCTAATTTGAGATTTATGGAACGGAAAGGTCAAGAAGACGCAAACAAGTGCAACACAGTTGTGGGAACTTCTACTCTTCTGCTAGGTGAACCGTCGGAACGATATGACTGTCCTCAAACACAAAAATTGTATTTGTGTGCTCAGCAATAATGATCACAAATTGTGGGTATTTTGATGAATTAATATTTAGGTTTTTGTTGTAAAATAGAGGGTGCCTTGTTTCTTTTTCTACTCTCTGCTTGTTTTAAAAATGCGGGAGTGTTGAGACTTTTGACTGGTACTCTATTTAAAAAGCCTGTTTGTTTGAGTACTCACTTTCTCCTTTATTAGATTTTCAATATCAACAGTTACAACGAAACAGATAATGTAAGCAATTACTACAGCACTGACAAAAACAAAGGTAATAGTAACTACAACAAAAATAAACAGTACAAATGCCTCGACATAACAACTGCTCATAATGAGACACACAAAAGAAAATAAAATTGGCCATACAAACATGCACATACATAGACAACTCACATAAACACACACACACACACACACACGTTAGCATGATACCTAATTTTCCTTTGTATTTTCAGAATGATAATCTTATTACAACCATTAACATTTTTAACCAAAATTTAATCTAGGTTTTTTTACTCATCATGGCTGCAACAATTATTAACCCCTTTGTGCAGATGTGTCTGCCAGCAGACATGGAGCTGCAAATTTATGCATGCAGCTCCACTATTATATCACTAGATGGCACACCCAGATCAGTTATTGAATATTTACAAGCAAGCCAAGCTCAAACACGGTTTAGAATATGGATGAGTTCACTTTTTTCAGGAGTTGCATGAATTAAACTCCTCAATATACTTGCCCATAGTATCGATCCAGCAGTAAAAAAAAAAAAAAAAATATCTTGCGACAGAAAAAACAGTTGTTCTCTTTAGCAACCTTTAGCTATGGTATCCCAATTAGTAGTTAAGAAAAATCAGTTTTCTGAAGCAAAAATTCAACATGGTATTGATACTATGTCATTCTACTATCAATTATAGTAATCACATATCAAAAACGCGTAATTCCCTACCGTAGATTTATGCGTAGATTCCTCCTTCGACAAATTCAGTGCTCCTTTATATCCTCCTCAGCACTCATGTTGATAGCCAGTCACTCAAGTATTTACTTAGGCACATCTGCGTAACGCACGCTTATAGTTCACGCCTACATGAAGCTTCCCCGGTAATGATGTATTGATTGACTCATTTCTTATCCAATTCCAGAGTGTGTTAACTTTCAACAGGGACTGAAAGACATTGATTGGACAATCAGAAATGTATTCAAACATTTGCGTAAAAACAAGGTAGGTTGTATTCTCTTAAGGATGCACACAATTGCGCAACTGAAAATGACACGAAAAAAAAAAAGAAAAAGACTCCCAAAACCAGCCTGAAGTGTTCAGTTACATTCACGGGATTTAAATGAGGTACAGACATTGTCAATGGGAATTATTCTGAATGAAACAGGACTAGAGGGTTCCTTCTACTGAATACATGTGTCTCTGGAGGTGGGATTCAATGAAGAAAGGTTGTACTGCTACTGTGGTAGCATTTTGCCCAATGTTGCTTTTTGTTTTGGAATTTATTCCGTATTCAACGAAATCGAATGTCGAGGTTCTGGCTCGTTTAAAAAACATGAGCAGCTCAAACACTTCGGTAGACCCCCTGGTATGTTCATTGCACTATTCTGTTCAATCTAGGGTCAAATATTACCTGTATTTTTCCTGATAGTGGAATTTCTGTTCTGTTAAAAAAGGTATATTTTAGATATTACTGAGCAAGTGAGTTATACTTGTATCTGATAAGGTGTGGAAAGTGTTTATATACAGTTGTGAGCTCAGAAGTGGGAACTGCTAGCTTCTCATTACGGGGTTAATGTTCTCACCGTTAAATAAGCAGTATGTGTGAGAATGAGTGTGAGTGCTGGCTTGCGGGACTGAAGAAAAAATGGCACAATTCTAAACTTTATCATGGAGAAAAGGCATGTTTTGTGTTTGGAGAGGTTACTGGTGACCACTGATGTCCAACTGCACCTATATTGATAAACTCATGCTAAATTCAACCAGAAAATCATTAGTTCATATTGAATTTCATGCATCAAAAGTTGATTTGTGTTAAATATATGATTATTTTATGATTTGACAGTGTGCCATTTTCAGGGATCTTCGAATTTGGGGAGCCACCTGGATAGCTGTCATTTTGCCTCCTAGAGTATAGGTAATTTAGAATGTAATGCTGAGATGAATTATACTTGTGGTCAAGGAGCTTATGATCCCAGAAATGTATAGTTTTAACCCCCAGTCATTTTTCAATTCTCAGTATTATTTTTTTTTTTTACAACTTCAATGCTGAATTTTCATTAGGATTTTTTATGTTTGCAGCCCTTTTTCTCTACCAAAATCAACTGAAATACGATGAAATTTTAAAGGCTTCAAGTGTCTTGACTCAGTTGAGCTTAATCTAAATTTTTTTCAATAAACGGAGCATTTGACAATAAAGAATTGCTGAGTCTGCATTTCCTTTGTCCAGGAGGACATTCGGAATGAGAGAAAGATATTGAGATAGGTGAATAGTCTGACTGTATAATATTATGAATTTTGGTTTCCCTTGTATTACTAGGAATATTATGTGATGACCAAATGCATAATTTCAAGAGAAGCTCTTGTGAGGATTAAAATAAAATGTGTGGTTCATCTCCCTGAGTGTGTTAATCAGAGTCCCACTCCCTTAAACATATGTATTAGGGCTTAAGAGATTTTTTTTATCTGTAGTTGATGGTGTACTTGATTTGTCTACACTGGGATTAGGCACAGCATTAAAATTGCCCCCTAATATGAGTATTGGGAAGCCAGTTAAACTGACCAGATGTTGTGTAATTTCATAAAAGAAAGGGATTAGTGTTTAGTGCATAGATATATTTACCATTACAATTGGTTCTTTGAACAAGCTACCTTTGAGAGGTATAAAGCATCCATTTTGATCTTTAGTTACTTCATCTTCAATCAAGTCCAAGCTTTTGTTAATTATAACAGATACAATACAGTTTTTATTATCAAAGCAAGAAGATAAAACCTACCCAACTAATTTTTGTATGAATTTCAGTGATTAATGCTCCAATAAATGTGTTTCTTGGATTAGGGCAATGCTTGATTTCCAATTTGACAGGCGTGATGGGATTCTTGCACATTTAAGTAGGCATTTAATTCCTTAAGCATTCTATGATATGACATTTATTTTATTTAGCAGTAAATAAACCATAAAATGTGAATAAAAAAATAACTGGTAGCCCTTTTGTAAGTCAACATGATTTAAAACTAAAGGTAAAGATGCAAAGGTATATTTTTCTTGAGCCAACGTCATTGACACAACTAACAGAATACAGGAGCAGTAAGTAGACTTAAAAACAAAAAAACAACATTGACATAAGAAAAATTATAATATGCACAAAAAAACATCAAGGCGAAATAGAGATCAAATTGGTTCAACTTCTTACTGCCTGAGGCACAATTCGAAAGGGTTCATACATTTACCATGGGACTACTGTCACTTATGAAAAACCAATTACATTAACATCTCAATTTAAATGAAACTTCATAGCAATAAAGAAAGAAGGGAGAAAGAGGTTACATCAGTTAGTTGTTTTGAAGTCCTTTTTTTTCTGGGATCATGTTTGTTCAACTTCTGGTTGATGGCACAACTCGAAGGGATCATCTACATTTTATCGATCATTACTTGAAATTCCTTCTGTTAAACTGATCTCTCATAATGAATTGGGCGATATTTAATTAAATAAAAGGATACTACTAACCAAATAAGAAGGGTAGTAACTTCATAAAATTGAGTTCATCAGTCCTCTTTCTTTTCAGTAGTATATTATAAAATTTCTTATCCAGTCATGCACAACAGCCCTCTGGCTCGACTTAATGAGAAGAGGGCAGAGGGCACACAGACATGGCACGGAGAAATGAAGACCCCAGACGCTTTACAGAATGTTACTTGATGTTCGGGTGCTTGGATTTCATGACAGTCCTGGCATCCTTCCCTTCATCATATCTGAGCAGATCGTTGTCCTTAATCTACACCCAAATTATCGCTGGGTCCCGTACTCAAGTTTTCACTCCTGTAGACATTGCATATTTCATTTTACAAAAGATTGTTCCATTTCTAAACCAGTAAAATTCATCTGTGCCTTGGGGTTGGGTTCTGAGCGGCACCTCTGTAGGATCTGCAAACGCTGATACGTGGGGGAGCCCAGAGGCTGTAAGGGACAAATGGCTGATAAGCTCTGTCCAGAGCCATGCCAGATAGCAATAAAACCTTTGTGGACTTCCAGGATGCTCACTCAGCCTGCATGGGGAAAGTGGCAATGGTCTCACCACGGGGGGGTAGTTGCAAGGCTCTGGCTGACACAATGCCCCCATGGGAGTCATATTACTATCCTTATTCTTAAGTTGAAGTCCAGTTATATTAATCTCTTTCAAATAATATAAACCTCTGGGAACTGCATAATATGCTTTTATGTTCAATAATTTGCTAAGAAATCACTTCTAGACTTATAACCCAATTTACCTATATATTAGTTCATCTTAAGACTTTTTCATGACAACTGCATCATATTAGTACATATTCATATCATGTTTGGTCTTGTTATTCTCGGGGGAATCTAAGGAGTTGAATGGAGTATGTTTCATTCCCATTGAAATTATGGTTCATTCCCTTTTGGAAACTCCTGAGAATTTGGTCAGAATACTCTCTGGTAATCACCCTATTCTCCTCTCTCTGCTGAATTGTTTTATTACATCCTCCCAATGGTGGAAACCCAAAAACCGGATTCGACCCACCTTCCAGGTGTTTATGGCCATGCCGCCTGGATCAAAGGCGTGATTTGGCTTAAAGCAAAGAGAAACAATCCATTTGGGGAAGATCGTATCCAATCTCTCCCGCGCACGTAAGTGCGTGAGTAGACTCTATAGCTATGGCGGATCGTCTCTCTGATTTCGCACTCACCCAACTCTGTGTGTGTACCTGTCGCCAGGTATGACTTTTATATTGGTCTAAATTCGTGGTAACTGATATTTGGTCTGTTGATTTAAGCTCTTGCCTACCTGGTGAATAAATTATTGTTATTCCTTTAAACTTGCGTGGTCTCCGGGACTCTTAATCCTTTTATTCTTTCTAGCCGCGATGCGACGGATACCTAGGGGTATAATCCCGACCGAGGTACGACTGGCCAGCGGCCTGGTCTGGGAATTGGTTTTATTAAGTTGGAGAGACAATCATGATCTACTTACATAAAGGGTTTATGTATTGCCGGTTCTGGGATTTTAGCCTTAAGGAAACCCATGGACGAAAAGTCGGTTATCTGTTAAAATTCCCTGAAGGAACCCATGGACGTGCATAGATCTGGGTTCGCTGTATTCACGCCAAAAGATGCTGTTGCAGTGATGACTGACTTCCAAACCTCTAATCTAACCAACGAACCTAGGATCCGGTAACAGTACTAAAAACCCGGGAGTACATGTTTAGCGACATCGATAGTCTCCTAAGAGTTCGAGGTGTAGTCACTTAGAGACCCACGCAGGTTTCCCTAGATTATGGATTCTAATTCTAATTTTAATTTGGAGTCAGATATTTAACGAGGGTATAACTAAATTCATTATTATAAATTTATTATGGAGTCAGATTAATTGTAACTGTTGTGCTTTTGTGCCCCGTCCTTCGAACGGAGAAAATATATCCATTTTATTGTGATTCACACCAGCCAGGAGGTCGCGCTTATTAACACCAGCCAAAAGAACACGCATAAACCTTCAACCCTGGCTCTTCTGCCATTGGTTGAGCTGCGTGGGTTTTACAGTCCCAAGCCATGCAGTTGTTCCTGTAGAATTTATTCCGCCGTGCTGACGAGTTGGTGGAAACTTTGATTGTGATGACCATTGAACTTAAAGTCTTTGGATTTCGCTGCTTTCAATGTTGAGATAGACTTTGAATATGACCGCCTAAGCTCCGTATTGTAGTGGAGGGCTGGTTCTTGATGTCTTTCTCCTGGAGTCGGATCTGCTGGAGTTGGGAGAGCTTTTGCTTCGGACAGACACCAATCAGTTGACCTCACATTTCTCCGGTAAGTTGGTGATCCATAAGTCGTGCATTCTGTTCTCCAGTCAGTCTATTTCTTCAGTTGCAGCCTGCAGCTTTATTTATAATGCCTGGATACAAGAATCCTGTTGGTTAGGTTTGATATTATGCTCAAGCAAATCGGCTTTGTTTTTTTCCAGCTCGTTTTCAAAGGTTTTAATTGACCAATTCAAGTAGTCCAGCTAGGAGGAAATTATAAGTATTTTCTTCATTTGCTTGGCAAGGGCTTGGTTAGATTCCATAAGCTCATTCAGCGTTTGTTGAATCTTCCACGTGTCTATCGCTGACACTGCCTTACTGCGAGTAGTCATACTTTTAGCGTTTGCTTGAGCATCTTTTAGCTGGTTTTTAGGCTGCTAGTAACCAGATTCACATAGAATTAGCAGCAAACAAGATTTTCGTGCATTCACTTAAAAAATTGCGCCATTTTCATGGGGTAATGATTTGTTTGGTTTACAGGGTATGGAAGCAAATGACTCGAAATTTTACATTTTTAAACAGTATTCAATATCATTTTTTGTGTCAGATGGACTTTAACTACGTGTGTTGATGGTAATTCAGATGCTTTACCAGAGGCTCTCGAATTTAGTTCCACGGGATCTGGTGAGGCTATGCACATGAAAAACTAGCTTACCCTGCATATAATTTTATATATCAACAACTGGTCAAAAGTTTTGTTCCCTCTACTCAGCTTACTCTACACTTACTCCAAATGGTATAACATCAGATCCAAATAGCAGAAGTCATACACAATGCTTTATTTCTCAGATAGCCGCCTAAATTTGGGTGTTGTACTTGGTAAAACTAGTTACCTTTCTCCAGCAAGGAAAGCAAAGTTAACCTGGGACTGAATGATTGAGCATATACAATTTGGGAAGGAAGTGCAACACATCTGTGTGAACGTCCACCCAGGTGTGAACTCACAAAATCACCTGACTGTCCTTTCTATTTAAAACATGTCTATAGTTCTACTTCCATTTACGTTGTATTACTACTTGAAAATTGTGGTCCTACTGAGCCTTTAGACTGGCAATGTAGTTGTATGAACAGAATGGATAATGGGAAAATGAGTAAAACATTATAAGCTGCTGAAGTTGCCCTAAATAAAGGTTCCCTGCCAAGCATGTAAAGTCATGGTGAAACTGTTAATACCTTTTATTGATTTTTACATTTCATTCACTATAACGCATGCTCCTTGAACCAAGTGCTTGTTTTCTTGATAGTAGTGAGATTCAAGTTGTCAGTCATTGCCTGAGGAAACACATGACAAAATTCAGATATCATATTTATTTTAAATGGTGGCACCACACGCCATATGCAGTCTGCAGTCTTTTCAGGGGGAACTGCAGGAACACACATTTAAGCTCCTGGATCTGTGTGGCTGTTTTCTGTCAGCCTACAAGCTTCCTCACTGTCAGTAGTGAAGCGTGACCCCTTTATTATCTGCTACTGGCGTACAGCCGAGCAGCAACAAGCCTCTCTAGAACGAGTCAGCACGGTAGCAGCAGAGTCACGGCCACACCGAGAGCCGTGTATCGAATGGCTGGCAGGAAGGCCCCTTTGAGACGGTTATCTCACGCTGGCCTTTTCCCACATGGACAGCAGCAAGCAGTTTTTTTTATTCGTTTTCTTTTTCCCTCCATCGTGCTAAGCAATGTAAATACTGGTGAGGGTGAACCTGGGAACCAAAGCCACATGTGATGGCTAATAAAACAAGTGAGGCATGATTTCAGAACAAACGCTACCATCTGTTGTTTATCTTGGTGAGGGAACGGTCTGTAAGGAAGCACCAGTTACAATGTTGAATGCCTTCTTTTGAGGCTGCATGTTTGTGGGTGCAAAAAAAAAGAGAAATAAATCCCTTGTATCCCTTAAAATCCCTTAACATGGTATTTATCAGTTCTAGTACCAATGGGTGGTCCAGATTTGCAAGCAAAAGTTTTTAAAGACCTTTGGAAACCTACTGACCAAGAGATTATAGCATTCTCAAGTGTGAAAAGCATCAAAAGCCGCATCAGACACTACTCTAAATTCACACTGGTATTTACATTAACTCTCACTTTAATTCAAAGTGACTTAAACTATTCCCAAGCAGTCAACTCAGACATACCTATTTAGAGGGACTTACAAAACCTATATAAAATTCCCTCTGACACAATTATCCTACTATAACATGAGGACAACTCTGTCTGAACATATTTTTCTCCTCAGTCAGTGGGCCAATCAATCTGAAATTGCACATGGGCATTGAGCATTAGCATATGCAGGGACTGACGAAGTTGATTTTTCCATGTTGTCGAATTTAAGCTGTTCACGTCCAAATTTAAGGAGTTGAGCATTTTTGGCAAGTCTGTGGGGAGCTTTTGTGCGCATATCCCTGGAAAGTCTGCACATCCTTGTGGCTTGCGTATCCCTAGGTTTGCACTAGTTAAGTCATTCACACATTTTACATACAATACATTTGAACAGCTCACTATTTGCTGGACTAGGAGACCTTTTTCTGATACCTATTAGTTATTTCACCGAATTTTTGGTCACCTCAAGAACCAATCAACTTAACTTCGCAGTATTGCCTGAAGGGGGCTATGCAACCAAGCCTAAAAATGGTTTCTAAATGCAGTTAAAAGCTTAATTAGCATATAAGTGTATCGAAGTCATGACCATGAGCTGAGAGCTCTCCAAACATTAATGACAATATTGTCAGTTTTCAATGCTTTTTCGCACTGTAGGAACACTGCTTTGCCCAGCGGCAGGCTATATTCATGCGAGGGCAAATGAGAGAGGTGTTGGTTGTTTGCCACAATAAATTTATTAGTGTTTCCCATACTTTCTGATTGGCTTAGGTCTCTCTCAGGAGTCTCAGCACAATGTGCTTTCATAAAAAAAGTCACTTGAGTGCTGAAAATCCAAATGCCATATTATGGACTGATGCTAAATTGCATGAATGACTGCCCACTGGAGGAGGCTTATTTAATGGTTGTCCCCCATGAGGGAGGCCATTTTAAGAGCCTTTCAAGTCTCGTTTGGACTCCATTGTAAAACATAATAGAGTGGTTTCGAGCATGTCCAGGGGACCCCGAAGAAAGGTATCATTATTATGAGCTATCTGCATTGTGTGAATAGCTTTAAAAAAATAGGTCCAATTTAAAAAAAAAAATAAAAAAAAACTGAACGTACTTTGAGCACCGAGCTCAAAGGCACATTTATAATCCCTCCTCTCTTGATTAAACTTGTGATGTCTAAGCTCAAATGTTTCTTTACTAATTATTCTACCATGTCGTCTCCACTTTAGAAGATGATATGAAGTGATATGAAGTTGTTGTATGTGAAACATGATGAATATAATTATAATTGGACAATTGTACTTTGGAATTACATGCCCCAATAAGTTAATATGATGTGTACACTGAAAATGTAGCACGAAAAGGGAAATGTCCCCTTGAGCAATATCTTCTGACAAAAGCCAGTTTATTAGACTATTTGAAGCCTCCCTCCCCTGATGTAAATTTTTATTCAGAGTTACTATAATTTAATATTTCAGTGACCATAAAGTAGAATTTATTGTGATGCACAGAAAAATAAACCAGCAAAGAAAGCCAACAATGATGACCTTACATTTTGTATCACATCCATTTCTACAATAAAGTTTTAAATCCAGAAATTCCTGTCAGATGTCATGATTAAGGATTAACGGCTGTGTTCCGCCAAGGGATTGAATTTGTGACTTTTACATGCTATGCTACTGTCACATCATTCACAGCTGCAAAAATGGGCTAGACCTCCACCACTGGCTGCAGTAATAATCCACCTTCATATTAATACTGATGCTCTTAGATTTCTTACCATAGTCTTGCTTCTCATATCATTATCCACAACTTAGTATGGATGGATATTGTCCTGCTGATGTCGCCTAAAGAACAACAAAAGAACAGTTAATTGAAACATCTTAGCAGTAATGGGGGAATAAAGAATGTGGCCTATGTATCACAGTGAACATTTCAGGATCACAAGATAGTTTTAGGTGGCCAATTGTCCCAGGTTAGTAAAAATGTAAGGAAAGAATGGAGTACCTGACTTAATTTACAGATTATCCAGCCATACAAATGAGATGAATACAAGTGGCGAATCATGCAGTTTCATTCTAATAAGTGTACCATGAAACATTTATGATTACTTCAGTCAATGTACTATTATACGGGTCATTCCATGTCAATTCAACAAATTTCAGAAAATTTCCCCACCTGACCATCTCAGATTTATTTGAAAAAATTCTCACACCAAGGCCATGTACTTCATAGGATATGTGCAACGTTTCAGTTAAATATCTTCTTTAGTTTTGACAAAAAAAATTAATAAAGATGGCAACGTTTTTGCTGATTTTCGCACTCCTTTTTGCAACGTCAAAATAAAAGTGGATTTTTAGGAGGCAATATCTCTAGTTATATCAATGCCATGGGCTCAAAAATTTCCACAGTGTAGCATCTATGCCCAGTACACTTGTGAAACACATTTTCAATGGCAAATATGTTTTTATTAGGGAGCTGTGGCTGTTTGAAATTGCTAATTTATTTGACGAAGTTGTCTGTGACACCAATTTTGAAGGCCAATTATGACCAGTTATATAGGTAGAGAGCTGATTTTTTCTGGGCAAGCTCCCCTCACATAGTGCTATTGGTGCAATAAACAGCAAGCATGTCAATTCTATGGTTGTCCAGAAAATACGCAGCAAAATCCTAAAAAAGCCAAAATTTCCTGAAATTTGACATCAAATTGCCGAGGTGTGACAACCTATAAATTCTTGAAATCTTCACCATCTTAAAGCTTACATTCTTGGGTATCTTTGTTTCAAAGGTGGTTGTGGTGCAACTCTGCATTAAATAGTTATGAGTTTTTTAGTAACGCCTTGTAAACACTCATTTTTCATTGTTTCTATGTGATTCCTTGCATATTGCAGGAGTTTCTGAGGCTGTAATCATAACATCAGATAACAGAAAGTCACTTAAAGATCTGCAATATTTAGATACATTGGTTATAGTACCATATATAGGTCAGGAAATGCCATATCAAACTTGTATATATGAAATTTATTTAGCAAAACTGATGAATGAGGACATAATCTCAACCATTGGATGGCATTGGAGGACTTACAAATTGTTTATTTCCCCAAATTGACATTTATAATTGTGCATACAACAGCAGTTTAATTAAAGTGTTCCTAATTTTGATAAATGACCTGCTATATAATAGAAATAGCCCAGGATGTAAAAAGGTTGATACTTGTAAGTACCCATTTCTCTGCCAGATTCATATAGTTATTATATAGGAAAATTCATGTTTGTGCTCAATATATCTTTTGACAGAGAAATACATATGCAGGTTTGAACCCCCTCTGTGGTTTTTGTTATCCCATGGGACATGAAATTGAGGCACATTGTATCCAGTGTTCTACACTGATAAAAGACAGAGAAACCCCAAAGGAACAGGGAACACCTTGGTGTGGACTTTCAGACACCAATGGTTGTTAGGATCAGATCTCAAATTGTATTAACATTAAAAAAAGTTGAAAAACAAGCGTTTATAAGGTGTTACTGAAAAATTCATAACTATTTAATGAAGAGTTGCACCACAACCACCTTTAACCCAAAGATAGCCAAGAATGTAAGCTTTAAGATGATGAAGATTTCAAGAATTTACAGGTTGTCACACCTCGGCAATTTGATGTCAAATTTCATGAAATTTTGGCTTTTTTAGGATTTTGCTGTGTATTTTCTGGACAACCATGAAATTGACATGCTTGCTGTTTATTGTACCAATAGCACTATGTGAGGAGAGCTTGCCCAGAAAAAATCAGCTCTCTACCTGCATAACTTTGGTCATAAATGGCCTTCAAAATTAGTGTCACAGACAGATTCGTCAAATAAATTAGCATTTTCAAACTGCCATAGCTCCCTAAGAGAGAAAAAGAGAAAAATGTGCTTGACTAGTTTACTGGGCCTAGGTGCTACACTGTGGACGATTTTGAGGCAATGGCATAAGTATAACAGGAGATATTGCCTCCTAAAAACTCCCTTTTATTTGACGTTGCAAAAACGAGTGTGAAAATTCGCACTACACTACCATCTTTATTATTTTTTTCTGCCAAAACTAATCGACATATTTAACTGAAATTTGGCACACATCCTATAAAGAATATTACCTTTCTGTCATATTTTTTTTAGACAAATCTGACATGGTCAGGTGGGAGGCATTTGTTGAATTGACATGGAATGACCCATGCAATACATTGCCGTTTCGTAATCTTGAACTATCGATTATTGAAGGCATCCAAATGCATTGCATTTATTACAAATTAAAATATACTATTCAAAACCACTATTCCAATAAATTATTTGTTTAAATCAATTATTTTCCTCGCAATCTGTCGCAAAAATCAGTTTAGCTCCTCTATGAAGGTTGAAAGGGGAGGCAGAGATGTGTATTAATGATGGGAATTTTGAATAGGAGGGTTTGATGGATTCTGCACTTCTGTTGTTAAATTCGCCAAGCACTTGATTAAGGTAACACATTAGGTTTAACTTGCGGTGATGCACCGAGATAGTGTGACAAGCGCCAGTTGAAGCTCGTCAGTCTCCCGGCCAGCATTGCTTCCCGCCCCTCGCGCTCATTATTCAATTATTAGTTCTGTTTTCTCATTTGTTAGTTTGCATTTTTTTTTAAAGATTATTTTTTTGGGAATTTTCCTTTTATTCGATAGTTATACACTGTAGAGAGACAGGAAAGTTGGGGAGAAGAATAGGGGAAGCCATGCAGCAAATGACCCAAGCCGGATTCAAACCCAGGTCGCTGCGGGAAGGACACAGCCTTTATGGTACGCGCACTTAGACCGATGAGCCACCGGGGCGCCCTAGTTTGCATTTTTGTTCACTATTTAGTTCCTGGGTTTTGTCAGTCTCTTTTGTCAGTCAGACCACTCACTTCACTTTTTGTATCTCGCATTTGGCTTTCTTTCCCCTTTCGGTAAGCAACATTGTCCCTTTTGGGAGCTGGTGTGTTTTTGCGCTTCTAAAATTGTACCCTTTATCGTTTTCTCCTTGGGGAGTTCGCATATTGGCATAATTAAACCCTTTATGATTATTGTATTTCAATCAGGAGAGACTTGAGTGAAATCAGAAAAATATTTATTATGCTTTGAGCATAAAGGAGTAACATGCTTAGAATCAAACAAGTCTTTAGCGCTTGGACTCTTCAGGAAGACTCGTAGAGCAGGAGCACTGCTCAGAGCAGCAGCAGGAAATCCCCCGAAGAGTCCAGACTCTGGTGGCGGTGGTGGCTGAAGGCTGTTGGAGCTGGAGCGGCAGTACGGGAGGTCTGATGAGTAGGGTGGCGTTAGGGAGGAGGAGGGTCAGCGAACGGCAGCATGGGTAAACTAGGGTAGAGACAATGACATTTTTTAAAAAGACAGCAGCAGAACGATTGGCTAGCGACGCGACTGAGGTGTGCCTCGGTCGGATAGAAGAGATCAGCTGCTACACCAGCTGACAGCTCAATTGACAGCCCCGGACATTGACCGCGGAGATTTACGAGTGAACGTGCGTGAATAAAATAAATGGAGTTGACATGCGTGAGAGAGAGAGAGTCTTCCTGACTGGACTTTCACTAAGCTTCATTTGATTTTGCTGGTATTCCCCCAAAATAGCTTGTATTCTTTTGTGTATTTTGTAGATTTGTTTGTCTTTAATTTTGCACTTGTGAATTTGTATGATCATGAGTGTGTCAAATAAACCAGTTGTTCTGCCTGCTATTCTGCGCTTGGGATCTAATCTTGTTCCAACATGTAACAGTACAGACCGACCAACCTTGATCCCAGCAGAGAATCCTGTGGGACCTGCTCCCATGGTGCTGGAGGAGATGCGGGCCGTGGTGCAGCAGCTCAGAGTTGGCTTTCCCGAGCTATCCAAGTCTGTTCGCCGCCTCGGCCAAGCATCTTCCTCCCAGAGTGCTGCATCTGTACGATCTGCAGTTGTTTCCTGTCGAGAACCTCACTTCCATCCCCTGGTGCCCTACGACCGATAGCAATCTTCATGTTGGGTGTTTCTGGTGCAATACTCATCATTTTTTCAGTAGCAGCCCTGTGCGTTCACCGATGACCACTCCAGAGTGGCGTTCATCTTGACACTGCTCACAGGGTGGGCCCAGGCCTAGGGAACGGCGGTCTGGCTTGGGAATCATTCCTGTCTCCAGACCATGGATGGGTTTGCGGCTGAAATGCTGCGAGTAATCCACAGGACCTTGCGGGGCAGAGAAGCAGCCAGTCGGCTGCTCTCTCTGAGGCAAGGTCGACGGTCGGTAGCGGAATATGCTATCGCGTTTTGTACCCTTGCATTGGAAACCGGCTGGAATGACCAGGTCTGGAGTGGTTTTTTTTTTTGATCACAGCCTCAATGACTCCATTAAGGATAAGTTAGTGGCTCGTGAGCTTCCTGACTCTTTCCAAGAGCTAACTGACCAGACCATTCGCATAGACAATCAGGTTGTTCAGCACATGAGGGAGAGAGGAGTTTTTTCAGAGTTTGTCCTGGGCCTCTGAATGGATAAACGCCGCTTCTTCACTGGGACTGGTTGGCCTGCCAAAGGTGCCAATGGAGTTGGACCGTTCGCGGTTCACCTCATCAGCATGTCGGCAGCGGTCGCCCAGTTGCAGTGCCAGTTGTGGCCAAGCTGGGCATTACCCTCGGGAGTGCCTATTAAAAGTCAACGCCAAGTCGTCTCCTCTCACCCTCCACAGTCGCGCTGCCAGCTTCCAGTCATTTTCTGTTTCGGCCCCACTCGCCTCGAGGTTACGACCCTGGTTGATTCAGGGTCAGACGCGAACTTTGTTGACCGGGAGCTGGTTAGCAGGCTAAGAGTTCCCCTGCCCAACCTCTCGGTCCTCCTCAATGTCCACACGCTAGCCTTCGGGGGGGGGGGGGTGACTCAGAACACTGCCCCCATTGCCCTTTGTGTGTCTGGCAACCACCTTGAATTTGTTAATTTTTATGTTCTCTCTTCCCCTCACACACCAGTTCTGGGTCTTCCCTGGCTGGCACTACACAACCCCGAACTGGAGTGGTCTACATGGCAATTGCCTGCGGAGGGTGCCTGAGACAGCTGCGGCGCTTAGTGGAAGATCAGCTTGTGAACCTAACCGGCGTTCCCAAGGAGTACCATGACTTAGGACAAATCTTCTCCAAGTCCAGAGCTCTCACATTACCCCCGCACAGGCCATACGACTGCCCCATCAACCTTCTCCCAGGCGCTTCACCACCCAAGGGCCGCCTCTACTCCCTGTCCTGACCGGAGCAGGAGGCCATAGAGGTAAGGTGACCAGACGTCCCGGTTTTACCGGGACAGTCCCAGTTTTGAGTTGCGAGTCCCGAGTCCCGACAAAAGCCTGTTGGGACGCTAAAATTTCCACCAACCACGATGAAATGTCCCCTGTTGCCAGCGATTATATGGCCAACGTGGTCTTATAGCGCGCTCATTAACTGAAAAACACATAGAAAGAATAAAGCATCCAGAATATGATTTCAACAATGTGTGTGTGTGTGTGTGTGTAGCGTTGGCTGGGCTAGAAACGTAGGCTATGCCAGCAACGTTATATTGTACAAATAACGCAAAGTAATAATACTTAACCAGTGACGTGCCGTCGGAGGTCCGTTAGGGAAGGCGGAATCCTCACCGTTAAACAAACGATAACTCTATTACTTTGCTTGATTAGCAATCTGTGGATTGATTAACTAATTTACAAGACTAAACCGCAGAATGATGTAGTGTTATGCAATATCTTCTCTACCTTAGTGTGTTTTGTTATAAAATGTTTATGTGGTAATGTTGTTATGTTTCCTTGAATTATGTGTCTCGATATGTTTTAATCTTGTTTTGTTGTAATGGTTTAATGTTGTTGGACCCCAGGAAGACTAGCTGACGTCTTGCGTCAGCTACCTTGCCAATAAACAAATAAACAAACAAATGACGTGCCAGTTCCATCCACGACATTATTGCTCAGTGCGTCGAACTTAAAATGCTCACGAGACAGCAAGTTTGTTCACATTTGCTTAAAGGAAGCTAACGCAATGCCATTAACAAATATTAAAACCCTTCTTATGCAGCGTTCAATGAGTGGTCAATATGTTTACGATAATATTTCCCCCCTTAAACACGTACTTTTTAATGCCATTTTTAAAAAAATAGGTAGTTTATTTTCAGTCTTCTTTCATAATCCGATAAACAAAAGATCAAAACAATATACGGAATTACCAAGAGAGTTGAGATTTTTTCCTAATTAATTATTAAGATTTACTTCCTTGCAGTCTCGAATCAAAGCATAAAGGTAAATTAATCTGTTTGTCACTATCACCTCTTAATCATTACAGGCTTAATTGACCAGAAAAAAAGGTCAAATTGATTGTCAGTCAATCAGGCATAAAACTCGGAAATAGGTTGACAAAATCTCGCGATAAAAATAAGTCACTGCCTACCCTGACCGCACGACCGCACTGCCTACCGTGACCCTGTAACATAAGGCCTTTAAATCAACAGTGGTGTAGTACACCATCTAACCTTTAGAGTGGCATTCATGCCTCATTAAGCCTCATGCGTTTGAAGTTTTAAACAAAGATTTTATAGCATCACCCTATTAAATTAAAGGCCTTAGTCATTTTTTCTAGTTTTTGGGAAAACACAAAAAACTTTACCAAATGCAGAGCAAGAGATGATTTAGGCCAAAAACTCATTTTCGTCAAAAAATGACTTAGGCCATTATTTTAATAGGGTGATGATAGGCAAGTCACACTCATTGGGCATCGAACAGGAAAAAAAAAATCTTTAATTGGCACAGTACGCAGTCTTTCTTTGGCTCGCCATCCAGTTAAATTTTCCAGCTTAAACAGCCTAGTCTGTTTAGGCAAACAGGCACACGTATATTATTAACGACAAACCAAACATTTTTATCATACATCATACGATCATGTCTCCGGTAATTTGCAATCATTTTGCTCACCGTCCATCAGCAGCAAATCAGTCTCATTTCAGCCAAACCAGAAATCTTCACTTGGGCCAGCATGGACTGTCGAGTAGCGAGACGTACTGTTACACACTGCATTTTACTGAGCATCGTTGCTTGTTCACATGAACTAAATGTGAGTTTCGCTCACTATTTTCTTGGATGGTTGAAATTAAAACCAACTTCCAGGTTTCGTGTTTCCGATTGAAATGACTTGAACAGAGTCCGCTGTTGGCGTCTGCTTCCACAGGTGGCTTGGCGTGGTGTCTTTAGTTTATGACAACAATTAGTCCGGGCTAATTCTGAATAATTTTCCTTTATTGACGGGTTTTCCAATTATCATAATAATCCAATAGCAGTTGAAGACACGGCTTCTCTCCATATGCGATCTAACAGCGATGAAATGGGCTAAATTCAGCACAGAAAAATAATTTGCTTATTAAAGGTATAGTTAGCGATCATAATCCATGCACTTTTTGTCAAAATCACTGTATTTCTCCTCACTATCTGCAAGCTGTCACTTCTGAGAGCATGCTGGAAAAAAATCCGGTTTCAATGCATAGCCTGGGCTCTGAATTTAAGCAGGTAAATCTGTGGCTCAGACTGAGCCACCAGAACATGGGTCCACCCCTCCACGCCCAGGGGCGGGTTCATACTCGTGCACAGGTCAGACACGGGGGGGAGTAGCAGGTCGCGTAGCGTGCGCAGTTAGAGTAGAGAGAGAGACACGGCATTGCAGCATTTGCGATGGCTGAAAAACAGCCCAAGAGAAAACGGTCGGAGGAACATAAATTAAAAAAGAAGGGCTACGACCATGAAAGGGTGAAGACCCAGGTCAACATTGGTGTGGCTTTCCGACGGTGGAGGGAACTCCGCAAATTGAAGGGTCTGAAAACGGACGCGGAGGTTGCCGTCTTTCTGCTGGACAGGTGAGCAACATTAGCTTTGCGGTGCTTCAAACAACAGTAACAGCCGTCAGGCATTCATCATATTGTCTAATCTGCCAAAATGTAACGTTGTTGTGATGTTATCTATTTATAATAGCAGTCGAGTTGTTGGTACAGTTGTCTGACGGATCAGCTAACCTTAGCTTCGCAGATTGAACTTGTGGCTACGAGTTCTTGTGAATGTCTGACATCTTATGTAAGGAATCGATGGGGAATTGCGCAATCAAATGCTGTACATATGTGCGACTAGATAGAATGAAATGAACCGCCTTCGTCTCAGCTTATTGTTTTGCTTGTACTGTCTCGCTTTGCATGCATGCGGTTGTAGCTGTGCTGTTATATACCCACTGTTCAGGAAGAAATTTTGCTATAAGCTCCTGATAACCATTTCTTCCAAAACGAAACAATTCTGACAGCAAGCTACTAAATGAGCTCATAGCAGAAACACGCAAACGGTCAAAGTGTTGCTTGTGTGGAACTCGCGAATCGATAACTTGTACCGGGAAAAATTCTGAATCCATTTTCCACTTTTTCAGTTTGTAATTAGCCAGAACGATTTTTAAATGCATTCCTGACCGTAGTCTGTTCGTGGACACAGACTCCTATTTGAGGCATTGCGCTGGCAAGCATGCTTTAGCAGTTCTTTATATGACAGGCTTATTATCACCTTTGCTACATACTACTAAAACTCGTCACATATACTTTCAAAGCAATAAATATGGCTTCACCTCGCCAACTTAGGGTCCGGCCTCCGCCATATTGGTCAGCTACGCAGTTTCTACTGCCGTTTACATGACAGTGCGCGTCCAAGAACTTCGGGGGTAGACCCCAGGGCAGAGTATGAAGGGAGGGGTGGGTCTGTATTCGTTTACACTTCAAATATCAACAACCACTCTACTCGTTTTCTCCCACATCGCTGACTACACCTTTAATAGGCCAATGCTTTACGAAAGACAAACTGCTCTGAAATTTCCGTGCTACCTATTCCGCACATCAGGCGATTTAACTTGCGCTTCATGATCATTTAAATTCATCGTTTTAAAAACTGAAAAACTTGTTACACGGGCTAATTTTGATGACACCTGTCCGCAATTCCACAGCAGGCTGTCAGCCAACAAATCGATTTTGGAGCAAATTCACTCCTGAAACAAATATATGTAGGCTAATTTGAAGAGCGTTTGTCTCTGTGTTGACATCATGTTTTCGGAGGTTGACATCTCACACACACACACACACACACACACACAGACATAGCCTACTAGAGATCTAAGAGATCAAAGTGATATAATGTGTTACAATGCTTTGTTTAAAAAAAACAAAAAAAAAAACAGTTCAGTTAGTGTATTTTCCAAAACTTTCTTCAGCTTCAGGCTAATTCATAAAAATATAGTCCCACACGAAACTCATTCAGTGTCTTTTCATATTTTATCTTAAATGTGTAAATAGGCCCACCAAAAACATGCATAATTTTTCCCCATTAGGCTATGTTGTGAGCAGTAGTCCTACGTGCTGAAATTGAGCCTAATATCTGCGTCTATGACCTCACGTGCACGCGCACTACGGACATGCGCAAAGTGTCCCGGTTTTAGTTTCAGGAAATCTGATCACCCTACATAGAGGCCTACATCGAGGATTTCCCGGCGACTGGCATAATCCGCCCGCCCTCCTCTCCAGTGGGTGCGGGATGGTTCTTTGTCAAGAAGGATGGCGGCCTACGCCCATGCATTTATTACCGGGGTCTGAGCGCCATCACAGTGAATGAATCCCCAATGGTTGGGGGAATAAGAGAAGCCTTCCCCTCTGTTCCCCCAATGGTTGGAAGAATAAGAGCTACTTTCCTTTCCCGTACTACCAACAGTTAGGGGAATAGCCACTTTGAAAATGTTTTTGATTGCTGAAGATGGTGAATATTGAAAGATCTACACCACTCAATCTAGTATTGTGAGCAATTGTAAAATGTGCATGTACCTCTCTAGGAAGACTTCACCCCCACCCCCTGAGAGAGATCCACACACCAGAATGCCCAGCATGCCCTATGTAAAACAACAGAGCATTCAATATTTCCTGTCTGTAGCAAATATTGATTGGCAAATACCTCGATTTTTTTACATATCAAATAAAGGCAAATTGTTGAAGTAAATGTACTTGCTTCCTTAACACAACCAGTACATCGGTGGCAAAATATTCTAGTTGTCATAACAAAAGGAAGCAAGTGACCTGAGTCACACCTAGGATTACATAATTGAACTCCTGTCATTATGAGATAGGGGCAAACATGAAGTATTTGATGGCCCCAGTGCAAAACTTTTACTTCTAACTATATTGCAGGGCTATAATGAAAAATGTCCTCGTCCGTTTCACAAAACTATGAATTTTGGACTTGCTTCATTTCGTCATTTCACGGAAGAAATGCTTTACCCCGGAATTTGGTGCTATTTATGGATGAGGAGAGTACATCCACCACGGGGTAAATCATTCCCCTTGGGAACTTTTATCCACCCTCCCCTAAATGTATGACCATAATTTTTTTACTGAGCAACCATTATGTAATATGCACATCTCACGTTGTTATTTTAACTGAAATAGCACTCTACAATAAATGTGTAAAACTAGTTCAGGCGGGAGACTCAAGTGAAAGTCAACATCAGATGATGCAGCTGAGTCTGCATCAGCGAGAACGCACCAATCGGAGCACAGCAACAACACGCAACGTAATATGGCGGTCTGTGTGAGGATGGTCAATCTTACTCACCTCTTCCATTTAATTTTCTGTCTGTAAGCTTGGTGAGAAATGTTTCGCTTGCCGCCTCCACCCCAGTCTCCACCTGCTCGGTTCTGTCCGACATTGGAGAGGCTCAGAAGTTCTGCTCCAAGCCTAATTTTGTGGTGGTTTAGTATGCTATTGCTATGCCACGATAGGGAGCACCTCCAGAGCAGAGCCTTTTTGCCTAAGCTGATGTTATCACAGTTTACCTGACTGAAAAGAGACTAATGTGAGGCAAACATATAAAATAAACATTTTAAGAATGGTAGCCAAAATTAATAACTTAGATCATACAATATCTGAGCATGTGCAGATACTTGCATACTGTGGCTAGAAGTGAAACAGTGAAGTTAAGCAGCTGGCAAAAAATTATTTGTGCGATTTCTAGGTGGGGAGCTGATATTTTACCCTAAAGCCAAGTATTTAACCTGAACGGCTTCAGAAAATATCCAGCCGTAGAGGGGATAATGCATTAAAAAGGTTAGAGGTGCTAGTAACCCCCACAAGATCTTCTTCACCGGTAATGCAAAGTGAGCCAAATGTGATTATGAAAATCTACGCTTGGAGAAAGCACGCATTTTGAATTGAGATGCTGAGCTTAAGCCGTGGACTGGATTGGACTGGATCTCAAGACAGTCTCTTCAGGATACCATTCAATTTAATCCTTGGAACCCTGTGGGAGTATTGAAAAAGGGTAAAAGCTGGGAATTAAAAACTGACATATCAGGAGAGGAAGAGAGCTCTACTACCTGGGGTTATAGTGCAAATTGGTTAAGCTTTGAGGAATGTGGACAGATATCCCTGTTGAAATGCGAAGGTTTAATGGATTTGAAATATTTCCTATGCCTCTCAGTATATTGGACTCTAACAATCCCGGGGCCTTTAATACATAAGAACCTACAATTTAACCCCACAGCATTTGCACCCTCCTTCTCTCTCTCCCACTCTCTCTCTCGCTTACACACTCGTGCAGACAGACACACACACACACACAAACGCATACACACACACACACACACACACACGCATAGACAGACTGTTCCCCCTCAGGCGCTTGCTTTCATAAACGTAATTCATTTCTCTACTTTTGTATGAACAGCAACCGTAGCCGCTTTTACATGTAGTCAGTGGACATAAGTCTTTGAGTGAAGAGTCTTGCAAGGCCATGACAGCATGCAGCGTAAGCGCAAATAGCAGTGATGATACAAGCAACAAAATAGAACATAAAGCAGCAGCACTATAGGCATTCAGTGTAACTACTAATTGAAAAATTTTCTGTGATGAAAATGTACTGTGATGGAAAATTGATTCCTGAATGGGATCACGCGACAAGAAGGCAGAAGTGCTCCGATATGGGACTCAATCCAGGCTCGGGGTTGGCAGGCCCAAACGGGCTGGGGGAGGGGGGAACCAGGACCAAAATGTAAGGCAATGCATCTCACCTCCCCATGATCAAAAATTATCCATGATGGCTATTAATGAATTATCTGGAAACCTTATTCCTGATCAGGGTCACAGGCGGACTGGAGCCTATCCCAGCATAAAATGGCGAGAGACAATCCTTCCCAGCAATCCCATTACATTCATCCACACGTGTACTGTACCTATGGGCAATTTATTCTCCAATTAACCTGGCATACATGTCTTTGGACCATGGGAAGAAACTGGAGTACTTGGAGGACACCCACATAAGAACATTTTAACTCCATGGAAAAACCCTGTGCATTGTCAGTGTTAACGACGACATTGCCGAGCAGCCCTGTTAATGAAAGTTTTGGGCAACAAGTCAGCTGCACATTCATGGTAGTCCAGTGCTTAACCCTTTCAGTACTAATGGGACACATACATCTCCTAATATTTCCAAATATCCTATTGGGACTTCTGAGCCCCAGAAACCCTTGTAGTTGGGCCAATTCCATATTATAGTCACAAAAGTGACATATACAGAGGGTAACGCTGATTCGTATCACTGTATTCAGTATTGGAAGGGTTAAGGTAGGACTGTGGGTTCTTTTGCTGAAATGCAAATCAGCACAGAAATCATGTGAGGAAAGCTGATCACGGAGAAGGAAAAAATTACACGATAACCGTGGGGGATGGAGTTGATGACTTGGAATGAAATTATACTATTTTAATTTTTTTAATAATCTGATGGAAATGTCTCTTGGTGTAGAAAGCATACATCTGTGGCCCTGAGGATATGAGAAATAATGGATATCAAGCTGTGCGTGTGTGTTTATTGGAGTATGTAGACTGGTATGTTGATGTGTATGTTTTTGTATGTAAGAGAGTGTAAATTTTGTTGAAATTCAGCTAAACTGTCACTCATTTTATGTTTTCAGTGGTGTGATAAGTCTTTAAATAAATCTTCCAGAGTCGCCTTCGGATCAGGGAAGGCAGGAGGACAATGAGGGTTGACAGAAGTAAGTTGGAAAAGGCCAAGAGCTGCTAGCCTTGTTCTGCTAAAGCAGCAACGTAATACATTGCATGGTCTGTAAATTAAAGCTGATGATGCCAGGTATCATCATCCCCTAGTAGTTCCATGGATTGATACCTAATTTGCAATGATGCCAGAAAGTCCAGGAGAGTTTCTCTCTGATATTGTATTCACTGCACAGCTTAAGGAGGCCTCTTGATTAATCAGTTGCCCAAATTCTTTGTGAGCGAGGTGTGCAGTCTACGGGAAACAAAATGGTTGTGTAGCTGAGCTGGGGAAGTGTTTAGAAGATGTGATTGCTGACTACGGATACTTCTGGCAGGGCTCAGCTCTCCAAATTTCTCACAGGATGTTTTAGTGATGAAGTAAAGTTTGCACACCTAATTGGAAGAAAAGGAAAAAAAAAAAAAAAAAAAAAAATGCTCAGAAATAACATCTGGAGACCAAAAACACTTTGTCAAGGACAAAATATAGATGTTATTTATCCCTGTTTTTATAGAAAAACTTTTTAGTGCTGGAGCCTCATAGTCACTTTTGAAAGAGAGGGAGAGAGAGCAGCATTTGCAAAACAAAAACACTATAGCTGGAAGCAACAAACTGGAAGGGAAGGCAGAAATAATACATTTTGAGTATCTGCAAAATGGACTTAATGGAGTGTGGGCCTTTTATCACAATGGCTTCCAATGCACAATTTTCGTAATATCTCCCAGAGATACAGGGCCATTGTTGAAGACGACCACGCCATCAACTAAAAATATTAAATAAAACAAAGAAAAAAAAAAAAAAACTTTTGTGTTGTTTTAAAATAAAGAAGCTTTTTAAAGTTACCTTCATATTGACAGTGACCAGCTTTGAATGTAAAGCAAAATAAAACTTATCATGGGTGCACATACATGGGAAAAAAAATTCTGGACTATCAGGCCAGAAGGTCATGCTGAATTTTTTTTTGGTGGGCAATGTGGAATATAAAGCAACAAAAATCAAATTCTTTAAAGAATGAGCCAGGCACTGGATTTGTCCCATTAAACACCAGTATCTTCAGTTCCTCCACCCATACTTTTTGATAGTTGAGGTAGTAATGGAAGAAAGCACAATACATTTGTGTTGGAGGTGATAGATGTGTATTCTGTAGGCGTGAGAGTGTTTTTTTTTTAAAAAAAAGGGAAATCACAGCAAAGAGGCCAGGGTAGAAAATTCTGGGCATCAGATGCTCAGCAATGCCAAACACAGGTCTCAATTCCTCTGCCATGTACTCCCCACAGCATTAGTAAATGCTGCTCTTGAAACACAGCCGAAAAAGACCTCGTTTGTGTTTTCCACTTGGTTTGAATACCCGATGTCCACTATGCCAGCTGGAAGTCAGCAGAACTGGAGATTATTGGCAGTGTGTCAGTCCCTGGAAAGTGAGGGTCGCTGTGGTCAATGAGGCATAGCCCCAAACGTGACTGATGTGAAATATTGGATTCTCAGGGTCAGGGTGTGTCTCCCTCCAAAGCGCTACACTACCAGAAGGATTATTGATTCACGCACTGCGGTGTAAAATCCACTGATGGTCTGGCTCTCACACGACAAGGACACCCAGAGACCAGGAATCAACCAGGCCCTCATCACTGATGGCAGTAGTTAAACTGGGAAGAGAAAAAAAAAGGGCGCACAAATACTTCCAGAGAAGTGAAGATTAAGAGATTCACCATCAAGATTTCACTGAGCTGGCAGCCTTAGGTCAAAGGCTAACTACAAAGACTTTAATCCCTCACACCTGACCAGATCAGACTTGGGAGAGAAGGCAGTAGACTTGTCTCAAATTCAGGGCTGGGATAAGCAGCACATTGTTCATATCAGGCAGTGCTACTGCAATCTTAATATAACAAAGCAGGGGCGCCTTGCTGGCACATCGGTCTAAGCACACGCACCATAAAGGCTGTGTCCTTCCTGCAGTGACCTGGGTTTAATTCATTTGCCACATGTCTTCCCTCATTCCTCTCCACTGTCTAACAGAAAATCCCCCCCACAACCTGAAAAATACCACTCAGTACATCCTAGCTACAAGGAAGTATTGTGGATATGTTTCTGTGAGGTAACAGTGCAACTGAAGTAAGTTTACCTCTGAGTAATGGTTGACCATAGATGGATTTGCAAGTCAAATGGTCAATATTTGTACATTTTAAAATTTAATTGCCAGCCATCCACTGCACCTCAGATAAACCTTTAATTGCATTTATGTCTTACTGCCCCAGTTGTAATGAGAACATTTATAAAGTGAACCAATATTTGAAAACTTTCAGCTAATTATGCAAGGCTAGTTTAGATTAACCTTTCAAAAGGTTTAACTTTTGAAGGAATGATATTACTCCCATTAGTCAGTACCCAGTGGATAGTTCTTGGCATCCTGCCTACAGAATGATGTCCTTAGGACCTTGATGAGGACTGATGCTTAAACGCTAGCACAACATGTAAGTGTGTGAGTAATAGATTGTAGGCACCATTTCTCATGGTCTACTGTACAGCAGGTAGAGTCTTTGAAAACCCCCCCCCCGTCTTAAATATTGCTTAAGCAAGTTATAGTACTGCTGCCTCACAAGGCTATGGGTTTGGGCTTTGGCAAGTGTTTGCATGTATTAAGTGTTAGATGGAAACTAGCATGTTAGTTTCCCCCAGTCCTTATGGTTTTTTTTTTTTTTTTTTTTTTTTTAAGCCTCAGGGCAGTTCAACCAGGGGGTTTCCCCAAAATTCAATGACAAGTTAACCATTAACATAAGCAAAATATTTTACCAAAGGCCTTTTATTTTGCAAATCACACCTGCACAATTGGGGATCGTTTACTACATGCAACACCCAGTGCCAGGGTGGAGACCAGCAATACACATGCAGCTGCCGCCACCAGGAGACCATATCCAAGAGACTGGGGCACTGCAAAGAGACAGAAGGGTTACACCACAATATACTGCTGCCACAAAGCCTGAAGCAAGATGGAACCTCCCTCACCTTCACTGTGAAGCATCTGCTCAGAGCCAGTGTCCTCTGTACTGGTCAGGATCATTACTGGCTTACTGGAAACCACAACCCTTTCAGTTGACCGCTTCTCTACATCAAGTGACCTTTCTGGAGGAGCACAATTAGGAAATTGAAAATGACTTCAGCATAGAAGTTGCCAGAAGCAAAAATTCCCCAGAAACTACTCACTTTGAATTCCACCTCTGCATTGCTGTGCGCAGCGGTCAGTAGCAGTGGGGTAGCACACTTGTGTACTACAGTGGATGAACACCTGGGAACAGACACAGGGGACTCAAGGCTGCTCAGTTAAGCAGGCAGTAGTTAAGCATCCTCATTAGGGTACTACCATTTCCTTCAGTGGAGCAAAGGATGCAGGATCCACAAAGGTGAACATCTGCACAATGAACCGCTTGTAGTGGGTGGGGAAGGGAAGACCAGAAGAGCCATCTACAGGAACCAAGGTTGTCTGGTAACGGTCATCTTGGTAGGGACACCTGGGGAAGGACTGCAGTTTAGCATGTGGAGGAACAAGGGAGGCAGGACAGCATTGGCAGGAAATATTGCCGTTACCCATCAACCAAAAGGCTCCACTGGGGCAGGCTGAGGGGGCTAGGGGTGGATGTAGCCCAGCAGTGCTCCAGAAGCAGGGCAAGGTTTGGGTCAGTCCTCTCCAAGATCCGCACTTCCACATACACAGGCTCCCGTAGCACCTTGGTCACAGGATAGTCCTCATCTCTGTAGTAGTCACTGTACGCATCAGCTGCATTGGAGGAAAAGGTTACAACCACACATGGTCGAGAGTACAGTTACAGCACTGCAACATCTAGCTTTACCAGCAGCACATCCTTTCCCGCCTTTCCCTTTGGCGCACTGCCCACTAGCCAGCCTGAGCTCAACACGAAGAGGCCCTGGAGCAGCTACTGGGAGGGGAGGTGGTACAGTGTTCACCTCAGCCACCAGAGAAAGCACCTCACTGCCAATATACCTGCACTGGAACAGCAGCCTGGGGGGGAGGAGGAGGAGGGGAGAGATGAAACTACAATAAAAATAATCCAGTAGCCCCAGACAAATGCTTTTCCAGACAGACACCACAAGCAGCAACTACTCACTCAAAGACACTGTCCCTTGTGATGGACCCCAGAGGGCCAACCCCCACTTCATATGTGGACGACAACCTGTTCTCATAAACCACATATTCCCCTTCCACCTGGAGAGCAGAAACTATTAGTGCCATTAAAAAGCACAACCTCTCCCAACAAAAACAAAAGTTGAACCTACCCTCATTGTGGTTCCACAGGAACTGACTGGGAATTGGAAGACAGCAAAAGCAGGCGAAGCACTAACAGGACCACAGTTACCATTATCAGGACCCTCCAGCAAGTTGACAGAATTGAGGTCAAGTACAGGCAAGGTGGCAGCTCTGGACACCACAACCATGAACTGACCATCCCGGAGACAGTGGACAGTTACTGGAACAGGCGTAGAGACAGGAAATTGTTAAAAGCAATCATTACTGGATTTGTTAGCAAGACCCATCACAACCAACTCCTTCACCTTCATTTGGATAGTAGCACTGTTGATCAAAGCAACAGTTGAGAGCTTCACACTCAGCACTGCTAATTGCAGAGTCTCCACATGGTACTCTTGCATCAACATGGCATCTATGAAAAGTATCCTCTGGTCCAAAATATTTAGTTTGATCCTGTGCCAGGACTAAGCCCAGCAAGCTAACCCATACTCCAAACTGCACAAAACTAACCATGATGGAAAAGACACACTGCTGTAGAAGATTGCTCCACCTCCACTTTAAATGCTGTCACACTCTAATTGTCACAGCTGGGTAATCAGGCCATGTGACATCCTCTTGATGATGAGATGTCAGCAATAATGTGTGCCTCGTTAAGGTGTTTTTTTTTCACCTCAGTTCAATTAAGTGAAGTTTATTTGATGACTTTGTGGTAGACTATCGTGGTAGCAAAGGCCTCACAGCTCAAGGCAATGTTTTGTTGTCACGGGTAGAATACTTAGTTTCAAGAAAGTCGAAATCCTCCCAATAACTTTGTTGCAATCATATTAGATGGCAAATTATCACAATTAATTTATCCGGTGATAAATAATTTGTGACAACATGATGTAAAGTTGATGGGTCAAAGAAAATGGTATGGTTTTTTATCAGGGTTGCCAAATATCTACGCAATCTCACACATACGGTGTAAGTTTCACGCATTTTGAGGGCGTATTCACTGTAGTCAGCAATTATTCAACCAACGAATATTAACGAGATTCTTATGTGTAATTAAAGTCCTTGTGAGTGGAAGTTTCAGTTTCATTTGCGTTACGGTGGATTTCACCACGAGTAACATGGAAGCGATTGTGACTCCAAACATTGTGTGCTTTTCCTCACTCAGGGGTTGGAAGCAATGTGTGTGTGATCGTTTAACTTGTTTAAACGAAATAAGACCATTTGAAACGTCTTTTTGCAATTCCATTGCTTCCAACCCCTGTGTAAAGACAAACGTGAGAATTCCAGAGTCATAATTGATTTCCACGTCTCTAGTGGTGAAATCCACCGTAATGCACGTGAAACTGGTTAACTTCCGCTCGAGAATCTCTTAAATGCGCCTCAATTGAATAATTGCTGACTGCCGCATGGGAACGTGAATGCCTCTAAGAGGCGTGAAACTCAGGGCGAATGCGTGAGAGTTTGCAGCCCTTTTTTATGACTTTCCGTCTCAGGGCTTTACAACCTCTGGACAAAATTATGGAATCTCCACACATAGAGGATGTTCATCAAGCTTTTTTATGTATTAGCAACTAATACAAATCACAGATATTATGCAACACAGTTTTGTTTATTAGCTTAACATTCAGGCTTCATGAAACACACCTGAACCATTTAAATCATTTTCATTTATAGCATAATTTTTCATAATCAATTAGAGGAAAAAACTATAGAGTCACTCAATGTTGAGGAAAAAAATTAAAGATACACCTTGTAATTGGCATTTCTAAGAGAAATACCTGCATAAACCTGAATATGGAAATTAGTTTGCAGGTAAAAGATAGTACTCACCCACAAAGACCGTCTTCTCATCTCCTCTCTGGCCAGGCACTGCTCTCTAAGGAGGAGAGCAGTCGGAATCAGTAGTTGTTGCCACTGAACCCGCAAAAGCAGCAGCCTAAATTCATAAATTGGGAAACATCTGCTGCGTCAGCCAAAGTCAGAATGCATGATCGACTTGACATACACAAATACACACAAGGCACTCACAGAGCGTATTACCTACACTGTTTTGATATTTGTTGGTGTTGGAATATATATTTTTTTGAGATATTATGTTAACTGAATGAATAAAAGAACTGACAAACAAACAAATGCTAGAGAAAACGTATTACCTTCTGGCATAGGTATAATTTTGAGGACCAACTGAAAACTCTGATGCAGACTATTAAGGATTCCATGGACTGTGTTTGCAGTATCTATATTGTTTCGCATTTCACCTTGAAGTGAACAGATTCTTGTTCTATAAACTTTGCAGCGACAAAATCTGCAGGAAAGGTGTTGGGTTCTTTGCAAATGGGAACAAAATGAGGCACAGATCAGGCAAGTGCTATGGTGCTTATTAAAAACTCATTTTACATTTTATTTTTGACGAGACTCACTTCTTTTTCACATCTAGTTGCTTGGAAGCAAACTATCTTTGCTATGAGAAAAGGAAAGTTGATTGCACTCGAAGCTATAAGCCCCCTCGGCATGCTTTACAGGTGTGAGCACGTCCAACTGGTGGGCGAAAGCTTACATTGCACAATACTGTCAAAGTAATATTTGCAAAGGTGTTATTTTTATTTTTAAACAAATATGTATTGGTTGGGGATGTCACAGTTACAAACATTTTAACGCCTTTGTTATCTGCCATGACCTTTGACAAAGAAAAAAAGACCTTGACTCAAAATAGGAGCCACCCCATTCAATCTGAGGGCTGTCCCAACCACGCTTCACCAGCTGGAGTGGTAACAATTGTTTGGAAGACAGAGAAATGGATGGATGGATGAATGGATGGACAGATAGATGCTGGAGGGAATGACTATACCCCCTTGCCAGAGGGGTCATTAAAACTAGCAAGGGAGATGGGTGAAGAGATGGGAGGATTAGAATTGAAGACAGAGGAATCCTCAGTTTTGAAATGAGACTTGCTCATTTACACAAACATCACTTTGAAATGATGGATAGTCTTTAATGCCTTAAATAATTAGGATATCCTTATGAAATAAATCTCTGACATTACATTTTGGAAATGTAAGCACTTACAATCATGAAGTGGTGCTTTTCCTGCCATGGCTTGTTTAAATTCTGCTGGCTGTGATGCAGGGAGGTGGAGCATTCACACACATGTAGCAATAACTCTTCTGCATTGGCTGTATTCACGGATGTTTGCCTCATTGTCCTCTGGACACCTGCTCTCTTCTCTATCCTCGATTATTCTGAGTGCATTTAAAGCTGAAGATTTTTTTTTTTTTGTCGTATTCACTGAAACTGTCACCATGCTTCGACATGCGAAAATGAATCAGGTGATTTTAGAAAAAAATCTGCAAATTTATCTCCACCCACAGCCTGTAATGCATTCTGCGAAATTCTACCGCTCCCGGCTCAATCAACCAATCAGATTATTAGCACACGCCTTTGGATGTGCACAAAAAATCGAGGGACGGACTGGTTGGATTCAGCGCAAATAGGGGAGGGGCTTGAAAGTTGTACTAGTTCAAAAATCTGACTAAGTCCTCTCGGTCGAGCAATATTACGGACTTCAGCTTTAAAGAATTGGAACATCCTTCAAGACGATGGGTCTTGGTCAATTTTTGAGTCAAATTATGAAGGATAGAGGAGTCAAGGAAGTATACAGTGATGACCCCCCAGTCTTCCCTCTCATGGTTTGCATTTTGGAAATATAAGTATTTTCAATCATGAAGTGGTGCTTGTCCTGCCATGGCTTGTTAAAATTCTGCTGGCTGTGACGCAGAGAGGTGGAGCATTCACACACGTAGCAATAACTCTTCTGCATTGGTTGTATTCACGTATGCTTGCCTCATTGTCCTCTGGACACCTGCTCTCTTCTCTATCCTCGATTATTCTCAGCGCATTTAAGGAATTGGAACATCCTTCAAGACGGTGGGTCTCGGTCAATTTTTGAGTCAAATTATGAAGGATAGAGGAGTGGAGGAAGGATACAGTGATGACCCCCTAGTCTGCCCTCTCATGGTTTGCTTCCTCTTTTGATGATTAGCTTACCAGGTTTCTTAGGTGGGATCAAACTCTACTCCCCAGTATCTTGCTTCACTGATGCTCTTTACTCCATTATTGCATCCCATGGTTTTGTCTACTACTGTTGATGACAGGGCTGTTCAACCTTACCCAGAAAGGGTCGGTGTGGGTGCAGGCTTTCATTCCAACCAAGCACTTACACATCTGACACCAGTAATCAACCCCAAGAGTCTTTGCTAAAGAGCTTGATTAGTATTATCAGGTGTGTCAGTGCTTGGTTGGAATGAAAGCCTGCACCCACAGCGGCCCTTTCTGGAAAAGGTTGAATTGCCCTGGTTGATGACAATCAACTTTTCCTCTCATCCCCTCATTGTGACACAATGGTCCAAGGATGAATATAAGCATGCCCAACCGACATCTAATTGTGAAAGCTAGTCATCTTTTAGAGTTCAGCTTGGAGAAGACAGAGCTTCTCTTTGTTACCCATGTAATCTTCCCGCCACAAGAGCTTGCAGTCACCGTTGACAGCGCTCATTCATCACCATTAGCTCAATGTAAATCTGTATGGTTGTCTTATTATTATTGTAGTTGGCAAACACTGACAGCAAAACAATTTCAAAACCTTTTTAAACACAAAGTTCAAAATATCAACAAGCCTCTCCCTTTAAATCTCTGAGTTTGTGACCTTTGCAAATCTTTGCATATTATTTTCATCGGGAGATTTGAGTTTTTGTTTTATTTTTAATAACAATATGGTGACGCACTCTTTGAAAATGAAATCGCAAATGGGGAATGCTATATAATTTTCCATTTATTATTTAAAAAAAGTGTGTAAATGGACTTGGAAATGAGACCGCAAAGTAGAGAATAACCAGGGCTGATTGTAACGTCCAAAGTGGCATTTGTCACGTTTTTTTTCCCTGCCTCTCGTCATATACAGTTGTTTTCCAGAGTTTACTGAAAAGCAATGCCCTAAGCCAGTGGTCTTCAACGTCGTTCCTGGGGACCACCTGTGTATGCTGGTTTTTGTTCATACCACAATTGTAATCACAGGATTTGAACAAGCTGCTAATGTCTTAGGTGTTTTTCATGTTTCATATTTCATGTTTTTTTTCTTTCTTTTTTGATGGCAAACATAGATATTTCTGTTAACTTGTGAGTTAAGACGGCGAGTAACTTCTCTAAACATTAAATGCACTGAAGAAAAATTAAGGTAGATTACTGCTATAAAAATACCATTACCATTTTCCACATTTTTCATTCGCCATTTCTCAAAAACCGCTGGTCCGATTTTAATGAAGTTTGGAACATAAATAGTTTACAGCATGATGGTTGTCCTGAACCTAAAAAATATGACCCTTTTGGTACTCTGTTAATTTCAGGGGGTGCTGAATATATAATGAGGTAGAGAATTTTCAAGTTCTTTGCATTTTGTTAAAGTATCCAACTTTAGGAGGTTTAGCCCATAGATGCTGGATCAGGCAACCTGTGTGCAAAATAATAAGTTGATATGTCTATTAGTTACTGAGGTATGGTATTTTGAAATCGTCATGATATGCCCCTTTGCGGCGGCCATCTTGGACACCTAATTTGCATAATTTATGCAAATCACCTCCATCCCTGCTAATTTGAATGGTTGCTTCTCATATCAGTAAAACAATTTGATGTAAGTGATTTTCATGCTTAATAGCAGTATTCTACCTTAACAAGTTGTTAAAATCCTGCGATTACTATTGTGGTTGGAACAAAAACCAGCATACACAGTGGGCCCCCAGGAACGATGTTGAAGACCACAGTCCTAAGCAGAGACTTTGTCTACGCTCAGTCCTTTCTTTTGAATAACATTAATAATGTCTCCAATTAAGAGTGTATGCTGGTTTGTCATCGCCAATAATCATTAAAGAAGAAAAATGCCTTCTTCTTCTGTGATTATTGGCAGTTGGATTCTTCGTATCCTTTGGCTAAAGTACTAAAATAGCGCTTTGAATCCTCAAATTTCCATACACAAGTCCTTAATGGAAAAATCTTAATGCCTGAGTAACTAAAATATATAAATATAATGCAAAACAATGGCGGACAAACAATTGAGGTTTGGAGATTTTGACTTAGTCGAGCAGATTCACATCATTCGAAGTTGTGAGCATGCGCAGTGATTGTGACACAGCTGCTTTAAGTCGCCATGAATTCTCTTTTACATCTTTCCATAACCTCTTGACATTTTCCATCAAGGTTAAAGAAAAGTGGTAAGGAATTGGACAATAGGATGCAATTTTTTGGCTATTGGAATGCAGCTGTGGGGAAACACTGGTGTATCCTACATGGAAGCCTTCTATCAAGTGGCGTAATTTAAAATGATGCACCTCCACATGTCACGTCACTTAATGGCAGAAAGGCTCTCTCATTTGGCTACTTTTGGTTCCTGTCTTCCTCACATCTCTTCCTCAAATCCTCGCTGGGAGGAGCTGAGACACAATGAAGAGACACGAGAGAAAAGCGAGGAGATATGTTAGTATTATGAAAAGTACCCCTGGTGTCGTCCCACAGTACTTATCCCTGATGGGAGTTTGCTGGATGCACACGCTTATGCGACCAGACAAAGGTAGAGCTACACTGTAAATAAAAAAAATAGCAACATGTCAAGTGTTCAATTCATCATTCTATACTGTTTTATTAAAAAGATTTTCCAAAGTAACATGGCTCATGTTATGAGACGTTGCAATTAGTTTTTTTTTCTCGCCGGTGGGATTTACTAAGGAATTAAAGTCAAAGTAATTCTCCATTCAGTATATTTACAAGATGTTGTGCCTGTTGACTCATATCCATTTTTCAATGTCTAAACTGCGCAGTATACACTCACCTTTCTCTGCGTGCGCAGCTCCTTTACACAAACTGAAAGCACCTTGTCTTCACTTTACTTTTTGGTCTTGTTGTAGAAATAACACTGCCTATGACTGTTAACACATTTCTCCACTTTTTGTTTTCTGGCACACTGCAAAACCATATGAAATTTCAAGAATTTTTCGAGAGCAAATGCTTTCTGCAGGAACATAAGCAGCAGGCAAAACAATAGGATTTAGAGCAGAATGTGGCAGGAAATCCAATGTCTGTTCATCTGATTTACAACCACGAGACCATACTGACTTGACCCTTAAAGGGGCAAAAAGCAAAATTGTTTCACTGCTAGGTTTGCTGTTGTGTACTGCCTATAGACTAAAACAAAGTGTGTCATGAGCCACACCTCCCTCTACTTCTGCTCTCCACCCACTCGCCTCTGAACAACTATCTGCAAAGTGCAAACACCGAGCAAAACAATCACCATTTTGTGGAACATGTCGAGTAACGAAGTAACTTAACGTTATGCCGCAAGAAAGAGAACTTCCTTTTGGCAAGTTTTCTATGCTGTTTTGTCCGTAAATTTATGCCAATAATTAAGTGCGTCACCATTGGCATCAAACGTGTCTGTTTGCCGCTAATGGTGTTAGCAGCAGTGAGGTGCGGTCGGAGGTTAGTTTGGTGAGGCAGAATCCTCCCTTTTACTTGATTAGCAATCAGACGATTAAATAGTTTAGGAAGACCGTTCGGCAGAATGACGGGCCAGTTTAAGTTCCGTGGCATTATTACTCAGTACCTACACACAACCGTAACGCCATTGCTGGGACCGAGCCGCTAACAACTCAAGCTCCGGACATTAACCCTTGCTACGATTGTAACATTAATTGAATCGACATAGTGACACGTGCCTAACATTACTGTAACACTAATTAAAGCAGACATTTGACTATGTTGTTACTTACCTGTCCAGGAGAAGAGCTAGCTCTGAGTCAAATTGTAACCCCTTTAGCTCTCGCGGTGCTCTCCACCTTGGAAATGCAAGGCCAATATTAATCTGGGTTCTGCCCCTTATTTTATCTGACAACCTCTTCGCCAATGACCGTTGTTTCTTTAGAAGAAATTTCAGATCCTGCTCGTCTTCAGGTGAAGGTTTTATTTTGCTTTCGGCCATTTTGCACCAAAAAAAAAAAAAAAACACAACCACCCCTGCCACTGCTCACTGGCTGTAGCCTTTTATAGGGAGGGAGGGCCAAGGGCTCCAACAGGAGGGAGGAGGCAGCGATTCACATGAACGTGCAGCTGGACCGGCTTGTAAACAAGGAGCTGGAGAACAGAGAGCGGGTGTGTGACGTTCTGCTATACTCCAGTTGAAATTACACCTCTTGTTCTTCACATAGAAATTTTACAAATTCCTTCAATGTAAAAAAAAATGCATTTCCGCTCATTGCCCCTTTAACTTCGTAGCTCCCATTAGCTATAGTTGCTTTGATTCATAGCTAGCATCTTCAAAATAGAGTAACGTGGCACACTCTGCTACGTATAACAATCAAAACAAGCTAAAAAGCATGATGTACTTTTTTTTTTTTAAATGTATAAAAGTTGGAAGGAGACTGCGCTAGCAAAGACATATTGCTTTAAGACTCCAGATGGTAAATAATTTTCCCTCAATGGCTGGAGCTGGCATGGCCTTAATCACAATGGCAAAATTTAAAGGGGACCTATTTTGCTATTTTTCCAAGTTTATATTTTGGTCTTTGACTCCCCTAGAGTACTCCTGATCGCGCAAAGTAAAAAAAGGGTATTTCACTCATACTGCCATCCTCAAAAAACTGCATTTGTAGTCTCTGCCTGAAACGCCTCACTGGGGTGGCTCTTCCGCTATGGCCCCCCACTCCCCGTGTACCCACTTTCTTCTGACTGGCCAGCTCTGTGGAGGGCGGAGTTGGGGCGGACGAGGCTGCAGAACGCAGTTTTCCATGTCCGGCTCCCCAGAGTGAAACCTGAGACACGTCTGCAATCTGATAAGGAAGCGGCGGGCAAATTCCGCAGTCTAACGTTATACTTGAATATAGATCTAATGACATGATCTTGTTCTAACAAAAACGCAGCGGCGAAAGTGGAGGACGAGTGAATATCTCTCAGCGCAAGCTCAAATTTGCTATCGGCTACAGTTTGCTACGGCAACAGTTGGTGAGTACCGCGGTTTTTCTACTCCTAGCTAGGATGCAGGGGAAGCTAGAATCCACCCCATATAGACACATTTGTAGAACGGGTCGACATGCCCAAGTGTAGACTGGAGACCGTAGAAATCCGGTGGGTCTGAGTTTAGAGGGAAACATGGACAGTGAGGAGAAGCTAAAAGTGGACCAACAGCTTATGGACTGCTTCGGTGTGTATTAGGACCTGCTGGGTCGTGGGCATAGCTGTGGTGTGTTGTTAGCGTGGAGAAACGAACAGCTTCCGCGCTGGTATATGACGGAGGGGCGAAAGCTCCAAGCTAAACGGCCTTTTCGGAAATTGCCCGTGGTAATAGTTTACTTACTGCGTCGGAATGACAAGCGTTTCCTCGCGGAGAATGGGCGCGTTATGGATTGTGCGCAAGAGCAAGCTAGAGCTCCGGTTATGTTATGAGCATAATACAGGTTTTACAGACCGTAAGTTCCATCTGCGTGAACCGTTGCTTATGTGGAGCTAGTGAATCAATCACTTTTACAGGAAATAATATTCAGTCACCGATTTAATATTCAATCGACAGCAATGCAGAGAAATAGTTTGTGATAGCATACACGTTATAGCCTGTGCTTTTCCCTATTGCTTTCACCAGTAGCATCAGAGAGCTTGCTCAGACATAGGGGATGTATCAGGCTGACCCCGGTCATGGATAAGTAAAGCGATCGTTTCACAAGCACCAAAAACTCACCCCAAGCTTTGCAAAACCTACGTCTGGTCTAACTGCAGCCCAACTCGGCAGACACATACAGCACCTCTCCGGTTAGCTTCAACTGTAGTGGCTACAATCAGGCAACGTTATAATGAAGCTGTCACATTGATGCTTACTGAAGTAACACAAGCATACCGATCAGAATCGCTGCATATAAGTTAACCAGGAGCGTTTTTAATTAGAAGAGCTGGGGAACTAACATGCAGTAGCTGATAAGTGGTCATGACTTTGAATGTAATCTGTCGCACAAAAAATTCGTTTAGCGTCCGGTGTGAAAGCGGCTTGACATGCCCGTATTCGCGTCTTTGCATTGACTTTGAATGTAATCTTTCGCGCGAAAAATTTGTTTCGTGTCCGATGTGAAAGCAGCTTTATGGATAGTACGCAACAGCTAGAGAGAGCTCGGTTATGTTATGAACATAATACAGGTTTTGCAAACCGTACGTTCCGTTAGCGCAGACAAGTTGCCTATGTGGAGCTAGCGAATCGATCACTTCTACAGGAAAGAATTACCTATTTAATCTCCGCCTTTTTCGGCTTTACTAGCCACAATTTCTAGAGGGAGATGAAATTATGTCAAGGTAGTGCAGAGAAATCATTTGTAAACCGGTAGAGCTTCTGCATTTCGCATTGCTTTCACGGTAGCACCAGAGAGCTTGCTCAGACATTTGTGAAGTATCCTGCTGATCCCGGTCATGGATAAGTGAAGCGATCACTAACTGTAGAGGCTACAATTGGGCAACATTATGAAACTGCCACATTGATGCTTACCGAAGTAACACAAGCATACCAATCAGAATTACTGCATATAAGTTAACCAGGAGCATTTTTAATTAGCACGACACGCAAACTAACATGCAGTAGCTGGTAACCGAGCAGTCATAACCACAGAGAAACCCTTGCAATACAGGTTTTACAGACAGCAAGTTCTGTTACTGTGAACAGTTGTACCAAGCATCCAAATTACAAGTATTAAAAGTTAGCTTCAAATGAGGTTTATGTTCACACACCTTCTGTAGAATTTCCCCTGATATCACTCTTGCATATTTAGGACACCATTAACTTGGCTATGTTAGCCGCTGTGCTACAGCCACAATCAACTGGCTATCACGTGAGATTGGCTTATGCAGTAAAAGCAACTTACAGCTTCTGTGTCATGGACACACACACACTTTATCTTCAGATATTTTACAAAGCCTGCGTTTGAGGCCAGTTGTTGGTGCTAACTATCGCTAGCCACCTGTAACACGTTAGCTTCACTTACATTATTTGCTGTTATATTGTTACTTACAGCGTGTGGCTTCGAGCGCTTGATCGATGCAACTGCTTCAGGTTTGAGAAGCAGCTGAAACGCTTATCCTGAGTTGAATTATCCTTTATTGATAAAGCTGTCTTTGGTGAAATGCTGAGCACAATCAGCTAACATTCCCTTTGGCTGTTTGCTGGCAGCAAAAAAAAAAAAAAAAAAAAAAAAAGCTACCCACTGATTTCTGGTGGCATTGTCTTTTGGAAGAAAAATCTTTGTTTTTCCTTCGCGTCCAAAAGTAAACGGACAAGCAGCTTTGGGAGAGATACTGACAAAAATTGCACCTCAAATGATCTGTGGTTCTTCTTTTGTATTTCCAAGAGTGAAGATGCTACTAAGGCGTAGTATGATCTGCCGTTGTTAGTGCCTGCTAGAATCGTTTCCCGGTGTGGGCAGGTCCAGCGCCATGATTGGCTCTGGCTAGGTCTGTACTAATTGGATGGCACAACCTGACATCAGGTTTTACCCAGATCTCGTGAAGATCTTGGGAGGAGCTGTTCAGAGAGGAGATCACGCTCACGAAGTCACGTTCTTGGATTACGACAAAACCCCTGTATCTTATGTTTAGAAACTTTTCAGAGGTTGAGCATGGACAGCCAACATTATACTAAAAGAAGGATCAGCATAATAGGTCCCCTTTAAACTTGCCTTGAAGTGGGTCACTTCCAGATGGTAGCCTAAGATTTGGGAAATGGCCATAAAACTTGTATCATGAGTTGTTGCAAGGCAACATTACTACTGAAGCTGTGAAACCCCCCCCCACAACCTCCACCCACAGGTGTCAGCAGTGCAGAAGCATGAAGTTAAGCCTGGAAGGAAGCCTGAACATCAGCAAGTTGAACTTTACAGGAAAACCCACAGGATGCTTAGACTACAACCCCTGTGAGAATGTGACATGACTTCTGCATGAAGGCACTAGTTTGTTGCAGGGTATAATGGTCCAAGGTTCTATCATTTGGCAGTAGAAGCATTCATGTGGGAAGGGACATCTTCAGGTAAATATCACTGACAAGGTTGATCCATGGACCATTTATTTTCAAATTCCTCATTCCTGTACAGGTTTATACCGTTGCCACATAAGCACTGTCCCCAGCACAGCACAGGCAAGTCCCACTGCAGCCATCACACCAGCCACCAACACTGCCTCAGATGCACCTGGGAAGCATGGGAATGAGGAAATATGGGGTTAGTTTTGAAGCTTTAGAAGTGGTGAGGGAAGCCAGTAGATGGTGACAAGAGCTTACCTTCTGCTCTGTGATCTGCCTTCAGGGACCTGTGGGACTGCAGTTCACCATCTTCAGCCTCCTGGACAAGGATGGGGCCTAGAACTGCACTGCCTTCATACTGCACAGCTGGAGAACAGAACAAGCTCATACACTGGCACCAACAGACAGGGATAGAGAGCAGCAGAGACCAAAACCCAACCTGAATCCACACTCCTGCCCTTCCTCCCTCCACAGCTAGCATCACAGCAACTACATGCTGCATCATTCCCAGAGGCCTCAATCCACCTGGAAGAAAAGCCAGTTACCTAAAGGCCTGGAGGTCAATTACATCCTTTGACCCACTACCAACCTTTCCTTCCCCAGAGGGAATGAGCAGGCCTTGCCATCTGAGTCTGGCACAGCTGCAGTGGCCCTCAGATGGCAGAAAATGTAGATCTGCAATCAAGAACCATGGCCATCATGAGAAGCAATTGTTACATTCAGAAGCTAGGATCTCAGAAGCATGAAGCAGAATACTCACAGCACTCCTTGCCTCCTGGGCAAACCTGAAAGCATCTAGCTGAAACTGCAGCTTGTCATCCTGTACCCTTGGCAGGAACTGGGAGCGGGAGCTGGTCAGCTTGGAATCCACGAGACACCTGGAAAGCTGATGCTGTAGACCCATGACATGCAAACACAGCCATAAGAGGTCCAGCATACTCACCCCCTGTTCTCAATGAACACATATCTGGGGACTGCATTCATATCAGGGTCCAAAGTAGCTACGCAGGTTTCCACAAACACACGGAGGGGAACGTGGTTGGCCTGGACCACAGAGGCCTCAATGTTAATGAGGTCCCCCAGGAAGAAGACATTGGATGCCCTCTCCATCTGCCAGTTCACTGCAAGGTACAGGGGAAGCAGGTCATCCACACAGTTGCAGTCACATGAGGTGTGGGGATAGCCCACTTACCATCCATGATCTTCAGGGAGAAGATGAGCAGTTCCTCAGCAGACAGTGTGGAGTAGTAGGGGATCCAGGTTGGATTGAGGGCATTACTGCTCACATTGTGCAGTCTGGCATGGGTGAAAGCCAGGACTAGGTGAAATTCTTATTCTAGTCAACTAGAAACTGCAGAGTTGATGCCTTAAGGCAGCAAAAAGTTTGCTGACCAACTGCAGTAGGCAGTCATGCCCAGTTACTTTTAGTGTCACACCAGAAAGCTGGATTCATCCTGAAGAATCTCCTTACCTCAGATAGTGGCACTGGATGCCCACTACAGCACCTGATGTCCTAATGATTGGAGTGCTACCAAGTGGCCTAGGTTCATAGTTGAGGGTAAAGGTGTAGACCAGTGTGTCTGCGGTCATCTGTGGATGAGCAAAAACCTGTTACAGCACCTTAGCCTCATTCACCTGCACCATCCCAATCAAGAATAATCCTCACAGCCAATATACTGCCACAGCTGTGGAGCTCAGTTTCAAATACAAGCACTTGATTGGACTCATCCTGTCCAACAGGGCCACAGCCTCCCAGGGTGATATCAGAAGCCTGGATCAGCTGGCCAGTCCCAAGCAGGTCCATATCCACTTCCATCTGAACTGTTCTTTCCCCACAGTAAGCCTTCACAGCATCAGGCTTGGGTGTTGGAGGTTCCACAGGAATAGTTGGCACCTTGGGAACACCAGTAGTTTGGATAGTTACAGGAGCCTGGGTGAAGACTGGCTTGCCCGTGGTTGGACGGGCAGTAGCCTGGGTGAACCAAGATCTTCTAAAAGTTGCTTGGGCAGTCACAGGAGCCTGTGTCACTACAGGTTTCCTAGGGAACTTTTGGGTAGTCTGCAAACTAGTATTTACACTGGGGTACTGATATCCCTGAGCATCACATAAATCCTGAAGAACCCCAAGAAATATTAACCCAACAACCCACTTTTCCATCCCCATAGCTGTTCAGAATGAAATGCTTAGAAACACCACACAACAACCTCAATGCCACCTACTCCACATTTAATAGCCAACTGATTGTAATTGATCAATTGAAACCCCTCCTCTTTCATCATTCCACTAATCTTTCTCGAGCCTTGAATTTCTCTACCTGTGTCAATTAGCACAGCTGGAAATAAGTGATCCATTTTTTCAGTTGCAGGTCATTACGCGAACACAAAATTTCACTATTAGTTGCCTTTGCCACGCACTGTTTACATTGTAAATTTTAAAAACTAAACTTGGGTGTCCAAAGTACCACACTAGCAAAGGAGTTGTTTTACAATCATGAAGGTTTTGCCTAAAATTGAATTTTAGGTCCGCATCACCTGCTCTGCAGGCCTTGATTGCTGTGCTTAATCAGCCTACCTTCTCAGATCGGAAAGTCTCCTTCTCCATCTGCATGAGAGAAAAAGTCTCCTTTCACAGGTGACAACAGATAGGTTTTCATGATAATTTAAGTGATCATAAGTTAAATGATTTTTTGAAAACTCATCCAAACAAAAAGCTTATTTTTGAATATTTCCATCAACAACGTAATGGGCATGTATCATTAAGATAGCCCATCAAAACAGCCAGTGCAAAGAGGTTTGTGTTCTCAAACTCTGTGTGTGTGTGATCTTTGATGAGGTGTAATGGTTTACATCCTCCTATTTTGTATGTTTGATACAAACAAAGCATTCTTTGTTACAAGTTTAAAGTTTAAATTTGTGTGTGTTTCTGGTCAGGTTTTCTTTTGCGCAAACTGAAAAATTAAAGCAAGGTGGATGGAAATGCATTTCATCTTATAGTTATTTCACTCCATTTCTGTATTGATGACACTAAATGGGGAGGCAGTATGTGTATTTTGGTATCTATTCAACCACCAGAATAATTAATCTTCAGAAAAAAAAGTAACTTGCGAATATTACTGAAATCTGATTTTTGCCCAATATGTGATACAGATCAGATTTTTCTCATCATTGTCAAAAGAAGTATCATTTATTCAGATTAGATTTTGGGCATTTAGACATGTGGCACATTTTAAATGCAAACTGTGAGAACAAAAATGCTGAATTTTTGCACAGCTCAAGATTCATATCAAATTGAACGTCTAGGTGAGCACGTAAAGATAAGGTAGGTTATTTTCCATAATCTGATCGCTGGTGCCCAGAAATTAGGGTCAAAAGTGCCATTTTAGTCTCTCTTTGACCCCTTTGTAGTACCCCAGGGCCCAGTAAGCATGATAAAAACCATCCTACCATAATGTACTTGCAAAGACCTTCAATTTGATACCCATGTTGACAAGTTTTGATGACATCAATTTTTTGACCCCTTCCTTATTTCCGTTAGACCCTGAAAGGGTCTCAATTTCTGAAGTAACTGCAGGGTTTCACATGGAGAACTTTTTACATGGTGATCAGGGGGCCAACGCATACACAGTTGTACATAGAACAAGTAGACCCGGTGATATTGGAACAAAACCATTTTCTAGCGGTCTTTTTGCACACAGGCAATGGCTGGTATCCAACACCAACAAGTTGAAAATGTTCAAAAGGTGGAATTTCTCCAGGTTTCTTCAGTGTTGAAGTTTTCCCAAGCACAAGTTCTTTGGTAGTGAGACGTTTGACGCGGGGCCGGAAACGTCTTTATGCAATTCCATTGCTTCCAATGACCTTATTTCATTTAAATCATTTAAACGATCATGAAACGTGCATTGCTTCCAACCAAAGGAAACAAAAATGTAAGAAATCCGGAGTTGTGATCGGTTTCCAATTACTAGTGGAGCAATCCACTGCAAGGCGCATGAAACTGATAAACCTCCATGTACAGCACAAGGACTTCAATTCCCTGCGAAAATCTCTTGCATCTGCCTTGATTGAATAATTGCTGACTACAGCAGGGGACCGTAAATATGCCACTAAAACTCGCGCCAAATGCGTGAGAGTTGACTGGTATGCGTTCTCAATGAAAACTGACCACACCTGATAATGTTGAGAGTTTTAAGAGTTTCTGTAATGGTAATTTAAATGAATGATTGCAAACAGGTCATGACCAATCATTATTTTTAAGGGATGGTATGAGCTTCCCCTGTTGTCAGCTCACCAGCTGCCACTGGCGTAAAGGTGCCATTACGAGCAAATGAAGACTGGTTAGCTGCTGCGGAGGCAACCTCCTGTGGCTGCACCTGCTTGCATTAGCACTGCAACTGCTCACGCAGAGTTACCTTGCCATGTTTAAAAGGGTCATGCAACTCTCAAAAGGATAGGTTTTACTATCTGGATATTTTCACTCTCCAGTTGCAGAGGTTTAATGTGAGCATGTATTGCAGGGCTATTTAACCTTTTCCAGAAAGGGCTGGTGTGAGTGCAGGCTTTCACTCCAACCAAGCACTTGCACACCTGACACCACTAATCAACCCCAAGAGTCTTTGCTAAAGAGCTTGATTAGTAGAATCAGGTGTGTAAGTGTTTGGTTGGAATAAAAGCCTGCGCCCACACCGGCCCTTGCAGGATAATGTTGAATAGCCCTGATGTATTGCATGCAAGATCAAAAGTCTTTGCAATAATCTGAGTGTGGATATCTGCCTTTTCCATATCCCAACATCTGAATGAGTTTTTTTGTTTTTTTTTATTATGCTAAGCCAGGTGCCCCCATAATTTTCATGGAAAGATGCCATATTCATAAACTTGTGTTTTTTTTTTTTTGTATTCTAATACTTTTGATTTGATGTTCGAATGCAAGTTTACAACTGTTATGAATATTTATGAAGCTTTGCGATATCCAGCAACTGAAATACTCTTCCCAATTTAAAAGTTACTTGATTACATAATGGTATGTTGTATTATTAGTGAATGTTACAATCATACGGTGATTTTGTTCGTGAGTTATAGCTTGCAAGCTAGCTTACTATTGATTTACCACTAGTTGAGGCCAGCCACACAATGACTGTACAAATCAGACTTGGAAATGCTTAGCTCAGCCTCTGAAGCCCAACATTCCATATCACTGCACATAAGTTAGAACAGTTTTAACGCAAGGAATATTTTTGAAGAACCATTATTTAGCATTCTTAGACCATCCAACTTAATTTCTTAAAGCATAACACTTTAAATGCATTCTTGGAGCCCAGTTAGGAAATCTCCAATTCAGTATTCATTTGAACTTCATCAAACCCCAGAAGCTTGCAAGGTACTCACGTCCAAATGCCGACTTTCTTGCCTTGGTAAAATGGTTGCACTGGGTTGCCTTAGATTCCCCAAGTAAAAATGTCTGCCCCCTGGTATTGAAGCCAATTTGAAGACTTGCTGGTTTAAAAATGCGTCGCACTGGATCATTACTGATTCAAAATTTATAAAACTATGCGTTTTAGACACTTCAAGAATTCTGCTTTCCGCTGAAATATACTTTGCCGAGGTGCTGTCTCCTCCTTTAAGCATATCCCAATTGCATATTTGCATATGGGCCCAGGTGTGATTGCATAGTCTGGCGTTTCTGCCACTGGTCACATTTGAGCATCAACTAATGTTGAAATGTCCTTTTCCACAACCTTCAGTGCACTCACAAAACCTGCTCAGTGAGTAGCCTGGACAGTGAAACCAAGGGAGTGGATATAGAGCTACATTAGCAAATAAATTTTGCAACCCTTTGTGTGGTAACCCAACTGCAGCCAAGAAATGCTAGAATTGGACCACTGACCTATGAATTAGACAAAGCTTTAAAACATAATTATTCACTACATCATGTTAATTTAGTTCAATAAATCTTCCATGTCCCCACTGATTTAAATTCAGTTGGGACAAACCTTGTTCATGCAGACCTAAATCTGCACCCATGCAGAGAATCAAGGGAGTGCTTCTGTGAGGAAGGTTTTGGTTCATCTACGAGACACATACTAATTTAACCCATTTGAACTTTTTTGCACACTGCAACACTAAAAACTCCATTTAAGACAGCTCATGTAACTGCTGCTTCAATGAGCATTTTGTTAAGGCTGGTCATGCCTTTGCTGTGGCCACACCCATTCTTGTTGGTTCTGTGACTCAGTTTCAAGCTCTGGGTCTCTCCCCCTGAGCAAATTCCATTTCTCTTTCCAACCTGTGCAGGAGCATGATGTGGTAGAGGAGCTACTGAAACTGGACCCTTGTAAATCAGCAGGCCTGGATGCTCTGGACCCCTTCTTCTTGACGTTAGCAGCTCATATCATAGCAGCTCCCATCACCTCTGTTTAACCTCTCCCTGGAGACTGGCGAATTACCCCAGGACTGAAAATCTGCAGCTGTCATCCCACTCTTTAAGGGAGGTGACAAGCTAGACCTAAACTGTTATAGACCCATTTCCATCCAGCCTTGTGTTTCTAAAGTCTTTGAAAAACTGGTCAACAAACAGCTCACTCACTACCTTGAATCTCACAGTATTCTTACTAATATGCAGTCTGGCTTTAGAGCTGGTCATGGGTGTGTCTCTGCAACGCTCAAAGTGTTGAATGATATTATCAGTGCTATAGACAGCAAAAAATAGTGTGGCTGCTTTCATTGACTTGGCAAAGGCTTTTGATTCCGTGGATCACATCCTCCTTGACGGGCTCAAGGAGATAGGTTTTTCTGATGATTGGCATGGTTTAGCAGCTACCTCTTTGGTCGTTTGCAGTCTGTGAGAGCTGAGGTATTCCTGTCTGACTCGCTCTCCCCATCTATGGGAGTTCCCCAGGGGTCTATTTTAGGTCCAACTCTAAGATCTGTACAAATAACATCGCTCTTTTTGCTGGCAGTTCTCTAATTCATTTATATACTGATGATACCATTCTTTACACATCTGGTCCCACCCTAGATTCTGTTCTTTCCTCTCTGCAGTACAGTTTCAATGCTATTCAACATGCTTTCCCCAATCTTCATCTTCTACTCAATACTTAGAAAAAAATGCATGATCTTTAAAGGGTAACTCCGGTGTGAAATTGACTTGGGGTGTATTGAAACATGATAATGAGTACTAACTTTTGTTGAATAGCCCACCTCCGTACGCACCCAACATTTCGAAATACAGGGCTTTTTAGCCAAAGCTCCCAACAGGCTTACAATGGTAGTGAATGGGGCATAGCATTGCCGTGCAAAGAAATCGCTATTTTCACATCATTAACAAGGCTCAAAGTAGCTCCACACTTCATTGGTAGAATTTCGAGGGCCCTGACATTTAAAAGGAGGCACTGAGAACTTTGAAAATGCACAGGTAGTTTATTGAAAAAGACTGTTTATGCAGACAGTACCTTGAGGTAGTTTCGTCGCCGCCATCTTGAAAGTCACGATAAGCCGATTGACGAGTACGAATGAATAGGTAGGATAGGGGAACAGATTGCAAAATTAATTAGTTCGTGCTCAAACTACATGCGCATTTTCAAAGTTCTCAGTGCCTCGTTTTAAATGTCAGGGCCCTTGGAATTCTACCAATGAAGTGTGGAGCTACTTTGAGCCTTGTTAATGGTGTAAAAATAGCGATTTCTTTGCATGGCAACGCTATGCCCCATTAACTACCATTGTAAACCTGTTGGGAGCCTCGGCTAAAAAGCCCTGTATTTCGAAATGTTGGGTGTGTACGGAGGTGGGGTATTCAACAAAAGTTAGGGTGTATTGAAACATGATTAACGAGTACTAAGTCAATTTCACACTGGAGTTCCCCTTTAACCGCAATCTACCTCATGTTGCCTCCCCACCCCCCAAAAAAATCTCATGTCTGGATGGGTCAGATCTCAAATTTGTTGACACCTACAAATACTTGGGTATCTGGCTTGATTGTTCACTCTCCTTCCATACACACATCAATAGTCTACTTTCCAAACTCCGGTCTAGAATTGGTTGCCTCTACTGCAATAAAGCATCTTTTACACACTCAGCAAAACATACCCTGGTCAAAATGACCATTCTTCCAATTCTAGATTATGGAGATGTGATCTACAGATCTATGGGACGCGGTTTGTAAAATAGGGTGAGTTGTTTTATACCGTACAGTTTTTGCACATTTAGCGTCAAAAACCGGGAAAAAAAGATTGTTGCCATTTTAAACCGTCTCTTTTTAACACATTTACGCACAAATATGTGTAAATTGGTGTAGAAAAGGTAATATCGTCTTGTTGTATAACTTTTTGTAGAAGGAACTTTTTGTTTCCTTAGGTGTACGGGCAGCAATATTTTTTTCCATACCGTTAATGCGTTGCTACTCTGGAATTCTGGTCCCCCCACTTCACTTTCGTCCCATTATCACGTCAATTTGCGTCTTGATTACGCCAACAAAATAAGGCTACAGTTTGCAAGCTGTCTTACCCGCTAGCGAGCTGGTTGGCTATCTAGCAAACTAAGGTGTTGTCGAACTGTAATGTTATACCTAGCGCGCCAATGTATTTAGCTACATAGCCAACGGGCTAGCGAGCTAAAAAGGCTGCAGTTCACTTTCAATGACCGAAGTATTCTCAGAAATAATTATGCCGACAAAATAAGGCTGCAGTTTGCGTGCACTGTCATACTCGCTAGTGAGCTAGTTGGGTACCTAGCTAAAGTGATTTCGAACTGTATATAATAACCGGTTACAGCCTTTTTGTGTTTGACAAGTGCTTATGGTGTCCTTTTTGCAGGCTGCAATTTTTTTTCTGAACCGTTAACACATAAATTTCTAGGACCAAGAGGGAAAAAAAACATCCTCCAAAAAGAAAACACTTCCATAGTTCATATTGCTCCTGATATCCAATGTGAATAAAGCTGACCGCAACAGATTTTCATCATTGAGGAGATGATTCCCAGTGACAGTTACTGTGAATGCCCTCCTGAAATGAGGAAAGTTGTGATGTTAAATATATTGGCATGTAAGCAATAACAGATTTCAATGTCACTTCATCTTGAAAACTAGACAAATAGCTCGCTCGCATTCCATTGTAAGCAATCTGAAGCCTTTTTAGCTTGCTAGCCAGTTGGCTATGTAGCTAAATACATTGGCGCGCGCTAGCTATAACATTACAGTTCGACAATACCTTAGTTTGCTAGATAGCCAACCAGCTCGCTAGCAAGTAAGACAGCATGCAAACTGTAGCCTTATTTTGTCAGTGTAATCAAGACGCAAATTGACGTGATTATGGGACGAAAGTGAAGTGGGGGGGGGACCAGAATTCCATAGTAGCGACGCATTAATAGTACAGAAAAAGACATCGCTGCCCGTACACCTAAGGACACAGCCATCTATATGGCTGTTGCCAAATCTTGGTTTATACCCATCACCATTTCTTGCTAGCGCGCTGTTGACTACTTGCTCAAGCTGTCTTCACGCTTAAGTCATGTATGACCCACAGAACAGCAATGCTAAGCTGACAGTGCCATCTACTGGTGAACAAGTTAAATCCAAATTCTATAACTTGCATTTTTAAATGTTTAGATTTAATGTCCTTTTTCCATCTACAAAAAAAAAGCCACCTTTTCTACACGTGCGTAAATGAGGGAAGAGACGGTTTAAAATGGCTTCCCCCCCAGTTTGATGCTAAATGCGCAAGTACTGTGCAGTATAAAAACCCTATTTTACAAATGGTGCCCCATACAGATCTGCCTCAAAGTGCCTTCTCAATAAATTGGATTTCATCTTTCAGTGAAATTCATTTTGTAACCAATGCCCCTTACACTCACCACTGCAATTTGCACTCCCTTGTAAACTGGCTATCACTCCACATCGGACGACAGTCACTGGTATCAGTTAATTTAGATATCTCATTGGCAAAACCACTTCATACCTATGATAACTACTTACCATTTCACGCTCTAAAATCATTACCTTGTACACTCCTAAAGTCTGTACCTCCTTCAGCTGTCACTACTTCCAATTTGCTGCCTCTAATAACTTCAAAATCCCCCAGAAACATTTCATTATCCAGTTTTAAGGCTATGATACTGGAGATCCTTTATAGCCAGTGTAACTGTTTTGACGGCTTTGCCCAGAATCCATGACCTGCGTGCGCTGTTCCTATGGTTTGTCATCTTTTGTACTTTTAAATTTACTGATTTGATGTATTGAATGAAGTTGTATTTTGTAATGTATATGAATGATTTACATGTCTTGCCAAAACTGTGGCCCATCCCACAAAGGAATTATAAGACACCAAATAATATATCAACATCCATAACCAAACCAGAAAAAAAAAAAAAAAAAGTTTGACACAAAGGAAGCAAACAAGCAATAGTACAACAAACTCCAGGCACTCAATGGTACATTGCCATATTCCTCTTATCCCAGGCCTTCTCAATAAAGTCAGCGACTGCATGTGTTTTATATTTAAATAACCAGGTTAACAGCTTTGTCCTGCATGAGGTGGATTGTCTGCACCTTAACTTGATTAAACAAGTTAATCATGGTAAAATGGGCAGTAAAGAAGAAAATGCATTTCATTTTCTATTTCTCCAAGGTCACACATGACAGAGCCTGTCCTCCTCACTGGTTCCCACCCAACAGCCTGTTTCAATATGTAGAGGGAGGATACCTGATCGTAACTGGGCACAAAGACCTCTTTCTTTGTGAAAGAACACTTCACATAATTTTCAGTTCCAAATTGTGTTTTTTAACTTCCCTAAATGTGCGTAGTTTAGGCTTGTTAGTCCACAAAGCCAATTCTTGCTGTTATTGAGAGATAACCTGTCTTTAACCATGCTGAGATCAATCTTCATATTATCCAGTACATCCTCACAACCTAGTCTATTGCACAACTCACAAAACTCTTGTCCATACACCATTATTATCTATATCCCAATAAAACACTCTTTTGTTTAGTCTACTGTCCTCCATTCCATAGCCTCATCAAGATATTCCAGCAACCCTCACACAACTCCCACCCCATATCTCCAATAATGGCTAGGGTTGGGGTGAACCTGTGTACCCCCAGGAAATATCACATAGCTCTATTATGGATGGTTTCTAAAGCTGGGAAATTCTTGAAACCCCAGACCCCTGCCGCATAATCCAGTACCAGGCACACACATGCATTGTAGAGTTTGGTGTATGTGGAAAACCCCATACTTCTCAGACTTGGTTTTATAACTTGGTTTTATTTCAGATCCTCTGCCTCTTGTCCAGGTCGTCATTGCAAATGAGAATTGGTTCTCAGTTGAGTTCTGGTTAAAGTTAATAAACTTGAGTACTTGGTCAATTTCACCTCCAGCAAGGTCATCAAGATGGGTGTGAAGCAGGTGGGTTAGTGAAAAGTAGTCCTTACATCATCCCCACTCCTGTCCCAACTGGAGTCTAGAAGTGATCAAGCCAAGACAGTCTCTCTCTTAAGGCTTAAATTTAAGAGATCACACCTTCTGCATAATTGGGGATTGTTTACAACAGGCAACACCCAGTGCCAGGGTGGAGACCAGCAATACACATGCAGCTGCTGCCAGGAGACCATATCCAAGAGACTGGGGCACTGCAAAGAGACAGAAGGGTTACAGCACTATACTGCTGCCACAATGCCTGAAGCAGGATGGAACCTCCCTCACCTTGACTGAAAAGCATCTGCTCAGAGGCAGTGTCCTCTGTACTGGTCAAGATCATTGGCTTACTGGAAACCACAACCCTCTCAGTTGACCGCTTCTCTACAGCATCAAGTGACCTCTGAAGGAGCAAAATTAGGAAGACATCATTTTGCATTCAGCATAGAAGTTGCTAGAAGCATAATTCCCAGAAGCCACTCACTCGCCATTCCACCTCTGCATTGTTGTGCGCAGCGGTCAGTAGCAGTGGGGTGGCACACTTGTGTACTGCAATGGATGAACACCTGGGAACAGACACAAGGGACTCAGGGCTGCTCAATTAAGCAGGCAGTAGTTATGCATCCTCACTAGGGTACTACCATTTCCTTCAGTGGAGCAAAGGATGCAGGATCCACAAAGGTGAACATCTGCACAGTGAACCGCTTGTAGTGGGTGTTTTTTTTTTTTTTTTTTAATTTCTTCCCTGGTTCTCTTCTCTCCCCCCCCGGGAATTCCCTGACTGGGAATTGGACAGCAAAAGCAGGAGAAGCACTAACAGGACCACAGTTACCATTACCAGGACCCTCCAGCAAGTTGACAGAATTGAGGTCAAGCACAGGCAAGGTGGCAGCTCTGGACACCACAACCATGAACTGACCATCCCAGAGACAGTGGAGTTACTGGAACAGGCGTAGAGACGGGAAACCGTTAAAAGGCAACCACTACTGGATCTGCTAGCAAGACCCCATCACAACCAACTCCTTCACCTTCATTTGGATAGTAGCACTGTTGATCAAAGCAACAGTTGAGAGCTTCACACTCAGCACTGCTAATTGCAGGGTCTCCACATGGTACTCTTGCATCAACATGGCATCTATGAAAAGTATCCTCTGGTCCAAAATATTTAGTTTGATCTTGTGCCAGGACTAAGCCCAGCAAACCAGCCCATACTCCAAACTGCACAAAACTAACCATGGTGGAAAAGATACACTGCTGAAGAGGATTGCTCCACCTTCAGTTTAAATGCTGTCGCACTCTAATTATCACAGCTGGGTAATCAGGATATGTGATATCCTCTTGATGATGAGATGTCAGCAATAATGTGTGCCTCGTTAAGGTGTTTTTTTTTCACCTCAGTTCAATGAAGTAAAGTTTATTTGATGACCTTGTGGTAGAACATCGTGGTAGCAAATGCCTGACAGCTCTAGGCAATGTTTTGTTGTCACGGGTAGAATACTTAGTTTCAAGAAAGTCGAAATCCTCCCAATAACTTTGTTGCAATCATATTAGATGGCAAATTATCACAATTAATTTATCTGGAGATAAACAATTTGTGACACCAGGATACGAAGTTGATGGGCCGAAGAAAATGGTAGGGTTTTTTATGACTTTCCATCTCAGGGCTTTACAACCCCTGGAAAAAATTATGGAATCTCCACACATAGAGGATGTTCACCAAGCTTTTTGTTAAAGATAATTTTTTTTTAAAGATAATTTTTTGGGGAATTTTATCTTTATTCAACAGTTATACAGTGTAGAGAGACAGGAAGGTTGGGGAGAAGAATGGGGGAAGACATGCAGCAAGGAACCCGAGCCGGAATCGAACCCAGGTCGCTGCGGGAAGGATACAGCCTTTATGGTACGCGCTTAGACCGATGAGCCACCGGGGCGCCCCCATCAAGCTTTTTTACGTATTAGCAACTAAAACAAATCACAGATATGATGCTAAACAGTTTTGTTTATTAGCTTAACATTCAGGCTTCATGAAACACTCCTGAACCATTGAAATCATTTTCATTAATAGCATAATTTTTCATAATTAATTAGAGGAAAAAACTATAGAGTCACTCAATGTTGAGGAAAAAAATTATAGAATCACCTTGTAGTTGGCATTTCTAAGAGAAATACCTGCACAAACCTGAATATGGAAATTAGTCTGCAGGTAAAAGAAAGTACTGACCCACAAAGACTGTCCTCTCATCTCCTCTCTGGCCAGGCACTGCTCTCTGAGGAGGAGAGCAGTCGTAATCAGTAGTTGTTGCCACTGAACCCGCAATAGCTGCAGCCTAAATTGATAAATTGGGGAACATCTGCTGCATCAGCCAAAGTCAGAATACATGATCGACTTGACAATCACAAATGTGTGCAGGACTAGTGTAGCACATGAAGTATGTGTGAACTTTTATTTTAAAAATCATTCGCGAAATTCAGGGGAACGAGAAGACGAGAAGTTCCGGTTGGGCTTCCTGATTTAATTAGAGAGAGGGAGACCTGAAGAGAGGGGGATGAGCTGGTCTGAGCGTTTTGGCTAAGCGAGATATGCAGCCCGTAGGAATGTGTGGATTTTGAAATGGAAATAAACTTCCAAGCGTGTTCTGCATAAAAACTTGGTGTCAGGTCTGCAGTGAATGTACCAACGTTGATAACTATGACACTAGGAAAAGGTGTCACTTGGGTCATTTTATGAAAATTAAGATTTTCCAACAGAATCAAAGAGTGATCCAAGTTTTTCATTTTGAGAAAAAAATTGGGTGAATTTGTGCACAGCAAAGTGTTGTAAATTGACAGTACAGTAGTGCTGGGATATCACTATCACTGGGATATCATTGAGAAACCCCATTAATCTCAGAGCGGAAAAAAATCCCAAGTGACCCCTTTTCCTAGTCCTGCACACAAATACACAAAAGGCACTCAGAGAGCGCATTACCTACACTGTTTTGATATTTGTTGGTGTTGGAATAGATATTTTTTTGAGATATTATGTTAACTGAATGAATAAAATAACTGACAAACAAATGTCAGAGAAAACGCATTACCTTCTGGCATAGGTATAATTATGAGGACCAGCTGAAAACTCTGATGCAGACTTTTAAGGATTTCATGGACTGTGTTTGCAGTATCTATATTGTTTCGCATTTCACCTTGAAGTGAACAGATTCTTGTTCTATAAACTTTGCAGCGACAAAATCTGCAGGAAAGGTGTTGGGTTCTTTGCAAATGGGAACAAAATGAGGCACAGATCAGGCAAGTGCTATGGTGCTTATTAAAAACTCATTTTACATTTTACTTTTGACGTGACTCACTTCTTTTTCACATCTAGTTGCTTGGAAGCAAACTATCTTTGCTATGAGAAAAGGAAAGTTGATTTCGCTGGAAGCTATAAGCCCCCTCTGCATGCCTTACAGGTGTGAGCACACCCAAATGGTGGGCGAAAGCTTACATTGCACAATACTGTCAAAGTAATATTTACAAAGGTGTTATTTTTCTTTTGAAATAAATATGTATTGGTCGGGGATGCACAGCTACAAACATTTTAATGCCTTTGTCAGAGATGCCAAGTCTCACGCATTAGGCATGAGTCTCTCCTCTTAGTGGCATTCACATTCCTGTGCCGTAGTCAGCAATTATTCAATCAACGCGCACAGAAGAAATTCACTCGTGGAATTAAAGTCATTGTGCATCAAGTTAATCAGTTTGCATTACGGTGGATTTCCCCACTAGTGACACGGAAATCGACTATGACTTGGGAAATCTCAGGCTAGTCTTTACTGAGGGATTGAAAGCAATGGAATTGCATAAAGACGTTTCGAATGGTCTTATTTCATTTAAACAATTTAAACGATCATGAAACACATGCATTGTTTCCAATCCCTGAGTAAAGAGAAGCACAAGAAGTCCGGAGTCATACTCGCTTTCCATGTTACTTGTGGTGAGGGTCCACCTTTACGCAAGTGAAACTGAAACTTCAGTGCACTAGGATTTTAATACCGCGTGATAATATGATTAAGCGTTCAATGAATGAATTGCAGACTATGGTGAATAAGCCTAAAAAATGCGTGAGACCTACGCCGAATGCGTGAGACTTGAAATCTCTGCTTTGCTATCTGCCGTGACCTTTGACCAAGAAAAAAAGACCAGGGCTGCGTCCGAATAGTCTTTTTTGCTTAGGAAAGTTCCTAACTCCTAAAAAATGATCCGGAAATACTTATGTGGCAGCCATGATAAGTGGATTCGAATTCTTCAAATGTTAAGGATAGGTATCTCAGTGCTTCCTAATTTACCACCTTTAGCATAGGGTACACAGAACCATCCTTTTCATAAAGAAAGGAGATAAAGCTATCCCACAATTCTGCACAGCTGCAGTAAGGAAACATATATGATGGGCAGGGGACACATGATCACGTTGCCTAGTGTAAGTGCATTCAGATTCTCTAATTAGCGCAGTTCTCTTCCTAAGCCGTAAGGAATTCCCTTTAACACCTTTCCTTTCCCTTATGACATTTTCCACAAAAGTACAGAAAAGTGGTGAGGGATTAGTGGATAGGCCATAATTTTTTGACAATTCGGACGCAGCCCTTGACTCAAAATAGGAAACACCCCATTCAATCTGAGGGCTGTCCCAACCACGCTTCACCAGCTAGAGTGGTAACAATTGTTTGGAAGACAGACAAATGGATGGATGGATGGATGGATGGACAGATAGATGCTAGAGGGAATGACCATACCCCCTTGCCAGAGGGGTCATAAAAACTAGCAAGGGAGATGGGTGAAGAGATGGGAGGATGAGAATTGAAGACAGAGGAATCCTCAGTTTGGAAATGAGCCTTGCTCATTTACACAAACATCACTTTGAAATGATGGATAGTCTTCAATGCCTTAAATAATTAGGATATCCTTATGAAATAAATCTCTGACATTACATTTTGGAAATATAAGCACTTTCAATCATGAAGTGGTGCTTGTCCTGCCATGGCTTGTTTAAATTCTGCTGGCTGTGATGCAGGGAGGTGGAGCATTCACACACATGTAGCAATAACTCTTCTGCATTAGCTGTATTCACGTATGCTTGCCTCATTGTCCTCTGGACACCTGCTCTCTTCTCTATCCTCGATTATTCTCAGTGCATTTAAGGAATTGGAACATCCCTCAAGACGGTGGGTTTCGATCAATTTTTGAGTCAAATTATGAAGGATAGAGGAGTCGAGGAAGGATACAGTGATGACCCCACCCCAGTCTGCCCTTTCATGGTTTGCTTCCTCTTATGGTGCTTTAGCTTACCTTGGCTGCGTCCGAATAGTCCTTTTTGCTTAGGAAAGTTCCAAACTCCTAGAAAACGATCCGGAAGTATTTACGTGACAGCGATGATAAGTGTGTTCGGATTCTTTAAATGTAAAGGAAAGGTGCCACAATGCTTCCTAATCTATCACCTTTAGCATAGGGTCCACTGAACCGTCCTTTTCGAAAAGAAAGGAGGAAATGCTATCCTGCAATTCCGCGATGACCGTCCATCTGGCCAATCACAAAAACAAACAAACATGATGGGCAGGAGGCGGGTGATCACTGTGCCTATTGATAGTGCATTCGGATTCTCTTATTAGCGCAGTTCTCTTCCTAAGATGTAAAAGAGTCCCCTTTACACCTTTCCTTTACCTCATGACGTTTTACACAGAGGTTAAAGAAAAGTGGTTCGGAATTAGACGATAGACCGTAATTTTTTAACTATTCGGACGCAGCCCAGGTTTCTTGGGTGGGATCAAACTGTACTCCCCAGCATCTTGCTTCACTGATGCTCTTGACTCCATTATTGCATCCCATGGTTTTGTCTATTACTGTTGATGACAATCAACTTTTACTCTCACCCCCTCCTTATGACACAATGGTCCAAGGATGAATATAAGCATGCCCAACCGACATCTCATTGTGAAAGCTAGTCATCCTCTAGAGCTCAGCTTGGAGAAAACAGAGCTTCACTTCATTACCCATGTAATCTTCCCGCCACAAGAGCTTGCAGTCACCGTTGACAGCACTCATTCGTCGCCATTAGCTCAATGTAAATCTGTATGGTTGTCTTATTATTATTGTAGCTAGCAAACACTGACAGCAAAACAATTTTAAAACCTTTTCAAACACAAAGTTCAAAATATCCACAAGTCGCTCCCTTTAAATCTCTGAGTTTGTGACCTTTGCAAATCTTTGCATATTATTTTCATTGGGAGATTTGCGTTTTTGTTTTATTTTTAATAACAATATGGTGACGCACTCTTTGAAAATGAAATCGCAAATGGGGAATGCTATATAATTTTCCAATTTATTATAAAAATAAAAAGTGCGTAAATGGACTCGGAAATGAGACAGCAAAATCGAGAATTACCAGGGCTGATTGTAACGTCCAAAGTGGCATTTGTCACGTTTTTTTCCCTGCCTCTCGTCATATACAGTTTTTTTTTTCCAAAGTTTACTGAAAAGCAATGCCCTAAGCAGTGGTCTTCAACGTCGTTCCTGGGGACCACCTGTGTATGCCGGTTTTTGTTCATACCACAATTGTAATCACAGGATTTTAACAAGCTGCTAATGTCTTAGGTGTTTTTCATGTTTAGAGTTGTTAATTACTCTCTTTAGCCAAATGTTACATGAAAAGATCCATACATGCTATGAAGAATGAAGTACCCTAGAAGATAGTGGCCCTCATTTATCAGACTTGCGTAGGATCTGGTGTAGATTCTGGTGTAAATATCAGCGTTCGCCAGGTGTCACGTCTGGGGCCTCATTTATCAATGTGGATACACATTTTTTTACACCCTTTTTCCCCCATTTTGTGCGTATGCACTTTTCTCCGCCAAATTTGAGATCTATCAAACCCAAACCTGACGGGAAAAAGTGCGGTCATTTACACCCTTTTTGACCATGGCGTGCCGTGATTTACACCCTTTTTGAAGAACAGGAGGAATTGGCGACGCAGCTGCTGAGAAATTGAATTGCAGTGTGCGAGCGAGAGAGGAGCGCGGATTATAGCTAATTTAAAAGAACAATCAAAGCCGCGGCAATGTCCGAATTTCCTAATGTAATTGGAGCCATTGACTGCACTCGCATCATGATTTGGGCACCATCGGTGAATGAATTCGTATATGTGAATCGCAAAAATGTGCATACGATCAATACCCAAATCATATGTGACGCCGACATGCTCATAACGAATGTAGTGGCACGGTGGCCTGGCTCTACACATGATTCATTCACCCTGACGCACAGCAGTGTGGGGGCGAGACTGGGGGCAGGCGCTGCGCGTGACGGCTGGCTTCTTGGTGAGTGCATGTACACAGTATACTCATTCGTTGAAAGCTGCTGCTTATAATCATCAATTCAAGGCTGATACTCACCCCATCATTGTGACTTACAGGTGATAGTGACTACTTCCTGAGGGAGTACCTATTAGTTCCCATCCCGGACCCACAGGGTGGCCAGGAAACCCAGTATGATGAGGTCCATGCCCGTGCGTGCTGAGTGATGGAACGCGCCATCGGGCTCCTGAAAGGCCGTTGGCGCTGCCTGGATGCGTTGGGTAGTAGGCTCCTCTACCACCCGAAAAAGGTCTGCAGGATCATCTGGGCCTGTGCCATCCTGCACAATGTGGCAGTGAGGCGTGGGATTGCGCTGCCGCCGGGTCTCCCTCCACCCCAGCATGTGGACCCAGACCCACAGCCCCCTCCCCGTCATGAGGGTTTTCAATAGGGACTAAGGACACGAGCTGCGGTGATGCAGCGGTTGTGACGCCGCCCCACAACTCTCACCCCTCATGTTGAGCTAAAGAATGTGTGTATATAGCCTACGAGTTTCTCAGTTTCAGTCTTGCAAAGTTGTGTTTAGTTTTCAGTATTGCAAGAACCTCACATTTCATTCCTCGTACATTTGATGTCAACAAGTTGAGACAGAAATAAATTCATGTATATCAAACACGACATTGTAATTTTTGTCCCTCTATGCAACTGAAACAAAACACACACCTACTGCATTTGACAAAAGATTCGACAAGAAGGTTTTTTTTTTTTTTAATTGCCTCTGTAAGACTTGTGACCGCAGCACTCAGCGATTTTACGCTTCTTGGTGAGGCCGGGGCTGTGGCTGATTCAATGAGATTGTTTTAATTTCCGGAGGAAAAATTGTTTGGTCCAACATTATGTGTTCATTTCTGTTGTGATTCTCTACGTGTTCTTAGTTATATGTTCTTGTTCCTAAATAAACCACAAGACGAAGTGATCATACAGAATTAGTGCAAATACCTGCCGAAGAGGATTTTTTTTCCTCGCCTGCACCTCACTAACAAGCACGTGTATCTCAGTCTCTGAGAAGTTTTGCTCCTTTCCGCGTTTCCCATCCATGCTTCACCGTCTTCCACTGATGTCACTCCACAAATCCCCAGAGCGCACATGGCTACTTTATATGCAGGTGCTCATTTGCGTTGACCATATATGGTTGTGTCTGGGCGTGTAGAGGGCGGGATATGAGGCGTGTTCACGTCTTGGGTCCGGTGTGATTTATCAATGGAAATTGCGGAGAGCTGTGCACACGCACAGTTTGATAGATCTGAAAAGGGTGTAAATATTTTGGGTGTACGCCATTTTTGGCTTTTTGCCGTTTGTGAAAATTTAGTAGCACTTTTACACCCTATTGATAAATGAGGCCCCTGTCGTGAGATTTTTGCGGACCGTTCGCTCACGTTCAGATTGATAAATGCCGATCCTTGCGGAAGATTTGGCGTACACCCATTTTTTTGGTGTACGCACGTTTGATAAATGAGGGCCAGTGTGTTTATTTCTACACTGCAACAAATTTCAAGTGATACAACATTTCAAACAGATCAAATTAGACACTGAGGAAATCAGTAAACCCCAAATTAGGCCGCTGGACACAACTGTTTCAAGTTCTTTCAAAAAACTTCAGGTGAACTTAATTTGATTAATATAACACTGAACTGGCTGGACTCTACCATTTGCTTGTCGCATAAAATTGTCATGATGTGCCAATTAGTTTTCACCGATTAGGAGCCAACTACATCTTTATTTAGATTGGTTACATTGTTTTCTCTCATTTTATGCTGTTATTTCTGATAAATCGCAATGCATGGTTTATGGTTTGTTTTTTTTTTTTCATTTTTGATGGCAAACGTAGATATTTCTGTTAACTTGTGAGTTAAGAGGGCAAATAACTGCTCTAAACATTAAATGCACTGAACACAAATTAACAGGTTGTTAAAATCCTGCGATTACAATTGTGGTTGGAACGAAAACCAGCATACACAGTGGGCCCCCAGGAACAACATTGAAGACCACTGCCCTAAGCAAAGTCCTAAGCAGAGACTTTGTCTACGCTGAGTCCTTTCTTCTAAATAATATTACTAATGTCTCCAATTAAGAGTGTATGCTGGTTTGCCATCGCCAATAATCAGAAAAGAAGAAAAATACCTTCTTTTTCTGTGATTATTGGCAGTTGGATTCTTCATATCCTTTGGCTAAAGCACTAAAATAGCGCTTTGAATCCTCAAATTTCCATACACAAGTCCTTAATGGAAAAATCTTAATGCCTGAGTAACCAAAATATATAAATATAATGCAAAACAATGGCGGACAAACAATTGGGGTTTGGAGATTTTGACTTAGTTGAGCAGATTCACATCATTCAAAGTTGTGAGCATGCGCAGTAATCGTGACACAGCTGCATTAAGTCCCCATGAATTCTCTTTTACATCTTTCCTTAACCTCTTGACATTTTCCGTCAAGGTTAAAGAAAAGTAGTTAGGAATTGGACAATAGGATGCAATTTTTTGGCTATTTGAATGCAGCTGTGGGGAACACTGGTGTGTCCTACAACCCCAGTTCCGAAATAGTTGGGACAAAGAGTAAATTTTGAATAAGATCAAAACGCAATGACTTTCAAATCACACCAGCCAGTATTTTATTCACAATAGAACAGAGATAACATAGCAAATGTTGAAACTGAGAAATTTTACAATTTTATCCACAAAATGAGCTCATTTCAAATTTGATGGCTGCTACAGGTCTTAAAAAAGTTGGGACAGGAGCCTGTTTACCATGGTGTAGCATCCCCTCTTCTTTTTAACGCTGAGTGGAGGCGTCTGGGCATTGAGGAGACAAGTTTCTTGAGTTTTAGCCATTGGAATTTGATCCCACTCTTGTTTAATACAGGCTTCCAGCTGCTGGAGAGTTTTGGGTCTCCTTTGATGGACTTTTCATTCAATTATGCGCCAAATGTTCTCGATCGGTGAAAGATCAGGACTGCAGGCAGGCCAGTTCAGCACACGGACTCTTCTACTATGAAGCCATGCTGTTGTAATAGCTGCAGTATGTGGTTTGGCATTGTCCTACTGAAATACACAAGGCCTTCCTTGGAATAGATGTCGTCTGGAGGGGAGCATATGTTTCTCTAAAACCTTTATATACCTTTCAGCATTCATGGTGCTTTATAAAACATGCAAGTGTCCTACACCATATGCACTAATGCATCCCCATATCATCAGAGATGCTGGCTTTTGAACTGTACGCTGATAACAGGAGGGGTGGTCTTTCTCCTCTTTAGCCCGGAGGACATGATGCCCATGATTTCCAACAAGAATGTCAAATTTGGACTCGTCTGACCACAGGACACTTTTCCACTTTGCTACAGTCCATTTTAAATGAGCCTTGGCCCACAGAATGCGGTACGGGGTGCCAAATGGGACATTTTATGCTGTTATTTCACTGCATTTTTCTACCACATTTAACAAAAAATATCCTTTTTTGCTCTCACATTTAGCGAAAGAAATGTTAATTTTCCCCACATTTATAAACTTAGAAGTGGCGAGCCTAAATGTTAAATGTGCTATTCCAAAAATATAAGTATAAAGTTTCATTATTTAGTGGTTTATATTAGTTAAATGTATAAACATTTAACTAAATGTATGAAACATTTAGCTAAATATATAAAAGTAAAAAACATTTAAATGTAAAAAGCAATTAGCTAAATATTTAGCTAAATGTAAGAAACATTTAGCTAAATGTTCTATACTTTGTTATATGCTAAGCTAAATGTATAAAACATTTAGCTCAATGTATGAAAAAATTCAGATATGGCAAACAGTCGTTGAAACTAGCCTATTTTAGTTCGAAAACGCAAATTTTATTAACTCCGATGTTGATACTCGATTCAGCACCCTCGGTTAATATTGAAACGTTCAAATTTGAACAACGGGACTTCAAATTGTATTTCAACCTCTATACAACAGCAAATTATAATACTTCCATGCTGATAAAAAAAATAAAAAATTCCTGCTTTATCTACAGCCAGGACAAATGATTAGAAATATCAATGAGCCTAGCTTTATATTAGCTATTGAACATTAGGAACTAATACATACGTAAATGACAGATTCCAAGTTGGCCCCTCAACACCAGCATTGTTTTTAATAGTTCCATGTCCTTCCCTTACACCCTGTGCACTGTTATTGGCTGAGATCAGCCATAGTCAAGTTTGTTGGAAGTTTAGTCTCTAGCATGCTATTCTTTCCGTGGGCAAGTTCAGTTCTTCATGTGTTCAAGATGTACACCACAGCAACCTTAACCAAAGGTCAGTTAATCCTTCTGTCCACATGAGCTGGCCTCAGGATAAGTTCCCCTTCATGCATTCCAGAGGCTGCATTTGACTATGCAACTGAAAACATTACCTCCACCCACAAGTGTCAGAAGCATGAAGTTAAGCCTGGGGAAGGAAACCTGCTGAAAACATTGCTAAGTTGAACTATGCAGGAAAACCCTCAGGATACGCAGACTACAACCCCTGTGAGAATGTGACATGACTTCTGCATGAAGGCACTACAATTTGTTGCAGGGTATATTGCTCCAGCGTTCCATCGTTTCAGTTTTCACACACAGCATGGTAGTGCATGCTGCAAACCCCCCCCACCCCAAGCCTGCAGGTTGTCAAAATCATGCATGTTTTGAGCTTAAGCTCCTGCTCGAGTGAGTACAAATAAAGAATGCAGAGGTAAACAGGATGGATTCTGAGCTTTACAGTATTCATGCTGGAACAGAGGCCAACTGTTGGGTGGGACTATTGTACAATTATATTCTTCTAGGAATGTATGATTTTCCATGTCACATGTGGCTCAGATTCCCCCTGAAGTTCTACCATGCGTTCAGGCACACATTTGGAATGATGTCCGTTAGTCAGCCTGCCCCTGCAGCCTGGCAGTAGAAGCATTCGTGTGGAAAGGGACATGTTCAGGTAAATATCACACTGACAAGGTTGATCCATGGACCATTTATTTTCAAATTCCTCATTCCTGTACAGGTTTATACCGTTGCCACAGTCCCCAGCACAACACAGGCAAGTCCCACTGCAGCCATCACACCAGCCACCAACACTGCCACAGATGCACCTGGGAAGCATGGGAATGAGGAACTATGGGGTTAGTTTCTAAGCTTTAGAAGTGGTTAGGGAAACCAGTAGATGGTGACAAGAGCTTACCTTCTGCTCTGTGATCTGCCTTCAAGGACCTGTGGGACTGTGGTTCACCATCTTTAGCCTCCTGGACAAGGATGGGGCCTAGACCTGCATTGCCTTCATACTGCACAGCTGGAGAACAGAACAAGCTCATACACTGGCACCAACAGACAGGGGCAGAGAGCAGCAGAGACCAAAACCCAACCTGAATCCACACTCCTGCCCTTCCTCCCTCCACAGCAAGTACATGCTGCATCGTTCCCAGAGGCTTCAATCCACCTGGAAGAGAAACCAGTTACCCAGAGGCCTGGAGGTCAATTACATCATCTGACCCACTACCAACCTCTCCTTCCCAAGAGGGAATGAGCAGGCCTTCCCATCCAAGTCTGGCACAGCTGCAGTGGCCCTCAGATGGCAGAAAATGTAGATCTGCAGCAAAGAACCATGGCCATCATGAGAAGCAGTTGATATTCAGAAGCTAGGATCTCAAAAGCATGAAGCAGAACGCTCACAGCACTCCATGCCTCCTGGGCAAACCTGAAAGCATCTAGCTGAAACTGCAGCTTGTCATCCTGTACCCTTGGCAGGAACTGGGAGCGGGAGCTGGTCAGCTTGGAATCCACGAGACACCTGGAAGGCCAGTGCTGTAGACCCATGACATGCAAACAAGGCCATAAGGTCCAGCATACTCACCCTCGGTTCTCAATGAACGCATATCTGGGGACTGCATTCATATCAGGGTATAAAGTAGCTACGCAGGTTTCCACAAACACACGGAGGGGAATGTGGTTGGCCTGGACCACAGAGGCCTCAATGTTAATGAGGTCCCCCAGGAAGAAGACATTGGATGCCCTCTCCATCTGCCAGTTCACTGCAAGGCACAGGGGAAGCAGGTCATCCATACAGTTGCAGTCACATGAGGTGTGGGGATAGCCCACTTACCATCCATGATCTTCAGGGAGAAGATGAGCAGTTCCTCAGCAGACAGCGTGGAGTAGTAGGGGATCCAGGTTGGATTGAGGGCATTACTGCTCACATTATGCAGTCTGTCATGGGTGAAAGCCAGGACTAGACGAAATTCTTATTCTAGTCAAACTAGAAACTGCAGAGTTGATGCCTTAAGGCAGCAAAGTTTGCTGACCAACTGCAGTAGGCAGTCATGCCCAGTTCCTTTTTAGTGTCACACCAGAAAGCTGCAGTCATCGTGGCGAATTCAGGTTTGAGAGAGAGAAAAAAAAAAAACAACCCCCCACACACCAACACCCCCCCACACCTGTTACAGCATCTAGGCCTCATTCACCTGCACCATCTCAAATCATGAATGTGTTACTTACAGCAAGTACACTACCACAGCTGTGGAGCTCGGTTTCAAATACAAGCACTTGATAGACCCATCCTGTCCAACAGGGCCACAGCCTCCCAGGGTGATGTCAGAAGCCTGGATCAGCTGGCCAGTCCCAAGCAGGTCCATATCCACTTCCATCTGAACTGTTCTTTCCCCACAGTAAGCCTTCACAGCATCAGGCTTGGGTGTTGGAGGTTCCATTGGAAATGCTTAGCTCAGGCTCTGAAGCCCAACATTCCAGATCGCTATACATAAGTTAGAACAGTTTTAACACAAGGAATGTTTTTGAAGAACCATTTAGCATTCTCAGACCATGCAACTTAATTTCTCAAAGCATAACACTTTAAACGCATTCTTGGAGCACAGTTAGGAAATCTCAAATTCAGCATTCATTTGAAATTCAGACCCCAGAAGCTTGCAAGGTGCTCGTGTCCAAATGCCAACTTTCTTGCCTTGGTAAAATGGTTGCACTGGGAGGGGGAGAAAAAAAAAGGGTGAGATGGGAAATGCAGCTGGGACTGTGTCTGTGGAAGACTGGGGGAGGTTTATGACGCCCCAGGACAATCAGCAGAACTCTGGCGACGTGAGGGGGGTAAGTATCACAGTTTCCCACCATGAACCTCATCCCCAGCCCTGGCCATGTCTTTCATGAAACTGGACCTTAACTTATCTGTTTAAAATAATCTAAACCTCTGGGAACTTGACAATATGCTTATGTTCAATATACTGCTAAGAAATCACTTCTGTGCTTATCACACAATTTACCTATATAATAATTCATCTTAAGACTTTTTCATGACAACTGCACCATATTAGTACATATTCATACCATGTTTGGTCTTGTAATTCTCGGAAGAATCCAAGGAGTTGAATGGAGTATGTTTCATTCCCATTGAAATTATGATTCATTCCCTTTTGGAAACTCCTGAAAATTGGTCAGAATCATCTCGGGTAATCATTCTGTTCCTCTCTCTCTCTGCAAAATTTTTTTATTACATCCTCCAAATGGTGGAAACCCAAAAACCAGATTCGACCCCCCTCCAGGTAATTTATGGCCATGCCGCCTGGATCAAAGACGTGATTTGGCTTAAAGCAAAGAGAAACAATCTATTCTGGGAAGATCATATCCGATCTCTCCCCGCGCACGTCAGTGCGTGTGTAGTAGCCTCTTTACCATATAGTCAGGGAAGATCGTATCCGATCTCTCACCGCGTACGCAAGTGCGTGTGTAGCCTCTTTAATTATGGAAGATCGCAGCCGACTTCCCACATGTGCACCTCTATGCCGTGTGTAGCGTCTATAGCTATGGCAGATCGTCTCTCTGATCTCGCCCTCACACAACTCTGTGTGTGTAGCTTTCGCCAGGTATGACTTTTATATTTGTCTAAATTCGTGGTAACTGATGTTTGATCTGTTGATTTAAGCTCTTGCCTACCTAGTGAATAAATTCTTGTTATTCCTTTAACTTGCGTGGTCTTCGTGACTCTAATCTTTTTACATTCTTTCTGGCCACGTTACGGCGGATACTTAGGGGTTTAATCCCAACCGAAGACTGACTGGTCAGCAGCTTGGTATGGGAATTAGTTTTATTAAGTTGGAGAGACAATCATGATCTACTTACATAAAGGGTTTATGTATTGCCGGTTCTGGGATTTTAACCTTAAGGAAACCCATGGACGAGTATAGATCTGGGTTCGCAGTATCCATGCCAAAAGATGCTGTTGCTGTGATGATCGACTTCCATCCCCTGATATTACCAACGAACCTAAGATCTGGCAATTATGCTAAAACCCGGGGGCATGTATTGAGTAGCACGGGCCTACACCTACGAGTCCGAGGGGTAACCACCCTGAGGTCCACGCATGTTTTCGCGAAATTATAAATTTTAATTCTAATTTGGAGTCAGATATTTAAGAGAGTATAACTAAATTTGGTATTCTAAATTTACTATGGAGTCAGATTAATTGTAACCGTTGTGTTTTTGTGCCCCGTTCTTCGAACAAAGAAAATTGATTCATTTTATTGTGATTCGCACCAGCCAAAAGATGGCGCTTGTTAACACCAACCCAAAGAACACCTTGAGCCTTCGCCCCCTGCAATTTCCTTCGTTGGTATTGTTTGGTGGGGTTTTACAGTTGGTGACCCCGACGTGATCCATTTAATCGGGAGCCCGACGTGATGGCTTTCGTGTACCATACCGACATGATTCCTACAATCGGGAGTGCGTGATTCTGTTCTCCGACGTGATCCGGAGTGTTTCTGCATTGCGCTGGCTGGTTTGTAAATCTCCACATCCAACGTGATCCTGTTTTCCTACGTGATCTGGTCGACTTCATCAGTCGTCATCCACCTACGGCTGATGTGGTAAGTATAGCGGTGTTTCTACTTTATAAGATTCAGGGAAAGTTAGAATGCACTGCATATGGACCTTTGCTAAGGGATCGACATATCCCCAAATAGGCCTGGGACCGTAGAAACCAGGCACAAGTTTCAATTCTATCTTTTTCAGGATTAGAGAATGAAGTGCAAGTTGTAGGAATGTTTGCATATGCCTACTTTGCGAGTAGGGTTCGCTGTTAAAAAAATGCACTGCTATCTTGGGCTTGTGAGCTGTGTTTTCTGTTATCTCTTTAGACTGCTCTGTCTTCAGATTAATCCGTACCATTTGATATTTTCATGCTTTTGAGTAGAAGGTTTAATGGCGAGGTGGAGATGATTGGGTTTCTGTGTGCAGTCAGGGTTTTTGGCATTTTTAAGTGGATGCAAATATCTGTTGTTGCTTGGCACATTGGGCTGTGCTCTTCTTAAACCGTAGGTTTTTTGTGTTACGTACACCTAGGCTGTGCGGATGGGGGGGGGGCGGGCATGTGTGCTGTGGCAATGCGGTGGAGATAAAGCTTGCCACTGAAGATGTTGAATACTCTTGGCTTGTGCTGGAAACCGGAAAAGATTGTGTATATTGCGTTCGAAGGTTTGTGTATGTGTGCAGAAAGTGATCGGCAATTGTATGCATTTGGTGCAAGGTCCTGCTGTAACTGCGCAGACAATCTTGCCCAAATACTGGAGGAAATGGGGCACTGGTGAAATGCCAGTGAGATTTGAAGGAGCCTTGCATGTAGGGGAGTGAGGAGATAGCTTTGAAAATATCATTGGATTTACGTGTTTTACTGTTGCAACAATCGCACATGGGTTGCAAGCATGTTCGTTGGTGCTCTGACCCGCATCATTGGGTTGATTAGATTTGGCCAATATTTACCACCTGTGGGGTCTGTTTCTTCCGCTTTGTGTAAAGGTAATACGGTTTCACTGCACAGTGTGTGCGCTCTTTTGATCAGCACCCTGAGAGAGCTGCAAAACGGCATTCGGAAAATTGTCATAACTTGGACTCAGTTTCAATAGGGTGCATTCTGCACCATTGGGTTTTTGAAGTTGGACCAATTCGGCAGAGGTTTTCGTGCCGGAATTCTTTCGGGACACAGACAATGATTAGATTCATTCTTGATTGGGTTTGTGATGTGATTTTTTTGCAAGCGGAATGTTCAGCAATTTGGGTGTGGGCTAAGGGTTGTTGTTGTTACGTGACACATGGGCTTCTCAGACTGCAGGTTGTTTGTGCTTCAGGCACCTAGGCTGTGCGGTTTGTGGGAGGGCATGTGTCCTGGACATAGCAACGGGAAAGCTTATCACTGAAAGTGTTGAATATTGTTGGATTGCACGTAAGATTGGGGAAACTGCCATTATAACAGCTCTAAAAATCACGGCAATCGCCTTGCATTTGAGCTTATCCCAAGTGCGTATTGAAGCTGCCATGTTACCTTTACAAAAAGGATTATCAGGTGGAACGGCCCGCCATTTTCGGCTGACTTTGTTGGGCCGATAGGCCATGGTTTCATCTGAAGGCCGCCATTGGTTGAATTTGCATGTGGGTCGGCCAGTTGGGTCACGTGACTATTTGCCGGTGAGCTGACACAGAATCCTCTCGGGTAATCATTCTGTTCTTCTCTCTCTGCTAAATTGTTTTATTACATCCTCCAAATGATGGAAACCCAAAAACCAGATTCGACCCCCCTCCAGGTAATTTATGGCCATGCCGCCTGGATCAAAGACGTGATTTGGCTTAAAGCAAAGAGAAACAATCCATTCTGAGAAGATCGTATCCGATCTCTCCCCGCGCACGTCAGTGCGTGTATAGTAGCCTCTTTACCATATAGTCAGGGAAGATCGTATCCGATCTCTCCCTGCCTACGCAAGTGCGTGTGTAGCCTCTTTAATTATGGAAGATCGCAGCCGACTTCCCACACGTGCACCTCTATGCCGTGTGTAGTCTCTATAGCTATGCCAGTCTCTCTGATCTCGCCCTCACATAACTCTGTGTGTGTAGCTTTTGCCAGGTATGACTTTTATGTTTGTCTAAATTCGTGGTAACTGATGTTTGGTCTGTTGATTTAAGCTCTTGCCTACCTAGTGAATAGATTCTTGTTATTCCTTTAACTTGCGTGGTCTCCGTGACTCTAATCTTTTTACATTCTTTCTAGACACATTACGCCGGATACTTAGGGGTTTAATCCCAACCAAGGACTGACTGGCCAGCAGCTTGGTATGGGAATTGGTTTTATTAAGTTGGAGAGACAATCATGATCTACTTACATAAAGGGTTTATGTATTGCCGGTTCTGGGATTTTAACCTTAAGGAAACCCATGGACGAGAAGTCGGTTATCTGTTAAAATTCCCTGAAGGAACCCATAGGCGTGTATAGATCTGGGTTTGCAGTATTCATGCTAAAAGATGCTGTTGCTGTGATGATCGACTTCCATCCCCTGATATTACCAACGTACCTAAGATCCGGCAATTATGCTAAAACCTGGGGGCATGTACTGAGTAGCGCGGGCCTACACCTACGAGTCCGAGGGGTAACCACCCCGAGGTCCACGCATGTTTTCGCTAAATTATAAATTTTAATTCTAATTTGGAGTCAGATATTTAAGAGAGTATAACTAAATTTGGTATTCTAAATTTACTATGGAGTCAGATTAATTGTAACCGTTGTGTTTTTGTGCCCCGTTCTTCGAATGGAGAAAATTGATTCATTTTATTGTGATTCGCACCAGCCAAAAGATGGCGCTTGTTAACACCAGTCCAAAGAACACCTTGAGCCTTCGCCCCCTGCAATTTCCGTTGTTGGTATTGTTTGGTGGGGTTTTACAAAAGTTACGACCACACAGGGTCATGAAAGTACAGTTACAGCACTGCAACATCTAGCTTTACCAGCAGCACATCCTTTCCCGCCTTTCCCTTTGGCTTCACATTGCCCACTTGCCAGCCTGAGCTCAACACGAAGAGGCCCTGGAGCAGCAACTGGGAGGGGAGGTGTTACAGTGTTCACCTCAGCCACCAGAGAAAGCACCTCACTGCCAATGTACCTGCACTGGAAGAGCAGCCTGGAGGGGGAAAGAGAACCACAAAGTCAGTAGCCACAGACAAATGCTTGTCCAGACAGCACAAGAGCCAACTACTCACTCAAAAACATTGTCCCTTGTGATGGACCCCAGAGGGCCAACCCCCACTTCATATGTGGATGACAATCGGTTCTCATAAACCACATATTCGCCCTCCACCTGGAGAGCAGTGGAGACTAGTGCCACTAAATAGCACAACATTTGACAAAAATGAAGTTGAACCTACCCGCATTGTGGTTCCACAGGAACTGACTGGGAATTGGAAGACAGCAAAAGCAGGAGAGGCACTAACAGGACCACAGTTACCATTACCAGGACCCTCCAGCAAGTTGACAGAATTGAGGTCAAGCACAGGCAAGGTAGCAGCTCTGGACACCACAACCATGAACTGACCATCCCAGAGACAGTTACTGTAACAGGCGTAGAGATGGGTCAAATGCAGTTAGCCTTTAATGGATTAGTCAGAACATAAACGCCTTCACCTTCATTTGGATAGTAGCACTGTTGATCAAGGCAACAGTTGAGAGTTTCACATTCAGCACTAATTGCAGGGTCTCCACATGGTACTCTTGCATCAACATGGCATTGATGAAAAGTATCTTCTGGTCCAAAGTACTTAGTTTGATCTTGTGTCAGGACTAAGCCCAGTAAACTAACCCAAATTCCAAACTACCCATACTGGAAAAAGACACACTGCTGTAGAAGTCCACTCCACATTCACTTGAAATACCTTCACTCTCAGATTGTCACAGCTGGGTGATCAGGAAATGTGCCTTCCACAATATGATGAGAGCTCTGCAATAAAGTGCATCTCATTAAAGTTTTTTTTTTCCATTCATTATGTTTTTTTTTTCCGCAACACAAATTTATCTCTGTTAACTGAAGTCAAGTTCCTTTGAAGAATGTGAAAACATCACGCTAATTTGTTGCAGTCATGTTAACTGGCAAATTCAGGAAATTACTTGACCCGGCGATTTATAATTTGTGACACTATAGCTTGTTGAATTCATGAGTGCACGGAAACGTTTTGGCTCTTACTTTTTGACTTTCCTTCTTAGGTTTTTACCCCCCACCAGCCAAGAGCCCAAAAGGGGGATTATGTTGTGGCGCAGTGTGTCTGTCCATCTGTCCGGATCAGAAAGTACTTGGCTGACAAAATGAAGTCCTCCAACGATTTTCACAGGATATCCCAGAAGCTTTGCTCATATGTTGCAGATACACTGATGATGTGCGTATCGTAGTTGAGACTCTGGTGGGGGATGCTGTGCTCTCAGAGTAGTCTTATCATATGAGTAGTATACTTTGCATTTGGGGGTAGCACCACCAATCTGATTCACAGGAGGAGCACCTTGTATTTTTTGAGCCACTGGAGTTTATTCCAGTTACCTTGGGATCAAATAATGTTTTCCAAAATTAAATAATCAGTAAGCGTGCTATTACCATCATCACAGACTTATGAATATGTGTTCAAAACTTTCAATCATTGATAAATAGGAAAACATCTGTTGTATCAGCCAAAGTCAGAATGCATGACAGATTTGATATAGACAAATGCGGAAGCCTTCAAATACAATGGCGGCTACATTTTCTTTGAATCGTGCCATTTGCAGAATGTCAGTTTAAATATTCGTTCAATATCAACAAGTGTTCAGTATTGTAAATAAAGGTGAAGACTTGATATCATAAAACATATTTCCAACAAAATATTAATGGACTTTTCAGTTTTATATCACTGGCATTTCGTTAAAAATTTTCAATGACATCCGGTTAACTATCTGACAGATAAATTATATATTGACATCATTTCTTTTGAAGGCCTTTTTTATTTTTTAAAATAATATCAAATAAATACTCATATAAATTCCACAAATACATTCAACAGAATGTCAATAGATTTATAAATAGCATATCAGTTTATTTCTCCAGAGCCCTGTACGTATGACCTGTGTGCAATCAATTGATATGTAAATCTTTTGGTAAATTTTACATTGGCAAGTCTTTTGAATTGCCTTTTATCTTTTAAAGTAATTTCAAATAAATCCATGTAAAAATTCTGCGAACACAATCAAAAGAGTGTCAACAGATATGTGAACAAGATGTCCTCCCCCTCTGAGTGCCTTTGTAAAGCAGAAATGATGACCAGTACACTAGGTCTGCAGCAGGAGGAGACAGTGTAATACCTGTGAGGAGAACTGCTTTTGGACCGTCAGCTTTTTTCAGTGATAGCAGCTCACACATGGAACAATCTGCCATCACTAGTTAGAAACCGTGAAACATATCATTCATTTAAAACCAACTTAAAATCATGGCTAAGAGACTATCAAGTATGTAACTTTAGTTTGTAACTGAACCATGCTTGCTTTATGCTCTATGCTTTATGTGTTGTTGTTCTACTTTTATGTGTTTTATGAATTTTCTAGATGTTCAATATCGTGGTCCTATGTTCTATGTACTGCTCTCCTTGCTTTTAAGTGTTTCTTCTGCCCAGGGACTATGGTTAAAAAAATTTGCCAATATAGCTTAAGAACAGAAATGATATTAATGTGAACTGTCCCAGTAACTTTAAACTAAATAAAAAAATAAATAAATAAACAAACAAATATTTCATCACCAGTGCCCTTGTACATATGTTCTGTGTGCTCTCATTTGATGTTTAAGCCAGGTAAGAGGCTTATCTGAATAAGACAAGAGGTCATCTGAATATATAGGAATGTATATTTGAACATTCTTGTTTGAATATCTACAAACTATATGGGACTACGCGAAGAAAGAGTTTCCACAATGGTAATTATAAGGACAGTCTGAAACCACTGATGCAGAGTTTTTATGGAATCAAATAAGGGTCATGAATATTTTGGACTTGCAAAGATGTTTTTTTTTAGCTGTAGAAATGTTTTGTGCCTGTGTGAAAAAGTTTTGTGCTCCCACAAGTCTTGTAGTTGTAGATTTTTTGCTAGTGAGAAAACGTTTTCTGCTCGCAGATATAATTTGTACCTGTGTAAAAAAGTTTTGAAGCTGTAGAAATGTTATGTGGATTGTGAAAAGGTTTGTGCTGGCAAACACAATTTGCAAGGGTTAAAGTGCACCTATTAAGTTACTTTTCATTGGTCATTCTTGTATTCGTGAAGCCTACTAAAGAAAGGATTAAATGCATCATTGTTAAAAAAAAAAAAAAAGTGTTTTCTCATGCTGGTCATTTCTGCAGTACCTGTGTGTGAAACACTCTGTTGAGGTCCTGGCCTCGCCTTCCCGAAAACCCTAGTGTGCTGTGATTGGTCAACTTGATCGCTCGCTTGTGATTGGTCGGCCGCTTCGTGCGTGTGTTGGAACTACTGGATTTCCGCTCCAGAGTGTAAATGAGCTTTAGAAACAAATACTGGTGTAGCCTTGTGGGCGTAATCCGCTTTATTCAAGGACATGCCAAACTACCTGGTAGGTGCGAAAATTCAATTGGTGACATCACCAATTATTTAAAAAAATGGCCAGAAGCTATTTGGGCATTTCAGTCAGCTCTAGAGCAGTGTTTTTTGCAGCAAAGAGAGATTCTTCTGGAGGTGACTTCGAGTTGTTTTCCAACACAGACCTTTTAAATGCACTTAAAAAAGGATATGATTTATACAACGACATTAAAACAATGAAAAACCATAATAGCAGCACTTAAAGAAAATCTGGAAATCTTAGAAATATTTTTTGCATGTTTAATTACAATTTATGCATGATTATTTTCAACACTGAGGTTTCACAAAGTCTGAAATTCGAACAAATGACACTGAAGTTACACAAGCGTGCAAATTGTGAATGGTGCTCCGCGGCGATGATGTCACGCATGCATCACATTTCTTCTATCAAGCAGGAACTCAGACATTAGAAGCTGCTTCATCGCAATCACTGTTTATGAGCAATCAGCGTTGCTATTAAACATTTCATCACGCGAATAACTAATGAGGTTCCATATATATATATATATATATATATATACACAACCCCAATTCCGAAATAGTTGGGACGAAGTGTAAATTGTGAATAAAATCAAAATGCAATGACTTTCAGATCACATGAGCCAATATGTTATTCACAATAGAACATAGATAACATTTCAAATGTTGAAACTGAGACATTTTACATTTTTATCCACAAAATGAGCTTATTGCAAATGTTTTGGCTGCAACAGATCTCAATAAAGTTGGGACAGGGGCCTGTTTACCATGATGTAGCATCCCCTCTTCTTTTCAACACAGAGTGGAGGCGTCTGGGCATTGAGGAGGCAAGTTTCTTGAGTTAAACCATTGGAATTTGATCCCACTCTTGTTTAATACAGGCTTCCAGCTGCTGGAGAGGTTTGGGTCTCCTTTGACGGACTTTTCATTTAATTATGCGCCAAATGTTCTCAATCGGTGAAAGATCAGGACTGCAGGCAGGTCAGTTCAGCAAACGAACTCTTCTACTACGAAGCCATGCTGTTGTAATAGCTGCAGTATGTGGTTTTGCATTGTCCTGCTGAAATACACAAGGCCTTCCCTGGAATAGATGTCGTCTGGAGGGGAGCATATGTTGCTCTAAAACCTTTATATACTGCAGCATTCATGGTGCTTTTTAAAACATGCAAGTGTCCCACACCATATACACTAATGCATCCCCATACCATCAGAGATGCTGGCTTTTGAACTGAATGCTGATAACAGGAGGGGTTATCATTCTCCTCTTTAGCCCAGAGGACATGACGCCCACGATTTCCAACAAGAATGTCAAATTTGGACTCGTCTGACCACAGGACACTTTGCCACTTTGCTACAGTCCATTTTAAATGAGGCTTGGCCCACAGAACACTGTGGCACTTCTAGATCATGCTCAACAATGGCTTCCTTTTTGCATGATAGAGTTTTAGGTGGCATCTGTGGATGGCATGGCGGACTGTGTTTACAGACAGTGGTTTCTTGAAGTATTCCTGGGCCCATTTAGTAATGTCAACGACAGAATCATGCCGGTGAGTGATGCAGTGGTGCCCTAAAGATCAAGGGCATCCAGTAAAGGTCTTCGGCCTTGTCCCTTACGCGCAGAGATTTTTCCAGTTTCTCTGAATCTTTTGATGATGTTATGCACTGTCAATGATGAGACCTTCAAAGCCTTTGCAATTTGACGTTGAGGAACATTGTTTTTAAAGTATTGCACCATTTTTTTATGCCACCCTTCACAGGTTGGAGAGCCTCTGGCCATCTTTACTTCTGAGAGGCTCAGCCTCTCTAAGATATGCCTTTTATAGCCAATCATGTTACACACCTAATGCCAGTTAATTTAATTACTTGCTAAATGTTCCTTCAGCTGATTCTCTTATGTATTAATTGCTTTTTCTGCCTTTTTTGCCTGTGTCCCAACTTTATTGAGATCTGTTGCAGCCAGAACATTTGAAATAAGCTTATTTTGTGGATAAAAATGTAAAATGTCTCAGTTTCAACATTTGAAATGTTATCTATGTTTAATTGTAAATAACATATTGGCTCATGTGATCTGAAAGTCATTGCATTTTGATTTTATTCACAATTTACACTTCGTCCCAACTATTTCAGAATTGGGGTTGTATATATATATATATATATACAATCACAATCAGAATAATTGGAAAACTCACCTTTACAAATTTATTTAACCATCACTGCACCTCAAAAAATCTAAAAATACACTGACCTATGGGACTACAGCAGGCAATTTGAGAGGAAAAATTAAGTTGAATAACACTAAATAATGCTTCAATTTATAGTACAGGTGATATTTAGAACAATGCAAGATAATATAAAATGATAAATTCTCCTGTCAAGCTAAACAACTGCTAATCAAAACTACTGTCCTGCAACTCAATAGCTCTGTCTATTTGTGCGCCATTTCTTTAATAATTCTGAGCCCTGTCTTCCATCACAATCTCAGGCAAAGACCGGTCTTTATGACACTGCATTTCCCTTTCGGATCGGACTTGGCACTAGCTCGCTACATGGCTAGCAAGAACAGAGATGACCTATTAGACATGGCTTTGGACAAGTGAGAGATACATGTATGTAGGCTGCAAGTACTTGAAAATAACGTTGCAATCTAAAGATTCCCCTTTCCTAGTGGTGTGAGGTTACCAATTATGAATGAACACTTATGAAATTTGATCTAAGGCAGTACAATTTTAGATAACTTACCTCTCAGTGTCAAAGAACAATGAAGTTTCATACTTGAAGAGAGCAAACCGCTACACTCGGACCAAAGTAATTTTGACTGAGTTCTGAATATGCATACAATCCTTTAACGTTTATAATATAAGCACATAAAATTCACCACAAAGTAAGATGCTTATTATCACATTTTCTAATCTACATTCGCTCAGGTTATTTACGGTTACATCCGGTTCATTTGTGCCACGAGTTTTTGTTACTAGATCGCCCAGGCCTGAAGTGAAGCGCGTGCCGTGGTCTATCTCTATGTCATTGTGTGCCGCGGTACTTTATTAAAAAAAAAGACTCACATTCTCGCCTGTACAAGATGCGTGAAAGTTTCGCACAGTAGGCCTTACATATGACCAAAATGGTCACGTCCATTGGAGAGGGAAGTAAATAAAAAACCTTGTGAGCAGTTTTGGTGGTCCGGATCGATTTCAGGTTGTCTAGACAACCGGATAACCGCTTATTTCGAACACTGGACTTGCATGGCGCAAAAAGTGCTTGACAACACAGGAGGCCAAAATATTCTTTAGCTTTCATTGCTTTCTTACACTGGCCTCCGATATTGGCTCTGGTCTCTCCCCTCACAGACTTGCCATCCTTGAGCTGCTCCATAGTTCCAGTAATTTCAATAGGCACTGCAAGCCCGCTTAACGGCTATTATGCGTACGCACGATCTTCTTGGGCATATGGCCAGTATGGTAATGACCTCATCACAGCCAAACGTGGACTCGTAGGGCTCCTTGCGTTTGTTCGACTGGCGGATTAGCACAGCTATACCCTGAACAAAATTAATTGAATCAGCCATAAGATTCACCTCACAGGCGGCGTCCTGAAGAACTAAGTCCAGAGAGCAGTTAGCACAGTGGACGAACAGAGACTTTGGGCGTTGTTCTTCAAGCCACGCCTGAACCCCCGAAAACTGTCCTGACTTATTGCTTGCTCTGTCAAAGCAGTATCCCTGGAGAAGTTTTAATTCAGATGCTTAGCCTGAGAAATACACCTCTGATGCACTTGAACAGTGTGTCTCTGCCGCTGGTGGCGGCACTATAAAATCCAAGGTAATCAGAGTGGATTTCCATGTTTTCATCCACATATTCTAGCATTAATAAAAATTTTTCCATTGTGCTGCCGTCCGTGGCACCATTGGCTGTGAGTCCATTGTATAGACTATTTAAGGCATGGGATACAATCTCAGTGTAAATAGCACAGGCATACTGCTGAATGACTTCAGGATTGCGTCCGAAAGCCAGTTATCTCTCCTGAGAATCCATTCTCTCTCTTTTTTGGAGGTTTTTATTTTCGAGTTTAAAGTGTCAGTTGAGTATAGTCTGCGATAGGCTTCCATAAAAAGACAGTGCGGTTAATGCATGGGAGCGGCTTTCAAGGTAATCTAGTTGAGCCAGAAATCTTTGGGTGTACATCATACGCAAATTTGAATCAGTAATGGATCCTCACTTGTTCGCAGGAAATTGGAAAATCTAAATGGATTTTCTCACTACTAGATAATTAAATACTTTTCAAATGATTATTTAATTTTTAATTGGTCCGCAACAGTTTCACAACTCTTGAGGCTGTTTTATAATCATTGCTTGAATAATAAGTGGTCTCCTCTAAAGGTCAAAGACAATAATGGGACTTTATGGTGGAGCATTAAAATGCCATGGCAGACTGGAAGTAGATTTGTAGTTTAATGAAGAAAGAGGAAAGAGATTATCTTTGAAGTGCACATGAACAAAAAAGAAAGATTATGAATAAAAAAAGATGATAATAGTATGGGTGGTCTTTGATCTGGTATCTTCTTTGCAAATAAGCTTTCATCAATATTAGTGAAGTAGAATTAACAGAACCATAACTGATTCAAACTAGTTCAATTTGCATACGTAATTAGGAGATTTACCCAAAAAGTGACTATCGAATATAATATACGCAGATGTTGTAACTTGGTCGGAGAGCTTAATTCAGTTTGCAGCAAAAGGATCTTAGACTAGAAAAAATTTCGCCAGGAGATTCTCCATATGAAGTAAAGAACTTCGACTAGTTGCAGAGCTTGATCAATATCCACAAAACATTTATTATAGTGAATTTAATTCCTGCAAAACTCTGAAATGGAAATCGTTGATTGTTTCCAGTGATTATCTCATGTTTATTTAAAATGTTTCTAACAAAAATTTCTTGTGATTCCCATTGTAATTAATGTAATAGCACCTGATTTGGATATAGCTCTTTGACTTTTACTTGTATCATCCTGCAGGGATCTATCAAATAACACTTGGCAGAGACAGAAAGGACTGCTGTTGAAGGTGCACTGTGTTAGTTTGCATGAACTAAAACACTTGTCTGATTGATGTATAAAAGAATGTGATATTAGACTAATATCACATTCTTTTATACATCAATCAGACAAATGCAGTCAGTGGACAGCATGGTATATCCCCCAAACTATAGCATTCTCCCAACTGACAAAATTCATAGTTTGGCCAAGTGGTGTTGCCACAGACAAGTGTATTGGGTTCAGAAAATCAACAGACTCCTGGAATGTTCACAGGAAATTTTACCTGTTTCCCATGAGAACGGTTTGAATTATTGCATTTATGGAAAAAAAATCCAACCTGTCTTCCAAAAATACGCCCAAATAGATTGTTACCCTGACTTATGACCCATAGGAGCGTTTCCTAAAATAGTGCCCCAACTGTCAGCAGGAAGGTAGAGTAAGATTTACAGGTCAAGTTAGAGTTACAGTTTGAGTTAGAATTAGATTTAAAATTACGTTAAGGGTTAGGGTTAGAGTTAGATTTAGGGTTAAGATTAGGGTTAGGTTAGGAATTTAGCGTTGACGACGCTGACAATGGAAACTAGACTGTCGTTATTTAAACGACTGCTACAGGTCACTTAACTCCTTAAAGTAACTTTAGGACGCAATTAGCAGCTTGAACAAACGACCTTTGCGGGCATATTTGGTTGGAGGACAGGCTCAAAAAATCACATTTGGCCTAAAGTTGGTGCTACAGGAATGGTCATAGTGCCACCAGAATGGAGGAATTGTTCTTCTATGCCAGTGGCATAGCCAGAGGGTGGGCAAAGACACGTCCCTTTATGACAGCAATGAGTCCTGGCTAGTTCTCAATCATTTTCCTTTATTGACGCATTTTCCAATTATTGTAATTGGCAACTGAAGACACGGTTTCTCTCCATATGTAATCTAACAACGTTGAAATCATGGGCTAAATTCAGTAGCCTATAGCAAAATAATTTACCGTGCTTCGCGTTGATTTAACGGGTCTGTGTTCCAATGAAACGCAAACTTTCACTCTCGGTATTGTGTGGGTTGATAAAAAAAAGTGGCACTCTTCAGTTCAATAGGCTATGAAAAGCGTGCGGCTCCAGCTATTTGCGTGAGAGTCGACAGGTATGCAATATTGAATAACGTTGATTTAAATCCAGCAAATAGGCGTCCAGATGAATGATTGTCGTCTTGCCTAATCGGGGAGAACAAGCAGCACCTGTTAAGTGTGGAGTGCTCTCGAAGTGAACCTTCTGTTATGGAAATGACTGAGAACAGGTCAGGACTAATAATTGTTTTAAACGGATGTTTTGTGCAACCCAATTCTCTGTTCTTGTTCCGCAACTGTACTGAATTTTGCCCATGATTTAATCGCTGTTAGATCGCATATGGGGAGAAACGTGTCTTCAGTTGCCAATTACAATAATTGGAAAACGCGTCAATAAAGGAAAATGATTGAGAACTGGCCAGGACTAATTATTGTCATAAAGTGACGTGTCTTGGCCCACCCTCTGGCTACGCCACTGTTCTATGCATCAAGACAATCACAGCTAAGTAGATATGACTCCAGTTACTGTAGGACAGGTCGGCTTATTTTGTTAGAAATTTTCTATTTCCAAAGAATTAGGATCATAACTAAATTTAAATTGGCTGAATAATCCAGTTGACAGGCTAAGCTTTGTATTTAAAAAAAGTACAATATTAAAATAAATAAATAAATAAACAATGGAAGCTGCCTTAGGCCCCGCTCACCCTTTGCGAAAGATGCACAATGGTTAATTCCTCTCCTGCACTGGGATTCTTCTGCATAAATGAACCAAACTAATCGAGCTGATTCTACTAATCAAGGTCTGGAGACTTTGCTAAAGACCTTGATTAGTGGAATCAGGAGTCTAACTGCTTGGTTGGACCGAAGGCATGCACCCATAATAGCCCTTTCTGGTAGGATTCCTCACCCTTGGTCCAGAAAAACAATGTGTATTTACTTTGAAATATAATGCAAAATCTCAAAATCAATGCTGGCTTAAAAATAACAGGAAGTAGGCCTACATCAAAAGTGAATTCTTACTGAAGTTTATGGGTAAAATGGATGGGAATTTTTTACTTTCAACACCTTAGTGACGTAGTCACCTCTGCACTCTGTAGAGTCAATGGTGACAGAATAAGGAGTGATTTATTCATTAACTTATAAGACGTACTCTGCTGTGAAACTTAGTCTATTTTTGCATGTTTGTCGCGCTGAAATGTTTTAGATCATCAAACTGATTTTAATTTTAGAAAAATATTATCCAACTAAACAAAAATTCAGGTTTTAAATATAATTTATTGCAGGGAAAAAGCTCTCTAACCTTATCTGGTGCTATGTGAAAAAGTAACTGCCCCCTTAGTCACTAAATCAACCATTTAAACAAATTGATTTATTGATAATTGGGTTTACTTTTACAAGACATGCCCAGGCATGATTACTGCCAGCCCTGTTAAATCTTAACATCACTGAAATAGAACCTGTCTGGCAATTTGAAAAAGACAAAAAGCAGCACATGATACCGTAGTCAAAAGGAATTCAAAGACAGATAAGGAACAAAGTCATCGACATCTATCAGTCTTATAAAGGTTACAAAGTCATTGACATCTATCAGTCTTATAAAGGTTACAAAGCCACTTCTAAAACTCTGGGACTCTAGCAGTAAGAGCCTATGATCTACTAAAGGGGAAAATTCAGAACCTTCCCAGGAGTGATCATCCCACCAAACGTGTGCACTGACAATTCATCCAAGAAATTACAGAAGGACCCAGACTAACATTTAAAGATCTGCAGGCCCCTCTTATTGCAGTTAAGGTCAGTGTTCATGACTTTATAATAAGCAAGAGAGAAGCCAAAATCAGCATCTGTGGGACAGGTGCACAGGAAAAACCACTGCTGGCTAATAAGAACACAAAGGCTCGTCTCGCATTTGCAAAAAAAAAAAAAAAAAAAAAACTCCTTCATGACCCCAAGACTTTTTGGATAATATTCTTAAGACTGATGGTCAAGAGTGAAACCTTTTGGACAACATGGGTCCCATTGCATCTGGCAGAAAGCTAATTGGGCATTGCACAATAAAGCATCATACCAGCAGTGAAATACGGTGGTGGTCATGTGATGGCCTGGGGCTGCTTTGCTGCTTCAGGACCTGGGCGATTCGCCATAATTGATGGAACTGTAAATTCTGCTCCCAACCAGGAAATCCTGAAAGAGAATGTCCGCCCATCACTTTTTGACCTAAAACTGAAGCGCAGTTGGATTTTGCAGCACTACAATGAGCCGAAGCACACAAGCGTGCACACCTTTGAATGGCTCAAAATAAAAACGATGAAGGTTTTGGAGTGGCCTAGTTATCCCTGACTTAAATCTGATTTAGATGCAGTAGCATGACCATAAACAGGCTCTTTATACTCAAAAAACCACCAATTTGGCTGATTCAGCAAATTTGCTAAGAGGAATGGGCAAAAATTCCTCCTCAGCAATGTAAAAGACTCATTGCCAGTTATTGCAAACATTTGATTGCAGTTGTTACCGCCAAGGGTAACACAACCAGTCATTAGGGTTTTTTTTTTTTTTTTTTTGGGGATTTTTTCATATGAATAATACGGTTTTTGAATAAGTCTTACCATCAATAAATAAAATGCTGATTTAAAAGCTGCATGTTATGCTTATTGTCTTACATTAAAGTTAGTCCCATGGTCTGAGACATTTAAATGTGACAAGCAAAAATATAAGAAATCAAGAAGGGGCCAAATACTTGAAGACCACAATCGAAAAATGATCAGTCACATTTTCACGTTTTGGAGAAAGGATGACTTAAAAATTCTAAAAGATCTTCGAAACAAAGCACAGAAAAAATATGCAAATAATATAAGATATACAAAATATTATAATAATATATAACATTATAATATATAATTATAAATATTATAATAATATATAAAATATACAAAAATGCAAAATTTGGACTCTGATCGTTTTTCCTTTGTGGTCTTCACTTTTTCTTTTTGCATTTTCTGCTCTGGGTGTTAAGCTTTATTTCACATCAAAAGGGAAAAATATTTCCCACCAAAGATTTGCATAACTCAATTTTAGCAGCAGCCTGGGAAAGGCTCCGCTTTTCATGCAGTCAATAGGGTTAGGATTATTGATACTCAAATTATAATCCCATTTCCTGAAGATAATCTGTTTGGAGTTACTGTATGCTTGTCACATGAAATTGTTACACCCCAGGGGCAAATCATGAAATCTGTCAAATTATTACACATCTTTGACAGATTCCTTTTTTGTCTGATGCGACACAAAATTAGTAGAAAATAGATTTTAAGCATTGATATTATAGTAAAATTGAGAGAATTGTTGAGAATGAGTTTTTATGTGATTTTTTTTATTTTAATTTTTACTATGCACCTCAAGTTCAGGTTCATGCAGTCTGTGATCAGAGCCACCACATTGGAGGGGGCTATAAGGGATAAAGAGTCATCCTTAAACCACTTGAATTCCCCTACTCCTGAGTTATAATTGGTCCAGGCAGAATCTGGAGCAGGAATGAGAAAGTAACTCCTCAAAGCAGAGGTTTGATCACTAAATGTAACGGTTCAGCCCTTAGTTCACCAACCACAACCATTCGTACTGTTATTTTTTAGCTCTTTTTACAGTTATCTTATGCTTTTTATCCCAGTTTTATCCAGGGCGGTGATGATTACTGCTATACCAAGGTCATGTGATGCCTACCGCGGGGCTCAGCTACTTACCATCATCACCGCAATTTTTATTTTTAATTTCATTTCTTGCCGCAGAAAGTTGCAGGAGTGCACATGGTGTGTGATATCAAATTTAATGAATGCATAAATCATTGTTTAATCATCATGCGCTGTAGTCCATCCTGTGTAAGGGCTGGAGAAATTTAAAAAAAAAAAAACTTTTGAAGTTGCTCATCACAGCTTCACCAGGGGGTGGACAGTCATTTGAACACATGGGGGATTTCTTTTATTTGTGTCTGATTATTATTAATTATCTCAGTACTTTCACTGCTTATGATATCCAGGACATATAATGCCAAATTAGTTACATAAAACATGGACATCAGAGACAGAATTATAATGTGAACAGTTGAAGTCACATTTTAACCCCTCTGTGCAGATGTACACGCCAGCGGACATGAAGCTGCAAATTTATGCACGCAGGTACACAATACTATCACTAGATGGCACAACCGGATTAGTTATTGAATATTCACTAGGAAGCCGAGCTTGAGCACAGTTTATAATATGGACGAGTTCTGTTCCATCCCTATTTTTCAGGAGTAGCACGAATTAAACCCCTCAGCTAAGCCTGATGTGCAAACTGCTCAATATGCTTGCACATAGTATCTATCCAGCAGTTAAAAAAAATTATCTCTTGCAACAAAAAAAAAAAAATGCTGTTCTGTGTAGCAACCTCTTCAGCTACAGTGAGCCAACGGTATTCCAGTTTGGAGTTTAGAAAAATCATTTTTTTGAAACAAAAATTCGACATGGTATTGATATTATGTCATTCTACTTTCAATTATAATCATTACATATCAAAAACACGTAGATCCCAACTGTGGATTTACGTGTAGATTCCTCCATCGACAAATTCATCACTCCGTTATATCCCCCTGAGTACTCATGTTGATAGCCTATCACTCAATAATTTACTTAGGCTCATCTGCATAACTGCACACTTATAATTCACGCCCACGTGAAACTTCCCCATAATGATGTATTGATTGACATGTTTTTTATCCAATTCCAGAGAGAATAAACTTTCCACAGTAAAGCCCCCTTTCACTACGACCACGAATATCCCGAATCACCTTGAATCGGAAACTTTCGAAATTCGTGATGATTTGGCCAAAAATGCAAAATTTCGTGGAGAATCGGTAGGAGGTATGAAGCAGTCACGACAAACATACAGCAGAGTTACAAAAATTCATGGCTAATCGTGTTGTAAAATATGAAGAATGTCAGGAAAGGGTTGAGAAACATGTTAGAATTACAAGATTCATGTACGAATTGTAAGAATCAGCTACGACTAAGTTACGAATATGCCGAATACATGCATGAATGCAAAACGATCGCAACGAATAAGACACGACTAATACGACTTATTTACGAGTAGTTTACGAAAATCGGTACTTTTCCTGACACTTCGGCATGTTCTTGGGTCTCGAAAAGCTATAGAAAGCCCCCAATCACTGGCCAACCATGGTAAAGACATGACTATTCGGGTGTTTGAGACACATCAATATGTACTGGTCAGAGTTTACTGGGAGGGGAAGGCCAGTCATGGGTACCTGGCAGAATGCTTAACAGGTAGGGAAATGTCATGTATTTAGTCAGAGTAAATGGTAAGGTCATGAAAAGATATGTGGACCAATTACTGTCAACTGGGGTAGAAATGGAGGAGACTGATGATAGTATGGTTGGCTGGGAACCAGTTACTGCAGAGGCCTCTAGGCCTCTCAGGCTCAGAGAACCTCCTGATAGGTTTGGTTTTGACTGAGAAGTTCAATACAAATGAATGAACTAAAATAAAAAGGAAGAGTTTTAGTGTGAATTGCAAGGCATGGCATTGTGTGCATAGTTAACAAGATTAATGGTATGTAAAAAAAAAAAGTGCTTTTGATTGTGGGGAGGAGTGTGGTGAACTAACCCGTGTTAGGATTGGTTATGAGTTTAAGAAGGAACCGTTAGTACAGTCCCAGGTAAAATGCTGCAGTGTGATCGGTGTATGAAATTGGTTTATTAGAGGGTTGAGAATGCAGAGGCGTTGGACTGGACGGGCTGCGATAAAAAAGTGTTTGTTCCAGAGGTGTTCAAGCAATAAAATTTCTCACCCCTGAGTGAGTTTTCTAAAAGTGCCCGAGCCTTGGTTGTTTTTTTTTCTTTGTTCATCCCTAATTCCTCTGTCTAGCTGTTTGCAGTTTTCGTGCTGGCTTTTTATTAATTCTGGAGTGTTCTAAGCAGGGACACAACATGTCTTTTCGGGTCGGGGCCAAGAATTTTAGGGAGCCACGAATCGCTAAGAATGGCCAAAAATGCAAAAGAATCGATTACGAGGCTGTTACGGAACATAATTGATTCGTAATTGATTACGAATGGATTATGATACAGCCACGAAATTACAATTTGGGGACCCTTCCACAAAAGTTTTTGACGACAAAAAATTTCTTGCAGATTCGACAAACTCCTGCAAACTGTACGAATGTTTGGGAATCAAATAAGATTTATTTAAGAACTTCAAGAAATGTTTGAGATTTATCTACAAACATGAAAAATTTCCAATTCGGGGTGATTCGGGATATTCATATTGATAGTGAAAGGGGGGCATAACTGAAAGACATTAATTGGACAATCAGAAATGTACACAAGGCTTTGCATAACAGCAAGGTAGGTTGTATTCTCTTAACGTTGCTCATCATGGTACAGCTGAAAATGATGCGATTTCAAGAAAAAAATACTTCCAAAACCAGCATGAAGTGTTCAGTAGCATTTACGGGATTTAACTAAGGTACAGACTTGGTCAATGGGAATTATTCCAAATGAAATAGGACTAGAGGGTCCCTTCTACTGGATATATCTATCTCTGGAGGAGGGATTCAATGAAGAAATACTGCTACTGCATTTTGCTCCATGTGGCTTTTTGTTTTGGAATTTATATTGTATTCAACGAAATCGAATGCCAAGGTTTTGGCTTGTTTAATATGCCAAAAGCTCAAGCTCTTTGGTAAACCCCCTGGCACGTTCATTGCATCATTCTGTTCAATCCAGGGTAGAATATTGCCTGATTTTTCCTGATAGTGGAATGTCTGTTCTGTTAGAATAAGGTATATTTCAGATATAACTGAGTTAGTGAGTAATACTTGTTCCTTATAACGTGTGGAAAGTGTTTATATAAGGTTGCAAGCTCGGAAGTGGGTACTGCTAGTTTTTCATTACAGGGTGAATGTTCTGACCGTTAAATAAGCAGTTCCTTTAATGAGTATGTTTGCTGGCTTGTGGAACAAATGGACAAAATTCTAAACTTTATCATGGAGAAAAGGCATGTTTTGTGTTTGGAGAGGTTACTGGTGGCCATTGATGTCCAACTGCACCTTTGTTGATAAACTCATGCTGAATTCAACCAGATAATCATTAGTTCATATTGAATTTCATCCGTCAAAAGTTGATTTGTGTTAAACATATTATTATTTTATGATTTGACAGTGTGCCATTTTGAGGGATCTTAGAGTTTGGGGAGCCACCAGGATAGCTGTCTTATTTGGCTCCTAGAGAGTAGGTAAATTCAGAATTTAATGCTCAGATGAATTATACTTGTGGTTAAGGGGTTTATGATCCCAGAAATGTATAGTTTTAACCCCCAGCCATTTTTCAATTCTCTGTAATTTTTTTACAACTTCAATGCTAAATTTTCATGAAGATTTTTTATGTTTGTAGCCCTTTTTCTCTGCAAAAATCATGAAAATAAACTGAAGTGCAATGGAATTCTAAATGGTTCAAGTGTCTTGACTCAGGTGAGCCATTCATCTTCTCTCTGTTAAGCTGCAATCTTGAATTATAAAGCCTTAAATAAGGTAACACATAAATAGCCAGATTTGGCTTCTGTGCAAAGGGGTTAATTGCAAGTGCTTACAGGGAATTCAATTTATTTATGTTATAATGCCCATACAGTTGCCACTAGCCCTTTGACATTATTTGATTCAATGATGCATGGCACCAATCTAGTTCCTAAGCTATATAGTTAGCCTATTGGAATATTTTGGCTTTGAGAAGGAGAACAAAGTACAGACAGTTAATTTGGACAAGGCTCTATGCTTTATTTGTAGGAAAGCTTTACGTCTTGCGAGGAAATACTTCAACACAACGTCACATTACGGCCTTTTCACATGAAGGACGAGTGAAAAAATGAAAGGAAAATGCAGTCTCCATATACAGTATTCTGCCGAAAATTAAAGATTTGCACAAAAATTCTGCTTTGACAATTCTGAGAAAGAAAATCTACTGTTCTCAGGGGCAGAAGTATTTATTTTATTGGTTGGTTTTTTTTAGTGGCACCTGAAATCTGCAGGAATTGAACCAGCCACAGGAAAAAAAGACATCTGCGCAGCAAAATATGAAAGCTTCAAATCATATCAATGAGGTCAGATTTTTAAAAAGATGCCTTTTGTTTCGCCCTTTGTTTGTTTACTTTATTACAGCATTTTATTAAACCGTATCAGGCAAAAGCCAAGACATCATTATTATTATTATTATTATTATTATTATAATTATTATAATTATTGCTGGAGCCAGTAGCCATACCCCTACTCAATCTGCTCCAGCCAAGTAGCTGAAGCTAAGCACGTGTGGGGTTGGTAGTGCTTCGATGGGAAACCACCTTGGAAAACTAAGTTGCAGCTGGAAGAAGTGTTGGTGGGCCAGTGGGTGGCGAGCTTCCCTCTGGTGGGATAATCCCCAGTGGTGTGATTGGGACACTGTACTGAAGGAGATAGATGGTCTTTTGAATAAGATGTTAAATCGAGGTCCTGACTCACTGTGGTCATTAAAGATCTATGACACTCTTCGACCAGATTTGGAGGTTACCTGGTATCTTGGCTAAATTCCCAACCTGGCTCTTTCAACCTGCCACCTTATCATCCCCCCATCTAATTGGCTATGCGATTTTTCCTTTCCTTCTTCACCCCAAACCCAAGGGCTCCCTTGAAAAGAGATTTTCATCTCAATTGGTTCCTTGGTTCCTTGGTTAAATATAGGATAAATAAAATAAAATATTTTGCCTAAAGCATAGCTTATGATTTGCTATTTAAAGAATAACCATTATTTATTTGGGACAGTTCTTTGAGGCTACCAGATATGTGCCCTCAGAAGGCAATGTTAGGCACAACTCTCTTAACTCGAGAGTAAACAGTTTGACAAGTTGGCAATTTATGTTTAGTTTGCATTATTGCATTTATAAAATGCTGAAGAAATGTTACATATGTATGCCTGCATAGCTGACAGTTCTAAAAGCAGTAGCTAATATTGGTCCATTGCCTTCAACACTGATTCGAAAAAAACGCTACTCTGGTATATGGCATTCTGAAGAAAAATTCTGTTGTAATTAATCATTCAGACGATTTTGTCAATACAATCACGTTATCCTTGCATAACATCTTAGTCTTAATCACATCTTAATTGTTGGCGAGGAATTACTTTCTATTTCTTATTTAGATTATTAATTCTGCCATTCTTTATCAAGCAGATCGAGAATAATATGCACTAAAAAATGAAGTCATGGTTTACCCAGACATTACGTCTTGTTTGTTAGTTGTTCATAGAAGCTGCATGCGTTCTTGCCTTTTGTTTAGTTTTAAAGCAATTAAATGTTTTGTTCACAGGTCCTCTCCTCCGTGAATCGCTACCTTATCGTGGTGAAGGAGTTTGTGTGACCCTGGGATCTTGGGAGCTGTGTTGTCTGGAGCTTAGCTCCTGGTAGGGTCTCCCATGGCAAATTGGTCCCAGGTGAGGGGTCAGACAAAAAGCGATTCTCTAGTCTTCTATGGAAAGCTCCCCTATGGAAATAAGAACGTTGCCCGGATTAGGGACACCGGGGCCCCCTCCTGGAGCCAGGCCTGGGAGGGGAGCTCGCAGGCAAGTGCCTGGTGGCTGGGTTTTTCCCAGGACCCAGCCGGGCTCAGCCCGAAGAGGCGACGAGGAGCTGCCTCCACGTGGGCCCACCACCCACGAGGAGAGGAGTAGGGGACGGGTGCATTGTAGATCGGGTGGCAGACGGGAGCAAGGGCCCTTGCGTTCTGGGCCCCGGTCATGGAATCTGGCTCTTGGGACATGGAATGTCACCACACTGGTGTGGATGCCAGACCTTGTGCGAGAGGTTGAGCGGTACCGGCTAGATATAGTCAGACTCACCTCTACGCACATCTCTGGCTCTGGAACCAAGCTCCTTGATAGGGGTTGGACTCTCTCCTTTTCTGGAGTTGCCCAAGGTGAGAGGTGGCAAGCAGGTGTGGGGATACTATTGTCCCCTCGGCTGAATGCTGTCATGTTGGAATCCATCCCAGTGGACGAGAGGGTCTCTGCAATTCGTTTGCGGGTTGCAGAGGGGAATGCTCTGACTGTTGTTTGTGCTTACACACCAAACAGCAGTTCAGAGTATCCAGCCTTCTTGTAGTCCCTGGTTGGGGTCCTGGAAAAGGCTCCTACTGGGGATTCCATAGTTCTGCTGGGAGACTTCAACGCTCATGTGGGCATCGACGGAGACACTTGGAGGGGAGTGATTGGGAGGAATGGCCTCCCTGATCTGAACCCAAGTGGTGCTTTGTTATTGGATTTCTGTGCTAGTCATGGATTATCCATAATGAACACCATGTTGGAGCATAAGGGTGTTCAAAAGTGTACTTAGTACCAGAGCACCCTTAGCCAAAGGTCGATGATCGATTTTGTAATCGTGTCATCAGATCTGCAGCCATATGTCTTGGACACTCGGGTGAAGAGAGGGCCTGAGGTGTCAACTGATCAACACCTGGTGGTGAGTTGGATCAGATGGCGGGGAAGACTGCCAGACAGACCTGGGAAGCCTAAACGTGTTGTGCGGGTGGACTGGGAACGTTTGGTAGAGGACCCTGTCCGGACGATTTTCAACTCTCACCACCGGAAGAGCTTTTCCCATATCCCGAGGGAGACTGGGGACATGGAGTCCGAGTGGACCCTGTTCAAAGTCTCTATTATGGAAGCGGCTGCTGCAAGCTGTGACCTGAAGGTTGTCGGTGCCAGTCATGGCGGCAATCCAAGAACCCATTGGTGGACTCCAGCGGTGAGGGAGGCCGTCAAGCTGAAGAAGGTGGCCTTTCAGGCTTGGCTGGCCCAGAGGACCCCTGACTCGGCAGACCGGTACTGGCAGGCCAGAAGGACTGCAGCCAAGGTAGTTGCTGAAGCAAAAAGGAGTTCAGGGAGACCATGGAGAAGGACTTTCGGGTGGCCTCAAAGAGGTTCTGGCAAACCGTCAGACGACTCAGGAAGGGGAGGCAGGGCTTCGCCCAGGCTGTTTTCAGCAGGGGTGGTGAACTGCTGACCTCAACTGAGGATATCATCTGGGGGTGAAAGGAGTACTTTGAGGGACTTCTGAATCCGGCAGACATGCCCTCCATTGAGGAGGCAGGGATGGAGGACTCGGGCGAGTCTTTGCCCATTTCCCTGGTGGAAGTCACTGAGGTGGTCGAAAAGCTCCGTAGTGGCAAGTCACCAGGGATGGACGAGATTCGTCCTGAGATGCTGAAGGCCCTGGATGTTGGTGGGCTGTTATGGTTGAAACGCCTGTTCAACATTGCATGGATGTCGGGTACAGTACCAATGGACTGGCAGACTGGGGTGGTGGTTCCCATTTTTAAAAAAGGGGACCGAAGGGTGTGTTCCAACTATAAGGGGATCACACTGCTCAGCCTCCCAGGAAATGTCTATGCCAGGGTGCTGGAAAGGAGGCTCCGCCTGATTGCTGAACCTCGGATTCAGGAGGAGCAATGCGGGTTCCATTCCGACCGTGGAACAGTGGACCAACTTTTTACCCTCGCCCGGATACTGGAGGGGTCATGGGAGTTTGCCCATCCGGTCTACATGTGTTTTGTGGACTTGAAGAAGGCTTATGACCGTGTCCCACGAGGTATCCTGTGGGGGTGCTGCGGGAGTATGGGGCTCCAGGGTCGTTAATTTGAGCCATTCGATCCCTGTACAACCAAAGCCGGAGTTGTGTCCGCATTCTCGGCACTAAGTCGGACTCGTTTCCAGTTGGTGTTGGACTTTGCCAAGGGTGCGCCTTGTCACCTATTCTGTTCATGATTTTCACGGACAGGATATCAAGGCGCAGCCGAGGTTTGGAGGGTGTCCAATTTGGTGGCCTCAGGATTTCATCTCTGCTGTTTGCAGATGATGTGGTCCTGTTGGCTTCATCATGCTGTGACCTTCAACGCACACTGGAGCGGTTCGCAGCTGAGTGTGAAGTGGTCGGAATGAGGATCAGCACCTCTAAATCTGAGGCTATGGTTCTCTCCCAGAAAAAGGTGGATTGTCCCTCTTCAGGTGGGGGGTCAACTGTTACCCCAAGTGGAGGAGTTCAAGTATCTCGGGGTCTTGTTCACGAGTGAGGGTAAGACGGAGTACGAGATTGACAGACGGATCACTGCAGCGTCTGCAGTGAAGCGGGCGCTGTACCGGTCCGTTGTGGTGAAGAAGGAGCTAAGCATAAAAGCGAAGCTCTCGATTTACTGGTCGATCTACGTTCCAACCCTCGCCTATAGTCACGAGCTTTAGGTAGTGACCGAAAGAATAAGATTGCGAATACAAGTGGCCGAAATGAGCTTTCTCCGTAGGGTGGCTGGGCTGACCCTTAGAGATAGGGTGAGGAGCTTGGACATCCGGGAGCGGCTCAGAGTAGAACCGCAGCTCCTCCGCGTTGAGAGAAGTCAGTTGAGGTGGTACGGGCATCTAGTCCGGATGCTTCCTGGACGCCTTCCTTTAGAGGTTTTCCAGGCATGTCCAACTGGGAGGAGGCCCTGAGGCAGACCCAGGACATGCTGGAGGGATTATATCTCCCGGCTGGCCTGGGAACGGCTTGGGGTGCTCTAGGTAGAGTTGGAGGAAGTGGCTGGGGAGGGGGGCGCCTGGGCTTCTCTACTCAGTCTGTTACCCCCGTGACCTGGCCCCGGATAAGCGGAAGAAAATGGATGGATGGATGAATGGTTCACAGGGCTTGCTACACTGTGCATGTTTTAAATACCATATATTCACTGTAAATTCCAGTGGTGGCTGATGGACAGAAAGCAGCGAGGGTGATAAACATGCCTTCATACCGATAATTAGCCCTAATTGATTTTCAGACATTTTTCATGAGTAAAGATACTTTAACTCACCTCTTTCAGGTGTCGCCAATTCTCTTTGTTGAGAAAGGAAATTAAACATATCATTTGAACCCGAAAATGTGCACATTTCAATCTTTGTTTCCATTTAAGCAATTAGGAAGCATAGGTTTGATGGCCTGCTTTGCAGAATATGACAAAAGTTAATGCAGAAAATTGTGTAGTTTTTTTATGTGGAAGGTAGCCAACTAAGGAAAGTGAATGAAACATTTTTATAAAATTTATTATTTATTCAACTTTATATTTTATTTCAAAGGAAGCCATGCTTTTAACTGCCAATGGATTATTCATCTTGTTGGAAAGCATGTTAATAACCCCCTTTGCGCAGAAGCCAAATTTGGCTATTTATGGGTTACCAAATTTAATGCTTTATAATTCAAGATTTAAGCTTCATAAAGAGGAACAATGTGGCTCAACTCAGAAAAGACACTTACAGCATTTAAAATTACATCGTATTTCAGTTTATTTTCATGATTTGGTAGAGAAAATGGGCTGCAAACATAAAAAATCTTCATGAGAATTCACCATTAAAACTGCAAAAAAAAAAAAAATACTAAGAATTGAAAAACTGCTGGGACTTAAATCTATACATTTCTGGGATCATAAACTCCTTGACCACAAGTAGAATTCATCTTCAACATTACATTCTAGATTACCTACATGCTATTAGCCAAATTATACAGCTATCCAAGCGGCTCCCCAAAGTCTGAGATCCCTCAAAATGGTGCACTGTCAAATCATAAAATAATCATGTATTTAACACAAATAAAGTTTTGAGGCATGAAATTTAATATGAACTAATGATTTTCTGGTTGAGTTTAGCATGAATTTATATATATCAGTGCAGTTGAACATCAGTGGTCACCAGTAACCTCTCCAAACACAAAACATGCCTTTTCTCCATAATAAAGTTTAGAGTTTTGTCCATTTTTCTTCAGCACATACTCATTGAATAAACTGCTGATTAAACGGTCAGAACATTCACCCTGCAATGAAAGCTACCAGTTCCCACTTCAGAGCTCACAAACTTATTTCAACACTTATAAGGAACAAGTACAATTCACTAACTCAGCAATATCTGAATTCTGAAATATACCTTTTTTTAACAGAACAGACATTCCACTTTCAGGGAAGATAAAACAATATAAGCCTCCCTAGATTCAACAGAACGGTGCAATGAACGTACCAGGGGGTCCACCCAAATGCATGGGCAGTTCATGTTTTAAACAGGAAAAAACGTTGGCATTCGACCTTTTTGAATACGGTATACATTCCAAAACAAAAAGCAAAAGTAGCAGCCTAACCTTTTTCATTGAATCCCTCCTCCAGAGACCGATGTGTCCAGTAGAAGGAACCCTCCAGTCCTGTTTCATTCGAAATAATTCCCATTGACCATGTCCTTACCTCATTTACATCCTGTAAATGTAACTGAACACTTCAAGGCCAGTTTTGCGAGTCTTTTTTTCTATAAATCGTGTCTATTTCAGCCACGCAATGAGCGCAACGTAGACAGGATACAACCAAGCTTGCTGATACGCATAGGCTTGTATGCTCTCATGTTTGTCCAATCAATGTGTTTCACTTACTGTGGAACCTTTAAACACTCGAGAATTGGATAAGAAATGAGCCAATCAATACATTGTTACCGGGGGAGTTTCACGAGGGTGTGAACTATAACTGTGCAGTTACGCAGAAGAGCCTGAATGTATAATTGAGTGATTGGCTATCAACACCAGTACTTGGGTGGATATAAGGAAGTGCTGAATTTGTCAATTAAGGAATCTACATGTAAATCCACGTTAGGGAACTACGCATTTTTTGTATGTGATGACTGTAATTGACAGTAGAATGTGAGAGAATCAATACCATGTTGAATTTTTTGCTTCAGAAAACTGATTTTTCTGAACCACTAATTGGAATACCATTGGCTCACTGTAGCTAAAGTGGTTGCTACAGAGGACAACGATTTTTTCTGTTGCAAGAGATCATTTTTTTAAAGTGCTGGATTGAAACTATGGGCAAGGATATTGAGCAGTTTGCACATCAGGCTTAGCTGAGGAATTTAATTCATGCAACTCTTGAAAAACAGGGAGTGGAGTGAACTTCCCCATATTCAAAACCGCGTTCGAACTCTGCTTGCTTGTGAATATTCAATAACTGATCCGGGGGTGCTATCTAGTGATCGAGAACAGTAACTGCGTGCTTAAATTTGCAGTTGCGTAGACGCAAGTGTCTACATCTGCAGAAAGGGGTTAAGAACAGTGATTGAAAACAAGTCAACTATCATCCGTTTCAAGGGTAAATTCCAAGGAAAAAGACAGATTTTTTTTTTTTTTTTTTTGGGGGGGGGTCCTGTCGGTGAACCGCCCAGCCGCAAGAACACATCGCTTTTTCACTGCAGTAAGAAAAAATGCATACTGTCACAGCCCTAGTTTTATCATTGTTTCCGTGAGTTGGTTTCTTGGGTCTGAAGAATATGTTAATTTTAAGATGTGCCATTGGAGTCTGAGATGACTGCTGCTGAGTTAGCAAAATCTGCACTCATTGACAGATACCTGGATTTCCTTTTATTGAGGGGAATATACTACACTCATCAGGACCAGGGTTAGGGAACACATTGCAAGAAAATTAGTCAAATTGAGGTACTCTGTCACATGGCAATTTTGCAAGCGACTGGCTAGAAAAGCAAAAATGTTGTGCTTTCATCCTTTTGCATACAAGCCCTGGTGGTAGTAAGATTTTTAATCTTCTCTACAATCCTTTGCGACAAATTGAAATGGCTTGAGTCCAAGCCTGGTTATGACTTTCTCTCCTTGCTGTTGTAGCATTGACCTTCTTCTTGCAAACATAGCTGCGCTTATAGTCGCCACGGTTCTCAATGCAGAAACTGTAGCTGCCACATTTATTGTTACACCTTTTGGTATCCTCTTTACAAACAGCAAATAACCAATGGAATAAAAATGTAATTCCCCCAATAATTTTGATTTCTTGACTTTTACATACAGCAGATTTAAAGCAATGGATTAATGTTTTGTCTTATAAAGTCTCCTGCAATTACAGTGTTCCTCTAAAGGGTAAATTAAAAAGAAATTCTCTTAAGTGATGCTAGAATCCTTTGAATCCAACTCATAAGAGGAGGTATAAATATGTCACAAGACAGCCAGGAATCAGGGAACACGCAAGATGCAAAATAGTCAAAGGAACCATTCTAATGGACACACTGTTGTGGTTTCCATTCAGACATGTTTTCGTATTTTCGAGGTTTTCTTATCTTCAAATAATTGGAGAGAGGCAGAAGCTTGAGAAAGTTATCAGACTTTATTCCAGCTCATGATGATACAATGACCTAAAGCCCAGAGTAGTCTTTGCATTCAAAGAATACTGAATACAAACATTCAAAACTGCCTTTCTATGACAACCTTCCTCCAGTCACATTACACTGGTTATCTCTTATCTCTTTCCCTTCCCCTATTGGTTGGCATGTTCTCTATGGAATATTCTGCAAAAATTGGTGGCACACGGTGGTATTATCCCCATAAAAAAAGAAAGAAAAATACATTTAAAATGGAAAACTGCATGTAGAAGTTAGGATAGAAATGGATACGTAAATTGCTCAACTGATTATGTTTCCAGTAATACAAAAGGAATGATTCAACTGAACAGATATTGATTAAATCAACTGAACAGATACAGATATTGACTGAATCAACTTTACAGATATTAACAGATATTAGATCCTTCGAACCTCGCCTGCAAAAAATGTTCTATAGAACTTCTATGGAATTCCACAGAATTCTATAGAACTCTATAGAACATCAATGGAACTCTATAGAACATTTTAGTAGAACAGCACGTTCTATAGGATTTTCCGTGTGTTCTATAGGAATTTGCTAGAAACCTATAGAGCACCTCTATGGAAAAGAAAGTCCTATAAGATTATTGCTGTTCTATAAGACCTTCCTATAGAACACCCTAGTTGAAAAACCTGTTCTAAAGGACTTTGATGGTCTTTAGGACCTTCTAATAGAACAAAAGCTTAATGGGAAAGACATTTTAAATAAGGGTTAAATAAAAATAAAAATAAATCTTATGACTCCTTGCAATGCTCTGTCGAAGGGTCAATTTACCTTATGTGTACCTGGGTTCTAGGAGTGAGAGACCGGACTAATGGTATGAAAATGTGCAATATGCGGTGATATCCCCAATACTGAAGTAGCAAGGAAATTGTATCCCTTTTAACTTTAAGGTGTGCTTAAGCACATGGGGTACATACCAACTCATTGATTCTCTGATCAGACCATTGATTGACTGACTGGCCGCACAACTTACCAGCATTTCAGTTACGGTATATGAAGACCTCTTTCCATTTCGTCGGCAGCAATTCAAAAATATAAATGTAAGGCATTACAACTTTATTATGCTATATTGGAAAACTTGTGTTCCTCTTTTGCTTACGAAGACAAAATTATGTTGAAAGTTGGAGCTTTTGAACTTTTCGCTTAATTTTAAAATTTCAATCAAATTATTCCTTTCCATTTACATGCATGTGATTGCAGATTATATGCAGATTTAGAATTAATTTGAATACAATTTGAGGTCTGCTAAGACTTATTCCCACTATCTTTATACATGTATCATGATCACCTAACAGGATTACTAACATGGCGTTCCTTTTCAGCGAAGGCACTCAGTTCCTTCTGAATTCCCTAAGACCCTGAGATACGCGACAACAATGGGCCATCGGTTGGGTTCAGCAAAGCAATTCAAATTGATCAGGGTCAAGTACAGTTGACATTTTCCCAGTGGCCAGATAGCTCACTTGGTTAAAGAGCTGCATTGCAGAGCAGAAGGGTCCAGGTTTGAGCCTTGGACAGAGTAGCGCACAACTGGCCATTGCGCTACAGGGATGGAAATTGGGAAGGGTTTGCCGGGAAGGGTAATATAACATGGTTGCTTTATTTGTTACCTTCCAGATTCAGGTGGTATTGAGGATGCCAAGAAGAAAAGCTCTATAAGAGCTGTTCTATGGGACTATTTTCTATAGAACTTTTTTTCTATAGGACTCGAGGTACTAAAGTTCTATAGAATTCTATTGAACTGTCCTATAGGATTCCTATAGCACATTTTTTGCAGGGTCTGTTTAAGAAATCAACTGCTTGTGTATGTGTGTGTGTGTGTGTGTGTATGTGTGTGTGTGTCAGTGTTGTAACTGCTTACATAACTGATTACTGATTATGATTTTTTGATTACGGTTATTAATTATGGTCATAGATTTACTGATTAATATGATGAGAGACATTGAAATATGTATCCTCCCCAACACAAGTAGCTGAATGGGGGAAAACACAGAAGGCATTGACACGAGGGCTGTGACAACAATGAGGTGTCTTAAATGTTTGGCCATGGAAAGAAGATTGAGAAATTGTCTACAGAGATGGAAAAAAAACACAATCAAGAAATACTGATTGGTGGATTAAATGATTGACTGAAACAGTGAAGTACATTTTATTAGTCACTTACATATTCAGCTCCCTTGATATTCAGAAAGGTGCCCAAGCTGCCATCTGTGGTGTTCTGTGTGGCCTAGGCTGTTGTTGAAATTCTAGATCAGAGAATGTCTTGAGAAATGTAATCATTTCAAGTGGGCACAGAGCATCACATACAAAACGGTAAGCAGAGCGTGCTCCTCCCTTCAATTGTTACATACTTTACACACTAACGCAAGAGAGACCCCTGACTCACAACTTGTGGTTACTATTGGTCTGGTACATCTTCATGCAGAGGTCACATGGGATCATCACTAGAAGTGACTGAGGTAATGATTGGATTAAGCAGTAATTTGTCTTGAGCTTATCAGTCACATGGAGTCCTTTTCTATCAGATTTGTAATATGGAGACGGCCTATTTCTTTGCTCTCTCGCACACATGGGCATTACGTTTAAGGTAATATTTTTCCACTCATCAGATCTTCAGCTAGAGTACAATCACATATGCCACTTGAATGTAATGTTGAATACAACCGAGAAATTATTGTGCGTTTAATCAGGAAAACATTATACATTTAATCTAAAAATGGTTCTATATTCAATCTGAGAACAAGTAATATAATACGTTTAACCAGAGAACAATTATAATTGCATTCTAAAATGATTATAAATGTATTTTCCATGACAGGATGCGAGACATGCTTCTGAAGATTTGCGCAAAAAAGCATGCCTTAAGCAAGACAAATGAATTCTGTGTCTTAAAGCCTCAGACTTTTTATTATTTGATTGCGCTTCAGTGGGCTGAAATTCCCTGTGGATTTTCATAGAAACACAGCAGGATTGCCACATGAATCACCTGAATTTCTTATTTTGTTCTTAATGTACAGAAAACAGTCCTTTTGAAATCTATGGTAGATTACATTTCTCTGTGGTTGTTGTAGATGACAGCATCCTTTATGTTTTAACTTACTCTTCATTTCCAGGCTATTCTGTCATCATCAAATTTGAAATTAAACTGGTGCAACTGAGGTGAGGGCGATGTTGCTTTTATAATGGCCTGAAGGCAGTCCTGCTGGAATTTTCTTGCTCGTAAATGCCAACATCAAGGAAGTCTTTTCAGAATTGAAAAAAACCATAACCAGTGACATTTCTCAGTGTCTTAACAGCAGTCTCTGTCCCAGAAGCACACGTGTAAAGGCACAGATGGAGCCATAGCTTGAAGCCATGTATGATGGACTACATCATACATGGCCTCCAGTCTCCCCTATGAATATGGGAATTATAAATCGTTAGTTTTTAGGTCACCTGAAATGAGTCTCAAGTGACCTATTCTGATCGCCTTTTGTCCGTCGTTGTCCGTCGTACGTCCGTAAACAATTGACATTTTCAACTTCTTCTCAGAAACCGCTGATCCGATTTCAATAAAATTTTGCAGGAACCTTCCTTGGTCAAATATGAACCAAAACTACTAATTATATGGCGCCCACCCCAGGGGCTCTGAGGGGCGGGGCTAAAACTGTTCAATACATTTTCCACTTTTTCTCAGAAACCGCTGATCCGATTTCAATAAAATTTTGCAGGAACTTTCCTTGATTTAATATGCACCAAACTTATGCATTAAATGGTGCCCACCCCCAGGGGCTCTGAGGGGCAGGGCTAAAAGTGGTCAATACATTTTCCACTTCTTCTCAGAAACCGCTGATCCAATTTCAATAAAATTTTACAGGAACCTTCCTTGGTCAAATATGCACCAAAAATATGAATTATATGGTGCCCACCCCCAGGTGCTCTGAGGGGTGGGGCTAAAAGTGGTCAATACATTTTCAACTTCTTCTCAGAAACCACTGATCCGATTTCAATAAAATTTTGCAGGAATCTTCCTTAGTCTAATATGCACCAAAATTGTGAATTATATAGTGCCCACCCCCAGGGGCTCTGAGTGACGGGGCTAAAAAGGGTCAATACTTTTTCCACTTCTTCTCAGAAACCGCTGATCCGATTTCAATAAAATTTTGCAGGAACCTTCCTTGCTCAAATATGCACCAAAATTGTGAATTATATGGTGCCCACCCCCAGGGGCTTTGAGGGGCGGGGCTAAAAATGGTCAAATTCGCTGAAATTTTTAGATATGCTGGAAACCAATACTCCTCATAGATGGAAGGCTCTTGAGGTGCTTTATCAAAATTGTGAATTTCATGACCCTCAAGCTCCATGTTTGCCCCTGGGGAGGGGGTGAGATTTACTATAGTTTATTTAGGAAAATGATACTTTTGGGTATATTTTGTTCATTTTCTACTGGAAATCATTCAAACTTGATTGGCATTATAACCATGAGATGACAGTTTGATACTATGACATTTTTGACCTGTCTCTTCCCCAGGGGCTGAGGGGTGGGGCCTAAATGGGGTCATATTGCCAAAAATTTCAACAATCTTCTTCTCCAGACCGAGAGAGGCTGGAAACCAATACTCTTCATAGATGAAAGGGTCCTGAGGTGCTTTTTCAAATTGTGAATTTCATGGCCCCCAGGCTCCATGTTTGCCCCTGGTGAAGGGGTGAAGTTTACTATACTTTATATAGGAAAATGATACTTTTGGGTATATTTGGTTCATTGACATCAATAACATCAGTTTTTATACAACTCAGGTGACCGTTAAGGCCCATGGGCCTCTTGTTAACAATTTCTAACCTGCTGAATGATTTCAATGACCTCACTTCTCTCTTCAAAAGTCAAACTGAAGTAAGTTTTCCAGTTCTGTATTTGAAAGTCTCAGTATTTTGAAAATGGAATATCTAATTTTTCAAATTCCTTTTTTTCTTCATAGGAAGATTGCAAATGAGGTGAGACAGCTCAGCTCACTGCAAAATTTAAGTTAGACTAACAAAATTTCACAATCACAAATCTGCCTTTATGTAAAAAAAAAAAAAAAAAAAAAAAAAATCAGCCTTGATCAAGACTTGAATGTTAATATCATTTATTTTGCAGTGCTTGGAGCTAAAATGAGGCACAATTGCATGCAATACCCTGTCCTGATCTGGAAAGCAGTGCTAATGTTAAGTAATTAACATAAGTAATGTTAAATAAAATAAATACAAAGTCTCATTGAAATATATTGGTATTTGGGAAAATAAATCGATAACCTATTATCTTGTATGAAAAACCTGCCAGACTCCAAAGATTACACTTTTGGTAATGGCTATTTTATGTTTAAGGTTTCTACTTTGTTTTTTGTCTGACCTCCAATCATTCTATCATGTTGCTATCATAGATAGCCCAAACTGCCCGGTGAAAAACACTACAGATGAGAATTTTTGATGCACTTCCTTAAGCAGCCCTTGATATTGAGAAGGCACAGAAAGGGTTTTCCTCGACCCAAATGCAAGTCGGACTTGCATACAGCTTCTGGATGTCAAAACTGCATTCACTATCATCAATTTGCCGGGAATAAGAGAAAAACTGCCATATATAGGTGAAAGCTCGGTCGCAATTAAAAACACATATACCGTGGCAAAGGCTTAAAAACCTTAAATTAAAACAGCAACAGATTGAATGAGTAAGTCAGATTGTAACGGAATTCAATGCCATTTGGTGCTTCGCCATCCAGTATTGGATACACTACTTGTGTGGCGCAGTGACTGAGCTACTTGTGAGTCATGCCAGTTGGTCGTGTTAGATTGCTCCTGATGTCAAGAGGGTATGATGCATCAAATTTCATTTTCCTCTCTATTGTCGTCTTTTCTCAGGGAATTTCCCAGTACATTTATGGCAGTTTTGTTGATGATTCCTTTCACTTCAGACTGCATTCCAGGGGTGCCTCTATCATCGGTTTTTCTTGCGCATTGATTTTGCTGTGGCTTTGTGTGAATTGCTGAGTCACACAACATCAGAAATTTGGGAAGCAGATAGTCTCTCTTCACGGAGCCCAAAACAGCAGAATGCATGACTCAGTCATGCAAGGGCGGGCCTTCAGCATCTCATGCAGTGACTTGAACAAGAGGCAAGTCATGTGACATTCCTTGCTGCAAGGCGGGATTTTGATGGAGAGCATAATTTAATTTTCGAGTCCAGGGTTATACGGCTCATATTTATGACGAGATGAAACGACCCAGTGGCATTGTTCCATATTCATCATTTCGAGGCGCTGAGGACAAAGCCACTGTTGTGTTATTTTCTGAACCAATTTGTTCTGTAGTCTTCCCGTTTCAGCTGCCAGCCTTTTGTTCATGGACAAGATTAGTGTTTACTTTCAACAGTAAAGAGGCAATTTGCCTCTGTTACATACTCATCAGGGCACTTTACATTCATTTCTAAGTGAACTGATCATCCTATTGCCACAGCACTGATAGCATCAGACTCATGTGCTGCACTCGTGGCGTACAATGCAACTTCGAAGTGTTACACTCTCTGAACTCCTTCGGGTAATTATCCTTATCTTCAACAGCAGCAGGCAAGCTTTCAGGCTCCTAATTATTTTGGCTGACATTAAATTCAATTGAGTAATATTTTTCATTATTATTTCAGTAAAGTTTGTAGAAATGGAAATATCACTGACGAGAGAATTTAGCTGGCTCTAAGAGGAGCTTGGTCTTAGTTTGAATTGTAATGGTAAGAACAACAAATCACAATTGGCTGTAAATTCCATCCATATCAGACAGGTTGCTGACAGAGGGTTAAAGGCCATGTCAGTTACAATCAAAGGCAGCCAGTAATTTCATTGAATCAAAGGAGAGGGCCTGAGTGCCTGTTTTGACCTCCAGGGGTCATGTAATTTCTAAATTCATCACTGTGTCCGTGAATTAACTTGTGGGCCAGAACTCCCCAAGGTTCATCTCTACATGACAAACCTTATCACAGTGAGCATTATGACAATGCCAAGATGCGCAACGGTCTTATCAACCAGCCCGCTTTGTGCTTACTTCCTTTCTCATGCAAATGAAAAGGAATAAAATTTGCATATTAATAATGAAATTCCATGGATGGTTTAAGACATGAAATGGCTTTAACCTGCACAAGAAGGGTTTTTCACCCTTTATTTAAGTTCACAATAGAGTAGGATCTCACAATAAATGTTCTGTTTATTATTTTCATTTGTATGATGGCATTAATAGTCTCTCCAATGTTTCCTCTTTTTCTGTGCAGCACAGCAGCATGTTCCTAAGTACCAGTTTGGACATACTCATACGCTCTTGTTCATTACATATGTGTTTTCTCTTCATTAAAATTTGGTATTGGCATTATCATACAACTGAATGGGAGAAAACACAGAAGGACCCTCCACCCCTATTTTGAGGTGTTGTACAGGTCCTTCACTCGCATGCATTCTTAAAAATGATATAATTTCTAACATATAGTAGTCAGACATTTACAGAAAGATGGAGATTCATTTTGGGAATAAGAGGCACTAAAGGTGTATACACTCAGGGCCATCGTATAGGGGGGAAAGGTGATGACAATTATAAGGGCCCACAGTGCATTGGGGCCCACAAAACCCACAGTAACCGCCATGACTAAATTATTATGCATAGACCTAACTGCTATTCATACTAATGCATGAGTTAATCACAAAGCCACAAAGGCATGCAATATTGATTATATAAATTTCAACAACCCCCTTCTTAAAAAATGGTTCAGTCCATGCTTTGTGCTCCTCTTGGAAAATTTTCTGCGCGTTTTTGCTTGCGAGGTTCGCGAACTACAGCAGTCAATAGTACGCGCAGCCCACACACACAAATCTGGACACCAGAAAAGGAGGGAGAGAGAGAGGCCAGCAGAGCAGGGGCCCAGAAAATTACAAAACTCTTTTCAAAGAAAGGTGAGAGTATTTAACTAGCTTGCTATGTTAGCTGTTCAGGCTGATTATTCAGCTGTTAATGTTACGTTAATGTAACATGCGGTCAGCTGAGTAAATAATCGCCTGACAAGAATGACATTACTCCGTTATTAACGGTATCATCTACAGAAAAGATCGGTATGGTCATCATTCGCCAACCATTATAATATACCGTCAAAAAATCCGGTAGCAGCAGGACACATTCCTCCATCCTTATTATAAGTGGTTACTGCATACTTGGCTCTTGTGACTGTACAGGCTAGGTTTGGCTAGCGAACTACATGCAGTCAGTGTGGTAACCTTAGGTGTAATTGAAACAATCGCTTGACAAGGCCGACATTTTACCTTCTTACAAAAGTGTTCACTAAAACTAAACTGCCACTTTATTCTGTTGCCATAAGTCTTGTTAACGCGGGGGGTAATTTTACAGAGCTGGCGCTCATACAATATCAAAGTGAAGCTGTGTGCTTAGAGCTATGGTACTGAAAGAGAAGCCCATCTAAATTTGGTTTGTTCCAAGACCAGGTATGTTAGTTCTTCATTAGTTGGTCCATAAAATATAATTTTAAATGTTTACAAAAGCAATATGAAATGGAATAATTAAACCTTTATGCACTGCTACTCCAGAATCAGCTGTGGTCACTTCATCTGAACCTGACCCAACAGGAGACCCTCACCACCAGCAGTGTGAAGATGTTTTTGATGGTGAGTGAGTGAGTGAGTGTGGCAGAAACTGGTTGGCTGTTTAGATTTATTAGTGAACTGCTGTACCAATGGCAGTTACTTACGTATTGGTCAGTCTCTCAGCCATTTGAATTATGGGCCATTCTTTGAGAAGTGAACCAAAATGTCACACACATGACCAGATGTCATCAAATAAAGAAATACTTTGAAAATTAATGAAAGGTATCAAATTTATTCCTTGCTATTCTCCATACCCCAAAACTATGAAAATTCTAGATTTTTCAACTTCACAGAGTTTTTGAAGTCAAATAGAGTTATGAAAAACCTGTTTCCGTGTGAAGTCACACACGTGACCAGTCGTATTTGACCTCTGACCTTAAGTAGTTAAAGTTAATGTAACAAATAACATTTTTACTTGATAGACTTGGATAAGTAGTACTCTTATACAAGGTCCACAATCATGAACCTCCAATGCTTTTGTAATTGGAGGAGATTTTTTCTACTATTTGTTACATTTTTGGTCACACACGTGACTGAGAATGGCCCTTATATAATTAAAAGGCAAAATTGGCTGGACTTATTTATAAGTCTACGTAAGTCACTATCCATCCTGCTGACCGAGCCAGGCCCATCTCCCCAAAGCAAGGCTACTTCAGATAGTGAAGGGAATAGTGAAGCAGATCATAGCTGTAGGCTACAGCAACAACAACCCAAGAGAGGCGTAATAGCCTTGCCAGACTTTCAATTGAAAGTCAGTTAAGCAGACAGTTGGACTTCAAAGACACTTAAGCTGTGAACAAACAAAATAACTTAAGCTCAAGTTGACATAAGGGAAGACTTAAAATTATAGTTTTTGATATTTATTTTACAAGAAAGTATTTCATTGTGCTGTCAATATTACTTGCAAGAAATTCAAATAGTTAAGTTACATAGCTACCTTTTGTGATTTCACTATAACAGCTCCACCTTGTGTTGTATCTTTAGCCAGTATACTTTGAGTTATTGTCTGTTGCACATTAGTGCTCAATGTTTTACAATAGAATACCCAGTACCCATTTGCTGAGTGGTTAATCGAACATTTATTTCTGATCAGACTAGGTGTAATAATGTGGTTCAGGTAGCCTCTTTTGTGAATACGTGCCACATCTAATAATTCAGAATTTGCATAATAATACTCTTGACTCTGTGTTGAGTGGTTAATCGTAAAAAAAAAAAAAAAAAGGAAAAATTGGGAGTATTGCATCTAGCACTGTCAAGAACACCGAGAAACAGAAAAATGAATAACAGGCATTGTCGTAAAAAAAGGCAATGAAATGTCTGGGGCGGGGGCCCACACTGATATTCTTTCAGGGGGCCCAGAATTCCTAGCAACTGCCCTGTATACACTACAGGCCAAAAGTTTGGAAGCAAGTTCAAATTTGTACAGAAAAAGATCATAGTTTCCTTGGCATACTTTGCAACAAAATAAACATGATTATTATATAAAGAGTCACTTATCAGAATAAATTTTTACTTAAATTATCAGGCCCATATATCTAGGCCCATGGTCCTAGTGCCCGCCGGATTGCCGTTGGCATCCGGTGGGCTGTAAACCATGACATAAAGTGAATAATGCAAACTGATTTGTTTACTTTTTCCACTGAAGTTGTGACTCTTGCAAATCTTCTCAATCCAAAAACTAAGCCCTTTCTTTCATTTGTTAACATTTATTCAGCAATGGTCTGCAAACATCAATGTATACAGTACCTAAAGGTAAATAGAGGAAAATGGTGCATATCAACAAAAGAAAATTCTAATCATGCAGTAAATACATCCCAAAATCCATAGATTTCATGCTGGTTTTTAAGAAAGGCATTGTGAATAGAAACTTGAAGTTGCTTCCAAATCTTTGACCTGTATTGGCCTTGCTTCCAAACTTCTAGCCTGTAGTGTATACACCAATGAGTCTAAACATATTGACTGTCCTCCTATTCCTCCATGCAAAACCAGTCTGTCAAAGTGATGTTCACATAACCACTCAGACCCAGGGTTTACCAATATAACATTCCCAATGTGCATCTGTGAGGTTACGCACAGGAACCAGGCGCGAGAACCAAGCAATCCAACAAACTTGAATTTTATTAAGGATGGGTGTAAACCCCTGCAGGGCAGGAAGCAATGGTACAGAGTCCACAATCCAAAAATCAGAATCCCAGAGACGTAATCCAAGTTGTAAACAGGGCAGCAAACACAATACTCGTGGTCGGGCAAAAAAGGTTCGGTACACAGGTGCAGACAAATCCAAGACAAAGCCAAAATCAACGACAGGGACGGTCCAGTCAGAAGTGAATCACAAAGAGTACAAGGCATAACAATCGTAGCACAAGGGAAACGTTCTGACGGGGACTGGAAGTGAACAGACTGCTTAAATACACATAGGGGAAGTCACATGCTATGATAGGGAACAGGTGATTTGGATCAGACTAATTTACCAGGGAACAGACATGAGGAAGAACCTAACCACATGAAATTGGCAAAAGCCAAAACGCGGACAGGGATCACAAGACAGCCTATAGACAAACATACGGCTCCGGTTAGGGAGTTCTAACGTGCACAGATAATGAGGCAGAACAGAGTTTAACAGGTACGGAGGATCCGCTGAAACGCAGCAAAGTAGATTGAGTAAAGACAAGGGGCGGAGACTAGAATAGAGCGAATGCTGAGAGCTCGTTAGTCAATTAGTAAAGTGCAGCTATACAATCCCTTGTGCTCGTTAGTAAGTTAGTACTATAAACAATGTTAGTCTTGGTTAGTATCTAACTAAAATAACAAACTGTTAGTACTGTTAGTAAAGATAGAACAGCAAGGCGAAGGAAGCAAATGAGATTAGAAGGAATAGTTTAAATCCCAGAAACCATGAAATCACCCGAAAGCGTGGCACGTAATACTGGGGCAATGAGCAGTCACATGACATGAGACCAGACAGGGGAGACAAAGTGCAATGCATGGCATGAAACAAAACAAGAACCGGAATCTAACTGAGGGAATGAATCATGGCAGAATACAGACAAAGCAAAAACAAGGCATGGATCCAAAAACATAAGCAAAGACATGGTCAGGACGTGGCAGAATCATAACAGCATCACACTCCCTTCACCAGCATGTCTTCTTCCTACTATGCATCCTGATGTCTGTTCTTCCCTGGGTAAACGGTGCTTACATGCATGGCCAATATACATGATTTGAAAGGTTTCAGAGAGGATATAAGTGAAAAGTGAAAATTCAACACTTCTAAAATTTCAATAAATGTGATCACACATGTCTATAAATGGCCACATTGAAGCAATAATGTTATTTTATATACAACCCCATTGTCAAGTAACACAGTAAACCCAAGCTCAGACAGCTGTAGAGATCCCTAACTGGAGTTTGATAATACAGGCAGCTGTACAGAAATAATCAGGAGGTGTTGTCAATCAGGCATAGTTTGGTAACTGGGCAGGCAAATAGCAGCATAGTGTTGGGGTTTGGAGACGCTGTCAGACGGGAAGAGTTTGGTAGCTAGGCAGGCAGATTGCAGCACAGATTCGGGTTTGGTAATCGTTGTCAGAGCAGGTACAGGGTCAGACCAGAGAGCACAGGAAGAGATTAGAAAACAGACTTCTTGGAAACAAAGAGTGATCGAAGCAGAATTGAAAGACACAGTGGCAAACTTTGTGCACAAACTAAAGGAACAAGGAAAATGCAGCATAAACACACAGACAAAATGAACTAACAATTAACAGGTGAGGAGAGACACAAGAAACACAGCGAAGGTGGGGCAAGAAACATGATACAAGGTTGTTCTAATAGAATAGCAATAGACAGAATAACAAGAAACATTTAAGGAACATGGGGAACAGAGGCACAATGGGAAAGGAGAACAAATACACGTGGAACTGAAAAAAAAAGGAAACCAAACTCACAGGGAAACAGGGAATACAAGACAAGGAACGGAAAACAGATTACAGAATCCTAACACCCAGTTCTGAAAAAGTTGGCAGACCATGGAAAATGGAAATAAATTCTTACATTACTAATTTGAATAGTCCACTCGCCTCTACTATATAGAAAACAGTACAACATCACATATTTGATTTTGGGCAATATGATTTTGTGAATTTAAATGTAAAATAGAATGAAATATGAATAAAGTTGCTTTGGAAAATATACAGTGGGATGACTGGAATGGAGTTCAAAGTCGACTGTTTACCTCTGTAACATCACCATGTCTTCTAATTACAATCAGAGCATTTGGGCTCTGAAGACACCAAGTCTAGCAAGAAAAATTGTCATCCATTCCTGAATATTTCAGGCCTTCAGCCGCGGGGTTGTGCGGGGCTGTCATTTTCATATGTCTGGCTGCACAATGTGCCATATGGGCTCAATTTTAGACAAATCTGTCACAGCCCTTGAGTGTACTTGATTGTTTCCTCTTCCTCCCATCCAGCAACCTGCATGTCTTTTAGAAGTTATGTCTTTTTTAATTGGTTCAGTGTCTTGTGTGCCTCCCCCTCCAGGTGTAATGCATTTGTGTGCCCCACTCACGTGTGTTTCTGTGGTGTATAATACCTTACTTTGTGTCTCGCAGAGTTACTGGATTGTCCTCGCTATATAACCTAAAGCAACCTGTCAGTTTAGTGCCTTTGGAAATTATCAATACCTCTTATGGTAGTATAATATGGAAGTACTCCTCAAGGTCCTATCCCTGGTGTCCAGGATTGGGACTGCGCTCCTGTTAACCTGGCTGTACAGTCTGTTACTCTGCCCAGTTTATTAGGAATGCCTCTCAAGTCTTCGGCAGTCACTAGGATTGGGACTGCGTTCCTGGTAAACACTTTGGACCTGCTATCTGACAGTTCCACTCTGGCAAAAGTGACCACCAGCTGACTTTTTCCCCAGGACACCACTGGCCGGTCGTGGACATGCCCCTTACCCTACCTATCATACCATCTGAACGGAACGGTGCTCTTGCTTCTCTGGGCTCCGTCCCTTCTTGCCATTATCATATTCCAATCAATAATTGCCTTCACTGGTTTCTACTCTGACTCTGTATCTGGTTCCTTGTCTGGATCACAGCAAGATCTGGACTGCAGGCAAATATAGCATACACACTCTCTGTTTTTACAGCCATGCACTTATAATCCATGCAGAACGTGGTTTGGCATTGTCTTGCTCGGGATATTCCTAGAATAGACAATTTTTAGATGGTAACATGTTGCTCCAAAATTCATATATATCTTTCTGCATTTATGGTGATCTTGCAAATATTCAAGTCACCCATGTCATGTACACTGATACATCTTCACACCATGATGGACGCTGGCTTTTGGACGATATGCTGCTATTACATTGTCGTTGTCGTCTTCGGTCTGAAGCTGATTTTTTTTTTTTTCAAAAACCAATCAAAACGTTGACTACACCAACTACAAAACATCACCTGTTTCACATCACCTTTTATGGCAACTTGTCACATCATTATTTGTCCTAATATTTCCCCCAACATTTTATTTTAATATGTGGGAAATCCTGGCTCTTTTGGTAATGGACATGCTCTCCACTGTCCTCATCAGGAGTTTTCTACAGTTTTCTATGAGACTATGACACAGACAACTGCTTTAATGCAGAATAAATTGCAGAGACATACATTATTTTAGTATGACATTATGACAAATTATTAAATTTGTTTGTTTGGGCTAAATGACCATTCTTTATCATTTAGATTTATTATCTTGACAAAATTGCATCAAAATTCAAAAGAAACATTTGTAAACAGCATGAAACTTATTATAACAATTATGATAAAAGACTGCATTTAATTTTTATTCAGAGGTTTTATTTTGAGATGCTTCCACTCATACATAACTACTGTAAAATTTACATGCAAAAAAAATATGATGATACGATATACTTTATTGAATCCCTTGCGGCAGTTTGGCCTCTGCACTTGACCCATCCTATGCATTTAAGAGCAGTGGGCAGCCATGTAGCAGTGCCTGGGGACCTACTCCAGTTCGAGTCTTGGTCAGGGCCAATGCTTGGAGCATTCCTATGATGAAAATATTTTGGGTCAGCGAAAACCAGAGTACCAGGAGGGAACTCGCACAAACACAGGGAGAACATGGACGCTCCACGAAGAGATGTTCTGGCCACCCAGGTATCAAACTCAGAGACAGCTTGTTGCAAGGCAACAGAGCCTATTACTGTGCTACCATGCAGCCCATAGCAAAATGGCAGAATCAAGGCCGTAGAAAGACTGTCTTTCAGAAGAGTAGAGTACTGTATTGTGGCATTTGTTTCCTGGGAAAACTATAAAGGAACTCTCTGTCAGATGCATGCTAATGGTATGGCAACCGCACCACTAAATGCACTGCATCTGTAATGGTACCCAGAGTAGTTCCTGCTTTTTCCTTCCCTTCATCTCCCCACCAGCCTCCGAGGCAATTACATTGCCCATTGTAGCTCGAAACACAAAAAACAATGGACGTTTTGTTGTGTGCACTTCTGTGCTGTTCCCTTTTTTTTGTTATGTTGAGCACTACTTTATTTATATATTTATTTATTTATTGTTTATTTTCAGAATATTGATGGGGGAGAAAGGAAGAAAGGGTTCCACTGGACTTTGGCACCTTTGTAGGAATCCTGTTTTAGAAGCCTACAACCCAGCAGCAATTGTAATCTGGTTATCTCTGAGTGCTTTTTTCAGGACTAAACCTGAATAACATGGGGTATCTGTTCTCTATATTTTTTTTTATGTTTTGCTTTTTTCCTCCTTGTCTGCAGAATTTGGAAGTGACCCTGCCTACTCTAATCATGCCTGTCAGAGTTACAGATCCAAGGCAACACTGCTGAACTAATGTCTCTCTTAACTGTTTTACTTCAACAGTTTTTGTCACATAATGCTTGAATTTGACTTTAAGACATTGGTCATGGGAAATAGGTGCATCGGCCAGGTCTGTCCTGAAAGGCTATTGACCAGCTATCCGGTTGCGACTGGAGGTGCTCAACAAGGGGCTTACTCAGCTTTGAGGATTCTCCATTCTCCGATTCCTGCTATCTGACAAGTGCTTGAGTTATGTGTTCGAAATGCAGAACACGTCTCTTTACTTCATTGACTTTGGTTTTTCCCAGAATCTAGTGTGAAATTCAAAAATTATGCTTTCCATAGAGTGGAAACCACTTCACTGAATGTTAACTATGCAAAATCTATGGTAGAATTCTGTCTCAGTGCCTTGCAGTGATTTCTTAAATTGGTCCTACTTCTTTGTCACACATTTCTAGGTGCAACATTGCAAGCTAATTTGCAGTGTAAGACCATAAAGCATCAGAAATGTGTTGACTTCTACCTATGCACTCTATCTTTAAGCAGGATCCATCTGGCTTGCTGTTTTTGGTCTATAATTCGAATTTGAATGGGGAACTGCATGAATCTGACATTACATGAGCAGTGAAACTTGTATCAGAACAATGAGATGTTTTAGAAGTATTTTGTTGTATTTTGTCATGGAGACCAGAACCCCTAACCTGCCCTTGCATGCACCCCATTGGGCACATAACATCTTTTTTGACCTTTATTTAACCAGGAAGTTTGACTGAGGACGTTTTCTTTTTTCAAGAATGCCCTGGGAGAAGTGCCAGATAGAATTGTTGCAAGTAGGGAGAATGAGACTGAGAAACACAGTTAAATCCACCGGAGCTAAAGGCCTCTCTCAGTTCTACCCAACAGCCAAGCTGTTTTCTACTTCATATCACCAGATGCAAGTCAAAAGAAGCCCCACTGGGTTTTCAAACCTGAAAATGGACAGTTGCCAGTTATCAAAGAGAGAGACAACGATTCATCATACATGTATTCATTTTAGGTATTTGACATCAAATTATTCCATTTGAATTTTCTCATCAATGACTTGTGTAAATATTTTGAAGAAGGAAATTAATAATTGTTGTCTTCTTTTCAGTGTGCTAAAGAAAATGTCTTAACTATCATTTTCCTTGAAATTTCCCTTGAATGTTCTGTTTGCGTAGTGTTCACTCTGTGGTTTGCATCCTGATACATATTTCTGTATACTTAGCTGACTGCTCATCCAGGATAGAAATATATATTTTCCATTGAATCAATATTTGCAGATTACTGTGCATTTGATTTGTCTACCTTCCTTCTGTATGTGAATCAGGATTATGCTCCTTTCCTAGTGCAACTTGAAATAATACCTGCCTTCCGGTTCTGTGGAGGACGTGCAGTGCAGCTCTAATGGGGAATGTAGCTGCCAAACCATATATTCTACCTTCTTTCTTTTTCTTTTGTCCTTTCAGGATGACTACTTGAGCACAGCTGAAACAGAATCTAATGAATAGGTTTTGTATCTACATCTAGAAGACACTGTCCTTTCGAAAATCAAGGAGGGTGATGCATTGTGCTTATCTTTTTGCAAAACAGAGTATTTAATTATTTACTTATTCACTTGTTTATTTATTGGGATGGGGGGTGAAGGGGAGGAAAAAATAGTTCTGTTATAAGCATGTTTTAATTGGGCTGTTTTAATTTTCATTTACACCCATGAGGCAGCTACCACAAATAAACCACAAAAAGAACAGATGCGAAAGTAAGCCGAATGAGTAACTGTCATAAACCTGAGTCATGCAGTAAAATGCTAATGGTTTCAAAGTGATCCTCACCAACGTCGTTTATGACCATATCTTTCATTCCAAATGCAGAAATATCTTTGAGCAAAATTGTAATATGAGCTATTTAGTCACAAGTAATGAGAACTCTGATAGACCTTAATTCTCATCTTTAATAATTTACTGCCTGAGGTAGATAAAAGCTCTGCTCAAGGGAACTTCACCAGTCACAAAAATGCACTGTTTAGAAACCATTTCAGTGGATGTATTCTCTGAGCAGAGAATATACTGGTCAGGTGCTCCTGCAGCATTTATTGGACAGGCTGTTTATGCTGTCTGGCATATTACCAGGGCTAGACCCATGTGGGAACAGCTGAACTGCATTTTAAAGTCGAAAAGATATACTGTGATTTTTAGATGAAAGTCCCTACCACCAAATGCTATTGTGTCTGTAATTAAAAATGCACAATCTCACTTAGTTCAAAGAGGAACAGATGGTGCCCGATGGAGAGAGTTAGCATTATCTCTTTTATTAAACCGCTGATGGAACTTCTTGTCACACTTTAAGAGAAATATGTGTCTGCATTACAGATTTCAAGGGGATGTACTGTATTCTTGTTCTGATCAGTTCTGATCAGATACTGTAACTATTTGTATGTTTGTGTGTGTATGAATGTGTGTGTACGCACGTGCGTGCGTGTGTATGTGTGTGTGTTTGTGTATGCGCGTGCATCCGCTTGTGTGTGTGTATATGTGTATGTGTATGTGTATGTGAATGTGTGTGTGCATGCTTCTGTGTGTGAGTCTGAGAGAACGCATGTATTTTTCAATCCTTGTGTTTGGTTGTGTATTGGTGATTATATATCCCTGGTGGATTGGTTCACAATCCTGTTCCCAAAGAAAGACAATCTGTATGAATTAGGAGCTTAAATAATGAGTAGTCCAGTGATTAGATTCCCTAGTCTTCTGACACTTAGTGTTCGTGTAGCTTATATGGCCTGGGATGGTGTTTACATTGCAGTAGCAGCCTTTCACTTAGGAGAGACAGCTGCCACAGATCAATATTAAAGGGATAGTTCACTTTTTTTGAAGTGGGGTTGTATGAGCTACAAATTGCCTCTACTTACGTTAGATGCAGTAGAAAGCTCTCTGATCTCCTCCAGGTAGCCGCACCAGGGCATAGTGCTGGGTGGAAATTTAGGCGATACACTGTTGTGAACGGAAACACAGAAACAGCGTATTTTTGCGGCCTAAAAGAGGTCCTACCTGAAAATAATACACCATTTCAATTGTACGCTATATTAAAAAAATTACAGCACTTTAGCGCTCAGAAAAAAACACAGTTGCTCTTGAACTAACTAACTGACGTATTCCTCCGCGAGGCGCATCGTAGTTCACTGCGCACAGTAGCGATCAGCTGTTTGGGTCAGACTCTGAGCGGTTTGCGGCAGAGACAGCATTTCAATACTGCGGTCAAGCTATCACCAGTTCGCGAAACATCGTTATTTCCACTGGCATAGAATCACATCTCAATTTAAAAAAATAAAAAATAAATTCCCTATAATAACCAGCACAGCAGATACACAGTATGTGGCTGCGTAGACCCTTTGCGATATCAATTTGTGCTGCAATGTTACATTAGACTTTTTCACAGGTGTTTCACTCTTTTACCTGATGCTTGGGTACAGCAGTGCTCTTCAGCGTGCACCGTTGAGATTTCCCTGAATGTAGCCTAACGAAATCCTCTTTGGAAAAATGAATACTGCAAACACGGAGCTCTTTTAGGGATACGGGTGGCGTATCAATATCCATGTTGAGGCAACTAGCCACAGCTACAAGTCCAATATTCCGCAGAGGAATGGAAGCTGCAAGTGCACCAGGATACAGCTTTGCTTTCACTTCCAAGAAAGCGACACACACGGAGCATTTTAGAAATATTTGCACAAGTTAAACGACCGTCCGACCTCGCAACCGCAGTTAAGCGGCTTGCACACTGGACGTGAAGCGATTTTTTCGCCCACAGATTACATTCAAAGTCAATGCGAAGATGTGAATACACGCGTTTGTGCAAGCAGCTTTACTGTGACCCAAACAGCTGATCGCTACAGCGCGCAGTGAACTACGATGCACCTCGCGGAGGAATACGTCAGTTGGTTAGTTCAAGAGCAACTGTGTTTTTTTCCGAGCAGCTAAAGTGCTGTAATTTTTTTAAATATAGCTTACAATTGAAATGGAGTATTATTTTCAGGTAGGACCTCTTTTAGGCCGCGAAAATGTTTCTGTGTTTCCATTCACAACAGTGTATCGCCTAAATTTCCACCCAGCACTATGCCCTGGCACAGCTACCTGGAGGAGATCAGAGAGCTTTCTACTGCATCTAATGTAAGTAGTGGCAATTTGTAGCTAATACAACTCCACTTCAAAAAAAGTGAACTATCCCTTCAACCTCCTGAGTTATAGCGGATAAAAATAGAAGCTCGAAGTTACATGTACAGTGCCTTGGATTCTTGTATTTTATATTTCCAGATATACAGCTGTGTTTGAATGGATGAATGAATTTTGTTTTATTTTTCATTGTATGCCCCTTATAGTGACTGTTTCACCTTGTTTCCTAGGATTTATGCCTGAATCAAATGTGCTTGCTGGAAACAGAAAAAAATAGCTGGTACTTAAGATGGTAGTGAAATATTTATTTGATTCAGTTGATTGCCACATGCAACTTTAGCATATCTTCAGCAATTACATTGCAGACCCTGTCTGTCATTACACAAGATCCCATTTCCTTTGAATTTATGCAATGGCTTTTGAGATCTCAGTTTCTCTGAGTCCGTACTGCTAAATGTCGGATTCTGTTCTTTCATATTATTATGAACACTTGTATGCAAGGTTTTACTGAACATTGCTAATGTGCAGCGACATGTCTCCGTGTATGTCCGTTTGTGTGTGTGTGTGTGTGTGTGTGTGTGTGTTTGTGTTTGTGTATGTGTATGTGTGCACGTGCATGTGCATGTTTGTGTGAGTGCATCTGTACACATATATGCATATCACTCCATTTCCGTTGAACATAACGTTGGCGTCAGCATAGCAGTCTTCACAGCTCTGCAACCTCATCTCTCACTCCATACAGGGCTATTAATGCGGGAAGGGTAGACAGTCCAGACTGGCACCCATATATCTGATATCCATAAAGTAGGAGGCGATTATTTGAATATGTGGGAAATCCTGGCTCCACTGCCACGTATACACTCTGTGGTGCCGTCATTGGCAGTTTCCCATGTGGCTGTGACACAGATGAGCCGAGAACATCAGGGTCATGTGTTATAATGTGCGCATAATCACAACACACTAGGGATTCCGTGGGTCAGCAAGTCTAATGTGGTCGCATACAGCCATAATTATTCCTCATAATGAAGAATGCAGGGGTTATACAAGCATAATTATCGCAGAGGCAAGAGCCACATTTCCATGATAGGTCCTTGATTTTGAATTTAAATGGGGAAAAAAAGTTGCTTGGTGCAAATGAAAAATGTTTCTGCTGGAGAAACATCTTACATTGTCAAAATGAGCAGAGAAACCTCCTATGCAACAGAACATTCACCAGCAGCCATGCCACTACTCGATCTGCGGCAGCTGTGTGGCTGAGGCTCAGCAGGTGGGGGCTCGGTTAGCACTTGGATGGGAGACCACCCAGGAAAACCAAGTTGCTGCTGGAAGAGGTGTTGGTGGGCCAATGGGTTGTGATCTTCCCTCTGGTGGAATAATCCCCAATGGCCCAGTGCAGTGACGGGGACACTGCACTGAAGGAGACGCCGTCTTTCGGATGAGACGTTAAACCGAGGTCCTGACTGTGGTCATTAAAGATCCTATGACACTGTTCGACAAAAGTAGGGGGTTACCCGGTGTCATGGCCAAATTCCCAACCTGGCTCTTTCAACTTGCCACCTCATCATCCCCTGATCTAACTGGTTATGCAATTTGTCCTCTCCTTCTCCACCTCAGCCCCCTGGGCTCCCTTGAGAAAGAGATTTTAATCTCAATGGCACTTCCTTGTTTAAATTAAGGTTAAATAAATGAATAAAACATAAAGTCCTCATCATTTTAGTCTTCCAGACACTTCTTCAGTTTACCAGAGAGGGTTTACTCCCAGCTAAAACATTGCATAAGGCAGTACATACTGTGTATGTAAAGTATTAAATAATAGGCACACTGAAAACATTTTACTTTTTTGTACATTAAATAACAGCAGGTATTTGCATTTGTAATTGTGTATACTCTGAAAAATAAGGTTGCATCATAAAAAACTAAACTCTAATGAGACCCAGGGAGATTTTACTATTGCTCAGTACAACTGTGAGAATTAAGACTGCAAGGCTTTAAAAGTTCCTTACATCTCGCCCAGATATCAGTTAAATGATACACTGGTGTGCGATAATGACGATTTTAAGCAGTGTAAGGGGTAAAGGGTGTTAAAAACATTTTGGAGCCAGTTTTTATCTTTTCACTCTCCTCATTGCTCTTGCAATGAGAACCGTGTCAAATGAAGTCTTCCATCCCTGCACAAGGCTGCTGCCAATTTCGCATGACCCTGCTGGGCTGACTACTTCAGCAACTCTGCCATTCAATTGCAGGGGCAGGCGTTCGCACCAATAAAGACCTCATTTTAGCATGATAGCCCAGCTGACAACTCTTTTCTCAGATGTCTGAAAAGAGCTGTAAATGCACATCTAGTGAAAGAAAATTGTTTAAGCGTCATGCCACTATAATTGTGTAGGAGCATGCTTTGCGCTCAGGAAAAGTAATACCTGAAAGATATTATCAAAGTTTCTTTGTTTTAAATGTCAGGTAACCAATTAAATCAACACACTGACTGACAAGCCATAATTATCGATTCCCTGAACAAAATAATAGATGGCTTGGGACCACAAAATACCAATCATTGTTCATACTGTATGTACCAAATCATCTTAAAGCCCAAAACTCCCCATAATGAACTAAAAGCGCTTCAGAAACATGGATTTTACACTACAGCTGCTTGACTAAAGGTAACTAATGAGTTACACAGGATCTGCCACTTTAAGGAGACATTTAGAGAAACCAGAGTTCTGTTTCAACTCAAAATGGCACTGTGAGGTTCCCAGGATTTATAATGATGTTTTCAGTTTCATGAACATCTCAATCTGCAAAGGTGAATCACAGGGAATACAAGCCTGAATATTTGAATACCTTTTTTTTTAATCTCATTCCCGCCACGCCCAATGGTCTTTGTTGAGCGCCAGCACTGGGTATGATGTCTGGTTGTAGAACTGTCCTGTGTTGAGTTAATGACAGTGTTAAAATCTCCTCCAATGATAAAAAGTGGCGTTGAGAAGTCCTGCAGTACTGTGAAAAAGTTGTAGAGCCATAGATACTTGCTATTGTAATACTTTTTTTGGTTTATTTTGTCCTTGATAATTATATATCTTTATCTGGATTAGATATGGTGGTTTTGTGTATATTGTGCGTCTTTATTGATTAGAATTATTATGACACCTCTTTTTTTAGTTATATGAAGCAAAAAAAAAAAAAAAACTGCCCAAATTCATTAGTTTTTAGTTTGTAGTGTTCTGCAGCTGAAAGTTTGGTTTCTCAAAGTAAATGTGCATCTGCATTTATCTTCCTGAGGTAGTTTGATATTTTGATTATTTTTGCTGGTGAATTAATGCCCGCACATTCCACCTAACAAATTTTATCATTGTTTGTTTTTGTAGTGTGTCTTACAGTGATCTGATTGTTTGAGTACCGTTTCCCCAAAAAAATGTGGCATAGAAACAGTAGAGTGTGGGTGGGAGGAAGAGGAAAATAAAGAAAAGAAGAAAAATGAAAAAGGGCAACAGAAAATTTAACACATTTCATATCAAAAAGAAAGGGATTAAGCTTCCTGCTAAATTCCATTTGCCCTTAGGTTTGACATTTCATCACAGTTGGGTGTCAATTTTGATATGTTATGTTCGTTCGGCAATTTGGTTTGTGGATTTTGTCAGTTATTGTTTAGAGAGAGGAGGATGAGAGGAGGATGTTACAATCGTACGCAAGTGTAGTCGTTTTACTTACCAATAATGCGTGCGCATACACACACACACCCACACCCACACACAAACACACTCAACTTCCTTTTACATTTCCAAAAGCACTGAATCTGCAGATATGAAGATAACATAACATAACATAACATAACATAACATGAATGGCGAGAACAGGACAAACATAAAGTCATGCCTGCGCCCATATGTTTGCCTTCATTCCTTGAACATCACTAATTATATTATTATTATCCCCATTATCATTACTTATAGGCACGGATAGATGGATAGGCAGATCAATAGAAAGAGCAAGTATATTTCTATATATGTTGGCTCCTTGTTTTGTTGATGATGGATATGGTTAATATACAAACATATATACCGGTACCAGATAGATAGATAGATAGAACAAACATGATTTTGTATACAGTATGTAGACTATTTGGTTTAATGATGATGGATAAAGAAAAACTTGGTTGGTTGGGTGGTTGGTAGGTAGGTAGGTAGGTAGGTAGGTAGCACAAACAGATGGATAAATGGTTGTCTTTGAGGTGTTTTTGAAGCGTTTTTCACACATCAATCTGTTTGTCGGAGGTCAAGCTCATTCGACTACAAAAGCCAAGTTGTAATATTACTGCCAACAGTAAGCGCGACGCGGCAGCCTTTCAGGCGGTATTCCTTCATAATTGGAAGTAGCTTCTTTCTTCGCCCCTGGATTTCCTGGGGATACGGCTCATTTATTCCAAGGCAAGTTCCTTAAGTTCTCTTCCTCTGCTTTTCACAAATCCGTTTTGCCTGTAATGCTCAAACTTTGCCACTACTGGCCTAGGTTTATAGGAATTTCTTGCTCCGTTACGGTAAACACGGTTGTCCTAACCACCACCCATATACATATGAAATATAAAAGAAATAGCTTTAAATTTGTAGCCTGTAGAGCACCAATCTCTGGCGGCGGCGGCGGACGCGTGACGAGGCCATATCCATAATGGCCCCGTCATCGTCTGGGGGCTACAATAAAGCTATAATTGCTGCCTCTATGGCAAACATTGTATTGCTAACATTTGAAGTTAATATTGTCAGGAGGAGTTATACCCACAAAAACTTACAACCAGGCACCTACTCCAAGCTGAGCTTCAAAACAGCATGGCTATGTGCACCAATGACAGCTTGCAGCCACAGTAGGTTTTGGTGCTTTTAGTATGTCATACTGTAGTTCGTAAAGTCGACCAGTCACAGAAAAAAGAGGTGTTCCTATCTTCCCGAAACTTGCAGTAATCCATCTTCCAATTTCACCTCTGAACACTATACATAGGAATACACAGAGGCTGCTGGGAAAAAACACGGCAAACGCCATATTTAAAAACTGCAAGCAACTCTGGCCATTCATGTCAGTACATTTATGCATTTGGAAAACTCTCTTCTGTCAAAATGCAATAATTCCTTCTCCACAGCCCAAAATGCAACAACTGCCACTGAGTTTTACAAACAAAATCCTCTTAGCCAACCTCAAGAGAACTTGTGACAGGAAGTTGGCAAAAAAAAAAAAAACATTTCTCAGGTGAATACCTTTGATGGATTTGCACGGAAAGTCAAAGCCTTTCCTGTCACAACCTGCTTGACTGCTTAATTGGTTCTTCCCCTGTTCTTGTAGTCTTATAGCTTTTTCCTGTTAATTGATTGATTGCCTTGTTCCCTTAGTGTGATCAGCTGTAGCTACTGATTGTCCTGTGTATAGAAGTAGTGGGTTTTGCCTCAGTCAGGTCTGAGTCATGTTACATGAAGAGCTAACTCTAAACCTTTTCCAATAAATTAAAAATTTCTTCCCTAGTGTCTCTTCCAGAGAGCTAATTTAGTAGTGAGAAAGTTAGTGAGCAAATTATTAGGTACAGCAGGTTCTCCAAGCAGTCCTCTATTTCACCTCTTCCTCTTCATTATATATTATATCGCTGGAAGTAGCCAGAAAATATTTTGTTGGTATAAATATTATTTGAGTGAACTGGGAAACCCCCTATTTTTCTCAATAAAGCATTTTTTTTGGGAATTGCCTCATTTGCCCTAAAACTGTTCACATGTGAAGGCACACTAAGGCACACGACTCCTTTCATTGTGAACTGTGAGAGGAGTACTCCACCCAAAACACAATTTGGGAACATTCCCAATATTTTTCTTGAGCAAATAAACTCAATAATAAACTTGAAGGGTACCCAGTAGAGTGCATACCTCCGCCACACCATTTGTTAGTATTATTGGTTCTTCTGGATAAAGAATCCAGAATATGTTCCATATCACTTCCAAAATTGAATCAACTCATCCTTGGACTACCAAGCTATAGCTTGTGACAGAGCACCATTGACATGAATGCGAATTCGGCTTAAGCTGAGGCTGTGGCTCTGGCAAATTCAAGACACCTTCCGGAATTTTTGAAACGCCCACAACCACAAAAGCACAGCACATTAAAAACATATTAAAAAAATAATCTATTGATCCAGCAGTGCTAAAGTAAATAAAGCTTTTGCCCTTTTTTGGTTCACTGCTGCTGAATTAAAGAAGTGCTGGCACGAAGAAAGGAAGTTGGACACATCTTGCAGATTATGGTACATTCCTGTATCTAAAAATCAGCACAACCTCTGCATTCTCTGGAAGCGATTCAAAATTTTAACTTCACTTAATTTTACAGTCTATTACCTATAGGATCGATTAAACCACTAATGCAGTTAAAATGGTAAGAACCATTGAAATCTCCAGTATTATTCAAATGGTACATTGCCAAAACCCAAAACATACAAAAGGCAATTTAATCTTTATGCATGGTCGATGACTGCATCTCTATCTCTCTATCTCAATGCACAGTAGTAAATGGAGTTTGCTGTTATAACCACCAGCACTGCAGCAAGTGAACTCAATTTAATTTAGTGAAAGTCTGCTTTTTTTATTCAATGTGGCTTTCTTTTAATCATTATCATATACTGAGAGATGTCAACTGCCAAAAGACCACATGGGGCACCTGCGGCAGATTTTTTTGTTGTTGTTATTTTTCACTTAACTTTATCAATACATATTATTAGTTTGGGTTTCCTAACAATTTATTTTGCATTAAGATTGGTATTGAGCACCAATTTAATCACAAGATTAAAAATGAGCAGCAAAATCGACTGTCCAGAGGAAATAGTAGGGAGAGATATGGTTTATTTCTGAATATCACAAAAACACAGCAAACCATCTCAAATATATGAATGAAAAACCAACAGCAGTATGAACATGAGCACTCAGGCAAACAGGAAATCCAACTGCTGAAATTCTAAAACTGATCTATTATTCCCTGATATATGTTTACGATTGAGAGATATACAGAGTTTGTATTTAAGATATTACATATACAGTGAGCATCATACTTCACTGGAAATTTTTTTTGTTATTTTGGTGCGGTTGGCTGAGTCAATCACTGGCACTGAACATGCATATTACTTATGACTGAAAGAATAAGTCCTCAAAATAAGCAGGAACTGAAGATGCCTGCAGTACAGACCTGGCTGAGCATCACCAGGGAAGATACCCTGCAGTCATTGCATGCAACCAAATCTTAAAAATGATTACTTTGTCCTTCATTATGTTAAACTGTCCAGTATTTTTTTTTTTTTTTGTGCCCCAAAATGGGGGGTGAGGGCTATGTACAAAAGGTAATGTCATTTCTAAACACTTCATCTGATATGCCTGAAAATAAATCCAAAGCTGACAGTCAGCATCTGAAGCTCACTATCATTACATCATTTAAAATTCACGGAACGAGAGTACAAAGTCAACATAAAAATGTGTCGCTATCCTATGAATTCAGGTGCTGACTGCATTTATTTTTCTAGACGGGGGTTAACTGTATTTGGGGAAGTTATTCTAAATATGAAACTGTGTTAATAGTGAGTGACCAATCACAGCCAAGAAAGCCTATGAACTAATTATTGGCCAGATACTGATTGTAATTGAATCTACAATCATGAGCTCTAAGACTAATTGCTCAGCTTTTATCAAAGTCATTGAATTGTGCTTCTTTCCCACATAATGACTCCTGAAAAGGGTGGGAACAAACTCACAAAGACATAAATCTTACAGAATGAGTCATTCAGACTAGCATCAGAAACTCTCAAGGTCTAAAGCTATAAACAAATTCTATTACTTTTCCTCCTCTTTGGGTGTAGCTGTCCATCTTATAAAACCAGTCCAACGTATCTTCTGACATATCTTCAGATTGTGTCCCTCTGCTCTGATTTATTAGCTAATGTGCTGCATGCCAATATCAGCATAAAGCATATGGGTTGTAGTTTTTGTGAAGATGTGAACCATAATCACCAAATTCCATAATGACCATTTCTGAAAAATTTACATAAAAGTCTTCGTGCAGTGCATAATTTATGCTCATTGTTTTGATTTGATTAATATTCAAAGAAGCAATGTAAGCCGTAAGAAATGTTGCGATAATTAAGATGATGATCAATAGGTAGAAACACAAAACAAGATTTGCTATGGTTTTGTCGCGAGTTATGAAATATACGTCTCAAAAAAGTCATTCCCCTTTTTCCAAACAAATGGGTCAGTCTGACCAAGAACAAACATGAGGATTGATTCCACCAGATAAAATGCCCCAGATACTATTCAGGGTTCACACGGGGTAGTTCCCTGCAAACCCAAAACTAAAACTTTATTTTTCCATTTCCTCTCCACTTACCGTTCTTCCTCAGGCATTGTTCACGCTCGCAATGTTGCACCAGCCCTCGTAGATCAGGTTGAGCAAATTCCTCTCACCAGGGCCCAACTCCAAAGAGAAAACGTTCAAGGTAAATAACCACCGCCAGCTTTCAGCCTCACTGGGACATTGCTCTGTGGTTTACAACAGAGGAGAGAGAGGCCACAAATTAAAAAAAAAAAAAAAAAAAAAAAAGGAAAACAAAACATTCTCCAGAGGGTGTATAAAACCACCAAAGTGATCTTGACAATAAGTTTTCTTAACTTTTCTATACATTTGAAATCCTGTGGTACCTTAAAATTGTTTATCTTTAGGCACAACAAATTCCTTTATAATCTATATACAACAGCCACCAAGTATTAATGAATACCTTGATGTGAAACTGTTTGGATTGACATCAATCCCGCCATCATGTATCTAACACATGCAGTTCATGTATTTATTTATTCATTATCATTTCATTTTTTGGTTCAGGTCAAGACAAAGGGTAGGATTTGTAAAAAGCAAGTTTACATTCACAATGAATCATCATAAAAATGAAATATTTTGTATCTTCTCAGTTATGAACATATTAAAGCCCCCGTTTCTATGAGGTTAGCTTATGTTCGCTGTGCTCACGTCTACTCTAGCTAACCCAGAGAGGAGTTACTTTGTAGTGAGCCGTGTTGTTGCCGTGGAAATGTGGTGAGCTGCAATCCTTACATAGTTTTGTACGAGAGACAAGCACTACCTACCAGAACCTTTTCAGTGAAGAGCCAGGCAGGAGCCCTCAACTTTCACGCAGAGAGCTGTGAAATATCACCTGAGGTCCATCTGTGCTCCATCTGCATAACTCCTGGAGAGCTTGCAAATTCTAAGCCCATCAATATCCACATTCGGTCTCAGTGGTAGACGTACTGTATAGACAGTACAGATGCACTGAGGCCCACAGCTGAGAGAGACCCATTGAGGAAGTTACGGAAATCGCTGATTTGAGGTCATATTGGGCGTGCTGCCGTTTAGACCAAATAATTTTATCTGAAATTATAGAAATGTTAACATCCTCAGACAAATGCATGTCAGGTTCTATAATATATCCCTATTATTCATCATGGTTATGACTGCAAGTCTTTGATTATGGCCTATATGCCAATTTTAGCCACAGAAAATGTTGAGGCAAACTATTCAATTAAAATATTTTGAGTTATTTTCTTGGCATTGGTATTATTTTCTGCTGTGCAATGATTGCTGAGAAATGCATACACGTCTTTGTCCAATGTCCAGTACCTATTTTAACATGTGACGATAACTAGGTTTACTTTTGACTTTGGTTAGCTGATGAGGAAGTAGCAGACAGGATGTCTTGTAAACACAACAAAGGGTCTCAAAGAGAAAGGAGAGAGATGATTGGAAAAAGATAGCAAAGCTACCAAAGCTGGATAACGTTTTTGAAAGCAGTTCCCCAGCCAAAGACATTTCCCCCCATTTCTTGCAATATTTCCAACAACATGGCCATTGCTAGTGGTCTGTAGTCGCATTGGCACTGAGCGACTGCCTTGTGTTATATATTCAGGCAAAAACAATACAGACCTAAGGTATGATCTGTTGTGTCAATGCATGAATATTTTCAGTTTTATAGTATGCATTGTCCTGCTGTTCCTCTGTTGCATGAGCAGTTGAGTGGAGTATAGGCCCAAGCTATTAATTATGTATGTGTAGGAACTATATTGCTTCTTTGTTGACTTGTTTATATGATTCTGCGACCATCTGTCAGGCTTTGTCTGACGCTGTTCGTGCATGACTGAGTGTTGTCCATGGTTATGAAGTGTAGCCCTCGACATAGGCAACCTACTTTCCCCTGTAACCTTGTCTGTAAAATATCTATGTGTAATGATGAGGTAGTGTGTGTGTGTGTGTGTGTGTGTATGTGCGCACGCTTGCGTGCGCGTGTGTGTGTGTGCGTGCGTGCGTGTGCTTGTAGGCTTGTTGTGAAGCAGGGCCCATAGAAAAACCTTTCCCCAGGGTTCAGTCTCCTATTTTCCGGTGCAAGGACACAACTGCACAGCCCAGCCCACAGGAGTTCTGACAATTGTTAATTTTTGTACAAAAGTACCATTGGTAGTATTACCTATGGGCATGAAGCTTTGTTCAAATTTCAGGTTCAGCAAAGTCTGTACTAATGGTAGGGCTTTAATGTTCTCACTGACTAAATAGAACAGGGCTGAATAAATGATCGAACATCCTGTAATGTTAATATTACCTTTGGGGGCACAAGGACAGTGACATGCCATCGGAGGTAAGTTAGTTGAGGCAGAATCCTCACCGTTAAACAAACGATTACTCCTTTTTACTGTGCTTGATTGGCAATCAGAGGATTAATCAACTAATTTACTAAGACTAATCGGCAGGATGACGGGCCAGTTTAAGTTTCGATGGCATTATTGCTCAGTGCATCGACCTTGAAATGCCATTGACAAATATTAAAACCTTATCTTATGCTGCGTTTAATGCTTTATCAATATGTTTACGATAACGTTCTCCCCTTGAAATACGTACTTTTCAATGCCATTCAAAAAAAAGAAATGTGTTTTCTGTCCTCTTTCATAATCCAGTGAACAAAAGATTAAAATGATACACGCAACTACTGAGAGAGCTGAAATTTTTTTTCTAATTAATTATTCAGATTTCCATCCTTGCAGTCTGGAATCAAGGCATACAGGTAAATGAATCTTTTTGTCATTATCACCTCCTAATAATTACAAGTGACATGTGGGCAAGGTCTCAATTGTTTGGTAAAAAAAGTAAAAATTGATTGATTGTCAAACAGGCATAGTACGTGGAAACAGGTTGACAAAATCCAGCGAGAAAAGGTGAAGTCACTGCCTCCCCTGATAGTAAGTATCTGCTCAGGGAAGCAGAAAACTATGCGTGTCAAGTTCACTGCCTAACACCTGAATAAAACCAGTGATGTACCTAAGGTATCCCTCTCTTTCATTCACTCTCTAGCGCACTCAGAATTTTAGTGTTTCTACCCATTCCCATGTGTTTTCATTGTATTTTGTTGTTTCCGGTTCCCTTGTATAATTTGTATTTAGATTATGTGATTGTATTTAGTTTTCGTGAGCTTGTGTTTTTGTCCTTCGCCCCTGTTTGGTTCTCACATGCCTCTGTTTTTCCCTGCACTTCCCTCACTCTCCCTGTTTAGTTTATTGCTCACCGTAATGGCCGGTAGTATATGGAGGCCAAGCGCAACGACAGAGAGAAAGAGAGTTACACGAACACAGTACAAACACAGAGAATAATATAGACCAAACGCAAGTACTCACGCTTCCAAAGGACGTATAATAGTCTGAACCACGGAAGCAAAGCGAGATAGAAAAAGAGAGAAGAAACTCCAACAATAAGAAGATAGAAAGTCATACAAAACCTGACTACAGATATCTTCGGCTATAGTCTTGGTTAAACACAGACACTCTAGAGAAGGAGGCGTGCCGGACATCCTGCTTATATAGATTCTGGGAAAGCGCCGCCCCAGCTCAATCAACCAGCTGGGTAAAGAATTCGATGGCCCAGGAATTCGATATCGTCCCGGGACGAGATCCGCAAAGGAAAGTCCAAACAACACGCGCACCTAACCATGACACTCACTCATTCCCTCATTTATGACGATGCCTCGCTCTCTCCTTTGCAGCCCCACGCACCAGTTTATCACTTCTCTTCCCATTACTTACCTTCTTTATAGACGCATCCCCAGTCATAATTTGCTCCTCCGCACTCCTGCCTCTCAATTGTTCCAGATTTCTCTCACGTTTATCCCCTTTATAAGCCTGCACTTTCAGTAGCACATTGCGCGCTTCTTGCCACAGTTTTCCTGAGTTCCTTCCCAATATTTTGTCATCTCCTGATTACTAATTTTGATTTTCTTTTGTTCCATGGTTTTGAGCTTTTCTTTTCCTTGAGGGGTTGTTATTTCTGGTTTTGACGACTGCTGCCTCCTTGACTTCTCCTCTGGATCTTCCTTTTGGCTCAGAAATTTTCTGGTTTGGCTTGTGAACCCTGGACCACATCAACCTTTATTCTGCCAACTTCCTGTGTACCACATTCCACTCCTCCTGGCCTCTGACTTGGATTGTTTAACCTTGTTTTCCACTTCTAATACAAAACCATTGTACTGACAAGCCATCAGTGCTTGAGTATTGAGTGCGGTCTTCACACAGAATGTACATACGGACATACACAGAAAGGAACAAGATGTCAGTGGCAAACAATATGTCTGTGAAGCGGACAATACTGATTGCTAATGTACCATTTTGAGTTCTGCAATGAGTTGAACACTCATGAGTGCTGTATCATTGAGGACAAGGTCACATACTTTTTTGCCTTTCCAAGCTTCTAAATGCTGCAGCTAGAGTACAAAATATTAATTTGGCACTTGTCCTCAGTTAAATAGAATACCCTCCATAATCATCCATTTTTTTCAGTTTTGTATGTGTGCAGCCATGCGCTTATCACCAAACATTGCTCTGCGGAATTCAAAATGTGTTCATCCATCTACACCACTCTCATGCTCTATATCAGTTCAAATCTGTGGTGGGTAATCTCTAACTATACAGTGCATACTGAATCACACTTTCATTCAAAAAAAGAATTTTTATTTTTACTTGTGTTTTCACGATTGAAGTCACTTGAATGATTTTCTGACCGATCTCTGGTTTGTCGTTCATTTGCACTTTTTGCTGTTGATAATTAGAGCAACACGATCAAGGTGAAAATCACCCAAATGTCACTCAGAGTTATTCACAATAATGTGGCTTTCACCATCAAGCTCTTCTTTTTCATTGAACTCTGATTATTTTATGAGTTCTACAGGTTTGGTGCTTCTTCTGGGTTTGACGCTGATACACATCCTTTAGACCTAAATATGTGCACAGAAATGCCGTTCATTCACATCTGAGCTGCTAAATCAATTTATCACTGTGTCTTGGAAGAGGCCTCTGGAAGAAAAGGTTTCCTGGCATTTGGCCGTTCTGTTTAAACCTTTTTTATTTAAACTCTTTGCACTGCCATGCACGTATTTATCAGAGAAGGAATCCCGGGTGAATCAAAGACATGGATTTCTGCCAACTGTGGCCTGCTTGCTGCGGACATTGATCGCTCAGTCCTGGAGCGATTTGCTTATTCAATTGCTCGCTGAGTCAAATCATAAGAGGCAGCAGCCTCGCAGTGTGGCTCACTTGGTATGCGCCGAGTTTCCTTTTGCACTTTCTAAAAGGAGTGCCCTTAGACTAATGACAATCCTAGCATCAGTGATCAAACGCGCTCTCAGGGAAGGTGTCTCTCAATAAATTGCTCTTGTTAAATCCAAGTCTAACACGTGTTAAGTGCAACTGCTACAGAAGAAGGTCATAGCTCGTGTCAGACCTTTTCATGAAGATATTCACCAATGATGCTTTCCTCATACAGGGAAAAATGTGCGCATTGATTCTGTAGCAAGGATTCCAGCTGACCTCTCTAGCACCACGGTAGTGGTCAGCACTTCAGTATGGATAGCAGAGACCACACCAGAGCAGACTGGAAGGGCCTCCTGGGATGTATGCAGAGACTGAGCACGAACCACTATACTCATCTCTCCCTAAGGAGGAATCACATCATGCCATATGCCTGTGTAAGAAGCAGTCAACCCACTGTCCCTGTCACAGATAACAAGTTTCTTCGCTGCAATCACCTGTTTCTTAAGACGGATTAGTACATTGCATTAACCTGCCACAAATTAGACTCTCTGTACTTACCGGTTCATTCTTAACAGGAAGCTGCTTACTGAAGACACCTGTCACTCATGATATCTCAGCAGGGCCAGACTACATTCCATCATAACATTAATTTGAATGACAAACGCTCGCATTTTTCACTTTTTGCTGTCAGCACTTTTTGAAGGAGATACATTCTGCCCTCAGTCTCATATACTTGCACATGGATAACAGGAAGTACTCCATTTAGTACTCTGGCTCCACCCTTGCAGGACCTTGCGGAAAATGTCACCATTTCATTTTGGTCCTTCTTACGGGGAGTTTTCCCTTTCCCTATTTGTTATAGTGTATTTTAGGCTGTCAGTTTTTTAGATATCGCTGCAGGCTTTTGCTCTCCCAAACCTCTCACCTTGTGACAGGAGCCTTTTGTACATTGGCTTAAAAAAATATTTCTGCAAAAGTTTAAAGTGCTGAACATTTATGTTCAAATCCCATCACTCCCATTCTAAAAATATCCTCCCAGTGCCTGAATGTATCACTCACACAAAGTTTCCAGGTTTCAGCGGTACTTGAGAAAATAGCTTTGAGGGGAAAGCAAACTTTACAGGCGGGGGAAATTTTGACAAACTTTGATTTTTATATTTCAATTCAATGTGCATTTCAGAAATGACTGTCTTCATATACAAAACAAAACTGAATTTGAATTGGCACTGTGATCCCGCAAAGCAATCACTCAATCCATCATACATTTTGGTATAAATGTAAAAAGAATAGCAGTCATTGTATGAACAAAGGCCCTGCATCAAATTGTAACATTAATTTACAATCATATCTGTGGGTCATGCCTTTCTAGATTTTAGCCAAGAATTATTTAGCAGTTAACTTTTTTTAACTTATGATTGCCATGGCTCTGTTTCATTATAAAAGTTTTTTTTTCCACAGTAAAATATTAATTATGTAATCTGGGGTGATTTAATACATTAAGGTTGGGAAATTCCTCCCTTGAACTCAGTAAAATAAAACTTTTAAATCCCCCCAGAAGGAAGTAGAGTAAAGTAACTCAAAGTGGCGTGACTCACCATAGCCCAATTTTACAGTGAAGATATGTGGGCGAATTAAACATTGAGATGTTGGCTCAAAGTCATTATACTTTTGATAAAAACGGCCTGATTTTGAGGAGGTTGGATAATAAAGCATAATCCAGCCTCAAGGTAATTTTACCCCTGTAATAATGCCTACAATCACCATAATCCTAATGATTCTAATTCCTTATTCCACCCCCTGATCGACTCTGCCTACCTAAGATTACAGTGATTATAATCACAGGAGAATACTGGCGTCATCCTTTAAATAAGCATGAGTGAAAGTAGAATGCAATACAAATTTACTTGTAATGTTGAGTCAGCCAAGAAAGCCTGCAGGTTTTTTCCAGTCCTAACGCAAAAAATTGCACTGCAATCCAACAATGGGTCCACATTAAAAATAATAATTAAAATAAGTTTTCAAAAAACTTCCCATTTACAGGTCACAGCCTATCAAAAAGAAGTGTGCTTTGATTGCTTCAAATGTCGGCGATATCAATTCCCTACAGTTGGTTAAAATTGGATTCACAAACTTGTAGATCATTTCTCATTTGCCTCTCATTTCTACATAATACCCCATTCACAAATAGATGAAAAATACACTCCCAGCACATTTAATTTATTGCATTGCCACAGGAAACAGGAAGTATCTGGGTTAGGAAGCTGTGAATGTGATTCCTCAGCTTTGATCAGGGATTCCTTGAGGCGTACAGGCTCGGCAGGATTGTGAGCATAAGCTAAGACCAGCTGCTGTGCGAATCTACAAATTGTCTGTCCGCAGACAGCCCAATTATGATGCTATGAAGCCAAATGGTACTGGTCTAATGTTTTATGACCAGATGGCTTTTCGTGTAGTTTTGACTGACCCCTTGCTGCTCGCACTGGAGAGGGGGAATTACAAAGCCTTTTAATCTCTTCATCTCCGCCACTTTTCCCACAAACTACTACATACACATAGAGTGAGACGAGCACAAGTGAATAAAAAGAGTGGATCATGAATAATAAATGAATAAATAAAATATAAATAAATAAATGGTCACAAAATAACAAAATCAAAGGCAAATGCAGTGGACAAAACCCTTGACATTAAGGAGCTAAGTCACTAAGGCTCACACACACAAATACACTCACACCCATACACACAGACGCACACGGGCAAAGCTGTGCAGAAGGAGTGGCTCTTCCGCACTGAGTGCAGCGTTAAATGATCAGTTGCTTCTTGATCTCAGCAGGTAGTTTGGGATGCAAGAAGTACCCCTTATATATACATGTAACATCAACCATCTGAGAGCATGAAAGCAGGAAGTAGTAGTGATTCAACAGTAAAATCCCTTCTTATGTGTATGCCTAAATACATTATAAAGCATTTGGCTATGAATAAATATACAGTAGCAGGCATGTAAATTACCCCTGCAGCTCCCCTCCTAATTAACAATAGCAGAGGCTCGCGTGATCCCTCAGAAAATTCCATTGAGCTTGCCATGAAAAAGCTCAAATATGCACTCTGGCTGGGTCTAAGCTTGTTACAAAGTACACTTCAGACATAACATGAATGGCGAGAACAGGCCGTTCAGACCAACTAGGCTCGACAGTTTCTTTATACTATTGTGAATATATCACTTCAGATACTCAATGACTCAATGGTATCTAGCTTTAAGTCAAACCTGCTCTTGAAAACTCCCAAGGTCTCTGCCTCAACAATACAGTCAGGCAAGCTATTCCACATCGAAATTACTCTTTGGGTGAAGAAATATTTCTGAATATCAGTGCCAAATTTACCTTTGGTCAACTTCCATTTGTGACCCCGAGTTCTACTAACAACACTTGGTCGAAGGAATCCTACATAATTCACTTTGTTAATCCCTTTAACATATTTAAAGACCTCAATCAGATCACCCCTAAGTCTCCTTTTCCTAAGACTAAAGAGATTAAGGATCTTCAGCCTCTTCTCATAGCTTTCATCTTTTATTCCCGGAATTAGCTTAGTGGCTCTTCTCTGAACTTTTTCTAGAGCCTCTATATCTTTCTTAAAGTATGATCCCCAGAACTGTACACAATACTCTAGATGTGGTCTGACGAATGTATTGCACAAAAGAAGTATCACCTCCTTGGATTTGTACTCAATACTTTTGGCAATGTATCCCAGCATCCGATTGGCTTTTTTAACTGCCATGGCACAATGGCTAGAGCCTGTGAGGGTTTGGTCAACAATCACTCCCAGATCTTTTTCGTGTGGAGCACATTCCAGTTTTAAACCTCCCATGAAGTAATCCCGTCTAATGTTTTTATTACCTACATGTACAACTGAACATTTCGCTACATTAAATTTCATTTGCCACATTTCTGCCCAATTCTGGATTCTATCCAAATCATCCTGAATCACTTTAGTGGACTCTAAACTATTTGCCAAACCTCCCAATTTAGTATCATCTGCAAATTTAACTAATTTGCTCTCAATATTCCTATCAAGGTCATTAATGTAGATGAGGAACAGCAGGGGTCCCAACACCGATCCCTGGGGGACGCCACTCCCCACCATACCTAGCTCAGATGAGATACCACTGACCACCACTCTTTGTGTTCTGTCCTGTAACCAGTTTTGAATCCACTTCGGAATACCTCCTGTAACTCCAATGGAGCTCATTTTAAAAATTAGTCTCTTATGTGGTACTGTATCAAATGCTTTCTGAAAATCCAAGTATATGATGTCATAAGCCCTGCTCTGGTCATAAGTCATAAGTCATAGTAGACAACTGGCATATTTCAAAGTAAAGATGCATCAAATAGTTAGGGTATCTTCCTTTAATCAGCTAAACCAGGGGTGTCAGATCTAATCCACAAAGGGCTGGTGAGGGTACTGTACTTTGTAATACTGACACACCTGATTCTACTCATCAAGGGACTGATTGAACCACCTGATCAGTTAATTAGTGGGATCAGGTGTTGTAGCACTGGGCTAAAACAAAAACCTGCATCTACACCGGCCCTTTATGGAAAAGATTGGACACCCCTGAACTAAACCTTCCCACAGCACTGCACAACAAGTCAAGTTCAACATTCTCCAATATGGTAAAAATGCTTTTCCTCTGAAATCCTGGAAATGTTTATATGTTTAAATGTTACATTTTAAGCAAATTATGTAAAGTATAGCTTTTGAATTTTAGCGTAAAGTTTAACACTTAGTTTTGACACTAATTAGCAGCCTCAAAACATTTGTCACAATATTAGTACGTAAAAAGGTCATATCACTCCATAAATAAATTTCTTGTGTTAAAACACTTTTTTCATCTAATTGAGACCATGGCTCAGAATTTGCCCAGAATGGTTTATTAGGATGAATAAAAACAGCATTTCATTCAATTTGACACTTTTTTGTCGAAGGTCTGTCACAAAGACACTTTACAATTAAATAAAAAGGGGGGAGTGCCCAGCCAAAATCCTCAGGGTGTCACAACCCTTGTGTGAACGTCTTCTGAGTCTCCTCCCGTTCAGCAACTTGCACGTTTAACTCTTTGTCTTTTGAAAATAAAACATAGCCTTTAATGACAGCCATTTACGAAAATTATCTTCCTTATTTAGTTGATGAGAACAAGTTTCCACACTTCTCTCAGGGTTTTGGGCTCGGGACCGCACTCTTTTTAATTCCTGTCCAAGTCTGTTCCTCAGTCCAGTTTATCAGGAACAAACTCCTAATCCTTCTACGGTCATCGGGATTGGAACAGCGATCTTCCTATGCTACTCCTACTTGTCCTGGGACAGTTCGGCTCGGGCGAAGTGTTCACTTCATCTGGCTGTCATCCCAGAAAGCCACTGGCCAGCGACAGGCAAGGCCTCCTCACTATGCCCTCTACATCAGAACTGAACTGTGCGATCCTGTTTTGAGTACCATCCCACTGTTACCGTATTACTGTCATTAAATCCAACTTATGGACTGTACTCACTGCACACTTGATTCCAGGTCTGGATCATAACACTTGTCATTAACCATTTTGTCTTTGGCACTTGATACCTTTATTTTCCCGCTTTGGTTTTTAAGAATTTTCTCCACCTTTTACAGATTGTTTCTCTTCAATCTGTTATGAAACCCTTTTGGGACTGCAACTCTGATTAAGAATAATACCAATAAACTTCAAACTTGAAGTGATTAATATTGATTCATCATTGACTGACAAGGCAAAATTTGTTTGATTCTTTTTTAACGAGGATTGTGAAACCTTTGTTGGTTCAGGAGGTTAAATATATGAACTGGCCTCAGCCTGGTAAATTTGCTGCTTCAATTGAAAATTTATACAGCGCTTCAGTTTAAAAGGTTGAAGTGTCATTTTCGCAAGTAATTTTTTCTGTTGAAATTGAAGACTCTGGTGCTGCAAGTATCAAAGTCACAAAATGTCCATTTTGAGAAAATTGAGAAAATCAACAAAAGTAACTACAAAAGACAATTTCCCCATCCCTGTATGAAAATATGACTAAATTACTTTTGGCATAAGACTCTTCAATTTTACTTATTGTTTCAGATTACATCTTGTGCCATTTCATAACGACTTGCTTTTGCAGTTCATTTCTGTATTTCCTGCTTGTTGTGCAGAAAAAGGGGGGGAAACTGAACATAAACTCATGGTTGTGTGGCGTCAATTAATCTGTTGCCTTTTCCACACAATGTAATGATCCTCAGGTCAGGCTGCACAAAATCATGATATTAACTCCTTTTTCTTGTCAGGAGCCATGGCACAGTGGGGGCACAATGGACAGTGAAATTGTTTTTCCCAAAATAGACCTCATCTAAAATCTTGGAAGCAGCTATGCTTTAACAACGTGGATGAAATTGACTCAGTCGATGACACCTGTTGTTGGTAACATATGTTATTAAATTATGTTCTGCTAAACTACACAAAGACAAGTTATTGGTGAGTGAATTTAAATTTTATCAAAAATAAATCAACAAGCCATTTGCGAGGATGGCTACATTTCATCCTCTGTGTTTCAAAATGTGCTTGTCGCCACTAGCAAGCACATACTCATTCAGACGAAACTGACCAGTTAGCATGGTTCTCTTCAATTTTTTCAAATATCAGATTTAAGTTGTTTAGCCTGGAAATTTTGAGATTTGTCAATTAAATATGGAAATATGAACTTAATGGTTTCTTCATGGAACGGTTCTGCTTCGTGCGCAGTTCAGATACACAGAGGAAAGGAAGTTAAGGACTGGACTCAGGTGCAAGGATGGACTTGGTTGTATTTATTATGCCTACTGCACATCAGAGGGCACAAACGTTGCAACACAAAACAAAATGGAAACGAGATTCCTTAGTACTATTAGTAATACAGACTGTGGGCTTTAGCTGCAGTAACAATGTGTTACAAATAGGAAAACAAACGGAAACGAGGTTCCTTTAAATAAAGTGCTGATATGAAACAATAAATAGCACTTAGAGTTTGAGACTAATCCACGCGACACGCGGAAAATACTGTACGCCTATACAAGACTAGAAATACGGCACTGGCATGTATTGAACAAGACTTCGCAAAGACAAAGTGCGAAGCTTGGTCTTAAATAGCACACTGCTACCACACAGTGGACATGAACAACAGGTGCAGGTGATAATTGAATAATGTGCGAAGTGCAGTCCGGATCTTAGTAGACCGGTGAGCCGGATGGCTGGAGGAGTGGCCTGACACTTTAGCATGTCTCTTCAATCTGAAGTAAAAACTACAACGTAATATTAAACATAAATCTTTGGAAAAATGCTATTTAGAAGCTAAATTTGAGGAAAACATTTACACTTGGCATCCCCAAAGAATGTGAGGTTTGTCAGGCAAGATTGAAAGTAGATTTTGGTCAGTATAGATAGGAACTGTTAAGGAAGAGGTCAGGTGGACACCAGGCGCAGGATCCAGAAGTGTTTATTACAACACAAAACACTCGGAGGAAATAGGCACACAGGCCAAAAACAAAACACCGTGCACATGCACTGAACAACAGGAGAAACTAAGGTACACTGCCCAAGGCGGGGGGAAACAGAAGTTCACACTCCTAGAGTGGCTAGACTCAAAAAAACAAAAAATGGACCTGACTAACTGACGGGAACACTGGGAGACAAGACAAGGGGAAGACAAGACGTGGGCACAGAGAAATACAAGATTCGGGAATTAAACTCAGGAAGGCTCAGGAGAAACAAAACAAAGTCCCGTCTGATGGTCTCTTCTCTCTTCCCCACTGATACACGCATGGGAGGAGGCGGGGACACGGAAGGCAATCTCAGGTGGAAACAGAAACACATGGGATTAATGAACAAATTCACGAGGACCGGGTTAACAATGACTCGAGACAAAATGCTGAGACAATCAAGCTAGACAGTTTAGATGGAGGTAATCTAAACTTGACGAGTAAAAAGCACCACAAGAGAAGCAAAGGAAAGCACAGCTTTAAACGCAGTTAATCAGGGAAAGCTTAGACAGGAATTACAAAAGCTAGAAACACTCGCACTCGCTAACGCATTAATAAGGTCAACACTACGTGACGAAATATATATACAGACACCCTTAAACAAGTGCTGGTTAGTACGGTTTAGTAATGGCCCTATCAGAGAACGCATTCACTCAGAGTTTTGCGAGACCCAGAATAAGCACAGGTGGAAGCAATGAATGAAATACCACAGCCAAAACCGAAAGAGGAAACGTGATTGGACCACGAGACTCAGGCATACTGAAGGCTGTCACACAACACCACAGGAGTCAGGCCAAGAGGGAATCAATGGTCAGACCGCGGGAATGGAGCTGAAAAACAAATCAAGAGAGGCACGGGGGAAAACGCACAAGCACAAACAAGCACATGAGGCAGAACCATAACAGGAACAAAAAAATCTGCAACAAAATAAACTAAAAATCAATTCTTCTTTTCTTATACAGTTCAAAGTTACTTTTATCTCCAAAGGGAAAAAAAAATGATAAAGTGTTCCTGAGAAAACCTTTAGTGCTTGTTAAATTCTGAATTGAATTTCAGAAAAGCCTTAATTTGAAGCGTATTTGCCCGTCCACAGGAAGCAGTCATATTACACACACACTCCAAATATGAACAAGCCCTAGTTTGTTTACACTTGCAGATGAGTACTAGACTTTTTTAAAAACTTGGAAAATGAACAAAAATGACAAGCAGGAATGACTTGATGCAAGTCGGCTTCATCCGGAAAACATGTTTTTCATACAGAATTTTATTGATATTTATTGCTTTGAGCTGACATTCTCGATTATTTTGAGAAAACAAAAACATGATGTCCTTCCATTGGCAGCCTGAGAAACGCAATGGCATTTCAAGAGGCAAATGCTGTTCTGTTATGTGAATGTTATGGTTTCTCATTTTGTCATTTCGTTCATTGTCATTTAATCATGATTTTCCCTCAGTTGTCAGTTTGTGTAATACAGTTGTGTTTTCAAGTTCTCTGCCACTGTAATTTCTCCATGAAAAGGTTTATAAGTTTGTAAGTTTATAACAAAGTTACTGTCTGTCTCATAAACTGAATAAGTTATCTTAATATGATTAAAAACCCAGTCCACAAATAAATTAACTTCACAATCACATATAAAATGATATGAAGTTGCGCGAAAATTGAATATGATACTGTATTGCATGTTTCAAATGCGACCAGTGCTTAGAAGATAAATGGATTGTTTGTGTGTGTGTGTGTGTGTGTGTGTGTGTCTGTGCGCGTACATACCTGAGTGCATTTGAGTTTACAACATGCAGCGCGTAGACAGCAAGTGTGGGCAAGGACAAAGTTTCCCTGACAGCCTTTTAAGAGCTGCTTGTCTCCCACCATATAGAATGAGCCCATGAAGAAAAAGGCTGTTTTTAGAGCAGAAATCCCATCTGTATATGAAACACATATGAGACCAGAGATCTCTCTTCAGCTGAAAGACTTTCATCCCTGTGCTCTCCCTAATAATATCACAATATATTTTAAGGCATACAGTGGGGATCTGATGCGTAGGGCATGATACAACCCCAATTCCGAAATAGTTGGGACGAAGTGTAAATTGTGAATAAAATCAAAATGCAATGACTTTCAGATCACATGAGCCAATATGTTATTAAAATAGAACATAGATAACATTTCAAATGTTGAAACGGAGACATTTTACATTTTTATCCACAAAATGAGCTTATTTCAAATTTTCTGGCTGCAACAGGTCTCAAAAAAGTTGGGACACAGGCAAAAAAGAGCTGAAAAAGCAATTAATATATAATAGAATCAACTCAAAGAACATTTAGCAAGCAATCAAGTTAACTGGCATCAGGTGTGTAACATGATTGGCTATAAAAGGGATGTCTTAGAGAGGCTGAGTCTCTCAGAAGTAAAGATGGCTAGAGGCTCTCCAACCTGTGAAGGCTTGAGTAAAAAAAAATAGTGGAATACTTTAAAAACAATGTTCCTCAACGTCAAATTGCAAAGGCTTTGAAGGTCTCATCATCGACAGTGCATAACATCATCAAAGATTCAGAGAAACTGGAAAAATCTCTGTGCATAAGAGACAAGGCCGAAGACCTTTACTGGATGCCCGTGATCTTCGGGCCCTCAGGCGCCACTGCGTCACTCACCGGCATGATTCTGTCATTGACATTACTAAATGGGCCCAGGAATACTTCAAGAAACCACTGTCTATAAACACAGTCTGCCATGCCGTCTACAGATGCCACCTAAAACTCTATCATGCAAAAAGGAAGCCATTGTTGAGCATGATCCAGAAGTGCCACCGTGTTCTGTGGGCCAAGGCTCATTTGAAATGGACCATAGCAAAGTGGCAAAGTGTCCTGTGGTCAGACGAGTCCAAATTTGACATTCTTGTTGGAAATCATGGGCGTCGTGTCCTCCGGGCTAAAGAGGAGAAAGACCACCCCTCCTGTTATCAGCGTTCCACTCAAAAGCCAGCATCTCTGATGGTATGGAGATACATTAGTGCATATGGTGTGGGACGCTTGCATTTTAAAAAAGCACCATGAATGCTGAAAGGTATATAAACGTTTTAGAGCAACATACGCTCCCCTCCAGACGACATCTATTCCAGGGAAGGCCTTGTGTATTTCAGCAGGACAATGCAAAACCACATATTGCAGCTATTACAACAGCATGTCTTCGTAGTAGAAGAGTCCGTGTACTGAGCTGGCCTGCCTGCAGTCCTGATCTTTCACCAATTGAGAGCATTTGGCGCATAATTAAACGAAAAGTCCGTCAAAGGAGATGCAAAACTCTCCAGTGGTTGGAGGCCTGTATTAAACAAGAGTGGGATCAAATTCCAATGGCTAAACTCAAGTAACTTGTCTCCTCAATGCCCAGACGCCTCCACTCTGTGTTAAAAAGAAGAGGGGATGCTACACCATGGTAAACAGGCACCTGTCCCAACTTTTTTGAGACCTGTTGCAGCCATCAAATTTGAAATGAGGTCATTTTGTGGATAAAATTGTAAAATTTCTCAGTTTCAACATTTGCCATGTTATCTCTGTTCTACTGTGAATAAAATACTGGCTGGTGTGATTTGAAAGTCATTGCGTTTTGATTTTATTCACAATTTGCACTTTCTCCCAACTATTTCGGAATTGGGGTTGTACAATTAAAGACAAGCTCAATGTTTTTTTTTTTTTTTACACTCAGTGTAAATTGCATTTTTTTGGGAATATTAATAGCATGAATATCAATTTTTCCGCTTCAGATGTATCATTTGATTTTTTTTGACTGTTTTTAGTGCACACCCATTGAGCACAGCCAACTCTCAGTGTGCTGAGGGGGCGTGGCTCTCTGTTCACTAGACAAATGTTTACAAACACTTCTCTTGCGTTACTTGCCACAGTGTTGGTTATTGGCTACATGACCCTTATTTTGCCATATACGTATGAGCCACGAAATCGCATTCCAGCACAAGAGCAGCTGGAACCTCAATTGACACAGTACTTGGACAAAAAAAAAAATTGTGAATCATCAAAATTGTGGTAATATCAACCAACTTGAAGTAAAAGCTAGTCAATCTACTTATAGCTAGCTAGCCTACTTAGTTGCATGACTTTGCTTGGCAACCATTCACTGGCTAGATCCCGTTCTTAACGTGGCTCATAAAATCTTGCAGCAACAGTTCCGCCTCCCCTAGCAGCAGTTATGGTAGTTTATAGGCTGGTAATGATGTAAGCTAAAAGCTAACTGGTTGCTGCACCAAAAGCTTTATTATTTATCATTTCATTGCTGGCCCAATGCCTTATTGAAAATAAAGAACAACATAATGGCCATTGCTGGCAGTTGTTACAGCGCTAGAGGCCAAGCCATTATCCAGTTTTAGAGCGTTAATATATTTTTCATCCAGTAAAGTAGTTTTCAAATATTTTCCATGATCAATATGTCCAGCTACCATCATCCTTGCTTTTCGTGTATGAAATGTGGAGCTCACATGAACTTCACCATGCTTCGCTTGGCTCATGTCATATTCCCTGTGACTGTCAGGACCAAAACTAAAGTACTGCCTCAATAACGTGCCTTCGCTCTACATGAGAAACAAGTCAAAGATGTGAGGCATGATTCCCATCAAAACTGTTTAAGAAACGGCATTTGGACATGTAACGTCTGACCCGGTAGTGGCGCTGCAGGAATGGTCTTAGGGTCACGTAAAACAATAAGATTTGGCTTCTGTGCACCAAGAATGAGCACAAAAACTAAAAATGTTCATGCCATTCCCATAAAAAGTCTTTATCATGGCAACACAAAAGATCTGATGGTGATGGCTAAAGCAAATACATAACATACCCCAACACTCCATTTCAGGGATATAATGATCATTGTAAGATGGGAACAGCATATCCATTTCATAAAAAAATATCAATACACACATGCAGACCTCCTGCTGTTTTATGATATACTATATCAGGTGCGCGGGAAGATGTTTGAATTAGGGGGGGCTGCCAACCGAAAGTAGAAGAGTGACGTCATTAAAAAAAAAAAAAAAATTTATTATTATTATTTTTTTTTAAATAGCGCTGCATGAGGGCGTTATGACAATGTTGGTCTTTGCAACTAAGGGTGCAAACGAGTACTGGAATAAAAGAATACTCGTCATATAAATCATGACCGATTACAAAAAATTATAATTTATAATTGTTTTGTTGTCCTGGGGCCTGAATTTTTTCTACATTTTATCCCAATAAGTTCCTTTGTTTTGTACGCATGTGTCATTTAAAAAGCTATCATGCTTTTGTTGCCTGATTTGTTTCATCCTCTTCAACCCCAACTCCTGGTAATACTGCCGGGATTTGCCTGTCTCACACATGATGGCTCACAACCCCTCCCAGTATTGCATGATTCACAATCAAACAATTTATTATTTGAATTAACAAGACCAATACATAATCGTATAATGATTAAGAAATTATTAATGAGGAAATGACCAAGAAACCACCGACAGGCTACATTGAAAACGCGCACGTAATTGTAGGGATGACAAGTAGCCTACCCCACCTTCTCACAAATAAAACCCTCCAAAATATAAAAGCGAGCCCCCTTTTAAAATTGTTCTGGGAAATGAACTTTTTTAAGCTTTTTAGGTTGGATGCGGAATTATTTCCCTTTGTCTGAATTCCATCTCCTGTTTCAGCATTTTTTACATTTAGAACAGAAACATCTTCCTGTCGCGCTCTATAAAACATTGGCGCAGAAGGACTTCATTTGTAAGCCTAGCTATTATGCGCCGTTTTATAAGCTACAGGAGGTCGTCAGCCCCAAAAATTAACAAATAATCCTCGGACAAAATCCTCCGTTTGAATAAAGTGATTCATCGCATTAGTAATTTTTAATTCAATCAACTATCCTTAATGAATGTAGCTTGTCAGTTTCGCCAACATCCAGGCAGCAGACTAATCCCATAAAAGGCGAAAATAATCGTGCCCTTTGCGATCATAATCAGCATTCTTAAAATTCTCCCAAACTGGCAATTTTTTTTTTTTTTTATATTTTTACTGCGGGTAAGTTAAAGCCATTCTCGAGTTTTCGGTAAAAAGTACATTCTGTCACACAAGCTGCTACGGTACGTGTCGCGATGATGGTGCCCTCTGAGCGGTATTCCTTCATGGCCCAGGAATTTAGTCGATCTGAATAAATGTTACAACACTGTCCTTGCAGAATGTTGATTCCAAGCTGCAAACTCCCAAAACATAACACTGACTGGAGTTACTTAAAGCATCGCTAACACACGTAATGAATCAGAGTGCAGGTCTGACAACTCATGCTAACCAAGTTCTTACTTTTGCCTTTTCCCAGTTGCTAAATCCCCCTTTAGCAAACGAATTTCACTGAGGTTGTGCAGATAAAACAAAGAATGAGGTCGATTTCTTTAACACAATGCAATCATCGCCATTTTCAAACAAACCTCATTGAAACGATCTGTCAAACACACCGTGCCAAATTCGCTTCTAGGAAATACGATGTTCTCTTGAAAGGATCCCGAGTGCACAGCAGCGCTTAAGTGAGTGAGCCGCTGCTGATGCTCTCTACCGGAGCGACAAGCTAGCTAGTCCTGGGTGATAGCTATTGCGATGATAGTAGTGTTGCTTCCATCATTTATACTGTTCTTTCATCACCCTCCACGAGTAATGTAAGTGTTTGTATTATTACTTTAGTTTTCTCTGAAATATTGTTTGGAGGGAAAAAAAATCAGATATCCCTCTCTGCCTGCTGTTCGCCGTTTTTGCTTGCCAATGCGTTTGTGTCCACGCCTTCCGCTTCTTTGAGAAAGCGTTTCCTCAATACATAAATGAATAATTTGAAAATATTTCAACCCAAATTTTTTAAACACAGGTATTTGACACAGACTGTACAAAAGGGTTTTAAGCCAATTGATGGGTTTATTTTTCTGTTTTACTTTTTACTGTTAAAATTACTGTGACATCCAAGGCGAGCCTGCAGCCGACATCAGGAGGCGCTGCAAAAGGGAGGGGGGGCTGCAGCCCCGGCAGCCCCCCACTTCCCGCGCTAGTGTACTGTATAGAGTCAGACCCTCAGGAGGCACTATGTGGGACACATCTGAAAGAAACTATGTCAGTCTGGAAGGAAACTTTTACTTTTCATCAAAATATAGCCAGAACTTAATATGAACACCTACATGGCTACATAAACCAGGCATGGCCACACCTACAGTACATACCAACCCTCAATTTACAAGAAAGATTCACTAACCACACTATGCCTCATTACATTCTTAAACGCATTTACTAATTACTGATTATGTTATGTACTGATTATTGTAAAAGGTGTCATTAAATTATACAGTATTTCAATCATTTCAAGATGATTTTTAATGTTAAATTTGATGCAACTGTGTTAGCACTGTGAATAACCTGAATGCACGTGGGGAATTCTTACATTGTCTTTAATCAAGTCTTAGTGCTTTTGAGCCGTTTCTCTGCCTCTTTCATTGTAAACAGCAAAACAGAATTAATTTTAAATGCAAAATGGTGATAGCACAGAGAAGTCAGATGGAAAAATTAAACATATTGTATGATTTTAAGTAACTAGTTTTAAAACATGCACAAATTTTACCTATACTTTATTTAATTTCTCTGATCGGTTTTAAAGTTATTTATTGTTACCTTCTTCGTGCAATGAAATGGCCATAGATGCCAACATGGCTTCATGAAACTGTTGCTAATATAGCATAGAAATGCTACAGTTAATGGATAGATCTAAAGAGTGCAAATGTGTGTCCTTCAGCAGCCATTTATTATATTATTGAATGAACATTACCAACAATTTAGGATAAATAAAGATGAAAAAAGGTTGCCTCAGTAACAATGAAAAACTCATAGTTCCAAAATATTTGATTGCTCTGCTTGTGTGTGCATGTGTGCGCGTGTGTGTGTGTGTGTGTGTGTGTGTGTGTGTGTGTGTGTGTGTGTGTGTGTGTGTGTGTGTGTTTGTATGTTTACAGTATATAATACATCTATGGATGCTATCCCTCAGAACAAGCCCTGTACACTCTAGTATATTTCAATGTGCTGATGAATGGCTCTTATTGTCAAAAAAGAAAATTTAATCCAATGGTCTGAATTTATTTAGCTCATAATTATACAAATTCACTTTATACTGTGAAACCAGTTTCCCGTAAGAAATTATAATATTATATGCCATCTGTTACATTTAAAATCAGATAGCTTTTCACACTGTAATTAACATACAATATTAGCATATACAAATACAAGAAATCATGATGTATTTTCATAAAGCCTTTTTTCACATTTAAAATATCTTTTTGTGGTGGTGCTGAATCAATCACCAAGTTTTTACTCGTCCAAGCTCTCATTGTAAATTGTATCTGCCCTCATTGTATCTGCAAATATTCCAGTTGCAATTATCACATGCAAATATACACCTATTTCCTTCAAGAGAGGACCAGTATCTGAACATTGTTCCTGCAGCCCAAATGCATAATTCCAGGGGACTGGTGGAATTAATATGGGGCCCCTGCAAAGTACATGACGGGGGCGGGGTGCTAAGATACAATATAAAACATCCAAGGGTAGGAAGAAAGGGTGGGTCTGCAGTAATGAAAATATGTGAACAGTGGGGAGGGTAGTTTTCGCTGCATAATAAATCTCTTGCCCCTTGTGAATTTGCTGCTGTTCCTTCAATCACTGATTTGCAGGGGTTTCTGAACTGTGTCAGGGGGTAAGGGAATGGGTCAAAAATTCCTGAGTAGCCCTCTGTTGTAGAGATAAATATGGTAGAGATTAAAAGTGGCCTGACTGGTATCGTTCTGTATCACTGCTGTAAGTGCATTTTCAAAGGAAATGCAAGTCCAACTCTGTGCAGTGAAAGCTCTATTTTGTGCAAGTGTAAGGTTTACAAATGAAGTTATTTCATACGTTTTGGTTACCTTGTTAAAATACATTTATATTGTTCACACTGATTGCTATTTACAAATTTATGTTTACAATTATTATTTACATATTTACATGTTAAAATATTTACAGAAGCATGGTTAAAAACAGTTTACATAATTTGATGAATCTACCTCTGTGATTGGAAAACACATTTTCTTCAGTCTAAGTCCTTTTAGTTTCTTATTGGTCACTTTAGACTCATGTGATGAAGAACTAGGAAGTGAACATAGAAAGTAAGTGTTGTGAAGTGGCTGAAGTGTGGAAAATGGTAAAGTGCTGCGTAACAAAGATATCTGTCTCCATCCTGCTGTTTATTCTCATCTAGACTGACCCAACCACCACACATCGAACCCACAAGTTACACAAGCTCCACTGAGACTGGACTCCATCACTTCCATTCTCTAGCCCTGCTGCGAGCATAGCTTTATGGCCTTTTCCTCCTCTTGTCATGCCATTAAGTTAGCTGCGACTTGAACTTGCTGGAAGATCAGGACTTGCTGTAACACTAGCCCACTACTGACTGTGCAGCAAGCTCACCTTTGGTCTTTGTAAATCGAACTTTTTAGCTATCGCCAGACTTTCCTACTTAACACTCTGAACTTGCCCTCTGTCTTTTCCCATCTGGACTGCTTTCAATGTATCTGTCATGTCTGATTAGTGCAGCAGTTGATTGATCGTCCAAACTGAAGGAAATGCATTAAAAACACGAAGCAAATAACCTGTGCCAGATCAATATAATTTATTCCTGTTGGATCCACACCAGAGACAATTAGGCAGACATGGTTTGCATATTGACAGTGATGCATTTCAGATCCCTTGAAAGGGTCAAACGTAATTACCAAAAGGAAAAAAAAAATGCATGTTTGGCAGTTTCAAGACAAATGATAGAGTTTGATCCCAGTGCTTGGATGGAATTGAGCTTGGAGGTCTGTACAGATGTGAACAAGGAGAATAGAGTGGTCAGGCCCTTAGCATTGTTGCTGAAAGAGCACTCACAGGTCCACCACAGTACTCCAGGCAGTACCAAATGCTGGCTGCTGAACAATAATGGCACTTCTATATTTCAGTGGGACTGTTGAGAGTCAAAAGCTTATGAACCTGAAACACTGAAAAATACAATAGCCCCTAGCAGCCCTTGTGTAATACCTCAGCACTGCTACCTGTCTACTAACATGCATGCATCTTCTGACTCAAAGGAGGACCACCATGAACCCCTGACAAGGCCAATCTCCCAATGCCCTGTGTGGACTTAAATTACCCTTGTGTGGAATGAAAACTGAGAGCTAAAGGGAAACACTCTGAATTAGAGGTTGTAGGGAAAGTATTTGGTAAGAAAACTATATTGTCAAAACAGTGTGCATGTGCACAGACTCTATGATTTAATTTGGATGTGATTTATTTAAACAGTATATTACGTCACATCTTTTGTGTTCACATTGACATTTTTTCGCAAAGTACTGGCAAATTCTGCTGTATGAGGATCATTATGTTAATCCTGGCGCAAGGAAATCTCACAGCAAAGCAGGTGAGTCAGCGCACAAATTCATTCAACATTTCCTCACTTCTTGTTCCCATAATGAATGAATGAATGAATGAATGAAATTGGTAGGGTGTTTGAAATTTGCCAGACAGAGGCTGTATTTCATTATTTTTTTAAATATTATTTTTGTGAGACTGCTGTAGATGTACACCTCCCTGTATGTGTGTTGGAGATATACAGCTTCAGCGGATATTTCTTAGCTTTTCATTGACGTGATTGTGAGGTGAAATATGATGTCGTTTAGAGCTTCCTGCTTGGCTAACATTCAATGAATAGTACACATTGGGCAGTATTTACAGTCCTCAAGGGTGCAATAAAAAGTGATGAAACCACAGTGAAAGCCTCATATCCACGTGCCCTCTTTAATACCCTTGCTTTTTACAGGATTTTTTAGGGATAGGGAATTGAAAGGTGGTGGGGGGTGGGTGAACGATGGCTGTGAGAAAACAAGAAATATACGACAGATTTTAAAGTTGCACTGGGCTTGAATTGATGAAGTTCACTCATGAGATACATATGCTCACGCATCATGTTGCCAAGACTACGTCCAGTTCTGTCAGGGCACAGCCTTATGATGGATTACCAATAGAAAAATACAAAAATCATCCAACAGATTTCTGGTGATAAATAAAAATGTACTGTGTACCTGAACCCCACTATCAGTGCAGAAGCTAGCAATTCAGGAAGGGCGCTGACGAGAAAATAATGATACTTATACTGTATTTTTTTGTAAAATTTGGATTGATAACATTGCCCTACATTTGGATTTTGGATTGTTGGGGGTTAGGATTTTGGTATTTTGGGGGTGACTTAAGACTGATAACCCTCTCTTTGACTGCCTGTACCCTCGGCATCCCCACTTTGGTCAGAGAAAGAGGCTGTTTTCATTTAGAGGCGTACCTCTAGTTGTTGTTGACTCAACCTTTGCTAAGGTTCCCACAGGCACCAAAACTACACATTTTCTTGAGTGTGCCTTCACACTGGTGCCCTGAGCTAGTATTTGCTTATTTTTTCTTTTTGATAAAAAAAGTGTTGACTTAAATTGCATTTTGCTGCAGTACTAGATATGTATGCAATGGTTGTGAGATCTTTTGAGCAGGGGAGACTGGGGTCTGATGAGCCATGGGGACCAATGAGCCACATCATATTTTTGTAATCAACAGACATCAGAGCTGCTTAAAATAGGCAAAATTATGATATGGCTCATGGGGTCCAATGAGCCATATCACCATTTTGCCTATTTTAACCCTGTAATGCCTGAACCATGAAATAATGGCCAGAATGTTCTATTTTTTTTTAAATTGAAGTATTTATTAGTCCTTTAAACAAAATGTATTTAACAAAATTTAAATTAATTTGCATATATGAAATTCATTTTGTATTCAGTGAGGTCAAGTTTCAAAAACTAGTCTCGCTGCAACAAAATGGCTACTTCGGGAACAACAGCAACATTATCACATATGAATAAATTTGAGCTCATTGAATCCACAAGAGTCTCAGTTTTCCAGTCACATTCATATTATGAATTTCCGAGACTTTTTAGGGACCCTGCATGCAGAAATATTCAAATACTATGGGCAAAAATAACACATTGATATTGTATGCAAAAAAAAAAAAACTGCATTTCTTTGCTCAAAACTGCATGAAATTATCATAAAAAGAGCATGTCTGTAAATTGGAGACTCATAGGCATAGGTACCCCATTTTCATTTGGATATCTTGAGGTCAGAGGTCAAAAGGTGCAACCAATGGATGCCTGAGGTCTTCTAGTTACACAGGTTACCAACGCCTTTGCACTAACTTAAAAAATAAGCTTCATTAATGCAGTTATGTCGGCGGAGTTCACCGGTGCTGCTGCAGATCTCTTAGGGTAAATACTTGTAGTATCACATTTGATACATACATTTTCAACTTGACTTTACTATAAAATAAGCAATAAAATGTTGTGTATTTATTAGATACTTCAATCCAGTAAATATTCATATTGAAGTGTTAGAAACAATGAAAAAGTTATTATTCGCATAGTTTGTCAAAATTAGCTAATTTCCATGTAAAAAAAAAAACCTGCAGGTTGGTGAATGGGGGCAGCTTTCTTTGATTTTGTATTCTAAGGACCTTTATTGCCTATAGTATATGTAAAGTCCACCAGGGGGCAGATTGCACTCAACAGGTTTTTGAGCAGAGTATTGATCATATAGATTGAAATAAATGTCACATAAAGTTTTGTATCAGATATGATACAAATGGAATTACAGGGGTAACAACAAAGGCTTTTTTATGGCAACCCTCTCAAACATCTTTTAGTCGTGTGGATGATGTCTAGTCACATTTTTGGAGACTCTCTGACCTGAAGACACAATTTATGTCTGCAGTTCTCCCAACCATCTTTTTTTGACACAAAGAAGAAGCCAGCACTGGCAGGAGAAGATGACAGTTGAATGATTCCGGAAACCAGAGCCTCAGTGACTTATCCATCCATGTTGTTTGATTTGGGCGCTAACAGCCGACTCCAATGTTTCCAAAAGAGATCAATGGCACAGTCATAAGGATGGTGTTGCAGAAGAGGAGTGGCTCTGGAATTGCTGAAGGTCAGATGGTGGTCTTAGTCGATGGTGGGAACCCCTTCAGGTAAGCCGGCTCCTCGTTGTGGACGGGAGGTACGTTGTAGAAACACCAGCCCTAGAAAGCATCTGTCCTCCCTGGACGTGTTGGGGCCAACGGATAATGCATCCCACAATGAGGTGATTGGCACTCCAGCAATAAAGGCCCAATAAATTCACTCTGCACTGTCACACTGCTGGGTTCAGATGGCACAGCCTGGTATGGTACACCAGCATGGGATCAGAAGGTGGCTGTTGGGGAGTGGGTCTGGCAGAGCCAGGATGCAAAGGAGTCTGATGGCAAGCTTTCTGATCCACCTCACCTCCCCTGTAAGCGGGAATCTAGCTTTGAACTCAGATTAATTTGACCGTCAAGCTCGAGAGGTAGCTGGCAAGTGATCGACTCTTTAAGAACTCTTTCAGCTAGGCCAAAGAGGAAGGTATCATAAAGCACCTAAAAATCTCAGTGGGTGGCAGCTGCCAACATGCGGAACTCAATGGGGTAACCTGACACAGGGTGATTGCCCTGATGGAGTTAGCGTAAGCGTTGAGCAGCGGCACGACCAGCTCAGGTAAGGTTGAAGACCTTCTTCCTCTCCTCTGGGAATGCAGGAAAGCTGAGTACTGCAGAATTGCCGGCCTCCCAACGGGCTGCAGACCAGATATGAGCGCGTCCAATCAGAAGGGCAATGATGAAAGCCTCTCTACGTCACTCTCTGGGAAAGGCTGATGGCTGGAGATCAGAGATCATGGAGCATGGCATTGAGATAGACAGCAGGTGGAAGGGTTGCCATCACAAGGATCCTACAGGGCAATGCTGGGCTCCCATATTGAGTTGGACTAGGATTGAGCTTGCAGAAGGAGCAAACTGGCAGCCTTGGTGGCAGCAGCAGAGTCCTGGGAAGTTTTGGAGAGGGAAGCCGACTGGTTTGAGATGGTACCAACAGACTGATGAAGCTGGTGAAGCTCTGCTTCTTGTTGCCCAGGACAAATCCCTTGAAACCGGATGGTGTCAGTGGGGTGAATGAGATTCACTGGTTCCATGGGTTGTTGGATTGTTCTGTTATGTGCAGCGGTGAAGGAACCTGGCAAAGATCCGCAAAAGCCTTTTGGGTAGTATTTAAAACTAAAGGTGAAAACTGCAAATGGCACAAAATCAAAATCCAACATGCTGAGACCTTGGTTTAGGGCAGTCCGACTCATGTGGGGGGATGAACAGGATCAGAAAGGGATGAACAAGCCATAGCCTGCGACAGGTCCGGAAGGTCAGGACTGGAAAGACTATTCAGGGGTTCACGGCGAGAGATATTGAGCCCACTCACGAACTCTAGGTATTGAGGGACCGGCCGACTTGCCTAACAGGAGCTGAATATGAATGGGAGATATCCCAAATAAAGTGGTTGAAGATAATATTTCCAAAAATGGAGGTATTTAGAGCTCTTTGCTAGCTTGAAGATTATGTTGAGAAACAATCAAGCAGGTAAATAGTGTGGACCACAAACGTAAATATACACCGCAGACAATCAACAAATGGAAACAGGTGGGGGCAAGGGCTCAGATGGGAAAGAGAGCACAATGCAATAATTGAATAATCAACACTAATAAGGGGAAACAGAAGGAAAACCTGGATAAGGACAGCTGGATTGAGTGAAAAGTAATAAAGAAGACTCAAGCAATGACAAAATAACTCTAATAGCTAGTGTTATAAGATTCTCACCACTCTTAATTACGGCAAATGAGGTTCAAACTCAGTTTCTCCTGAAAGTGACATGTGTACTAGGTTTTTCCAGGTCACAGGAGGAGTCAACATGCAAAGGATGGCCCCATCACAGACATGCCTGTTGTGCTTTGCATGATTTCTGTCAGAAAACACTGAAACAAAACTAATTTTTCCTAAATCTGTACCTGTTGAAAAACCTGTAGATTTAGTTTTCACATCCCACAGCACTAAATTTCATCGGCTTCAGTTGGATAAAAATTACAGATGAATGTTGCAAGAGTCTTTAAACCTGAATTTAAACTCACATTTTCTGTTTTATTTTGTTATTTGGAGGATTGTAGATTTGAATTTTGGACATGAACAGGTTAAAGCAAAAAAAGGATGAGAGGGCAAAATGCCTCTGAATTTACAGAGATCGAGGTGTGTTCATGCAGAGGGATTGGATGCAACATAATAGTGTGCAATCACTGAGGGGCCATGCAATTAAAGATAGATCACTACTCAAGGGGAGCATCTGTTCAGCTGAATGAGAGGAAAAGCCCTCTTTTGTTTTAATCCTAAGAGAGAAATTGTGAACAGAAGAATTAATCAGGTATGCAACCAGCAAGATGCCTTGAGTTTGGGTAGATATGTGCTTGTGTGTGTGTGTGTGTGTGTGTGTGTGTGTGTGTGCGTGTGTGTGCATGCATGCGTGAGTGGCTGTGTGTGTGTGTTTATGTGTGTGTGTGTCCACCCTATACCCAGTTATCACTTGGCGGACTTATACAGAAAATGACTGTTAGCTGTCCACCGACAGACAATGGTGAGCAGAATGACAAGCTAACAGTTCTCAACCCTTCTCAGGATTTAACATCTGGAAAAAAAAAAAATAACTTGGTTTATAATAACAGATTAATTAGCTGGAGAAGAAAACATTCAGAAATTCACAAGTGGCTGACTGATAGTGATGACATTAAGAAATAATATCATTTGATCTACTGCTAGATTTTTAAATAAATTAAATGATTCTCATTTAAATATATGATATAGATACAACATGATTAAAAATGTATGCCTTTAGTACTAAATATTTCATAAAGTGAATGAGACACTGTTAAGTACTGTCAGAAATACTTTTTTTTAAGTTTCTTGATGACAGACTGATTTTTGTCTGGCATAATGATAAATTCTTCAAGCAATGATTCATTCATTCACATATGTATATTTGCATGCCTAGCTGACCATAGGGAATTGCATCAGCTAACATACATCAAAACTAGTCAGGCTGCTCAGTATGTTTGCTGGTGGAAATCTATATAATTACCTGTATAATCTTCAGGTGCATTTTAATATATATTATTATTTATATTTATATATATATATATATATAATGTATATTATATATATATATATATATATATATATATATATATATATATATATATATATATATATGTATATAATATATATATCTATATATATATTAATATTGTATATAATTATTATTATTTGCAGCATCTGTGTGTGGTTTTAATGTTTTGGTTCATTGGTGTATATATTTATAAATTTCACAAAACTTTGTGGCTTGAGCCTCCTGCAATTTCTTTACAGATTAGGCGACCATCTATTATGCATACAGAATATGTATGTGTCATTGTCCGACAATATCAAATGAAAAGATTTCTCCGACACTGAACCAACGTAAAGTAAAACTTCATTGTTAACAAAGAAATTACTTTAGCAATAATTATTGTGATGGTTTTATCACCCAGGCCTAACTAAGAGTTGTTATTTTGGCAAAGGAAGGCTGGACCGTGTGGTAAACAAAGGGGATCGAATAATAATGGAATATTTGGCATTTTTTACAATTATTTTATGATGTTTATGGTTATTTTCTTTCAGACATAGTATGTCATCTGAAAATTACTCTTTCGTTGATATTTTGAATGAACTATCCAGAGGATATATAAAACTTACATTCATTCATGACCACTTTTGTTCATATTTGGGTAGACTCATAATTGTGTGGTGGATTGTTGTTACTTAGCATTGCACTAAACATTGTCCAGGCAGAGCTGGTTATAGGAAATGGGGAGTGAGGGAATGCTGTGGGCTGCAGGAGGCAGCAGGTCCAAGGCGGGCTTTGGCATGGCTCTGCCCACCTGCACAACCTATCTCATTCCCTTCCATAATTTCTCCTTTGAAATCCTAAATATTGCAAAGCCGTCAGGAAAAAATTGCTTGCAGCAGTAAAGAAAAACAGTCTGAACTCTCATTAGAACAGCCTCCCCCATTACGCACAATGCAACAAAGCAGCAGGAAATTACAGCGCTGAGCAGATTGAAAAAACATGTGGACAAGAAGAGCAAACAACCTTATTTTCAGTCAGTCTCTGAAATACAATGTGTTTGTGTTTGAAACTCATCAACAACGCTGTAAACTCAAGGTTTAATTCCTTTTTAAAACTCCCTCATAGAAAAGAGCTGAAAAATACCCTTGTACCAAATTATGTTTTGCAGTTCAGGCATAAATTTGTCTCTTTAAATTTGACTTGTCCTCAAGCCCCGCCTGGACAAATAAGAATGGTGAAAATAGTTTGCTTTACATACTCCATAAATCCTTCCCACTCTGAACATCATCAATGGGTCAGTTCCATTCCAGTGCGGTCAGCTTTTGAAAATTCAAAACATTTCCTTTCATGAGACCAAAAAAAGGGTCATAAAACATATTATACATATTATGGCACAGTGGCACAGTGGTTAGCATTACCGCCTCACAGCAAGAAGGTCGTGGGTTTGAATCCGGCCTGAGGCCTTTATGTGTGGAGTTTGCATGTACTCCCCGTGTTTGCGAGGGTCTCCTCTGGGTACTCCTGCTTCCTCCTGCAGTCCAAAGACATGCATATCAGGTTAATTGAAGACACAAAATTGCCCATAGGTATGAGTGTGAGAGTGAATGGTGTGTGCACCCTGCGATGGATTGGCGAGCGGACAAGGGTGGGTCCCTGCCTTCGCCTGTAGTCAGCAGGGATAGGGATAGGCTCAAGCTACCCCACGACCCTAGTGAGGAATAAGTGGGTATAGAGAATGGATGGGTGGATGGATTTCTCAATTTAGCCCAACCTTGTATGGCAAACCCCTGCATCCAGTCATCGTTTTTTTTTTTTTTTTCAGTCTAATACAAGACCCTGTAGGTATTTTTCAATTGAATTTGAAAAAACAGAATTAAAGGATTGCCGGTCATTAATTGATATCTTATTCGAAAATACTCAAGTATCAAAGTATTAATCTTTTTTTTGTCTCTAACCATTGTAATTTATATCACTTCCAAAGGTTTTGTATTTAAAAAACTATTCCACAAACTAAACATATCGAATGGTTAAAATTACCGTAGCTACAATTTCCATTTTCCATTGTGCTGCACAAGCTATATGCCAAAGTAGTCATTACTGAAGATGTGCATTAATTACTGTCATTGTTAGGTAGGTGGGTACGCTCAATCATTTAGTCCTCTTGGGCAGATCTTACATAGCACTTTGTTCACCAAGACAAAGGAAATTCTGAAAATAGCTGAGTCTATCAACCGTTAATATTGTGTTATGTAATAACACGCTCAGCCAAGACTCTAATCTTGAGAAAATTACGCAAATGAGGCACATCTGACAAACCCAGGAGTAGGAAAAAAAAAAATCACTGCACTCGGCCATCCACCCATCCATGATCTATACCTCTTCCACCTCACTGGGGTCGCAGAGTAGCTGGAGCCTATCCCAGCTGACTATGGGAGAAAGACAGGGACACAATCTGGACAACTTGCCAATCCATGGCAGGGAGCTCAAACTCTTCCCGCACATAATCACATGGGCGATTTAAAATCTGCAATTATCCTGGTATGCTTGTCTTTGGACTATGGGAGGAAACCAGAGTACCAAGAGGAAACGCATGCAAACACAGGGAGAACATGCTAGTTCCACACAGAAAGGCCGCAGGACGGATTCAAACCCACCATCTTCTTGCTGTGAGGCAGCCCCCTCATTGCGCTCATTTTCACAATGTTTTTACATTAATTCCTTAATGTCATTTCACCTCTTTGTGATGTTATGTGTGACAACTCATATTGCAAAAGACATTATATTGAATATCAACTCAGTGAGTCAGTAATGATTGTCAATTATTGACAGTCTGAAATTTTATTTGCACGGTCACTTTGATTGCGCTTCCACAGTTGGCCAACTTGTTATAAAATTCGAATTGCTGTTTCACTTAAGATAGCTGCACTATATTCTCTTCAGTAAAGCCACAGAATAGAATTATTTCTATATGATGGGCACAACTGTCCAATTTGTTGTCTGGCACTGAAGTTGCTTCATGACATGCTGTAGGGTGACAAAAGGTGGGCATGTGTTATACAAGTAGGAGCAAATCCCCAAAATCAGATGAGTACACCACATATCAAATAAGTATTTGTAAAATAATATTGCGGTATGTACAAGCCATTTGTAGCAATGCCTGAGATAGTTGAAATATAAAATAACATTATTGCTCCAGTCTGTAAACATCATGTGTGGTAACAGGCTCATAGAAAGACCTCTAACAAATTACCTGAACAGTGATATTGTAGAAGACCTCAATTAAAGGTTTGTGTTTGTGTACTTGTTCCGAAACTTCACAATTCAAGACGTTTGGGCTTACCCAAAGCGTAATCATTCCAGAGGGTCTGTGAGCAGTGTAAAGACATCTTTGTTAGTTTAGCATTTCTAAATCAGAGCCCTGCAATGGATTTGTGGCCAGCCCAGGGTGTGATCCTCTCAGGGAAATATAAGGTTCAAACAGGTATCTGGTCTGGATGATGTATTTTTCCAAAAAGGATTTTCCTACGAGTAAAATTAACTAGTCATGAATATCTATAAATATCTGTGTTTCCTGCATTGACATAATTCATTTTGCATTTTTCAGTCTATTTTTTGCATTCGATGTCAGAGAGGCAAGTCAGGCAACTGAGGTACTAGTTGGCCAGCCGCACATTTGGCCCATGAACACCACTAAAATCTGCACCTGTACTTTCCATTCATAACATCCGCGACATTTTACCATAGAAATGAAAAAAGTACGGTGCTGATTGTTTCGAGCCATATTCTACCCTCCAATGAATATGAGGCCTGAAGTGTGTACTGTGCTCTGAATGCTTTTTTCCACCAGTCTCTCGTGCGAGTGAAAAGGAAAAACATCCTTTTGTATCCTATTACGCTGTTATAGCAATCTATTTGCTCAGATGTTTGAATCCCAGCCACCCACGCTAATACCAGCTATGACCGGAAATCCGCAAAGGCAGACCGAAAATTGGCTCAATCTCACCAGGGTTGATAGGGGTTAAAATTCATTAGTTTTGATCAGCCAGGCACATGTACCCGGCTGTCCGAGCAAATATAACGCTAACTTACTCCGATGGCATAGTCAGTGTGTGATTGGTGGTGTGACTGCACAATGTAAAAGAAGTAAGGGCTAGTCGTCACGTGAGTCAGAGGAATCACATGCCAGGGCACTGTCCTCCTGAGTCAATGGGAGGAGGTTGCTGCATTGGACTAAAACGATAGTTCCCAAAGTCGGTCCTGGGAACCAACTGTGTATGCTGGTTTTTGTTCCAACCACACTATTCCAGAATTTTGACAAGCTGGTGATTTTTTTTATTAGTTGCTTTTCAGATTAGAGGGACGTTTTACCCCCTTAAACTGCATTATGACGGAAATAGCTATGCATTCTATGATGTTTCGAAGCCCAACATTGATATTGTTTGTTTTGATGTATTCCAAGCAAGCGCGCCAAGCTAAGGTGGCGATATGTTTTATGTGATCAAATGCAAGACTGCGATCAATCAATTAGCTGCTAATTAGGGTTCTGAACGCACGTGTTCAAATTCTTTCCTGAAACCAAACAACTAACATTTAACAGGTTTGACTCATTATAAAATGCTTTGTAATCTTAGTAGCCTGTTAATTGTTAGTTTTATTGACCATGTGTCCTCAGTTTTATCAATTAGAAGCCAATTCATAGTTTCATGTCATCCATTTTTTATGTAACAAAAGTAATTTCCAATAAAGCCCACTTTGAAACTTTTTTTTCATCATGGCCATTTTTGGCATGTGGTCTTAAAGGGTTAATAATCAGTATGAACAAGAATAGTGTGATTAAGAGCAATCAACAACTCTATAACATTCTCACATTCTGAGATTGGAGTTGTGGTTGGAACAAAAACCAGCTTACACAGCCGGTCCCTAGGACTGAGTTTGTGAACCGCTGGACTAAATAGTCCAACCGTGTTCAGGGTGGTGAAAAAAGAGAGGGAAAAACAACCCCCCCAAAAAAAGAAAAAAGATTCATTCTTCAAACATTCGCAATGGCAACTCCTTGCAACAATTTCATTCAAAAACCAAACAGTATATCCAAATATCCAGACATGATTCCCATCTAAGTGGCAAGAAATTGTGTATGGAGATCATAGTAAGTCCAAATGCCTGGTATGGATCAAACTGTTGGTGAACAAGGCGAACAATACCCAGATGGCTGATGAAATTCGGCTGATGCGAAGTTATACTGCGCCAGTGGACGCTACCGCATACCATAATGGTATATTTACACTGGCGCAGTGTGTCAACACCTACAGAGTAGAGAGAAAGAGTCGGGAAAACATGAGAAAAGGAGCCATTTGGTTTCCATTGCGCAAAATCGAGCCGTTTTGGGTTTTGGATTTCTATGTTCTTTTTTCAAAAGGGAAACGCATCAGTTTTGGGGGGGAAACAATAAATCCGCTAGCAATGGTTTCAACAAGCATAAGAGGGGAAAATGTTCCCATATGAGAATAGAGAGAACGGGTGGAAAAAATGCATTCACTTTGAGATGGTGCCCAATAACGCTATGGAAGCAAAATGGCTCTGTGAACAGATGATTGTGCCCCTCAGACTGAAATTTATGGAAATAGTAGGCCGTTTCTTTAAACTCTTTGTGCTCTCCACTCTTTTCTGTGAATTTTATATTGGGTTATGCTCAGAAAACCATAAAGATGTGATAGTGAGACTCAGTAGACACATTCCTGTGCTTTCGAATTGTCCTGGGAACTGGGAACAGTCCAAAGTCTGAGTGAGAAAAGTGCTCTTGAGCACCTCCCCTAGTGGGAAAATCACTCATAAAAACAAAATATTTTGTTCTTAATACAGAATTAATTCAGTATTACGCTTTCAGAACCACAGTTAACGCATGACAGCAGTAAATGAGAAATGTAATAGCATCTTAATTGTTAAATGGGGTGCTCTCTTGAGCAATATGACCTGCTTCTCACAGAAGTTCTTATATTAACATTTACTAACTATCAGATAAACATGGAGCGCAATGTTTGTGGATGTTGGAAAAGTAGATAATGTTAACATGTAATGTTGGGAAGACTGCACTCAAAAAAACAAATGTTAGAAATGTTAGATTTACTTAATAATGTTATGTCAACTGGTTCCTCAAAACTGAGTTAAGTACATTCCACTCAATGCAATTAATTAAACTGGCCAAAAAAATGTTAGAAGTCAAATAAAGGTTACGCAAAGCAATTGCGTGGAACCAGTTGACATAACATTATTAAGTAAATCTAACCAAATCTAACATTTCATTTTTTTGAGTGTGGTACACGTAAACCCCCTTTTGAGGGCACAAAGTGCTAATGTGAGGGCATGAGTTACTAAGTTAAGGACAGGAGTCACTAATTTGCTGGCAAAAATTACTCAATTGTTTATTCTTTGCTTTAGCTATTTTTGTTTACACAATTAAGAGGCACCTAGCTTTTTTTAATCGATGAGATGTGTTAAATGACATTGGAAATTGCTTTAGCTTGGTCAAGGAAGAGGAACATCTATCAGAAATAATGCAATCCTGCAGGCACTGGGAGAGAGCCAGCCTTTTCCATGCATCAGTATAGCTTTTCACTCTCTCAGAGGTCAAAATGGATGACTCCTCAGCTCCCCACCACGCTAGATCCATGCAAAGCCTCAGTAGATGGAAATTTATTTCAAAAAGACATGCCCACACCAGGCATCTCTGATACATGCCATCCGGTGTGCATCAGAGTTTCTTTGGATTCATGCGCACTTCCACCTTTGCTTTGCGGTTATTTTTACAAGTGCTGAAATGTTTTCAAAATACTCGTTCAGCATGTACAATGAACACATAAATATAAGCAACTCAATTTTGTGCGCAGTCCTTGAGCTAAGTGATTTAATTCAGAAAGCAAAAAACATAATGGACTCATCTGGAATACTGTGCCTGCTCGCTGACGTTATGCAAAATAATATTAAACAAATAATGGTAATGCATACAGATTTATATACAGTTAAATGCAAATTTAATGGCCTTGCAGTGCCAGTTGCTTTTCCTCAACTGATAAAAATTGTACTTTGTTTTTATAGCACAGAATGACTCACCTTAGGATGGAATTCGCAAGGTCTGCATTCACCATGTGTTTTTTAAATACTGACATTGTGCAATATTCTGAAAATGTCATTGTCATTCTTGCCTTGACCATTAACCACGGAGCTTGGATGAGAATGCTTCCTGCTGCTAAATGGCAAGATGCTGCCATTTCCTCAAAATTGTTTTGTAATGCACTTACTATCAATTAAGCTTCAAAGTCAGAGGACGGGCACAATTAAAATGAAATACCATTCAAAATGTAATCCATCTTCACATTCTGACATATGAGATTACCCAGATTACTATCGTGAAATTTTGCTCATCAAAAAACTCTAACTCTCAGTTTCTAAAACCAGTTGGCTTAAGGGTTCGTCTATTAAAATAATTGGTAACAGAGATGGTCTGATCACGGCTACTACTGCCATTGCAAGATGTGCCGGCTGTGTTATCACTGCCATATGTGATTTAGGTAAGAGTTAAAGTTTGATCCTCAAAGTTTTATACAGGCAGCTGTCACACAGTCTGTTTAATTTTATTATTTTTTTGAGGTTCTAAAAAGTAATGCTGCTGCTTGGACAGTCTTATAAAGTGAATCACATCTAAACTAACATTACTAGGCAACCACCAAAGAACGTGTAAATATTTATCCACCGGAATGAAAAAAAGTGCAGCTGTTGTAAGTTTATTAGAAAACAAGTACAGGATTAGGAAAAAGATTATAACCTCTATACTGCCCTACAAAGGCTAAGTGCAGTAACTATGCAATAATTTAAACAGTTAAAAATGGCTTCAGAGATTATTTGCCATCCCAACAAATGAATAGTTTGCACATCTATGATAGTTGTGGTTAACTGACTTACCATGGTATAATTTATGTCCAGATAAATCCTGACCTCCATATACTTTCAGGCCCAAAACGGTAGAACTCTCATTTTGCCCAATATGTAGTTACTGCACTTAGGCTTTGTAGGGCAGTATAGTAAGATACCTCTCAAAGTCAAGTAGCTTGGGATGGGTCTCAAAAAGACAGACTTCTAACACAGAAGAGTGTACTCAGAAATCATATGTCTTGCGGCAAAAGCCTCTGTTCCAAAAAAAAAAAAAAAAAAAACTCGGGCTGTTTGCTGCAATTTAGATGAGTGTGAGGTATGTATATGTGGAGCTAACAAAGTCCTTGAAAAGGAGAACCCGATAAAATAAATAAATAAATAAATAAACAAACACATAAATTTAATAACACTGCTTTGAAGAACTTCATGAACTCTGGAGAATTGGCAAAAAAATGAGAGGACATTATCCTTGTGACAGGAACTCTTATTTCTTCTTTCTTGCTCACTCTAGGGTGGGTGGGCCAGCCCAGTGGCTGATACCGGCCCATCCTGGTCCCTTGTGGTGCTGGGCCTGGTCCACAAGTACAAATAAGCCATTAAATCCTCATTTCACAAGTATACTATGAAAGTTCCCTCCTCTTCCCAGTATAATGAAGGGTTTATTTATAAAATGCACCCAACACTTGTTATTCAGGCCTCTCAAAGTTTTACGCTAAACCAAATCAGCAGAAAAAAGGGCGATTGCATCAATTGCACTACATAGTGTGCCAGTAATCACAGCTGACTGTCGCTCTATAAATCATTAGCAGTGCTGGAAGGGGGAACATTCTGGGTTAAGTATGCTGGCGAACAGCTGCAGCCTCTTTCACACTGACAATTGAATATTTAATTTCTTTTTTTGCCAATGGTAAAAGTGATTAAATTTGTTTTGAATGTGCAAGACAAAATATTTGAATACATTATACAGTTTTTCCAGTATTGCTGCTCTGTTACACTATTTCGTGAGTCACCATCGTTATAAGCCTCAGAAAAATTAATTGATGCAAATGCATATAGGAGCCAATAAAAAAAAAAATCTTTATTTAATCGCTCACCACGGAAAACAATTTTGTATTACCCACAATGTCCTGCAGTACGATTACATGCAAGCATATTTCTCTCTCCCATATCATAATCTCACAGGCTTATTCCTTAATATGCAGCAATAATTATGCTTTTACAAAGCTGACCTTTCGTGTTTGATGTTGTTACCTATAGGATGGGACAGGAAACTGAAGGTTGCTAAGGAAATAACCTTTAACAAAATGGCACCCTTGCTACTTAAAGGGATTTCTCTCCGTTTTTTTCCGCTTTGATCATGGATGTGAGGTAGGTGGGGGAGTCGCAGTACCAGTTGAATCTTTTCACATCCTTATGCAACTGCTCTCTCTAAATGCACAACAGCTTGAATGTTCTGCTCTCGTCTCAAGGGTTTTTTTTTTTGCCCTGGGGCAGTTCTCAGGACCCTGCATGCTCTTTGCATCCACCTCTTTCTGGATATGTGGGCCCAGATAAAGAGCAGAACCAGGCGGTTTGATGAAGATGTCTCAGGTTGTGGACCACAAGTAATGGAAAAGTGAATAACATGGGGGATTTTCTGATAAAGATTTTCTTCTCAGGGCAGGAATGTCAAAACATGTCAGTGCACCTTATGCAAGCATAATGGAAAAGAAAATTTGAAAAATAGCATCCAGCCGCCCTCCTCCAACTACCCATTTTTGTGCTTAGAGTTCCTGCCACCAGTGTTTTAAATGGGAATACAGATGGTTAAATCTTTTTCAGTGGCAAACATTTCATGAAGTCTATCACTGAGGAACAAGAAAGTGCAATAAAAGTAGGGAGTATCAGTATAAAGGATCTACTGTTCTGTTTTATAGATGACTCTCATCTGAAACCCAAAGCTGAATGATCCAATTCCTTTTGGGGCTTGCATACTGGTACAGAGAGACAGTCTCACCATACCACCTGCAGAGACCAAACCGAAGCTTAACAAAAACTAATGAAGTATGTTTTCTTTATAGGGAAAAATATGGGGTCGAGGGGGATAGACCTGCTGGAAGGTCACATTGAGACTGTGATGTTTGACTGCCATCCACTTGAATACGAGATGTCTGCTCATAGAAGGGAATTGTCCGTGTTTGTTGCAGCTTTGAGCCCTATGAGATGGCACAAATGTTATCTGCCTAAGAGTCTTCTGCATCAGAACTAAGCAACTGGCCCGCGCCTGCAAACAATCCAAGCACATCACCCTTCTTTTCCAGAGAAATGGCTATGCATTGTGGGACTCTGAAGTCAAGTGTCAGAATATCCAGAAGGATTACTGTTTGAATATCCTTCTCTGTGTGCTTCTTGTGTTAGAATCCCAATACTGAGAATGTGCTCGGATAATGAGCCCTCTTATTAAAATCTGACCCATTTTTGACTAACACTTTATCAGCTCAGATTTTCCTTTTCTATGGCATAGTTGCCATTTAAAGTGGAGAATGACAACGAGCAGTCATGCGGCTCAGTGATACAGCTTTAAATAGCAATTGCTAACAATGCGAGCCAAGGTTTTAGACACTTTAGTTTTGTGCCTTTTCAGCCAGAAGTTATAAAACAACATGCTTTAATTCTTTCACAGAAAGTTGCAAGTGTTAGCAAGAAGCGTGGGCAGGATAGTGAGAAAATCCCAGAAGATAAGTACAAATTGGAAACCTGGACAGTGCTCACAAATTAAGTACTCCATTATGAATTTACTTGTAATTAGCTAATTCAGAAATATGGTGCAAGAACATTTTACTACAGATCAGAATAAATATTCAAATTTGAAACCAGCCATGCCGGTGAGCACTGTCCAGTTACCCTAGCATGAAAATATGGAATATTTTTATTATGTATTGATTGAATTCCCATGTGCCTCAGTAGGACCTGGGCAGAGATGGACATTGACACCATAACCATTTCCACAGTATTCAGGCAAAAGCCCTTCAATCAACTTTTGCCAAAATAATATGATGGATTCAGATCACTCTCTAACCCATACCACAAAGAAGCATCGCAATTTACAAGGGCATTGCCTTCATAGACTGTGGAAAATGATTGCATTGGTCCAGAGAAGACTGAATTAGACTAGACCCAACTGGAGTCTTTTCCTATCCCTTGAATAATTCAGAGGGCAATAAAAAAATAACCGTTCCCCATAAACCATTTACTGTGCGCCCAGGAGGCATGGGAGTGACCTGCGAGTCCATCAGCCCTCACAAGCGGATGCTTGCTTGTGTATTTGTGTTTGCTAGTGTGTTCCATGTGTATGGGTGTACATCCTTCTGGAAGAAGCAATGTAGGGCACCTGATCCTTCAGCAACACAAAAACAGTGGTACTATTTGTTAAAGGAACACCACTCCCTTCCCAATACTGTGATACTCACACTACAGGAATCTACAACCAGACCTCCTCAGCATTTGATCAAAACTAACCTGACACTAGTGGGCCTAAACCTGTATTGAAATCCACACTCAAAAAAAAGAAAGTTATGAAATGATAGATTAACTTAATAATGTTATGTCAACTGGTACCACAAAACTGAGTTAAGTTGTACATTCCACTCAATGCAACTAATTAAACTGGCCAAAAATGTTAGAAGTCAAATAAAGGTTGCGCAAAGCAATTGCATGGAACCAGTTGACATAACATTATTAAGTAAATCTAACATTTCATGACATTTAGTTTTTTTGAGTGCATGCACTTGTTCCAGTTACAAGAGAGGCTGTTACTGCTCAGTGCTGCTTCCGTTATGTCTTCCAGCTGCACTATCACAATTCATGCCTGACCCAGCTCACTGTCGAGTCTCTCCCATCAAGAAACCACTAGCAAGTCTTCCTCTTTTTATGCAGTATGTCAGTGCCTCAATCACAGTTCACTATCGACAGCAATAGGGTTTCAAAACTGCAGCTTATTACCTCTGCCAAGGAGGTTATGTTTTCACCCGTTTATTTATTTGTTTGTCTGTCTGTCTGTTCACAGGATAACTCAAAAAGTTATGAAAATGTTTGGCATGAAATTTTGTAGAATGATAGTTGGTAGTCCCGGTGAGAGTTGACTTCATTTTGGAACTGACCCGGAACATATTCTGTAACCAAATGAACAGATACATGGCGTGGCAGAGGCATGCACGCTACTGACTGCACTCTTGTTATTTTTGGTTTTATTGGAATAGTATCTAGCTACTATCCTTGGGTTGATTGACCTGCACACAGAGTTTGCTTGTAAGTTATTAACAGGTCTAAAAATTAAGGTAATGCTGGATTGAATTGAGAATGTCTCTTACAAAATGCCTGGTTCAGGATTTATCTCTTTTTTTTTTTTACATTTTCATTTAAAAGCTGAAAACTTTGTATGTACAAACATAATGGAGCTTAGGATTGCTACGGCTTTACATCTAAACTCACCCATTTCAGGGAGGAATTGACTGTTCTCTGTATTCAGAACAAGTGTGCCAAGTAATGGTTGTTTCTGCTGCAAAACTATGATGAGCAAATCTGACAGAAGAGACTAGCTTCAAAATATAAACAAATGCTCTGGTTGAACATTGATGAACTCGGCTGCGCCTCTAAAATATGGAAGATTCTATCAGTCCAAAGGTCAGGAGGTAGGCCAGACAAGCTACGGCCTGGATGAGAGTGTATACTTAATTGGCAATTGGGAGCACGTGTAAGGTTTGTAAACAGGGGTTACTGGTTTCCCGCACTTTGCCCAGTTAACAAGCTGGCCAGGTTCAGCCTGTTTTGTCTGACACAGGGGGAAGGGGATAAAGAGAGTGGATGTGGGTCAGGCAGTCACAGACGAAAAGGCTTTGCTGTTTTTTTTTTATTATTATTATTATTATTATTAAAAACAGGGTTCTGTTTGGGATTTTTGTTTTGGTGTATTTTTAGGGGCCAGGCAGCTCAGCTGCTGGATTATATATCATCAGATACACTACTGTATTTGTTCTAGTTATTCCCATCACAACAACATCGGCGGGGGATATTAAAATAGGATCCATCCATCCGTCCGTCCGTGCGTGCATGTGTGCGCGCGTCCATGCGTCCGTCCCGATCAAACGTGGTCTTCGTTTCTGAATCAGAACTCTGAAAGAATGAAAGTTATTGCCTTGAAACATGGCGTGCATGGTCTCGTGGGGATGTAGTTGTGCCTTTTGATACTAGACAGTTAGACAAATTTTATTTTTTCCAATTATCATAAATTTCACTTTCATTTTACTAGTAAACTGATATTGTCATTCAGTTTAACTTTTGCAGTGTTAACATTAAAAAACTATCACTCTGATACCATTGAGGTTTAAAGTTCATATTGATGCATATATCACATAAATATTCTTACTTATAAATAGTTCTCCAACATAATGTTTTAAAAGTGTTAGCTATTAGCCTCTTAAGCCCGGAGTCTCTGGCTTGAAAATGGCATGCCCAAAATGAAATGAGTATATCTCTGCAACTGCTTGGTCCATTTTAATAATCTTGGTGTCGTAATAAAGGTAACACCTCATTTGCTCTTATTTTTACTGGGCCCCGCTGGTGAGATTAGCCTTCCTTTGTCGTCAGACCATCAGGATTGAGGCGCTTACTGCTTTTCATTATTCCCTTTTGTTCTTAAATGTACTTGTTCAGAAAGGTTACTGGTGAAGCTATGTAAGGATAAGTTTAGCTGGGGGATTTTTTTCTCTCTCCTTATTTAATATTAAACATAAATGGGCCTTTTAATCACCCGCTAATGTTTTCTTCACTCCTTGCTCAGGATAAGAGCAAGGGCTAAATTGGTTGGTGAATAAACTATAACATTGCTAAATCTCATGTTAAAATACGACTACTCTTCAAAATGAAATGTAGACTGTCATCAGTGAAACCCACGAAAACCAATTTTTAAAAAACAGTCATGCTACTGGCTTAAGTAGCCATTAGACCGACTGCTTTCCCGACAGAGTGGTAAGTAGCTTTTAATGAATTCTAGACCACTCCCAGAGTAGAGGAGAGTATTGGGTGGGATTGCGGATCGGAGATCAGGCGGATAGAAGATCGGGGCGGGTGTGGTGCTGGACTTGGTCTATGATTGTCTGGACGTTAGGCGCCCCCTGGGTGGCGAGACTCTGGGTGGGGCTCGCATCTCTTGTCGGAGTCCATGTGGCTCCCAAGCCCCCCGGGGTCCCAGGTGGTGGCTGTTTCTTGCTTCCTTCTTGGAGAGGGGAAGGGTGGGAGGTACGTAGAAACGAGACGAGCGGGGATTGTGGGAATGTAGGAGGTGTGTATATATAGGCATAAGGACAAATAGGAAGGCGCATTGGGAGTGGCCCTGTTCATTAACCTACGTTATCGGGAACTCCCTTTAAGTGTTTTTATCCTGTTTCTTCTTTTAGAAAACTCATATATTCATCAATCCTTCCATCCATTATCTAAACCGCTTCTTCCTCACTAGGGTCACTGGGTAGCTGGAACCTGTCCCAACTGAACACAGGTAAAAGGCAAGGACACACAATGGACAGCTCACCAATCCACCACAGGGCACTCACACCATTCTCAGACTGTTCACTCACACATTCATACCTACATGCAATTTAGTGTCTAATTGAAGACCTGGGTGCAAGAAGTACTTTCGTCACAAAATAACACTTTTGAGATATTAAGGATCAAAGTTTTGAAAACATGCTGCAGATACTTTTTTTTAAAAGATAACATTCAGTGGCGCCTGCTGCTAGTCCCAGGGGTTAAACAAAGTAGACAGACACGTTTTTGTGGAAAAATAATGCTTTATTACGAAAAAAACAAGAAAATCAGTTTCGGACTGTGGTACTTCTTACCATAAAATGCCTGGACTTCGGTACTTATTGCCATAAAATGCATGGACTTCAGTACTTTTACCACACAAATGCCGTTTCAATCATTTTCTGATTGCCAAACAGTCATTTTTGCTACACTTGTCACATGACACATACTAGCAGCTGATTGGACAGTCATGGACTTAGGCACTTGTTCCTGATGACGTCAAGGACTTGAGTACTTCTGCAAAGACTTGAGTATTTCTTGCACAAAAATTCAGTGGATTCAGGGAAGGCCGTATATCAGTATTGAGGACTTGAGTACTTATATTTGGAAATTTTTGGCTTTAAATGATGCACATGACACTCTACTTTATGGTAATAGTGTCAGCTCATTTTTTGGAAAATGTGACTTAAGTACTTCTTGCACCCAGGTCTTCAATTAGCCTGACATGGATGTCTTTGGACTGTTGGAGGAAAGGAGAGTGCCCGGGAGAAATCTGGAAACATGGGGAGAACACACAAGCTCTGCATCGAAAGGCCCCAGGCCAGATTCAAACCCACAACCTTCTCGCTGTGAGGTGACAGCGCCTCTGTGCCGCTGCTCCAGAAGAAATATGTCTGAGAATATTTGCACATTGTTAATTAATTAGATTAGGACAGATTATATTCATTAGAAATGAAAATAGTGCAACATAAATGGCCTTCCTATTAATTCTACAGCAGATCCTGTTGGCACAGAGTCTCTGTGCTCACTCAATTTCAGGAGCAGAACTGCAACAGGACTCATTACTCTTGAGCAGATCTAAAATAATTCAGCGCTTACTTCTCCAAGATGCCCATAAGTTCAAGATTAATGCTTTATTACATGCCAAAATTTCAGACCCTCTGAGAACAGAATTGGCAAAGCTGAGTGCTGCTAGATTGAGCCTCTACTTTAGTTCCTTCACCAGTGTTAGCTTGCCAGAGCTAGCATTTCCCGCTAAATTCTACAACTTCGGTAAAAGTCTTCTATAATACACTTGGTATGAGGCCGAACACAGCAGAAGGTGTTCATTCTTGTTGAAAGATCTTATCAGCAGCCAGGAGGGATTTGGCTTGCCTTCACTTAATCTCTCTCCTCCCGAATCTTACCCTGGGAAAAGTAAAGGTTTTTTTTTTTTGGGTTGGGGGCAGGGGGGTCTCAGAGCATGTGAGATTTGTTCCTGTCCCTCTTAATCACCCTTTGTCTCCATCGAGATGGGTGTTTAGCTGCATCCCCCAGGAGCTTTGTGGTAGATATGGGGGACAAGGACTGTGATGAATCGGTCACAGAATAAAAAGAGACGGTCAATATTACCGAGGCTTGTCCTGTTGTCCTACTGCCAAAAAGCACCATCATGGTAAACGATCATGTAATTTAGTCACAGACTTCTTCAATGTGTTTTTATTTATCTTCAAACACACCATAAAATTTGGTTTCTACTGATAAGGTTTTCTTCGAAGACTCCTCCCTCTTTTCCCCTTCAGTGTTCAAAACACAGTTTGACAATTCTGTTGATTTCTATGTCACAAACAGCATATGTCACTCCTGTCAGTTCTGTGTGCCCATGATGTTTATTGTGACATGAAAGTGACATCAAATACATTTGCAAATTAATGTAGGTGTACATTTTTTTGAGATATGCAGGAGTGGGGGGTAAAGTGTTGGCACTCCAGTCAGATTCACCAGCTCTCTCCTCCTCCTAAAAATATTTTAAATCTGTCATATTAAATTATCAGGAAAAATCCGGAAGGTCCACGTCCCTGAAAGAAATATATTGTACAATATTTGTTTCGCAGCTTGTCTACTGACTGAATTGATTACTTGTCAACGACAGGAAATGATTTAACAGTTTACAACAATAAACAACTGAAATTACACTGAGTCATAAATCTGAGCACAGCTGCCTGGGAGCCACATGCAAGATGCCTCAATTTGTTATTGTCATCTTCTTAAATAGCAAGGTCTACTGGGTCTTTCAAATAGTGTAGGGTGTTATACAGACTTATTTAATTGCAAGTATTGATAATGATGTCAAGCGTAAAATAATAAAACTATTAAAAAGAGTGATGATAGTTCCACACGACACAGTTGTGACTTTAGCAAATCAGTATATCAATCACATTAAGAAACCATTCAAAGAAACTGGGTGACAAATTGTTTATCCTAGATTGTCAATGAAGATGGTTGAATTGGATTGCGGAAAGGCTTCAGAAAGTGTGCTTTCCATTGCTCTTAACATTCATAATATAAATTAAGAGTTTCATCGAAAAATGCAATACAGTCATTAGAAGCATTTTTAGAAAAATGCATATTTTTGTCATGGGAAAAGTAAGCATAGAAGAGCTTTCTTATTTATTAATATGTCTTGCTAAACAAGTTAAAACACTATATCATGATGCAATTAAATCTAAGAATAATGAATTTTGTGAAAAAGTTCACTTTGTGTCAGGTCTCGCCGTCCCGGGGCCAGCACGCCGGCTGAGTGAGACCCGAAACGGCTGCTTCACTCATCAAGTCATCGTCTCCACCTGCGCCTCATTTGCTGCTGAGCTTCCACAGCGGCTATTTAAACCAGAGCCGCACTATAGCTCTTTACTAAGTCTTGTAAAGCATGTTTGAGCTGCTGTGCGTCTCTGTATTCGCGATATCTATGTATAACTCTAAACTTTGCTAAATATGCTGTTAAACTTTTCGCACATAGTTATTCGTTAAAAGGAACCTTGTTTCCTTTTCTTTTGCTTACTGTTTGTAATACCAGTGTTGCTATCTCGTAGCCTATTTTGTATTACTACAGTTCACTTTCATTTTTGGAACCTCGTTTCCTTTTTGTTTGTATCTTTTGTGTGCATGCCTCCCGCTTGCGCGGTTGGCAGCAATAAATATAACAACCAAATTCACCTTTGCACTTGAGTCCAGTCCACATTTTCCTGGCCTCTGTGCCATCCATTACACTTTCTTGTGATTATTTGGCAAAAGACAATATATCCACAAAAATGTGATTTTTGAAGTCAAATGCCTGCCAGACAGTGTCACAGACGTAAACATTTCCGTGCTCCCGCAATAATTTGTAATACTTCCCCACGTGTACTCTGTCCTTTTTGGGAATCTGCTGCTCATTGCAGCCAAAAACTTGTTCAGCGGGGAGAAAACAATGCCCACTGATGGGAAACGCATTCTAGATAGATCATTTATTGTCCTTTTCAGGAAATTTGTTCTGCATCCACATGTCATCAGGTACACGTCATCATACCAGGCACTGACATTACAAGTGTAATGCCCCCCCCCCCCCCAAAAAAAATACATTACATTCACCATCTGTTGAGCCTAAAATGTACAGGAGAGATTTATAGATTTTACAGGTCCGCCAGTTCTTCATAACGAGTCCTAATGAATGAGCAAAGTTGCCATTTACATGGCAGGCTGAGATGTTTATTTAAAACTGTTATGCTTGTGGGTACAAACGATCTCTGAGCCCTGGCCTGTAACCTGGGCACAGTATATCCATGGATCAATTATGAAAATTTTTTTCCCGCAGAGCTTGCAGGCTAAAAATGACACTCATATTTCAGTTTTGCTCAAAATAAGCTTCAGTAAACAATCTGAGCCTATTGGCACTGCAGGATTCTCCATCGCTGATTGGTTGCGTCGATATAACGCAGTTAGCGGAAAAACTGGCTTGGCATTTATTGTGCGTTGGAATGAAAGCTAATTTTCAAGCATGCTAAACACAGGGATATATAACGTGTTGCTCAGGGCTAAACTTGGCATGGCTACCGGCCAGCCAATGATGATCTTCTTGCAGTGGTGGTTCAAAAAATTGTGTTTTGCGATGAAACTCTTCAAATGCTGTCAAATAGACTGGATAAAGACGCTACAATGGCAATGCAATGCTGAACTTAAAGACAAATAAAATCAGCCCCAGCTCATTATTCTGCCCCATTCTACAGTACACACTCCAGGTGCCATACCTACAGTACAGATTCTCACTTTCATCCTTAAATATCCCATTTAAATTGCACCGATGTGGTCTCAATGTGGTACTTTTATGTACTTCCTGACAAATCGGATCAATTCTAATGAAGAACATGAGCTATATTAAATATGCCTGAAGAGTCTGAACTCTGATAAAGACGTCAGGGAAATGCCGGAAGATCACAAATTAAGGTTCCCAGCCAGAATGCTTAAAAAAAAAAAAAAACTCATCCAAATATCTGAAATAGTACATTCATACACTGTATTTAGAGCCTACAGCTGCTCCAGCGGTGTTTATTTGATTTGGTACATCAGCTTTTTAAATACTCAAGCAACTGTTTATTTCTGTGAGGTAGCGTTCAGGAACCAGAAGCGAGACCAAAAATATCCAGTAAACTTGTTCTTTATTGGATCTGGGGTGGAAACCCCTGCAGGGCAGTAAACAACAGTACAGAGTCCACAATCCAAAATCAAAATCCAGTAGTCGTAATCCAATTCGTAAGCAGGGCAGCTAACACAAAACTCAGGGTTGGGCAAAGCAGGTTCGGTACACGGGCACAGGAATATCAGAGATGAAGCCAAAGCCAAAATCCAGTAGACGTAATCCAGTTCGTAAACAGGGCAGCAAATACAAAACTCAGGGTCGGGCAAAGCAGGTGCGGTACACGGGCACAGGAATATCAAAGACAAAGCCAAAATCCGGGACGTTCCAGTCAGAAGTATAACACGAGGAGTACAAGGCATAAACAAGGAAAACGTTCTGACAAGAGCTGGTAGTGAAATGACTGCTTAAATACACATACGGGAAGTCACATGCCATAATAGGGAACAGGTGAGCTGGATCAGACTAATTAACAAAGGAATGAACAAGAGGAAGTTCCTAACCACGTGAAATTGGCGAAAGCCAAAACGCAGACAGGGATTACACAGACAGCCTATGACAAACAGACGACTCTGGTCAGGGAGTTCTAAAGTGCACAGAGTGAGAGGCAGAACAGTGTTTAACAAGGTGCGGAGAATCCGCTGAAGCACAGCAAAGTAAATTGAGTGAAGGCAAGGGGCGGAGACTAGAGCAGAGCGAGTGTGGAGAGCTTGTTAGGCAATTAGTAATGTGCAGCTATACAATCCCTACTGCTTGTTAGTAAGTTAGTACTATAAACAATGTTAGTTATTGTTAGTAATTTATCCAAAACAACAAACTGTTAGTATTTGTTAGTAAAGATAGAACAGCAAGGCGAAGGAAGCAAACGAGATTGGAAGGAATGTTTGGAAACCCAGAAACCATGAAATCACCTGAAAGCGTGGTACACAAAACTGGGGAATAAAACTGTCACATCACATATGACCAGACAGGGGAGACATTGTGCAATGCAGGGCATGAGAAACACAAAAACCAGAATGATAATCCAAACTGTGAATATGGGAAATGGCAGGCAAAGGACATAACAAAGAAAGACAGGCAAAATACAAAACATGGCATGGACTGAATCAAAAAACATGGCTTGGAATCAGAGTCATCACGAAAACATGGTCAGGCACAACAGAATCATAACAATTTCATGCTGATCTCATAGTTTTCAGCTCTGAGACATTACCGAAATGCAAGAAATTATCAATTCAGAATCTTTTTTAACAACCACCCACTTCACACCTCCTGCAGTGTCTTGCTGTGACCTGTGACCACAATGCTGATATAAGCAGTATATACTAATCCAATAACATCAAAGTCTACTTTTTTAATGTATTAATTTCTGTGAAAGTTTATTTTTGAATGTTGTAATAAGTTTTTCTGTTTAATTCCTATTTGATTTCATAGTTTTAAGATAATTATAATGAGGCAGTAGTTTCCACTGCATGGCTCAGGAAACAGGCAATTACAAATTTCCTAAACTTTGCCTTCAAATATAGTCTAAAATATGTGTTTTTGTTCCCCTATTTGAATTTACAGTTACAGTGCAGGCAGTGCACTGTAACTGTGAATTTGAATAATGTAATCATCCCTGGAAAGTGTGAATACACCATCAGCTATTTTAATGTGACAGTCCAGCAAAAGCCACTCTCAAAATCCACTGGTGGTTCCTGACCTTGTAATTTGAACATGATGATGTAAAAAAAACTGCAGAACATTTAGTTCAAATCACCAACCTGCCTGAGATTTGATTCAATCATGTACATTCATCTTCACCAAACACATTATTTTGTGGAGCGCAATATCACCAGATGAAATAACACAGCACACCAACTCCTGCTGGACAACAGAGGCAGCTTCAGCCTCTAGAAGCAGTAAAGCCTCACAGGATAAATTGAAGGCTGAGGTAAAAGGTTTAGGGATAACATTTTGTAGCCTCCTAAAGATATCATTTTGTTTCCAAAGAGGCATTGTCATGTTCATGTCCATCTGTGTGTGTGTGTGTGTGTGTGTGTGTGTGTGTGTGCACGCATGTTCTTGACAAATTTACAAAATGTGGATGTGTGGTGCAATACTTTTTAGGACCACTAGGGGCTGCAGTGTTGCGACAAACGTGCGCCGAGGGTCTTAAGTGCCAACTGCCAAGGCAGGTTATCTTATTGAATTTGTCGACAATTTGCCCCAGCTCTGTCTCTTGGAATAATGGCATCATTATATTGTGATAAAGTGGTGTATCTTCACAAGCACAAAGGTCTGTCTCTTTTCATGGCACATCTGCCTGATTCTTTTATCTTGAGGGACATACTCATTTAGCAACCCAATTATTCAGCACAGGATTAACTGGAGAATTCTACTGACAGAAAGTATCACAGTCTGGTAATTATCTCTTTGTCAGTGACCGTTTTGAAGCATATTTATCTTTGTTAAGGCAAAACTTTTTTTGATAAGGTAAGTAGTATAATTGTCAGGAAAGGGTCAGGTGTCAGGAAGGGGCCAAAATTGGGCAAAAACAAGGTATGCGGTGAGAATTTTACTTTTTATTTTTTAAATATGCCGCATGTTTTTATTTCTTGTTTTAACTCCATGTGAAAATTCAGCAATTTGCTCTGGAAATAAACTATTTTACGCACAATGAATGTGTGGTTATTCCACAGCAAAATATATCACAGATAGAGAAAAAAGATTTTTTTGACATGTCTGAGATTTATGATTTTCACTGAAATGCATGAAATATAAACTAAAACATTACATTTTGTTTTGTGTTTCATATAATTTACTATTATACATACAATTATTAAAGTAGCAAAAACTACTAAAATGACAAGTGATGCCAAACCTTTGTGCATATCCAGGATTTTTTGCGCAAAGTCCAGTGCTGAATGTGTGTATTGTTCAAAAATATGGCTTTCATGCACCCCATAGTCAATGAATTTCCTATTAAAATTATCAGACTTCACACAGGGAAGCCTTCCAGGTTCCCCTGCCCTCAACATCCTCCCTCTTTTCCCCTTACCCACTGGGTTATTAAGCACAAAGTGGATTGCTTGAGCCCACACAGCAAGGCAATAATGAGTGAGATGACCACCGGCAACACCGCTAGTTAGCCGCAACCTTTCCTCTTTTCTGATTGGGTTAAAAACAGAAGGATGGCCGCTGAACTACAAACAAAAAACGGGGTACTCACCTGGTGTGCTCTGCTACAGCAAGGGTGCTCAATCTTATCCAGAAAGGGCCAGTGTGGGTGAAGGATTTCATTCAAATTATGAAATTATACACCTGATAGTGATTAACTCCAAGCGTCTTTGCTAAAGACCTTGATTAATGGAATCGTGCGTAACTGATCGTTTGGAATGAAACCTGACATGCACACTGGCCCTTTCGCGATAAGGTTGAATACCCTTGTGCTACAGAATACAGGTGAGAGGGTAACAGTTATTGTGCTCCATCCATCGGTACCTGTCATGCTGATGGATGTAAAATACAGCTAGTGGACACTGTTCAGGCCGCTCTGTAAATGCATTCAAAACCGAGTTGTTATTAAGCAGCAGCAGTGCTGACAGGATAAAATATGGAATCTGGAGAGCAGGGTAGCGCGTATCGCTCCTCGCTCAGACACGTCCTACGGCAATGCAGCTGTAAAACGGATTGGATAATTCAATGCTAAAGCTCAACCTCCCCGCTGTCTCTGGAATGGTGCTGTCCTCATGCTCCCCACTCAGTGTGATCTGAGGCAGAGATGATGGAGGACCTCCAGGCCTTCTTCTGGCAGGAATAAACCCTGCCCTAGTCCCTTACACCAACAGTGATTGTGTCAGCCGCAGAATTTACATTAGCAGCAGCGAGTTGTGGGACATTGTCAATATGAACAGCTATCAGACAACTGTAGCAATTCCACTGTCCATATTTCCATTCACGTGGACGCTTATAGGTTTTGCACTGGTTGTGTATTCAAAACATACTGTACAAAAAGTGAATTTTTAAATTAAATTATGAGAGTATTTTTTACTGCAGTGGCAAAAAAAGAGAAATGTATTGCAAATGAATGACCATAAAGTATTTTTCCCCAGTTTTCTCAATCCTCACAGAATGTACATTCATTTTCCTTTGATTGTATAGAAGGTGGACTTAATCAGGGGAACGTCCTGCGCTTACATTCTTTCTTCCTAATAATTAATTTCATACAGTAGGATTTTCACTGAAGCTATTTGTGCTTAGGTACCGTACTGATGATTACAGTAAAAATACCTTTTGTGTTGCAACCCCAGATTCCCAATCACCTCACCACACCACACTGACCCCCCCCCCAACTCAAGAATGTAAATAATTGTTTTCTTTTTTCCACAGGAACACAGGGTTAGTAGCTGGACTTTTACTGTACATGGATACATTGAAGATTCATAAGGAAACAAACAACATGGTACAAACCACAACAGAGGTCCTTCCCCTCCCTGATATAAAGGGAAACTACCCAGAAGAACAGATTTATTTCCACTAATGAACATAGCCCTCATGCTGGAATGAGCTGACAACACAGAATAATGAGTTCTTATAAGGGACTTAATAAATGTCAATATTTTAATAATCATACACAAACCTCAGCTACAATGACAAGTGTCTTTATAAAAAAGACTTGCTGTGGTTTCATACACCTGTTTGTGTGCCTGTGGTATCATCAGCTATCATCAGCAAACAAATGAATGATGATGTCCTTACTCCACTGGTAATTCAAACAATAATGGTTTATTTGTTCTTGTTTTGCCTTAGTGTGTCCCTTGATGATAGCTCAATGAAAGAAATAAAAGCGTAATACAAAACCAAGCAAGTGCAGCTGCACTTGGACTAAATGTCGTAAAACTGTAATTCTTGTTTGTGTGCTGGCTCTTTGATGTTGGAGGATAAACTTTTGACCCTTCATGAGGCCTCTCCACCCAAAATACCAGGAGAGAGCAGCCAGAACCAAAGGCTGAATCCAAATCTCCACCCTCTGGACTTGCAGACTGAGCCCTCACGGACTTCAGGCGTATGTAATGTGACGTTCTCACCATCATCACGTAAAGTCTGCAAGAGCGGGAGTCTGCAGCATTACAAAAGGAGCTGATAGACAGGCTTCGAGTCTGTTTCGCTCGTTTCCGTACAAACGCAGATTGATTACCTCTATAGCCTATATTTCTGTATCATGATGAAGAATTTTATATCTGGCCTACGTTATTCAAGTAACGTTTTAATATTATAAATTTATAATAAGTTTATGTGGTTTTGTGTGTGTGAATGTGCTTTTTTTTCTGTAAGCAATTTGGAAAAATTATAACGTTACATCCGTATTGCAACGAATTGTGGGTAATTACACTACTGAAGTCTGCTGAAGTCTGCACCCCAAGCGGACTCTCTGGAAGTCCGCAGAAAGTCCGCTTGAGGCCCCTTGTGGACTGCATCAATTGTGGATTTGGACGGCCCTCAGCGCTCCCGGACTTCCCGTGAACGCGCCTGCAAAGTCTGCGAGTCTGGGAGTGCGGTGAAGTGCAGACATTTGCATGCAGCCATAGTGTTAGTGTCATGGTTTTGGGGGGTTGCTGCCTGCTGTGCATTTTCTTCGCCAGCTGAGGGCTATCCTGCTGTGTGATCAGGTGTTTGATTGCTTATAGTTTGCAGCTGTGGGGAGACTATTTAAGAGGCTCTTCCTGCGCTGTCTGATGCTTTTGTGTCACTCTTGCAAGGACTACGAAGCCCTTAGCATTTAGTCGGAGGAAACTCCTTGAAAGAGTATAGGATTTGGTGTTTGTCCGTCCTATTTATTGTTCTGTTCATCAGAGTATATGTTCTGTCCCGCAAAGGTCTTGTTTGTTGGAGCATTATCTTTGCTCACAGACCTCTGTCGGTTCACTCCTCTTCCAGCAGGAGGGAGTGGTTACTCTGTCTCTTATAAGAATGCTCTTATTTTCTGGGAGGATTTTCGCCCACTTTTTCTGGGTTGTTTTTTGTTGGCAGAATCGCCGGGGAGTTACGTTCCTTTTTTCTGTTACATTTCTCCTATTAGTGGTCACTCGCTTTCGTGGGTGGCTTTTAGAAACCCTATCTTGTGTCGCGTCTGAGCCTCCATCCCATTCCCCCCCCTCACAGTTGGTAGAAACTTAAGCAACGTGGTCCTTATTTTTTCGCTCTCATTCTTTCTCACGCATACATATTCAATCAAATCATAATGCTGCTTTTGCAGTTTGCGTGACGTTGCATAATTACATGTTTGAAAAATGTTCTCTGGCCATGAATAATTGGTCCGCCTGATATTCTGCTTTCTGCACAGAGTAGCAAAGACATCATGTGTCTAGACAGCAGGTGGAAGAAATCTTCATGTTGTCAAAAACTATTCTACATATAAAATCTTTCGACATCAGTTTTCAAAAAAAAGGATGAAAGATGCTTTGTGACATGATTAAAAAAGAGGGTCTAACAGTGAGAATCTGTTGAAATTTGTACATTTGTACATTTTTCATGTAAATGCAGTCACTTTCCATTCAGCCTAATCATAAATATGTTATTAAATTGTAATGTCTATCACAACAATAGATGTTAAAATTGATCACACTCAGTAGCTGTTTACTTGAGCAAAACAAGCTATTCAAATCAACAGAAAAAAACCAAACAAAACAATTGGGGCCAGGAGCTTTCATCAGAGCCATTTGGCTGTTTTGTCTGTGTCTGTTGACATGGTCATTAAACAGTCAATTTAATCACAAAAACAAGGTAAAACTCTTTACCATTCAAGTGAAATTATAATAATAAACCCAAATAACAACATACCATTTTCTGCTGAGGGAAATGTGAAAAATGGAAATGAGAAAGTCCATTGCACTAAAAGTGAAATTTCACATTGTTCTTAAACACAGAGATTCAGAGTTAGAGCTGTGAGCCCAGAGAGACTGTGTTGAATACAAGAAAATGAAAAAGGCTCCTTTGTCAAAAAAAGCCTATTTCCCTGCACAGTGTGCTTTGGCGATATCTGATACATGCTAGAGGTGTGGAGGAAACTAATGCATATCAAGTGTAGGGTCAGTCTTGGCCACCATCTCACTGGAGAGTCTATGCAATATTCACAGATGGCAGTAAGTCGGTATCTCTGAAGGATAATGTATTTGTCCCTGCTTATTCCCAGAAAAGCATAGCTGAATATTTTTGCTGTGATTGCCCCTGATTTGATACTCAGTGGGTATAGCTTTTGAATTTTTCAGTCAAAAATAAATATGAACAAAAACCCATGTGTGCAGCCAACTTTTTCTCTCTTTTCATTTATGGGCTGTTGAAAAACAGCTCATTAGAGAACCTTATAATTCTTTAATGGCATACAGTACAGCATTCAATCAAAAATGTGCAGTTAATATTTTAAAGGAATTGTTTGAAAACATTTTAGGGCGTGTTTCCCAGATAGATGGAGAAGACCTGATGCCTCATTTTAAAGCAATACACCAAACCAGTCAATATCAGCGGTGGCTGTTGAACTGAAAATAAGGCAGGCAAAGAAAATCCGTTTGAACATATGACTCGTTTTGACCTGTTTTAAATCATTTATTTAAATTAATATTATAAGAACCCCCCGAAACATTCAACATTAGGTGTGGCCAGTTCTCCTTGTTAAGGTAGGCTGAGAAATAGAATGCGCCATTTCAATGCAAAATGTTATTCAGCTGTGGATACTTGCGGATAATCTTCATTTTCTTTGCTGTAATTTAAACAATAATGGATCACTGGATAGATAGGCTGCATCACAGGATGTGCTAAAAGCAGATTCTAAAGTGAACAGATTATCTTTCTTTGTAAAGTGATTAAAACATTTTCCTGAATGATTTACTCTTTAATTGCTGCTAAATGGCATTAAGAAGGAAGCTGTTTGTTTAACTGGCGATGGAATATTTGAATCGGCATGGGATCCGAGAAATGTACTGGGAAGAATGAAGAAACCAGCAAACGTATTTAGCCTCATACAACTGTAATTGGTAAAAAAAAAAAATCAGAATTAGCTAACACTTTAACAAGCTTTCCGTCATGGTAGAGTGGTGCTTTCAATAGCCCTAATGTTTGGCTACATTTTCTAACAAAACAATATTGAATATATTTACCCCCATCTTCATTCTACCTCTGAAGCTGCCAGCCAGGCTACATAAAAAGTTCAGGGGTGTACTTGCAGTTGAGTTGGATGGGTGTATGGGTGGGACCTTGATACTGCGGATCAACCCCCGATCCCTATTGTGCAGACTCTATCTCCAAGTGTACAAGATGGCAGCGTTGAATGAAGGATACTTTGGATCTATTTCTTTTTTTTTCAGTGTTTGGAAGTAGAGATGCAGTGTCCATCTTTATACACAGTGAATGGTTTCAATGGTTCAACAATGTCCTAGTTTACTTCCCTGCTGCACTTGCCCTGGGGGGAATCCCCTCCGCAATAATTAGTGTTGCATATTCTCTGTTTATTTTATGGAAAATATCCTTCCACTTGCTTTCTTTTTGTGGAGATTTATAGGAAATGTGATGACCAATCAAACTGACTTCCCTGAAAATGCATTCATCGAAGAATTAGCACAAAATGGGAGGAAAAAAAAAGAATGTTCAGAAGAAGATGAGGCCTAAAATAAATTCCTATTTTTGTCTCCCTGTGCAATGTGAAGCAGTGGAACACTTGAGCAAAATCAAACGCCGTTTCCTTAGCGAGCCATGATGCAATCTGGCTAGCTAGATAATTAACCTTATGTCACTCCTGTACTTTGGCTTGGGACTTTATTTTATGTGCAGCTGGTTTTGTTTCCAGCTGGACCATTTCACCTATGCAAGACAGTCAGCAAAACGATGTGAGTAACTGGCAAGCACCTGTTTTTGTCTGAAGTGTAAATGGACACTGAGTTGGAGATTTAAGATCTAGGCTACAAGAATGCACTTAATAATGAAAATATGATTTTTTTGCTCAAAGCAATTAAATTGGGATAGTCTGAAAATGCCAACTAATGGTTCTTCTTCTTCTTCAAAAAAAAGAAAAAATAAAATAACTAAATAAATAAAAATCCTAGTGTTAAAACTTATCTGACTTATGGGCAATGATGTAGGATGTTCAGGCTACTTAGAAACCGAGCCAGGCATTTACAAGTCTAATTTGTACAGCCGTTAATTGTGTGCCTGGCATCAGAAACGTTAGATCGCTATAGTTAGCTAGCTAGCTTGCTAGCGATAGCTAGCTAATTAATTACAGTATAATAATTGTAATATTCCCTAAAAATATAATATACCTTCATGTAATTAAGTAGCTTACAAATTGGGAAAATGTATTTCAACTGTTTAATATTGGTTTGCTTCATAGTAAATGTTTATAACATAAATTACAGTTGTTTTTTGTACTCAAAAATCAAGTATTTGGATAAAAAAATAGGAAAAGAAGTTAATGAATGTAGCATTTATTTATGCAAATTATAGAGGCACCTCACTTAGCTTCATAAAAAACAAAGAAACACTTATTAGGATAATCTCTGCATCTGGAAAAGGCAGTATTTTCTCTCAGATTATTGCAAAAAAAAAAAAAAATTCTGGCTCGCACATTATGCACGCTCACATTACATATTTGTCCCTGCCATCATGTAATTAAGTGACTTATAAATTGGGAAAATGTATTTCAACTGTTCAGTATTGGTTTGCTTCATAGTAAATGTTTATAACATAAATAACAGTTGTTTTTTGTATTCAAAAATCAAGTATTTGGATACAAAATAGGAAAAGAAGTTAATGAATGTCCCATCTATTTATGCAAATTATAGAGGCACCTCACTTAGCTTCATAGAAAACTAAGAAACACTTATTAGGATAATCTCTGCATCTGGAAAAGGCAGTATTTGCTCTCAGATTATTGCATAAAAATTTTCTGGCTCGCGCATTATGCACGCTCACATTGCATATGTGTTCCTACCAATTCTCATATTAAAACCCACATCCTTACTTGAGCGGCCTGTTCTTGCCACTCATGTTATGTTATGTTTTGTTATGTTATCCACAGGTCCACCAATAAGCACAATCTCCATTGATCCTAAGAAGGGGGGTGCTGTCACCTCCCTTATTGTAACCTCATAAAAATCTGGGCTTTATTCTGCGGAGTGCTGTTTTGACATGCAAAAAAACCAACAAGGAGTTTCGCAACTATGGAATGGATGTGGGGTTTTTTTGATCGGAAGATCTGGCTGTCTTTTTTTTCTGAAACTTAGATTTTGACCTTCCTTGGGGCAATTTCAGGGGATACAAGCTTTGGTTTTGTGTTTTCTTTCTTTCTTTTCCTCTTTGATTGTTCATGTCTTGTTTGATTCTTGTTTAAGGTAGTAAGGAGACCCTCATCTGTGGACATAGACATTTTATTTTCTGTTGCAACTCTTATTAAATTTCTTACTTTGAAATCAGATTCTGAGTTGTACTGTTTATAAAGGTTGATCCAACAGATTGCTCTTCCTATCAATAAATTCAACAATTTGTTTATTGACATCTTTTACACATTGGATAAGTGAGGGGTTTTAAGAGTTGATGCACTTGTGTTCGGCAATCAGAGTGCCAGTCATGAAGTGAGGGCATCCAACTGTTAAACCTGCTGGTTTAGGAAATTGTGCATATTTCAATTATACTTCACTCCCTCGACACCATTGAAGATGGAGATAATGGAGCAAGATGAATAAATTTAGCCATACATTTATTACGCTAAACCTGTTATTGTCTAACTTTGCTTCATGAGCAACCGAACAATGGGCGAATTTATGGAATCAGATTTGTGTCAAAATTATCGAACAAAATTTTTTGGATATCAAACAAAAATTTCAAAATTGAGAGAGAATATTACTCACTGAAGAAAAAAAAAGTGACCACAAAGGGACAACTTAGAAGTTGTAAACAAATTATTTTTATGATGGACTAAACCATTGGTCTTTTTGTTGTTTGATAAATTGTTCTTTTGTTCACAGTACCCTCTGCTACTATTGCAATTGTCAGATTTGCTTCTACGCTCCCAGCTCTCTCGTTTGCACTTCTTGATTTTTGCTTGCAATTCTGTCACAAACATCTCGGTGGGCGGGATTTTTTGTGTGGTCTGACCTCATTGGCTAATGGAATTTTGGGGCTCAGAGCCTGGAGTAATGAATCCAACCATAGAATGTAGCCACAAGTCTCACTTCGGACTCCACTCACAAGTGAATCACACCAGCGACGACAAAAATATTACAATGGCTGATGAAGGGAATCAATGTGTGCCCTTGACTCATTGCCGTGGCCTACTCTAAAAAAATCTGATGGTGAATAACACATCGTCTTTAGCCGCTGTTGTAGCCAAGCAACTCTGGACGATAGTACAGAATGTAGGCTACTGTCCTGCAATTTACTGAGCTGGGGTATGTTTCTCAAAGGCGTAGCTAGTTGCTAACTCTTTTAACTACTTCCATGGTCTGGTTCAGATCAAGGTTTTAGGAAACATACCCCTGAACAGTAACTTTCAATGTACCTTGGTTCGTTTTAAATGCTTTCGCGTACCTGAATACGTTAATAATATGCAATCGCCTTAATAAGAAGTGTTCCCCACTTCCATATGAGCGCAGGCACGAAAAATGGTACAATTTCATTTTTCCAGAATGTGGATAAATAAATAGGTTTTTCAACATGATAATTTAGACCTGTGCTTTATTTGAAGGATGTATGCTGTATAAAAAAAAAACAATAATAGTATTTGCTTAAAGTTAAATAATGACTCAGTAGAACTTTACATGCCAGCTGTCATATGGTTAGGGGCAATATTATGTCGCTCACTAGTAGATCTACCATGGTGACTATTCAAACAACATTCGTTCCATTTGACCGGTAGAATTTTACATGCCAGCTGTCATATGGTTAGGGGTGATAGAAATCCTATGTCGCTCACTAGTAGATCTACCATGGTGACTATTCGAACAACATTCGTTCCATTTGACCGGTAACTTTATAGCTTGGACTATTTGCCTTTCTCGCATGTGAGTGGGACTTAAGTTTACGGACTGTACATGACCAGTCGAATGCACCCAATGATTTGTTCAGTTGCTGAGACTAATTTGTAGAATAACCACCCAGTTCAATTTTGATCATTGCATCACATCAATATTGTTCATTACGTCACAAAGTTATGGGGCATTTTCCCATGCACGGAAATGATGACGTAAAATGTTATGTATTGCGCATATTCAGAACTCATCTAGCTCTTGAGATGGCACAGATTTGCATAAATTTGTTTGCCCGAAAGTATGGTTTTGATCTACTCAAGATTTCTTCCTTTTGAGATGTATTTTTTTTTGAATGCTCATAACATTATGATGAAATCAAGTGCCATCTTTTGATTGATTACTGTGCTGAAAAATGCTAAAATGAGGGATGAAAGTCGGGGAAAGCTTAGGATTTTTTACTTTTTATTCGAATTTATTGCCCCCTTGCAGTATTACATCCAGTGCATAAATGGAACCAACCAGAAATTATTTTGTAATTATTTCTTAATCGTTATAGGCTTCATATGGGTTTAGATTATTCAGCTAATAAATTGATTTTAAATCAGGTGAACAAAAACTTTAGTCATCAAGCACGATACAGATCTCAAACAGAAATTTCTAAATCAGAAACTGATGCAGCTAATTGGGCCACCAACTGTTGCCTGCCACGTATTGCAATTATCCACGGAAGATGCCTTTGCATCATTTAAATGATTCTACAAGAATTTCTGATCATTTGTAAAAAGCAGTGTAGCGCTAAGCCCACAACTGGAGATTGATCCATGATAGTTTGGGTTGAAATTTTACGAGGGAGCGCTCCGTTTCAGTCCCCAGCATAGACTGTATAAAAAGATGGACGAAGCAACCGTGACGTCACCCATTGGTTTCAGCATACCATTTAGGAAGCCTCGATTTTGGCAATTTGAATAGCGTAATTTTGTCATTTTTGAAACCAAATGTGATTCCTATTGGACGAGAGCGTGAATTGAAGATCCAGGGAGGAGTGAGGGGAGGGTCTACGGGTGGATCTGACCATATCTGACGAGGACCAGAGGATAGCCACGCCCCGAAAGCATATTTTGGCTTTATCCTTTATTCTAGTCTATTTGGGACCATAATTTACAAAAATGAGCATCATGATATATCGAAGGAGACTTGAAACTTGCAATGGATACCATAAAGTAATGTGAAAAATCAATATTGTGGAAATAATAAATCAGGTGGGAAAGTAGGGTCATTTTCCAATAGACTTCTATAGCATTGAACTTCTTTCTGCAACCACCGACGTCGCTATCTGCTGGCCATTAACTAGAATGCAAATTTTAGAGATTTCCACATTGGCCTCAGTTTTCAGACCCGGGACCGTTATTTCTTTTCCTACGTTAGTTGAGCGTATTGACTAATCCGGCAAAACCCGGAAGTTGCATTTGCCGCCATTGCTGCGGGCCAGATGTCATTGGAAATGAACGGATGTCTATGGAGAGCGCCGGTGGCACTCTACATTTTAGTCCTCTCTATTTACATGTTTTTTTTTTTCTAAACTCAAATGCCGGGAAGAAACTGTTCTGTGTTCGGCTGCTCAAATAGCAGTGGGAAAATTCAAATTTGGAATAAGAGTAAATTCGAAATGCACACACCTTTGGCACATAGGGACTGCCCCTGTTTAGCACCATATTCACTGCACAGATTCCCTGCAGAGGAGGACGACATTTGCCAGCAGTGGATTGTACATACTGATAGCAGTCCTAAGCTGCTGAGGTGAATGTTTGCGCTACCTGCTAGTGCTGATAACGTGGTAAAACTCATTACTGCATTATTAACGCAAACATTTGAATAGCTAATATGACCGTCAATATAAAATAATCCGGAATCGGCTACCTGTAAAAATAGACTATTTATTTGAATCTGGCTAGGATAAGAGTTATCCGCTAGCCTACGTTAGCGTAGCCTTCATATATGTAGTTTATTGCTGTAGGCTAATTATTAGCAGAAACATTTAATAACTGACCATTAATACATAACTAATACATTTATATATATATATATACATATATACATATATATATATATATATATATATATATATATATGTATATATATATATATATATAATATATACTTTTATCGATAACGGTAGGCCACTGCCTGACATCATACACCCAATCTGCCATTTCAGCAATTATTGATGGTATTGACATAATAATTTACATCACTTCTGCCAGCGGCACAACCTGTCAAGCAGGCAATTTCATCAGAACTGTCACCACAAGTGTTCGCATGAATGTGTTGCCTAAATTACTATATCTGTTCCAAATGCTACCTATTGACATCCCCAAAACCTCATTTGACAAATTGAACAAGCCAATCTCAATATTTATTTGGCAAAGAAAGCGACCAAGAATTAGATTAAAAACACTACAGCTATCTAAAGCAAAATTTGGGCTCAAACTCCCAAATCTGAGAAATTACTTTGGGCTGCACAACTAAGATCATTAACAATATGGATTCAGGACCTGTCATACACATGCTGGCTCAATATTGAAAAGAGCTTACGTGAGAGACCTCTACAAGCCCTGCCATTTTTGGGGGCCAACCCAAGTGAAATAGATATTGGTGAATAGACCAAAGTCACATTAAAAATATGGAAGACTATGAAACTTAACTTTGGCCTACCTAAAACTATTTCAGCACTCACAAATATTGGACTTATAAAGGGCTTTGTGCCTTCAGGAATGGGTACTGGGTTCAGGGAATGGTCAAAGTACGGGCTCATCAACATACATCAACTTCATGATGCTGGCAACTTTCAATCATTTGCACAGCTGTTGGAGGAATTTAAGCTACCAAATACGGATTTTTTCAGGTTCCTACAGTTAAGGGATTTCTTATTAAAACATGAAGAATGGGTCAGAGTTGTTAAGCCTATGCTAATTGAAGAACTATTGATAAAAGTACAAACAAGAAATTGGAATAAGAAATTAATAAGCTATTGTTATCAAATATTTCTAGATATGAATTTGAATAATACAACACAAATTAAAGAGAGATGGGGAAAAGATACCAACTTAAACATATCACAGGATATGTGGGAAGAAATATGTACTGAAGCACATCTGGTAACTAACTCGAATGTGTGGAGGGAATTCAAATGGAAGGTAGTCATCAGGTTCTTCCGGACACCTGAAACTATGGCTAAATTTGGCAATACACATTCAAATAAATGCTGGGGAAATTGCGGTCCACACATTGGCAATCAGACTCACATATTTTGGTCATGCCCGAAACTAAAGATATTCTGGGAGGATGTGTTCGGAACACTCAAAGAAGTATTAGGTAGGAGTATTACAATGGACCCAGCAGTGGCTCTGCTGGGTCTATTACCAAGTGGCATTGAAGGATGAGCCAAACAATATCTCCAACAAATATTATTAACAACAGCATTCAAATGCATTACAGTTAGGTGGCTGAAGCCGGACCCTCCAAAGCACAATGTGTGGATTGAGAGAATAAAGGACATATATCTGATGGAGAAAATAACTTACTCTCTGAGACTCCAAAAAGACCCATTTATTAAAAGGTGGAGTGGTGCCATGAGTATACTACAACATTAAGGATTGCCTGTATACACTTCGAATTCAATCTGTATTATTAATAATTTTATAATAATTTTTTTTAAATTTAGATTTTCTTTAAATTACTTTCTTTTCTTATTTATCCTTTTTTTAGTTTACTTTTTCCTTTTTATTATTAATATTTTCATTTATTTATTTATTTATGTATTTTTCATTATTTCTGCTATTATAGTCGTGGGTGCTTTTGTTGAGTCCTAAGTGTCATTGATATTACCTTGTATTGGAAATTTGTTCTGAGAAAACGGTAGATATGATGAATATGATTCTGTATGTGTGATTATATATGTAACTGAAATAAAAATTAAGTTCAGAAAAAAAAAAAGAACCGTCACCACAGTAATGGCACCGCCACAAGATGGCGGCGTCCACAAATCGCTCGCCGGATTAGTCAATATCCAAAAAAGTGGGCGTGGCCTGCCTTATTTGGAAAATGAGGAATGCGCCTCCACACTGGAGAGTTCCAATCTGACCTATTTACGCCGAGAGAGCTGCATACGATTTGCATTTGATTCGATGTAGTCAAGTTCTTTTGTCGGTGTATGTCGGTATTTTCAGCATTCCATACATGCCTATTGTTTATTGTAATAAACATGTTGTATAAAAAGGTATAATGTTTTGGCTTTTATCAGGATATTTTTTGCGACGTGAATATGTTTCTAGAGTAGACCCCCTCCCTGTTGCGTGCAGGGTTCGCACACTCTCTGACACACCCTGTTTCTGGACATACGAACTGAACGAGCCGTTAAGTGATATCATGTATAGGCACTAAAAATTATTATTAATACAGTACGTAAGGAAAATATAGGCTTTTTTGGACTCCTCCCCCCAGTACGTATATCATACGCACCTCATTATACCCCCTTCCCCCCACCTGTACCTAGGCCTTATGCACATCCAACTGAAGATTTGGCACGGTCCTAGATAAAAGCTCATATTTGATTTTTAACTGGGAAAATCAATGACACATTTTGAATATGGAGACATATTTTGGAGACTAGGATGATAACATGCACCTTTTTGAGGGCCTACAATAAATGTGATTATGCAGATTATTTTGCAGGAATATTTGCAACTTCCGATTCCAACATTTAATAATCAGAAAAATCAATGTAATGAAACAATATAAAATTTTACAGCCAGGCAGGGCTGTCGAATTGGTACATGAAACCTTTGAATGCGACTCCTCATATTATGGCACTCCCAACTCCAACTCTGGTGACCCAAAGATTAGTTGATGCATCACCTGGACAAGTAGCTGCTGTCTGTTCCCTTCCAGCTCTAAAGGCCACTAGATTTTCATTGTGATACATAGTGATACATATATATATATATATATATATATATATATATATATATATATATACAATGAATAGTGAGCTTACAATGCACCCACAAAATCTCCGCCCGATCCATGGATGTATTACAAGAACTGGATACTGAACCAGGGCCGAGACGCACGCCGACAAGGGCTTATTAGCGGTCAAGCTGATATTGCACGTCATGCCATGGGGGGCAAAAAGAAAATTTTCCATAGGGAACAATTGAAAAAGACATGCAGCCTGAATTAAAATCCACGCAGCCTGGATTAAAATAAAAAAAATTTGTCACTGCCATGGAAAAAGGCACCAATGATTTCAAAGAGAAAAATCTACAGATTGTATATTGATCATTTGTGGTAGTCAAAAAAATTTTTTCACGGATTTCTCAGTGTCTTTTTCAATTGTTCCCTATGGAAAATTTTGTTTTTGCCCCCCATGGCATCACGTGCAATATCAGCTCGACCTCTAATAAGCCCCTGTCGGCGTGCGTCTTGGCCCTGGTTCAGTATCCAGTTCTTGTAAATTATACATACACTTTATTTTGAATACACAAATATGCCACTATAATATCAGAACATAAAGCCATGGTGCCTTGGAAAAAAGAATTAATATTGCGTATGACTCCCATGAGCTTGGAGGACTGCATCCATACGTCTTGGCAATGACTGAGATAACTTGATGATGAAATCATCTGGAATGGCATCGAAAGCAGTCTTGCAGGACTCCCAGAGTTTATCAAGATTCTATGGTTTCATCTTCCAAGCCTCCTCCTTCATCTTACCCCTGAAATGCTCAATAATGTTCATGTCAGGTGACTGGGTTGGCCAATCCTGGAGTACCTTCACCTTCTTCGCTTTCAGGAACTGTGACATGGAGGCAGAAGAATGAGAAGGAGCAGCAGTATAAGTAGGGCAGCAAGAACTTCTTGATATTTCAGGCTGTTGATGTTGCCATCCACTCTGCAGATCTTTCTCACACCCCCATGCTGGATGTAACAACAAACCATGATTTTTCCTCCACCAAACATGATTGTTTTCTGGGAGAATCTTGGGTCCATGAGGGTTCCAACAGGTCTTGTACGGGCGACTGGCATGCAGTTCAATGGATGATTCACCAGAAAAATAAACTTTCAGCCACTTTTCCAGTATCAATCCTTTCTGCGAGCTGTGGGCCTTGGCAAATGCAATGCAGGTTTTTTGTTTTTTCTGTTTAATGCAGACTTCTGTGTACTAATTTGGCTATGAAACCCACTTTGAGAGAGAATTTGACAAACTCTTCTTGTAGATACCGGGATTTTGGTGACATTTCCTCATGTAGCCGCTGTAGTTGAAGAAGGGCTAGCCTTGTACAGTTGAAGCAACAAACGGTCCTTTCAAACAGTTGTCATACCGGGGTCTGTCTGACCTGCACTTGCCATGAACGTCACCAGTTTCTTAAAATCTTTTTCTCATCCCCTCCACTTGACATTTGGATACATTAAAGATACCTGCCACCTCAGCAGCAGACTCAGTCTTCAGGCTCTTGATGATCAGCACTTTGGTCTGTGGTTGAATCTTTGGTATGTTGTCAGAGGTCTAGTCGCACCTCATATGAAAGTCTGGTGTGCTGGGGTTATTTCTATACACATCTGGGAATGTGTTAATTACAGTATTTGTCATAGGTTAAACTCTAATCTGCGATTTGTTGCATCATCTGAAGAGACGACAAGACTTTTGTCCCAGCAAAAACAGATGTTATGGGCTTAGCCAAGCTGTGAACATCAGAACACTTTTTGACGGTTTCATTTTGCACCAAATTATTCATGTGAAAGCCCTTGACATTAAAATGGACCATTTATTGTAACAATTGATTGGTTAGAAATAAAGTTATATGCTATTTTTAGTTACTATGTCCTTATGCGACAAGACTTTTGTATATATATATATTTTTTTTTTTTTTTTTCAGTTCAGTTTACTATACAATTTTTTTTTTAAAAAAAAAAGCTCACTATTCATACACAAATTGCCCAAGATTCAACGCAACGATAACCGCCAGAAAAACTCGCTGAGGAATAATAAGAAGAAGAAGCAACAGGAAGAGTTCGTTCGTAGAGAGTTGCGTGTAGTGCGGCAAGTGTGCAGGCAGAATAGTGTATGTAGACCGTAGAGCGCGGTTTCGAACGCGGCCACTGACAGTCCCCAGACTAATTTCCCTCTTCTCTCCAAGTGGCCTCCGTGTGACGTATTTGCGTAATACCAAGGGCTGAACGGAAGGGAAGTGAGTAAGGGAATGTTGAACAACGAATGAAACGCAGCCATTGGCGGTAAGTTGTCTTGTTAATGAACCGTCTTTGCCATTACCCAAAAACGCATATTGCGAACGCATGCGCATTACAACCAGGCAGTTCAAAACCAGCGAGGGAAACAAACCAGTAAGTTTTTCGTTGATGTGACTGGTCTGGTAATGCTCAAAGCGCTTGCTAGAACGCAACAATGCATAACTTTAGCTAAAGTTTTCGGGCTTGGCAGTAAGATATGGATACTGATTACAGCATGCCGTCTGTAAAGTTGATCAGTGACTGAGACAGTCGCTAGCGGTACTCTATCCTTATGTCAGCTCATGACCGCATACTAGTTTGACAGCTAACTCCATACTTGATGGAGTTCACTTAACTAAATTTCGATTCCGATGTGCTGACCTACGTGAGGAGTGTAGCAAGTGAAGTAACGTTGTTAACGTCAGCTAAATGTTAGCTTACAAGTGCTAGTGGAATATCGATGCTATTTTGTATTTATTTAGTTAGCTAGTGTTTTAAGTTGGTTCTTCTTTCCTAACTTTTTGAGTTCACATCGATGAGATGTGTGGTAAGTTGCTGGCTGATTGGATTGAAATAGTCGCTTTTCGCCAAAGCACGAGTACTAAGGTAACTAGTTTGCTTGTTCATGTCATCGTACTTTGCCCAAGTTCATCTGATCTGCCAGGCTGAGAAAATATCTTTACAGTCTTGGCTAGCTAGCTAGCTATTCCAGCTGCAGTTCAGCACACATTTCCTCCTTGGGATGACGGGCTAGCCAGATATTAAAACTCCGGTTTTTGTATTTCTGTGTGGTATAGAATGTTAGCCATCTCCGTGGCTAAATATTAGGGAATATTAGCGTTTATTATTTTATTAAAATTGGCCAAATTTCCGACTCTGTTCAGACATTGGCAATCCACATGAGAGTTGCTAAAACAGCATTTTTTAAAAAAGTGTTTTATATTAGAAATATATAGGTTTTCATGTAGATGACTCATTACCAAATCAGACACTGAAAACCGTTTTGAAATATCTTTGACGGTCTTCTCAAAATTTAGATTTGAATTTTGTAATTTTTTTTAGCTCCAGGACAAGGATCAAAGGTTATTTTTCCAAAGCTTACAACTCCTAAAAGATATCTAGCTATTTCCTGGTATTTACTGTATTTCCATACTTTGGTAGCCAAAGTATTTGAGACTGTAAGTCATTGCAGGAAATTGAAACACACAATTCCAGTGGCTCATTGTGAAATTTGTCATTTTTCAACTTAATTCCGTTACTGAAATTGCAGTATAGTTCTCTTCATCATCTTATTTCTGCATTTATTTTATTGTTAATAAGAATTCTCTTTCTTCTTATGTCTATACTGAATTTCAGACATTAACCTCTCTAATACTTAGCTGTAATCCTGGAAAATTTATGGTAACGGAATTACATGGTAACGGAATTACACCAGTAACGGAATTACAGAATTATTCTGAAAGCCAGTTAAAAACAGAACATAGCACAAGGTGGCATGAGGACTTTATGGAGCATAGTGGTTCATTATTTTGGACACATACAGTTGAGTGTTTCTTCCTGTGAGTTAAGTTTCCATAACCAACGCATGAATTATACCACGGCATTGCGGCAATTGCCGTGGTTGCACCCCTGTGTGGCCGTCATGGCCGACTACCCAAACGGCCAGTTTGGCTTGCCATTTTTTCAAGTGGCCGTGGTGCCCAAAAATTACCCAAAGTGGAGATTTTCGACACAGCAACTAAGCTGTGCAGCTCCTGTTGTCACGCTGAGCTGGACTTCTGAACACAAAGAACCTCAGATGGATAGAAGGGACAGGATTACATTTGTATAAACAGTGTTTGTCTTCTGCTAATAATGGATAATACTTATGGTTCATTTACTACTGTTTAATGTTAACATGTTCATTTTGAGCTTTGCAAGTTTCAGGAGTTGAGTAATTGATATTTTATACATTTTCTTTTGTGTGAAGAGACTGCCACTCATGACTGAGAAAGGTTAGAAAGAATATAGATATTGCAAGCAATGACACATTTGAGATTTGCACAGTGCTTTTGACATTGGCTGTGTTGCTGTAATTCCGTTACCCACTTCATTACTCACAATATTTATCCATTGAATGATGCTGGAACACTGTTACAAAGTAAAAACAAATCTTTCAGGATCCAGTCAGTGAAAGAACAACAATTTTCATGCATGTGACCTCTGATATTCATTATAAGCTCACATTTTGGATCAGAAATTAGTTGTTTTCATCAATATCATGTATTGCCTTCCTTTTGCCCAGACTTGTTGATCAAAATTTTGGTTCAACAGGAGGTCAGCAACACAAACCTCATTTATGATACCAATTTTCAATTGCTTTGTTGTTCTGAGTATAAAAAATTTAGTAGATTATCAGAAAATGTAATTCCGTTACCATTTTGTAATTCCGTTACCGCTGTCTCTTTCTCATAAATGGCATTCTACAAAATATCTGTGAACATACCAGTCAACATAAACTTACCATGGCCTGGTCAACATCCTAGGCCACCAACTTAAGCTTAAATCTACTGCCTGTCATTGCCAGATTTCAGAGAAATGTCTGTCAAAGTAAAGGCAAAAATAATGGCATTTTTTTCTGCCGTAATTCTGTTATTGACACTTTCACATTCGTATAGCCTTCCACAAAATAGATTACCCCAAACTTTGTGTTATACAGCTCAGTAGGCATGCCAGTGGAACTGCTAAAAGCACAGGCAAGTAGCTACTGCATTAGAGTAATAGATAGCAGGTAAAAATGACATGAAAATTACTCTTGATCGTAATTCCGTTACCGTGGAATTGCCCACATGACTCACCAGTCATGATTTGATCATCCGAATTTGTTACTGAGGCTTATTAATATTGGCACAAAGGGGATTACTTAGTTTGAAATATTTATCCTCTTATCGACGGTTCTAGAGCTCCCTTACTGGAGTATAGTGGTATAAATTTTATAATATTCTGCTCCTATCCATAGATATCATCAACTGGAGTTACATTAGCACACCGGAGTGATGCGCTGTGACTCTATGTAGCCAAAGGGCTTGAGAAACTCCTGTAATATTAAGTGGTGGGTTGTTTGTTTCATGGAAATCGGCGCTCTCTCAACCACGTGAGACCATTGATTGGGCATAAATCTCTGACTGTACATATGGGTGGTATTCAATACATACAGTAAATTGTGGGTTTGATAAATATTTCACTTGGATCACTAGTGTGCATGAGACGATGGATGACATGGCTTCAGTTTATGCCATTTTCCTGCCTTGTCATGTCGTTTCTGCATTCTTTTTTTTTTTTTTTTTAAGATTATTGTTTTTGGGATTTTCTCCTTTATTAGATCGACATTCAGTAGAGAGTGACAGGAAAGTGTTTTGGGGAGAAGAATGCGGAAGACATGCAGCAAATGACCCAAGGTCGAACCCGGGTCGCTGCGGGAAGGATACGGCCTTTATGGTGCACGCGCTTAGACCGATGTGCCACTGGAGCGCCCACGTTTCTGTATACTTACTCTGTTTGGGGAACTATGCACATCATTCTGTAACTACATGCTTCATTCAGCGCATGTAATAAAGGCTAGATTCGTTCACTGGTGAGGTGTTGGTTTGCTGCATATTGAGGCTGTATTTTTTTTCAGGGAATGATAGTCCCCCACCAATAACATGGACTGGGCCACACTGCCCAACTTTGACGAAAGGAAGCAAGTTACATACATGTTTATGTAACTTGCTTCCTTTTATCAAAGTTAGGCAGTACAAATTTGGCTGGATACAGTCTGCGGTCATAACCTTCAGCTTGTGACTATGATATCTACCCCTTCAAAAAGCATGAAATATGTCATGAGCACTGTGTAGCACAGTGTTCACTACAGGAATGAAGTTGCTGTCAATTCCCATTTTGCTCTGTGCTATTATACCAAGGCCATGTGGGCCGCTTGAATTTAGTTGGACTTGTAGGGTATCTTGAAGTGACTCCATAGTGCTACTGATGGTGATTTTAGCTACCACTTGGCTTTACTTGAGTGTGCTCACTGTATTATAGTAACATTAAAAGTACTTGTCAAAGAAATAGGTTTAGTAAAATATTCCGTTTTATTGCAATGGACAATATGGAATGTGCATGAGCATTATCTTGGCTATTACCAAGCGTGGAGTGTTAAACGATGTGAAAAATGGAACAGAACAAGCTGTGTATAATGGCTATGACTTGAATCCATGCCTAAAGTAATGACATATGACTACATACAGTGGTTTTCGTCACCTAGGATAAAGATAAAAAAATTAATAGGGAAAGCCTATGCTCTTAAATAATAGAAAATGCAAAATGACATGGAAAAAATGCAAATAGACACTTTTCTCTTCAGGTTTGTTATTTCTTCGTAAAGCCTGGTATCTTCAGTCTCGCTCATTTTGAAACCTGTCCTAGTAATTTGCCATTTTTGAACTGGCCTTTTTGAAGACGTCAGCCTGTTTAGAGTGTACTAATTAACCCTTTCGCAGGCAAATTTTGGCCCAGATGCATACCCCCACGGACGGATTAATTTTGGGTTTTTACCAAAATATGATTGTTATTCAAAATAACAATAAAATAACACCAAATCTCATAAGTTTCCCATAACTGATGTTTTTATGTTTTAATCCTCTCCAGAATCGCTAAAATCGTTTGGATCCAAGTCACTCCCGCTCTCTGGATATTCAAACTCATCGTCAGAGTCATTCAATAAAGCAAAAACTTCATCCACGTTGTATTTACGTTTAGAAACACGGCTAGAATGCCGGCTGTTTGTACTAAATCGATGCCATGTTCACATGTCCCACAATTTGACCCGGAAGTAGTCTCAGATTTAGCGTTTTTAGGAAATCCCATGCCTCGTTCACGGCTAAAAATACAGTGCTGGGTGACCTGAGAGACAGCCAATGGTAATGAGTGTAACTAACAAGGGAATTCCCGCAATCGGCCAATGAGAGAAGACTTTATAAAACACGTTGGTTAAAACGACAAAAATGTCGCTGTGCCTGCGAAAGGGTTAAACAGCTGTTCTTTTATTGTGAGTCTGCCTTGCATTTGCAGAATGGCCTAATCCGGCTGGATGTTGCTTGGTACTTTGGCAAATCAAAAACGAGAATAGCGTGTGTGGTAGAGTCGTATGCCCTTTATGGATGAGTTCTACCTTGAATTAACGGCTGCTACTTCTCTTAACCTTAACACTTTTTTGGTCTTGATTTTCAACCAATGGAAGACCTGTTGTGTCAGGAAAGGCACATTAAGAGTTGAAATGGCTGACATATGGACTTTGAAGTAGTGCGTGCGGGTCATGCCCGTTTCCAAAAGTAAAGCGGACCAGACAACGAGAAAATGCAATCTGAAATGGTTCACTAAGCAAGGTCTCTCTCCCCCTCTCTCAAGAAAAAAAAATACAGGAATTTACTCATGCAAGAAGGGGAAATGTGCATCAAGAGGCACTCTGTTAGCAATTGCGATGTCAGAGGGACTGCTCGCTGTCGTGCGAGTGCCTCTGCCCGCGGGGGCTCGCTGTTCCTGTTGTCTTTTTCAGCCTCTTGTAATCTGTTCGATTTGATCACGGGACGCTGATCCCTGTATGTGGGCGGCATCTGTAGCTCAATAACTCCGGGGGAAATAAGGAGGACAGGATAAATCCCTGCAGTATTTTGTCCTCCTAAACTGTGGCGGGCTCGCAATTTATACAGTAATCAATACGAAAATATGCGTTTCGACGGTTGCGCACCGAGTTGATAAATCGAACAGTTTAGTGAAATCCGTGCTCGGTTTTATATTAAATTTGCATACCCTCAGTATTTTATGCAGGTGTAACGCGGAGCCAGTAAAAATAAGCAACTAGGATCCTAGTTTCAGGAGTTGGTTTTTCTGTCAGTTGCTCCTGGTCTCTTTTCACAAAGCGAATTTCGTCTCGGTGGATTTTATTAAAAGTCATTGCAACGAATAGCTGTGAAAATGAGAAAATTGGGATTAGGTGTTGCTGCAAGGTGTCCTAGTTTTGCCGCATTTTTTTTCTTGGTTGCTATCTAGGTTTTCTTGCCACTTGAGATCCATTTGTATCGCACTTAACCTAAGTCTCCAGATTGCTGATGAAGTACTGTCACATTTCTGCACATTCAGTAGAAGAAATATAAGGAGACGACCGTGTAAAGCCCTGGCTTATGTCTCCCACCTATTGACGGTACTGGCGCAGACTCCTATATGCAGGCTACAACCCAGTATGGGGTGACCCAGAATGTCAGCCTGGTGGAAATTAATTTTGATTTTCATCTGAAAGGTCAGACCCGCCTCCTCCTCCTCTCTCCCATTGGCTGATCCACTACGCCCACCCCCTTACATGAGCAGCAACAGTGTGTCATATTGTTGGAAAGGTGTATGTCAAGTGGAGATGCAGATTGTTGATTTTTTTTTTTTTTTGCCCTTAAAGAAAATTTGAGTAGAAAGCTTGGATGTCTTTTTCATTTTTAAATTAATTTATGCATCTCATTTTTTATAAGGCTGTTCAGTACTTTCTTGTCTTGCTTGATATTTTTCCCCAGTTGATGGTCCAGTGTCAACAGCTGATTGTAGACTGGTCATTTTTAGGGTGGTATAGATGTGTGATATTTAACTGTAATTATATGGTGGAATACCATTTCTGAGCCAAGGAAGAAGAGCAGTGTGTGACCCAGAAAGCCTTCAGACTCCAGCTGTATGGATGGGCATCTTGCAAATGATGAGGCCAAGCCATGCAGAAGGTGCCGCAGTTTGTTTTGAAAAGGAAACGTGAACCGGCACTGCCGGATAGCAGGGACGGACGCAGTGACGACTCATTATCCCAGTAGCGGTTCTCAAGGTGACGCGACTGCTTCTCTTAACCTTTTCATTTATCCCAGAAACGGAAGCCTTATTATTGTGTTTATATGTGAGAGCGTTTGCATGCTGGCAGCATTTTCCCTGTTTTTTTCCACATGTTAAAGTTTTATTTTTACTGATGTCGTTGTAGGGATCGCATTACTGTGGTTATCCCTGTTGCTGAAGCCGGGGCAGCCATCCAATCAATTGCCATGTAAACACAAGACTTTTTAATAGGCTCGATTAGTGGATCAATGCAGCTCATACGTTTGCATTTTATAGCCCTCCTGCAATGAGTTGCAAGCGGCCGGGAGGTAACGGCTCCCTCTGAAGTCCAGTTGCGCCACTGGAGTGTTACGGTCGGTCAGCTGGAAGTAAGTAGTGCATTTGCATCTGATTTGATGTGGTGCACTTTATGCCTTGTGTAGACATCCTCATCAGTCACTAAGCATGACCGTGTTCTGGTCTTTCAGAGTTACGTAAATAAATAAAAAAATAAATATATAGGATTAAATGCATAAAAATAATTACCCGCGCAAGTTGGCAAGCTCCATGTGCTTGGGCCTCCTGAAAATGTCCTTTATTCTCTACCGACCAATGTCAGATTTTTCCATGCATATATTCTGGTCCATAAGTATTTGGACAGAGACACGGTTTTCATCATTTTGGCTCTGGATGCCATGCCACCATAATGGATTTGAAACAGAACAGTCATGATTTGCTTGCAGTTTTGACTTTCAGTTTAAATGTAGGGGTTCTGTCTGTTGTAACATATTGTATGAACCATGTAGGAATTATACCCATTTGTATACATAGCTAGCTCCCCCCACAATTTTAGGGGCTCGTGGGTATTTTGACAAACAAACATAATCATCAATTAAATTGTCATTTAATACTTGGTTACAAATCCTTTGCAGTTAACGACTTCTTGTCTGCTGGCTTTCCTTCCTGGTAAAGCCCTCACTGGCTTTTACTGCAGGAGTCCACAGTTTGTTTGTTCTCAGTGCAGTTTGCCCTCAATTTTGCCTTCAGCAAGCAGATTTCAATGTGAGCATTCCAAATCTTAGGTCAAAGAATTCTTCGATTGCTTTTGCAGAATGCTTCAGGTCATTGTTTGGTCAGCAGTTAAACTTTTATTTTGCTGTGCATACTGGTGATTGGTCAGTCATCTTGCAGATGCTTGTTATCTCTACGCTAGTGATTGGTTAGCCGTAATACATGGCTGATCTCTGTGCTGGTGACTGGCCTCTGGACTCTATGATATTTGTCTGCTCACAGCTGGGTTCGTCACTGACCTGTGTTGTGGAACCAAGAGATTAAAGCCAATAGTCTTTTATCAAATTTATTGTGAAGGTGAAATTATGAGCTATTAATTGCACAAATAAAAACCAACTGCTGAAGTCTGTGGCCTTTTGCCTGACACCAGGGGAAAAGAGCCCTCCAGAATGGGCTCTCAGAAGTTTATACTGGAACTAAGTGGGCTGTTCTTTACAGTAAAGTTCACATTGATTGGACACAGAAACACAGCTGGGGAGGAAAACCAATGAATGATAAACAGGGGGTCTTGGAGGGACATTCAAAAGATAACAATGGGAGGGGATAGGTGGGATTGTCAGGTACAGTCACAGAATGATGGGGAAGGGGGAAGGGAGGAATGCTTCCTGCTTCCACACGTGCTAGTGGGTTTGTCGCAGACCTGGTCAGAGAGCTGAAGCTAAACTCTAGCTGTAGTGCCAGAGAGCATGCGTTTCCCCGGGGTCAGAACAGACGGCAGCTCGTATTCTGAGCACGTGCCCCCGTCTGGCTGAGTGGGAAATGGTGGGCGTGAAGCGTCTGACCTCCGCCTTCATTTTGCCTTGCAGCGATGCTGTACTAAAGGTCTGGCTTAATTGCAATTAGTCACCGACATGTAGAGCAGATGTACCACAGGGTGCCCTTCGTGTTGCGTTCTTGTTCATCCTGCTGTTGGAAAGCATCCCTTGCTTTTTGTAAAGTGAAACAATTTATACATACCTGCAGTTACACTTCAGTGGCTGAAGGGGGTTAAATATTATTACTTGAACACTTGATCACAACCATAATGATGATGATGATGATGATACCATTTCGATACACTCATGCAAGAAGGGCGTAAATGACACTACAAATTTTACAGGAGAGGCAAAAAACTGGTCCAGGTAAATCTCTACCGTGCGAATGAAAATTTCCATGAGTGAGTTATCAGATGATATTGAAGCCTGAGAAAGATTGATTCCTAATCATTAGTCAATGAAGAGGTAATCCAGATTATGTCAAAATGCCCTTTTAGCATGAATCGGGATGAGGAGTTCAATATATGATACACACACCCTAAAAGGGCGTATCTGCAGCACTCTGCTAACAGAATTGGAGGTGACCTAGAGAGAGTGCCCAGAGTCCGTTCAATGTTCATAATTTCTCATTTCTAAATTTGCATAATAGTTTCCTGTTTCCCTAGTAAATGTTTTAAATGTTAGAAACATTTTAATGCATGGATATGATATGGCAGGATATAAATTTTGGTTTTCATTGTCAATTTTTTGAAGTATCTTGTAAAACAGCTGGTCTATGTATACTGCATGAAATTGCTGTCAAATTGCAAAGAACGAGCATGTAAAAGTGAATCAACAGATGTAAAGATGCACTACACACCCCAGTGGCTAAAAATAATTCAAGGTATTTCTGAATTAAGGTCACTATGTCACCTCTGTGCTGACACTGATATCTGAAGCCATAAACAACAGATAGTACAACAAAGGATAATACAGTGTGCATTGACTGTGGGTGTATACAGTTTATGATGGTACCAACTAGGACTAGCAATATGCAAAAAAGGTGCAAGAGGCAGATACGCCTGGACTGAAAATGCATATTGTTTGTAAAAAGGCCGTTAACTACCACTTACGCCCATTTAGCATGGGAATTGTTTCATACGCCCTTATGGCAAATAAGAAGCATTGGTGGGAAAATTTTACTTGCAGATGCCCTTTTGAAAAAGGGTTTTGACCCCTTTAAGATAAGAATTCACACCTAAATTTTGTCAGAAGATTGGTCCTACATGGACGCATCTAAAAAGTGAAAAACGTAATTTTTGCCCAAAATTTCACTTATGCCCTTTTTGCATGAGGGTATCAATTTGACTTGTTGATTATGGGCTTCCCACGAGGGTTTAAAATTTACTTCCAGCTGCCCAGAGTAGCTGGTGGATTCTAAAAATCATCTGCCATTTTTTTTTCATTACATCAGCCAAAGTTCGTTTTTCACTATAACACAACCTGCTTTGTTTGCTGTCAAAGTATCTGCTAGAGTAGAAAGTCTTACCAGCCGCAATAAAAAATGTGACTGGCACTTGGCTGGTGGCTGGTGCTCATTTCATACCCTGCTTCCCAGCCCACCTCTTTGGCATGGAGATGAGCAGGTTTAGCAGAAGCACATCCTATTGAGGACATTTCTGCTGGCCAAGAGTGTAAAGAATACTGAGAGAACCTGGACTCAGACCAACCGAAGAGTTGCAAACCGTGCCCCTTGGGACTCATGCTTGACGGTGCACGCACACCGACATCAACAACCGGCCCTCCTTTGTGTGCGCTGAGTGATGAGGTTAAGCTCTGCTGGGACCTGTGCCGAGAATTCCGCCTACTGGTTCGGTGGGAGGTTACAAGAGAGGCTTGACGCAGTTCGCGACCTAGGTTTAGGGTTAGGGAATACGTGATGTATGTACTGCGTGGCTCTGGCTGTGTGAAGTTTTCCAGAGCGGTCGCATAGCATGCTAGCTGGGTTACTGTGCAGCTGGGCATTTGGCATAAGCTTTACTGAGAACAGCTGGGTTCTGAGGCCCAAACCACTTTTCCCCTAGCAGTCCTGTGACACTTTCTGCCCGGTTCCTGCACTTTAGATAACCCCACTGTATTGTAAAGGGCTTTTTACATACTCCTCTGCTTTTTCCTACTCCATTTTGTTGCAGCTATTGCGATTCATTCAGTCTTAAGGATTTGCAATTTTTACGATAATTAGCTTTGGCACTGTTAATTAGTTTCGGAAGAGCTTCCAAAAGATGTATTGCCTGATACATAAACAAACTTTCGTCATCTTTTATGAGTATAATAACAGTCAATTTTCATCAAGTTTATCTTTGTAGATTAATTATCCCTATCTGCTCGTGGTGGGTGGGTGGTTAGTTGGTTGGGCGGGCAGAGTGTTGCCAAGGGCGACCGCCATATCACAGTGGAGGGCCTGAGTGATGAGGGCGGGTCAGGAGGCTTTCCCCCCTGCGGGGCTGGCGGAATGGACGGTTTCCTAGAATTGCACCGTGCGCAGCTGTTGCAGTCACCTGCTGTGCAGAGGTAATTGTACTTTCGACCTCCCTGGGCGCTCATTGCTCTGGCTTCGATGTGGATTGAGGCTTCAAATTGGTGGTTCAGACCTCTCCTCCTGCTTTTATCCCCAGGCACAGGGGGCAGGTGGCGGTCCGAACCGTGAAGGGGTAACACAGAGGAAGAGAGAGCACCGTGGCTTAGTATTTCCATTGTCGCAGCACGCATCAGGTGTCCTCTCTGTGCACTGCCGCCCGAGCAGTGATGGCGTAATGGCGTGCCCTGTGGTCGAGTGGCATGGTTTGAATTGGTAGCGGAAGTGCTACGTAATGTTGCCATTTTGGCAGACCGAAACAGTTTCGTCTTCATCAAGGAGAGCCCTTTGCTCTGAAGTTGGCGGAAAAAAATATAGCTGCTTCGCTGCCAAGCCTTGAGCTGTTCGCAAGCCTCTGATTAGCGTATAAATCCTGAACTTTAAGAAGAGGCGGGGAAAGGTTTCTGCGAGATTCACCGACACTTTAAGCACGATGGGTTATCTTTAGTTCACTTTGCTGAAGTAAATTGCTATAAATTTAGCCATTTAAATGCTGGTTGGCTGCATCTATATGCCAAGAGATTTTGTGCAGACAAGCTTTAATAAGTGTTTTTTTTTTTTTTTTTGGATGCAGGTTTAGCAGTGTATTAGAAATAACCAGGATTATTTCTCCCTGTATAGCTGCACATGAGATCGTGGATGAATTTTTGCAGGTAGTGCAACCCTGTTGTTATTCGTTGTTACATCACTGCCAGAAGGTCTCTCTCCGCTCTATTTGTGACCACCGGTACCTCCTTTGTCCCCCTGCTCAAATTCTCTCAATGTTTTCCACTAGAGAAAGGCCCTCGAGGTCCTTGTGTACCTGAAAGCATTAAATGGCTGTCTGGATGCATCATGTTACATTGGATGCAACTTCGGTAAGTTTGTATCAGACAGCAACCAGTGTAGGAGAACTGGGGGACTGGAGTACAGATTAGATAGTGGTTTCACATCAGTTTACTGACAGCATCTTAGTGTTCTTCTGGAGAAAGTAATTTTTGAAGTGGTTTGTGTCTGTGTGTGTGCGTGCGTGCGTGCGTGTGTTCATATATTGGTATATAGCTGGGATCCTCAAATCTGGACCAGATTTTATTTTATCCCAGGTTAGTAAATGAACCCTTAGTGACTCTGATTGGCCAGACTGTCTTAACACTTGAGTCCCTAGTGAAGGGAGCGTGGAAAACCAGCTGTTGTTGGACCTCGTCGACTGCGATTTTGAGAACCAGGGGCAAATAGCTACGAGTGTCTACCAGTGTTCCCCACAATCACTCCTGTGTTCAGACATCATTGGAATGGCTTTCGCCCTGATGAGATGTATAGGTGGCTGGTGTAATAGATTATGGTGACTAATGCCCCCATCACTCTTCTCTTTCACAAATACGTGTGCGCCAGAAAAACAAATCTGCTTTTTCACCATTTGTAGTAATAATTGGAGTGGAATGAACAATGGAAAGTGTCACACCTTCATCTCCCGTTCTCAAATAAATGTCCTCATGACTGAGTCCTGGTGATTACCGCTGTAGAATCGCAGCATGAATCTTTAAAAATGATTTTGGTCCACGATGAACATTGCAGTTTTGTGAATTATTAGCGTGTGATAAGGCCGATTTGGTCTTAATTAGACTGATGTTTTCTCCTTCCCCACACTTTGAGTGATTTTTTTTGTTTGTTTATATGTGTGTGCTTCTGAATCTAAATAAAGAATTAAAATATATTTGTCTGAATCTATAAATGTCTTATGCGCGCATAAAAAACTGTCGAAGCGTTAGGCAGGGGAAAATAACCGTCTAATTAAGTCCAAATCGGCCTGTTCGTACACTCATAATTCACAAAACTGCCATGTTCTTTGTGGACTAAAAGAATATATATATTTGTTCATTCGTATCACAAGCTAATTAATTCACAGCATGCATTTTTTCCTATACTGCCATGGTCCAAAGGCTGCAATTTAGAGCAAGAACTCCTGGCAGAGGAGCTGAGAAATATTTATGTCTGGTCCCCAGTGCCATATTTTATCTTCCTTTTTCTGTTAAAAGTTTGTTTAATGTGCTCTCTGGGGAAGGAATTGCACTTGTAGATCATGCTCTGCAGTGTCCTGACATCTTCGCAGAGGGTTTAGGTGAGGTTCTGTCAGTAATTTCTTCACAGCTTTCCCCCACGGGAGTCAAGTTATCCAATCAGCACAGCCTACAAGATCACATGCTCAAACTAGTGTGCTTTAAAACATTTTTCTGGGTAGGGAGGCAAATGGAAAGATTCACCTCCAGCCTCCCTTTCTATCTTATCAGAGCAAAGGAGAATGAAGAAAGTGAAAGACTATGGCATGGCACTGATGTATGACAAATAACAGTCAAACTTCTAGCGCTCTGTAGCCATTGGTGTGGAACAGCACCATGCCTGTGCTAGTGCTCTTAGCCCTCTGTAGCCATTGGTGTGGAACAGCACCATGCCTGTGCTAGGGCTCTCCGCCCTCTGTAGCCATCAGTGTGGAACAGTGCCATGCCTGTGCTAGCGCTCTCAGCCCTCTGTAGCCATCAGTGTGGAACAGCGCCATACCTGTGCTAGCGCTCTCAGCCCTCTGTAGCCATTAGTGTGGAACAGCACCATGCCTGTGCTAGAGCTCTCAGCCGTCTGTAGCCATCAGTGTGGAACAGCGCCATACCTGTGCTAGCGCTCTCAGCCCTCTGTAGCCATCAGTGTGGAACAGCACCATGCCTGTGCTAGAGCTCTCAGCCGTCTGTAGCCATCAGTGTGGAACAGCACCATGCCTGTGCTAGTACTCTTGGCCCTCTGTACTATCCATTGGTTTGGAACGGCACCATGCTTGTGCTAGCGCTCTCAGCCCTCTGCAGCCATCAATGTGGAGCAGCCCTATGCCTGTGCTAGCGCTTTCAGCAGTTAGCTGAGCACAATGGCTTTGTCCCTGGTGAGACTGCACTAGAGGAGGCTTTTCCATACCCATTTCAAAAGGCTTTTGTGCTGCGGACGCCCTGGAACCGATTTTGGAAGTGTGTTATTGAGAATTTCAGAGAGGGAAAAAAAAAGACAACAAACTACAACAATATGAATGTTGGTGAGTGGAAATGGAAAGAGAAATGGTTTATTTATTTTGACAAGTTTCCGTTCATCATCTTCCCCGTCTCCAGAGGGAGCTTCCTGAATCTGAGGCCTTGTTCTGTGTCCAATGTGTTTATTACCGCCATCACTTTGCATTCCTTAATACTCACACTTACACGCCGCCACTGAAGGGAGATTTCCTATGGCTTATTATTTGCACGTCTTCTCGTGTAGTGCTCTTTGAAATCTCCCTCGCGTGTCAAATCCTTTATGGAACGGAGAGGAGATCAGTGGGGTTCCCTGGACAAGTTTCAAATGTTTTTGTTCCTAAAGCAAACGTTTCCCATCACAGTGAAGAATAAACTGTCGTTTCCCTCTGCAGGAACCACGGCGGGAATGTTTCAAAACGATGTGGGAAAGCTTTGATGTCACTGTCACAGAGTTGTCATTAGCTGGTCTGATCTAGGATCTCTATATCAATGATAATGATGATGGTAGTGGATTCTTGATGCAAGGCCTCCAAAGCCCGGTTAACGAGGCAAGTTGCACTAAGTGTATGGTGATATACAGTTGTTATTTGTCATTGATGCGATGCAACTGTGTTGGTGTGAGAAGGTCGATTCTGAAAGCAAGTGTCCTGAATTTTGGTGTGAATATTGTAGAAATCTATTCTTTTGTGTGAAGCCCAGCTCCTTGAATAGTGTCAGGGTTTCCACCAGGATTTTTTGAAACTGGCAGAGGGCTTCAGCGTCAGGTCGAAATTCAGCATTATCAGGTGTGGCCAGTTTTCATTTATCAGCACGTAGGCGATGTAATAATTGAAGTCTATGTGCACGGAGATTTATCAGTTTCACGTACGTGACGGTGGATTTCACATATAATATGAAAACCAATTATGACTTCGGACTCCGGAATTGGAAGTAAATAATCATGAAGATACAATTAGGTAGAGCAGGATGCGCTCACAGCAAACACAGAAGTTAACATCGTAGTTTATCGTTTTGCAAAGTGAACAAAATATTTTTTCACTAATCATTGCGCACATTGCATTAAGAAGAAAGCAGCACGTTTTACTGCAGATGGCTAATTTTTATTCATTGGAAAACGTGTTCATCAAGCAAAATGATTGACAACAGGTCAAGAATTATTAGCGCTGATTTTAACTTAACAAGGAGAACTGGCGGCACCTGATTGTCCTTAGGATTTTTGGAGTTTATGTAAAGTTATTTTACACGGGTGTGGTGGCTTTTATTTAGCCGTGGCGGTGCGCCACGATCAATTACATGTAGCGTAAACCCTGACTGTCCTGTTTAAGAGAAGCTTCAGCATACATTGCCTGGAAAATTTGTGTCTGTTTTTCCGTGCTCCCCTGTGGCATAGTGTGGCAAGGATTTTTTTTTTTTTGCACCAATTTATTATATTTTCAGTTCTTTTCGTATTTATGGACAACAGGAATTTAAACGTAATCTCCTGCGGTAGCAGAAGGTTTGCCTTGCATTGGAGTGAAAACCTAGAGTAATGTAGATTTCCAAGAACAGTGTTTGTTGTTCTGACGTCACCTTAGTGCAGTGGTTCACAAACTCTGTTCTGGGGACCCACTTTGCATGATGGTCTTAGTTCCACACACAATTGCAATCCCAGAAATTGAAGACCCTAGTGCTAAAAGTGCTTAAGTCACAAAATGTCTATTTTGAGTAAATTGAGAAAATCGGCTTAGGAGACGAAAAAAGATGTTTTCCCATCCTGACCTCACAGTGTGTCAAAATGTGACTTAAGTACTTTTAGCACTAGGCTTTCCAATTTATCTACTGAGGGGGCCATCAGAGCACAGATTTATCCCCCAACTTGCATTCTTTCCCTTGCAGCGAAATCCGCCGCCACCCAACCCCCCGCCCTTCCCAACACAACTAAAGGGCCCGACCAGGAGCCTGATTGACAAGTTGAGATGTGCAGCTGTTTGTGGCATCGTTTTACAGCTTGCTTTAGGTGTAATCACCAAAATAGAGCTAGCTATAATTTGAAATTAACATTTTTTTTGCATTTTTGTGCCTATTTAGGCCTCCATAGGAATTACCCAGTTTCTCAAACCTTTTCTGAGATTGGTTCCCATCTAGCCATGTGTGTTAAAAATGACAGAAATTCATGAATTATGTCTTGCTCTCCTGTGATTATGCTGAAATCTCCGCGGTGGCGGCAACATTCTTGTATCCCAGGATACAGCTACGGAGGACATGCATCAATAAAGCAGCGAAAATGATCAGCAGATTATTTGAATTGCTCTCAGCTCTTCATAGGTGAACATTTTGAACATGTACAATTTTTCACATTCCTTCCTTACATCATTTTATATTTTGAATTGCTGTCAAAATTATTGGCTTCTACAACTTTGTTCAAGCTGAAAAATGGTATCAACCGTTTCATCGGGTTTTTTTCTGAAGATGTGAAGGTGCAGTGTGCACTACAGGTCAGGGCCACTGGAATTCTGGGAAGCCAGCATTCAGCACACTATGCACCAAGGTTCATGCTTGACAAAGGCACAGTCTTAATATCTTTAGATTGCTCATGTCAATGCATCTCTTCTGCTGTGTGAATGTCCCAAGAAAACCATCGCAGCACGTAGAATGAGCAGAATATATCTGCAATGCATTGGCACTCTTGAATGCAGCAGAACAATGTGAAGTCTCATTAGGTTGGTGTTTACTGGTGTGCTACTTGGAGAACAGTGTTGTACAAGTACCGCACCTTTATTACATTGCAATGAGATACACAAGGTGAGACAGGACTTTGACCCCTGACATTAATATCTGAATTTTTTTTGCAAGCATCTGTTTGTAGTCTATTGCCCAAGTGTTGCAGTGTTCATCTCAACGATCACTTGCCAAATTGTCTATAGCAAGTGCTGCTCATGTATTGTGGTTTAAATTGGATCTTGCAAAAGGGAGGGTATTGGTGTAATGGTGGGTCCATAAACGGTCGCAATCGAAGTGAGAGTGTGTGTGTGTGTGTGTCTGTGTGTATGTGTGCATCTGTGTATTGAAACCCAAAAGGTGGCCGCACTGCACAGTTTTACGAGGTCTCGTAATGATGAGTTATACTGCCAATTATGAAACCTCATTTTGTGTCTGGAGGCTATCTGGGTCTCCTCTTATGTGGAAATTGGAGATGACTTGCTAATGGCAAATAGGGTGAAACGGGGAACTCAGCATTTAGAGCGATAGGGCTCCTGAACGTGATATTCGTAATTAGAAAGGTCTCAAAGCTTCTTTTTGGATCAGACAACAATAATGCTGTTCTCTGTCCCTGTGGAATGCATCTTATATACTCAAAATCATTTTGGGTAAAATGAAGAGACCGGACTCCATTTGATTATCTTGGTTTGGAGGAAGAAGGCCCGTATTTGAGATTGATGTATAAATTAAAAACTAGGATGATTTTTGTTTACTGCCTGAGAACAAATTACACATGGTACATGGTACACTATGCACTGTAGATATGAAGCATTAGCAGTATTACTGATAAGGTTGTAAAGCTTGCACAGAAAAATGGACTGACTGCAGGAGTATTTTCAGGGCTCGAATGAGGATTTTTTGACTGGATGCACTTTTGAAAATGGGTACACTCGTGCGTGTTTAGGTGCACAGTCCAAAACTTGCTTAATTCAATAAAAAAAGCCGCTTTGCAGCAGTACAAAATGAATAAACAAATATTCTTAAACTCAGATTCTTTGATATGCCATAGGACTACTGTAAATTTGCAGTGGTGCAGCAGGTTAGGACTATTGGTGAGATAAGATTTTACTAGTCATGCTGTATATAAGAAAAATAATGGAAAAAATACAAAAAATAAAATAAAAAATGAAGAAATCGGTAAAACTGAGTGTACTATTGTTATTTATCACAGTCAGATAATATTCAATCTATAATCTAATTTCACTTTGTTTGACTTGGCTGAGAAACTAAAGTAATTTTCCACAACTCCCATCATAGGACCCCTCTGGCCTCAATAGCAGCAACAGTGCTGCTTTTTGCAGTTTTTATATTTTTACATTCTTCATAACTCCATAATTAAGACCCTCTCCTCCTAGATTATATTCAATCTAGAAGAATTTTTTTTGTAAGATTTTATTAATCACCCAGCAGGCACTTACATTTCATCCAACGACTAAGTGCAAACATCAACCAACTAGAGTGGATCTTCAAACTTGAATCTCAAGTACAATTTCCCAAGTGTCTACCCGAGTATGCGCGTGCATAATTTCAAGTGTCCACCCAGTCAGTATAAAACGTCATTTATTTCTCCCGTTAGGACGCAGTCCCATTGGTGCGGGTCGTGTCTGTGCTGGCGGCGCCCCCTGGTGCCGTGGAGGGCAGATGTCCCACAAACTCCCTGATTCTGCATCAGGGAAAGTCTTTGCTGAGAAATATACATTACGCGATCAACACATACGCGGCCTCAGACCAAATGTGTTCCACAGTCTTGTAGTCCCATCGATTTTGTCATTAATTCTCGTCCCTTACCGATAAAATGTATCATTCCAGGTAAGGACGAGCGCATTTGTAGAAAGAGAATTTATTTTGGGGGCAGATTTTTACTAGGTGCACGCGGTGCATCCGACTTTGAATTTTGGGTGCACCTGCCGAAAACCGGGTGCATACGTGCGCCTATGCACCCGCTGTTTCGAGCCCTGATTTTCCCCATAAATTTGAGCATAACGCATAGATTATTAACAATTTTGTTTATAGTTGGACATCCTTTTTTTCTTCATTTTTATCAAGAGTGCCAGTAATTCAGTACCTTACTGTATATCGGAGGTAAAGCACAAAGCTGTAATGCCGATTAGTTTTTCGCGATACAGTCGCTAAGCTCAGGCGGTGAAATATTTTCACTCTGAAGACCACATTTCATGCTCAGCCAGTCCTCAAGTGTGCTGTAAACTAGAGTTGCTCTTGCTCTGTGAAATGGGGCAAAACCCTGTTGAATGATCCTTGTCTCCCTTTGAAGGCGGTGAGATCACTAAATGCATCGCTGGGCTCATTTTTTTTTTTTTTTTTTTTTTTTTGTGGCTATGCCAATCCACAGCAAGCTAGTGCCTGTAAGCGCTTCAGGCTTTCTTTCAGCCGATTCCAGGCATGTCCAGTGTTTCACTCATGCATTCTAAGTGTCTCAACCGTAATCTGTACAAATACCATTGATTGAGTCTTTGTGATGTTAGCCATGAACTTTCTTCTGGCCTAGCTGACACATTTAGGTATACAAAAGTGCTGTACTTGGGCACTTCAGTGTTGTACATTTTGGAGCCAGAATCTTTGCAGTACAGCAACCAAGTCCCAGTTGTCCACTAGATGCATTAATTAAATTGCGATCATATTATTCGTAATGATTGAGGTCACCGGAAGGGTGTAACTGGGTTTTACCCTGGTTTCCCTTCTGCGTCTGCCTTAGCGTCACGCTGTCTTGTGCGGACAAGATCTCAGTAACCGCTTGGCGCAATGGCCTTATATTTTCGGCGCGTGTTTATACATACTAATGTCTAGTTGTGCATCCACCATGTTAGGTTCACCTGGGTCAAAGGTCAAGGTCACTAGACATGAAAATGTGTTTTCTTTTTTTGTGCGGACGGGATCTCAGCGAGTGCTTGGCTCAAGGGCTTCATACTTTAGGGATGTGTTTTTACTAATCTAGTTGTGCATCCACCATGTTTCGGTTCACCTGGGCCATTGATCTCAGAATACAATAAATGCACCCACTTTGGGCAACTTGTTTTTTACTAAGCACAAAACAACCTTCTCTGGTAATAACTGCTGCCATAGGGCAAATAAGCAAGCTTGCACCTTATCTTTCATGTGTATAATACCAGATTCAGTCTTCAATAAAAAGCAATCAAAAATTAGAGGCCAGTTGAAATGCTTCTGGGGAAAAAAAATTGTTTTGAGACGTCGGCTAATTACCAGCAAGGTTTGACAGCTTCCATCACCTTTTAAAGCCTAATTAGCCTACCCTAAATCTGCTCCTTTGTTCTTTGTCTGAATAACAATCAAGCAATTTATTTGGCATACCAACTAATCAAAACCAAAATGTAGCCTATAATGATTAAGAAGTGATGAAGAGAAGCAGATAGACCTAACTAGGCTACTACAAGATACTGTAAGCATGTCAATCTGAACAGTTGGAAGCTACTCTTCGGCTGACTTCCATCTCCTATTGTAGCATGTTTTAATAGATTATTAAAATGATTAATTAAATAGAAAGTGATGCATATCTCTTTAATTTATTTTGAGGCACCTGAATACAGTGAAATGAAATGAAAACATTTTGGTAAGCTTATCAAAGCGTATCAAACATTACATATTTGATAAGCATATCAAACATATATATGTTTATATAATTATTTTTCCACGCGCAAAATGGCCAAATGTACGAAGAAACTTTGCAAACAAATTCTTGCCAAAGTGCTTTTTCATGACCATTTAAATTTCAACTTACTTTGAACAAAAACTGATCTGATTCAGCTTAGTCAATGAGCAATCAGCTGTTTGATTGCTAATTGAGCAAAGTGAACGGGAATGGGGTGAGAGTAATTCTTTGTCGAAAGGTGATGAGGCTCCTGACCTAAACATTGCTACGTTTAGTACGTCTGGCTCACTGATAAATACTGATATCACTGAAGATTTTATTGTTTTTCTGGAAGTCATTTCGCATGGCCTCAGATATTTGGCAGCTGTTTGTTTTTGGCCGTATTAGGCATAATTCAGGGAAAGAAAAGGGGCAAGCTCACCTGTTTGCCCCATGGCGGCAGTTATTCTTAATTGCTCAGAAAATAATTTAATGATCCAATTAATTGATTCAATGAGTCGGGCAGCCCTACATTCTAAATTAAATTTTTGCAGACTCCTCTCAGTTTATGCTCTAGTTGCGGTGATGTAACTTGCATCCAGAAAATATTTCCCAATTGTCTGAATGGTGCATTAGCTCGGCCACTCAACTCAAAGGAATAAAATTGAACAAACAGAAATGCATATTGAGTTTATGTTTTCTTTATATATATATATATATATATATATAATATAAATTTTTTTTTTTTTTTTTTTTTTTTAATTTGGCATCTCCAATCCCACCTGAATCGGGAATGTCCAACTGGGGAACTATGTACAAGGCTTTCGCATATGCGGCCCCCTATTGCCAACTCAGGAGAGTGAGACAGCTCTCCTCCGAAACACGCGCCCATCACTACTGCTTCTTATACAGTCATTGGTTGAAACTTTGCAAGCTCAGAACGAGGGCAGAGGATACCCGAACATGAACGAGCTTAGAATCTTCCTAACGAGCGCCCGTCTGGCCAACAGGAGGTGCCTGAGAACTTGTTATTTACAATACCCTATCCCGGCAGACCCTTCCCAATTTGCATCCCTGTAGCGCATTTGCCAGTTGCGCGCTACTCTGAAAAGAGCTGCCGACCACTGCCAGCTGGTACGAGGTGGAGATCGAACCCGCGCCGTGATAGTCACTTCTGCTTCGCAACGCGATGACTGAGCTATCCGGCAGCTCAGTTTATGTTTTCTTGAATATTTTATTTTTAATATTTGTCAGTTACCATCGACTTGAATGGATAACAGGGTCTCTCTAACCTATGCTGGAGCGAACTGCTGAGGTGATTGTAAGCACAGTCTCTCAACAAAGGCTTTGGCCGTTTTCCATTACGCATGTGGTCTGGCTTTACTTGGTACGATGAGTCTAGCGCAGCTGCAATTTATGTTGTTTCTATTACAGCAGGGCTGCTCGCTTGAAGGTGCGTCTTTATGTGATGACGCACTTGTTTTGAGTCAATGACGCTTAAAATCGGTGCTCTTGTTATGTGTCCTGACATTGCTGCAGCCTGCATGAGGGTGGGTCCGGTGTCTTGGGCCCTTAAAACCTACTTGGTTTTACTAGCTTGGCCTCAGGACTGGTCTTTTTAATGGTCTGATCCTTGGCAGACTAATAACCAGATGGGGGCATCTCGTTGGGCTCAGTCTGGGTTATGCAATAAGTTCACGTAATTACTATTTGGTACATATGGGCAAACTTGAGCGTAAATTTGGTCAAAAGAAGGCCAGCAGATAGCCCAGAAGTAAATGTTTTTTTTTTTTTACGAGGTGGTTTGCGCTCCAACTCGAGTTGGTGGGTCCGACTAGAAATGTGGATATTGTGTAACCACATTTGGAATGGACGAAGTTTCCATCCTCAATGGCTGAGCGTGTCATTGGCCCACATAGCTTAGCTCTTTCGCCAAGCCCAACCTGCGAGTCTCTGTATTCTCATTGTATCTGAACTGGCGCCTGCTGCGTCTAACGTTTATTCACGGGCATCTGAGGTTAATTTCTCCCGAAGGCGTCTGCCTGTAACCCGTGAAAGTGGAAGACAAATTTAGATACCGCCGACTGTTACTATTGGAGGCCAGAGTAATGAAGAAGTTGAGAAGAGCTCTCAAAGCCTGCCTGAGGGCCTGCATGCTCTGCATTTCATCGTCCGATCCATCACCGCTTGACAGCTGAATGGATGTTTCATATTTTCCTCATACAGAAATGTTCCAAATTGTCATTTTTTAATGCTGTGATAAATGTTCGTGCTCTCCATTCCCCCATCATGTTTATTTTGTATCTCTATTGGTAGTGAGCATTCATAAAAACAGCTTTTGAACCTCTGATTTTCTTCAGTATTTGCACTGCAACTTTCTTAACCTTTTAAGGGTGATTTCACTACAATATTTTGCTTCAATTATTTACTTTTTAGGAATTCCTCCCATTCACAATGTCAACAGTAGCTTTGCTTTTTCCATACATTGCTGTCATACTGTGGTGCGATAAATGAGCTTGTACTTTTCATGTTCTTCCTGCTTTGACTTTTTCATGTTGTTGGTGGCGTGTGTATGGCAGGATAGAACTGCTTTTGGCCTCTCCTGTTGTTTCATGAACTCCAAATGCCCACCCCCTCCCAGAGGCTGGAATTGAACATTTTCTTTAATTTACCTGATTGGTCCTTTGGCACCCAAAGGGTAGGTGGGAAGAATATTGATATATTCCATATCCATCCGTCTGTCCTTGCGTGCAAGCGTCCAGTCTTTGGTGGGGGGCTTCTGTGGTCTCTGACCAGCTTTATCTCTGTTCTCACATTACAAATGACAGGCTACAGTCTTTAAGAATAGATTTTAGTGAAGTAAGTACTTTCTATTATCAGAATAACTTCTGAAGATGTACAGCTCAAAAATATTGTTGCATCAGTTTTCCTGTATATCCAACAGTGTCCACTGAGTTGATGTGATGATTACAGTGATGTGCTCTATGGCATGAACAAGCGGATACAATACTATGGGATTATCAACTTTTTAATGGTTCTATTTGACCCATCCACAAATACCGCTCTCACTCACGTTGGGAGGAATCATGGTAGTTTTCCCAATGCATGCTGCGACAGATTTTCGACGCCCGCTGGTGGCCGGTATTCTAACAAATTATGCTGACGGAGTCTTTGTTTTCGCCTTCATTAAAATATGAATCATCCTACAGTAGCAACCTGGATATTTGTTAGCTTGATATAAGGAACGCACAAATACTGACTTGGCTACATTTGTTTAAATGTAACATGCTGCATACCATTATCGTCCAATGTTCAACAGTTACATTTTCCAGCAAAGCCAGCAAATGCGTACAAATATTTATTTGCTTACATGTCAGAAGGCACTTTGTAAAAATGTCTTTTTTTGGATCTTTAAACATATTTGCAATATGAGCGTTGAAAAAGTCCCAAGATCGTCAGTCTGTGCGTATGGAACAGCTAGTAGCATACCTCGTTAGCCAGCGCGTATGCAATGACTTCTATCACTAAAAAGGTCACAGATAGAGCCTAAGTTTATATCATAGACTCAAAGGAAGTCACTCATGAACTTTCATTAAGTAACATTCAACTTGACTGTTGGTGACCTTTGAAGGTCAAACTTGACACAATACAATGACTTGTATTGCCAAAACGGTCACAGATGGAGCCTAGGTTTGTATTAGAGACATAAAGGAAGTCATATATGAAGTCATTTGCTGACCTCAACTTGACCTTCTGTAACCTTTAAAGTTCACAATTGACATATTGAATTTTCAATGGCATGTATCACCAAAACTGCTTCAGAGCTTAGGATTGTACAAAGTATTACAGGAGGTCTTATAAATATATGTGAACTTTTATTTAGTGACCTTGACATTGACCTTCAATGATTCGAAGGTCAAATTTCACATGAAATTTTCATAACTTGTATCATCACAATAAGATTGCTTGCCAGTAAGCTACAAGACCTTTGGTCCTATTTTTTTCGTAGTTCTAACAGTGTTCTTGGCATTTACTGGCATTAATATCTCTTGGTTTATTTATCACAGTGCGTCACTGAACGAATTTTCATTATCAATTTATTAAAATGCCCTGTGATGCTTCGGCTGTCAGGGCTTGAGTGTATTTGAGAGACTTTTTCATTATGCTATACTTTGTTACAAGTATAATATTACCCCTGAACTTCACAAGTGCAGAGCTGGTTAGCTATTGACCGATACTGGGCTCCTCGCAGATGTAGACGACTAACGCTTAGTCAGGTGGTGACCCTGGAAGAAACGGCGAGCCTGACTGCTGTCCTAGTGCCCCGCTCAATCCCTTGTCTGCTGTCAGTCTAGATTGGTCCACTGTGGTGCTCATATTTGCTTTGATGAACGCACACTCCAATCCCTGAGATGAAGACCTTCGGCGAATAAAACCACTTCCCCCGCACGGAGCCCGCACTTCAGAGAAATTTTGTGACACGGTGAAATCCCCGCTCCCGGGACTATGCGATTGGCATTCCCCTCGTATCTGGTGGAATGAGATTTACTGCTTTGCCACCGCCGGGGCCTTCTCATCCCACTCTGTCACGCTCTCCAGCCTCCTGCCACAGATGAAAGGAGAGAGTGGGGTGCTGGATGTGGCTCTGCGCTCGTGAACATGAACGGGTCTTTTGTCTCTCTCTGTTAGGTCCGTGTCGGGATCTGTTGGTAGCGTGGTGTGTACGTGCCCCGTATTGTTGTGTGCTGTGGACCTACACTGGCGGCTTGAGCAGATGGAAACGTGGACAGATCTTCACGCACTCTGCACAAAGCTCACAACATAGAGTCTACACGCGAGCTACCGACAGAGCCAACCTGGCCACTTTTCAGGCCAAGTGACGTAGCACGATATATAGAAAACCAGAAACTGAGGGATTATGAAGTCTGTATTAATGCATCCTTTTCCCAGGGGGCAAAAGTGTTCCGCAAAGTGTTTCTGGTAATGAAATCAGCATTAAAATAAAGGGGTGTGGGAAGAGAGAGGGCCAGGAGATAAAGACCTGGGAGTGAAGTCGTCTCGCACGGATTGAATACCTGCCCCACGGTCAGCTGGCTCCAGTGCTGCGTTTATTGGCATTCTCCATCTTGCTGTCTGCCCGTTTAAACAAGGGACCGCTTGCCTTTGCATTTGCCATCATCCAACTATTCAAGCATCCCTGCTTCTTGGGCCAAGAAGTTGCCTCTGCATGAAGAGACAAGGACTTGTTTTGTTTTCCAGAAATAACTCCAGAACAAAAGGATGTGCTCTCGAAGGTCCTTGGAAAGATCAAAGGCAGTAAAGAGTTTGTGGATCGCTGCTTGTCGCGTACTGTGACGGACACCTCTGGGTGGCCGTGTCGGTTGAGGGGGGCCAGGCGTCCTGAGCCGTCACCTCAAAATCAGAACTTAATGTTTTTGTGTCGAATCTTCCCGGCTCCATCTTCTGGGCTTCGGATTTCCTGCTCTACTGAACCAACCTCATCTGTGCTACTGTATTGGCTCTGGCATTTTCGACTCGCTTCACCCATTCACCCCTTTTTTTTTTGTTTTCAAAGCCACTCTGACAACCTCCAACAACCCCCCCCAAAAAAAAAAAAAAAACCCCAAACCCAGCTCCCTTCATTGTGAAGTCCCAGCACATTGCGGCTCAGGATTACTCAGTATCGGCTTGGCATTTATTGCCTCGTAACACTATGCGCAAGCATTGATCAGTCTGCAAATCGTAGACGCAAACATCATTTCTCTATTCTACACTTACCGAACAGATGTGCTTCATCTGCCCCATGTTTGTTTTATTTCGCGTCGGTGGTGGTCGGAAAAGGGGAGTCTTCCATCATTTTCTTACAGGACCGTTTTTCTGTTCCGGAAAATTAAATCCAGAAATTGGAGAACTTTTTAAACCCTCCATTAGTCTATAAATGAATAGACATGATGCTTTATGCTGTTATTGGGCCATCACTTCAAGCTGTTCTTTTTTTTTTTTTTGGTAGACTAATGTTTTTCTGGCATTTGTTATACTCACATTTATAGATGCCTTTTCTTTCTGCAATGCTCTGAGGGTCTCTGATTTTCCTCTTGTTGTTTAGTTGGATTATTCATTGGGCTGTTGTTGATTCTTGCTCTCCTGCAACCTTCACATTTAATCAATTTTATAAACACTGAGGGGACAGCCTCAACAGTTGGTCATATGGCTGTTTGCATTTGTGAAACTAATAAAGTTGACACATATGGTAAAAAAAAAAAATCTTCCTTAGGCCATTGCTCTGAACAAAACTGGGTGAAATAGTCTAAAAATTGAAATGTTAGGGCTGTACAATGTGGTGCACCCTTTTGAAAATGTTTCTTTTTTTTTGTGTGGGACTGATAATGAGAGGATGGCCTAAGGTTGTTCCATGACTTGAGAGTGAACAGAAAGCTGGGCTCTGTTGTTTGACCCTTGTCTATGAGACTGACGACCCATCCTGAGGGCAAAATGTCATACTTTTATCCTTGTTTCTCTTTCTCTCATGAGCCCAGCCTGTCCGCGGGGCACTATGACCGCAGCCTGCATAGTACACTTTTTCGTGTGACTCCAGGAAATTACATGAAGAAACAGATGGACCTTTGACTCCAAGATCCAAAACTTATTTCGATTAAAGGGTCATTGGTCCATTTTTGTTTTTGTTCTTTAAAGATGGGACAAGTTTTTTGTTTGCTTGTTATTTTCATATTCTCATTTGGTGAACTTTTGTCCTCCCGTTTGCATCAGAGAACCCCGAGTTCCCTCGAGGTGAGGGAGGACTGCAATTTTGTCGGCAACTGACCCTGTCCTCTTTCTTCACCGGCCATCCTCCTGGACGGAGTGAGTCCCCAGGGATATTTTGAATGTTGTTATTTCCCTGCGCCTTCCGTCTCGCGCGTACTCCCTCCCCAGCTCTCATTTTAAAATCAGGATTGAGGAAAAAGAAGTGTCCTCAACCGTATCCGCTTTCTGTAGTGGCCATGAACAAGCACGCCATCCCTCCCTTCACTCTTGTTTAAAAATTTCAAAGCCCAAGTTTGACTCGGTCGGTGGCTCGCCTCTCATGCCTGCGACGCCTTGCCGAGGCTGGCGCAGCGTAGCTGTGGCATCCAGGCTTTGTGGAGAAAGTTGGCGGTAAGCACCGCTGTGATTGAGCCTCAGAAGGCCCATAACAAGCTCTTTCCGCACAGCCGGCAGCCGGGCCTGGAATAATGCATGCAGCCAAGCAGTGCGCTACCTGCATATTCGTGTGAAGAGCCCTTATAAAAGGCAAATTTTCAACCAGTGCGCCAGCTTTTGGCTGTGAAAGCAAGATTGGGGGGGTGTCGGCACTTTGCTATTGAGGCTTTGAGAAGCTGTCAATACTCCATACGGGGTGCCATTCACAAGTCTCTCGCCATTCACGCAAACATGCACATTCGTGCAAATATTTGCCATACTGTGAAATGCCTGAAGCTGTGAAATTGTTGGATTTACTGTCAGTCTCTGTCTCCTCGGTCTGCTGAGCATCTGCTTCGAGTGGTGGGTGTCTGTGTCTGGTTTTGTCGATTCCATTAGCTAGAATGGGTATGAATTTACTTCATGGGAGCTGGGTCTGTATACTGTTGATGTCATGTTGACACATTGTAAAGACTCCACCCCTTCCTATATAGGCTGTTCCTGATTTTGTAGCTGAGGCTGGTGACGTAGAGGTCCGTATCTGCTTGATTTACCTCTGCCTTCACCCTGCAGGTCCTCATGTGTTTTCCTGGGGCATTTAGTGCCTGTTAGCAGAAAGCTTAGCAGGAACGCGGCACGTGCGTTTAGCTAATGCCAAGCTTCACTGGCTCTGAGCTCGTTCCATGACAGGCTAGCTCTGCTAGCTCACTAGCTCAGCAATATTTATCGCTAGCAGGGGAGGGTTCTCTACAGGCGCATCGTTTGTTGGGACCAAAGTTTTCTGAAGTTCAGGCACTGCAAATGACAAAAAAAATCTTCCAGTGCTGACCAAATCCCTCCCACTCAAAGATCTTAGCAGGAATGTTTGTTTATTTTAAAAGAAATCAAAGCAAAAATGGGTCAAAAGGCCAACTGGGAAAGCAGTTGTATGGACTTTAGTTAGGCTAATTATTGAACTTTAGCAGAGGCTGCTTGGCTTCTAAAAGCCTCAGTGCATCGGGAGACCATGATATAGTGGTCCTTCGCACGGCAGGTGTTTTCCCAGGCCAGCATTACAGTCTGCAGCTTGTTTTTTGTGTTGGAATTCCCCAACATGCTATTGAGCAGAAGAAATCCTGTTTCCTTTCCTCCGGAGCCAAGCAAAATGTAGGTAACTGCTGTGTAACGGCACGCTCTTGACTGCATAATGATAGGATCTTGCAGAATGAATTGCAAAACAACGCAAACAATGGGCGACTTATTAATGAAACGCCCCGCTTCTTTTTTATAATTCATAATTTATTTCGCCATTTAAACAAGTTCCGAGATCCTATGTGAAATGGAGCATTGCTTCTACCAGCTGTTTAGTGTTTTAAAAATCATTCATTGTAAGTGTGGACAAAATATGAATGAATAACTAAATAAATAAATAAAACCTTTGCATGCCTGATAATGTAAACTGCAGGTGCCGTAGATGCACTCTGTCATTGTTAACACCGTTTCAGTCCAGCAAGATGCTTGGTGTTGCCATTTTATTTTTTAACGCACAGCTGCAATGAAATTGTCGATTTTGCTGAGCAGCTTGGTTATTTTTGCTTACAGATGAGGAACGCTAGTTGCATTGACCTGGATGTGCTTGCGTACTAGTGATTATGCTCGGCGCAGATTATGGGTAAATATTTATGGGTTCGGCTGTTCATTGATAAGAGTTTGTTAGAAATGGTGACACTTGCGTTTAGGGTTTGACGCCCGCTGCCCCAGAGCTTGCTGGCTATGAGGTGAAATGGTTAGAATGCAATCGCTGCAGAATACGATCGAGATGCTGCCAGTCATTTTAGCTGGGCAACAAAGTGGTAGTTAAATTATATGCATTTTTACATTTGGTTGTTCACTGTATTGCTTATTTATAACTTGTGTCGACACCTGTTGGGATGTTTGTTTCGGTCCATGGCGAGGTGCAGCGTTTTATTGATGAAACCGCGTTTTAAGCTGGGCAGTGCAGAAGAAGGCTGCTTTTCTCTCAGTATGAGACCATTTCCTGCTTGCAGTGAAGCTGGCCTGATTAACACCTGGATTCTACCTCAGGATTAATTAGTGTGAGCTGAACTGTTTCTACGCAGCATGAAACCCCAGGTGGTTGGAAACGCACACTGTGGAAACCTAATTTTGTGTATCTCTGTGGGGGAACTTGTGTGTGTGTGTGTGTGTGTGTGCGCGTGCGCATGCCTGCGCAGAGGTGTGTGTGTGTGTGTGTGTGTGTGTGTATGTGTTTGCGTGCTTGTGTGTGCATGCAGAAATGTGTGCATTAATGTTATGCAGGATCCAGGGCCCATAAAGCACAAAATTTGAATTGCATATATTCTGCAATCTTCTGGAGAATTAAATGACATGAATGTTTGTCTGCGTGTTGTACTGTATGTGTGTGTGAGATAGGACAGACAGAGAGGGAGAGAGAGGCCCTGAGCGATGGTAAAAAAAAAAAAAAAATTCTCTCATCCCATTTTTGTGAATGTTTTGATTTATCGTAGGGGGAGTGGGCTGACAGCTGGAGCCCGCTTGGGGTGAAAGCCTTCTTAGCAGCTGGTGGATCTGTAGGCCGAAGAGTGTAGGTGAGGGTGGGGGTGAGCAGTGAGGTGGTGGTGCTGGCGGTGCTGTATTGAAAGCCATATCCTTATCTGCGGGGCTACCATGTGCGCCCTGCTACTTAAGAACACCGCATGCACGGCTGCCACCTCAGCTGCTTTCTCATTGGCCAGCACACTGAATGAGCGGAGGCCTGTGCCCTCATCGAGCTGCTTTCCAGTACATTCTGGCTGACCTCCGGGCCTTTCCTAGGAAGCCGCGTGCTAAACTAAGATTAAAAAGCGGTGCGTAATATTAAATCCCCTCCACCTACCCTCTTTGCCTGCTTCCGAGCGATTCTGTCGGGTTCTCGGTGTGCTGTGTCTCAGTCTTCATGCCTGGGAGTACAAGAGCCTTGACTGGACCTGTCATTAACCCCTTTGCGCAGACTACAAATAATGCCAATTTTTCCTGTTATGCATTTACGCTTTATGGCTCAGTATTTCTGTCACAGAGACTCTGAAAAATTATTCCAGTGAAGCAAGACATTTGGAAATTCAATTACAGAATTATTTAAGAATTAAATTTTGGAATTTGTGGACGCCGGCGTCCATATCTGCTCAAAGGGGTTAAGCTTGGTTAATCAATGGCTGCTCATTGGATGCGAGCAGTCTGCGTCTGAGGACGAATCACCAAGGGCTTAGTTTACAGCAGGCCACCTGGTCCACCAACCTGGAGCACATCTGTGCTGAAAGTACGATCCACTTATGAGGAGCAGAGATTATAAGTTTTTGTGCTCGGAGCAGAACTGCAGTGAGGCTTTGCAGAAGAGGATTTCCTCTTCCCTTCAAACGGCAGCAGCTTCTCAGCGCATCGCCCCTCAGCGATGCCTCGCTCCTTTGCAATGCCCTTGTACGCGCTAACATTCTGCCGAAGATACCGGAAGCTCCTAAAACTGGTGTTCAAATCTCGCCTTCAGCTGGAAGGGGGCGAGGTCCCATCACGGGGAGTTCGCCCACACATTTCATAATCACATCTTTTATGGTTACTTACGCCGAGGGCACCATACAATCGTGAGAGTTATTTGCTGATATTTATCCTGGTTACAAGTACCAGTGATGGCCTAAACATAAATTAAATGACTTGCCAGTAATTTGAGGAAACCTCTCCCAGGTATCGCTGTGACTGGTGAAAATGAGGGCATTAGACATGCTGAGACATGTCTCTGATGGCAAGATCAGCAATATGGTAGAGCTAAGATGGTTGGAAGAGCACTTTAGCAGAGGCCAGAGTTTTTATTATTCTGGTTATTCCCTGTTCCTGTTTATACTGACATTTGTACATTGCTATCTGGAAAACAGAAATGCCTGAAAAATTTTAAAGCGATTGTGAGTGAGCAGGCCGCAAAAGGCAGTTGTGTTTTTTTTGGGTACGGCTTGGGTCTGTTGAATCTCAGTTGCAAGCTAATTAATTATGACTTTGTAGCTCGAAGCTTCAGACAAGTCATTCATCTTATAAATGTCGATTATGAAATCAACACATTGAAGTGCTGGAATGGAATATTTCTGTGTCAAGGCAGTTTTTTTGTTTGGTTATTTATTATTTCTTCATGGTAATGGTGCAGCATTAATCTTCCTTACCAGTCCTCAAAAAAAAAGAAAACAAAATATCGGACTGCGCTCTTGAGTTGTGAGCTCGTTAGCCGTCCTCAGAAAACGAGACTCTGCAAGCGGGCATAGCTTGCTGCGTGCCTCATCTCTGCAGCCAGACTGCAGTTAATTAGCTACTGCCGGGTAACGAGCGAGGCCGTCACCGGGAGCGACGGCAGGCCGTGGTCAGTCCCCAGGGCGCCGGTGCCCTGACATTTTCCTGGGGAAGATTGGGCGCGTCGCTGGGGTTGGAAAGCGGCATTTGAGCGCCTTGTCGCTCAGAGCTTTGCTCTTTGGGGAAATGTGGGAGCAGAGGCTGCGTCACGCCGACAGGGCTGTGAGAGGGAGAGAGAAAGAGGGCTGTGTACCATATTCTCCTTTAAAAGCCAATCTTTCTCATCAACTCACCCTTTTTTTTGCCTTTACCGTTTTAACGCCTGAATGGACGGCTGAAATAGAGAAAAATGCAAATTGCGGCAGTGGCTGCGTCTTGCTCTGCTGCTTCTCCTGCTCATTTTGGGCTCTTAAGGGGGAAACAGTGCCCCTGGAGGCCTGGCTGGCTCACTGCGGTACCGACTGACTGCGCCCACAGATGCTGCGTGCGTGTGGCTGCTCACTGAGCGTCTCTAACAGGTGGCACTGGGGGAAAACTGCTGAAAATCTGCCCGGCGGGGAACTGTCATCTTCGGATGAGAGGAAAAATCTGCTTCGCTTTCGCCTCACCATTTGCTTTTTCATTTTCCCAGTGCATTTGCCAAATTTTTTATTTTCCCCCTCTCTCTCATACATAAATTTTTATAATTTATAGAAACATGACCATCTGTGGGCAATGCATTCATTTAATTGAATGTTTGCTGATTGAATTTGTGCTTTTCCAGTTCAGCAGTTTTACAGCTGTTTACCAGAAGTGTTAGTTTATGATTGTGTTTCTCCATCATGGTGTTTATATGTCATGAATGTGATATTCATATATGTTTCTAAATCATTTTATACTCATTTTCATCTTGGCATCTATATGCGCTTGTTTTTAAAGGGAAAATGTCTCAACGCCTTGTTTGATATGGTATTGCCCCCCTCATGCTTGTTGCGATAATCTCACCAAATAAAGCTTAAATTAATTTTGTTTGTCTGCATTTCCCTGACGTGCGCTCTAATTAGTTCTCCAGTTTGTCTTTCAATGCCACTTCCATCCAACATTTCACTATTATTTGAGTCATCATGGCCAATTAACCTAATCTTCACTGTAGCATGAAGTTTGCTGCTTGGGAAACTGCTGTGTGCACATTCTTTTCAGATGAAGTTTGGAAAATTTTACTGATGCCTCAAATTGTTTGTATAAAAGAGCTGTATATAGATTTTCGATGTAGATGAGTTCTTCCAACCTTTGCCACTTGGAATAAATTGTTTCGCCTCAGTGCTATCTTGGCAAGCACAGCATGGTTGTGTTTTATATTACTGGGCTGTGGATGTGTGCATCGTTGTCCGCTGATTATGAAAATAACCACAAATTTAAATTTTTTTTTTTTTTTTAACCTGAAAGCTGAACTTTAAAAACACCCTGATTTTGTTTCCATGTGCTCCTTGTTCGCTGGAAGGAAGATGAGTGTAACCTTTTTTGAGTGTGCACACAAATATGCAGTTTTTTTTTTTTTATCTATTTTGTGTCCCTAGCCTTAGAAGTATTGCATTATGGGAAGTGGAGTTTTTAAAAGCTAGGGTATTTAAACAGGTAATGGAATCCCCACCTCTGCTTGCTCTCCCAGGTACCATGCCAATCAGTGTGGTCACTGACCCTCGGACTTCAGTCCCAGCTCACCTCCAGAGGCTGCCCATACCGCAGCTCACCCTCTCCTCTGCCTGTTCAGACTTGTGTGTGAAGGTTAGTGCCTGAGAAAACAGGTGCTAATTCATCCTCGCTTCCCTCGCCCTTTATCCATGGCATACTCATCTCTGTTGAATGTCATTTATTTTTTTATTCCCCGCCACGAAGTCGATGGAAATGTAGGAATGAGCGTTTTCCTTCCGTGTGTCAATTCGTCCGTCAAGCCTCTTTCCTGGCCTAGGACTCCTGAACCGTTCTGTATTTCTCTACGAAATTTCATGTATTGAAACATCTTATTGTGTAGACATGTGTTTTCATACTTCTGTCCATTTCCCTGTCTGTCTGTCCGTCCCTCCTCCGTGTTTTGTTTCCAGGCCAGATATCAGCCATGCCGTTCTTTTCTGGGCCAGAATTCCAAAACGGTTCAATATTTCTTTAAAAAAAAATTCAGTGTATGGACACATCTTCTTTTGTAGATGTGCCTATTCATATTTCTGTGTGTCCTCCTGTCCATCTGTCCGTCTCTCCACTGCATTTTGTGTCCAGGCCAGATATCAGCCATCCCATAGTAGGGAATGGGAGTATTTCATGCTTGTTTTTTTCTGATGAACCTTATGAATTAGAGCGATTCAATCTGAACTTTTTACGTTTGTTTTTGTTTGGTTGGGTGCTACTTTTCGAAACGTGTCACTATTTTAACTATTCCTAACAGCTTTTACAACAGGAACCATAGAGGAGGGTTATGTCATGGGAACCAGCAGTGCCCTCTCTGCACACTCACGTCTCCTGCCCCCATTGTTTATGATGTGGCCCCAATAACAAAAGCTTGTAGAAGAAAAAATATGGCGGAGAGGTCTGAGATAAAGTCGTTTTGTTTTGAAAAAGTGCAGTGCAGTTATATTAAATATAGTAGGTGTCTGTGTTGTGGGGTTGGCTTGGCTAGTTTGCTAGTAAAAAAAAAAAAGTAGGGGAAAGTATGGAACATAAGGTTTCGCTAGTGAATGTGACAGCAAACTCTTAAATGACATCACCCTCAAAATCACTTTGTTTGCCTTTGGCTTCAGGCAGTTTTACTTTTTAAGCCTACCGGTAATGCATTAGACTAACATCAGGCTTCCAATTTTGTCTCTCTGTTTGATGTTTTCACATTACAGGCAAAAGTTGTGAAGAAATTCCCGCTGGTGTCCACAGAGGCTGAGTACGAGTACATTCTGAAGACTGTGCTTCAAGGTGCGTTGCCTCGGCTGACGACGACACGATACATCTACAATGCCTCTGCTTCCCCTAACCGCTACATCTTTTTGCCTTTAAATATTATTTTGTTTAAATTCATAGAGGCCGCCAGACAGAACCTCTGTCGTTTTTTGGATGGTTAGCTGGCTGGTTTTTCCACAGCTTGAAAATGTAAGCTATTTCTCAATATTTATTCGAATACATTTTAGCCCTTTAGTTTATTTTTTGAGAGTGGTGCTTTTTTTTTTTTTTTTTTTTTTTGTATTGTCCCTGTTTCTCCGAATCCCTCCTTGGTGACTTACATGCTGGCAGCGCTCTGCCGGCTGCGATAAGGCTCCTTACACTGAGAGCCCCTTATTTTCTCATGTTTTTCCATTGCGGACTGAACGCGCTCATGAATTTTTAATAAATGAAAAGGGCCTTTTCTTAATACAAATGTTAAGCGTGCTGGACTGGAAGGTAAAGCTGGGCTGCTGCCAATACAATAGCACTACCCTCCACATTCCAGCACTGCCTGCAACTTTTGCTTTCCATGCATATTCGCCACTTGTTAATTATCACCTGTCCTCCCGACTGGCTGACGGCATTAACCTGCCCGAACACACCAGTGTTATTTCCTGCGCAGGCGTTAATAGCCCTGACCCTGTCTCAACCCACCAGTGCTACTGAAGCGTATTTCACCAGGGCATAAAGTGGATGAGGACTCCGCTAAAACCATATCGACAGCAGCGATTGTTTGATTTATCCTGTGGCGCTCCCGTCGGATTGTCTTTGAATTATCAGTCATGACACACGTTGTGCATTCATGCCCCGTTGCATTGGTTGTCTTATTTCCAAACGACATCAGTCATCTAGAATTACGCTGTTTTATGCGCCGCATACATTGCTTTCTCCTTTTCGACTCGCGTCACTGACGTTGTGTCTCTTACTCATGTATACCACTGGATGTTTGCCGTGACGGCTTGGCTCAGTTTAAAGGGGTTACGTGAAGTAAGCAGACATATCGTTTTCATTCAGTTTTTCTGTTTTTTTTGTGACGAGAAACTCATTTCAAAACATTCTGCGTTGGAATTTTTCCAAAACTCCCTCCGGTTTAGGAGTAATGGCCCTAGCAACGCCCTTAGCAACGCAGTCGAAATTCTTCGGCGATCTTCGGCCATTGTTATGATTCTGTGCATGCCATTGAAATTCCTGTTCATTCTTTGCCGTTTTGGTGGCTTTGTGTCAAAATTCCTAGGATGCCTCGGTGGTGTGTCGCAATGTATTGTTCTCTTTCAGCCCAACAGTTGTTTGAGTGGCCGAACATTCATGTGTGGCCAGTTTTCATTATTAATGCACACCTTTCAACTCTCACGCATTCGGAGAGTTTAAGTGGTATATTTACGCTCCTCTGCTGTAGTCAGCAATTATTCAATCAACGCATATGTAAGAGATTCTTGTGCTGAAGTCCTTGTGCATGGAGGGGTTGGAAGCAATGGAATTGCATAAAGACGTTTTAAATGATATTATTTAATTAAAACGATCATGAAACACATGCATTCCTTCCAACCCCTGAGTGAAGAAAAGCGTTAGAAATCCAAAGTCGAATTCGGTATGCCTTGTAAATGAAAACTGGCCACATTTGACAATGTTGAGAGTTTTCGGAGTTACTGCAATCGTCATTTAAATGAATGATTGAAAACCGGCCATGACCAATAATTAATTTTAAGGGATTGTTTGAGCTTCGCCTATTGACAGTTCACGAGCCACCACTGACGCCGATAAATACATATACATGAATACGCATGCATTAGGCCCACTGCCAAATGACCGTAGATACAGGGTATTCAGCTAGGATAAATATGACTTTTTACATGAACATCAATAAATTTCCTGTTAGTGTCGCATTTATATGTATGTTTATCAACGACAGATGGAGTCATACGATGAAACCAGTGGCGGTCCGTCGGCAGAAACACAGGGCCAACAATAACCTCACCTTTCACTGCTTAGTAACCTAAACCTCTCGCAGTTTACCTCTCCCGATTAGCAACAGTTGCTGAGACTAATTGGTAGAATCGACGAGTCTAATTTTGAAAGCCTTGTTATACATTGCACTACAAAATTATACGGCGTTTTCTTCTGCCCATCAATGACTACAAAAAATATCAATATGTCTTAATAATTACTGCGCTCGTGTAGCTTGTGAAACAGCACAGATTTGCGTAAATTAGTTTGCGAGGCTCATTAAGCAATAAGCCATGAGAATCCGTTCTATAGTCTGAATGTAGTGACAGCTAAAGGGCGTTGTTGGGTACCACGCACAGCTGAGTGATGGCGAAAATAATTGCTGCGAAGTCAGCGAATGTTTCGGATTTTTTGCAGATTATCATCCTTGCGGAGTCACACCAATTATATCAACACAGGCAAAAGGCAATCACTTTGTCATTAGCATTTCTTTATCATTGCATGTCATGCATTAGCGGTGGTTGTTCAGTTAATAAACTGTTTGATTGTTAATCAGGCAAACTTGATCGCAAACAGTTTAAGAGCATTTATGCGGGAAAGGGTGATGTTACTGAAGGCCTTCCTGACATCGGCACGCCACTGGATGAAACAAGTCAGCAAGACTTACCATTCTCGCCATTGAAGATCGGGTCTTTCAGGGGCAACGTACTCGGGATTATCCACGGCTTCTGGCTCATACATATACGGTCCGACATACGTCACTGCATTGCCCTCTTCGACATCTGGCTCCTCAAAGACTCGAGGCTCACCAGAAACTTCAGAAACCTCGGAAACGAAGGTTTCTGACCCACTTTCCGAAAAATCTTCTACTTGTTCCGCTGTTGTTTTCGCTGTGTTGTGCTTATTTTGACGTCAGACTTCCGGGTTCGCCGTCTTTCGCGGGAAAATTTGAATCGACTTCGGAAAATTGTCATTTTAGGCCCAAAACACATTACTGACCACCTCTTTTTACATTTTTTTTTACCTGATACCTTTTATGTATCATCTTTTAGACTTGAAAACCATTTATTCAACATTTTGCTAGGATACTTTGCACATCCTCTAAGTTTTTTGCCCTTGGGTCATTCTGCAAGGCTACTCAAGTCAAGCTCTTTAACCTTCTCACCTTTTTTTCCTGCCCTTTTCACATTTGAGAATAAAGAGTGACGGATTTTCTGCGGGCAATTTCAAGTGAATGTGACTGCGCAGTCTTTCAGGAGTCCTGAACAGATTTTCCACAGTTTAGCAGATGGCAATTATCGCAACCCTGATAGTATCGCTGGACCTAGTCCCCGGCCTCTGAGCCAGCCACTAATGTCAAAGGAAGGACCCTGATTAAATATCGAGCCAGGAGGGGCTCTTCTGAGCTTGTGAAATTTATCATTTTAGACTGTGTCGAAATTGAGACAGGACTGAATTTTAAGTTCTGATATCCTGGACCGTGTATGCATGAGAATTTGAAATATGTTCAAAATATGCGATTGGTAATTCATTAAAATTTTTAAGGTGCAGCAAGACCACATTAAAAAAAATGAAGCCACCTATATTTTGTAAGCCAGTCTCTTTATTTTGGTACAAATTATGATCTCATTAGAGATCACAGTTAATTCAGCCGTGTCGATGCCACCATTGATCAGTCATAGATGGATACAATGGCTGCTGTAATGATGTAATCAGTTATTACAGCAGAATTGAAGCTCATAAGGGTATGTGTGATCACACTGATAGAGCTGTTGTGAGCTTGTGATTAAGGAACAAGGGTTCTTTTCCTTGGTAAGTCACACTATACACACACAGTGGACAGTTCAGACACCACATGCAAAGTAAGACTCCTTGTTTCCGGTGGAAAGTATCGTACACAGTAGCTACATAGTCTGGTTTGGTTAAAATCCCACTTGAAACCCACCCCTCTTGCACAGATATAGACGCCGGCGTCTGTAAATTCCGAAATTTAATTCCTAAATAATTCTGTAATTGAATTTCCAAATGTCTTGCTTCTCTGGAATAATTTTCCAGAGTCTCTGTGACACAAATACTTAGTTATAAAGCCTAAATAGGCTCATGCACAACAGGAAAAAAATGGCATTATTTGTATTCTGCGCTGAGGGGTTAAACCTCCCCAGTGGAATTATTTCCAACACTCGTCTCTCACTCTCTGAATTTCGTTTTGTCTGCTTCAGAGTACAATGATGTGCAGAGCCAGCCTTCAGGATTCTCATCCATCAATACCATTGTGTTTGGACCTCTGGCGAGAGACTTCTCCCAGGCCATCGCTGAAGGGGTAAGCACTCTCTCTCTCTCTCTCTCTCTCTCTCTCTCTCTCTCTCTCTCTCTCTCTCTCTCTCTCTTCTCTCTCTCTCTCTCTCTCTCTCTCTCTCTCTCTTTCTCTTTCTCTCCGGCTGCCAGCGGCTGCATCGCGGGGCATGAATCCAGACTTCAGCAAAAGGCTTTCGCTCTTGCCTTTAAAGATGCTTGTTTCCCCATTTACACTCTAACAGTGTTTGTGCTGAGCTCCGCCTCATTGCCTTTCGATAGCAGCGCATTTTACTGTTGCAGTAAATAAAATGTCTAGACTCTTAGCAGGCTCAGAATGAATTTAACGCATATCGTGGACCGCTGAGTGTAAGACGCGAAACGAGAGGTCGTTTTAAAGAGCTGAACGTGAAATTCTGAGTCGTCTCAAAATGCGAGGTGATCAGAACGTAGACTGTTTTTTTTTTGTTTGTTTTTTTTTGCTCAACCACAGCAGAAAAAACCTTTTCTTTCAACAGCAAATAGAAAAGCCCAATTACCGAAGATACTGTGGTAGTTTTCTTATTCTTGTTGTGATTCGCTTGACCTGTGAGAAGTTTGGTCTTGAAAATTTAAGTTTCCCTTGTACTTTTTCACTGTTTTGGAAGTGAGCATCCAGGTCAGGTGATGTCAGGTAGCAGTCTGTTAGCAAGCAGGAGTTGCACTTTAGTGTTCATTGTCCATCTCTGTATGCATGCTCTCCTCCCCCTCAACTCCCTGAGACTTCTCTTGTGCTGGACCCGGCGGCTCAGCACTCTGTCCATCCCTGGCAAACAAAACACAAGCTGAATTTCGGTGCTTTCTAATGTGTCTCAAATCTTTTCTTTCAGCTGTGACTGGAAAATACAGAGCTTGCAGTGATGGACACAAGGCCCTCCCTAATACCCGTACAATTAAGCCTGCCTTTTAGCTGTGTCTCTCTGACGGGGCTGGTGTGTGGGGATGGGACGGGGGGGCTGAGTTTGTTTTTCACAAAAGCCTCTAATCCTCAGAGAGATGCTGGGAGCATTTTGTCGAGAGTCCACTCTCCTTTGTCAACGTAAGCGGCCACATCCAAATTCTGGACACTTGTGTTTGGAAGGATTAAGTCTTTTGCACTAGTACCACAATAAAATAGCTGTTGAGACAGAAATCTAGTCAATTAAAATGACCAAATAACAATTAAAAAAAAAAAAAAAAAATTTTTGTGGTAAATCGCTGTATGGGAATTTATCCTCCATCTTCAGTCTGTGTTGCAGACTTGGCACAATTTTGTAATTGTTTTGGATTCAAATGTTTTTCTCCTCTTTACTATGCTAGTCTGCCTTTTGGAACAAAAGTGAAAAGTGAGCAACTCCTACCCTTTGATCTTATTGGCTGACTCAGTTGCACCAGGCAAGATCAATCAAGCTCAGAGAAGTATTCAAATCCAAAACAATTGCTGTGTGTTTTCTAACATGGTGGCTGGCTGTACTAAACAGAATTTCTACTCTGCACTGTCACACCTAGCTTTGCAATGAACTGATGTTTGGGGGTAGATGATTACCTGTCTGTGTCGACTCCCCTTTGGCCGGGATTGCGGTGCGGAAACCTGCTGCAGGACGGAGAAGTTGGTAAAATCCTCACATTTGCTGGTGCAGTCATACGTACAGGCGATGGGGACAGACGGGGCAATTTACCTCGAGTCCCCAGGGGGCACCGACGCGCAGCTAAGAAATGACAGGAAGTGATGTCAGGGGCAGAGAGAGCCGAGACTGCTCCCCTGAGGTGCGCTCTCCTGTCCTTCCTTCCTTCTCTTCCCTGCTCCAACCTCCCGGCTCATGGGATGAGTCAGTGTCATTCAGCGGTTCGGTGAAAATGAAATGAGAATATCGGCAGTGCAGGCTTTGCAGTGTTGACGCCAGTGCTGCAGTGGTGTATGGGTCAGAGGGCCTCCAAGCAGAGCGATAAATGATTGTTATTACTATCAAACCCTCTTTTGTCTGTTCCTGAAAGCAGTTTAGATGAGCAGCGTGAGGTAGACCCCCACCAGACACACACCAGAAACGGTTATCCTAATATGTAATGACTTCTTTTCCTAGCTCCAGATATTAGGGTTGTTACTGGAATCCTTCTTGCTAAATTAGACTCTCGTTCCTGTTCTTCTGTCATTCTTCTTCTCTCCCCCTCCCCTCATCTGTTCAGTTCCTCTGCATTTCTCTGCATTTCTTTCACTGCCGTGTTTTCTCCGTCTGGCATCTTGCTTTGCTAAGCTGGTGAGCAACAAATGAGTCAACATTTAAAAGAATTAACATATGAATGCTAGCACCGCTGTTCTCAGGTGAATTAGAAAAACTCATTTAAAAACAGTAATGCAATTCTGTTAAGTTGAATATTTTGTCATTCAGGCAAGTGGATATTATGCTGCATTAGATGCCTGTACACAACATTTTTACATTGGTTTTTTTTTTTTTTTTTTTTTTTTTTTGGCGCTTCCTTTTTTTTTTCCACAGCAAGTTTTTCTGTAACTTCTGTAAGTCCCTGAGTCTACTTACCTGAAGTTGTTTACGTATCTTTGGAGAAAATTCCAGCATTTCTATGGCCATTTTAACTTCCATCTCTCCAAATGACTAAAAACTTTGCATTTCCCTTTCTTCCATGTCACACCGCAGTCAGCTTGACGTTTCAATATCTACCTTGTGATTCTGGATGATAGAAATTGTTTATTAAAAATAATAAAATTTTAAGTTGACTTAAGTTTTTTCTACTTTTTGGACAAGATGGTTCTGCTTAGTTTTCATTGTCAGTGGCGCAGAGAACAGAACGTAGTCATATGAGTTGTAATCTAAGCATCAGGCTCGTGTGGATAAGCTATTATTTACGCTATTTTTTGGCCAGTGCCGGTATGGCCAGTTTTATCATGCATCCCGAGGACTCCAGAACTTGCTGGGATTGTTTCTTGTTAATTATTTGTGTAATCAAGCTGAAGTATTACCTGGGAATTAACTGAATTACTGGACTGGAAAGCAATCCTAATAATCACAGTTAAGCCTCCATCTTCCATTCTCTGCACCTACCTCGCTATACTCCAGAGATGCTCATTGGATTCAGTCTCCGCTCTCAAGCCAAGGAAATGTCACCTCATAAGTCATCATTGGTCCAGTGGGATGCATCACTCTGCTATATTGTTTACACTGCATGTGTCTGCTCCCTCGTGCTCGGCTGCTCTCCGATGCAGATTTTAAAAAGGGTCACGTGAATTACACACTCTCATTCTGACTCTCATCACACACACTCTCTCATTACCTCTCTCCAATTCACATGCTTTTGTTGTGTTGCACATTTTAAATGTTTATCACACTTGATGGTAAATTTTATTTAAAAAAACAGTAATGGCCATTATGAATATTACAATGAAGAGGGTCAGTTGTTGGCCAGAAACTCCAGTTTTAAAGGGTTTTCCTCCTACACGGTACAGTCCATATGTACATAAACTCTTTTATTAAAGCTGGCTTTCTTTTATCTCAGGATAATTATATCTTTTTGTACATGAAGTGTTCCATGTTGGACTTGCAGCGCTTAAATTACGTCACAGCGCAAATATCTCTCGCCTTGCCATTTATATTGTTATTTCAGCATTAGAAGCTGTTAGTGGAACACTATTACTGCCAGTACCAATTATAAGTTGAGAAACTTATGAATGCTCCATATAAAATGCAATATAATGAAGAACAAATGCATTAAAATTTAGGGTCACTGGTTTTTGTGGCAGGTAGCAACAGAATCCTGCTGCCAAATTTGCAAAACACTTATTTTTCCAAGAGGATGAGTAATAGCTGGGTGTACTGGCTGTAGTCTGGTCTTTCATCAGGCTTAGTCTGCAGGTTAAGCTGGCGACCCGGCTCACCTTTGATCTGTCTCACTGGATGGTGAGCAGTGTCTATATCACTGGACCATGCTCAGTGTCTGTCTCACTGGACCAAGAGCAGAGTCTGTCTCACTGAATCATAAGCCGTGTCCATGTCACTGGACCATGAGCAATGTCTGTCTAATTGCACCCAGAGCAGTGTCTGTGTCACTGAACTAGCAGCAGTGCCGATCTATGTGGTCCATGACCAGTGTTTGTCTCATCGGATCATTAGCTATATCTGTCTCATTGGACCATGAGCAGTGTCTGTCTCACTGGACCATGAGCATTGTCTATCTCATTGGACCATGAGCAGTGTCTGTCTCACTGGACCATGAGCAGTGTCTGTCTCACTGGACCATGAGCAGTGTCTATCTCACTGGACCATGAGCAGTGTCTGTCTCACTGGACCATGAGCATTGTCTATCTCACCGGACCATGAGCAGTGTCTATCTCACTGGACCATGAGCAGTGTCTGTCTTACTGGACCATGAGCATTGTCTATCTCACTGGACCCATGAGCAGTGTCTGTCTCACTGGACCATGAGCAGTGTCTATCTCACTGGACCATGAGCAGTGTCTATCTCACTGGACCATGAGCAGTGTCTATCTCACTGGACCATGAGCATTGTCTATCTCACTGGACCATGAGCAGTGTCTGTCTCACTGGACCATGAGCATTGTCTATCTCACCGGACCATGAGCAGTGTCTATCTCACTGGACCATGAGCAGTGTCTGTCTTACTGGACCATGAGCATTGTCTATCTCACTGGACCCATGAGCAGTGTCTGTCTCACTGGACCATGAGCAGTGTCTATCTCACTGGACCATGAGCAGTGTCTATCTCACTGGACCATGAGCAGTGTCTATCTCACTGGACCATGAGCATTGTCTATCTCACTGGACCATGAGCAGTGTCTGTCTCACTGGACCATGAGCAGTGTCTATCTTACTGGACCATGAGCAGTGTCTGTCTCACTGGACCATGAGCAGTGTCTATCTCACCAGACCATGAGCAGTGTCTATCTCACTGGACCATGAGCAGTGTCTGTCTCACTGGACCATGAACAGTGTCTATCTCACCGGACCATGAGCATTGTCTATCTCACTGGAGCATTGTCTTATCTCACTGGACCATGAGCATTGTCTGTCTAACCGGACCATGAGCATTGTCTATCTCACTGGACCATGAGCAGTGTCTATCTCACTGGACCATGAGCATTGTCTATCTCACTGGACCAAGAGCAGTGTCTATCTCACTGGACCATGAGCATTGTCTATCTCACCGGACCATGAGCATTGTCTATCTCACTGGACCATGAGCATTGTCTATCTCACTGGACCATGAGCAGTGTCTATCTCACTGGACCATGAACAGTGTCTAGCCAATATCTAGCCAGTATCTCCAGCTATCAAATTTCACAGTAAATGGAAATGACAAATTTTATTTGAAATAATACAGCTAGTTTGCTACAGCATATAGGACTAGTATAATTCAGTATTTTTTTCTGTTTATTGTAACCTTATGATTTCCATTTGCACAAATCTGTGGAGCAGAATTAAATGTTGACATATTTCTTTGCAATAAAAACGCATCATTTGTTCGTGAAAATGATATTTACTGTTTGTCTCAGTACAAAATGTTGACTTTCAATCTTGCTAGCGTAACGCTCGCTTTCTTGCAGCTGAGCCAAAGGATTCCATGAGCTGAATGGACTAGTTTATTTCCGAGTTATGGCTTTAGAAAAATTTTAGATCTTGATTCCAAAATGCATTAAAATAGTAATTAATGTTCTTATTTATATTTAACCACGGTGATGTCCATTATCAGAAAATAATTTACGTGCCTCCACGTTATTGTCTGATAATGGACACTTCGTTGGGCATTATTCCTTATGCACGTTTCCTCGCTTGACTTCCCGACAGGAACTAATTTCCTTGGGTACTTGTTGTGGAAATCTGATACTGGTATGCTCATGAAATTTCACCAGAGAAAGACACTTCACCCTCGGGGAAGCAATCAGACTGCTCATAGAATATTATTTCAACACGTGCGCGGATGTTTATCACCAAACCTGCAATGGTTGTTTTCAATATGGTGGTTGTTGCTGTACTTATTCTGCTGTGTCTGCTTCGCTGCGACTCTCAATGACGTCAGTCGCCTTTGCTTCCCCAGGACCTGCTGGTCTTGACTGGGTTTACAGTGGGCAGGTCTCCCACTGCTAAAAAAGATGGACTGCACCCCTGCAACCTGCAGCTGGCTGATGGGGACGTCCATGTTTATGTGAGTATAGCGCCCTTCGCCTTAATGAGATCATTATCCACCTCATTTGCCTCTTTCTCGGCATCCCTATCTGGGTCTTGGCGAGCTCTCTGTGTCCGCACTTCGTGACCCATCGGTAAACCTGCACATTACCTTCTCTGGAGCTGACTATAAATTGGTTGTTGGCAGTCTCCTATATAGAATAGTTGAAATTTAAAAAAAAAAAAAAATCATCTTTTTTCTGTCCCACATATAAATTGCTGTTTATGTAAAAGGCTGTGTGGTGTGCATTCTGTTCCATGTGACTAAGTCTCATCTGACTGCTGTCTACAGCGCTGTATGAAACAACTCAAAATTAACTGCTTTTATATCTAAAAGTGTTGATTGGGTAAATTGGGTGAAGCATATGGTTCTGAGCAGAATCGAAGGAAAGTTGGAGGAAAGTTTAAATGTGTTAAGCACTTGATAGCTTGTCAACCCATGATGAAATGGGGTGCTTATTTATATGAAAAAATGTGGCGTAACAATAAAAAAAAATAAATAAAATCTTGTGTTTCTGGTAACCTGACCAACTAAAAAAAAAAAAAAAAAAAAAAAAAAAAAAGCATATCCTGAAGTTTTTTGCTCTCTGTTCAAAAATGAAATTAACTAATACTTATCTGACACTAGGCCTCCATGTGAATTTTGAAGATGTTTTTGGTGCTTTAGCAGCGCAAAGTAATTGAAATAAAACAGAGAATGTGCCGTGGTGGGGATATGTTTTATCTCCGCTTCGGACAAAATTGAATTGAAAAAATGAATTTTCTATTCCTGACAGTAAATGGTACAATGTACCTTGCCAAGATTGGTGATGTCGGAAAGATTTTATGGATAGTCGAAGAAGCAAATCACATAATGCGAGTAACCATCCATCCTGAGCCTCAGCGATAGCTCGATGACAGCGACTCATATTTCGAGCGATGGGCTGCGATTGTTCCACTCCATTCTTTATCCCCATCATCGTCAACCATTTTTCACAAAAAAAAAGTGGGCATACAGTAACTAACAAACATTTACTTTCGCTAGTTGGCACCTTAAAATGAAAAGGGGGCAACAAAGCTGCATTTAATCATATGTTGCATCTCAAAATCCACCAAAAAAGCTCAGAAATTAGTGTGGAGACAAGCAGGCGGGCATCATGTTGCATTGCCCTGTCTGTCAGCACATACGGACACAGGTCCGAGAAGTGCAAGGAAACGTTCTGCCCGGCCTGATCAGAGACTATGTTGCTCTCGATTGCTTTGATAGTAAAAAGTGGGACGGTAATGGCTAATTATTACCAAGGGTCTAGCGCCCTCGCTACATAATTCCCCTGAGAGTGAAGTTATGAAGCAACTTGCAAATTTACTGTTGAAATTATGTTTGTTGAGTTAAATTTTCAAATACAAGTTGAACTGCTGCATAAACAAATTGCCCTTAATTAGTTTTTGACAGTCTGATCAGATCAAACCATCTCTTGGCAACATTATTTTAAATTTGTTTATCCCAGATTGATATGTCTGGGAATATTAGTGCAGCGTTTTGAAACCGTGCTTCGGTTTGACAAATTTTTCTCATTTGTACGAGAAGTGTCTGTAGTAGCCAAAGAGATTCTTTCAATTGGCTTAATAAGGAGGCTGCATAACCTGATTTATTTTTCTTGTATTCCTGATTTTCTTCTCAGCCTTAAGGTCTAACTGCATGGTGAAAACTTCTTGCAAGCTATGGACCAAGATGAATCTGCTTCCACCTCTAGTGTTTTTTATATATAATATTACATAATTTGTAGGAGTAATATTAGATGGCGTTCTATAAGTTAAATCAGTTCTGTTATTTTAATGGTCTGTGTTAGCCCATTGGTGAAACACTCAATTGTTGAATTGATCATGATCGTTGAATCAGTCATCACCATTAATATTGTTTTCTGCACTTCTTAAGGCTTTACATTTGACAAAAGCAGTTAGAGTAGCGTATTTTTTTAGAGCTGACCTTAAAATTCTGTAGAGGGAAGCGTCACCCCCTAATTTGTATACCACCGCGCGCGAATAGGCTACCGCAGCCTGCGATACCGAACATTAGAAGGAGAAACTGCTCTCACATGATCATCCAGTTCTGTTTTGGGTTGTTCATCATCCAGGATAAATTTTGTAAGGGATTTGGGTTAGGATTGAATATAGAACAAACAAAAAACACTCAAAAAAAAAAAAAAAAAAAAATACTACGCCCCAACTCTTCCCCAATTTCTTGATGTTACCGAAAACACAGACCCGAACACATTTAAGTCAGTTTTGGTGGCGAAAACACAATGATCAGGTTTGGCTTTGATTGGCAACTGCCCCTTAGAATTGTCCATAAATTTATTGAAAGAGTAATATAATTTTCTTGAGGGGAAAAAGGTATGAGCCGTGCAGTTGGTCACACTCTTGCTTCACATTCAGGAGGTTGTGGGTTCAAATCCAGTCTGGACCTTTTCTGTGTGGAGTTGGTGTGCTTTACTCACATGCTCCGGGTTTTTTCTTGCAGTCCAAATACAAATATGTTTGCTCTAAATTGTATATAAATATGAGTGTGTGGGTGAATGATGTATGTCCCCCTACAATGGATTGGCAAACTGTCTCGGACAGGGATAGTCAAGGCATGATTCTTGAGGTCCAAAAACTGCTGGTTTTTCATCCAACCTTTTCCTGAAGTTTGGTATAAAGATGGCCTGACCACTGAAGGATTAATTGTTCAATAAATTAGTTAAGTATATGGGGGAAAAATAAAACCAAGGCCGGATTTGGATTCGACCAGATTTGGTGATGTACTCCTGTCTCTCTCCCATTGGATGCTGGGACACAGGATCTAGCCACCACTCGTGGCTCTGGCCGAGAATAATCAGAAGCCTCATTTACAAAAGGTGTGTAGGCGCAGAAAAGATGGGTACACCACTTTCTTGCGAATATTGGATTCATGAAAACAAACGTGACATTAATAAACATGCAAAATTAATAAGATAAGATAATGCTCACATGGAATATTCCTGGTTAATCCTGATTAATTGAATTAGAATTGCATGCAGTCTGGCTTACCCTCTGATTTATGAATGAGAATATTTTTTACAGCACGCCGTGTTTCTTTTTCTGAGTGTGCGCAATATCAGGCTGTGAAATTCACGCAAATTTTGGTGAATAAGACCCCAGATGAGATGACCGATGAATGAGTGCAGAAGGAATGAGCGTCCAGTTATTTCTCTGCTTCAGGTTTACCCTGCCGCTGCCCTGGGTCCCGGTCATGCCACAGTCTCAACCCGGACCCCGGCGTCCGTCACAGAGGTCAGATTTTTATTTTGGGGTTATAATTTGATTCATTTGAATCCTTGGGTTTGCAAAGGGCCCAACTCCAAGGAGCACTGTTTTTCAGCAAAGGGGGAAATTTTTTTTTTTACCCATATATTATAACCCATATATTTCTACTTAATATCCTTTCAAGAAGGTGTCATTGGGATACTTCCGGCTGAAATTACAAGACTGTTACCTACTTTGTTATAAGATATGCAAACCTCTCAGTCATTGGAGTTGGGCCCTTTGAACACTCAGTGTTTGATTTATAAAAGCTGCTGGACAAGGTTGCGTTTCCATCCTGTCCACCGTACTCCCAGCAGTGCTGTCCGATCTCGCAAACCTGGGGTTTATTTCACAAAGGAGGATTGCTGGCTCAGCTGAATACCTGCTGTCAGTATAAAACCCAGAAACATCGAAATTCTTGACCATGGACGGGAGTGACGAGGGTTATTCTGTGTTTTACTCGGCACAGTTATCAAGCGAAGTCCCGTAATCTTGCTTTGAGTAATGCCCTCCAGCTCTCTCCGGGTAGAACCTTCTCCCCTGCTCATTTGGTTGCAGGTCATGATCGTATTGCAGGGGAGTTTCACCTCTTGGGTGGTGATGAATCGCTCACATTGTTGGTTCATTTATTTATGTGTGGACACTGTGAGGTTTACACAGGGCCTAACCTGGGTAGTGAGATAACTGACTCATGATGGAGGTGGGTGTGCCTGAACTAGTGAAGCCTGCTGTGATTAGGCAGTGAAGACTGTATTTACCACCAGTATCAGGAAGCATACCCTTTGCCTCAGATAGAATCAGCATTTTGCCCTTAAAATTTTTAAGCTATTATTTAGTGAACATTTTATGTGATAGTGCGACATTTTATAATCATGTATTTCTTCTTTATTTCTGCCAGCTAGCCCAGAAACAAATTTACAACCAGTTACTTTTCTACCCTTTTCTTTTCTGTTGTATTTTATTCAGGCAGCAAAACCAAAGTACTCGTACGCGGCGCTGAAGGACTTGAAAGCCGGAATGGTTGTCAACATCTACGGCGTGGTGACATTCTTCAAGCAGCCATTTCCGACCAAGGGGACCGGTGAGAGCTTTCCTTCATTTAAATTCCGTGTCTCCCTCCAAGAGGGAATTCAGTCCTCCGCTAAGCATTTAAATCGTACCAAAGCTCGCAACGCAATAACCTGGAGGTCTGCGGGGAATCTGCGCTTGACGAGCTTCGTCCCTGATACATGCGTGCTCTCGCATTTGTAACGCACACAGCATGCGTGAGTTACTGCGCCAAAACATGGATTCCTCTCTCAACTCTCCGCTGTTTGTTTATTTAGTTATTCTATTCTATTTTATTTGTCTTGAATAAGTCTCCGTGCGAGGCCGCTCGAGGAGACCTGCTTTAATCCGAGCGTAGTGCTGTCAGTTCTCGAGGTGGGGTATTTTGGATACTTGCTGTCGGCCTGTTTGTAGTCAGCTTAGCGCAAGGCAACATGGCCGATTGCATCTCTGCTGTAGAGCGGGGAGGTGATAAAATATCTGGGCTCCAGGGGTGTTGGGTGGGGGTGGGGGTGGGGGTAGGGGTTAGGGGTGGATGTGGGGTATGATATGTCGTGCTGTGCTCCTCCCTGACCTGTGACTGAAAAGATTTGCAGCTACCGCTTAACACAGCTGGACTGGCAGTGAGCGCGGCTGCAGACTGCGATACCCTGCCTGGCTGTGTGTGCTGCCAGAATCGTGGGACAGCACTCGCGTCAGTCAATGAACTGCATTTGTGAATACCTGTGTGTGTGTGTGTGGCTTGCTTGTGTGTGTGCGGTGCATTTGTGCGTGCGTGCGTGTGTGTGTGTGTGCGCGCGCACATGCATGTGTGCGTGTGTGTTTGTGTTTGAGTGCGTATACATGTGTGAGCGTTTGTGTGTGAGTGTGTGTGTCCGTGTGTGCGCAGATGTATGTACGTATGTGTGTGCTCGTTTGAGTTTGTATGTGTTTGTGTTTGAGTGCGTATATGTGTGTGTGTGTGTGTGTGTATACATGTTATAAATTCTCCCTAACGTAAGGAGTGTTTGTGTGGATACATGTGTATTGCTGTCTCTTTCTGCTTTGGTTCATCGCGAAGATAACACTACAGCGTTAAGGGTGGCAACTGACGGCAGGAGTCTGTAGTCTGTACAACATTTTCATCTCAGATCTGCTCATTGTCAACCACACTACATGAAGCAACACTCTACTCTCTGTCACCCACACCACAGGAGAGAGACACTCGGGTTCGCTATCAATCTGTCTGCTCTACCCTTTGAAGTGAAATAAAAAACGGACTGAATATTCCGCACGAATATGTAACGTTTCTTTCAAAAAACGGACACCAAAGCCTGACCAGTCGGCCGCGATAAACCACGGTCATCTCTACATCACATAAATGACCGTGTTAATAAACTCTGCTGTGATTCCCCTTCACAATGCAATTATGCTTGTAAATTATTCAGCACTGCGTAGGAGAGGAATTAACTGGGCACTTCGGCGATCACATGCAGATATTTAATGTGGCTTTAATGTGTATGGAGCGAATGGTAAAATGGCGGTTGCGTAGAGGTCAGACTTCTGGTGACTCTGAGACGAGGATATTTGAACATGCAGCTCGGCCCCTCTCGGGCCTCAAAAACGGGATGCGTTTAGACCAATGAAAAGGAGGGAAGTGAAGGAGGACTGGAGCCGGGCGGATGGGCCGAGCTCCGGTATCGCCGCAGACGTGGCGTCTCGTGCGGAGACTAAATGAATGGCTCTGGCGTGTGCAGTGTCCCAGCTGGTGTGGGGGAGCGGGCATTAACAGAGATGTATCTTGTTCTCCTGGGGCAATTACAACATCTTTTCACCAAGTCGGCATCACTCCCATCCCCCACCCTTTCCCATTCAAGGAATCTTGTTCGGAAGATCGAGAACTCTGGTAAGGTCATATTTTGCCCCTCCCCCCAACCACAAAAGTTAATGAAGACCCCATCTGACCACATTGTGAATATCTGACGGCGTCCGCAGGACCAGACTTTGACAAATAACTAGCTACACACTTTTCAGTCACCATTGAACACGGACGGTCATTCTTCAACCTGACGTGCCTGCGATCAATCCCCTATCGATGTGTTTTAATACTCTCCATTAACCGTAATTCCTCACGTGTAAGGGGGTCACGAGGTCAAGTTTAAACCTTTATCGAACGTTTTTTTTTTTTTTTAATTCCTCTTTGTTGTTTCATGATGTGGTCACATGACGATAATGTACTGCATCGCCCCTGCTTCTTTTTCCTTCTCCGTCTGAGGCCAAGTTTAGACAGGTTTGTCTACCCCATCTACTGTCAGCGGGCTGTAACTGCAGGCAGTCTCCGCAGAAAGATGCTCTTTCAATGTGGATTACAATAATTCTACAGTAGCAATTTTCCCCTTGTCATTGTGTGTGTGCATGTTGGGTGTTCATGTGAATGTTCTTGTGTGATTGTGTCTCCCTTTGTATGCGAACCTGTATGTGGAATCGGACCCACTATTGATTTATTCCAATGTTCTTGTCTACCACAAGAGCATTCACAGTACACAGTGCACATAATGGTACCTCAGCTGGTAATCTGTCTTCTTTGGCAACTGATTGGGTTAAATCGCTGATCTATATGTTTCTATTTTTTTCCCATATTCTTGGTGAGCTGTCGATTCTCGCCTCATCGAGCCTGTTTGCGCAGCCTCAGTGTCTTCATCATGGCCTTGTCAGGCTAAAGCCTGCATTCCAGCAATACAACTGCAGATTTCCATCCTCTCGCGGCACATCTCTTCCTTGTGCCGTCAATACAAGAAGAAGTGTTTGTTAGGCCGAGTAGTTAGTCTTCCGATCGACTCTTTCATAAAACCACTTGAACAACCGTCCCGTTGACGGGCCACGGATCATGACTCTGAGGGATGCAAACCCAGCTTCGGACCAATTACGAGTGCACTTTCACCTCGGGGAGTCATAGGCAGGCTTGACCCAGCGCACGCAATTATCTCCATCTTAACACATTCAAATCATTGATCACGCGCGCGGTCTTCCCATGCAAGGCGGTGAAAATCAATGTTTATGCCGCTACATGGAAGCAGCGGATGCCAAACTCGATTTTGACAAGTGGGGCTCGGAGGGGCCTTTTCCGGCCCGTTTAATCAGCCTAGTGGACGGGCAGTCTCTGTGCTTCAGCCTTGTCTATATGGCGACCACTGTTCCGGAGAATCAATTCTTTGCAAAAGAACAAGCCGGAAAAATTACGGCGAGCAGTGTGTCTGATTTACAGGATCAAATGCTGGTGGCTTCAGTGATTTCTTTGTGCAGGAAAAAAGCTGGAGAAAAATATGAGTGTGTGTGCGTGTGCGTGTTTGATGTAGGGAGAGAGGAGGGCAGGGAGAGGGTGAGAGAAATACAGTACACTTAAAGTATATTTTTGCTAAATGTCTTAAGGAGTATGCCTCCCCACAGGGGAGAACCAGCATGGTAGCCCAGCGGAAAATGAATGGCAGTAATAATGTCCACACAGCACAGTGCACCCTGGGCATATGCTGGATGAGATGTTTCTAGATGAGAAGGTTTCAGCCGCATGGATTTGTGACCCTATTTCTAACCATTTTATGCGGTATTTTCACCAAGCGGAGCAGTCTCATAATATCACACACAAAAAAAAGAAAACACCTTAAGAATTGGCTGGTTTCTTGCTGCCAAGTTTAAAGTGGTAGTTCCTGAGCTGAAGCCGAAAGCAGATTTCATGCTCCCCTTTAGTGAATTATTTGTATTTCGGGGTTGCGGTTACACATAAGCCATGGGTGGAGGCGTAGGTTAGCATGTCTGTTAGTGCCAGCTAAGTGACTGCTGAGGCTGTGAGACGAGCAATGGGAATTGGCAAAGTGCAATAGACTTTCTCACCTCGCTGATTGGGCCTTGACACCGCTCTGCCATGAAGCAGCCTATTTTTGGTGTCCCTGCCCCTTAGAGGAAAGTGAATCAAGCAGAAAGCATGAAAAAAGATGGAGGGATTCTCTCCTTCATTTGAACACCACCACATTTTTGAACTCATGGTGAGGTTTGTGCTGTACAAGACCTTCAAGGTGTTGGGAGAGGGAAAAACAAAGTGACCTTCTTTGGTGTCGCATGACTGACTGTCCCTCCATTTCACATTTGTAAACACTTTTGGTCCATTTCTCAATCCTTGACAGTGATTACCAGACATTTAATGGACAATTTTTCCACTGGACCTTGAATTTGAGAGATTAAATGATAGTTACTTGTTTACGGCAGTATCACAGAGCTTTTTTGGAGAGGCCAATTACCCCCATCTGCAATACCACATATTGGATCCTGAGTTTCTCCAAATTTGTAATTTCAATGTGGCCTAGGGTTAGTTTGTGAAGTAGCGTCAGCACACACACACACACACACACACAGGCGTACACATTTAGGGGCACAATGAACAGGTCAGTGAGCTTTTTCCATAAAAGCGCTCTTGACGAATGCAGGTTGTGTAATGGTTGGACATGCTGTATACTACATATTATTTTTTGCCAATATGAGCCTCCTGCTGCAGGGCAATGACCTTCCAGAAGTGGCTTCTAAGCAATGCTACAAATCTCATGTTTCAACCTGGTCAGAGTCTGGATTTAAATAGTTTTGAGAATATTTGGTCTCACCCTCGCATTTAATGCAATCATCATTCCAAACAAGTTTGCACATTATGGAAAATGCAAATTAAATCAAAAAGGAGTGATTTGAAAAGTCCATCTGAAAAGTCCATCTTTCTTGTGAATTTAGTTTTTTTATTGGAAATATACGCTCATAAAATCGGATGATCCAAAAGGCTAACTTGTTGGTGCAGGTGCAAGTTAGCACTGGTAATGATGTGACAAGTTGGAGCAATAATGTGATGTGAAACGGCCGATGTTAAAAAAAGTGAGCTAATTGCTTTTACGTACAAAAGGGGCCTCAATAGAAGGCCAAGTCTCTCATGAGCAAAGATGGTCAAGGCTCACCCATTTTCTAACAGATGCATAGCCTCATAGTGCATCTCTTTGAGAATGAGAATAACATTTCCTATTGAAATAGTTGGAGGATTTTGGGGTTTTTTACCCTCTACAGTGCATAATATCATTAAAATTTGGGTGAAATCCTGGCCAATCTTGATGGAAAAAGAGCAAGGCCAAAAACCACTTATGAATTTACGTGATCTTCAATCCCTCAGACTTCACGGCCTTTAAGGGATGGTTCAGATTTTTTGACATGAAGTTATATGAAATACTCTTTTGCAGTGTTGTGCATTAGAGGTGATTTTGTGTCCTGAGAATAGAGTTCTAGCCTCTCAAAGGTTTGAAGTAAGTAGTTTCAGCTAGTTTGCTGGGGTCACAAAAATGAAAAGTTTTGCTTCCCTAAAACAACATGTTTTAAAGAGTAATATATTTCTGTCACAAAACCATGGTCAGTGAATAACTCTCTCTTCACAATAACTTAGCACTGTTGTTCTCTCCCTCAGTACCATTGTGCGCATGCTATCACCTGTTTCAAAAGTAACAAGTTTGGATGTCGACTGCCGCGACCTGAGAGAGCTACGCACAAGAGACAAGTTTATTGTCAGACAAGAAAATACAGAAAAAATGGTGCGGACACAGGATTTTCCCAGTTGTAATAACAAAAACAAAAATTGGTTAATTTTGCTTGGGCCTGGTGGATTCTTGCTAATGCCATCAGAAGCACTGGGAGGAGCTAAATGTATCTTTTTTATTAAAACCTTGCATATACTACTGTCAGTACAGCAAAAATGAAAAAAACTTATTTTTATAAAAGTTACCTTCTGCAACTTTAATGAGCGTGATGAAAAGATATTGTGAACAGTCAACTGTCCCAACTTTTTTGGACTCTGTCGCAGTAATCAGTGTATAATTTCAGTAAGCAATTAAAATGCATATTATTCAAACTGAGTTGAATAATGTTGCCTCTTCTAACTGTTGCATTTTTACCCATATTGCTCTAAAGGGAAAGTTATTTTACCCATATTTACTTTTTGCTCATTTTTTTCACTATGTATTTGTTAAAAGGGTGAAAAACAGAATTTCTTGCAGTTTTTTTGGCCTGGGCTATATTTTTATGCCTCAGATGATGAGTATCACCAAGTACCGTTTACTTTCACTGGGTGGTATTGTTTCATTTTTATATTTGTTATTTATATGTACGCTGTTTTTTTTATATCGATAGAATGAGATAAGCAATCAAAAAATGTGACGTTTTGGATTTTTTGTTGTGTTGAATGAAGGACAACACTGTGTGTTGGCAAAATCCAGTTTTCTTCCTGGTTACGCTTGCGGGCTAAAAAGTTGCATGTCATTTTGTTCACATCGGGGACTGCTTTGGAGGTGTGGGGTTTTCTGTATGCAGATTATAGCTGAGACTCATGAAAACTCAACTCCTACAGAGGTAGATATGCAGCTACATGAAGGACAAACCCTTCCGCTGAGCAGGAATCCAGTGGGCATTGTGCGGTTAAGCAAAGGCCATTTCCTTTTATTCCTTTTTTTATTTTCATGGTTATACAGGAGGAAAGAAAGGAATATTTAAACTTTAATTATACGCCTCATAATAATGGCCCATTGCTAATTGAATTCCCTTTCCTGTTCTTTTCTCACATAAAACAAATTTTAGTCAGAAATTTGCCTGCTGCAAGGTTAAGTCGGGGACATTCATTCCTGTGATTTCTCCCTTATGTTTTATTCCATTCTCAGTGATACGGAGCTATCAGGTGCTTAATCAAATCAGCCGGAGAGTGGTCTTTCCCATAGGAGCGGGTGTCACTGACGTTTAGCATTTTCTTCTGCTTAGGGATGTGACTGGAACCTCAAAGAGATTTACGAATGCACCATTAGAGAGAGAAAGAGTGAGAGAGAGAGAGAGGGAGCGAGAGATGGATAGCAGACTTGTCTGCAGAGGAACCATGGCAAGTTCTCTAGGATGTTTGGAACAAGTGAAAAAATCTTTCATGTTATCGAACTTTATAGTTACAGGGTAGTGTACCTAATTTTGAGGCAAAAAAATAATCATTCTAAATATTTGATGTAGTTTTTTACAGTTCATGGCTCTTTATGGGACATTTTTCAATATTAATCACCATTTCATTTAATGATTTTTGGAAGCATCTTTGGCTTACAAACAGTACTTTGTGGAACAAAACAGCACCTATAATCGTTTTGTCAGAATGGCGGTTGCCATTTCTTTTGTGTTTATATTTGTTTAGGCATAGGCTTTTATATTTTGAATGTAGATGTGATTCACTTGTGTACTGGAGCTCATTCATACCTTTTTCTAAGTGCATGTCTGAGTAGCAGATTGGTGGAGATCCATGCTGGGAAAATTGTACTTTGAATGCGAGTGTGTCAGCCAAAGGAGTGTGACTGCTTTGAGAACAGGTTTCCATCAAAATTGCTTTGTCATTGACAGCAGGTCGCCAATACCTGCTTCTTTCTCTAGATTCCACTTTTCTTGTACGATTAAATTTTCATTAAAATTTCATTCAAAAGAATCCTTAAAATTCATGAACTTTTGGACTTTGACTCTGGGATTTACTTTCGAGATTGTCGAAAAAGCAGCCATGGTGTTGCCTGATATATTGAGCGTTTGTGCAGTTGAGCACACTTTTTCTCTTCCATTTGATTGAAAACGAATTAGGAAAAAGTCGACATTTTGGTGTGTTTTTGCGATTTGCATAAAAGCTACACCTAGTTAGTATTTAATATCAGTTTGGAGATTTTTATTCTCTAAGGTAATGAATTGGTTTGTATTTACTGTCAGTCTGGAGATTTTTATTTTCTAAGGTGAAGTATTGAAGTTGGCCTAGTTTAAGGTCCCGATCAGTCACGGTTCAGGCTTTTTCTAATGGTGCTGCAATAATCTGTGAAAACGCACAGCAACTAAAGATGTATCGAGTTCTGAACCACTATGCAGATTGAAACCCATGTCAAATTGCCCTGGAGCAGTGTCCCTAATTGGCAATGCTTTAGTAAATTGAATAGGTAATATGCATGTGGTATTAAAAACGCCAGACCCAGCCATCCCTTGTAAAAGTCATCAACCTCTTTGCGCCGATATAGATGCCGGCGTCCATAAATGCCAACATTTAATTCCTAAATAATTTTGTAACTGAATTTCCGAATGTCTTGCTTCACTGGAATAATTTTCCTCAGAGTCTGTGACACAAATACCGAGTTATAAAGCCTAAATAGACTCATGCATAACCGGAAAAATTGGCAATATTTGTATTCTGCGCAAAGGGGTTAAAGAGAATGAGCGTTCTAATCTCTGATTGAATCTGCAAGTTCACTCTGCCAAAGAATATCTTCTTTACTGCTTTTTCAGATGGAGAATTTGGCCTTGACTGTGCTGACGTTAATACTGTGTCTCCTAGACTACTGTTCCACACTGAAGATAACCGACGAATCGGGTGTGAAGCTGTGCTGTACCATATTCAGTGAGAAGCTGAAAGACCACCCCCAGATCTACAAGATTGGAGATATTGTCCGTCTACACAGAGTCAAGGTAAGGTTCTTTGCTAGTTTTTTGTGTGCGTGAGCTCATGCGCTGGTGTGCTGCGGGACTTCATCAGTGTGCTCTGATAATACACTGCTCTGGGACAACATTAACCTCTCATAACCTGGCAGAAGCTTTCGCGTCATTCTCTGACATGTGGGTTAAGACATCTTGTATGATTTAGTGGAAAAAATAAATAGCGGGAGATAGGAGAATGACCTTAACAACGCCAGATAAAAAGGCATTACACCCGCAATCACGGAGGTAGAGGTGAAGCGGCAATCTAGGCCTAGCTTAAGCCGAGCAGATCAACCGCTATCTTTGAATCAGCTTTGGCTTGAGCCTGCAGACGCCTCTGGCCGATGGTTCAATCCCGGCAAAATCCCGCAGGAGTACTGCTAATGTTATTGCTCTGGTCTCATTGTATGATTTTCTTTTTTTTAAATATAAAATGCAGTTGTGGGTAATACCCCAGAGAGGGATTGCCAGTTTGAATGAGGAATTTGGAGCTAGCTGCTTGTATTGTAACGGCTTTTCTCCACAAACTTAGAATTGAAAAATAGATTTGTTGCACTTCTCAATAGCAGCTGGTCCCACAATCAGCAGGCTGTGGGTTCACCTCTCTTGGCTTCAGTGGTTTTCAGTTTGAATGGTGCACAACTCCAGCCATAAAACTTTATTATATTAAAAAATGTGAGCCATCTGTTATAAGGTTGTAATGCTGTGCCGCTGTGAGGGGATGTTCATCAGTTGAGCCGTTATGGAGCAATTTCTTTATACTTCAGCGAAGTCAGGTTTTATTCTGCAAATGTGTCATTTTTATTTTCCCAATTTGGAGCCCCCAATCAGATTTGTTTGGGCTGTTAATCCCGAAAGGCTCACACTCACACGTATGCTGGCCTTCTGCTTCATTTTACCGCCCCTGTCCACTGTCTGCATGACCATCTGCGCAGATTATCCCGCACGCCCTGCCCATAAAGTCCTGGCAGAACTTGGGTACGAGGAGAGAAATAACCTACTGCTGGAATTCTCCTTCCCTGGGTGATGCTGCGACTATATTTCCAGTGAGGTCTCTAAGCATTTGAATTGTGACACCTCGTAGAAAGGGATTTGTCCATGGTTCAGATGATGTGGATTGAGTGAAACACAAATTGACTGTCTGTAGTTACCTCATATTTTTTGCTTTCTTCTCCAATGCGCTGGAGTGCTGAACCAAAAAGGGGAAATTGTGTCCCTGTCCAAATACTTTTGGACCTTGCCGAGCTTTGCTTGGTTAGACTTCCTGGTGCAGCCTGCAGTGGTAGCTGGAGACACTGTTTCATTTGAAGTTGGATTACACTGCAGCACCAATAACCAGAGCTCAAGGTGGACATGTTGTCTGTGTGATGTCTTTGTGATGGAGTTTCAGTATTGGTGGATTGAGCAATGTTGCTTCGATTGAGGCCTCTGGAACGTGTAAGTGTCGGGCTACAGAAGTTTGTGGCAAACGCACCCTAGATGCAAATTTGTGCATGCCACTGTGACACGTTCCGAGGTCCGAGCTGACAGCCCAGTTTGGTTCGTCTCCTTTTCTTCCATTGCTGTCCAAAAAAAGCAGCATGGCATTTTACGCTGCCATTTTATGTACTTACTTGCTCGGGCGAGGAAGCCTCTGTTAGCTGAGGAAGTATTTCAGTCTGATAGAGTTCAGAACTGTGTTCCCTCCAGACCGAGCTTCTCCGCTTTGCCTCTTTCGGCAGACACAGTTATTTAACGGCGCTGTGAACATCATCACCACCCTGGGCTTCTCGGCCGTGACCTTCGACGGAGCGGCGGGAAGCCCCATCGTTCCACGGACCTCCAGTCTCTCCTTCCACTTCGGTGATCAGGACAGGTGCATTGTGGAGAGGCTGCGGACGTGGGCCGCAGGGCAGTCGGCCCTCCCGTTGAGCTCCGCCATCCCGCTATCCTCGGTCCGTCCGCGGATGTTCTTTGATTTGACCTGCCAGCTGCTGGCTAAGGCCTCATTGGACTCCGGCTGCACTCTTTTAAAGGTACGAGCTAACAGAGCTATTTCTCAAGGCCTTATGGACGTAGTAGTATCTGATGTGACCCTTTAGCCTGAATATCCCCAGAAAACCAGTGAAAGCCCTTACTGACACCCTTCTGCTGGAGTGACATGCCTGCCCTCAAAGCCAGGTCTCAGTATAGCCAAGAATAGAAGTCTATGTCTGATTTAAGCCTCTCTGTCATGAGCAAGGTTCCATACTGTAAGTCGATGAACGTGCATCTTTGAGCAATTTGTAAAGTCACAATGTTAGTCCTCCTTTTTGATGGGAAAGTGGTGATGCGTAAAGTGAATAGTCTAATTGATGAATAATCGCAGTTTGGCGAACCTTCTCCACACTATGGCGTGGCGAGCGAGGTTGACGCACGTTTGGCTCGCGCTTGAGTTGGAGGAGGTGCAAGCTAGCTTGCGTATCATTGACTGCTCAGTTTCCTGTTAGGGTTTCTATCTGTTACGGTTTCAGACTCTTGTCTAGTGCTCTCCCAACTCCCTAAAACATCTCGTACCAAATAAAACTCCGCAGCCAAAACAAAGCCGCCAGCTGATTAAACAAATTGTCTGTCTGCCAGTGAAACTGTTTCATAACATGGACTTATTCAAATCACAACGTTTACTCACCCAGTTCATTTTCTCAATGTCTGTGGCACTTTTGAGAATTTTTGGTACAGTGCAATATGGTTTATATGGTTTAGCTGTGTGCTGGTGCATTTTCTCCAGGTTTGGGATGGTACCATGTGCGCTGACCCATTGCTGAGTGTGCCTGTGGCATCTGGCACATTGGAGGGAAACTTATCCGTCAGCGAGAGGCTCAACCTGGTGGCCGACGTGCTCGTTTACGACAACCACGCGGAGATGGCCCGAGGATTAAAGGTGAGAGGTTGTGGAAAGGGTTATAAATCCACAATGCCACAGCAATGGTTTCCAGTAAAACAGCATTTGCAGTAAAGTTTTTTGAAGGCTGGTGAAATTGCTTGTCAGAGAGGAATAATTCACACTGACACAGAACTGTCATTGGTCACATGAGTATTCATAAGATGGCGAGTAATTGGTCTGTTTTTGTGTCAGTGTTCAAAAACTAATCTTGAATTTAATACTAAGATAATGAAGTTTACAATGTGTTGGGTTTGGAGAATCTATAATACCCTCAGTAGTGATTAACAGGTGATCTTATGAAACTTAAGCAATTCAAATGCCCTGGGAGGGAGCCAGCCAATGGGAGATGGCTGGCGTGCTTAAAGGCGTGTTTTGTGTTCGTGTGATTATCCTTTTTTCTTTATCTGTATGGTTCTCTGCAGTCCTCTGTGCTGCTGTGGATGCCGCTGCAGCCCTGCCCCTGACAAGTGCTTGAAATGTTTTTGATTCTGAGCGGACTGCTTCTCACCGTGCTGACTGGCTTGTGTTGTTTGTGTCTGTGTGTGATTGATGTTTTGTTGTCTTACAGGAGTCAATGCCGGTAGGGGTGACAAGGAGCTGTTTTTGTCTAGGAATTGTTGTACACGTGTGTGTTTTAGTGTGTGTGTGTTTCTGTAGGCGGTGAGACACATTTTTTCGACGATTAGAGCCGTAATCCTCCGTATCCCCTCGTAGCGCCTCCTCCCCCTCCCTTATTTATTTATTTTTTTGTTGTTTCTTTTCTTTTCTTCCACAGTTTACCCCCGGTTATTGACTGTGCGACTCAAATAAAGAACATGGCTCTGACCTTTTCTCTCCTTTTAAATGTTGGATCTTGGCGTTGTGCGTGCTGTCCTTGAAAACATGCCGCGTTCAGGACTTGCGCTTTTACCGACCGCCCTCGGCTAATCTTGCCCCCCCACTCCACCCCCCACCCCTAACAGTAATAGCTGGAAATTTTAAAAGGCAAAAATTTGCATTGTTGCCTTGGGAGGAAAAAATGAAAAAAAAAAAAACCACCCTTCTCAGCCTCTTTTTCTTTCATACCCTCATTCACACACACACACACACACACACACACACAAGCGCATATGTAAGCCCACAAAGACAGGCTCTCGAATTCGTATGTGGTATTTTGCACGCTAGGAGGAATTGCGTGGCTCTTCTACGTGAGTGTAGCTGGATGTTGATGTATTATGATGTTATATTAACCTTGCATTAATTTCGCCCTGCCGCGCGGTGCTCTGTGTCATCGCCGCATCTCGGGCTTCGACAGCGCCGGCGTTCGCGCCGCGGCCGCTCTCCTCTCTCCTTCCCTCGTCGCTCCTTTTCCTGTTTTCAGAGAGCGGGAGCGGCTGTGATCTGTGCGCCCGCGGGCGACGGCCCCGTGAGTGACGGATGGCGTCTCGCGTCAGACCCTGCCCTCGGTGCTCCTCGTTCTCGTGTTTAAATCGTCTCAGGATCACCCCACCGCACCCCCACCCCCCCTCTGCCACTTCATCTCTTTTTACCCAAATTTTTCTTCTCCCTGCAAGACCAGCCGGGCACCTGCTTTATCCAGCGTCTGTCACCTGCATGTTTTCCATTTGTTTTGTGACACATTTCTTTTTTCCCTAAATCCTCAAAAGGCGGCTGGAGGTAATAAATTGCTGCAAACATTGTGTTGAAGAGGAAGGGTTTATGGGTTCTGTTCACTTCCCTGCTGATATAGAGGTGCAGAAGTGGCAGTAGTGGAACAGGCATTTTAAGGGTGAAGTCAGTTCACTGTGGCTGCCCACCCTGGCTTTGCATGTAGTTAGAGTTACAGGGACCCCTGGCTGATTGAACACTGAGTACATTCCCTGCTTCACATTAAAGATGGTGCAGTCCATATGCGTCTATATTGTATTAATAGGGCTGTAATTCCTACATGATTCAGTATATAAGGACTGTTTGCCTAAAACTGTTGGACCACAGGGCTGAAAAGCAAATATTGGTCGGTAAAGAGCGTTTCTCTGTGACAAATGTTGCTTCCAAATGGCATTTGAGCTTGTGGTATCCCAATACTGTGCCACTGCTTTTTTTGAGTCAATAAATCACAAACTGCTGACCATTCATTTGCTTGGGAGCCCCCTGTTTAGGCGGCCATCTTGAGATGACCTGATATGATTACGCATATACAGTAGAAGTTGCATAAGTCGGATTCAAATGGACCAGCAAATTTCATCCGACTTGCTGAAAAGCCGACTTGTGTGATAAGATTTAATTGGAAATACATTACTCAGGGACCAGAATTTTCGTCCCACTGACTTATTTGACTTCGACTTGGGCAATTTCTACTGTGGTTTTCTCCTACCTGCGGAACCCAGCAGAGATTCCTATGACTTTTCAGTGGACAAATTTACTATGTGCATTGAAGTCGTTATTATAGGGACTGCACATTAATCAATGGCAGGTCCAGACTGCAGGGAGGCAGTGATCCTGAAGAGCGAATCGTCCGATGGCTTTTCTGCTCTCCTCATGAGGCCTTAACTGCATAACTGGGTCAGTTATTACAGTAAATGAGTGGAGGTGACTGTGAGCTGGAGGCCGGTGGACTCGGTCACATGCTGTGCATCAGCGTAATAAATTCCCATTTTTGTAGGTAAGTGTGTGGGTGAAATGTGCATGTCTTTAGAGAGGGGTAAATGCGCATTTAATTCCGTTAAATAGCTTTAGTTCTTAGTTTAATGGTGCAGTGCTGAGCCACATTGTGAAAACTCTTGAAACGACCGTGGCTTTTAAGACAGTGGACGTGTATGCATGCGGGGTTGCATGAGGGTGTGTGTGTATTCGTGCGTGTGGAAATCTACGTGTTTGTGTGCACTTGTGTGAGTTTGCATGTGTAGAGCTCTGTTTTGGTCTATTCTTTTTTCTGTGTGTGTGTGTGTGGGTGTGTGTCTGTGTGTGTAAGCGCATATGTGTTTGTGTGTGTGCACTTGTGTGAGTTTACATGTGTATTTCCTTGTATTTTTGTGTGTGCACACGTATGTGTTTGTGTGTGTGTGTGTGTGTGCTTGTGTGATTTTTACATGTTTATCCGTCTTCGTCTTAGTCCACCCTTTGAAGAATATTGCTGCCTGTGTGTGTGTGTTTATGTGTGGGTGGGTCCGGGAGGGTGTGCATGAGAGAGTGAAGGTGTTTTTGTGTGTGTACTTGAGTGAGTTTGCGCGTGTATATGTCGCTGTCTTTCTCAGTTGTTTGGAGTGTGTGTGTGTGTGTGTGTGTGTGTTTGCACGCATGCGTGTGTGTAAGTATGTTTGTGTGCCTGTATCTTCACACTCAGGTATCTGTGTGTTGATTGCGACTGATGTGCGGATTTACTGTCCGATGATTTATCTCCGTATCATCCATAACTCTGCCACGGCTTCTCCCCATCTCTGCATTCACAAACCATCGCCATGGTGACAGGATTTGCTAATGCCCAATCTTACTGGCCGCAGTGCTTAGGGAGTGGAGGGGCCATCGCCTCAGAGTTCTTGGACTGAGATGAGTGCATCTCCTTAAATTTTTCCAGTGCCTTATTCATCAATGCATTTAATGCACCTCTGAAAATAAATTATTTTCCAACTGGCTCTATGATGGATAAAATTGGTACAGCAAGCTTTGATGCTAACATTATTCCAAGGACTACATGTACTTGTAAATGAAATGTTGAGGTTTAACGCATGCCAATTAAAAAGTGTGCTCCTCAGTAATTTATTTTTATTCGCCCATAATCATTTTTGACGGGCTTATTATGGTATGGTGCTGTCCGTCTGACTGTGTCTGCCTGTCCTACGGTGAAGTTTTCTTGTAAATGCAAATGGTCCTAGAGTTTTGGTGGATTGTTTTCAAATTAAAGTGCATAATTTTATATGGTTGAAGGTTCACATTTGCGTTTTTGAGAACTCTCAGATGTGTTTATCAAGAGTTATTCTGCTTTCCACTATCAATACTGTGAACGCTACTAGTCTTAGACTTCTTAAGCTGCTTTCACACCGGACGCGGAATGAATTTTTCGCACGACAGATTACATTCAAAGTCAATGCAAAGACGCGAATACACGCGAAACGCGTGTATTCGCGTCTTTGCATTGACTTTTGAATGTAATCTGAATGTAATCTGTCGTGCGAAAAATTCGTTCTGCGTCCGGTGTGAAAGCGGCTTTAGACTTGTTTATGGATTCTTGGATGGTCCAATAAAATTCAGATTTGCTGTGTGCATTCTTGGTGGGTAGAGCATGGCACCTTTTGAAAAAGGGCACACCGCAATTTTCAATATGGCTGCCACAGCAGCCGTCATGAATTTGGTTTTGGTTGATTTTGAGGGTGAATGGATGATCCTATCAAATTCAAATTTGCTGTATGCAATGGTGGTGGGTGGAGGAAGGCTCCTTTGGAAAATAAACACGCTTCCATTTTTAATTTGGCCGTCACAGCAGCCATATTGAATTTGGTTTCTGCCAATTTCGAGAAGAACGGATGATCCGATCAAATTCAAATTTGGTGGTGGGTAGACACTGCGATTTTCAATATTCGTGCCACGGAATCCGTCTTCCATTTGATTTTCTTCGCTTTTGAGAACATGATCTGATCAAATTAGAATTTGCTGTGTGAGTTGGGGGTGGGTAGAGGACAATGCCTTTTGAAAATTGGTTAGCTGAGATTTTCAATTTGGTTTTCCTAGATTTCAAGGAGAGTGGATGATCCAATCAAATCTAATTTGTCGTTTATGTTGGGGGTGGGAAGGGGAAGGTTCCTTTTGAAAATGAGCGCACGGGAATTTTCAATTATGGCCATCACTGCAGCCATCTTGAATTTTGGTTTCCATTGATTTCAAGGACAGTGGATGATCCAATCAAATTTGACTCTCCTGTGTGTGATGAGGGTGGGCTGAGTATGGGTCCTTTCGAAAATGGTCTTGCTGCAATTTTCAATATTGCCGTCATGGCATTCATCTTGAATTTGGTTTCCGGTTTTTGTCAGTTTAATGGAGAATGAATAAACCGGTCAAATTCCGATTTGCTCCATGTATTGTGAGAAGTGGGAGGATCCTATCAAAAGTAGCATCACTGCAGTTATCAATCAAGCAAATTATCCATCTGCCAGGTACAGAAGGATGTTGTCAGTGCTTCTTGCAATGCCCTCTCAGGTACTCATGAACTCTGTGCAAGTTCTTCGGCTGTAGCGTCGAGGGCACGTGCCACATCTCCTATTGCTCTTGTATGGAGATCTGCAATGTTTTTGCCAACAGGTATTCCCCCTTCTAATACAAATTTTATACATGCAACTAGTTGTACTGTCCTTTGTGGATTCTTCTCAAAATAAGGTTAATGTACATGTTATCTGTTATCATGTGGTGTACCTTCCAGCCATAAGTGAAGTTTTATGCATTGACGGATGGACATCAGTTAAATCAGTATCCCACTGCTGAACTGTACTCAGGCAGAATATAGCTTAAAATTAATTACACTACAGTGTTGCTTTCAAATGGATTTTCTGTTGCTAAGAAAGACGCTCATCAGCGCTGTATTGATCAAAAATATCTGTCTACTTAGTTTTTTTTGTATATTATTATTAATTTGCTCAATAAATGTGTGGAAAAAAAAGTGAAGACCTCTAATTTTCAATTTAATTGAGCCCTACTGCAATTTGATTCCTTTGAACCCAAGGGTAATTTTAGCATTACGTCTGTTATTTTATTATATTATCATGTTCAGTTAAATGCTTCCCACCATATTTTCGATTTTGCATATCTAACATGGGATATCACTTTGTACAGCCTGACGCTTCTAAGCACACCACAGTCGCTTAATTGTTTTTACTGACAATGTGCCAATGATGGGCCTATTTTGAGTTTACTTAAGCTCTACTTCCAGCTGACTTGTAATCTATTTTCAGTAGTAAATGCTTCTGAAATGGGCGAGGCTTGTTTGGGGCTAATTTGATTATTTGCTTTTATTTCCTTCTTCTTTTACTTTGAAATCAATTGACAGGCTTGAATGGCTCTCTTAAGGATTCTTTAAGGTATTAAGTTGCAGTTTATCCATCACCGATTCTGGCACTGTACTTGCACCCTTGTGTAGCGCGCTTTACCTGAAGTCTCCAAGTCAGTATCCTGGTGTGTATTGTTGGAGAGTAATGTACTGGATGAAGAGACCGTGCATAGACTGTATAAAAAGATGGACGCAGCACCCGGGTCTGAAAAGTGAGGCCAGTGCGGAAATCTTTAAAAATTGCATTCTATTCAATGGGCAACAGATGGCGACGACGGTGGTTGCAGAACGAAGTTCAATGCTATAGAAGTCTATGAGAAAATGGCCCTACTTTCCCACCTGATATATTATTTCAATAATGATTTTCCACATTATTTTATGACATCTTTCGCAAGTTTCAAGTCTCCTTCGATATATCATGGTGTTCATTATTGTAAATTATGGTCCCAAATTGACTAGAATAATGGATAAAGCCATAATATGCTTTAGGGGCGTGGCTATCCTCTGGTCCTCGTCAGATACGATCAGATCCACCTGTAGATCCACCCCTCGCTCCTCCCTGGATCTTCAATTCACGCTCTTGTCCAATAGGAATCACATCCAGTTTCAAAATGACAAAATGGCGCTGTTCAAATTGCCAAAATCGAGGCCTCCTAAATGGTATGCTGGAACCAATGGGTGACGTCATGGTTGCTTCGTCCATCTTTTTAAACAGTGTATGAGACCGTGCCATTCAACCCCTGGAAAAAGCTCTTTTTTCAGCCTTATATTCTGGGGTGTACTGAAAGCTCGACCCTGGTTCTGTAGGAAACCTGGTCTATTATTTTTTTCCCAAGTATGAATGCTCCGCAGAATAAGTATGTCTCAGATGCTGGGATGTTTGGTCAATTACACATCGAGCAAAAACAGTTTTTTCTATGGCTTTTTTCTCCTCGGCAATTATAATGCTACGATGCAACAGACCTTAAGGGGGAGAAACAAGCCACATGTTGATTATCATCGATTCAACTTGCATTCTGCCCGCTTATGCTAAACTGAGAGATATATGTTGCCTTTTTCAATTTAACGCGACTCCATTTTTTCAGCTGCTTAAATGAAATGCAAAGGCTTTCTTTGGGACCAATCAATCGATTTCCCTCCATATAGTAATTCCTCTGTTTTTCCCAAGGATTGAGGGAGTGAAGAGAAATATTCCTCAGTATCAGTTTCTTACGCCTGGCTCTCTAATTACGGTGTTTGAAATGGATGGTGTCAGTGACGCAGCATGGAGAGCCTGAGTACCGCCTGGTGAAAGCAGCTCATTAGGATGAAAGAGGAAGGTGGAGGGTTAGATTTAAGTGTTTGATGGGAAAGAGTGTGAATCGATCTGTCACAGCACCCGTCTGCAGCAGCCGTGAGGCCCTGCCTGCCCAATTGTCTGTAATACTATCAGTGCTGGCACACACACTTGGGTGAATACCACTAAAGACTATATACACACACACACACACACACACACACACACACACACACACGCGCACCTCGGCATGACATCTTCACGAAGCTCACCCTCTCGCAGATGCACACTGACACATTACATATCCACGAAGGGCAACCTTCATACACCTCAAACCCATATAAACTGAACACTGAATACAGACCACACTGACTTACTCATGCGTTTACTCAGACCACACTGGCTCAAATTCATGTATACACAGGTCATATTGACTCACTTTCTCATATACACTGACCATGCTGATTCAAACTCATTCATGCACGCACCACACTGACTCACTCTCACATGAACACGGGCCACAATGACTCATACACGATATACAGACCGTACTGATTCACATTCATGTATAAACAGACCACATTGACTCAAGCTCATGTATGCACTGACCACACTGACTCACGTGTACGCTGACCGCACTGACTTACACTCACATATACACAGACCACACTGACGGAAACTCACTGTACAGACCCACCCACTGAAGTGTACGAGGACCAAACCCACTTGCATACCTGTTACTCAGGCCACGCCCATTTACGCACCTCATAGTCCAACATTCACCGTCCACATCCACTCAAATGCTATACATTCATCCACACAGGCCACACCACATAAAATTTCCATATCATACCTGATATCACTGCATGCATGATGTTTTGGGTCTTTGTGAGTAGTTCTCTGGACCTGTACTGTAAAGGCAGTGAGCAGCATGATTCATTGAACTGAGACACATGTTTTTAGTTTGGTTCTGTAGTCTAGCACTTTGAGTTTGAAAGGAAACAATGATTACAAGGTTGAAGCGCAGACTGTCAGCTGTAATTTGAGGGAGCGTTCATCCACATCGGATGGATCGTATAGAAATGAAATCAGCTTTTATACGTGGTCATTTCCCATTGGAACTAATTTCCCTCCATTTCTGGGCACATAAAAAAATTGGATTGTTTAACTTAATGAGAACTAGAGGCACTTCTAGAGTGTAAACCTCCGCCAAGGCAGCACAGTCCAAATCTTGGTGAGTGGGAGGAAAGTTCAGTTATCGCGTGTCATAGGATTTCAAGATGGCTGCAGTGGCGGCCATATTGTTTGACTGATCGCGGTCAAAATCAATAGGGTCCATCCCTGATGTAATAGCGACCCACCCACAAAATTTCAGAGATATCTGTTCATTACTTTTTGAGTTATCTTTTTCACAAACAAACAAACGGCACTGATCACACAACCTTCTGCCAACTTTGTTTACTTCGTTTGGCGGAGATAATAAATTAATCATTTTTGGCATTTGGTTGCAACACCCTTTGCACGTGATGACTGCTTCAAGTCTGTGACCCATAGACATGACACCAGACACTGGGTGTCTTCCCAGGTGACGCTCAGACAGGCCTGCACTGCAGCCATCGTTCTGCTTGTTTCATGACATTTCGCCTTCAATCCTCTCCTCAGCATGTAAATTGGATTCTGATCCAGTGACTGATTCAGCCAACGGAACCAAAATAGCTAAAAAGTGTGTCACTGACCAATTAATTACGGTACTCACTGTATGACATTTTAGACATGGAGCGATTAGCACTCAGTCTCTGAGCTGGTGATTTGCCGCAGAGAACAGATCTGTAAGTGTGCAGATATGAGATGAAATGTGGTAATCCCCTTGTAGATAACAGCGTGATAAAGACCCACTCCTGGTGGTGAGGGAAGTGACATGCGGAGAGATAACATTCTAATCCGTATGTTTAACAAGCAGAGCGACCGGATGATTCTATCAGCTGTTATTGATTCCACTCCATAAGGGATCAACTGAAACAAGCTCTTCATGATTTGTGTGCCGCACTGGAACCTATGATAATGAGTCCTTCCATATTTATATGTTCCTTAGAAACCATTGAGTGGAAGGTTGCGTTGTGTGTGTTCGGTAAACTAATGATATTGGTCTAGGAAACACCCACAAGGCAGGACTTGCAGTCATTGGTTCCCGTGGAACACAAATATGGAAGGTCGCCTTGTGTGTGTTCGGTAAACCAATGATATCAAGACCTTCCACGTTTGTGTTCCACGGGAACCAATTGACTGCAAGTCCTTCCTTGTGAGTGTTTCCTAAACCAATGTGAACAAGTTCCTCCTCATTTGTGTCTTCCTTGGGAACCAATGACTCCCAAGTCCTGCCTTTTGAGGGTTTGTAAACCAATGAGATTAAGTTCTTCCTCATTTGTGTCTTCCATGGGAACCAATAACCACAAGTCTTGCCTTTTGGGGGGTTTGTAAACCAATGAGATCAAGTTACTCCTCATTTTGCATATTGCATAAACCAACGACACCTCCTTCCTCATTTGTATGTCCCTGTGGGTCCGATGAAACCGGGTTACGTCTCAGTAGGTTTCTCTGAGGCCTGTGAGATTCCTACCTGTTGTCAGCAACATCAGTGCTTGAAGATAAACCCTTTGTTTCCGCAGTAGTAGCAGAATTTTAGACATTATTGCAATAAAAGTCACAGTTTTATTGTGATAATGAGACTGCGGCTCTCTGTGGTTGTTGGGGTCTGATCCCAGTGCCATGCTGGCTGTAATGTCGCAGTAACCGTTTCATAATTCATTTCATTATGCACTCTGCTGTGGTGAGGTTGTGCATATGCCTGGGGCAGCCTCTCTCTACCCCCTCCTTCACTTTCCCTCCCGCTCTTTCACTGTCTCTCTCTCTTCCTCCCTCTCTCTTTCACCCACCCTTTCTTTCTCTATCTCCCTCTCTCAAGCCTCCTTCTGTTTCTCTGGTCTCCCTCCATCTCTCGTAATCCCTCTCTCCAGTCTGTCACCTTTTCTCCCTCCCTCTCTTGGCCCTCCTTCACTCTCCCTCGTCTCTTTTCCTCCCTCTCATCCTCCCTCTTTCAACCCCCTCCTTCACATTCCCTCGTCTCTTTTACTCTCTCTTTTCCTCCCTCTCATCCTCCCTGTCTCAACCCCCTCCTGCACTCTCCCTCCCTCTCTTGTCCCTCCTTACTTCACTTTCCCTCCCTCCCTCATCTTTCTCTCTCTCCCTCCCTCTCTCTCTCTACTCACTCCCCTTCACTTTCTCTCCCTCTCTTGTCTTTCCTTCACTTTCCTCCCTATCTCAACCCCCTCCCTCACTTTTCCTCCCTCTCTCATCCCTCCCTACCTCACTTCTCCTCCCTCTCTCGTCTTTCCCTCGCTTTCCTCCCTCTCTTAACCCCCTCCTTCACTTTCTCTCCCTCTTTTGTCCCTCCCTACCTCACTTTATCTCCCTCCCTCCCTCCCTCCCTAGTCATTCACTTGCTTCCCCCCTCATCTTTCCCTCACTTTCCCTCCGTCTTTTCTCCCCCTCCCTTAGCTCCCTCCCTCTCCAGCATCCCTGCCCTCTCTCTCTCTCCTCCCTCCCACACTCCCCCCTTTCTGCTCAGACTCTCAGAGTGTGACATTTTGGCTCCCAGTTTTACTCCAGTTTATGCTGAGACTGCAGAAACTGGTCCCACTGTCCCCACCTGTCCGGCACTGAGGCTCTGGTGTATGCAGTCCAGAGATGGCCATTTGGTCCCTGGTACCTGATCTAAATGCGTACATTAGTTACTCCCCCAAGGTCCGGCCTGCAGATGTTTCAGCTTTACTTATTCTGCCCATACCTCATCTTCTTTTTATTATTATTATTTTTTTTGTTTTAACCTTTATTTAACCAGGCAAGACAGATTAAGAACAAGTTCTTATTTACAGCTGCGGTCTGGCAAAAGGCAGAACCTCTTGAGGGAGAGGGGAGAAAGGGTTATAAACAAAACAAAATAAAAAAAACAAAACATTCTATTCCTTCTTATTGGTTAACAGTCTGCTCTAGAGATTAGCAAGGCCCTTGCAAGCACATTAAAGACCCTGATAAGAAAAATCTGAGATTTGTTTCAAAATATAACATAAATGTTGGGAACGAATTGTTAACAACATGCAAAAAGAGTCATTTCTGTATGTTGCTCAATTTCGTAGTTAGAGTTTTATCTCGATTTAACGGTTTCACTTCGCTTTCGTGGTTTGAGGTTTTTTTGGGTGGGGTTAAAGAGGGGACTGCACTATGCACTGCTGTCCCTACTTGCATAACTCCTCCCACCCGCTGTAACATTATAAATACTTCAGGCATGCTGGAATCGGTGGTTATCCCGCTCGTTTTCAGTCAGATTACCATCGATATTGTCTTTTCTTTAGCTTGCTAGCCATGCCCTCATCTCGGAAGTGTATTTTTCCCGGTTGTGTGAGTTGAAGTTAAGGGTGCAACATAATTTATGGGGTTAAACATTAGCTAGCTGGGTACGTAGCTAGCTAGCCATCTTAATTAAAGGAGCTCAATAACGATCTAGCAAGCTAACAACATTATGTCATTCCCCAGCATACTGTAAACACGCAACTGGCAAATTTGTCAGGCTAACTAGATGTGAAGTTAGCATTAAACAGTGGAGCAACATAATTTGCCATATTCTCATACTTCACCATTATGAGCCATTTTGACAGAGAGTGAACACACGCTTCGCTGGCCAGAGTAGCTAGGTAGTGGCAAAGTAGACAATTCATTAGACCCCGGCTAACTTATAAGGTCAATCAACGACATAACGTTGACAATGGAGTTAACATTAACGTTAGTTTTCTGGATACCGAAGTTCGCGGCATCATTGTGTCAAAAGAGTTGTAACATGTTTGCAGTCAAGCATAGACGATCCAGGCATTAAGTGCCAACTAGTTCCTGATTCGATCAATAACTTGCTAGCTATCCAAGTTCCATGGTTTTCAGCTAGAAAACATCCCATTAGAGCTTGATGGGAGGTGAGGCTAACTTTGCTACGAGGAAGTCAATAGAGAAATGAGGTTCGCTACTCAGAACATACACGTTACATTGTTTGATAACGATAGTAGTAACATTATGAAATCAGATAGCTCACGCTAGCTCAGCCGAAATCACGATATGTTCCATTAAATTGTAGATTGTGTCTATTGGTGTATAAAATAACATTACATTTACCCTCCAGGTAATAAGCCTTGGGACAGTCGTCCCGGAGCTTCTGTAACAGGAGCCCAAGGACTGAGCTCGCTGCGCCGTTCTCCTGCCAGTCTGAGGTGGCCTCGTCATACAGAACCACAGTGTTCATTTTGCACCATTTGACAAACTTCTCCTTATCCTCATTATTCGGAATAATTGATCGTATTGGCAAATTCCCCTTTTTGAGCCTCCGAAGCATCAGCCCAGGTATTGCCAAATTGATGGCAGCCTCTATATGCGATGATTATTGCCTTTCATTAATATATTTAGACAAAATGAGAACGTGTCGTCAAAGTATGTCCTCATGTTTATAATGATGACGAACGTTTCTATACTAAACCTATGCGTATTCATGTCAGAGATCCTTGCATATTCATCCTGTCCATATATTATTAGCTATGGAAAGGACCGAACGGATTTCGCCTGTGCTATGTGAGCACAAACCCGGGAGATGAAATGAATGTTGTTTAAAATTATTGTAATAGATTTCTTTGATCCGTGGCGAAATTATTGGAAGTCGAGGTAGTCTATGTCCTGCTTGCTCCACACAGTCCTCTCAGTGAGCTGAAGGTATTAGCCAGCGTCGCGACACCGGGACCGCACAGTTTTGGAATGGGAGAGGCATACTCCCTCCAAAGATAGATTGCAGCTCCCACTTCGCGCTAGCTCACCAGTTCCGGGGCTAACCCACTCTTGCCCAAGCTATGAATATCTACACTGCCTTGAATTGTAACGTTTTTTCTTATCGACACGCTATGCAATGCTCGATTATGGTGATTGAGGTATAATTAACCTGCTTTATTATGCCAAAAGCATTTCATGTGACACTCATCACTGATCGTGGCATTGTAGTTATTCATAGCTATGGCCGTGCATTTCCCCTTTTTTTACTACCAGAGAAGAGCAAGGTAAATTTGGTAAATCATGGAGAGTCAGAAAACGTAATTTTATGTAATGACGCAAGAATGACAAGCAAGTTAACAGTTTGCTTCACGTATAGAGTTCACGCTTTATCAAAAAAGTAAGGCATTACATTCGGAAATTATTGTACAGTCGTACAGTAGCTATATCTGGTAGGTTGGGGCGCTTTCCAATACGCGAGCGTGATGTGGCAACTGCGTATGCTTGGGAGGTACAGACGCTTGGACTAGAGAGAGGCGGGACCTCTTTCCGTGCCTCCAGGGGACACGCCCCCACCGTCCTGGGGCAGAGAATGCTGCTTTTTTCTTAACAACTTTGAGGCGTAATTTTATATACTTAGCGACTTTTTTAGTTCTTCATATTTGACAGAGTGATTAATAACATGTTTTTCTGTGGTGTCATAAACTCATAAAACATATTTAGTTTTCCTTTTCAGGGACTTTAAGTTCACAGGTTTTTGCCTCTTGCACCCTCTGTTGGATGTTGTCCTCCGTTTCCTACAGTTAGTCTCTCTCAGAATAACCTCATTGTTTTACTCATACGGGGTTTAACTTGCCCATTGTGGGGACTGGGGGGGTTTGGTTGCCTGGTGCCAAAAAACATTACACAAGTGATGAGATTAGAGTCACATTGTTGCATTGTCTGCTAAAGGCAGTAATACACCTGGAAAGCACCCTGGCCAAAAATGGCAACATAGAGTTATTAAACCAAACATAATTGAATCTATTATTATGTGACTGTTTCCCTGCCTTCACCCTCAGTCGATAATTAAGTAGGCATCATTATTAATAATTTGAAGTTGAGCAGACATGTTTGCTTTGAGTCATTGTGATAACAGTAATTTAAAAAAGCAGTGACCCCTGGAATGGGTGTCGCATGATACCTGGCTGAAGGCAAGATCAGTGCTTTAGCACTGGCTCATGTTAGGAATGCAGTTTGTTTATTCAGTTCTGAGCCCCCAACCCCTGCATCATAACCATGCTCCAGAAATGGCCCAAATGCACTAATTTTATCCATTCAGTATTCACCTCAAACACCATAGCTGCACTTATGTTCAATTTCATTGTTGACGTGTTCACATCTTGTTGGCAGTAATGGGAGAATTATGACTGCTGCTGTCAGTAGGACACCAGCCTAACGCGGCCTGTTATAAAACAAGTAGGACACGGGCCTAACACGTTCTGTTATGAAACAACCTTGACTAAACTAACTACAGAGCCAAACACGATGCCACAATTTCACAACTGTCCTGGTTAAAATGGCGTTAGACCATGCTATAATGGGCATAGCCCACAGTGAATCAGTTCAGGGTATAAGTGGGGCCTTTTCTGAATATGTGCTCCCATGATCTCTCACAGACCAAAAAGAAATGAGGAAAAAAAAAAACAACAAAATGACACAATATGTTGTCCAACGCGCTCCACTGTTGCATTTTAATCGCGAGCTGACATCGTTAACGTTGCTGGAGCTTGGCCATCCCATTAGCCATTCAGTGCTCGGCTCTGGAGAACAGATGGATTAGTCAGTGCGGAGGTGGTACACGGCCTGTGTAGGTCTTGAGGTCCAGACACCAATAGATCTCCCTGTGACTTCTCATATTTCAAATTTGTTGCACCTTTGTACACATACAATTATTTTTGCTGGCAAACATAACGGGACTGAAGACCTGAAGATCTTTTATCACTTGCTGAAGCATTTCATTTGGACCATGGGGCAACATTTATAACAAACGGTCAGTAGTTCAAGCCTCATAGACGCTTGATTAAACTTGAGCATCGCTCAGTTTGATAAACTGAGGGTCAAGTGTCCGTGAGTCATATGAAGCAGTTTATGGAGTGGACGATTAGCCCTGAGATAGAGTAGCGGTTTGTACAAATGTGTGTGGCTACGCTTCTCATTATAACTCTCGGGCTTGTCTTTACACAACATGAGACGATTGCTTCCTTGCAGGAATCTAATCACACTCAACTTTGATTAAAATCCATTTATCTTCTAGTTGCGAGCCTTCATGTGTTACAATAGCAAGGGGTAGCAGCTTTCCAGAATGAACACACAGTCGAGAATCTGTGTGCATTGGATGATGATTTTCTCGTTTGAGTTCTGGATGGACTTGTTGGAATAACTTCATATTTTGGATAGGTTTGTGGGAATCTTTCTTGGAAGTTAGGATGGACATTTTTGGAATGTGATTTCATTCTGTAGGTGAATGTTTGAGAGTACAGTGAGGAATTCAGAGTGGATATCTCAGATGGAATTTCGGACAGTCTAAAAGCCCTTTTGTTGAGCAAAGATTATAACGAGAGACAGTGACACACATTTGATGGTCCGCCTTTAACAAAGCCATTTTGACTATTGCTGACAATTTTAAATTGGTCAATGCTGGCAGCTTCTTCAATTTATTATGAACGGTTTTATGCATGTCATGCATGTAATTTTATTATGTTTTAAAGTATTGTTTTACTGTGTTAATTCATTGTATTCTCCTTTTAGGAGGTTTTAAATAAATAAATAAATACATACATTTTGGAAAGTGACTTCAGACTGTGGATAGTTGAGTGGGAGTTTTGCTTGGTATTCCAGCTCGACATTTTGGAATACATCACAGTTTGGACGAATGTGTGGGAATCTCACATGGCAATGATGACTAAAGTGTTGCAATGTGAATTTTGACTGTGTATGAATAAGTTGTAATCGTGCTAGGGATTCAAGATGGACTTTCTCATATGTGTCCACTGTCTACAGACTGGATGATTATGGGAATCTATGTTGGGATTCTGGATGGACATGTTGCCAGTATGAATTCAGGCTGTGGATGGATGAATGTGTCAGAATCTTCATGGGATTCGGGGTGACGGTTTCAGAAAGTCTTTTGATTTCTCCTGTTCAGGATCAGGGCAGATCACCTATGAAGTCAGTGGCTCGTGGGTAGGTTACAGTACTGCTGGTAGGGAGAGAATGATGGATATGTCATCTGAAGTGTCCGCAGTCATATCCTCTGTGTGTGTGTGTGCGTCATGGACTGCACGTTATTGACCAAGCATACATTTGTGAACGTGAGCATGTGAATAACTACAGTACATTTATAGAATTGGCCAGCATTACACGGCACAGTCAGTGCTAGAGCAAAGCAAATGAATATATGCAAATAAACGTAATGTGATTTCATTGCCATGGCGTTCACTTTGTATAAATGAAATGCTGTTGCTGACAACAACAGTTTACTTTATTGGAATTATTAAGGAAGGGCTTATTACCATTGCAACAAGGAGTGCATTACTCATTCTCCTGCATCAATTGACTGGGCGGTTTAAGGCATTCTTTGAAGCACTGGTGTATTCACAGGTACAGATATTCACAAGCATCACACACTTGCAAATCTGTATGTAGAAACTCATAAAAACATAAAAAATCTGCGGTATTTTTCGGCACATTTCTTTGTGCTGTGTGTATATGCTTGCATTTGTTCATGTTTGTATCAGTGCCTGCCAGCACATTTATGTGGGTGTGTGTGTGTGTGTGTGTGTGTGCATTTAGTACCTTGACATATTTTGGAATCCCTTAGAAATGTTTGTTTCTGAAAGAAATTGATAGTGATAAAATTACAGTTTTATTTGAAAGTATATATATTTTTTTGTTGTTCAGCCTTCAGGTTAGATTGCAAGTGCACATTTTGAGTATCCTTAGTCCAGAAGGCTGATAACACACCAAATCACTCCAAGCTTTCGTAATTGTGTTAATGTGCTCGCTTGATGCTATAGAAACCACTCCATTTTAAGTTCAGTTCCTATGCTGTTTAATTCACTGGCATTTATATTGTCAAAATATAGTTCAAAAATTGCGAAAAATTAATAGCTTTTTCTTGGAACTTGAAGAAGCCTGTTCCTCATGTGAGGTTGCCAGAAGATTTAAGACTTCTTGCTGATCGTGTGCTGCTCTCGAAGGAATAAGGGCCCAGGTGCACAGCTGTTCAAGAGTACAGGTACATTGGAATCTTGAATTTGAGAAACTGTTACCTTACAGGTGCCTCACCAGCTGGCAGCTTCATTGAATGGTACCTGGTAAACTCCAGCTTCAATTTCATAGCTTCTGCTGCGACCAATATGAAGGAAGTGGTTTCTCTGGTACCAAACTGGCACAGTTGGCATGGTTGCTGAATAGAAGGATGAGGTCATAGCGTGTTTTTGGTACACTGTAATGTACTGGCACTGAAGTGATTACAGCTAAAAATGGGGATTTCCTGTCGCATGTAAAAACTGAGTAAGTTGTGTGTGTGTGTGTGTGTATGTGTGTGTGTGTGCGCGCGTGTGTGTGTGTGCGGCCATATCTTTGTGCACACCCATGTGTGTGTTTGTGTGTCTGTGTGTACTCCTGTGGGTGTGAGAGTGTGTGCACTTGTCAATGTGCGTACGTGCCCTAGCAGCTTAATGAGGATTTGTGCTCCCTATCATCCAGTGGAATATGAGCTAATGAATACTTATGCAGCTCATGGGGAGTTGGAATGGAAGTCAGTGGGCTAATATGAATGTGCGATTTGCCCCTTAGATTGTAGCATAAAACTGCAATCTCACAATCTGCAGTCGGAGAAGTCTGTGGTTCCCATGGAAGAACAGCTAAAATAATCCTGGCTATAACGTACTGGACGATTCATTGACATCGCTAGCAGCAGCTTTGCATATTCAGCATGATGGAACTATTCACAGATTGCCACAGAAAGGCAGTGTCTAAATGATTATCGCATTCAGACCACATCATTACTTTATTCTTCACAGTACATTGGCATTTAGGTAGGAGCACCAATAAAACCTTGCATTCAAATTAGATTGTCGCGTTACTACAGAACGGCCACAATTCAGTGGGCACATTACAGTCCAGCCTTACAAAAGAATCAGTTCTGAAAATGATTCATGAAATAGTGGCAAGTAATTGCTGAGCCACCTGCTTTTACACCTAATGGGAATACATTGGTTATATTTATTCATGAATCACCTGGAGGAATGGTGACTGTGAAAGTCAGGCTACTCAGAATAGTTTCATTATAACAGTAGCTTTCATTTAAATGTGTTTCCATTGACTCTGATCTAGAAATCACAACGTTTGGGCACTATCTCTTTTCGGTAACTTTAAAAAAAAAAAAAAAAATCGCAAAATCACTACAGAGGTTTTCGTGGTTACAAAATTCGAACAGTGCGATTTTAACGCATTTCTTGGCATGGAAAAAACAACCATAATATGTTTTGATAAATACTTGTACTAAAAGGTCAAAAGTTAATCAACGGTTGAAAATCATCTGAACTCGGCTGAGGTAGATTTGTTTAACCTCATTTCCCATGGCACACATCAATAAAACACCATTAAACATATATGGCCATTGGTCAGATGGCATCTGTGTTTCGAACACTACGATCCCTACACTGCGGTGACTTATTTTTGTAAACAAATAGGTGGAATATGCCAGTAAAAACTGCTTATATCGAACTCATTATTTTTTAAGTGGGCCTGAGCTTCAACCAAAAAAGCAATTCAGTGAAGTCTAGGTCCTCTAATATTTGGAATATTCATCTTTTTATTTTTGTGTCAACGGCGTGCGTGCGTGCTTGCTTGCTAGCTCGCTATCTATCAATCAATCAATCAGTCAGTCATCCAGGATGGAGTGTTAGGGTATGCAGTTTTGTGGTGTATGTTTGTAATTTTTGTAAGTTTTTAAGCTTTGGTCCCTGAAAGTGTCCTGTTATGGATGTGCGTGCGTGCTTGCGCCATCATCCAGGGTACAGTGTGGAGTGTTTGGATATGTAGTTTTGTGGTGTATGTTTGTAAATTTTGTAAGTTTTTAAGTTTCGGTCCCTGAAAGTGTCCTGTTATGGATGTTTTTTTGAAAAGAAAACACTGTATCAGTCTGGTTCCAGCCCCTGTGGCCATTGGAGCATTGAATTTGCGGTGGGTATGAATCATCATGTGGAGGGTGACTCAGTGAAGTCAAGGGTTTGAGTAGTCAAAGCTTGAAGCGTCTATTGGCCCATTCAGTGCAGGGTTGAGAGGGTTTTCCGATTGTTCAGAAGGATGTGTTTCAGACAGCTGCTTCCACGTCCCAAGTATTTATTTTTCTCTTTTAACAAATATATTTTATTTGGGAGAAAAGGTTTCTATTTAATGGAAAATTAATGATTTGGAACACAAAAAAATCAGATGTCCAATTAGATGTTAATTATTGTTGTCTTTTTAATGCCAAAGCAAGCATCTATGCCCTTGTATCTGAAGGTATTAAATAAAAAAAGTCCATTGGACTCTAGCAGGAATTGGCTGTTTTTTTTTTTTTTTTTTTTACTGCTTTCAGCAAATTAAAATGGACCCTTTTCACTCAACTCTAAAACGGATAGAAACACTCACTACATGGTTTCAATTATGAATGGCAGTGAAGATTCACTGAACGCAGAAGCGAAATTAGGATCTATGATCACTAAAACGGCTGTACTGTAACTTGCTTTGGCTAAATGGCCGAATTAAACTGCATATTGCACATTTATGCGAGAGTGCACAATGTAAACATTGAATAAATGGCTAAACAGGAGTAAAATAAAGAAATTAGATGGCGATTATGGATCCCAGAGGAACTAATGACTTAAAGGACTGCTTAGTCTTCTGGAGCCCATTTAATTAGAGAGGCTCTTACTCCTCTGACTTAATGATTATGTTTGTCTGTAGTGCATGAAAAATATAGCCCATATTAAAATATTTTAAAAGATTCATTGTTGCCAATTTAAGGAGATAAGTATTTTTCAAGCGATTGAATTTCAGTTAAATAGTCTTGTGATATACAGAATACCCACTTCCCCTCAATGGTCCTGCGGCTCTCTGTATCTTCAACAGATTGCAGAACAGGCTGTAATAAATGGCTGTATATAAGGAAACAGCTGTAACCGTCGATTTTAGTAGTATCGTGGGTTGCCGTGAGACTTACTTCTTTCCCAGATTTTTTTCCTTTTTTTTTTTTCTCTTTTTTACAGTGCCTACACTTTGCTCTGGCAATGGTATTGGCCATTTCTTTCATATACACATGTGGTCCTGCTGGAATGTTTTCTTTTAGTTAGAATGGATAGGGGCAGTTCAACCAGCATGAACTGAGTCAAAATGGAGTGCTCTTCCCCGGGCGGAGAGAGGCTTCCACTTCAGGGCTAGTGCTTTACCTGAGGTGACATTATACATCAGCCTAATAGACTCTGCTATGCGAGGTGACCCACATTGATGATGGGTTATGCATTAGCGCGGCCTGTGCACATGTTGCTCGCTGAAACAATTCAGGTCAAGCACCGTCCACATGGGAAACGGGAGCAAGGCAGCAAATGATACGTTTGGGATTTGAATCTACCGTATTCTGGCTCTGACCTTTACAGTGCATGCAAAAATCCCCCCACATACACGCGTGCACCCACACACAAACGCGCACACACGCGCACACACGCGCACACCCACATGCACGCACAGGTTTGAGCAGCTTTCCTTATCAGGACATTGCATTGACTTCTATTCATTATGGACAGCCGTACCCTAACCTCAGCCAAATCATGCCTAACCCTAACCTTAACCAAACCTCCATTCAAACCTGACCCCTAACCTCAACCATGACCTTAAAAATAATGTTTTGCTGTATTGGGACCTGGCTTTGGTCCCCATCAGGACTACTGGTCCCCATAAGGTAAGTGTTTATACTGGAAAAGGTCCCCAAAAGATAACAAAAAACATGAACACACACACACACTCCCACACAAGACACTTTCCCCTGGCTGCAGTGGTCCACTTGGGATTTGAACTTAACATCTTCTGGTTCTTAGTCTGTACTTAAGATGGGCTGTACTCCCCCACCACGTACACAGTGTCCGCCTAGCTGGCAGCCAGAAGACATCTAGTGCTCATGAGAATAATGGCCGTAGCCGGTCTCTCCACTCTCCCTGTTGTTGTCTAACAGGCCCAAGATGAGAGGCTCGGCCACAAATCTCTGGGTTAATGGAACCTGCAGTGGGACAGTAATACCGCAGCAGACGGGAGTGGCCTGTGATTTAGATGGGGGCCGGACGCTGGGACTGTCGGTGAGACATTTTGGGGCCAGATTTAGCACCCCTGGCACTGTTGGAGGAGGATGTTTACAAGAGTCAGGTCGGCGTAGATGGTTCATTGTCGCTTTTTCGCGGGGAGGGAATTGATTTTCCGCGGAATGAAAAAAATGTCACAAATGGCAGCGCGAGCTCAGCCCGTTGAAAGGAACGGAGTGTCTGCCCCTTAAATATCACGTAACGGAAAACGCAGTCCTTATTGATTCCCCCCACTGTGTATTCGCTGCAGACGTCGTGCAGCATTGAGGAGAGAAGTAAGAGGTATTGAGAAAGGGGGACACGGTTGTTTTGAATTTGTCTTAAGTGTGTAGGGGTGGAGAACTGCCAGCTCTTTTTACCAGAGCGCTGTTGATTCGCTGGACAGTGCAACGAATTGAGCGAGCGAGCGAATGCAGGAGAGAGCTGTGCATTTTTTGCGCCTTGATGTGTATTTTTAATAGCCTGCTTTAGTGCTCGGTCACAAAATGCCCCATGTACCTGGGTGTTGTGCAGGAAAAGCAGTCTGTGTTCTAATAAAGTGAAGGAGTATTTTTGATGCAAGATGGGTCGTACAGCACTGCTGTGTGCTGTGATACTTTAATGAGTACTTACATTTGTCATTAAAAGGCTGCAAGTTCATTGCGCTGCGAGACTGTCGTGCCTCTGCACGTAGTGCACCCTTAAAACACAGAATAGTTTTGATCAGGGTAATAAGCTCAGTTCCTGAAATTCCTATCAATCTGTGTTTTTATTCATTTCACTTGTACAACTTGGCACGCTTGATGTAACTAATTAGTTGCTCAACAAGATCTGTTGATTGAAGGTGTTGGAGGGAAAAGCATCTCGTTGGTAGATCTCCCAAACTAATGCTTATTACAACTGGCTTAGACTTATGACTTGGCTGTTTAAAGGTACTGAGTAGACATTGTCCAGCTACTTTGACTAGCCGTTAAGAATAACTTTTTTTATAGACATTTCTACTAAAGTAATCGGTTAAAACACTGAAAATACTTGCATAAGCGCAGCTATGGAGAGGAACGTGCGTGTACAAGATAAAAAAGCAGGCTGGCCTAATGGTGCTTTACATGACATTAATAGTCGGCTCCAGCATGTGACGCTCATTGTTTGACACTTGCGTTCATTCAGTTTGACAGAACCAGCTGGATACAGAGGCGCAGAGTTATGGCTCTGACTCTCAATTCGTCAGCTGAGGCAGTTGGCGCTGCAGGTGTGAGGTGTTTGTTGATATGAAAGACGGACGATGAGGCGGCCCAGGCTCGCGCTCGTTAGCGCAACACGCTAGGGCCAGAATATGCTGCACTACCATGATGCTATGTGCACGATACTTGTCTTCTGATGTGTCAGTGGGAATGGAATCATGGGGACCAGGCCACCACCATGGCAGACTGATGACCTGAATACGAGGAGCTAATCCTAGCAAAGCCCGAAAAAGACCGTGGCGCTGCCAGATGAAGGGTGATGGTGCATTTGCACTGGCACGATGTGTCAATGCCTGGAGACGCTTTGGCTGCTTCTGGGCAGTACAACATTCCCCGTGACGCCGCAGAAAGCAAAATACTTCCATAAAGATTTGTTGGGTAAAGTTAGCTTATACCACTGGTTTGCCATCAGATGTTCAGAGGGCCTTCTGGAAACTCACCTTTTACTGTATGACTGTTCTCAAGCTGTTCTGGCTAGAGATTTCACGATACCAAAAATTCAGTAGTCGGTGCCAATACCAGTAAAATTACACGATTCTCGATGCCAATTCAATACCACAGTAAAAAACAAGAATTTCCAAAGATCCCATTTACTTAAACATGAACATCTTCATTAGAAAATTTGCAAAATATTAAAATGTAATTTCTATGAACAGACATACAGAACATAACAGAATACAGTACAATCATTTAAGAGAACTTAAGATTCATACTTTCCAGAGGTATCATATGTAATGGCTACTTTAACCCTGTCTTCACCAGTAAAGTTTTTTTTCGAAGAAACGTGTCATTTTGGTCTACATATGCAAGAAGATAATTTACAGCATCTAATGCAACCATATCACATACATGTAGGCGGACTTATCTGTGCAGTGAATAAGCACAACTCGGGAAACTCGGACAATATTAAGCTTTTAACATCTTAATTTCTAACATTTCTTTAGGCTTAGAACTAGTGCCGCACGATTAATCTAATCGCAATTTCAAACTGCAATTGCATAACCGCAAAAAAAGCTGCGATTTGCGATTTAATCTAAATAAACGTGTGCGTGCCAGTGAACATTACTACCTCTCCTTTAATTGTATGGAGTCTGTTGACGTTACGCCCACAAGCTACCCTGGGCTTTGTCCGAACTGTCAAAAAATTACGTCCTATACACTAATTGCAAACCACTTTTCTTTAACCTATGTGGAAAACGTCTGAAGATAAAGGGGAAAAAGGGAATTTCCGCCGTTTAGGAAGACTACCGCGCTAATTGGAAAATTTGAATGCACTTAAAGCAGGCAATGTGATCGCGTCCCTTGCCCATCACATACGCTTCTTTACGCGATTAGCCGGATGAATGGTCGCCGCTTTAAATACTGCTGCTGTGCTGAACTGTGGAATGGCGTGATCTCCTTTCTTTTCGAAAAGGATGCTTCGTGCACCCTATGTTAAAGGACGTAAATTAGGAAGCACTGAGACTCCTTTCCTCAACATTAAGAATTCGAAGGTTGCCATCATGGTTGCCACGTAATATTTTCCGGATCATTTTTTAGGAGTTAGGTACTTTCACTGGCCAAAAAACAGACGCAGCTCTGGCCTGTGAGCAAGTATGGTCACGTGACTACTTGCTACTGTTCGCAGTGACCGGCATGAACGCCGAAGAATCGTGACCTCCTTCTGAATGCAAGTATCAATTGGAACACTCTGAAGCGTATACTGCCCCCATTAGTTCCGGAAGAGTCACAGCACCGAAATTTACCGTGCCTCGGTACTTACGGTGCCTCAAAATAATAGGCATCGTCGGTGTTTTTTCATTTAAATATCGAATGGTATTGCAAGTATCGGTTCTTGTGACATCCCTAGTTCTGGCTTAAGTTAAGATTAACAATCAAACAATTTATATACTTAAGACTCAAGACCAATAAATGACCTGTAATGATTAAGAAATTGTAATGACAAGTGATTGGCTATTGGTTACATTTATGTAATTGAGATGACATAGTAAGAATGGCAATAATCTGAACAAACGTATCAAATCCAAAACTTTACCAGACTTCCATCTCTCATTTTAGCATTCTTTCAGCAGTGGTAGAAAATGCTAAAATGTTGGAACAGAAGTTCGAAAAAATGTTGAATTTCTTGGGATTTTTTGCATTATTGCCATCCTAACAGTGTCACTTTGCTGTGCGCCGTGCCTAACAACGCCCTTTAAGCCGTGAATATATTCACAATATAGCACGGCCTCTCGTACCTTATTGCCTAATCGGTCTCGCAAACGAATTTACTCAAATCTGCCGTTTCATGTGCTAAATGAGTCCAGAAATTTTGTCATTTTACGTCATCATTTATGTGCAGATTAAAGTGCCTCATACTTTTGTGATGAATGTGATGAAATTACTGCTATCAAAAATAAATTTGACAGTCATTTTACATATTAGTCTTGGCACCAGGGGCTGATCAGGCGAAGTAAACTGCGACAGGACTAGGTAATTCAGCATTGAAAGGTTAGGTTACTGAACGCCTTTCTTACCGCAGACTGCCATTGGCTTACGCCAATAATAATATCAATGTATTCAAAAGTTCATTTTTCATGGATTTTGAATTTTGAAGAGACAGCAGTCGGTTACAAATCCGTGGGGTGTGTATCTCTGTTTAATTCTCATGGTTCGGAGACTGTGGAGAGTCGTTTTGTTGCCATTCTGCATCTGTGGTGAAAAACAGTGCTGGTGTCTGGGTTCTCCCAATATTGTGAGACCGACAAATAATCCCTAGTAACAGAGCGAGCAGCACAATGCAGGATTTTATATACAGTACCAGTCAAAAGTTTTGATACACTTTGCTAATGTCTGTTTTTTGAGAAATTTAAACGGCTTAACTTCTCTATATAATCTCAAATGGAATCTTGTGGGAGGTAAACAGTCAGAAATATAAAGACATTAATTTACATGTTTGAATAGAGTTCAAAGTTTTGGAATTCTCAAAGAAGCCATATTTTGCAAAGTAAACAGACAGAAAAGCTCCCTCCATTTTCCAGTGGGCGAATTAAATCAAGCTGTTTTGTGACTTATTGGGCAAAAAAGGTAGATGAAAATCAAACTGCAAGTGCAGCACATCTATGGGAACTTAGACAGGGCTGCGCAGCAGCAAACTCATTATAGCCATAAGACTGCCCTTATATAGATATATATAAAAAATTCTGTGAGTATGCTCAGCAGATATGACAACAAGTGCTGGTTTGACGGATTTAAGAATAAAACTACTTCTTTATTTAACATGTATTGTAAGAAAAATGTAGGTATGTCCAAACTTTTAACTGGTACTGTACATATATTTTTAGTAATGTTGAGACTAACAATCTTTGCTACTTTCCTCTGTGCACAGTTTCTGTGGGCACTGTCCCTTAATTTGGCAGGGAAACAAGTTTTTATGTGGAACTTGAGAGAGCCGGAACCTATGCTACATGGGCTTGTAGACCATTAGTGACAAGCACACAGTCTGCCTTCAAATGATTGGATATTTGCCTTGTGTTTTTGCAATAATTTGCATAAAGTTGACCTCACCCCAATTCCCCAAGCTCAACATTGGACGTGCCGCTACCATCATGTATAGCACCGCTGCTTCAGATACACTCGTTACTTTCTATGGAAAATGAATGGGACGCGCAGGCGTAGACCGACACACTGAGTTAGTGTTAAATGCACTGTGAGGCTGAGCTGCTGTCCCGCCCTTGTGTGTTACCCTGGTCCCCTGTCTGCTGGCTGGGGAAATCTTTCCTTATCTGGATTGTGTGCTTGTGAAGTCAGCGGCTGGGGACGGAATTTAATTATGCCGCAAATCAGGCAATAATAACCATTTCGACAACACTGTCATGCCAGCATTGCATTCCCCCATAGCATTCAAGCTGTTTCAAACTGTTTGTAGCACACTCAGATCAGCACCTCCTTGCCATTTACCTCCTGATGACACTCCATTCACAAATTTATCCATTTTAAAGCGAACTCACATCTCCATGCACTCTATGCACATTTCATATTGTTCTGAAATCTTTTGAGAGCGGACTCCATCAATAATTCTTGCTGTCCTTGGATTTAATCACAATGTTCTCATATTAGGCCCACAAAGATTTCTCTAACTTCGTATCTTCTGAGTTCAGCACAATGAGCTGGAATAATGTGTTTGGTAACACCAACCGTTTCAACCCCAGCATCAGCAGCAAGTTGCTCATTGTTAACAAAGTCCCAAACGTTAGTTATTTTCAGCAACTGGATATTGCAGAAACTTTGAACCCCATGACGTGCGTGTTGGATTACTACCCATAATGGTGCCAACTTCCGAACAAGAGCCTATGCTGGATGCTATCGCCGCAATCTGGTATGATAAACAGCTATTTCTGTGAAGGTAAAGACTTATTTTAAAACCAGGCCTCTGGCTATTCATGACAGACTACCAAGGTCTGGTCTTCAGTGGACTGTAACGGCACACTTGCATTCCAGTGGATGTCTCGGCTTTAGTTGATAGTTTCCTCCCACCGATGTAATTGTGTTGTATTTTTCTAGATGATTTGACCGAGTCTGTCTTGAGGTCACAGCGCCCTCTGCTGACAATTGAAGGAACAGGCAACATTTAAGTCTGGATAATGGGATCATTTATTGACGAGCCTTGGGAAGAAAAAAGAAAAGAAAAAAAAAACCAATTTCATCGTGTTTTTTCAGAACAAGCTTAAATGCAGAGCCCTCGTGTATAACACTCTGTTTACTGTGCTGGCTACTGGTTTTGGACACTGACATAATTTTTGTTGCTTTGCATCTATGAACATATTGTTTCCATATAAATTTATTTTACCCTCCCAGCAATACCAATTCATCTGTTTTACAGACAGTGCTTTCTGAATATTAATAAAAAGAGGGGTGAATTCAGTCCATCAGGAGGATATTAAACTAGCATGTGGGTTTAGCTCTTTAGCACCCTGGGTTATTGTCTGCCTTAAATGAGATAAAAAGTCACAGCAAGTCTGGGAAGTAAAGCAGCTGTCTGTCTGGGCCTGTATACTGCCTACACCGGCAACCTTATCTGAAGCCCTGCATAATATAGCCAAAATGCATTTCATATCTATACAGTCGAGTTTTATCTGCTACTTGACACCTCAGGGGTTTGAATTCACATTAAATTTGTGTTACATAGGTTGTTTTGCAAACAATGGACTGATATTCATCCTGAATGTAGGCATGTATCTGCACATGTGTTTATGATGTATTGCTATTAGGGATATGAGGAAGCGCAGCGGTTATGTGCTTGAGGCCAAAAGGTCCTGAGTTTGATTCTTTGCCACGGCTTTCGCGCTGTGTTCTTGGCTAAAACACTTCACTCCCAAAGTGCCTCACTCCACTCAGATGTATAATTGGGTACCGGCAAATTGTCAGGGAAACCTGATTAAGATCTGGGAGAGTAACTGGTGATGGACTAGCATCCTATCCAGGGGGAGTAACAATACTCCTAGTGGCCTTATGCTGCCGAAACCGGGGTTAAGCACGGGCCTGGTGATCCAATAGGCTCGGAACAGACCTACTCACATTAGTTGTTGGGTTTTCAGAAAGGCAGTTGCTACGGGTACGGCAGTTTTCCAATGCATTTCAATGCAGAGAGGTTCGGCACTCCCAATTTCAAACCCTAACCCTAACCCTAACCTTAACCCTGACCCCTAACCTAACCCTTCCCCTAACCATAATCCCTAATCCTTATCCTAATCCCTTGAAATCGACTGCCGTACCAATAAAAACTGCCGTATCTCTAGACACTGCGTTTCAGAAATGTTGTCAGTTGATTGAAGTTAAGAGACAGTTTTCGCTTTTTTTTTGAGAAAAGCTTCCAAGTAGAAATTTGAGCGTCTTTCGATGTGAGTTTTGAGCATCTTCTTTCCTGTGTGCGTGTCTGTCTGTGTGTGTGTGCGTGTGCGCTCGTGTATACATGGGCATGTCTCCTCAGCCTGGCTCGTACCTTTGCATCTACAACCTACATGCTGTACCCCAGACTGCAGAGGTGACCCGTGGGGGTGGGGGAGTGGGGGGCCCTGGGCCCCTGGCCTTCCATCTTCACGGGGGCACGGCTTACGGGCGCGGAATACGCGTCCTCCCAGAGGACAGTCCAGACCTGCAGGAGCTCAAGAGGTAAGGAGGTGCTATTCAATACTTCCAAACCAAGAGACCAAAGTCTGCTTATAACACCTCATATTGTTATTAACCCCTTTGCGCAGATATAAACGCCGGCGTCCGTAAATTCCGAAATTTAATTCCTAAACAATTCTGTAATTGAATTTCTAAATGTCTTCCTTCACTGGATTAATTTTCCAGTCTCTGTGACAGAAATACTGAGTTATAAAGCCTAAATAGACTCATGCATAGCAAGAAAAATTGGCACGATTTTGTGTTCTGCACAAAGGGGTTACTGACCATAATGTTATAATGGTATAATAGCACCTGCTGTTCTTGACTGAAAGTGTATTGTAGTGTCTGTATTGTTGCTTTTTATTATTGTTGGTGCACCAGTTTAGCCTCGTGGACTTCCTGGTAAAATAAAGGTTAAATAAATAAAGTAAAACGCTAGTGTAATGACATGTAAGCAAAATTCACACTGTTACTACCCATCTATAATATTGTTAGAAATGCTCATTGAAAAACGTAATGTTCCATATCATGCAACACATTTTTTATGTGATATATCTACCACTAATATAATGAAGCATGAAATGAATTTTATTTAAAAACTGGCTACAGTATATGTAAAGGTATGTCATTTAATTAACATTTTTATCATAATATAGGTGGGTTATTACATTTTCTGTTTTTATTACATTTTCTATTGCACTATATTTTATGGCATATGAATTTATTACACGGTGATATACATTAGTTCCTAGGGCTGCCTTTTGGTATGGGGGTGGTGGGCGGAGTTACAGTCACAGCAGATCTTATTGGCTCAGCCTGTGGAAGTGGCCTGGCACTGGAGCAGTGAGAAGATTTCTTAGCTCGCAGCTAAGACAGCGGGATGTGAAAAAAGCTTCCTGGCTGGTAGGCCTCTGTAAGAAAAGTATTTCTGTAACACAGTCTGTGCTGAAAATAGTTTTCGATTGGGACTTTGAGAGAGCTGTGTGACATACCTTCACGGAATTGGTTGGAAATATGATGTCAACATAGTCTTTGTCTCACTCAGGTTCACAGAGAAGTAGAACGTTACTGACTTGAGCTCATAGTCGGCACAGCAGGAATGTAAGTGGGAATTATCTACACCTCCTTCCTCTGAACTTCTCTCTTTCTTTGTCTTTTTTCCTTCGCTCAATTTCTCTTAGGCGTCTGGAGTCACTGGAAAATGATCCGAGCGATTCCTCATTACTTGAGTGGAGCACCCCTCCAGAGTCTTTTGGTAAGAGTTCCATTTTGCTGCCAATTTCCATTTTAATACTGTGCAAGTCAAAATATTTTTACATGGCATATTATCATAAGGATAACAACAAACAAGCAAGACATTTTTAGAGTGCCCACAAATAACTTTGATATCCAGCACAGATGTTCTTATTTTTCACCTTTGTTCTGACATTGCAGATGGTGATCCTCAGAGCAGTCTAACAGGTGAGAACTGTCATGCTACTGAATGGGTTTTGGCACCTCTGTCTGGTCTGTGCTCTAGCAATATGCAGCATAGAGTCTGCAGGATGAAGTCTTGGCCTTTTTAAAAACCCTGTGTTTTGAATTAGTTATAGTTTTTATGGGGTCTCAGGTAAATGTTGTACTGCAATGTTGTGCATTTATACTCTTCAGATTGTTGAATTTATTTTGGAATCTATTTTATTTGTTAGAGCAACTTGTTCTTCATGGAGGCGATACTAGTTTTGCGTCTCGGTCGAGGCTAAAAACGGAAGGCTGCTCCTGGGAAACTATTCGGTTTCCGTATGGACTATAGGCTAATGTTATGCTGTTTGTGCCACACTGCACTGCTGGCCTGATGATAAAAAGAACGCATTCTGCAGTCGGAGGTCGTTTTGTGTCTCGCCGGGGCTGAATATTGGCAGCGAGTGAAAAGCAGCATCAGCTTCCAAGTGCCCTGTGAGAGCTGTTTTGTCCTGCGTTTGTTCCTGTGTGTTTTAGTGTCCACTCTCGTTGCGACTATCTTTGTCTGTTTTTACTCTTTGTTCCCTTTGTGTTCCGTCCACTCGTTTTCTCGTTCCTTTCTCCCCTTTCCGTCTCCCATTTTCCCCTCTGCGAGGCGCAGTGCGGACATGTGACCACATGCTGGGGCACGTGTCCATTTCCTGCGTGAAGAGCAGCAGGCCCCCTCGCGTGTTCCACGTGCGGGCTCGACTCCGCTCCTACCAGCCCGAGAGGCTCTACCAAGCACTGAAGCTGCACTGCCTTAAATGCAATGTACTGTGAGTCTCACATGCATTAACTTACATACACGTGCATACATACTGACCGCCATTGTCATGACAAATAGTAGAAGATGAGTAAACTGCGCATGTCCACAAACTGCCTCGGACATGGTGGCGAGAAATCATATCTGACAAGGTAAAAATGCACTAACGCGTGTATAAACATGCATATCCAGAATTGAGCGCACACATGCAGACATACACACATAATACCCCTCTTACATAGCATGACTCACCCTGCCCTTGTTCTGTTCACTAGTTGGATGAAGTGGACAATAGTCATGTCCTTTTTTCCTGTGTATACTTCCTCCCTCTCTTCTTAACAAATAGGTCTAGGCTAATCTCTCCAACAACCGAACTGCCAGTTCTCAAAAGTGCATTGTATCTACCTACAGAAGTGATTGGGCGTCTTGTCATATCTGATTTTGTAATGCTCAGCTTGCCAAATCACTGCTCACTTTTCCTCCTTTTGATCAGACGAGCTGCAGTTGAAGTGCGCTCCTCCTGCTATTGTAGCTGTGGGTGATGGGGTGCTGTGTCTTTGATACTTTCTGTAATGATTGGTGATATTTAGCGTGGATCTGTGACTCCATCTGAAAAAAAAATGGACCAGTTCTAACTCGTATTTTAGTGTTGTATTTGGACTTAATGTTGAAAGATTACACATACATATTTTCCATTACTTTTTTGCTAAAAAAAGACAAAAAACATTTTTTACTCATTGTAAGATTTGACAGTATGGTAAGAAAATTTCACCTGTCAAGCAAGGAGTAACTTTTAACAACCTACTTCGCTCTTCTGAATAAGAAAAATGTTCATTTTTGTATTATTTCTGATCTGCAGCAGTTTGAGTTTCTCAGTTTCCCAAGCACTGAAAACTCTCCAAGACAGGCAAACCACACAAGACAGCAGCACCTTATCACCGTTGGAGTTGTATTGGTTTTCTTTGTTAAATTTGTTATCCCCGGAATATAATGGGGGGGGGTGGAGAGGATGTACCTCTCGCTCTGTCTACCCATCTGTTTGTAAACATTTTTTTTTGCCGGGAGTATAACTTGACTAATGTTTGATATTATCCCATAAATCTTTGCACACACATCAACTGGGTGCTGGAGTAGTGCCTTTTACTGTTTTGGAATTTTTATATCATTTGACTGCAAGGTGGTGTGATAACATACTTAATGTTTTTGCCATTAACTTCTGAACCATAGGTCTCAAAAACATCTTTTTTTTTTTCCTTTGGTGGATTTGATGGGCCCACACGAATCTCTCCATATTAGCCACGCCCATTTGATGGTTTGGTGGTAGATTATGCACCATTCAGTTATTTTTTTTTTATTTATTTTTTTGTAAAACCTTTATGTTCTATCTCCTGCAGAGTGTAACGTATTTACATCAAATTTGATACACAGCATCTGTTGACCATGATCTGTTCATTTTACATACACAAAGTCGCTATGTTAAAACATGCAGCTGCAGTAAGCCAATGAATTTTGTGGGCGTGGCCTCTATTGCTGACTTCTGACCGCTGTCTTATTCAATCATCACCTAAATCTAGATCTCTCATCTTCAAGCCTCTGGACTCAAGCCTACCTAATTTGTTGTAAATCTATCCGTGAGTAGTGCTCTAGTGAGTAAAAAGACATGACTGAATCCAGTTGCCGAACCAGATTAAAATGTTGCATATTTCAGTGTGGTCAGGGGTCCTATGGATATCTGTAAGTACAAGTTGATTGCCCAAACAAGACCACCACCATCAGCCAATCCTATTATAGCACCATTCTACTCTCTGAGCTATAATGGATCATCACAAAACTTCACAAGATTATTTGAGATGTGTGAAAGACCAATTAACCGTATGCTGAAATATTGCTTTTTGCAATTTTGGCATCGTTCACACTTCAGATTTCTCTTCAGGCAGGAGATCCCAGATGAGGAAGCTCTCGCCAGCCTTTTTCAGGAAGCCTTGAGCGGGACGGAGTGTTGCAGCCAGCCTTGGGCCTACACTGGATACCTGGACTCCTGTGACCCTGGCCGAAAGATCAGACTGCACCTCTGCAAGAGCGTGGAGACGTGGACCAAAGACCTGGTGTTTGTGGAGGGTGTGTCCATTAATGAACATCATAGGACAGGGACTTGTTTCACAAGGCAGGATTACTGAGTGTGTTGGTTTAAGTTAAACCCAGAACCCTCCCGTGCAGGCTGCAAAATTAACTTCATTGTCCATCAGCCAAATGGCCTGTGAATGTTCAAATTTTACCAGCCACTCAATAGGTTACCATTGTTTTTTTGGCTGGTGAGTGAAGCAATTCTACCAGCCACCAGCTATTTTACCAGCATTTGGCTGGTGGCTGGTGCTAATTTTGGCCCCTGCTCCCATGTCTAAAACATGGATCTTGGCAAAGACAGTTATTCCAGGTTTCACTCACTGAAGTTACCCTGGTAATGCAGCTACACTGCTGCACAGTCTTCAGACCTGACCTGGAAGGCTTTAGTGAGTGTGTGGGACAGACACTTGAAGTGAGCCTTGCCTCAGTTTTCTTAGCTCTCACACGTTTGAGATGAGCTATCCCTCTGTCTCTTAGCTCACAGACATTTGAGGTGAGCCATCCCTCTTTCTCTTAGCTCACAGACTTTTGACATGAGCCATCACTCTTTCTCTTAGCTCACAGACATTTGAGATGAGCCATTCCTCTTTCTCTTAGCTCACAGACATTTGAGGTGAGCCATGCCCAGTTTTTTTATAGCTCCCTGACATTTGATATGAGTAAGGCCTAAGTTTCTTTTGCTCAAAGACCTTTGAGATGAGCCAAGCCTCTTTTTCTTAGCTCACAGACATTTGATATGAGCCATGCCTCTTTTTCTTAGCTCACAGACGTTTGATATGAGCCATGCCTCTTTTTCTTAGCTCACAGACATTTGATATGAGCCATGCCTCGTTTTCTTAGCTCACAGACATTTGATATGAGCCATGCCTCTTTTTCTTAGCTCACAGACATTTGATATGAGCCATGCCTCAGTTTTCTCAGCTGGCAGACATTTTTTTAAAGTTCCCAGACATATGACTTGAGTCATGCCTCCATTCTCTTTGCTCACTGACATGCTTAGTGCTCCATTATCTTGTTTCCTGAGCTCCCAGGCATAGGGAGTGCATCACTGTCTTTGTTTTCTTGGAACAATTCAATGCTTCTTCTCAGGGGCCACATTGGAGGAGATGTGTCGGATTTCAGGAGGACAGAAAAGCATGGTTCCTGTGAGGTCGTCAGATGGTAAAATGACTCTGCTGGACCTCTCCGCCCCCTTCCTCTTCCAAGGCCCAAAGCGATACTACGGGTTTGTCCTTAAACTCCTATTTTTAAATGACTAGCTTATTTATAAAACTTGGTAGGCAGCATCTTTAAGACCAAGATCTAAAATCCCAGCTCAAAGAATGTTGCTAAGTGAAAGGATGTAGCCACAATGAGCCAATGAATTTTGAGGGCATGGCCTTTATGGATATAATGAGCCGGAAATCCTGAATGCATCGACTAATCCTCACCAAACTTGAGATCTGTCATCCGCAGGCCAGGTCACTCAAACACACCAAATTTGGCACAAATCTGTCCATAGGTTGTGCTATAGCAAACAAATGGTCACAACTCCTAAACCATTTGTCCTATTAACTTTGTTTCCGATCTGTTCTAGAATTTCTTGAGATCGCTGTATCATCAAGTGTTGTTTTTTGCCTTCTTCATATTGCCAGAAAGGTTCTATTGAAGTGATGATTCGATTCAGCAGGGCTGGCAGTAATCATGCCTAGGCGTGTAATGAAATTTAACCCGATAATCAATTACATTTGTTTAATTGGTTGATTTAGTAACTAAGGGGGCAGTTACTTTTTCACATGGCGCCAGGCAGTGTTGGATTGCTTTTTTCCCCTCAATAAATGAAATCATCATTGCATCTCCCCGACGACGATAGTCGGGAGATACTATGGTTTAGTTCCGGGCCGCCGCCACCGCAGAGATTTTATGTTCCGGGCACTGGAAGCCACAATTATTACAGGAATGTTTTCAAACTTTACACAAGCAAAGATATATATATATGACAATGCTCAAGACCGATTTTCGTAAATTTCAGACGTCCAGTATGGCTGCCGGCGACAATTTTGTCCGAAATTCTTAATGTTCCGGGCTCTGGAAGCCACAATTATTACGGGAATGTTTTCAAATTTTACACAGGCGAAGATATATATGGCAATGCTCAAGACCGATTTTCGTCAATTTGGAAGTCCAATATGGCTGCCGGCGGCCATTTTGTCCAAAATTTTTTATGTTCCGAGCTCTTGAAGCCACAATTATTACACGAATGTTTTCAAATTTTACATGAAGGTATATAAATGACAATGCTCAAGACCGATTTCTGTCAATTTCGGACCTTCAATATGGCTGCCGGCAGCCATTTTGTCCAAAATTTGTTATGTTCCGGGCTCTGGAAGCCACAATTATTACAGGAATGTTTTCAAATTTTACACAGACGAAGATATATAAATGACAATGCTCAAGACCGATTTTCGTCAATTTCGGACGTTCAGTATGGCTGCCGGCGGCCATTTTCTTCAAAATTTGGGGATTGGGGAGATACAGGACTCAGTCCCGGTGGCGACCGAGTTATCTCGTTTAAAAACTGTATTATGCATTTACTCGGGTTTTCTTAGACTAATATTGAAATTATTTTGATGATTTGGAACCAATAAGCAGAAAAATGGAAGAAATCAAAAGGGGGCAAATACTTTTTCACAGCACTGTAGGATATTCTAGCACATACATTCCTACTTTTCTGGCACTTTTCATCTGAAAAGAATATACATAAGAGAGTAAAATCCGCTCAACTAATGCATGGAAATCTATGCATACTTTCTGGCAAAATAAATCTTGCAATCAAAATTAAGAGCTCCCAGTCATTGGCCTTGTTGTCTAGCAATGTTATTTTGTTGATATTGTTGTTAAATTGGCTAGGGAATGTCTGCCAAAGTCCTAGATGAGTTGCCTTGGGCAGGATGTAAGATTTTATAAAATTGATGTGTAAAAATCACTTTTTGCCGCAGAAATATAAATCTCTGGCTGCTATTATAATTCTTCAAAATCACTGATATGCCCTTATTACTTTTTTCCATACCTGAGTACCATTTGGTTTGATAATATTGCCGCTACTGAGCAATATTCAGTGTGCCGGAGTGATACATTTGTAGGGTTATTTTAATGTTAGCGCCGCATCTGGGGGAGCCGTTCCCTGACAGTTGGCAGATCCAGTTCTACCCACGCTTGATAAACATACTGTGAGCTTCATAATGGTTGGGTTAAACCCTTTATTGTTTTATTAGTACTCATTGAAAAATATGTTGAAACTGTCTGCACACTCGTAGCTCCGATGCAAAAAAATGTCTTATTATTATTATAAATCAAGACATTAAGAAGAACCCTGATGAAGGCAGTTGTCCTGCCGAAACGTTGGTTTTATTAATGTCTTGATTAATGATAATAATGATAATAATAATGATAATAAAATTTTTTTTTTTTTTTGCATCGGAGCTACGAGTGCAGCCAGTTTCAATATATTTTTGTATGCTTGTTCTCATTGGCTGGCACCTCATCACTTCTGGTGTGCGCTTCTATCACTTTGATTCATTATTTTTACTCATTAACAACCAGGAATATTTTTTTGGTCGTGAACCTAAAATCATTGCACACAGAGTCAGATCAATAACAAAAAAGAAAGTAAAGTAGCCCTTTGTCCTTAGCATTATGGCACACACTCCATGTATTCCTTAAAAGCGCTAGAACTCCATTTGTCCTGTCGGCGCCTGTGTTGCAGGTGCAGGAGGTGCGCCCAGGTGAAGCCGGTGGAGCTGGACACCCAGGACTCGATGGAGATGAAAGGGAGAGAGATCTCTGAGGGTAGGACGGTCCCCGGGCCCCTCCCTCAGCCTCTGCGGCCCTTTATCACGGGCCCCGCCGCATCCTGTCAGTGCACATTAGTCACGCTCTGCTCTTACACTGCCATAACTCACTCTGTCTGGCTCGGTTAGGGAGCAACAGCTACTGAGGAATTCAGCTCTGCAGCACATGGGCAAAACTCATTAAGCGCCTCCGACGGGGCGATGCTGATCTCGGATCAGATTTGCCAGTGCTGTGTAGTAACCCCCTAAAGTGGCTGAGCTGATTTAGGATAAGCACTGCTGCTCTGTGACCCTTCCACAATACAGGCTAGTATCTTCCCACAGCTGGTCATTATGTGACTAGTTCTGGCGTGTTCCGCTGCAGTCTCCTTCCAACTGTGTCGTCACAATTTTTTATCGCCTCATCTGCATTATTACAGTAATCTCATATTAACACCTATAGATTTACTGGAACAATCTGCCATTAAAAAGAATGATAGTAGCGATGTAACTGATTTAGTACAATGGCTTTAATGAGTATTGTCATAATCACTGCCCCTTAGCATGCCATATAACGGATGATTTACAGATGCGTAGGTGGAAAGCATTGCTTTATTTGAAAGATTTTTTAAGCTTAAGTGTAGATTTCTCTCTCTCTGTCTGTCCCTCTCTCCCTCAATACTGATGTGTTGATTTGACTCTTCTCACCCACTCTCCATTAATGCCATTGTTGCAGTGTGCTTGTTCTCTCTCTCTCTCTCCCCCTCTCTATTAATTTCTTTTCCTTTTTTCCTTTGAAACTTTCTTTTGTACATTTTCGCTGATTCCTCATCTCATTGAACCCCCCCCTCCTCTATTTTCTTTTGTTTACTTCATCTTTCCCTCTCGAAGTCAAAGTGCTTTATTGGTATGACAGGAATAATAGGACCAACAGTATGTTGCTAAAGCAATTCATTAATTTAATATTGAATTAAAATATTATACAATACAGTTACATTTACATTTGAACAAAAAAAAAAAACAACCTAACAAGGGGGAAATCAATCATACAAATAAACATGCGAACAAACAAAAATAGTCATAAGTTGAATGTACATTCTCTCTCTCTCTCTCTCTCTCTCTCTCTCTCTCTCTCTCTCTCTCTCTCTCTCCAGTACTGGGCGTGCAGCCCTTGCAGTACGTGCTCCTGCTGAAGCTAGCTCTGCTGGATGACACTGGCAGTCTCGACGCTGTGCTGTGGGATGGCGCTGTGAGGGGAGCCTTCATTCACATTACCATACATTATCATGGCGACCCGTGGGCATTCCCACATTCAGCTCACTAAATGAGTCGGCCCACTGTTTGCCTGCATGCACTGCACATACAGATGGGCACACCCACACAGAAGGCACACTGTGAGACGGTTTCACACGAATATCCCAAAATACCGCACTGTACACAACCCCAGCCTCTGGAAACATGGCTGTCACTCGTGTATCTGTAACATCACAGTTGTTCATGAAGGCAGCTGGTACTGGGTGGAGGTTTATTTTGGAAAGCAAAAGCATCTGTCAATCAAGGTTATGCTTGTTTGTGTCTCTGCATGTGTCAGATCTCTGTCTAACCGGAAAGTCGTTTCGTCGTCCTCCAGGAGAGCTTCTTCGGTGCTCCAGCCAGCGATGCTGAAGCCAGCCAGGAGTTGCAGGATCGCATGCAGCAGATGCTGGACAAATTATGTCCGCCGGGGGGCTGTCTGGGTAAGGATGTCCATCATATTACCCGACGTCCTGCCGATATGAGGCGCTAGGGCAGTGGCGGAAACGTAAAAAATGAGCATCGGCCGTCATTCTCCTCAGTCAAATTCGCTCGCAGTCACAATATCGATATCGGCTAACAAGGCGCTAGAGCAGCATTCCATCAATATTTGAGGGGGGCGCACCTTTGGCAAGACATGAGATGCCTGTTGCAATGAACCGCCAGTGATGGGGTCGGGGGGGGTGTTGAGCCGATGGGCCGTGGCAATGCAGCAGATTCCAGATCGACACACAGGAGATGCAGTCAAAGCTGGGCCCCAAAAGGCTGTGTCACCACTATAGAAGAGCAGATGAACCAGGAACAGCATTAACAAACAACTAAAATGGCTGCCGCATAAGTTTTATTGTGTTCTGTGCCTCTCTAGTTTTATTGTTGTCTCTCTCTCTGCTGTCTGGACAATAATAATCCGTTGGTCTTCAGCAGTGCTAACCGAGTTGCTAGAGCTCTGTGGTCATGTAGCTTTCTTCCCCTTCAACTCAGACAAATTTCTCCTTAATTAGCAGCTAGATCTGCATCGAGCTTTCAATATAGAAAAGGTGCCAAATTAGGGTTGAAATATAGACCCACTGGAAAGTTGAGCCAGTTGAGTTGGTTAAAAGTGATGTACGGCATGAAGCAGTATGTCCAATAATTTGTTTTTGAAATTATGTGATTGAAATGAGCACATGGAGCCCTGGACTTGAGAAGGATGGCGCCAGTTTAGCATTGCAAAACCCCCCTTTATTACTCCTCCGCATAGCTCCTCATCCAGAATGAAGAGGCTCCGGGTGACTGCAGAGACAAAGGGGGATTAAAAAAAAATGGATCTGGCTGGCCAGGCCAGGTGCCTTCATCTGGGACTTAAGAATTCTCTCTTTCAAAACATAAAATACAAAGGTTTTCAATCCAACCAAGCAGAAACACACCATATACAAATACTCAACTGTGCATGGGTGTGTTTCCCAAAATCACTGATGCTAACTTACATAGTTGGGCCCATTGACTGTGAATGGACGAACTATGTCTTTTGAGAAACGCACCCCAGGCTGAGATCAGTTGAATAAAGTAGTTGTATCTGGTGTGCTTTTGCTTGGTTGGATTTAAAACCTGCAGCCCCTTGCCCCTTTTACGGATGATTTTGACACCCGCGCAGTAAAACAAAATATGACCTTTGCTTACATGGGCTTGAACCAAATCGTTTCAACCAATAATATCAAGACATCCACCCATCAATCAATCTTCAACTTTTAGCGGCAAAGAGCGGAGATTAATTATTTAGTTAGCTAACAACACACCCACTTTTCAACTTTCAAATCAATTGCTGCCTAATGTTGTGCCTTGCTAGCCTATCCTTTTTCACTCGGAAATACATCATGATATGGAAGCCAGTTACTCATGAAATGCCATTTAGCCTGTGCTTAAGACTTCTGCTCCTTGTCTTGTGTTTCAGTTCTGGTGAATGTACCGTGTTTCGGTCTACGTGTAATTCCTCTGCCTATAACTGTTGACATTCAATAAAAAAAAAGGAAGACAATAGAATAAAATGAACACCTAGAGAAGATTACCTGCTCTGTCTCTTTATACCCCAGGGGAGCGTCCGTGGCTGGACCTGTGTCTAAGGTCGTACACTGTGGAGGAAAGCGGTCAGCACACTGTCTGCTACCAGATATTCAACACAGTAATCAGAGCAGCTGACGTCTGACTGTGGTGGCGGAACATAAATCTCCAGGTTTTAGCTGTCAGGGATGTACCTGACCTTCACTCTCCCTGTGTGTGAGAGAATTCAGAAGGGAATGTGATGATAAAGTCACAAATACTTGTTGGACCAGCGGTCTGTTTTAATGCTTGCTTCAGCAAGCCGTCTGAATTAACGGCCTATAGTCTAGACGTTGGGGTGTTTCACTGGGAGTCAGAAGGTTAGTGGGTCAAGCTCCAGTACAGCCACGATAAGATTAGCTGTTGGGCCCTTGAGCAAGGCCCTAAACCTCACATTGCTCCAAAGCAATTGATGACTGCTTTGATCCAATCAATAATAATACGAAGAAGAAGAAAAATGGAAGAAGAACTTTTTGAATGAATAATATGTATTCATAATTGTGAGGTATAATGGATATAACTGGATTTAACATTTTAATTATTGCCTGCTTCGGAATGCCCGATTACATTTACGTTAATTTGCCACTTGTGGCAACAGCCTCTGTCTGTTTTGTAGTTGAGCTGTGGGATATGCATGTAAATATGTTCAATGTAAATAATTCATGAATAAAAGTTGTTTGCTGAGTCTGTTTCGTTACTTTTTAACAATTCAGATTACTTGCTCTTTCTGAAGAAAAGTGTGCTGTCTTTTCAATACGTATGTTTTTCATTATTCTCAACCCCAGTTGAAATCCATTTGCTAGAGTATCTCCATTTTGACCACTGTTTACAGGCCTCCCTACCACTCAGATGAGAGAGGTCCTGTGCAGTGTGTCCCATTTACTGTCTGATAGCTGAAACTTTTGAGTTTATTCAAAGGCATTGTAAGTGTTACTTAGATGATTTAGGAATGATTACAGGCATGTAGCCAAGTGGATGTCCAAAGGATTATGGCTGAGGGACCAGGGTTTATACATTTTGAGTTACTATATAGCCCATGGTGAGGTAATAGCAATATTTCACAAGGCAAAGCTGAGAAATGCATGTTGGCAAGCAGTTTTATGGCTTCTGACTCCCCAGCACTGGTGCTCACTGACGTTCCCATAACAAGCCCTTCTTGCCCTATTGCACCATCTAGTGGTAGGAACTTGTAAACAGGCTTCTCTGTGACGATACAAAATTTGATTAATGCTGAAGTTCCTATTATCTAAATTACCTGATCTAATCTAGATTTAAACGCGATTTTTTTTTTTTTTTTTTTACTGGCCATGATTGAAGTTTTTTAGACGATTCATCATTGCAAATGAGTATTTGATTTCCCCTTGACCTTGCTCAGTTAAATAAAAGATCAGACAAAAAACTAACCATCAGAGGAAGTCTCTACAAAAATACAAATAAAGATTTTTTTATCGATGTTTTCATCCTGAAAGGGAGGCAGCCTTTATGGGCGTAGCCTTTGTTTCCGCGCTGCCTCTGGTTCTGTCCTTCACGGGGCTTCCCCGTCTCCCTCGCTGATGCCCGTCCTGACTGGCCTGCTGCCATGTTGGCATCAGGCAGGCGGGCACCGTGCCACCCCTGGGCAGGTGGGTAGAGCGGAGCCGGGTGAGGGGTCTGTGAGGCGTAAAACAGTGGGGATGGGGGGGGTTACCAAACAGAACTTTCTTCAGCTCTCGGTCTCCCGGAGGGCTCAGCAAATCCCTCCATCTTTTGCTGTTGTGCATGTCTGATTTAGATTGTTTCTGTAGAGATTCTTGGATTTCTAGTTTGTGCTTCTGATACTCCCAGTATTGGTATTCAGTCTGAATTAATCCTTTTACACATTTGTTCATGATGCCCTTGAATACCAACTCCTGTTTTTCTTTCCAAACCATTTATTTTTTGCCAAACAGGAATCTTTCTAATGGTATCCAGTTGAAGCCAGTCTGAAATTACAGTGTATATTCACCATAATGGGGACTCAAACTCAATGTGGCTACATTCTAGTTCATTTTATGGGGAATCAAGAGTCACATAAGCAATGAGCAATGCCCTCACATGACCCTCAAGTAGTCTGTCGACACAGCAGCTTTCTCAGTCAAATCCATAGTTGTCATGAACCGTATGTTAGGCTGGGTGAAAAAAAAGATTGGTGGCTGTAATGATGTGCCAGTTACTGAGGTACGAGATAATGATGTGTGGGGGTGCCATTGGCTGATGGCGCATGACTGATGTTATGTTCCTGGGCAATGTTTTTCATTTTATAATGGAGCGATATGTCAAGACCTATCGTTGGCTGTGTCATAGCTTACTCTCTAAATTAGCATAACAGTGAGAGAGCAGCCGTTGCCGGAGGGGAATTCTCTCCCTGTCCAAACCTTTGCTCTCGCTGCGATGCTTCGGGCTAGGCGTGTAATGAACAGACGGCAGCAGAGGCAGAGACCTTGGGAGGCCTGTATCTTGTCAAAGATGGATCTTCAAGAGGAATCTGAAGTTTTGAACCACAGGATTTTATGATCAAATTACTGAGGTGTACCTTAATATCTACAGAGGTCAAATTCGTTTTTGTTGATTAATCGGTATAGTGTTCCCCCTGAACAATAAAAGCCACTAGTTTAATTCTGAGAGCAGCCTGTTTTGTTGCCTTATGCGTATGTATCACTATCAAGTCAAAGACATGACACAACCCAGTTTACCAAAACAATCTTCTGACGAAATGGGTTTTTAAAAGGATTGTAGCTTTTATGTCATTTTTTTTTTTTCACATTTTGAGCAAAGAGAGGTTGTTTTTAATCTATACATTTTCCTTTTACTCATCATGGCACGCTGTGCAGGCACTCATCTTCCACTGCGTTACAGGCTTTATAAATTCCTGTGCCAACACTTGTTGACAAATGGTCTGTTAAAACTTAACTGAATTTACTTAAATTTGCTTCCTCTTTTATGAAGCCATCAAGCTTTCTGGAATATTATTCTCGGTTTAGTTCCAATTTGCTGCTTTTGAAAATTACCCACTCTTGGACAGAGCTTTAGAGAAGTGAATTTAAATACTGTGCAACTGAAAGCTGGATTAATATTCGGAATCCTTTTTGTCCGTCCACAGTCATACCATGCGGTGATTTCGTGTAATTCCCAATTCTGTAATGAACTGTGTACATTAATACATCCTTTCTTGTTATTGAAAGAGATCACCTGTCATTGTGCTGAGCATACGGAATAGACATATTTTTATCACCGTTTCTTCATGTGCATTCCTCAAGAGTTTTGGTTTCTTCTGCAGTCTTCTTTGTTGACACCAGACTTTTGCCCATGTGGATATCCTTCCACAGTCCTAAATGTACTGCAATAGATTGGTTACTTTAAATGCATTAGTTCCCAAACTCGGTCCTGAGGACCCACTGTATATGCTGGTTTTTGTTCAGTAACAATTACAATCCCAGAATTAACAAGATGTAAATTTTTCTTAATTGCTTTCCAGGCGAGTGAGACCTTTCACACTCTTAAATTACGTCGACAGAAATGGCTACGCATTCCATGATGTTTAAAAGCCCGGTGTTCTTGCTGTATTTATTTTGTTATATTCCAAGCAAGCCAAGCCACAATATCAAGAAGTTTTAACTGATCAAATTCAAGACTCGTGAATTAATACGGCCTTAATTAGGTTTTTGTATGCAGGTTTTTAAAGTTCTTTCCTAATGTTTTCCTAAAACTAAACCCAACTAGAAAATTTGTGTCCATCGGACCCGGATGTCCCCCCATCTGGGGAAACTTGACAAAATGTACCGGAGTTCAAACACCTGAAAAATCGTCAAATTTTGAAAAATTCAGAAACAAGGTATGGGACACACACCGTTGGGGTTCCTACAAAGCTCACATGTAACTCAATCCTGTTCAGCAATTTTTGGGAAGTGGATAGACTACACCCTCTATTATAGCAAAGGGAGAGGGAAAGTTGACAAAATCTACCTAAGTTCAAACATCTGAAAAATAATACAAATTTTAAAAATTCAGGAACAAGGTATAAGATGCACACCTTTAGTGCCCTGCAAAGCACATATATAAGATCAATGAATTCTGTTGACCAATTTTTGAGAAGAGGTGGGTGAACAATGCCCCCTATCAACATGATCAACCCAGTACGGGTGTATGTCCAGAGGGACAAGGGTCACTTGATATGCCGCCAGTCATAAAAATAACACCAAACAGGTTTGACTCAATATAATTGGCTTTGTCTTCGAATTCTTATTTACCTAATAAATGGTTAGTTTTAGTGACCACATGTCCTCAATTTTGACAATGAGAAATAAACAGATTTTTCAATTTCAAGGGTCATATTTGTTCCCTCTCTCTATTCAATTTAAAGTAATCGGCAATATGGTACAATTTGAATTTGGAGTTATTCTGGGCAGGCATAGCGATTTCTGACATAATGTGCCTTTAAATGGTTAATCCCTGCAATCGTGTGTGATGCAATTTAGAAGCATGAGCAACTCATTAAAATTCTGGGATTGTAATTGTGTTGGAACAAAAGCCAGCATGCACTAGGGGGTCCCCAGGACCGAGTTGGGGAACCATTACCTTAATGCATGACAAAGTGTTTTATTTTTAATAGTTTTAGTTTTATTTTGGGTTTTTATTGACCTCTTAAATGGAACTCTTTTAAAATATCATGTGCTAGAACCACGGATTACAGCCATGTAGAAAATATAATTTTTACTAGAACTCAGTTTCTACTGGCCGTTCATTTATTCTTCTGAAATGACTGTAGAGGAGTGTGAACAGTGTTCAGCGGGCTGTTTCTATAACTCCAGCGCTGTATTCATTAGCTATAGATTTGACTGTGCGTGAGGAGGCAGTTGGCTGGAAAGATTGAAAGAGTTGACGACGGTGCAGGGGGTCCTCTTTCTGAGTCTTCACAATCGGGGGGGCTTTTCACGGCTTTCTTAACCATTTGACAGATTGTTCTTGGCATGCACAGAAAGGCCATCGATTAAGGCTTCAAACTGCCATACCTGTCAATAAATGGAAAGCTCAGTGCAGCGGATCAGTCAAGGAAATGCACTCAGTTGGTTTACAAGTTCGGTCCCAGATCTAGCTTGAGCAGTTATAACCTTATGATGGTTGATGGGTGATTATGAAATGGCTTAGAATGCATAATTTTGGCTTGAAGTACGCAATCTGTCGTGGCCTGTGTCAGTTGCCCAGTGAAAGACAAGTAATCATGCTGATGACAACGGGAGAAGCGATTTCAGAGCAACTGCACTGTTCAGGGTGCCGGAAACATCATTTAGTCTTTGTTGTATTTCTTTTGCAAATCCAGCTTTCTAAAGTAATGCCATATCATGGCCCTCTGTGACATTATAAACCATAAGACTGTCTTGGAAAGAATGTATTGTGAGTATTGGAGAAAAAGAGCTTGAAGACAGATTGATTTTTTTTTCATACTGGCAATCTTCTGTTGTAATTTGAAAATGCCTCATTGGGAAAAGTGGAGCCCTACTGCGGAGTTGACTTCTAATGTGTGTCTGTTAATACCTTGCTCGCAATTATCCCTGGCAGGTGGCTTTTTCAACACATTGTTGGCTGTCTGTCAAAACTGGAAACAGAATAAAGTATAAAAAGTACAGAGGGGCAATCTCTCAGGCTTTCGTGCTGGTCAGCAGGTGTGCTTCTGAATCTTATCAGAGAGGCTCAAGGGGGAATGAGCGAGCAGGTGTCTGTCAAGAACAAAGCGAAAATCCTGCAAAGTCTGTGCAGGCCGCAGAATATCAAACTTTGGCAAAACCCAGTCAGAACAGAACCTTCTGGTCTAAGGGGATGTGGAGAATGAGGCCTGCCTCGGTGTAAAGAGACCGAGAAAATCTGAGTGAACGAAACTCCTTTTATGCTTCTCTGCACACCTCCAGAAAACGGCCTCAAACATGCATCCCCATTGAATGAGGTATCAATCAAATTGAGGGGGAACATGGGATATCAGTGCTTGGGTGTCCTACTGCACAGTCCCTGAGTCTTAGGACAGCAACACAATTATTTTGCTCATTCTGCTCTCCACTCCTGTGCATTGTGTATGAAGACAATGGATACTGTGTTTAACTTGTAATGCAAGTTATTAAGGAATCAGCCATTTTTACGCACAATCTATCCAAATATTTTTGGAGTGCACTGCTCTTACACAATTATGTGGCAAAGACTGCAAAAAAAAAAGCACAAAAAGTAATTAAAAATGAAGGGATTACTTCCTGAATTTTAAATTGGGAATATATCGACACGCCTGATGATGTGGGGTTGCGTGAATCCATTTCAGGTAGATGCATGTTGCAGACACTCAAAGGCTCTCACAGTAATTCGGAAGATTGTGCATTATCTTAATCAATAAAAGTGCTCATTGCAAGGTCAGGCTGTGCACAAGAATATCATGTTAATTACAGCACGTTGATCATTGGCAGATAATGATCGAGTTCTCACACACAGCAGAGGGACATTATTTCCTTTATCCTGCCAGGCTAATGGAGGATTAAAGCAGCCAGGAATATAACTTTGATAATCACTACATTAAGAATTCATGCAGTGGATATGCAGAGTCTGCAAGCTAATAATTTTTGCGGGAGATATTCTGCTCCAACTACTTCATATAGTATTGCCCTGGGTGGCCTGAGATTGGCTGAATTGCAAGCATTGTGCACACTCTTTGGCAGTAGTTTTCACTGCATATGTTTGGGTCACTCAGTTCAGATTGATGGACACGAGTGGTACTTTAAGAGAAACAGATGAAATGAAACTGCTAGGCTAATTTGGCAGACTTGAGTAAATCACAAACGAGACTATTTTCCCAGCTTCTCCATTTGCTTTTCTCTTTATGTTAATAGACCTGCTGTTCAAAAATAACTAACAGTGTGACTGATTTTAAAAGGGTGTGGGTACTCTAAATGCTGGTACTCTAAATTATTCTATAGCTCAACAGCATTCTCTGCTCAATTGCCTACCAATGAGCTTTTCAAATAGAGTTAGAAATTGATAAGGCAAAATCCTGACCTGCTGGGTGCCTAATAGACTGACACATAAGCTGCTGAAGAAATGGACAATGCTCCTGCAAACTCGCACACAAGGGATATTGGGTAAATAACATATTGTCGAGAAGGCCATCATGCTACAACCCATTGTGACTGGGAATATCTCTTCAGTCTTGTCTTGCTGCTGTGAATGCATTTTAACAGGTGTTTTAAGAAGCTTTGCAAATTTTAAAAAAAGTTATGACATCTCTATTCACTCCAATCGAGCATAATAAATAATGTATCAGTCACAATTGCAGAAATGCTAGTTTCAGCTACTGATCTATAGTTCTGTCATCCTCTGGCCCAACAACCAAGCAAGATGAATGACACTGGTGTCTATTGGTGGTACTGTTGCTCCAGGCTTTGTCACGCACTGTTGCACATGATGGGCCACTCATGTTATCTTCAGAGATCCTAATATCTAAGCCTTGTGGACTCACTGCATTACTGTCCACATTGTCTGAATTTTTAGGCGTGCCATTGTTGGCTCTATGGTGAAAAGAAATATGCAGTACCAGTCAAAAGTTTGGACAGGCTTTGCTAATGTCACAGCACTCTGTTTTTAGAGAAAAAATGACTTAACTTCTCTATATAATCTCAAATGGAATCTTGTAAAAGGTAAACAGTCAGAAGTGAAAAGAGAATCATTTCCTTGTTTAAGCAGTGTACAAAATTTTGGAATTCTCAAAGAAGCCATATTTTGCAAAGTACACAGACAAATAAGCTCCTTCTATTTTCCAGCAGCTGAATTAAAGTCAAGCGGTTTTGGGACTTATTGGGTGAAAAGGTTGATGAAAAGCACAACTCAAGGGCAGGAAGTCTTTGGGAAGTTAGACAGCCGTGCAGCAGCAAATTCATTATAGTCATATGACTGCCCTTGTTAAAAAAAAAAATAAAAAATTGAGAATGCTCTACAAATATGACAAGAAATGGTGGTTAGTTTGATGGATTTAAGAATGAGATCTTTGTTTGCAAAATAAAGTCTGCTTATTTCTTTATTTAACATATATTGTAAGAAAAATGTGGGTGTGTCCAAACTTTTGACTGGCACTGTATTAATGGGCAATTCCAGCGTTACTCACATCACATTTCCTGGAGCTTGCACTTGAATAAAGTTGTTGCCCTGTTTTGTGATGGGACTGAACATTCTTATTTCTATATCATGAAAACCTTAATCAATGCAAAGGTCCACACATCACAACCTGAGTAAAATCTCTTTTAGCTGTTCTGGTAGACAATTTTTTTGTCCATGATACTCATGTTACACAAAGGTCTCATGGATTTTTTTCATCCAAATTTGTTCTTTGATTCTTTTTGATCGACAGGTGATTGATTTATAACATTTGAACCTTAATCATCTAACTAAGCTATGGGAATGAGTCACTGACCTGTTTTCACAGGAGACACAAAAATAAAAAAGGTGTGTGACTCACGTTACATTCTTCACATTACAGGTCCATGAATCACCTCATGTATAATGAGAATTCATCTTACTATTGAAATATCAAGTTTTTATTCCGATATTCTGAAATCCACGTTGTCAAAGGATAATAAGAACTCTTGCATTAAGTCGTGCACTTGTTTGCTGTCATAGGGTAGAAAAATTGTGTTCTAAGTTTGAAAAGTTCCATTTTATAGAAGCGGATATTGAATATGTAGTAAAAATCATATTGCTTCAAATACCTTCATTTCTTGTACTTCGATACACCAAGTGTATGATCAAATACCATTTTTAGGGATATTTTAAGTTTGAATTTTCAGTTATCATTGGACTGTTTAGCTGCAATCACCCTAATGTAGATATTTGTAAAGGCGGTATAGTGGTGCAGAAGGTAGTGCTGTTGCTTCATTTAAATTCGACTTGGGGCCTTTCTGTGTGAGGCCTACATGTCCTCTCCGTGTTTGCCAGGGTTTCCTACAGGTGCTCCGGTTTCTTCTAACAGCCCAAAAACATGCATGTCAGGAGTAATTGGAAACTTAAAACCACCCATTGTTATGAGAGTGTGAGTGAATGGTGTGTGTGCCCTTGAATGGATTGGCGAGCAGCTCAGGACGTGTTCCTGCCTTTCGCCCATAGTCGGCTGGTATAGGCTCTAGCTCCCCCATGATCCTAATGACTAAAAAGTGGTTATCATAATGGGCAGATATTTGGACTATTTTGTAATAAAACAGAAAGAATGTCCTTGATACAACCGTCGTACTATTTCTTGTAACCTTGTTGTTCTATTTATTGCGGCCAGAGGGCGCAGGTGAGTTAAAAGAAGCCTCATTTTCTCCAAAATCCTGCATGTAGTTGCCTGGAGAGAAAAATACATTCATTTCAAGTAGAGGTAATATTAATTCTGCATATCCTTTCATGCATCATACAACGTTATCTCCAGCAGGCGATTCCCTGGTGTTTTGGAGCATGCATGCTATACTATATGTGTGGCATGTTTGCTTCTCAACTGCAAAACTTCATCTTGCAGGATGGAATGTTTGCCAAGGATTTCCAATGTTGCATTTGTGAATTAAATTCAGTCTGAAACTGAAAACCCAGTATTTTTGTAATGTACTTTCACTCCTCTGACATTCTTTAGTTGCCCTCTTTTTTTTCTTGATTTCCCTTTAGTGACAGCATTCTTCTGTAGATATGTTGTAAATAAGTGTGGATGTTAGCTGTGTAATGGTTTTACTTTTACTTAGATCAATTGTAATTGTCCAGTTTTTTAATACTGTGAGTCAGTGACACCCCTAACCATTGGGGGATCCATGCTCCATACAAAATGTCATCTTCAGTGGTCTAGTTCAGTTTTAAGTCAGTTATTTGCCCCCACCCATTCAACCTCTGGTTTCTGGTAATTGTTGGATATTGTTATTAGGAAATAGCTGGTGGGCAGGCAATGGCTAATGTAATTGCGGAAGGCGGTTTTCACTCTGAATACACTGTATTGGGCCTAATCTAGTGGTGGGGATCCTGAAAGCCTTCCCATCAAGTAATACTAGGGCAGCAGCCGTGATAAAACTGTTTAACCTCTATTAATCCAAAGCAATAAATTAATTTCTATTTATGAACTGGATAGGGCAACATGAGATAAGTGAAATTTTACATGAGATTTCAGAAAGGTACATTGATTTGGTCATCATTAGCGATGAGGAGAGTCAGTGTGCTTCATATTTTCCGAAGTCACTGTTTCGGCCCATCCGCAATGAAATGTTGTTAATGGGGATATAATGCAAGTGAATTGGGCCAGCCTAATTGAATGGCACCAAGCACTTACTTGATCATTAATCGCTAAATTTTCGTGATTAAAATTTCGCGATTTCCTCTCTTCATTGTGTTTCTCTATGTGAAATACAGGCTAAAGGCCCGTAGCCTATAAGCTATAAATAATATTACATATTTTTTTTCTTTCGGTGGAAAAAGATCGCGATGTGACGTGCTTTCTGTGGCCAGCGTTATTTGCTAAAAATAATATATTTATTACGCGCCGGGCGGGTGTGGTTAGCAGCCAGTAACTGCGGTCTGAAGAGCTCGTCCTGACGGATTTGCTTTGACAGATCCGGGTTAGCCGCTAGGAGAGCCCATTTTCTTCCTCAATCCTTACCAAGACGCTCCTATCGCAGGCACCGACCGGAGCGCGCAGAGCGTGCGGCACCTCCCTGGTCATCTTTCTTACTGTTACCAGGCTCCAAATAATCAAGGACGCGAATGCTCACAGTAAGAATGCTCTTATACTTTGCTGACGGAGAAGACTGTCGAAACGTTTAACTTCCGAGCTGTGGAGTTTGAGATGCGACTCTAGTCATCGGTCAACCTGTTTACAGTCAGTGACATTGCTTTCCTGGCACAGAAACGGCAACGGGGACACTTCAACCAGCAAGAAAACGTATTCTCTCGGCAAGCTTAATGACACAGCCCATGGCTATATGAATACGGAACACTTTTGGCAGGTTTTATTCTATGAATTCTAGCGTGATTAAAAATACAGCAAGCCAAAGCCATGGTTACGGAGCAACATCAGTGGCTGTTGGGGAATGGTCTTTGTTGCGCGTGAGTGATGACTTGAGCTTTGACATCGTTTTCTTTTCTTGGACTACATAGATGCGGTCTCAATGGGCAAGTATCTTTGGAGAACAGTGTCTGTTTGATCCGAGATACCCAAACGTTTGGAGACGAGAGTCGAACAATGCAGGTGTTAATTCTGAGAGTGATATTCTTCCTTGCATGTAATACCGCGGCTCAAACGCAGAGGAATGATGATAACTTAAGGACTAATATCGTTGCAATAAACTACAGTTACAATAGCACCCACGAAAATGCGCCCAAGACAACCCCAGAAATTGATCGGAGGTGGCAACGAGCGTATAGGAGAGTAATAAATAAGATGGGACGCGCTACAGGTGTGTCCGCGTGGGACGCCATGAAGACTTTGGTCCAAGACATAAACTCAACCTCTTATGAGATGAAAATGATCGCTGGAAATAAAACAAAGATGCGTGGATACAAACATGAAGTGCATTTCAATAGAACTCAAACGACGCCGAGAAACCACAGGGAGCCTCACAGGCGGTGGAAAGAAAAGTTTAATTCTCAAATGGCCGCTGCCATGGAAACAATAGGTGATGGATATAGTTCCTCTAAGCCTCCATCAGGGAGCAAGAAGGGGCGACGTGTGAGGAACGAGAGACGCAAAAGGGGCACAAAAGACGGCAATAATAAGTCATTTAAGAGTGAAATAATAAATCAGATTGAAAAGAACTTTCTCACCTCACAATTAGAAACTCCTCCTGATGCCTCTCATGTTATGTGGGAACCAATTCCCCGACCTTCAGCCCTTAATCAGTCCACTGATTTCCCATTCGATAGGAATTACGAATTGTTTACTTTCCCTGATGACGACCTTGGGGAAGTAACACCACTGATCCCCCGTAACACGCGGGGGAAGAAAAACTGGATCAGAAACCCTTTTTATCCTGTAACCAACGAATCATATGGAGCGTTTGCCATCCTGTGTGTTTCTATTATTATTTTCGCCGTGGGGATAATCGGAAACGTCGCAATCATGTGCATCGTATGTCACAATTACTACATGAGGAGCATCTCCAATTCGCTTTTAGCCAATCTGGCCTTGTGGGATTTTGTGATCATTTTCTTTTGTTTGCCCCTTGTGATTTACCACGAACTAACGAAAAACTGGTTGCTGGGGGAGTTCTCCTGTAAAGTCATACCATACATCGAGGTAATTAAGCTCCCTTTTTAGTTTTCAGTCAGCTGTATCTGTTTAAAAAATACATGTAAATAGGAAATTGTCTATATCCCATAATACGCTATTTTCTATTATCCCGTGAGAAAGTTGGGAAAATAACTTCACTTGAAGTAAATTGCCATACCTGTTATAAAGGTTGCTTGCAACTCTGCTTGGTTGAAAATGGTATCAACCATGCATAGAGCTCTCTCTCTCTCTCTCTCACACACACACACACACACACACAGAACAGATTGAATTAAACTTCGGCCAATAGAATCCTTGGGATAACTGGACAAAGGATAATTGTCCTGTGGACTTGTGGTGATCACATTGTGACTATTTAACCATGATGTCTGCAGAATGCAGTATACAGTACACTGAGAGTTTAAGTCATGAGGAGAGTTTGGCAGTGTGCAAACTCATTCATTTATCTGAAGCTCGGTGTTGGTAGTAGCCTATCATTTTTTTGGCATGGCTAGTCTCAGCTGGGGTTTGGTAAAGCAACTGATTTTATTGAGCAACTAAAGACAAGTGGTTGACCTGATAATTTGTGCGAGTATACGGTCTTGGGGAATGAGAATTTTGTGTGAGGAAGTTTACTTGGCTAAATAGCAACCAATGAAGCTGCTACTTTGTGTACTCATCAAAGGCCAAAGCAGTAGAGTTTGCCTGAAGGAAGATACTCCCTATCATGCAACAGTTTTGTGTTTATTCTCTTTTGCTATTGTAATCTCGGAGGCTGTATTAAAATAAGACTTACCAATACAATAGAGGTGGATTACTGTTAGATATATGTTTTAATTTGAATAGGCTTCCCACAGATTTGACTGTGATAAAAACTAAAGCAGGTCCACTGCAGGACAAAGCCAGCTTTCTGAGACTGTGTAAATCTTCTTAGGGAGGATATTTCAATGGGCAGCCCTGTCTGATTCCCATGTCATAGCATGGAGGTACTCATGCTCAGTGGTAAGGGAATGCCCATTAGGAAAGCCGTCTGGAGCCTTTTAGCTGTGAAGTATATAGTGTAAGGATTAGACACGTGGCAAAGTAAGCCCATGGGATTCCTTATGTGCTGCCAGCTAGGCTAACAAGGACTTCAGCTTGCTGGTGTTAGGCTGATGTTTATCCAGACCACTGATTTGTGTGAAATTTTCACAATGGAAGTGCATCCAAAAATTCTTGTTCTTGGTAGCAGAAGCTTATATATTGCATATTGTTTATAATTGCGGTAGCATTTCTGTTCTGTACTGATTTTATTTGAGTACCAGTACCAATGAGGATATCTTTCAGAGAGATGAGCCCATTCTCATTCCCCGGCCATCATATATCAAGTGGGCAAATGCTGGGGGCGTCACTGTGCAATGAAAAAGGAGTCCTTTTACATCATTGTTGGATGCCATAAGAACTTGAATAGACTTCAATACAAAGCCGACAGCATTTGTATTTCTGAGCAGTGATAGACATGATGATAAGGCGTACTTTTCAGGGCTTGAACTTGGAACTTTGTGACTGTGCGGCAGTCTTGCTGACCAGTGCATCACTGCACTCTCTAACAGAAAGTGTTTCTAAGACGTGGTTAACATAGAGAAAGGGTGAATTTTTACTAAACCTAACCAAATAATTTAGGTGCCTAAATCTAACCAAGTCATTTAGGCACCTAAACTTAAAGTATTTTTGGTGCCTAAATCTGACCTAGTAATTTTGGTGCCTAAACTATACAATGCCAAATGACACTCTTTGCATCATGTACTGAGGCTTTGTTAGAGCGTTGCAAAAGCATCATTATATGACGAGTTAGGATTGGAACGTGTTGGAGAGATTTATTGGAGATTTCAGTATTCGTCAGATTGATTGAATACATTAGAACATACAGTGGGCTCCAAAATTATCGCCACCCCTGACTGGCAAAGCACAAATAATACAAAAAAAATAATAATAATAATGAATAAAATAAAAATAAAATGATAGAGAAATGGAATTACCAACGTGTGAAATACTTGCAATGGAAACAACCTAAATCATAACAATCATTCAATACAAAATAAATTTCAAAAATATCAAAGTTACATTATAATTGGCACCCTTCAATTATTACTTAGTGCAACCACCTCTGGCAAGGGTAACAGCATGGAGTCTTTTCTTGTAATTTTCAGCAAGGTTGAGGCACACATTGGGGGGTGGGGGGTGGGGGAACTTTGTACCATTCCTCTGAGCAGATCCTCTCAAGATCCTTCACATTCTTGGGAATGCGTTAATCAACTGCCCTCTTCAACTCAGCCCACAGGTTTTCAATTGGACTGTGGTCTGGCGACAGACGGCCATTGCAGAACGTTGATTTTGTTGTCACAGAACCATTTCTGTGTGGATCTTGACGTATATTTTGGGTAATTGTCTTGTTGGAAAGTCCACCTGCAGTCAAGAGTCAGCCTTCTGATGGGGGCACCCACATTGTCAGCAAAAATATTCTGATATATGGTGGTATTCATTATGCCATTAATCTTAACCAGTGCCCCTGGACTACTTAGATTAAAACAGCCCCAAAACATTAATAATCCACCATCATATTTCACCATGGGTATGAGGCTCTTCTCCTTGTATGCATCGTTATTTTACGTTAAATATGCCGATGCTGTATCTGATCGAAATGTGCAACTTTTGTCTCATCTGACTAAAGCACCTTGTTCCGGTCATAATTTAAACAACGTTCGGCAAACCCCAAACACTTCCTTCTTTGTCTTCTGGTCAGAAAAGGCTTTCTTCTGGCAACCCTTCCGAAGCCTGTGGTTGCGGAGGTGGTGCCTGATGGTGCTTTTTGAAACCTGTTGACCCCAAGATGCCAACAAGGCTTGCAGTCCCCTTCTTGGGGATTTAGTTGCCTCTATCATCATCCTCCTCAGTATCCTGAGGGGAAAATTTCAGTTGCGTCCTCTACCCTTGAGGTTTTCAACAGTTCCGTATCTTTGGAATTTTTTTAAATAATTGACCTGACTGCGCTCAGTGGCATATTCAATCATTTGTGAATCTTCTTGTTGCCATCACCAGATTTATAAAGGTCTATGACCATCTACCTCTTTTGGACAGTTGTCTTGTTATCTTCATGATATTTGATGACCAAGGGATATTGCATGTATGCTACCTCATTCTTATACCAAAGTGAAACAGGAAGTGATGTAATGACTCGGTATAGTTCCTTAACACTTAGATAAAACTAAAATAAGTAGAATTTAATACCTGGTTAAATTTTGGTAGATTTTATTTACAGTAATCTTTAAGGGTGTTTTTAATTGCAAAACCTTGCTTTCGACAAAATTGACTTTTAATTAAATCAGCAAATGATTTTGGTTGGTTCCATTGGAACATTAATCTCGAACAGTATTTCTCACATGTTGGTTTCTTAGAGTTTATCTATAAATTTATATTTTAGAATTTTTTAAAGAATTGTTTGTGCATTGCCAGTCAGGGTTGCCAGTAATTTTGAAGCCCACTGTACATGTAATTCTTTCTTTGCTTACTATATATAGCATCAGTCTTAAAGCAGAGTAAGAATGTACGAGTGTGGAAGTCATCCATCATGACTGAATTTTTGAGTCTCCATTGTCACCTTAGCCAGCTCTGCCGCTTTGTGTGTAAAAAGCGTGGCCTACCTTTCAACGGGAGCTGGCAGACTCTTCAGTCCAACTCCTCCTCCCCTACCGAGCAGATTCATTCAGATCTAAGGCTTTCTCTCGAGCTGCTTTTGTAGACACTTTTACCTTTTGTTTTGGTTGGTATCCTTTCAATTGCACAAGACTCCAGCTGGCAACTTGGGCCTAGACTGCTTCAGGCAGAAAGACCGCACCCGCTATATGCACCTGAAATGACAGTCCCCCTTCCCTCTTCCTCCAACCTGGTTTCAACTAATGATTCAGTTACAGCGTAGAATTACTCAAGATGCTTACTATGGATTATAAATGAAAAGTTAGTGTATCCTATATGTAGATTCTGCATCATTTAGTCCATGGCATTTGCTCAGATATTGCCCCACTCACTGATCTCAAAGATATTATGCTTCTTTCAGTGTCATTTACCCACTCAGTGTACTTTTTTTTTTTTTTGTACTGCAGTATCCTCTGTCTTCCTAAGTCTGCAGATTGGGAGTAAATGTCCAAATGCCTAAGAGAAGATGTGTGTAAAACTGTTGTTGCCCTAACTGAATGTGACTGCAGCATGCAGAGGGGCTAGCCCTCAGGGTCGGTGTTTAAGTGCACCTTGCTTGTACTCCTTGGGGAGATTTGACGGCAGCCCTCGGCAGCATTACTCACCCTGTGATGTAACAAGGAGTGAAAACACAACCTGACCCCAGGAGCTGTGGTACCAGCAGTAGCAGCACTGTCATGGATGACAGCATAACTGAAGTAGCAAGCATTTCTGAGAGGCCCTGTCGCAGCGTTTGAGTCTCAGCACCTCTGGTACCAAGAGAAGGGTTTTTATGTTGCTTACACAAAGACTAGCTACGTATGGGCACCTCAAATACAGGTGCTGTCACTCATGGTCTCTAGATAAGGATGGAGTTCAGCTGTTTTTTCTTTTATTTCTCAGTAGCATATCACTGCCTTTATAATGAGATCCCAAGGAAAGGGCTGAACATTTCAGCTTGTGAAACGGGGATAGTGTCACTCTGGCTCTGAACTTGGCACACTGTTTTTCTGCGGCAGAGCAAACTTTCGTTGAAGCAGAGCCTCAATGAGGAGCTGAGAAAGGCGTAGCAACTTGGGTTCTGTAATATGTGGACCTTTTTGAACTTCCCATAAACTTATTTGGAAAAAAGTAGTATGTAAAGCATACTGGATATGAATTTTAAGTATACTTTAAAAACATTCATAGTTATGTATAAAATACTGTGCTTCAGGTGCACTTCAGCCTACTATGGTTTAATGGTAATGACTGGCTTGCATCTCAGAAATTGCCAAAATTTTTGAGCATCTAGGTCCAGATGATGAGCAGATTTCATGCCATTACACATGGACTGTAAAAGTAGGGATGAACTACTGGTTTCCAGTGTCTACAATATGTAGAGCAGTACATCATGTCTTGCCATCCTTGGCTTGAATCTGGTTGTCTTTATTAACCCCTTCCTTCTAGAGGCCCGCTTCAGAGAGCCCAAAAAATAAAACCTTTTTTTTTAATTGATAGGATATTATATTACCATGGTTTCAGTCAGGTCAGGCAAATGACGTATACTTTTAAAGTTTAACCATCCAGGATCTCAGGTATTACACTTATGACTATATTAAACTTAACCAAGAATTGTTCTGCTCACTTGTTCACAACTAGGAAAATGTGATAATAAGTTTGTCAGGAAAACCTGGGAGGGAAAAGGTTAAGTTCTTGAGACTCCTGACTTTAAGCCCTGGACCTGTTTTGTCATTTGTCCATTAGGACAGGAACAGTATGTAATAATGTGTTGTCAGGGACTGGGCATATAACTGAAATTCAAGGCTTAGGTGTGGTATTGCTGTTGTGCCCTTGAGCAAGGTAATCAACCTCATGCACTTCAGTAAGTGTATTCCTGGGCAGCTGGCTTATATGTTCAAACTTTGTAATTCTCCTGTATTTAAGGATGGGTGTTCGGTTACCTTGTAAATGAAGACCCAGTATGAATCAGTGGGAAAGCATGAGGAACTTAAGTGGCACAGAGTTTTTGTTTTTCGGTGCCAAAATCTGGCTGACTGTACCTTCAGAGCATGCCAGGCCAAGGTTTGTGCAGGTATGCACTTATACAGCCAAGCAGGCAGTTAGACAGGCAGGAGCACATATTTGCACTGACATAAAGCAGCAGTCAATCTTAGCTATTCAATGGTATCCACGCACACGCACAGTCGCACACACTCAGTCACTCAGGCTGGCCAGCGTTTCCGCATCCACTGTTACAGAGACCCATACACACGCTCGTAAACGCTCGCACGACTGTACTTGCCCAAATTCCAGATGGGATGACAGACTGGCCCTCACTCACTCGTCACCTGCTGTGCCTCCCTGCACGAACTCACTTTGATTCACCCAGATATGCAGAGAAGAGAGCGACAAAGTATATAGCAAGTGGAGCGAAGTCGTTGACCTGATTCTTTCTGCCACGACGTTGCCAGTGCATAACACATCATTTGTGGGCTTCTGAATTATTCAAAGAGAAATTATTGCTGATTAAATATTCATTGGCTCCTAATCATTATTTACAGTGTCTGCAAGGAGGAGTAATTCATTATACTACAAACTGTACTTCCATAAAAAACATGAGCAAGCATGTATAAAATCTGCATTAAGAAGCTTAGCTTCTCAACTTACTGTAGTGTTGGAGTTCAGGAAGGTGGCACAGTGGGTAGTGCTGTTTCCTCACAGCAAGATGGTTATGATTTGTGTCTAGTCTTGGGACTTCCTGTGTAGAGTTCGTATGTTCACCCTGTTTGTGTGGGTTTCTTCTGAGTACTCTGGTTTCCTCCACAGTCCAGGCATGCAGGCTAGGTTGAGTGGAGACAGTAAATTGCTCATTGGTGGGAATGAATTTTGTTTTGCCCCTGAAATGATGGATTCCTGCCCTCTGCCCATTGGATGAGGGGATAGGCTTCAAATTAGTTTGGTTTATAGTTTATGTATATATACTCGGGAGCCATCAAAAAGGCACGGGTGAGGTATGCACTGTATTTTCTGCGAATTGAAGTGTCAATGGATTTTTATTGCTTTTTCAGTGAGATACATGTTGAAATAAAGAAAAGCATATGGTATTGTAATCCCGATGCGCGCCACATTGACGTGCCAAGCACTTCAGTAATAACGAAGATTGAGTTGTTTTTGATGTGTACAGTGATGCTCGACTTGTTCTTTTGGGTGTATTCAATAGCCTACATAAAGCCAAAAAAAAAATACCATGGCATCAATATGGTGGCACGGCTTCCAACACAACAGAGAGAAAAGGAGCCATTGGCATGTTACTGGCAAGTCTCAGCCACCAAGAAGTGGCACGTCATTTGTACTGTCGCTGGTCAACAATCAGTCGGCTGTCTGTCCGAGAATGGAAAACAGGCCCTGTCACTGACCGACCCGGCTTATGGCAGCCACGAGTGACTACTGTAGCTCAAGAGCGCCATATATGGTTACAGCCTGTAAGTGACAGATTCCAGACAGCAATCCAAACTGGTTGTGAGATCAGGTGTCTGGGCTCATGCACTTTTTCTTTTTTTGCTTTATATAAGCTACTGAACACGCCCAAAAGAACAAGTCAAGCATCACTGTGCACATCACATCAAAAAACATCTCAATGTTTGTCATTACTGAAGTCTTCAGCGCATCCAAGTGGCGTGCGTCGGGATTACAATACCTCATGCTTTTCTTTATTTCTACTCGTATCTCACAGGAAAAGCAATAAAAATTGATTAGATTGACTCTTCAATTCACAGCAAATACTGTACACACTGTACCTCACCCGTGCGTTTTTAATGGCTATGAGTATATATACCTTTGTACATAGATATCCACTATCACTTTGGGTCATCCATCAATTCCAGAATTTCACCCTATTTCATCCTGCCACCGACCAGGTATTAAGCCCACATTAATTACAAGTGTCTACATTATGTTGAACTGCGCTTCATCAAACAATTAATTGCACATAATTACAGCGAACATAAGGGAAATCAACTTGGCCGCCTGTTGCACTTAAAACATGGAAGGGGTAAATTGCATTCAGAATGCTGTAGTGTGTCATCCTGACCTCAGGCGTTCAAGTGGCCACTCTCATATACCAACCTCAGTGATATTGAAGCGTCATCTGTTGCGTGAGTTGAAAATAATCTAATACCATCAAAGAGATTACAAGAATAGTAATAAGAGTAAAAATAAAGTTCATACTGCATTGTAAAATGAAACAGATGCAGTATGAAGATTCAGAGCTGTAATAACATTTTTCTTTGTCTGAAATACCGTATGTCTCTCTCCTAGAAGCCAGGAGAAAGCTTTCCCCTGTGATTCGTGCTATTCCTGCCCAGTTCTTCAGCTAATGAAAAATTCAGCGTGTTTACACCTTTTTCTGCCAAAGTGTATATGGAATAGGCCTCTGAATGCAGTGTTAGCTGGACAGTTTGTAATGTACACGGCAGTGCTTATTTTCCCTCATGAATTTAGTCACCGCTCTGCAGTTCCTTACAAGGGGCACACATATGTAGCTGGCATTGACCAGGAAACTTTTGATCAAATGCCCATGTCCCCTCTCATAACTAATCATTTACAAGTGACTCATATTCTTGTACAAGCCAATCAAATGCACAGATGGCTGTGTAGTGTCACAATACTCAAAATATATCTGTGCTTCGATTACCTATGCTGCACTCCCATTCAACCTCCGCCACCCCAGCTATTGCGTGATATTCAAATCTGGTCTGAGGATCAGGAGGTTTGGGGGTCAGGGGGTCAGGGGGATAGGGGGTGTTGGTGGTACCAGAGTAACTCAGTACAGTGGTATATGCTCCTCAAGAAGATCCATTCGGTGCCAAAACGTACTTCGACATTCAATAGTGTATTAAATCAGTACATATAGTATCCAGACTGAAATGGACTGTGTTTGCATTATGATGAAAAGCTTAAAATAATGGAAAAGGTGTACAGTCTCTTCCCTAAAAACAATTGCATTTGTATTCTTGATGTCTATTCAGTGTATGAAGAGCAACAAGAAGAGTTGAAACTGAACCTTTTTGGATATCCTATAGGGAGCTTTCTAAGCTTTTTGTACAGAGAACCCCACAAAAATGCATAATTTCTTGGCCATTTAGCTGCTTGTCCTTCTCTCCCCGCTGAAGAACAGGCTTCCTTCCCTGATAATGAGCTCTGTTCAGAATCTGACAAACAGAGCTACCGGTCCCTTGCACTGTGTGTCAGTGTATAGGGACTAATACCAGTGAGGAAGAGAGAGAGACAAGTGGTGGAAGTTATGGGCTGAAAGGTCTCTATGTTTTAATTTTTTGTGCCTATTAAACAGACAATGAGCGCAAACAGAATGAATGGAAGCCAGAAAAGTATGGCTCTTTCTCTCAGATTGAATATGCTTAAGTTGTCAGGACCTAGAGCAATTAATTAAGAGCACTAATGATATTGGGGATCCAGCAAACATCGATTTTTAATATGATTTGCGTCAGTAAGATGCATGTCACTCTGAGCATATGGTAGTAGAATGTTAGCAGTAAAGTTAAATCGGGCAATAATATCAGTTATTTATGCAAGATTTGATAATTTCAGTTTCGTTTACAAGGGAGTGAGAACTATCATTGAAATAGGTGAAAACAATATGTTCTAATTGTTGAGTACTTAGCTGTCACATTATATTAGGAATTTCATGACTAGTCGCTACTATCAATGATCGCTGCAATATACCATTGCAAATGCCTGCTTAGTTCCCTTGGTGTGGACACACATGCCAGTTGAAATGGCCAGTTCAAATGCCAGTTCCCAATCTGTCCTTATAAGAATCTTTGCAATTACATCAAAATCCAAGGGCTCAACTTGCTACTGTCTCCAAATATACATAAATGGATTTAGTAGGGAACTACGCAATGAGTATGGAAATGTAATGTTTATAGGCAAAGCAACCTTTAGGACGGCACTTACACAACCAAGTGTGACATGCACCTTCTATTCAACTCTCCTACTCCTACAATTCACGCGCAAACAGATGTGAATTAACTTCAGCTGGCACTTATTTGTTGACAAATGCAAAAAAAGTAAGTGATATGTGGGGGATAGATGTAGGGAGGGGTGTAAATAAACAGCGAGCCAGTAGTAAAGGGGTTGGACGGTGGAAAAACTACAACCTCATTTCCAGAAAAGTTGGGACATTGCATAAAATGTGAATAAAAACAGACTGAGATGATCTGCAAATCATTTAAACTCTACAATGAATTGAAAATAGTTCAAAGACAACATATCAAATGCTGAAACTGAGAAATTTTAATGTTTTTGACAAATATCTGCTCATTTTGAATTTGATGCCAGCAATACGTTTCAAAAAAGTTGGAACCGGGCCATGTTTACCACTGTGTTAAACCATCTCTTCTTTTAACAACACCCTGTGAGTGTTTTGCAACTGAGGAGACAAATTTATGTAGTTTTACAAGCAAAATGTTTTCTCATTCTTGCTTGATTTTAGATTTCAGCCTCTCAACACTTTTGCAGACTCTTCTGTCACATTTGTGCACCAAATATTTCAATTGCTGACCTGTCTGGACTGCAGGCAAGCCAGTTTAGCACCTGGACTCTTATTCCATGGATCCATGATGTTATAACGTGCACGATGTGGTTTGGCGTTCTGTTGCTGAAATAAGCAAAGCCTTACCAGATAAAGTTATGTGGATGGCTGCATATCTTGCTCCAAAACCTGTATATATTGTTCAGCATTAATGCTGTCTTCACAGATGTGCAAGTTACCCATGCTACGTGAACTAGTGCACCCCCTTAATATCATGGATGCTGACTTCTGAACTGTGCACAGATAAAAAGCCAGATGTTCTCTCTCCTTCTTAGCCTGAAGGACGTGGCATCCTTGATTTCCAAAAAAAAATTCCAGATTTTGATTGGTCAGACCTCAGGATAGTTTTCCACTTCGTCTCAGGCCATCATAAATGAGCTTAGGCCCAGAGAAGGCGGCAGCGCTTCTGGATCTCATTTATTTATGATTTTTTTCCTTTGCATAGTAAAGTTTTAACTGGCATTTGTGTATGCAGTAAAAAATCATGCTCAATAAGAGTGGTTTTCAGAAATGTTCCTGAGCCCATGCATTAATTTCCTTCCACTGCAGAATCCTGTTTGTTTTTAATGCAGTTCCACTTGACTGCCTGGGAATCACAGTCATTCAATATTGGTTTTTGGCCTTGTTCCTTGCATACAGAGATAATTTTATGATATTACATACCATGGATGATTAAATCCCCAATTTCGTTGCAATTTCATCCTTAATTTTTTTAACAATTTTTCCATGCAGGTGAAGCCCTCACCATCATCTGAAAGACTCCGCTTCTCTGAGCTGCTCTTTTCATACCCATTCATGTTACTGACTCTTCGCCAATTAACATAATTAGCTGCGAGATGTTCCACCAGGTGCATTCTTACAGCACTATAAAACATTTCCAGTCTACTGTTGCCCCTGTCCCAACTTTTTTTAAATCATTTTGCTGGCATTAAATTCAAAATGAGCCAAAATTTTTCTAAAAACAATAAATTTCACAGTTTCAACATTTGATATATTGTCTTTGAACCATTTTCGATTAAATATAGGGTTTAAAAGATGTGCAAATCATGGCATTCTGTTTTATTTACCTTTTTACACTGCAACCCAACTTTTCTGGAAGAGGGTTTGTAAGTGCAGTGCGGGAAAAAGAGGTGGGCAGGTCAAGCAAGGGTGTGGGTGGGAGCAGGTCACTCAGACAGAGCTTGTTGGCATGAACTATACAGAGTGGGTCAGTTTATGACATGGGAAGCACCAGGATTTTCAAACGCAGTGTTTCTAGAGGAAGAGGGGGTCCTCAAAGTGAAAGTTCTCAGGTACGTTAGGTACAGGGGAGATCACTGTTCAGGTGGATGTAACTGCAAAAATGTCCTCACATAAAATTTGCCCTTTAAATGAATGCAGTCTTTCTGCAGAGGTCTATATATTCCTTGCTTCAACTCAGGTAGAAGTTTTATTTGCAGTAATGTCTGACATGTTTATGCTTGTTTCATTGGTTTACTTTCACTTTTGAAAAAAAGTGTTTGGGAAACTTTATCTGTGGGACAGCAGTTATTTTTTTCCCAAGGGAATGACTTCTGCCTGTTCATGTTCTCATGTGGCTTGAAGCCATGTTGCAAGTTATTTAATTTGTATTTCTCAAGTGATTTTCTATACCTGTCATTTTGTCTGACATCTTTTGCTTGTCAGTTTTCATACTATTTTGATTGACTGCTGTGGCAACAGAATAGCTCATATGCCCATGAAAATGGCCATTAATAATTTAAGCTACTTTTCAAAAATCCAGCTGGTAGTGGATGATAGTGCAGTTTTCCAGTGATTCAAAAAGAACATCTGCTGCACATTTATGCACCTTATTTTCTGGCATACAGTACAAACCAAAAGTCTAGACATACCCACATTTTTCTTACACGTGAAATAAAAAAAATTAGCACCCTTACTTTTGCAAAAAAAAAAAAAAATAAATAAAGATGTAATTTATCTAAATAATCTAATAATTAATCAGACTAACAAGCATTTATAATAATAATTGCTGAGCATATTCATAGGTTGACCTTTCAGGTGCAGTTTCCTTGACAAACATAATTGACAGCAAAGCTTTAAGCTCATTCTTGAATTCAACAGGGTCTTGCAAACATGTCTTCTGAATCAGTATCTAATTTTTGGGATGAAAGTTCATGACCAAACTATGGTAAAGGCATTGGTTTACACAGGGCAAAAAATAAAGTATTTCACTGAAAACATTTGCAGTGCCAGAGGTTCTTGTGATGGCATGCATTGTGTTCTTTTATCACTCACAAAAAGTCAGTGAAAAGTTTGCCACGCACTGTAAAAATATCACTCTAAGTCTATTTAACCTCCTATGCTAACAAAATCTGTAAACAAGACCATCATCTGTGTCATTTTTGAGCTAAAAAGGATTCATGGATATTTTGCAGTGTGCAAAGTTGGCACCTCAATTGCATGTTTTGAATGATTATTGTCAGCTCTTTCTGTTTGGTGGAGTTACATTTAATTTTATTAACTTCCATGCTGCTTTACTTTGCATGTCTCGATTTGTTTTCTTGTCTTTGGTGTGGTACTAAGTGGTGATTTCTTCTCAGGTGGCCTCCCTGGGAGTCACTACTTTCACGTTGTGCGCGCTGTGCATCGACCGTTTCCGGGCAGCGACTAACGTGCAGATGTACTACGAGATGATCGAGAACTGCGCCTCCACCTCTGCCAAGCTGGCGGTCATTTGGGTTGGAGCTTTGCTGCTGGCTCTGCCTGAGCTAATCATCAGGCAGCTGACCACAGAGGAGGGGGAGACTCCTGACGCGCCCCCTTTCGAGCGCTGCGTGGTCCGAATCTCCACCGCCCTCCCGGACACCATCTACGTCTTAGGGCTGACCTACGATGGGGCGCGGCTCTGGTGGTACTTTGGCTGCTACTTCTGCCTGCCCACCCTCTTCACCATCGGCAGTTCGCTGGTGACAGCTCGTAAGATCCGGCAGGCCGAGAGGGCCTGCGCCCGCGGTGGAAACAAGAAGCAGATCCGGCTGGAGAGCCAGATGAACTGCACGGTGGTGGCGCTGGCCATCCTGTACGGCTTCTGCGTCATCCCCGAGAATGTCTGCAACATCGTGTGGGCCTACATGGCGGCCGGCGTCCCCCGCCGCACCATGGACCTGCTCCAGCTGGTCAGCCAGGTGCTGCTGTTCTGCAAGTCGGCGGGAACTCCGGTGCTGCTCTTCTGCCTGTGCCGGCCGTTCAGCCGGGCGTTCCTGGACTGCTGCTGCTGCTGCTGTGAGGAGTGCGGACCTGCCAGGTCCTCGGCTGCCACCAGCGACGACAACGAGCACGAGTGCACTACTGAGCTGGAGCTGTCGCCCTTCAGCACCATCCGCCGTGAGATGTCCGCCTACGCTTCCGTGGGGACGCACTGTTGAGCCCCGGGGAGTGCGGCCTTGACGCGCCCACCTTGACACTCAAATCTCCCTCTTCTACCCCCCTACACTCCCTTGTCATGAAGGAACATACAGTATATGTTGTATCAATCATTTCCATTAAGTCAGCTTATCATTAATTCTTTTAGCACTTTGGTTGGGCCAATCTGCCATGTTGTGGAATGCGCATGGTCGCGCAGCCCACTGCTGTGGTTCATGAAATGGCTGTGCCATGCATTGCATGTATTTTACACTGGACAGTACTGTATCTACAACGTACACACTATGTACTGTCGAGGTCTGTACATTTCATACACTTCCTCTCACAGCACGGTGCAAATGCACAGAGTGCCATAGTTTTTTATTTCGTAGTTATTAGCATATTAGTAATTTAATTTTATTACAGTTTTTTTGCACTCCACCTCTCCCCCCCAATTTTTTGTTGGGTATTATTTTGTTTCATCAGAAGTGTTTAATGTCTCTGCCTTGTATTGAAAGTAATATATTGAAAATGACTGGTTGTAGAGTATTGTGGGATTTTTTTTTTCCTTCTGATTATGGTGATTCTTGTGAATCAGTTGAAAAGTATGTTTAGCTCCCTTGCTATGTGAGTATACTCTTCACTCTAAACAAACTGAGATCTGTATTTGATAGCAGAAAATTGTACTAGTATCCTTGTCTGTACACTCTCTGGAGTGTTTTTTTTTTTTTATTATTATTGTTATAGTCAAGAAATTTCACTTTAATAAAAAAGGAATCTTTGAATCTGCTTTAATACGTTGATCATTCATTTTGTTCAACATAATATCTGAAATATCATGATCCTGGGGGGCAAGCAAAACAAAGTCAGGAATCTAAGCGGAAGTGGAAATGAGATGATCAGTTTGGAGGGGGGGGGGGTCGTCCGAGGGGAAGGGAAATTTGGGGCAGAGCGAGGCAAACGCCAAACCAGGATGTCACTCTCAAAGACACTGGGCTGAAGCAAGAACAAGGAGCCAGGAAAACCACGGCATGAGAAAAAATGCGAGAGAGGACGTACCCAAGCATGAAGCAAGTCAAAACAATCTGGCTCTGACATGAAGACAAACTCAAACTAAAATACACAGAGACATTGAGCAACAATGGGATACCGGTGCAGGAAAGGCCTGAGAAATGCACACGGGGTTTGGGGAGGTAACGAGACAAAAAATTAATTACTGAAATTCGTGAAATAAAAACAAATCGAATTTGAACAGCCACAAACACGGTGAGATCTATTAACATGGGTCCTAAGATTAAAGACATGCCAAGATGATGTAGATGGGTCAGTATATTAGAACATGTATATTAGTTTGAAGCGGGTAAAAAGATTGATGAAAGACTGATTTGAAACTACAACTTTTTTGATCAAGTAATTAAGGGATCTTGTGCTGATTATTTGTATTCTGCATGCCAAAAAGACAAAAATTGATCTGGGTAGTCAATGGTGAGGATGGAAAGCAATGGCAATAGAAATCCATATTCGTTCACTCGCCAACTTGTGTGCCTCAAAATTACCATGCACTTTACTGTAAATGAGTTCAACACCAATCAGCCACAACATTACAATCACCTGCCTAATATTGTAGGTCCCCCTTGTGCTGCCAGAACAGCTTTGTCAAACTAACAGTCACTTGAATTCTTGGACCAAGGGTTTCCCAACACAACATTACCCAGAGAGCATTACACTCACTCCACTAGATTATCTTTACCACAGTGCATTCTGACGCCATCTCTTACTCAAGGTAAATGGAACACATGATGTAAAAGAAAATGAGACTCAGTGGACCAGGCAACCTCCTTAAATTACTCCTAGGTCTAATTTCAACAATCACGTGCCTGTTGGATGTGATTTCGGTAATGAGATTAGAATGGGCACTCAAACTGGTCTGCAGCAACAAAAAGCTATATGCAGCAGGGTGCGATGAAATGTGTGTTGTGACACATTCCTCACGGAAGTATCATTAAAATTCTCAGTGACTTTAGGCACAGTTGCCCTTTTGTTGGTTTCAATCAGACAGGATAGCCTTTGTTGCCCTTGTGCATAGCCTAGGGCACCCAACACCCTGTGTCCAGTTCATGATTTGTCGTTCCTAAAGGCCACTGTTAGTGGGTACTCACCTCTGCTGTCTAGGAGCACCCCAGAAGACTTGCCGCTTTGGTGATGCTCCGACCTGCTTGTCTTGCCATTGACATGCACTATAGTTGTGAGATAATCACCGTTACTTGCTTCATTGGTGAGTGGTTTTAATGTTTCAATTCACTGATGTACAGTCCTGATAATTCCATGACTTACCTTCTTTAGTAAAGCCAATTTGCATATCCTTGAGGAATATTGTTTTTTCTGTTCATACAATGGTAAGCCATGGAGTGATATTAATGCAACTGTATGAAGTGTTTCCATGGTTACATCATGACTCATTTCATTATTTTTCCAGTATATTCCTTTATTTTGGTCAGACATGAAAGAGACTCCAGATTAATGCGCTTTCTGATTCTAGCACATTTTATTAACCTTTTCCACTTGAGACTTGACGTTGGTGGGATTATTGCCCGGCTCTCACCTCGCCTGAGAGTGCATTACTTCTCCAAACCCGTACCCATGAGCACTTCCTAATTAGCAACTAAGCATTCAGTTGCCGGGATCAATCAGTGGAATTACTGTCCTCTTCCCCACAGCTTACATTATTGTTCATTGCAACAGTAATCAAGCATTTTCCTATCCACATTAATGGTGACATAAAACGTTAATGTCTTTTGAAGCTACTGAATTCCCGTAGCTCACAAAACGGTATATATTTTTTTTCTGCATTAGTGTCTGTTCGGCTTGATAGGCCTAAGAAACCGTCTACGTACGTAAAAATAAATCTCTGTCTACAACCAGTGACATTACCATAATGCAGGTTAATTCTCAACCTGTATCCAACAAGAATCTGACATTTAACTGAATTAATATACTGATCAAATAGGCAACCAATAAGCTATGTTGCCATTCATTATTAATGCATATAGCTTTGCATCAAAAAAAAGAAGGCTACAATGTAAGGTTGCACAGACAGCAATAACTGAAATTTCCCAAAATTCCATCCTAAAGTACAATGTTATGTCGCAAATGCTGCTGAAGATTGTATGTAGATAAGGTTTAGACTTCATTTTTAATTAATTAATTAGATAAATGCCATCCATACAATCTCATATTGTAGCCTTCTTACAACTTTCCCAGAAACTGGAAGATAAAGACCTTATTAATGATTTTTCTACCATGAAACTTCGGTGCATGCCATGCATTTTAAATGATTTTAAATGCATGCCATGCATCATATTTTCGCGATGCACTTATAACCAATTTACTCAAGTATTCAATTACCAACATTTCAACATAAGAATTATCGGTAATTTAGTGAATGAATTATTAGCGCTTAGCAGCAACCAGTGTGCAACTGCGCTTCCTCACAAATGCAGCCTATTCTTTTTAACGCTGAAAATACTTTGATTAAATGCAATCTTAAAATAAATTAGGTTGCTCAGCTGAAAAAAATGCTTGGATGGGGGATGGAATTCAAAGTAAGTATTGAATTTATTCATTATTACTATTTTTTCCCCTCCCTACAACACCATTATCAAGTCTGATGTCAATCTAGCCCTTCGGTGACCTCAGTCATTTCTTAACGGTTTCTTAATAATTCCAGGCTCATATATTGGTCTTGATTATTTAGTAAATAAATTGGGTGAAAAGTAATCAAGCGATCTTATACAGGAACAGCTTGAAAGCAATTATGCATTTACGGGTCAGAGGCTCACGGCATGCCATTGAAAATCCTTTAACGTTGGCGTTACTGCTAGGGGGATGTTGGGCTTAAGGAAGTCAATTAGATAATTATATAATAGATAATATAATAGATAAGAAATATTTTTACTTAGAAAAATGTTGACGCATTCAACACTTATTTTCCCCGCTATATATATATATATATATATATATATATATCTGCAGCATCTACAGTATACATGCTTGCATGAGGGGATGTGCATGTATCGCTGTGTGCACGTGAGTGTGTGTGCATCCGTCTGTGTGTGTATGTCTGGCATGTGGCTTGCTGATTCAGGAGCTGAGGTACACTAAGACTGCTTGTTATCTGCTCTGCATGACATCATCGTGACAGGACTCCCACAACACACAGAGGCCATTGTCTCAGACCAATTACCATGGCAACCCTCCGGAACCAACCCTGGGGATGCTAGCACAATGTCATGTTCCAATGTGAGGAGGCAGACTAACGTTTTAAGAAGCCTTGAGAATCACTGGACTCCTCAGCTGCTCTGTCTGACATTCAAATCTCACCCCACTTCCACGACCACGCGCCCGCATCAACAAATTTAGAACCTCCGATGGGCGCAATGGTCTAATGCCATACACCCTCCAGTTCTACCAAACCTATGACTGAGCAATATCACCAGATTTGCCTGTCGAACCATGATTTCTTTGGCTTTCTTATTCATCCTAACATGAGTTGTGTTCATTATCAGATAATTTTGCAGGTTTAAGTATTTGTCCAAAAATGTGAATATAACTTATGCTTTCTTCAGTTTTGTTTGTCAGAGCAATTCTTGGGATGGTCCTGCCATACTTATACTGATGTACAGTACAGCAACTAATGGCAAAATATGTCTCCCATTTGTGCTACAGTGAGAACGAACAGTACAGAAATGATACAGAGCTCTCTGGAATTGGAAGATAAGAGAAAAACTGTATTCCTAAATATAACTATTTCACAGTGTCAGCTTCTGCCATCCTATTTTTCCCTCTGCTTGACTGCCTTGCCTAATGCACTGGCATTATGCATTTCTGCTAACTCCTCCCCCAAACAGCTGAAGATTTCTGGGGTTTTGTATGCAAGAGCAAAACAGGCTGAACATCTGGGTGAGACAGTCTGCCTTTGGCATGGCAGCGCTAATAGGGGTGTTTGAGAGCCCTGTGTAATCTCTGCAGGTAATTTCCATTCCATGTAACTTCTGTCTGTTGATTCATCTTGCATTATCTGTAGATATTGCCTTCTCGTCCCCTTAGGGCAGATTTTGTGAGGCATTATTATATTACTTACACTGTAGACATTATTTCAAAGAGCTACTGCTTTGACACTATATGTTCTCATGTTCAGCAGACACTGAGCACACAGCCAAATGCTCAGAGTTAATTTAACTCTTACTGAGTTTATTTGAGTCAGTTCTTGCCAGAGTGGCATTAAATAGACTCCATAAGAGTTGATTCATATCTGAACATTTTGCTGTACGCCACTAGTGGAATTGGCAATGAGTGTTTTTTTCTGGCATCGGTCTTGTGTACTTGACATAAGCAGAACAGATGACTTTAATGCCACACAGCAGTGTTAGCTGTCAGATCTGTTAGAACCACGCATTAAAGAATGCTCCATCTTCTCCGACTGCTCGAATATGGCCCTTTATTTTTACAAAAAACAGCTTGAGTTTGGCGTGATATGTCCCAGAAGTACGATCAGCTATTTTTGTCATTCTGCAGGAAGGATCTTCATAAGGCAGGTTGCCAGGAACAGTTCTTCCATATCACTGATAATCTTCAAATATGTCCAATAATGCTGTAGGATTGTTAATTAGAGAACAAGATATATTTTGGGGCTGCACACTCCAATGCAAGTCTCCATAACATTACAGAAAAATAAGCAGTGTTACTCACATCCTGGAAACTCAATTTTTTGTTCATGTTTAATTAATGACCCCAGCATTCCACAGTAAAACCAGTTCCAGCAGGACAGCACAGAGCCCTCCCACACTCCCATTAGATGCAATAACAATAAATTTGCCTCCATTTTACAATATTAATGTGTGCTTCTATTGAATATGGCGTGTCTGCAGAGGTCTCTGTTACTGAGGTTTGCTGGACCTTCATTATTATTATTATTATAATTATCATTAATAAACTTGTAGTTGTAGTAGTAGTAATAGTTTTTAAATTAGTAGCAAATGGCTGCAGCCAGCAATACCAACAGTGCTAGTACTGCTTGCTTCCGTTGGAAGATAATTTCTCAATAAGGGCCATTAGACAAAAGAGTAAATTATGTGATAGTTCAAGGCACAAAGCCAAATTTTTTCTTTTGTTTTGAGACTTTAGAGCAAGCAAGTTGTATTGCTCCAAGCAAACCACTCAACACTGAATGTGCCTCCAAAACCAAAAATAAATTATTGTAACACTAATCAGTTTGAGGGGCTTACCACTGGTCTCAGTTGTATATAAATGTTTTAACAACTGTACAGTGGTGAATAATGTACTTTGAGCCTCCATATTTTTTAGTTGTGTAGTTGAGGACTCATAGACTAGACTAAACAACAATTTTGGTGTAGTTTATTGCCGTTAAAGGTATATTTAGCAAAAATGACAGCCCAAAGTTGTAAAGGAATGACTAAAATTCTGTCCTTTTCCATGAAATATAACCCTCTTATTCAACTGACTTTGATTACGGAATTTGAGGCCCATCTGTTCGGTACAAGGGCATACTTCTCTTCCTGATGTAAATTTATCATTTGGCTGTACTTCCAGACTGAACTATTACTTTACCCTAAGAGAGGGATGTCCCATGGATATATTGTCGGTTGAAAGTGGGGTCATGCTACAACCCTCTAGTCCCTTGGAAATCCCTGTGAAATAGGGCTCCATAGCACAATAGTTGAGTAAAGGTAATGTATCCTGGTATGATTTTTTTTTTTTTGGCTCTGATAAAGAGGGGGGACATTTGATTAAATTTGCTACAATTAGAAAGGCATGCTTAAGATGGCTGTTGAAATGACATCTGGTTTATTCATCAGATTTCATTAAGCCCGATTTCATTTGTGAGGTCAGCATAACTCTTGTATGTGTCCTGTGAGCAAATTTTTGTCAGTGCCGTCTATGGAAAGCTTTCACAGTTGAACGGAAAGTTAAACAATATTCCATCTCTATTTGCGGACATTTGTTGTGAGTGAGACAAAAGTCTCAAAATGATTTCAAACTGACGACAGAAGATCCATGACCAGCGTATACTGATACATATGCTGCTGTATATTTATGTGACTGAAGATTGCACCAAATACATTCCAAAAATTACAACCCCAATTCCGAAATAGTTGGGACAAAGTGTAAATTGTGAATATAATCAAAACGCAATGACTTTCAAATCACATCAGCCAGTATTTTATTCACAATAGAACAGAGATAACATAGCAAATGTAGAAACTGAGAAACTTTACAATTTTATTCACAAAATGAGCTCATTTCAAATTTGATGGCTGCTACAGGTCTCGAAAAAGTTGGGACAGGGGCCTGTTTACCATGGTGTAGCATCCCCTCTTCTTTTTAACACAGAGTGGAGGCGTCTGGGAATTGAGGAGACAAGTTTCTTGAATTTAGCCATTGAAATTTGATCCCACTCTTGTTTAATACAGGCTTCCAGCTGCTGGAGAGTTTTGGGTCTCCTTTGACGGACTTTTCATTTAAGTATGTGCCAAATCTTCTCAATCGGTGAAAGATCAGGACTGCAGGCAGGCCAGATCAGCACACGGACTCTTCTACTACAAACCCATGCTGTTGTAATAGCTGCAGTATATGGTTTTGCATTGTCCTGCTGAAATACACAAGGCCTTCTCTGGAATAGATGTCGTCTGGAGGGGAGCATATGTTGCTCTCAAACCTTTATATACCTTTCAGCATTCATGGTGCTTTTTAAAACATGCAAGTGTCCCACACCATATGCACTAATGCATCCCCACACCATCAGAAATGCTGGCTTTTAAACTGAACGCTGATAACAGGAGGGATGGTCTTTGTCCTCTTTAGCCCGGAGGACACGACAGCCATGATTTCCAACAAGAATGTCAAATTTGGACTCGTCTGACCACAGGACACTTTGCCACTTTGCTATGGTCCATTTTAAATGAGCCTTGGCCCACAAAACACGGCGGCGCTTCTGGATCATGCTCAGCAATGGCTTCCTTTTTTTGCATGATTGAGTTTTAGGTGGCGTCTGTGGATGGCACGGCAGACTGTGCTTACAGACAGTGGTTTGTTGAAGTATTCCTGGGCCCATTTAGTAATGTCAATGACAGAATCATGCCGGCGAGTGATGCAGTGGCGTCTGAGGGCCTGAAGATCACGGGCATCTACTAAAGGTCTTCGGCCTTGTCCCTTACACACAGAGATTTTTCCAGTTTCTCTGAATCTTTTGATGATGTTATGCACTTTCGATGAGGAGACCTTCAAAGCCTTTGCAATTTGATGTTGAGGAACAGTTTTTAAAATATTCCAACATTTTTTTTTTTTACGCAAGCCTTCACAGGTTGGAGAGCCTCTGGCCATCTTTACTTCTGAGAGACTCAGCCTCTCTAAGACATCCCTTTTATTGCCAATCATGTTACACACCTGATGCCAGTTAACTTAATTACTTGCTAAATGTTCTTTCAGCTGATTCTCTTATATATTAATTGCTTTTTCAGCCCTTTTACCTGTGTCCCAACTTTTTTGAGACCTATTGCTGCCAGAAAATGTGAAATAAGCTCATTTTGTGGATAAAAATGTAAAATGTCTCAGGTTCAACACTTGAAATGTTATCTGTGTTCTATTGTTAATAACATATTGGCTCATGTGATCTGAAAGTCATTGCATTTTGATTTTATTCACAATTTACACTTCGTCCCAACTATTTCGGAATTGGGGTTGTAAATGGGAGTTGTCCTTCTTGTCAAGCGAATAAGAGATATTTCGTCATTGCAATTTTTTGACGACCATCTGCTCATAATACTGCGTACTATTTTGATAAGCACTTGAAACTAATCAAAATTTTATCAAACAACACCTAATCTCTTTTGAGATCATAGTCGGCTAGTAACTGGCAGAAACAATTTCTTTACTATGCCTAATTGTGTTTTTTTTTTTTTTTACATGCAAAATGCTGATAAGCATGCAAGCTGCTCTTGTACACATGAACAGTGCACAGCCAATAAACCCGAATCTGCTCTGAATTAAAATGCACGAATATTCATATGGCAATGATCTTTTGTACTGTTTTTTTCTTATTGGACCAGTGAAATCTTGTAAAATTAGCACTCGTGTGTATGAGCAAGGGTTTAATGTGAGAATTGGAAGGGACACGTATGTGATGCGAGCGCGTGTAGCGCGCAAGCTGGAAAATTTTCTTAAATCTGAGTGCAGATACTGCCTTTACTGTATACAGAGATTATCCGAATGAGTGTTTCTCCGTTTTTTTTTTTAATTAGGCTACGCAAGGTGCCTCCAAAATTTTCGTACAAAGATGCCACATACATAAACTTGCCACAACCTTTACTGACAACTGCAAACCATCTCAGCGCACTCATGAAACCCGCTCAGATCTAGTAACCTAGACATTGATACCAAGTGAGTGGATTTATAACTCCGTTAGCAAGCCAGCTCGCAATCCTCTCTATTAAGCATCTTAATATGTGGTAACGCAATTGCAGCCGCAATAAAAACCTCAAAATGGACCACCGACTATGAATTGGACAAGCCGCAAACCGAGCGTTAATCGAATTGGATCACGTTAGATTTACGATTACGTGTTTCTTTCATTTCCCCCACTGAGCCAAAGTTGGTTGGGTTATTTTGACTTTCAAAGGTAATATTTGCTGAACATCATGAGACTAACTGTAATGCTTTCCCTATAATTCCACAGAAAAAGTCATCATTATGACCTCACCTGAAACCCTGATACACCTGTATCCTCAACAGCTTGCTCTGTTTCTCTAGCTTGCTGCTGTGGTTCCTGCATATAAAATAATTAATTAATAATGGCAGCTTCGCGGGATTTCTACACTGAAATTCACCTCATAATTTATCATATCCACCTGGTTTATATTTAGCTACTACTGCTAGCAACCCAATTACAAATCAACATGTGACAGAAACAAGGTTTAGTTCGCTAGTTGAAACTAGCGAACATGTTTAACATTCGTTGACATTATTTTCCGGTAAAAACTAATTTAAGGCAGCTAGCAAGTCTTGACTTTAAGTAACTTCTGGAACACGGACTAAAGTAAAAGGAGCTGCTCCGGGTTTTACTTTAACTTAAAGTCAGGCTTAGTCACAAAGCCAGCTTCGTAGTATACCCCCCTGGTGAGCAAAATACTATGTTATTAATTGCTTATTTTCGTATTGCCTTGATATTGGCCTGAGGGTCGCCGTATTAGCCGAGGGCTAACACCGTGACCAAAAGGACCACACCAAGGCAATGCGAAAATACGCAATTTATAATATTTTTATTAATTGGTTAAGTATGTTGTGCTATCATGACAATATTATGACTATGACTTCTGAAGTGCGCTACTTCAAGACTCATTAAAGAGCTAAATGCTAGGTCCGCGACTGCTTGTGCACCTGCTGAACTCGGCCAATACTGGATAAATTGGCAGGCCGTTTTTACTGTATGCGAGCAATAACATACTTAACCAATTAATAAAAATGAAATATTTCACCTTTCGGCCCTGCTATTTGGATAGCATGCTAGTTAACAGTAGCACTGTGCTCTGACCAGACGGTGACAACTGTCTTAGCTAGGTTCGTAAGTTAGCCTGTCTGTCTGTCTCGTCCAGGCAAATGCACATTCCTCCCTCCGTATGGCTTGGGGCCATAAAGCCCTTCTCTCCTGATATTGCTTTGGGCATGGCAGAGAAATGAACCAGAGATCCTTGTTTTTTGTTTTATTGTTGGTGTATCCAACAAAACAGCAACTCCTCGGCATGTCGGATTCAAGTTAAATCGGCTTATTTTAAGCGTTCGCGTTTTGAATGTCTATGCAGGAAGCAGGATTGTTTTCCCCCTAAAAGGGGCGTGGCGATCAGGGCCCACTGTGGATGACGTATTGCCGACCTGATGAATGGCTTGTCTGGAAAGATGATAAGAACGAATTCGCTGAAATATTGGTAGGGACAATCTGGCCTCCCAAAATATTGGTAGGGACATGTCCTGACCATCCATATACAAACCTACGCCCTTGTGTATGAGCCTGTCAAAACGTGTTTACTGTGGCTCACACTTAGTTACATAAAGAAGTGATGTTCATCTGCCTTTAATACTTCTCTTTCCGCAATGGTTATTCTGCAGACATTTTACTTCCATGAACATACAGTATTTTCACAAAAAGGCCTTGCAGGTGCTGATTTTTTTTTCAGCTCAGTATTGCTGCCTGACAGCTTTGCTGTGATCAACTGTCGTTGAGTTTTGTCGTGGTCTCATGAAAGATGGAGGTAAGGTAATAGTGCGCTATCAGGCTATATGCTGCAACTATTTTCAACCACACCATCTGCAAAAGCGAATATGAATGACTGGAAATATTACTTAGTGCAATGTGTCACTGGGATTTGAACTACATGACTTAACAGCCATGGCCCACTGGCTCCTTACGAGTACTGACATTTAATTTAACCTGATTTTACGGGTTTTCTTCTGTTTCCTCAATAATGGACAACATTCATAAAAATATTGTCGTGGTTCAGCTAGAAAGGGCAACAACAATGATGGCTAAACAATGAATGCTATGAACATTTTCAGCTTTGAGTTTGTACTCCCATCGCTCAAAAAAAAAAAAAAATGTCTGCATTATTCAGTTTAAGTCATATTCAGTGTCCTCCTGAAAACTGAAGACTCGTGACTCATTTTTGAAAAACATTGTTTGCCCTGCTTGAGGAATCTCACATACATTTTAATGAGTGAGTTTGGTTTTCAACAAGTAAGAAAGAAACGTTCAAATATGTCCAGTTCCGTCACTAGAATGATAAATAATTCAACAGCATAAATAAAGGGCCGTTTTGTTGTATGGCACGCGCGGTATGAATATTTCATTGATGAAGCAGAGGCTATTTGATGTGAGCAACATCAGTGAAAGGAAAAGACTCCAGCTGCAGTACTGATGTTTATGTATCAGTCCTGAAATGAGTTCTGATTCTGACTCATTGGGCCAAGACTCTAGTGTCATTGTGGAATGGGCTCGATTCATTCTGTCAGCTTGGTGGGATAGTTAACGCACTGAAGTCAACCACTATGAAGGGTTCAAGATTGATGGACCTGGGAGTGTGAGAATATGCATGGCAACGGTGCTTTTCCTATTCAGGCAAACAGTGGTAGTAACCAATGGAATGGAGCAGTCCAGGTGTAATTTAAATTTTAATGGATGATTACAGGCATGGCTGCACTCCTCTGCTCCCTGTGTGAGAGTGTGTCTGTAGTAAGTAGGACCTACAGTAGAAGTCCTAAGTGTGAAGTCTTGAATACAGCTAGAGTTTAATGGTTCTTCAGTGGTTTAGATTACAGGGATACTGTTACAGCTGCATAGGCCCTGTTTAACTCCTAACTATGCAGACACACTGCCCTGGCAGGTTTGAAAATCCTGAATCCAGTGTGTAGAGTGATGTGGGCTGCAGCGATATGGTCGCATGTGATTGTGGTGGTTTGGGTCCGCTAGTTGCCTCCAGCAATGTTGCATAATCTGATACATCACATTTCCCTGAATGTCCTTCTGGGAGTAGAAGGGCTTTATTGTTTTTCCCCAGCCTTTTGTTTGGTTGTTATTCAATTCCAGGTCACCGCCCCTGAAGAATGCTCAAATGCATAAATGAATTTAGCACGCTGAAAAATTTCCTCCTTCTCTTTTACCTCTATTAGGGGCACAATGAGTGGTTGCTTTCTCTTCTACCCTGGAATGAAGCGGCTGCTAACTGTACCTTTCAGCTGCCAAATTATGTTTTTTTTTTCCCTTTTTGTTTATTTTGTTCAGGCTTTCTGAATCAAAAATGAACATTGCTGAATTTGGATTCAGTTTTCATTATCGAAGGCCATTTTCATGATTATAATACATTGTAGAAGAGAACCACCCAAGTGATTTGGCAGCCCTCCATAATATCATTGCATATGACCTATAGCAATGCTCAATCTGGCACTAGCACAATTTAGCTCTGGCACCAATCTCAATGGCCAAACTGCTGCTTCCACCTAGTCTCAGAGAATTGCAAATAACTGCCGAAGCTCGATTTGCTCATGAACTCTGTGGCAGGCTGAATCTTTCACAAATACTGTATGTATGATCAAACATGAGTGTTCCTCAAGGCTGCTCCACTCATTTGTTTGTGCAGAGAGGGCGAGCACTCAGTCTAGAGCCTGGAGGTGTCTGCAAGAACAAGCCAAAACCATTCTTTTATCATGTTTCTAGACTGACCCAGATCTTCCTCACAGTTACAAGCTCTTCAGGTAGAAGCTCCTTAAAGGGCATGTAACCCCTATGACATGACCAACATTTTAAAAAGCTGGAACATATCAGAGGAAACAAATACACATTATGTTTTGCTGAAATCAATCCCCAATAAATTATAATCAATATTATTGACAGCTTGGAGTGGGAACTGCCGACCACATCCCAAGCAGTACCGAGTAACCTATTACATCAGTGATGGAACACATGGGGCTCTAAATTCGTTGACCAGGTGCAGGCGCAGCGAATGGGGGGAGCGCCGCGCCAAGGGGGTGTATCCAGGCATACTTTGCAATTTTGTGCCCGGCGCAAGTACTAGTCTGTCCCGCCTCTGTCCCTCCTGCCGGTGCAAGTGGCAAAGAGGGAGGAGAGAAGGCCTGAGTGGGTTTAACACAGCCGAGTCAAATCTTCACCAATCAAATGAGCTCCTTTCCTCACCTTTAAAATGTTGGAATAAAGAAGCCTCTGTCCTATACCTGCATGATGCGTTAATGTTGCATTTTACTTTGCTGCTTCAGGCATGTTTTCTGCACTGCTTACGTCTGTATTAAGCATTACAAATATGAGTTAGCTGGCTAGCTCGGGCATTCACAAATTACTACCATTAGCGAACTTGAATGGAATTTCAAAACGAAACTACGTCAGATCATTCAAACTTATGAAGTTGGAATGAAATACGACGGTTGCTCATTTATTTCTTCTGCCTGCATCATTGGGAAGAGAAACGATGGTCAGCGTGTTCCTATTATTAGACCCTGTTGCTGCTTAAAATTTTGGGATTAACATGCATGGACAACAATGCAAGATACGTTACACATTTATTTTCAATATGTGATATTAACTCAGTACGAGATCATAGCAAACAGGCTGTATTCCTTTCCCCCACTAAAAACAATAAAACCTAAGTGACAATAATAGTAGTATTAAGCCGCTTGCACACTGGACGCAAAACGAATTTTTCGCACGACAGATTAGATTCATAGTCAATGCAAAGACGCAAATACATGCGTGTATTCGCATCTTTGCATTGACTTTGAATGTAATCAGTCGTGCGAAAAATTCTTTTCGCGTCCAGTGTGCAAGCGGCTTTACTGAGCATAGAACGCAAGCATTATATATACACGCACTGCCTGATGCCAAGGCAGTTTGTGGTTGGCTGAGAAAGATGTGAAGTCATTAGTTTGCATCACAGATTCAGCTGCATTGATTAAGCCAGGTCGAGTTTCCATTACGCGTGCCAACCGCCTTTGATCTGACATCAGGACAATCGATATAGATACTATAATTTATGTCCTGATTCAGATAGTTACAATAAATAGTGGTTGCTGTAATTATTTCTTGCATTGAAATGTGCCTGACATTCTGGAAACCTGCCTGTGAGGTTTCAGTGACGTGTGCGCACTGTGCGCTGGTCAGCCAAATTACCACTGCACAGAAAGTAAACCAGGTTGGAGCTGGCGAGCTCTCTGCGCACTTTCGGCGGAACCTTTATCCACGAAATTGTCACTGCGTCATGATGAATATGTGACACCTCCCCCTACTATGCCTCCACACCCATCTCAGCGCGCGTCCGTCTACCAAATTGCCAAAGAGGCTGCGCACGGTGTTGCACCGCACAAAATTACCACTGCGCTGGCTGCACCGGATGAAATTACCACTGCGTAGGCTGCGCCACCCTGCACTGCGCCAAGAAATTAGAGCCCATGGACTTGAACCAGTATATCAAGTATGGAAAACAGTGGATTTAAGAGCAAGAGTTTGTATTCCGATTTGGAAACCTGGAATGACATCGGATCGGATATAGTCATGAAAGCGAAGATCTCCGTCCTAGTAAGGCGGAAGAACATGCAGGGCTACGGCCCTATAAATATGAACCTCAAAGAAGATCGAGGTAGTGTGGGAACAACGGGATTCACATATAAATAATTAGCAAAACATATTAAAATTATCATGCAGAATTATTTTGAGACATTCATTCTTGATAATGAAGTCCTTGTTCCAGTCATTATATAAAGTTATAGCCTTAATCAAAATGTTTTAACCACGGTGGTTGCTCACTATTTATGGCAATTCACTGCATATTGATACAATACATACAGGGCAATACATGCTCTGGATAAGCGCTCCAGGATCATCAAAATCCACAAAATTTGGTTTCGAAAAATCATCAAGCAATTGGGCTTCAAGAAAAACTATTAAAATTTTTTATTTAACCGTCAGTTGTTTAGATATGATTTTATGAATGTAAAGGAGCTAGAAATTACAGAAACGTCCTCACTTCCCTGACGTTTACAGACTGTTGTTAAAAGCAGAGGGGATACTAAACAATGGTAAACATGGCCCTATGCCAACTTTGAGATGTGTTGCTGCCATCAAATTCAAAATCAGCTAATACTTTTCATGAAATGGTAAAATGTCTCACTTTCGACATCTGATATGTTGTCTATGTCCTATTGTGAATAAAATGTTGGTTTATAAGATTTGCAAATCATTACATTCTGTTTTATTTACATTTTACATAGCATTCCAACTTTTTTGGAATTGGGGTTGTACTTAAGGTTCTCAAACATTACAGGCAGGTTTGCTGGGTTAAAGTAGGTTACACAGACAAGTTCTATTTAAGTAATGCTTAGATCCAATAGGGCTGGCAGTAATCATGCTTAGGTGTTTCTCGTGAAATTGAACCCAATTAAACAATTACATATTTTTAATTGATTGATTTTGTAGCTCGGGGGGCAATTACTTTTTCAAAAAAGGCCAGGTAGGGTTGGATAGCTTAAATGAACCATTTTAAAACTGCATTTTGCATTAACTCAAATTATCTTTGTCTAATTTTAAAATTAGTTTGATGGTCTGAAGCATTTAAGTGTGAAAAATATGTAAAGTCAAAATAAATCGGCAAAAAGGCAAATAGATTTTCATAGCAATGTAACTCTCCACTTATGCTGTTTTCACCAGGATTTATTATTATTATTATTATTATTACAGGGTTTTACAAAACATGACTGAATAACATAGCTGCCAGTTGTGCAGAATCTTGCCAGTGATTATATGTTTCTTGCACAGAGTGTTTTTATGTTTACTATTGACCACATATCCTTATCATTAAGAAACAAGGGTAATATGATGAGCACCAACATTGGATAACCACGGATACCTTCAGATCTTCCGGGACGACCACCTTTACCTCCCAGTTACCCAAACTATAATTCTGGCTCTGAATTTAATCAGCTTCAGAACCGTGGTGAGCTTGTAACACTCAGTCCTTTTAAACAGCACCCCATCTGTGAAAAAGCCCAGTGCCTTTTTGAGGTTCTTGACTCATTATTTTTTGGGACCTGTTTCCCGCCCCTGCCATGAATCTGCGGAATTAAGCCTCCCAGGATGTCATCTCCCACTGATCGGATGTCATCTTTCCTTCTTGGGTTTCCCCATGTCCCCCCTCCCTCCCATGGCTCCTTTGTAGTTTCTGATAATGGGAAGCCCAAAATCATTTTCAGTGTGTGGAAAAACACCTGCCACTCAGCTTTAATTGAGAGTCCCTAACGAGGCATTGATCATCCTCGCGGTAAGGAAGGGACAGAGCGGGCTCGGCTAGAGGGCTGGGGATATGAAGGCTGCTTGTGGACCCAGCGTTCTGGGGCTGAGCCGCAATAGCTGCAATAACTGATTTTATATTTTTGCAAGAGTGGACTGAAGTCATTATTACTCAGGCCGGTAGGCCACGAGTCTAAGTTTCGGCCCCATTCCTTTTTTTTTCGGGGTCGTGATTGTCCTGCTCATGTGCCCGCTTGGTTTCGTGATTGGCCCAGGCCTAGACCTGGCCCGAGTACAGGCTCTGAGGAGCCTCTTGTCATGTTTGTTATTGCAATTTATGCGTTTAAAATGATTTTGAAACATTAAAAACTAGCTAAGCGTAACTATTGTTCAAATTTAAATATAAAAATAAATTCATAAGTATTTACATAAGGTCAAGCATTATTTTTTGGAAAGTGCTTCCTTCTCTGATGCTTCAGCAGTAATGCTTGAATTTCAGTCTGGGCAAGGTGATTGTTTTAGATGTAGTGAGTGACTGCCAGACTATAACCAGATATATACAAAAAATATTAATATTGGGGCCAGGATGAAATACATTTCACAAGTTTCCTTCGTCATTAATCTTGAAATGGCGTCAAGACTGCTTTTCAAATTCTACATCAAATTATACCCGCCTCTGTGGTGGTTGGGAGCAACAATTACACAGCAGGAATAGTGGAAATCATGGCCATGTGTCACCCAAGGTTTTTTTTAGCAGTTACCATAGCAATTGCACTGAGCTCGCTTGGATATTCACCACCCCCTGCCCCCATTACCTACGACTCTCTACCCTAAACAAGGCTTTAACTCCTGCTTTTCACCAACGTAACCTGTTCCATATAAATTTCTGCCTGTCTCCCAGTTGACAGGCTCCATTCCCATACAAAATATGTACAAATAGCTGTGAACGGCTTCATACCTTCATACATTTCAAACGGTATCTGACAAAGCTGTAATTAGCAATGGTAGTTCTACTGCACTTGACACTCCACAGCTGGCAGTAAGGCTTCAGGATCTGTTTAGACTACATTGTCATTCTTCAATCAAAGACATAAATCATAGCCGCTTTTAGGAAACAGCTTGAACTCAGCCAATCAGACAATGCTACCTGAGTGGATGTCCCAATTAGTCCATGCTGTCACATCCATGTTATGATGTGTGATGTTTTTGATCACATTATTCGCAACATGATAAAGCACGCAGCTTCTAAAATCTTCCGAGTGCCCAAATTGTCATCAACATTGCGGACCATGGAATCTATATGTTCCACTGTGTACTGCTGAATGGACAATCACAGGAGGATTGTGGATTTTTTTAATGCAGTTAATTACCGTATGAAGAACTAAGTCAGTTCTCCCCTAACCTCTGATCCACACCAGCACCCAGCTCCAGAAATTACTTACAAGCATTCATTCTGCCAAATTTGGGCACATAAGAGGAAGTTTTGCCATCTTGCCATGAAAAAGGAAAGCATTTTCTCTTACATTAATCCTCTTTGGGTAGCGGATAGTATATAATGTAAGCAAAAATGCATTATGAGAGCCAGCGGGCATAATGGCCCCATGGTAAAATACTGTGTTGTTGCATATGTAGTTTCACCATTCCTCATTTTCACAAGGCCAGAGACATAATTCCTTGGGTGGAGTAATTGAACTGAAGTAGGCAACCAGGTCTTAGAAAATGTTAGTAATTTACTCAATAAAAATAAACCTAGGAAAACAGTTAAGCGCCAAGTATTGGACACATTGTAATGGTGCTTTGGATATTTGACCTTTCGACACTGCTTCGACAAAAAAAAAAAAAAAATCATTATTGCAGTGATTAATGACTCATAATCACTAATGCTTAGTTCCGTGCACTCCATTACGAACGCCACAATTGGCCATTCGTAGCTGATCGTGGAACTTCTCTGAAGCTGCTTTCACACTGGACGCGAAACGAATTTTTGTAATCTGTCGTGCGAAAAATTTGTTTCGCGTCCAGTGTGAAAGCGGCTTAAAATTTCAGGTTTGGATACAAGGTGATGCAATGATTAGGATTGACAATTAATCGTCTTGATCATAGGAAATTTTTGAACCGTCCAAAACTTTTATACAATCAACACGATTGCCACGACTGACCTCAAGATCTGATAAAATCTGATAGGATCACCATGATTAAGACCACAAATTCATGCCGCGAATTGTGATAGTGGGAACCTAGCATAACCGGGATGCACCACACATTGTTTACTACGATACGTGATCACTGACTGGAATGGGAAGCTTTTCGGGTTTGAAGCTCTCGCTGGGGTCAATTCAATAGTGTTCCGCGAACTGCAAATCTAAGAACACCTATCATCACACACTAAAACCTAATCCATTAAAAAACTGAAGAAGAGCATTTTTTTCTTGCCACTGCCTCAGGCCAATTATTTCACCACCAGACGTGGACTGGACAGTAGATGCAGAGTTTGCACTGTTAAGAATAAACTCTGCAAATTCACTGTTCGTATTGCTCCTGCATCCAATAAGGTCCTTCTTTTCTTTCTACAGAGAGTACACAGCTTCTCCTAACCAAACTTTGACTATGCTTTTGTTTCTTTTCAGCTGTCCCTGTTTAGCTTTTGGTGGCATCACTCGATAGTTCGAATTAGCTTACCATCAACTTAAAGTAGACATGTACTGATTTGTGACTTTATTAAAAAATTGTTGTATTTGGTATCATCCGAAAGGGCATGCAATGCTCTCTCAAACTAGCAACACTTACTAGATGATAGTGGAATGGAGTAATCACGGATGTAAAACGGGCTTTTAACAACCACCAATATCGCCCTTGAACAGCACTCTGAATTGGGCCAAGAGCAGTGACGCCACTCGTGAGATTAATTGTGACACATAGGCTATCGTATGTGTATTTTACATTGCAAGCCAGAAGTCGAAATCCACTAAAAATGTCAGAATTTTTGCTTGACTTGGACCTCGAAGTTGAAGAAGATGATTCAGGTGCAGGTTCAACTAATCGTGATGATGCGATGGAAAGGTAGGAGGAATGTAAAATGAGGAAGAAATCGGCAAAGATAGGGATGTAGCTGAACGCCAATAGCTACTGCAAGCATATCAGCACGAACTGGAGCCATGGGCATGGGCGTGTGAGCAGGAAGTAACCATTTCCCAATAGCATAATTGCTTACTTACTTAGTTGGGATCATTGACTGTACAGTATATGGTCAAACTCACTATGTAAGATGCTAACATAGTTGGCTAACGTAGTTAGTAACTATGCTTATGGGACACCTGTGCAAAGGCGGAGGGAACCTGAACATGTACAATTTAATGACGAGCGCCCGGCTGGCTAACAGGAGGCCCTCAAGCAACAAACAATGCTATAATCCCATAATCCAAAACCAGCAATCCCTCCCAAATTATTTCCTTGCAGCGCAAAGCCAATTGTATGCTGCTCTGAAAAGGTTATCAGGCACTGGCGCCACCTGGGCTCCAACCTTGGCCGTGGTGCTCAGCACTACACAAAGCAGCACCTTAACCGGGGGAGCCAATCCGGTAGCCTAATAATAACATACTTATTGACGATCATTTACCTAATCTGCTAGAAGTATAAAACTAAATAAGACCAAGAAATTAACACATTATGACAGGCAGACAATGGTCGATATACTTGACTTCCTTACTGCATGTCCCTGTTTCCCACAAATTACGCCACCAGAAAGGGGCTATTTTCGCTTGGTTTTGTTTGGGATGCGCGTGAGTTGAAAGGGTGTTCAGAATGCCTCTTTGTTCTCTTCCCGTTTGAATGAGTGTCCAGACAGTGTTTTATTCATCAGCTCCATGATATTAGCTTTCTGTGGATGCGTTAACTTGCCAATTTTTTTGATTTCTCAATACATGTCTACTTTAAAGAAAACAATTCGGCAAACAACAAAGCAAAATGACAAGAATAGAAAATGAAGAAATTAGATATCCTTACAGATTATCTAAATTAAAAAATAAATGCTGTGATGTAGACACATTTTATTTTGGTCCAAATTTCCGACTGTAATTGCAACTTTTCGTGGCCCACGAAATGATTGTCGAACCATGGTGCGTCATGATTAGATAAAGAGTGATAAAGAATCTTTAATGTTTCAGCGGGCAACAACTCTTTTAACCCCTATTGATGCAGTGTATAACCTCTAGTTTCATAAATAACGATGTCAGAGGATGTTTCCCATGTTTGTGGAAAAGATGTTACTGTGTTTCAGATAGGGCAAATTATTGGCCTGCATCAGGCAAAGGAAACAACCTTGGAGACCGCTGAAATCATTTGAACGAGGTGAAGAACTGTCCAATGCAATATTAACCTAAATGAAAGTGTTTGGGATGTTCAGGAGAAGACTTTAGAATGGTTTTACTTGCCCAGGGTCAACAAATGAACTTGGCCAAATATTCATAAAACTGGACTGAAATAAATCCTGTTACATGCTTTAAATTGTTCAAACAATACCCAGCCGAATGACTGCTGTGATCAAAGCTATATAATATTGGAGAGTCTGATATTTTTTTTTTTTTTGGCTGGACGATGTATCTCAGGTGGCGAAACAGGGTTGTTTACATTTTTTTTTCTTTTTTTTTTTTGTGGGGGGGCAGTTTCAAGTTTACTACACCTAATAATGTCCTGAGGCCTGTTCAGGGATTAGTTACGAGTGTCACTGAGGTAGTCATTATCATTGTAGTTGTTTGTAATATGAGGAGGATGCAATGTGAAAGGCTGGAAAAAATAACTTTCCCTTGGGAACAAATAACAGTGGACTACCTTCACACATCAGGTCACCCAAGTGACTCGATGAAGCACGCTGTCCATTAAAAACAGCCTCCGGCAGAGGCTTTTGAGTCACTCCAGGTCCAAAAAAGCAGTCCACAAGTCAACAAAAAAAGTGAATTTCCATCTAGCAACTAATCCTGCAATGCCATAACCCTCTTCAAAGATTAAAACAGTACTTTTAATAACCATTCTTCCCATGTTATGTACTCCTGAAAGAAAATGTTTCTTCATTTCTCCGTGTGCACAGGAGACACATTTTTTTACTCTCTTAGGAACATTTACAAAATCCTGGTGTCATTTTCCGGAACAGAAATGTCAATGCATATGTTTCAGTGTTTCAAAATGTCAGTTACCTGAATGGAACAATTATGACTGGGAAATCCGATAGTTAAAGGGAAAAAAACCTTACAGATATTGTAGAACATCTTAACCCGCCCCAAAGGGCTAAAGCATGTAAACCCTGTTTCACAATTCTGATTTTCCCTCATGGATCAATTAAATGGTCTTCCAAAGTAATGTTGGTGGTGAACTATTCATTGCTAAAGCACCACATCCATGTCAAACCACTTTCAATTTCAAGCTTTTTCCTCCCCTCTCCAGAAATGTCATTTCTGGCTCTTTTACCTCCAGAAAATCATATCAAGATCACTGATGATTAAACGAAAAATTCAAATGGTTTTTCTAGAAGCCCAATTGCTTAACGATTTTTTGAAACCAAGTTTTGTGGATTGTTATGATCCTTAAGCTCTTATCCAGGGCTTGTCTTCGGAAAATGCAGCGAACTGCAATGAGTGAAAACCACAATTAAATTTAATTTTAATTAAATTTACTGTGTATGATGCTTTGTAACTACAGACCAGTTGTAGTACCCATTTTAACCTTGTTCCACTGCCAACAGCGGCTACAATAGGCGCGTGAGCATTGAAATTAGACCTTTAAGCAATTGAAGAAGGTTGCTTGGTTCAGTGAGTCCCGTTTTCTATGACATCATGTGCATTGGTCAGGTATGTGTTTACCATTTACCTGGGGAAGAGATGGCACCAGGATCCACTGTGGGAAGAAGATAAGCTGATAAAGGCGAAGTGATGCTCTGGGAAATGTTCTGCTGGGAAACCCTGGTACTTGCAAATTTAAGTAGACATCAGTTTGAAAGTGCTGTTTTGGCAACACAAGGGGGGACCTGCAGATATGAGGCTGGTGGTTTTAATGTTGTGGCTGATTGAAGTAAGTGCTCCAAATTATTATGTATACGCTCCAGATTATGATTGTATGGATTTACAATAATGCACTCAACATTTTTTCTTGTGGAATAGAGGTATGTATGTGGCATAGGGATGTGTCCTTTTGTCTAAGGTTGTCATGGTTTCGCTCCCGCTGGATACAAATACCAATCCAGCGGGAGCTAGGACCATGGGCCTAAAAGAAAGTAAGGACCCAAACGCACAGGCTGGAAAAAAGCTTGAAAGATTGTAATAAACTTTTAAAATCAAAATAAACTCAAGTTAAAAACCAGGGGCGCAGCTACACATCAAAGCAGGGCTAAAACTCAAGAATGCAGTTGCAATCGCAACTGGGAATAGCCAGCCCTTAAATACACTGTCTCCACCTCCAATTTAACGAGCCACACCTGTTGCCCATCAAAGTGGAGGTGAAGAATGCAGCAGGGGAGGGACTGCAAGGCCAAACCCTTACAAAGGTGATTAAAAACATCAGTGTTCACATTTCTATTTATAAAAAGTGATGGAATGCTTTATTCTTCATTTCCTTTTTTTTTCTTCGTAAATTTGGCATCTCTGTTTCCAACCGAACCTGTCTAATCAACAAACTTTGTTCTAGCATGCAAGTAAGCAAGTATCTAAGGGGAGCACAGTCAGACAATTTGAGATTTTCCTCCAAGAAATGTGCCTGTCTGCTGCTGCTTCTTTTTTCTTGTAATCACAAACTTAACATTCACCAAACAAAGCAGGAGGAAACTTGTACACGTGCTTGCACACAAAGCAACTCGCCAGAGCCCAGATGGTCAGTAAGAGGCTTTCCAACAACAAGCTATGCTAGCCTAAGCTGACTGTATCCCTCCCACTACCCTGAGAAGCACGAAGACAGTTACATGCTGCTCTCGGGAGGCTGCCGGCCTTGGTCGGCAATGACACAACTGGATTCGATCCGAGCCGTGATGGTAACCCCTCACCAAGCTAGCCAACTCAGCAACTCTGCAAGATCTCTCCATATCTATCAAGTCTGAGCCAAACCAAGCTATTTATTTCATCCTTCAAGCTTTTTTTTTTTTTTTTACATATTCATCAAATTAATTCAGAATTTTTCATTCAAAGAGTCTGGGACAAATACTATGCCTAACTTTACCATGCTCAGAACCACATATCTCTAACAAACCCAAAAGCAAGCCAACAAGCCCCCCACCCCCACCCCATCCCCCGCAAGTGAAGCATATATGCCAAAAATTGCGTTCTTTCTGTAAACACTATGCAGAAAGGTGTGTACGTTTTTCATAGCATTAATTTTTTATACATACATTTTTCATTTAGTGGAATGTTCACTCATACTTATTTAAAAGCAGAAGCCTGCAGAGCAAAACAGCAATTCATATGAAAAAGTGGATGTTGTGCTGACATATCAAACTAATATCTCACCGTTCTATAATTACTGGAAATGAGCTTGGAAGTGCTCTGGAAAATTTCAGAACTGATTCCAGGTATACGCTGTAAGAGCTGTATATCTTCAAACTGCTTGTAATAAATCAGTTTTGACATGAAACTGTTTGTTGCCCCAGCTCGAGCTGCAACCAAATCCTCCAGTGTCCAGTCAGCCATTTCAATGAAGCTTTATATGCTGATCAGGTCTGAGAAGCTCCATAAATGTAATGGATTGACTTTTGAAATTCAAATAGCCATTTAAATGTTATTTCAAGGCAAACTCACTTCATAAATGTAATTCTGAGAACTCAAATACACAAACTCCTCACAGGGCAAACATCTGGATCGGTATCCATTTCATTGACAGTGTAAGCTAAAGATAAATAGCATCAATCGCGTATGCAGAGTAGCTTTGACTCTGAGCTCTGAACTGTTGATGGTCAGTCAGACCATTGCTCACCCATCACACAAACCACTATGACCTTCAATAAACCACTTTGAAGTGACCCTTGACAGCAGCGCAACACGCTTCCAGATTCACCATTTACAGCACATTCCCCAGAGAGCCAAACCAACTCCTCAACTCTGTCTTAACACACTTCCTGAGAAACATGATTTAACAATGCATGATGAGTCTGTGTCCCACTTCCTCTCATTAAGGCACGCATTTGTTTAGCACAGCGCTTAAACCACAGCTTAGGTTTCCGTTTTGGCCACTGTTTGCCAAGGTTAAGTACAACACTGCTTCGTCTAAACAGCACCAGAAAGGAAATGTATAAAACCAGGCCCAAATCGTTGGATAATTAAGCTGATTTTTGGCCTTATTCCTCCCTTCTGATAATCTTAAGGGGGACGAGTGCATAACTGCTCCCAAAGTTTTTCTTTCAGCACAGAAAAGCCATGCTCCAACTGAAGTTTGACCAGTATTTATTTTCCTTTAACAGCAAAATCCTCTTTTCACCAGCAAACCGTGAAAAGCTAAACTAAATGAATAATACAAACACAGATGTCTTATCAGTAAAAAATGAATCTTCGGAAGCATATACAGTAGCTGACAATATTAAAATGAAAATGCATTCTCAGAAATTTGTTTTTGTTTTCAAGACGCAAAGGCATTGTTTTTATCATAATGAAAATGAAAATCCAACACTTTGCGTTCTCATTTTCAAGTCCATGCATGCAATTTTTATAACAAATTGAAAATTAAAATACATTCCCCATTTGCGTTTTCATTTTCAAATAGTTGCCTGCAATATTGTTAACAAAATGAACACAAAAAAGCAAATCTTATAATGCAAATACATTCTCAGAATTGCTTTTTATTTTTTGAGAAGCAAGCCCATTATTTGTGTCATCATGAAAATGATAACGTGATTGTCCACTTGGCGTTTTCATTTTCAAGTCCAAATATGCACTTTTGTATAACAAACAGAATAAAAATACATAACCCATTTAAGTTTTTATTTTCAAGAAGTGCTCCGCCATATCACCAACACAATTCAAATGAAAATGCTAATCTTATGATGCAAATACATTCTCGAAAATGCTTTTTCTTTTTCATGAAGCAAGCACATTATTTGTATCATCTTGAAAATGATAATGTAATTGTCCACTTTGCATTTAAATTTTTAAGTCCTATATGCCCTTTTTAGAACAAACTGAAAATGAAATTACATTCCCCATTTGTGTTTTCATTTTCAAGAAGTGCTTCGCCATATCCCCAACAAAATTTAAAAAAAATAAAAAATAGTGCCAATGGCACTGTGCCCGCTTGGCATATGTTGGAATGTAGGTGTCCTTTTATTGAGTTGACGGACTTTACAGGGAACCGTGTGAATGGAGGAGGAAGTGGTGGAAGGGTTGTGGCTAAGTGTAGTGTTGTTGCAGGAATTGCTGTGGAAGTACTGAAATGAAAGAGGTTATCTTCTGTCTTTGTGTGCGACAAGAAAATTATGGGTGATAAACTGAAGAGATTTGAGCATCTTCAAGGGAAGAGCCAAGATGCACTTGACCTACATGGATAAATCCTTAATGTACATGTAAGTGAAGCACAAAGCCACAAATTTGATGTTGACATCTATATAACGTACAGAAGCATCAGCATCTGCCAGGCAGCAGTGGGCGCATATTGGCCACAGACATCACTGTGCACACACTGCATAATGGCATGTGCAAGCTGTCCACGGTGAAGTTTGCTTTGACTGGCTTGAGAGTGCGTAATCTGAACACAGTATGCAGGTCAATAAACACAGATTGTGTGCAGTTTGCATGAAGTTTGTTTGTAGTTTGCGCATGTACTGTACGGTGTCATGATCTAATTAAAGTAGCTTAGAAAGAACATATGCAAAGAATGATTGAAAGGAAGAACATATTGATTGGTGCGTAATTATTCTGCTAGCAGGTGATTGTAGAATTTGAAATATACATGATTGGAATCAAGATGAATTAAAGTTAAATTAGTGTAGAACAATGGCACATACAAATTTGTTGGTTTACCAACATTGAAAAGACGAAATGGAATACAAACATAAAAAGGTTTTAGAGGCTACTTTGGAGGCTATATTTACAAAACAACTTCCAAAAAGCTTGTGCTGACTGTGAAAATAAAAATCTGGTTTTTTTTACAGTTGCGAAGACAATCAGAAACTTAAAAATCCCCGTCTGATATATCATGTATCACGATGAGACGCACCTAAGACTCAAATTTGGGCATTGTAGCTTAACGCATTAGCGACTAACAGCCATTTTTAGGTTTTTTACAAAAGGCCAAAGGAGGAATGGCAATGCGCCCATAATCGAAGTTGGCCAAGATCTTGGCCTTACACATACACACATGCAATATTAAATCAATCCGTCAAAAACTGAAGACGCTAGAGCGTTCACAACATCAACAGTCAAAATCGGCACATTTTCTGCTATTTGACCTATAAAACCTCTGAAAATAGGTCACTTTAAAAACCTGTTTGATATATCATGTATCATGATTACATGCACCTACGATTCGAGTTTGAGCATCGTAGCTTGATGCATTAGTGACAAAAAGCCATTTTAAGGTATTACACAAAAAGAAAGTAGGAATCGCAACGCGCCCAAAATCGAACTCGGCCGAGATCTTGGGCTCATTAACGCACATATGCAATATGAAATTGATCTGTCAAAAACTGAAGACGCTAGCACGTTCACAAGAGACCCACAGACCCACACCCACCACTAAGGACGCCGAGGATAGCATGAGCCCTTTTGGTCATTCAGCCAAGTGGGCCAATGAAAATACTAATCTCATAATGCAAATACATTCCCGAAAATGCTTTTTCTTTTTCAAGAAGCAAATGGGATATCTGTCGCAAATTGAAATGATAATACAAACCCCTCTTTTCTTCTTCATCTTCTTGTGAAAATGCCGTGCCTTGCTTTGCGTTTTAGTTTGCGTGGTCCCATGCGCTGCTTCTAAAGAAATTTAAATTAAAATATATTTCCTCATTGGTTATGGCCTGCCGTTCATTCCGTGAGAGAGCGGAACTTACCCCTCAATCTGGTATGGATTGCATATTAACAAATATAAGTGATATCATTGGTTATCAATCAGACGGAAATCCCTGCTGTGCTTGGCAAGGAAAGATGACAATTTCATTCCTATCTTTATTCAAGAGTGTGGTATTTCAACTTGTGAGCAGACTTGTCCTTTTTATGCGTAGATTTTGTAAATTTTTCCCCAAATTTCTGCTCTTGCACTCAAATATTTCCTGTTTGCGCTTGGATTTGTGCTGTTTCTACTCAAACTGAGTGCTTACACTCAGATCTGTAGGTGTTTGGACAGATTTTCTGCACACAATCTGTTTTACAGTTCAGTCAGTTACGATGCAGGTTCATACGCCCCTGCTCTCCTGGGCGACAAATTCACTTCTATTGCTTTCTTCACAACTGTGGAATAAAAGGGCAGTTTATATCAGTGGCGGTTGGTGAACTGGCGATAGAGGACGCTCAAACCATCCCTTAAAAATAATGATTGGTCATGACCTGTTTTCAATCATTCATTAAAATTACCATTACAGAAACTCCAAGAACTCTCAACATTATCAGGTGTGGTCAGTTTTCATTAATAACGCTACGCATAACTGTCAACTATCACGTATTCGGCATGAGTTTTAGTGGCATATTTACGTTCCCCTGCTCTAGTCAGTAATTATTCAATCAGCACATATGGGAGAGATTCTGGCGAGGAATTGAAGTCCTTGTGCATGCAGGTTTATCAGTTTCAGGTGCGTTACAGTGGATTTCACCACTAGTAATTGGAAACTGATTATGACTCCGGACTTCTTACGCTTTTGTTTACTCAGGGGTAGGAAGCTATGCATGTGCACACATAAGAGATACAGTAGGATACAGTAAGGATAAAACTACCACTTGAACCCAAGTAGATTTTTTAAAATTAAATTAATTACAATTATTTTTGGTGCAAATAAGGACACCAAAATGTGACATCAATGTGGGAAATTAAAATTAGTAAGTGTCATGCATTAGCCCATAAGTTATTAGCTCACAGTCCAGAGAATAAATTCCACTTTGTTACAGAACTTTTACGGTCAGCACATAAGACGATATAAGACTGAAATGATCGGGTTACGGTCGTTGCCTGATGTGTCCGCTGTGCTTATGACTGTTACCAAGGCAGGCAGATCTTGAGTGAACAGTGGTGGTCCATCGCCAGGAACAAAGGCCAGCAATAACTTCACCTTTCACTGCTTAATAATCTAAACCTCTAGCAGTTTACTTCTCCCGATTAGCCACTGTTGCTCAGACTAATTGGTAGAACCGACGACTGTCTAACTTAGTTTTGATAGCTTTGTTATACACTGAACCACAAAATTATAAGATGTTTTCTTCCGCACGACGTAAAATATCAATAAATCTAATTGTAGTCTAATTGTATTTTGTGTGCTGCCTTCTTGGACAGGGCTCACTTGTAAAAGAGATAATGATCTCAACGAGATTTTTTTTTTCCCCCTGGTTAAATAAAGGTTATATATCTTTATAATTTCTGTGCTCGTGTAGCTCGTGAAGCAGCGCAAATTTGCGTAAATCAGTTTTCGATGCTCAATAAGCGATAAGCCCCGAGAATCCGCTCTAGTTAGGTTCGATGTGCAGCATGATGAAGCAAATGGCGGCGCCCAGGCGAAATCCTTGGCCAGGATGTCTGTTACAGTTTCAGAGGGTGCCGCCATTTTTCTGTATCATGTGACTCGTCTGCGCATCATATGACGGGTCTGCATCTTGTGATTGGTCGAGCACATGTAACATTGCAGCAGGTTGCCCCCCAACACGGTAAGTAACTTCCTCGCATGCTAGATATGCTGCTGCACTGTTACGCGAGGAAGTTACGCAGCAAAAACCATCCCCACACAGCGCAACATTGCCTGATGCAGTATACACGCATGTCACTTGCCTCGGGCAAAGTTGCACCGTCTGGGGCAGGCTTAAACATCTGTTCTCCTGTGTAGTCAGGGCTGCCAACTCTCACGAATTCGCCGTGAGTCTCATGCCTCTTAGAGGCATTCACGTTCCCATGCCGCAGTCAGCAATTATTCAATTGACGCGTATTTAAGAGATTCTCACACGGAATTGAGTCCTTGAGCATGGAAGTTAACCAGTTTCACGTGCATTACGGTGGATTTCACCACTAATGACACGGAAATCGATTATGACTCGGGAATTCTCAGGCTTGTCTTTACTGAGGGATTGAAAGCAATGGAATTGCATAAAAATGTTTCAAATGGTCTTATTTCATTAAAACAATTTAAACGATCATGAAAGACATGCATTGTTTCCAATCCCGGAGTAAAGAGAAGCACGGGAAGTTCGGAGCTATAATCGCTTTCCATGTTACTTGTGATGAGGTGCACCTTTACGCAAATGAAACGGAAACTTCAATGCACAAGTATTTTAATTCCGCGTGAGAATCTCATTAATCATTCAATGAATAATTGCTGACTACGGAGAATACACTGCGGTCAAGCCAGCCTCCACTCCGGAAAACACGGTCAAGCCAGCCCTCACACATTTAAGTGGTGTGCGAATAAACGCGGCATTACGGTAACAGCGCGTCTAGCCTGATTTCAAATTTTCAAAATAAAAGCTGGCAAACAAAATGCGTTATGTCAATCAGGAATTAGTTAATTTAGAAAGAAATAGAAACTGCATTAATGACTGCAATAAAAAGAATAAATACGAAACTGAATAATTAATTCAAAATTAATACTAATTTAAAAAACAAGATTAAGATGATCAGGTAATATTCTGAGGAAGTATTTCAGAACTAAAACGCCCTTTTGAAATATCATGTATTTTTTTTTCCGTATTTGCTCGAATTTCACACTAGAATGAAAAATTTTGTGTTGCCACAGAATACTTTCTCTGCAGCATCAGAGTAAACCACTTCACAGTGTCACGCAGAGAATATCATGACATTCTGATGTGACATTTCAAAATTATATTCCTCTGAAATATCATACTTTTTTGTTGTGGTCTCTCTAATTTCAGATTAGAATTAAAGGGAAACTCCCCACTGCCATGGACTGATTTCACTAATGCATGATAGAACACCACAGAAGTCAGTACATTCTGATGTGATATTTCAAAATTAAAGCCTGCAAAACATCATAAATATGTTGTTTTCCCTCCAAATTTGGATTAGAGTGAAAAGAAAATTCCATGTTGCCACAGAATGATTTCACTACAGCGTGATAGAACAGTATCATAGAGTGTCACTCAGAGGATATCAAGGTATTCTGATGTGACATTTTGAAATAAAAGGCCTCTGAAAGATCATGTAGTTTTTGCTGTGTTCAGTGGAAATTCAGATGAGAATTAAGTGAAAACTCCCTGTTGTCACAGACTGATTTCACAACAGCATGAAAGTACAGTACTTCACAATGTCACTCAGCGGATATCAGGAGATTCTGATGTGGCATTTCAAAATAAAAGCCCTTGGAAATATCATGTATTTTTTGCTGTGTTCAGTGGAAATTTAGGTTAAAATTAAGTTAAAACTCCCTGTTGTCACTGGCTATTTTCACTAGAATATGATAGTACAGTCCCTCACAGTGCCACTCAGAGGATATCAGGACATTCTGATGTGGCATTTCAAAATTAAAGCCCTTTAAAATAGATTGTAATTTTACCTATGTTGAGTGGAAATTCAGATTAGAATTAAGTGAAAACTCCCTGTAGTCACAGAATGATTTCACTAAACCATGATACAACAGTACTTCACATTGTCACTCAGCGGACATCAGGACATTCTGATGTGGCATTTCAAAATTAAAGCCCTTTGAAATAGATTGTAATTTTACCTATGTTGAGTGGAAATTCAAATTAGAATTAAGTGAAAACTCCCTGTTGTCACACACTGATTTTACTACAGCATGACGGTACAGTACCTCACAGTGTCACTCAGCGGACATCAGGACATTCTGATGTGGCCTTTCAAAATTAAAGCCCTTTGAAATAGACTGTAATTTTACCTATATTGAGTGGAAATTCAAATTGGAATTAAGCAAAAACTCCCTGTTGTCACAGAGTAATTTCACTACAGCATGACAGTACAGTACCTCACAGTGTCACTTAGTGGATATCAGGACATTCTGATGTGGCATTTCAAAATTAAAGCCCTTGGAAATATCATGTATTTTTTGCTGTGTTCAGTGGAAATTCAGGTTAAAATTAATTGAAAACTCCCGGTTGTCACTGGCTGATTTCACTAGAATATGATAGTACAGTACCTCACAGTGTCACTCAGCGGATATCAGGACATTCTGACGTGGCATTTCAAAATTAAAGCCCTTTGAAATAGATTGTAATTTTACCTATGTTGAGTGGAAATTCAGATTAGAATTAAGTGAAAACTCCCTGTCGTCACTCACTGATTTTACTACAGCATGATAGTACCATACCTCATAGTGTCACTCAGCGGACATCAGGACATTCTGATGTGGCATTTCAAAATTAAAGCCCTATGAAATAGATTGTAATTTTACCTATGTTGAGTGGAAATTCAAATTGGAATTAAGCAAAAACTCCCTGTTGTCACAGAGTAATTTCACTACAGCATGACAGTACAGTACCTCAGAGTGTCACTCAGCAGATATCAGGACATTCTGATGTGGCATTTCAAAATTAAAGCCCTTTGAAATAGAAACAAATGTTTGCTGTGTTCAGTGGAAATTCAGATTAGAATTAAGTGAAAACTCCCGGTTGTCACAGACTGATTTCACTACAGCATTATACTACAGTACTTCACAATGTCACTCAGCATATATCAGGACATTCTGACGTGGCATTTCAAAATTAAAGCCCTTTGAAATAGAAACAAATTTTTGCTGTGTTCAGTGGAAATTCAGATTACAATTAAGAGAAGACTCCAGTTGCCATAGACTAATTTCAATGCAGCATGATGGAACAGTACCTCATGGTGTCACTCGGAAGACATCAGGACATTCTGATGTGGCACTTCAAAATTAAAGGCCTTTGAAATATTGTGCATTTTTTGTTATGTTCCCTCTATTTTCATTTTAGAATTAAAGGATTATTCTTATCTCCCACAGTTTATTTTCCCATCACCGTGACTATAAACCATTGCAAAGTGTTACTCAGACTGTATCACAACATTCAATTTTTATATTGTGCTGCTTGAAAATAGCATGTGTTCTCTACTGTGATCCCTCTTATTTCAGATAAATTTCCCTTTTTCCACAGGATAGTTTCACTTCACAATGGCATTGAGCTGGAGCATCTGGTTGAGGTATGCATTGTTAACAACTTGGAGCTGTATAAAGCGAAGAGAGTGGGAAGGGGAATGGACTCTGGGAAGAACACACCCTCCCCATATTCAACATCACTGCTTCTGCCATTGATTCCTCCATGTTTCTGGGATGTACTCTCTCTAATGCCATGAAGTGGAGGACTTACATCAGCTCTGTTGTCAAGAAGGCCCTGCAGAGCGTGTTATTCACACAATCCTCTCCCTTATGTCCCACTATTAAAGCCAATTGTGGGGACAGATGTTTCTGATTTGTGATGTATACTATCTATTCTGAAATATCTTTGTGCACTTTTTTGTTTGTTTTACTGGCATATGCAGTATTTCTAAATAAATTTACTACTTTCTTATTACTCATGATGAAATCTGCTGGTACATTCAACCATACCTATTTCTCTGAAATGGCCGACATTGTTACCAATTTCCTAAGCGTGTGGCAGGTTGATATAACTGCAGTTGAAATGTTTCTTCCCTATCAACCATCAGTTGCACTTCCAATCATTGCAATTGAAGACCTGTGTGCAAGAAGTACTTAAGTCACATTTTGAAAAAAATTAGCTGACACCAGTATTAAAAGTTACAATGGCCAAAGCATCATCTGATACCAAAGATTTCTGCAAAGAAGCACTCAAGTCTTGTGTACTGATGCGTTTCCATTGTCCATTGTCATGATCTGCAACATGTTTTGAAAACTTTGACCCCCAAAATCTCAAAAAGTATTATTTTGTGACTTAGGTACTTCTTAAGACAGGTCTTCAATTAGTCTGCTTACTTTTGACAGATCCCCACAATTCCTCTGCATGTGTGGTGACAATGTGCTTCTTTCTTTTGTTCAACTTGTGAAGCATCTTGAGCTTGTCCAACCTCTTTGTGCAGATGCCTAACGACCCAATCCTTGTCTGTGTGTATGACCCCCCATTCAAGGCTTTATAATGCAGGGTTTGGCTGTCACAGAGACATGAAAAATATTTCACTGAAAGAAGACAATTGGTCCATTTAGAATTCCAAATTATTTCAGTGAATTGTCATAATTTTCAGTCAAAAGTGTCACAAATACAAAGACACTTCATGTAAATGTGTATGCGTTATAAATTTGAGGTTTTTATAATGGGCCTAATTACACACAATCTTACACACTGAGCAACCAAGGAAACAAAAATGAATAGGCTGCAACGTTGACCAGAAACTAAGATTGTGTGTAATTAGGCCCATTATAAAAATCTCATATATAACGCATGTTTTCACTTAATTCTCATCTGAATTTCCACTGAACACAGCAAAAACCACATGATCTTTCAGAGACCTTTTATTTCAAAATGTCACATCAGAATACCTTGATATCCTCTGAGTGACACTCTGATACTGTTCTATCACGCTGTAGTGAAATCATTCTGTGGCAACATGGAATTTTCTTTTCACTCTAATCCAAAATTGGAGGGAAAACAACATATTTATGATGTTTTGCAGGCTTTAATTTTGAAATATCACATCAGAATGTACTGACTTCTGTGGTGTTCTATCATGCATTAGTGAAATCAGTCTGTGGCAGTGGGGAGTTTCCCTTTAATTCTAATCTGAAATTAGAGAGACCACAACAAAAATGTATGATATTTTAGAGGAATATACAAAACCAGTGAAGTTGGCACGTTATGTAAATCGTAGATAAAAACAGAATACAATGATTTGCAAATCCTTTTCAACTTATATTCAATTGAATACACTGCAAAGACAAGATGTTTAATGTTCAAACTGAGAAACTTTATTTTTTTTTTTGCAAAATAATCATTAACTTAGAATTTAAAGGCAGCAACACATTGCAAAAAAAGTTGGCACAGGGCCTTTTTACCACTGTGTTACATCACCTTTCCTTTTAACGACACTCAGTAAACGTTTGGGAACTGAGGAGACCAATTTTTTTTTTTTTTTTTGTGGAACTCTTTCCCATTCTTGCTTGATGTACAGCTTAAGTTGTTCAACAGTCCGGGGTCTCTGTTGTCGTATTTTACGCTTCATAATGCGCCACACATTTTCAATGGGAGACAGGTCTGGACTACAGGCAGGCCAGTCTAGTACCCGCACTCTTTTACTACGGAGCCATGCTGTTGTAACACGTGCAGAATGTGGCTTGGCATTGTCTTGCTGAAATAAGCAGGGCGTCCATGAAAAAGACGTTGCTTGGATGGCAACATATGTTGCTCCAAAACCTGTATGTACCTTTCAGCATTAATGGTGCCTTCACATATGTGTAAGTTGCCCATGCCTTGGGCACTAATACACCCCATACCATCACAGATGCTGGCTTTTGAACTTTGCGCCTATAACAGTCCGGATGGTTCTTTTCCTCTTTGGTCCGGAGGACACGACGTCCACAGTTTCCAAAAACAATTTGAAATGTGGACTCGTCAGACCACAGAACACTTTTTCCACTTTGCATCAGTCCATCTTAGATGAGCTTGGGCCCAGCGAGCGGCCGGGCGCTTCTGGGTGCTGTTGATAAATGGCTTTAAGCTTTGCATTGTAGAGTTTTAACTTGCACTTGCAGATGTAGCGACGAACTGTAGTTACTGACAGTGGTTTTCTGAAGTGTTCCTGAGCCCATGTGATGATGTCCTTTACACACTGATGTCAGTTTTGATGCAGTACCGCCTGAGGGATCGAAGGTCACGGGCATTCAATGTTGGTTTTCGCCCTTGTCGCCACGTGCAGTGATTTCTCCAGATTCTCTGAACCTTTTGACAATATTACGGACCGTAGATGATGAAATCCCTAAATTTCTTGCAATAGCTCGTTGAGGAATGTTGTTTTTAAACTGTTCGACAATCAGCTCACGCATTTGTTCACTAAGTGGTGACCCTCGCCCCATCCTTGTTTGTGAATGACTGAGCATTTCAGGGAAGCTGCTTTTATACCCAATCATGGCACCCGCCTGTTCCCAATTAGCCCGTTCACCTGTGGCATGTTCCAAATAAGTGTTTGATGAGCATTCCTCAACTCTCTCAGTCTTTTTTGCCACTTGTGCCAGCTTTTTTGAAACATGTTGCAGGCATCAAATTCCAAATGAGCTAATATTTGCAAAAAATTACAAAGTTTACCTGTTCGAACATTAAGTAACTTGTCTTTGCAGTGTATTCAATTGAATATAGGTTGAAAAGGATTTCCAAATCATTGTATTCTGTTTTTATTTACGATTTACACAACGTGCCAACTTCACTGGTTTTGAGTTTGTAATTTTGAAATGTCACATCAGAATGTCATGATATTCTCTGCGTGACACTGTGAAGTGGTTTACTCTGATGCTGCAGAGAAAGTATTCTGTGGCAACACAAAATTTTTCATTCTAGTGTGAAATTCGAGCAAATACGGGAAAAAAATACATGATATTTCAAAGGGCGTTTTAGTTCTGAAATACTTCCTCAGAATATTACCTGATCATCTTAATCTTGTTTTTTAAATTAGTATTAATTTTGAATTAATTATTCAGTTTCGTATTTATTCTTTTTATTGCAGTCATTAATGCAGTTTCTATTTCTTTCTAAATTAACTAATTCCTGATTGACATAACGCATTTTGTTTGCCAGCTTTTATTTTGAAAATTTGAAATCAGTCTAGACGCGCTGTTACCGTAATGCCGCGTTTATTCGCACACCACTTAAATGTGTGAGGGCTGGCTTGACCGTGTTTTCCGGAGTGGAGGCTGGCTTGACCGCAGTGTATTCTCCGTAGTCAGCAATTATTCATTGAATGATTAATGAGATTCTCACGCGGAATTAAAATACTTGTGCATTGAAGTTTCCGTTTCATTTGCGTAAAGGTGCACCTCATCACAAGTAAAATGGAAAGCGATTATAGCTCCGAACTTCCCGTGCTTCTCTTTACTCCGGGATTGGAAACAATGCATGTCTTTCATGATCGTTTAAATTGTTTTAATGAAATAAGACCATTTGAAACGTTTTTATGCAATTCCATTGCTTTCAATCCCTCAGTAAAGACAAGCCTGAGAATTCCCGAGTCATAATCGATTTCCGTGTCATTAGTGGTGAAATCCACCGTAATGCACGTGAAACTGGTTAACTTCCATGCTCAAGGACTCAATTCCGTGTGAGAATCTCTTAAATACGCGTCAATTGAATAATTGCTGACTTCGGCATGGGAACGTGAATGCCTCTAGGAGGCGTGAGACTCACGGCGAATGCGTGAGAGTTGGCAGCCCTGAAGGAGAACAGATGTTTAAGCCTGCCCCAGACGGTGCAACTTTGCCTGAGGCAAGTGACATGCGTGTATACTGCATCAGGCAATGTTGCGCTGTGTGGGGATGGTTTTTGCTGCGTAACTTCCTCGCGTAACAGTGCAGCAGCATATCTAGCATGCGAGGAAGTTACTTACCGTGTTGGGGGGCAACCTGCTGCAATGTTACATGTGCTCGACCAATCACAAGATGCAGACCCGTCATATGATGCGCAGACGAGTCACATGATACAGAAAAATGGCGGCACCCTCTGAAACTGTAACAGACATCCTGGCCAAGGATTTCGCCTGGGCGCCGCCATTTGCTTTATCATGCTGCACATCGAACCTAACTAGAGCGGATTCTCGGGGCTTATCGCTTATTGAGCATCGAAAACTGATTTACGCAAATTTGCGCTGCTTCACGAGCTACACGAGCACAGAAATTATAAAGATATATAACCTTTATTTAACCAGGGGGAAAAAAAAAATCTCATTGAGATCATTATCTCTTTTACAAGTGAGCCCTGGCCAAGAAGGCAGCACACAAAATACAATTAGACTACAATTAGATTTATTGATATTTTACGTCGTGCGGAAGAAAACATCTTATAATTTTGTGGTGCAGTGTATAACAAAGCTATCAAAACTAAGTTAGACAGTCGTCGGTTCTACCAATTAGTCTGAGCAACAGTGGCTAATCGGGAGAAGTAAACTGCTAGAGGTTTAGATTATTAAGCAGTGAAAGGTGAAGTTATTGCTGGCCTTTGTTCCTGGCGATGGACCACCACTGTTCACTCAAGATCTGCCTGCCTTGGTAACAGTCATAAGCACAGCGGACACATCAGGCAACGACCGTAAATCCGATCATTTCAGTCTTATATCGTCTTATGTGCTGACCGTAAAAGTTCTGTAACAAAGTGGAATTTATTCTCTGGACTGTGAGCTAATAACTTATGGGCTAATGCATGACACTTACTAATTTTAATTTCCCACATTGATGTCACATTTTGGTGTCCTTATTTGCACCAAAAATAATTGTAATCAATTTAATTTTAAAAAATCTACTTGGGTTCAAGTGGTAGTTTTATCCTTACTGTATCCTACTGTATCTCTTATGTGTGCACATGCATAGCTTCCTACCCCTGAGTAAACAAAAGCGTAAGAAGTCCGGAGTCATAATCAGTTTCCAATTACTAGTGGTGAAATCCACTGTAACGCACCTGAAACTGATAAACCTGCATGCACAAGGACTTCAATTCCTCGCCAGAATCTCTCCCATATGTGTTGATTGAATAATTACTGACTAGAGCAGGGGAACGTAAATATGCCACTAAAACTCACGCCTGGCTTAGTCCCGGCACAGGATCAAACTAAATATTTTGGACCAGAGGATACTTTTCATAGATGCTATGTTGATGCAAGAGTACCATGTGGAGACCCTGCAATTAGTAGTGCTGAGTGTGAAGCTCTCAACTGTTGCTTTGATCAACAGTGCTACTATCCAAATGAAGGTGAAGGAGTTGGTTGTGATGGGTCTTGCTAGCAGATCCAGTAGTGATTGCCTTTAACAATTCCCTGTCTCTACACCTATTCCAGTAACTGTCCACTGTCTCCGGGATGGTCAGTTCATGGTTGTGGTGTCCAGAGCTGCCACCTTGCCTGTGCTTGACCTCAATTCTGTCAACTTGCTGGAGGGTCCTGGTAATGGTAACTGTGGTCCTGTTAGTGCTTCTCCTGCTTTTCCTGTCTTCCAAGTCCCAGTCAGTTCCTGTGGAACCACAATGAGGGTGGGTTCAACTTTTTTTTTTTTTTTTTTTTTTGAGAGGTTGTATTTAATGGTCTCCGCTGCCCTCCAGGTGGAAGGGGAGTATGTGGTTTATGAGAACAGGTTGTCTTCAACGTATGAAGTGGGGGTTGGCCCTCTGGGATCCATCACGAGAGACAGTGTCTTTGGGTAAGTAATTGGCTCTTGAGCTGTCTGGACAAGCATTTTGTCTGGCTACTGATTTGTGGTTTGTCTTCTCTTCCCCACCCCTAGGCTGCTCTTCCAGCGCAGGTATATTGGCAGTGAAGCGCTTTCTCTGGTGGCTGAGGTGAACACTGTACCACCTCCCCTCCCAGTTGCTGCTCCAGGGCCTCTTCATGTTGAGCTCAGGCTGGCTAGTGGGCAGTGTGCCAAAGGGAAAGGCGGGAAAGGATGTGCTGCTGGTAAAGCTAGATGTTGCAGTGCTGTAACTGTACTCTCGACCATGTGTGGTTGTAACCTTTTTCCTCTAATGCAGCTGATGTGTACAGTGACTACTACAGAGATGAGGACTATCCTGTGACCAAGGTGCTACGGGAACCTGTGTATGTGGAAGTGCGGATCTTGGAGAGGACTGACCCAAACCTTGTCCTGCTTCTGGAGCACTGCTGGGCTACATCCACCCCTAGCCCCCTCACCCTGCCCCAGTGGAGCCTTTTGGTTGATGGGTAACAGCAATATTTCCTGCCAATGCTGTCCTGCCTCCCTTGTTCCCCAGCATGCTAAACTGCAGTCCTTCCCCAAGATGACCGTTACCAGACAACCTTGGTTCCTGTAGATGGCTCTTCTGGTCTTCCCTTCCCCACCCACTACAAGTGGTTCATTGTGCAGATGTTCACCTTTGTGGATCCTGCATCCTTTGCTCCACTGAAGGAAATGGTAGTACCCTAATGACTGCTTAACTACTGCCTGGTTAACTGAGCAGCCCTGAGTCCCTTGTGTCTGTTCCCTGGTGTTCATCCACTGTAGTACACAAGTGTGCCACCCCACTGCTACTGACCGCTGCGCACAGCAATGCAGAGGTGGAATGCAGAGTGAGTGGCTTCTGGGAATTGTGGTTCAGGCAGCTTCTGGAATGGGAAATGACAATTTCTTGTGCTCCTTCACAGAACGATCACTTGATGTAGAGAAGCGGTCAACTGAGAGGGTTGTGGTTTCCAGTAGGCCAATGATCCTGACCAGTACAGAGGACACTGCCTCTGAGCAGATGCTTCACAGTGAAGGTGAGGGAGATTCCATCCTGCTTCAGGCTTTGTGGCAGCAGTATATTGTGCTGTAACCCTTCTGTGTCTTTGCAGTGCCCCAGTCTCTTGGATATGGTCTCCTGGCAGCAGCTGCGTGTGTATTGCTTGTCTCCACTCTGGCACTAGGAGTTGCATGTCGTAAACGATCCCCAATTGTGCAGAAGGTGTAATTTTTAATAAAGGCCTTAAGGGATAATCTGTTTTGGGTTGGTCTAGAAACTAGTTGGTGGGACAGGAGTGGGGATGACCGTAAAACTGCTTGCCAATGGCCCACCTGCTTCATACTTTGCTGGAGGTGAAATCAACTAATCCAGTTGTGTGCTGTCTTGGATCTCCTGAAAGCTGTCCTAACTTTTCTGAGCCAAAAAAAGCTGACTTGGTAATTTTAAGCATATGTTGCTACTATACAATAAGCCAGTGGTTCCCAACCCAGTCCTCAAGGACCCCCCCCCTTGCAGGTTTTTGTTGCAGCTCTGCTTTTGCACAATTTGTGCATTTAAGGCCCAATGCACTTTCCTGCATACCCTGTTCAGGTCATGGAGGTAATATAATAGATCTGGAGAGAGTGAGGACGTACTACCCATATCACTTTTGATGGGAGATGCTAGGCTAGCTACCTCAGTCCAGGAAGTACAGAATTGACCCATCTATAAAACAATGTTCTATGGGAGCTTATTTCCAGCACGATTTCATAAGCTTGGCAATCTGATTACACAGCACAAATGGCCAAGAAAGTGTGAGCGACGCAGATTGGCAAATGATGAGCAACACAGTTAATCCAGAACACAAACACTTCACTCTTTTCATTGAATTGCTGGAGTCAGAGCAACAGCTGGACAACCAAACTCATGCACAAGCTGTCATCAAGCTCGTTTTACAGGCCCTCTTGAAAACATCAAACAATTGCATCAGAGCAAAATAATGAAGGATTACCAAATGCATTTTGCTTTATTTGGCAAGGGGGGGGGGGGGAATGCACACCCTTCAATTGGTGTCTATGGAGCTGCTGTGTCATTGGCCACAATAGTCTCCAGTGGGGAAGCAGGAAGCTAATGGGCTGAAGTAAAGGTACTTCCTCATTCTCTATGGGGGGGTGTTTATTAACCAATCAACATGAAGCTCTTAAATCAGGTGAGGGTAGAGCTGGAGCAAAAGCAGGGAGGTCCTTGAGGACTGGGTTGGGAACCACTGCAATAGGCCACACTGTGCTCTCATTGAAGCACAGAAGATCAAGTATTCAACATGAAGTTACCTAGGCAAGGGCAGTTCCAGTGCTAATGCTAGCGAGCAGGAGCAGCCACAGGATGTTGCCTCTGCAGCAGCAAAAAAATCTTCATCTGCTTGCAGTGTTTCTAGGTGATGCCAAAACTATGGCTTAGAGTCATTAATCATGACTAATTCTGCATCTGATTCCTACTAAGGAATGGCCCCAGTCGGAAGTGTTTTCAACTGCATTTCCGCTGGGAAGTAGCGGTATGCTTTCAGGACACCTTTGCCTAGAGACTGGCTGACAAAATTGGACACTTCGCCTTTTTTTTTTTTTTTTTTCCTCCCCCAACCCTACTGCCATGTCTCTGAATTGGCAGTGTAGTGCAAAAACAAATAGTTTGTTAATTCTGTGGACCTCTAGGAATTGGCAGGAAACTCTAGGACCCTGGCCCCAGCACAATCTTGTGTGCAGTGATTTAGCTAAAAGTAAAGCTCTCTTTGCTTAGATTTCTAGTCTCTGCCCCTGGGTAGTCAGTGTGTACACAAGATGCTCGTGAAAAACCGCTTGTCTTTGCTTGTATTGCAGCTTAGCTACACTTCCAACAGTGGAAGTGACATGCCAAAATGAGTGGCGGATGCATTACACAGCAAGCTGGGAAGACAACATGCCTTCTACAATGTTATCTTTCAGGTGGCCACTAAGGGTTTTTGCTGGAAGCGAGCAAGAATTCTGGCATCATAACCTTCCATTGGTTTACTGTTATATTACGCCAAACTTGCAGGTCTTGTCCATGGCTTATGGAATTGTTCAAGATGAGTGAACCGGTGACCAATCAAGTAGAGCTCCTGAAGTACTGATTCTTGGCTAGTCTGCCTCAGGTTTAGCCTAGGCCAATGGCCAGCTTTGAAAATTGATAAAGCCGTTGTAGTACTCTATCCAACTGGTTTTGAAAGTGTTAATCGCTGAACAAAAATCCTCCAATCAAAGATTACACCATGCAGATTTACACATTTTCATTAGGGAGTTAAAATTTCAATGTTGGTGACAATGGAGCTTCTGACTTCTGTCCAAATGTATGAGATTAATTCAAGATGAGCATCTATAATCAGTCTTGCTTCAAAATGGGTTTTTCATTTTATCAGTTGTCTGAGGAGTCTACTCTTCCTGCTAAATATTGTCAATATTTTCAGGTGTTTCATGACAATATTAGACATTTATGTATTTCCAGCATCTTCTGGAAGTGTAACTTTTAGCCACTTTTAACCTAATTCCCCAGGTGTTGCTGCTTGTCTGGCCAAAGCTACTGACCACTGACTTTTTTTGTAAAAAGCTTTAGCCATTCAAACGTCTTGCCACTGAAACATAATTCGATCGAGGATATGATGAGCCACGGGGGGTGTGGTGTCCCTACCGATTCTGAAACCAAACCTACACCCTTGCAAAAATGTGTAGCCTTATCCATAAAGCTGAAAACTAAAATGTGATTTCACAAAACAACTGCACATTTTTTTGAGTCTGTAGCCTCTTAGCATGTGTTCCACGAAAGTTTTACTTGTTTGAGTTCTGCACAGTAGTAAGAGTCAGTTGTCTCACAAAGTGTTGGTAGATTGTAAATCCTGGCACACCCAGGGTGCCATGGAAGAGTTTTTGAAGCCTACCATTACTGTTCTCAAACAGGCATGCACTTTGAGCCAACAAAGGTCCCCAAATTGAAGTGATAAAGGAGGATGCAATAGTATCTTTGTAATATCTACTGTAGCTGGGTGGCAATAGTCTTTGAACTGTGTTTCTTCAACCATTATATTAGATGCACCCCTCACCCAATATAATGGTTGAGGAAACGCAGCACAGAGAAGAACATAACCACACAGATACAGTGGATATTACAAAGAAATAATTTGTGACGCAATTCGCCAAAGTATGCGAAAGAGTCGATGAAATATACTTCTGATATTTATTAAGCAAAAAGCATAGGCCAGTAGCCCATTTGTTCTGAATAGCATCTTCCTACAAATCAGTCAATCTTCAAATGGTATATGTTTATCACAAATCAGAAAAAGGTGGGATGATAAGTAAAAATAAAATTAAAACTGAAAGCAGTGATTTACAAATTATGCTTGACATGTGCTCCTTTAGAAACAACACAATTTGGTGTTTTAGCACAAGAATTATTTTGATATTTAAAAATATACACATTTCAATTATGATTGTTGCGACATATTTAAAAAAAAAGCTGGAACAGAAAAGTATTCACCTCTTTGTAAAATTGCAACTTCTGTTTCACAACATTTAGTAAACATTCAGGGAGTGAAACACCAAGTAATTAAGTGTTCCAGTTTTTATTTCATCCCAGTCTTCCAGCAAATAATTCTTACAATGTGCAACTGTGCAGAGTCTTTGTTGTCACATTTTGCATTTAAAATGTACCACATCTAATCTGAATAAATTATATTACTTTCCACAATAAGAAAATCAGATCTGTGTCACATACTGGGCAAAAATCAGATTTCTAAGTTACTTTTTTTGGGGATTAATTATTCTGGTGGTTGAATAGTTGCCAATACACTCACTGCCTTCCTATTTGGCGTGATCAATCCACCAAAGGAGTGGAAAAAAACCACGTCACAAAATGCATTTCCATGCTTTAGTAAATTTTTCACACTGCACTGCAGAAAACCTGACTGGAAAGGCACACAAATTAAAACTTTATACACGTGGCAAAGAATGCTTTGTTTGTACTGTAGCAGCCAGAACACAAAATGCAATGCACCAAAGATTACACACACAGAGTAAGTGAACACAAATCTCCTTTTGATGACTAATAATCTTAATGATTCATGTCAATTATGTAGTTGAAGGAAATGCGCAAAAATTAGCTTTCTGTTCAATCGAGCTTTCAAAAAAAAATTTTTTTAAATCACTTAGCTTAAGTAAATTATGGAAACCTGGCAGTAGTCGCCTTTGAAAGGAGGAGACTTTTTCACTGATTCAGATGGAGGAGGAGACTTTCCCATCTGAGAGGATGGGCTGATTAGGCAATGCAATCAAGGCCTGCAGAACAGCTGATGCAGAGCTAATATTCAATTTTAGGCAAGACCTTTGTGAATATAATACTGCTGATCCCTTGCTAGTGTGGCATTTTGGAAACCCATTTCAAGTTTAAAATGTACAATGTAATCAATGCATGGAAAAGGCAACTGATGGTGAGATTTTGTGTTTACGTAATGACCTGCAACTGACAAGAATGAATCACTTATTACCAGCTGTGCTAATTGACACAGGTAAAGAAATTCAAGGCTAGAGACAGATGAGTGGAATGATAAAAGAGGAGGGGTTTCAATTGATCAATTACCCTCAGTCAGCTATTAAATGTGGAGTAGCTAGCACTGAGGGTGTTGTGTGGTGTTTGTAAACATTTACTCTTGAGCTGCTATGGGGATAAGAGCATTGTTTGTTGGATTAATAGTTCTTGGGGTTTTTCAGGATTTATGTGATGCTCAAGGATATTAGTATCCCAATGTAAATGCAGGTTTGCAGACTGCCCAACAGTTCCCCTGGAAGCCTGTAGCCACACAAGCTCCTGTCACAGCCCCACAAACTTCTGCAAGACCTTGGTTCACCCAGGCTACTGCCCGTCCAACCACGGGCAAACCAGTCTTCACCCAGGCTCCTGTAACTGTCTAGCAAACTACTGCTGTTCCCAAGGTGCTAACTATTCCAGTGGAACCTCCAACACCCAAGCCTGATGCTGTGAAGGCTTACTGTGGGGAAAGAACAGTTCAGATGGAAGTGGATATGGACCTGCTTGGGACTGGCCAGCTGATCCAGGCTTCTGACATCACCCTGGGAGGCTGTGGCCCTGTTGGACAGGATGGGTCCAATCAAGGGCTTGTATTTGAAACAGCTCCACAGCTGTGGCAGTGTACTTGCTGTAAGTAGCATATTCTTGATGGGGATGGTGCAGGTATTTGAGGGTAAGGTGCTGTAACAGGTTTTTGTTCCTCAGATGACTGAGGATTCTCTGGTCTACACCTTCACCCTCCACTATGAACCTAGACCACTTGGTGGCACTCCAATCATTAGGACATCAGGTGCTGTAGTGGGCATCCAGTGCCATTACCAGAGGTGAGGCAATTCAAGATTTCATCTTGCTGGTGTAAAATTAAACCTGATTTAACATGATCTGATGCATTTGGTAGGCAAACTTTACCTTCAGCTTCTATGTAGCTAATGTCAGTAGTTACTTGGAAGCTCATGTGGAGTTTTTTGGCTTTCACCAATGACAGGCTGCACAATGTGAGCAGTAATGCCCTGAATCCAACCTGGATCCCCTACTATTCCACTCTGTCTGCAGAGGAACTGCTTATTCTCCCTTCGGATCATGGGTGGTAAGTGGGGTTGCCCCCTAACATGCCATGTGTGACGGCAACTGTGTGGATGACCTGCTTCCCTTGTTCTGCCCCTCTGCCTTGCAGTGAACTGGCAGATGGAGAGGGCATCCAATGTCTTCTTCCTGGGGGACCTCATTAACATTGAGGCCTCTGTGGTCCAGGCCAACCACGTTCCCCTCCGTGTGTTTGTGGAAACCTGCGTAGCTACTTTGGACCCTGATATGAATGCAGTCCCCAGATATGCATTCATTGAGAACAGAGGGTGAGTATGCTGGACCTCAATGGCCTTGTTTGCATGTCATGGGTCTACAGCATCGGCTTTCCAGGTGTCTCGTGGATTCCAAGCTGACCAGCTCCCGCTCCCAGTTCATGCCGAGGGTACAGGATGACGAGCTGCAGTTTCAGCTGGATGCTTTCAGGTTTGCCCAGGAGGCAAGGAGTGCTGTGAGTGTTCTGCTTCATGCTCTTGAGAACCCTGCTTCTGAATATCAACTGCTTCTCATGATGGCCATGGTTCTTGGCTGCAGATCTACATTTTCTGCCATCTGAGGGCCACTGCAGCTGTGCCAGACTCGGATGGCAAGGCCTGCTCATTCCCTCCTGGGAAGGAAAGGTTTGTAGTGGTGAGAATGTGATGGGAGCGACCTGATGCACAATACATCGCAAGGTGGCTTATGATCATTGATAGTGATGGTTCAGAGGCTAAAATCTATGACTGAACTTCTGCCCATATCCATATGCAATCAAACACTTTTTTTTTTTTTTTTTTTTTATAATCACAATTTTTATGGCGTTTACTTCCAAGACCTGGACACAGGATTGGATAAGAATTTGGCCATGTTTAAGTTCATATCCACAATAGTTTATCTTGCGAAGCTTCACAATGCTCATTGCAGAACTACCTCAAGTCAGAGGTCAAATACGATGGCACAGTGGCAGAGCTAGATCAGGCAAGAACAACACTGTGTGCAGTGCAAACGCCACCTTGACTCATTGTAAATGAGGTATGTGGGCTTTTTGTGTTACTCTTTAAAGATTAGAATTAAGACAATCCAAATGAATTACATCTTAGATTCACTTGCATGCTGCAGTGGCTTTGTAGCCTGGCTGGGCAAAGCTGGCCCTATTACTCAGTGGGGACATCTACAAGAAATCTCAATTTACTACAGTTTTGCGCTATCAGGTTGCTCCTATTGACTTCCAGGCCTCTGGGTAACAGTTTCTCTTCCAGGTGGATTGAAGCATCTGGGAATGATGCAGCATGTAGTTGCTGTGACGCTAGCTGTGGAGGGAGGAAGGGCAGGAGTGTGGATTCAGGTTGGGTTTTGGTCTTTGCTGCTCTCTACCCCCCCTGTCTGTTGGTGCCAGTGTATGAGCTTGTTCTGTTCTCCAGCTGTGCAGTATGAAGGCAGTGCAGTTCTAGGCCCCATCCTTGTCCAGGAGGCTGGAGATGGTGAACCACAGTCCCACAGGTCCCTGAAGGCAGATCACAGAGCAGAAGGTAAGCTCTTGTCACCATCTACTGGCTTCCCTCACCACTTCTAAAGCTTAGAAACTAACCCCATATTTCCTCATTCCCATGCTTCCCAGGTGCATCTGAGGCAGTGTTGGTGGCTGGTGTGATGGCTGCAGTGGGACTGGCCTGTATTGTGCTGGGGGACAGTGCTTATGTGGCAATGGTATAAACCTGTACAGGAATGAGGAATTTTAGAAATAAATGGTCTATGGCTCAACCTTGCCAGCATTTCTGCATGTTCCTTCTAGTGTTGTGACTGCTTCTGCCAGTTTGCAGGGGAAGGCTGGTTTTGGACAGCATTCCAAACATGTGCATTAATACATGGTAGCAATTCAGTGGCCCCAAGATGGGGCAGGACATTCCCATATGTGAATGAAGGGACATGATTGCATTGTATAATGGGTTGCATGTTCCAATTTCAAATGCTTTCCTCTCTGGAACACCGGGAGGAGGATTGAGAACTGAGATGAGGGAGAACAATACAGAACATGTTGGAATACTTTCTCCATCCAGTTGACTATGGAGCTGATCTCTAGCTTTGCTAATATCAGCAGGGGAGGGCTAGTAGAGCTTCACACTGCAAAGTAGCAATTCTTTTGACAAGAATGAGGGGGGCCTAGTTAGACTGTCCCTGCCAAACCACAATTTGGGGGGGCGGGGGAGGAATCTTATGCCTTCAAGTACAAGGAGAAACAAAATTAACAGACCTTCAGAATATAAGGGAAGTCCAGTGATGTAGAGAAACTACACCACACACTGTATTCTTGGTGCATTCCTGCATATGGTCCTATAGGCACCATCTTCCAGTCAAGGCAAAATGCATAGTAAACACCCCTGTTCAGGAATTTAAAGGGAAAGCTTGTTATAGCACTCCTTTCAATAAGGACATGCTTATGTGGACAGTGCTTAGTGTATAACCAATATGATCAAAATCATGTCCACAAATATCACTAAAACTAGTTTTGGAGAGGAATTTTAGAAAATTCAGCATGGGTTTTTTTTTTTTTTTTTTTTTTTTTTCACAGCCAACAGGAACTGACAATTTTGAGATGTAAATCATCTGCATCCAAGTTGGTTAAAGCACTACATGCTTGCTTTTACTGTAACCAGATGGCTGACTTGCCATGAGAGGGGATGTTGTGTGGTCTAGTATTTGCTTTATGTCATGGGGGAAGGCACTGACACTATCCTAAACTTTAATAGGGCTCTGGCCTTCTTATCTGTGATCCCACTATCTCTAGCAACATGGATATGCCTATATCTTCCATTCTGGCATATGTAGTGCCACTTAATTTCCATATTTGTGGACACTCAATAACATTGTCCTAACATTTGTTCAAGGCATTTGACCCAGAGAATTTTTTTTTAATTTTTTTCCCCCCCACTCAGCGCATGTGTACAAGCCTAACAACATCAAAGTCACAAAGCATATGGTAACCCCACATTTGTGACAATCTGCCACAAGTGCACTTGATTTTGGAATTCATGTCATTCTGGGATTGCAAATGGTAGGACACTGTTCCAGAGTGAACCTGAGGCTAGTTTACTCTAGTGGCTGTTTTGTCATGACAATTTACTCACTTTGTCCTTATCAATTCATGTTGCCAGGCCTGTTTACTTACATATCCTTTGGTATGGTTCTCAAATGGTGCGCTGCGGTATAAACCTAGGTATCGGATAAATGCGCAGCTCCAGTAATGTTGCTTTGCAACACGTCATGATGCAAATCTTAGGACAGTGTGCCAAATCTGGTTACCATCTAGAAGTGTCCCAAGCCATTATGAGGCAAGCTTAAATGTTGCTGCAGTGATTGTTAATGACCATGCCAGCTTGTAGGGGTTGAGTCAGAGAATAGTCAAGTGTCAGACAAGCAAATATCGGGACGCTGCCTTGGTGCTATGCTCGAACTTGTTCTCGCAGTCCACAAGCTGTCCATCTCCCGTGCTCCACCACCAGCACCCTCCACCGTCTCTCCTGCGAGACTGCAACCTGCCCCCTCCTCCCTCCGGGGTGATTCTCCCGTGCACCTCCCTGACCGCTACGATGGCAACCCTACTGCAAGCAGAGACTTCATTCTACAATGCTAGTCATATTTCACCTACCACCCAGGCCTGAGTGATGCCAAGATGATCACCGCAGTAGAGATCCGCCTTTCAGGAAAGGGCCTAGACTAGGCGACGGCTGTTTCAACTCTGAACGTGACACCTGCATACAGGTGATCATTGATCGATTTAGGAAATTTTGCTAATTTGTGCTCTACTCATCATTGCCATCTGCACGCCAAGTTGCCAACACACTATTCAAGCAGGTATTTCGCAACTTTGGCCTTCTGGAGGACATGGTATCGGACCGTGGGCCACTGTTCACCTTCCGTGTCTGAAGAGCATTCTTCAAGAAACTGGGGGCTACAATGAGTCTCTCCTCGGGATACCACCCTCAGAGCAACGGGCAGGCAGAGTGAGCCATCCAGGATTTGGGGAGGTTCCTCCGAGCCTACTGCCACCAGTGCCGGAGGGATTGGTCACAATATCTGCCCTGGGTTGAATACGCCCAGAATTCACTTAAGAGCGCATCCACTGGACTCGGCCCCTTCCAGTGTGTGCTCAGACGGCAACCTCCCCTATGCCAGAGTGTTCCCAAAAAATGGAAGTAGCAGGTTAAATGAAAAAAGTAGCCAGTCAAGAGTGGCATGTGCGGCACACTGTCAGTCCTCTCGAGGGGGTCCGGGGAAAAAAATTTTTTCAATGGTGCTCTTTAGTGCATTCTAGTGGACCTTAGACAGCTTAATTCATCTATTTTTCAGTGGAATGTTTTAGAATTTTCCAGTCAAATTTCATTATTTTTTGCTATTTAAAGTTAAACACCCTTACATACATGCCACCATTACGTGCACAATACCAGGCCTCAAATTGTTATTTTTAGGGCAAGGCCACGTGGCCTTTTAAAATTGGGGCATCTTGGCCAAAATGTAGGGCACCAAAGGCCAAAACTAAATTAATTTTGCGAGAAAAATAAGTGATAATGAAATTGTATGAATATAAAATGGTATAAATTAGGAGCCAGTGTACCGAAAACCAATATTTTATTTTTTTGAATTGTTTAATTTTTTTATTCGACTTGCAGCAATTTGTCGACTGAACAATCAAGACCAGTACATGACCTATAACAAGAAATGATAATGAAAAAGTGAAAACCTATCACCTACATAGGTATATATAATTGATATGGCATAGATGGCAATATAAATGCAAAAATCCAAAACTTTTGCTGACTTCGCCACATTTATTTTCACCATCCTTACATTGTCACTCAGCTGTGAAAAGTGCCGAACAACGCCCTTCAGCCATGACTACATTCAGAATATAGAAAGGATTCTTGTGGCTTATTGTTTAATGAGCCTCACAAACTAATGTACGCAAATCTGTACTACTTCAGGAGTGCTGAAATTATAAAGAGATATTGATATTTTACATTGTCATTTATGTGCAGAAGGAAACACTTCAATTTTATGGTGCACTGTATAACAATTCTATCAAATTAATTAGAATGAGGTCGGTTCTACCAATTAGTCTGAGCAACTGTTGCTACCCAGGAAAAGTAAACTATGAGAGGCCTCAGATGGGCATTGAAAGGTGAGGTTTCCGAAGGCCTTTGTAACTGCCGATGGCCCACTACTGCTGAGCAGTCGCTGACATGGCATTGAACGCACTGCACAGGCTAACGTTGTTAGCAGATGCTCTCTCCAGCTTACTCACAAAGTTTAGTTTCTATCGAGGAAAGTTATACGACCTTTGTTTTCACCCAGCCCAAAAACACATCTATACTTAACACCAACAGTATTTAATTGCTTGTGCTTAAAACATAATGTGAGCTGATTTTTCTTAAGCCAGAAGGATGTATGTGTAAGATTCTCATCCCTGTGCTAATCTACTCAAGTCGCAAACCCTGTGAATCAGACACATCCGTTGGCCAAGTGGTCAGGATCCACTTATCATAAGTACAATACACTTGGTAATTTCTGACAACGACTTGTTACACCTACCTGGCATAGCCATCAATTATAGTGTAGCGGCCGGGAGTGAGCAATTGAAGAGCTGTTTCCTCCAAAGAGACCGTAATCTGCATTTTCTAAGTAATTAATGCAATTAATATGTCTGGCCAACTTCAAAGATGTTTTCATGTATAAGAAGTGTACGTTGGGGAGGCTCGGGGTTCACTTTGACTCCGCTGAACCCAGAGTACGTCACCCGTATTTCCGTTCACTGCCGTTTTTACTGGAAATAAACACCATTTTTCATTCGAAGATTGGAATTGTCCCTTCCTTTTTTTTTTTTTCTTACATTGGCGAGCCACCCAACGCGGGATTCCGGAAAAAAAAAAAAAAAAAACCGGGGAATAAGGTAAGAAACGCGGTTTCTTCATTTTGCTGTTGCTTTTGTTTTGCGGACACCCCCGCTTTAAAAACCTAGAAAGGAGCTTAAGGATAGGGATAATTTTTTTATCTTTCAGTAAAAGTTAGCAGTAGGAGTTGGACCTTAATTCCTGACAATTCCGCAAAGCTGTACAGTGACTGATTCAGTGCGACTGTACGAAACGCAGAATAGTGACTTGAATTAAGTTTCTTGCGTAACTAGAAATTGGTGAGCCCGAAGTACCGCGGCTCTGAAGTTTAAACCTACACTATAAAGTTAACCCGAAGTAGTGCGGTTTGCGCCCGAAGTACTGTGGCAGTGTGTGGTTTAACTGGTTCGTGCCCGACGGAGTGTGGCACTGTTGTTGGCCTAAAGGAACTGGTCGGTTGAATTAATGATGCCCGAAGTACAGTGGCAGTAGAGTTGTTTCTCTTCGTTTCTAACGTAACTGAAACTGTGTGCCTGAGTTGTGGTTCCTTACAATTCGAAAACGATTCTAAAGTAACTGAGTCGGCTCGAAGTACTGCGGTAGAGAATTGTCATTGGGATCTGGTACAGTTGTTTGCTGTGCCCGACGCACTGGGACAGAAACCGTGTGGAGTTTTTTATTCCTAAAGTAACTGGAATAGTTAAGTTGTCTGTGTCCGAAGCACTGGAGCAGAAACTGCGTTTTATTTGTTTTAAATTGTAACTGTTATTCCCTAGAGGTAACTGGCTGGACAGTTTGTTTGGTCGTGGGAACGTTGCCAATTATAGTTATGGAAAACTTCGTTGTGCGTTTCATTGCCAAACATGGTAAATCGGAAATCTTAGAGGGCATTGAAAGTCAGGCGGAGCCGTATGCATGGGCTTTGTGTCAGTTTGACAGCCATCCAAAAATGAGCGAATTAAATGAAAAGGGAAAGGTTGCGGTAGCTATGACGGGTGTTCTAGCGTCATATAAACTCTGTAAAAAGAGATTAGATGCGCTTGAAGCGGAGAACGATAGTTTAAAAAAACAGATCGAGAATAAACAGGCCGATATCAAAAGTTACCATGTAAACGCCAATTTGAATGCTGAAATTCAACTAGATTTGCGGAAGGAGGTTGCCGAATTGAAGAAATTTAATTCAGAATTACAGCGCGATTTGGACCATGCTTACACAGAAGTGAAAAATTTGAAAATCGCAAATGATTTCTTATTTGAGAAATGCAATAAAACCACGGAACATCATATAGACAAAACGAACTATAAGAACGATGATTTCTGGGATAAACCCGTAAGACCGAACGGAAGTAATGACTGGGACAACACTTCTTCTAATTGTACTGTGAAATTTCCGCTGGCACCGGTGCATGAGACAATGACGATTGTACCTGGAGAGGGGGGAGACCGTATAACGACGACTACTACAATCAAACCGTTATCACCAAATGAAATCGAGTCGCTGGTTAAAAATATCGGCAAGTTTGAGCCGGCCAAGCGAGACCCGGTGGAATTTTTATCTAATTTAGAAAGGACGGTTGACCTGCATCGTTTGACCGATGCTGATGCATGTATTATTTTGGCAGCTTGTTTGCCCCATGCGCTGGCTAGTGCGCTCCCTCAGAATATTCATGACAGGGACGCAAGGAAAGAGGAGAGGAAATCTGCTTTGTTGGGGGTGCTAGGAACACGTTCAGTTGACTGGGACAAAATACGAGAAGTCGAGATGTCGCCAGGGGAGCATCCAGCAGCATATGCGGCCAGGTTATGGGAGGCATTTAGTTCCTACAGTGGTGTTACAAACTTGACGCAGCAAGATCCTATGTTCAAATCCGCGCTCATTTCTCAGAGTGACGCACATACTCGGAATGCCCTTGCCCTGCTGGTCGATTCATACACACCGTATTCAGATATTGTGGCAAAGATGACCCAGTTTTACAACTCCACTTCGACACTTAAAGGAAAACGCCCTATTGCAGCAATTAAAAGGGAATCGTCAGATCATTCTAAAATTGTTTCATGGAAAAATGAGGGGTATGTTCCAGATGATGTTAGACAAGTTAAAGGGGAGAGGCCCCCACCTTTCAATAGAGGGGGGGCAGTGGTCTGTTATTCCTGCAACCAGGAAGGCCATATTGCAAGAGAATGTAAATCATATCAAAACAAGCCATCTCCTTACAGTGAACTGAGTAAACAGTTACGGGACATGCAAATAGCTATGGATAAACTGACTGCTGAGAATGGTGAATTGCATGTAGCTATTAGCAAACTTAAACCACTTAATTCTGTATAGGGATCACAGGCCCCGTTTCCCCTGTAGCACCATTGACACGTGACCGGTGGGGTAGACCAATTGTTAAAGTTGCTGTTGGGGGCCGATGCAATGATTGGTTAGTAGACACTGGTGCTTCTCTTTCTATTCTTCATTCTGATTCACCTCCTAAGGAAGGTAAAAATACTATTACATTAGAGGGTTTTGATGGTACCATGTCGCTTGCTTCTCAGTCAGACAGTATGGAATTCGCATAGAACTGATCATTTTAAAGATAAGGCTTGGTTTAGTGTTACTAGTGATGGTCGTAATATTCTAGGTTCTGATATTATGAAAAAACGTGGCTATATCATTGATTATGGTAACAGTTGCATTTGGCGCACCCCTGATCACAATGGCAATTTGGTGGAAATCTCTGATGTGCATGCGGTTCATGCAATTAAGAGGACAGAGAATTACGATTTGAATGCATTGCTAGAAGCACATGACCCTCATTTGTCAGCATTATTGCTGCAACATAGGAATGCTTTTGCTAAACACAAACATGATTGTGGACGTGTTGATTCAAGTATAATGGAAGTGCATGTACAAGGCAAAGATCCCCCACCTCTTCGCCAATACAGTTATCCAGATGAAGCCCGCCCACACATTCAGAGTACCATTGATTCTCTTCTAGAGCAAGGTGTTATACGCCCGTGTCTCTCACCTACAATGGCCCCAATATGGCCTGTTCGCAAAACCAGACAACTCCTGGAGGTTGTGTATTGATTACCGAACTCAACAAGCATACTCCTGCTTGCGCACCATTGGTAACTTCGACGCCTGATGTGCTGGGCTCATTGATACCTGACGCCAACTATTATTCAGTATTAGATGTGTCTAATGGCTTTTGGTCCGTTCCTTTACATCCTGACTGTCAATACAAATTTGCATTCCAGTTTAACAGTACCCAGTACACTTGGAATGTGCTCCCCAGGGATTTTCAAACTCACCAACATTGTTTCATCAGTGTCTTGCGAAAGTCCTAAGTGCCTTTTCAAAGCCAGAATGCCTCATTCAATATGTTGATGACGTACTGCTACAGACTGCTACAAAGGATGAACATTTGGAGTTGTTAGCTGAATTACTTTTTCTATTTGAAAATGCTGGACTGAAACTGAACCCAAAAAAAGCACAGCTCCTAAAGTCAGAGGTAACATATTTGGGAATTAAAATTAGCAAAGGGGGGCGCACGCCAGATCCTCATAAGGTAGAAATTGTCAAAAGGTTGCCTGTTCCAGTGTCTGTTACGGCCTTGAGGTCATTCCTAGGACTTGTTGGATTCTGTCGCGAATTTATAGAGGGCTTTGCAGATATCGCCAAACCACTGAATAATTTGCTTACGGGGAAAAGAAAGAAAAAGGACTCATTAGACTGGGGGCCAGAACATCAAATGGCATTTGAAAAGTTGAAAGAAGCATTAATTCAAGCTCCCGCTTTACGGAACCCTGATCGTTCGCAACCATTTGTCCTACAAACTGCGGCAACTGAGGAAGCATTATCTGCAGTGTTGTTACAAGAATTCCAGGGTAATCTTCGACCAATCGCTTATGCCTCGCGAGTTCTCTCCCCAGTTGAAAAAGCCTTTGATTCATGCACAAAGCATCTCCTCTCTGTTCATTGGGCAATGTCACACTTTGAACATATATATGGCTTCAGTGAGGTAGTGCTTCACACACCTCACACACCACTGCAGCTTTTGTTAAACGGTAAAGTGAAGGGCGTGTCAAATGCTCGGCTTGCAAGATGGACACTAGATTTAGGGTCCAAAAACCTCACAACAGTATACAAACCAAACTCAATGTTGCCACGGACTCTCTTATATGAAGGCATACCGCATGAATGTGATGCCGAAATAGTACCTTCCCCTGATGGAGTTTTCAAAATCTGTCCGATAGAGGGCGCAGTTGATGTCTATGTGGATGGTTCCCGCTTTTGGTATGAGGGGCAGTACAAAACGGGTTTTGCAATACATTCTGTCAAGGGTGATTTTTTGTTCCAATGTCCTGCGCAGTTCTCTGCACAGAAAGCAGAGATTGTTTCAGTGTGGCAAGCCATGCATATTTTCCCAGACATACCTTTGAACATTTACTCTGATTCTGCATTTGTCGTGAATTCTCTTACAGAGTATTTACCTATTTGGCAAAAAACGTGGATTCACTACTGCTGATGGTCAGTGCCTTACACATATTGGTCCAATACAGGCTTTGTGGGCAATAGCTAGTTCAAGGAATACTCCAGTTGCATTGTTGAAGGTTAAAGCACACCAAAAGAAGGGTGCCTCGATACATGGTGATGCTAATCGGGTTGTTGACGAACTTGCAAAAAAGGCAGCAATAGAAGGTATAATGTTTGGTGAGTCACTCCTGCCAGAACCAATTTCGGCCATATCCTTGACTGATCCACTTGATTTGAAGAGTGCCCAACACAGTGATCCAATTTTGAAAGACGCTATTGAATGTAAGCAGAGGGAGAGGCAATAGAGGAAGGACCGTTAGCCAATTATGATTCACATTTAGTAGTACATGACAATGTCCTGCTGTATAACACTTCAACTGGTCTAGTATGGATACCACCCACTGGATTGCGGTATGATATTCTATATCATATCCACAATCAAGGGGGGCATTAGGAGGCCTGTGAAAGTTAAAGATCGTCTTGCACGCATGTTTTGGTGGCCCGATATGAGGAAAATGCAGATGCTCACTGTATGAACTGCTTAACGTGTGCTCAAATGAACCCATCACATATAAAAAAAAAAAAGGGGCGGTTGAGACCTGTCTGTCTTCTGAGGGTCCATGGACAAACCTTCAAATAGATTACATTGGACCACTTCCCCCGGCTAAGGGAGGTTACAAATACATTTTGGTCGTTGTTGATACTTTCAGTAAATGGATTGAAGCATTTCCTATAAAATCAGACACAGCCTTGGCTACTGCACGAGTACTTTGGGAACAAATATACTGCCGCTGGGGATTACCCCTTTCTCTTGAGAGCGATAGGGGTACACATTTCACAGGTAAAATTCACTCTGACCTGGCTAAACTTCTTGGAATAAACCATCATTTGCATATTTCACATCATCCTCAGGCATCAGGAGTAGTAGAAAGAAGCAACAGAACATTAAAAATGTCATTAAAAAAGATGGTGCTTGACAAAGGGTCTGATTGGGCACGACACCTTCCATTCATCCTCATGTCTCTTAGAGGGGTCAGTCACAAGAGCACAGGATATAGTCCTTATGAACTAATGACAGGACGGAAGATGAGAATGCCTGAACACCTGTTGTTTGAAATGCCTCGACCCCTAGTAGATGGTTGGACTGCCGAAAAGTTTTTGGAAAGTTTATGCCAGACTTTGCCTAATATCTACCATGAAGCAGCTCAGTCCATTGGGTTGAGCCAAAATTACAATAAAATGTATTTTGACAAAGATGTAAAGGAGCAAATCTTTGAAATTGGGGAGGAGGTCATGGTTAAGAATTATCACCATGAAGGTCCCTGGACAGCTAACTGGAAAGGTCCAGGTACAATTGTTGACAAATGTGGACAATCAATCTATAAGGTACGATCCAAAGAAAAGGCTGGACGATCCACAACTAAGTGGTATCACGTTGATCAGTTGAAAGTATACAAAAAATCAGAGTGATGATAACCTGTTTGGGGGAGGGGGGGAAGCTAATCTTTGCGTGTTTTGTTTTATTTTTTTTTCCCAGAGAGAAAAATGTGGAAAGCTGTCCTTGCGATCATTCTGCCAGTTGCGGTGCTGATGGGAAAGTGTCCAGAGCAGCAGCCGGCCCCTCAAACTGGAGTGATAATGCAGCCGTGCCGGGGGTCTTGGTGAACAACATCCAGTGGGTTCACATTCCAGTCCTGGTCAACCTGACAGCCTGGTCACCAGACATGGATGAGCACTGCAGTCGGGAGGGTGTCACTCGGATGTACAAGGACCTCCTGACTACTGCTTTCCTGAAGTACCATGATACCGTGACATCTAACACCCAGGTGAACCAGAAGAAACCTCCCATCACAGGGCGGAAACTGATGGGACTTATGGACGGCTTGCTGGGAGCAGCAGGAACAGGCCTGGGCATTTCCAATTGGATGGACGCAAGGCAGATGAGGGATAATGAAATTAAGTTAAAAGCAATGATAGCGGGGGGCGCCCCGGTGGCTCATCGGTCTAAGTGCGCGTACCATAAAGGCTGTGTCCTTACCGCAGCGACCTGGGTTCGATTCCGGCTCAGGTCCTTTGCTGCATGTCCTCCCCCATTCTTCTCCCCAATCTTCCTGTCTCTCTACACTGTACAACTATCAAATAAAGGAAAATTTCCCCAAAAAATAATCTTTAAAAAAAAAAAAAAAAAAAAAAAAAAGCAATGATAGCGGACCAAATTCTGCAGACAGACGCATATTTACAGGACAGTCTGTCAGAAGGAAAAGACACCGTGAATAACATACACACCATTGCCACAGCATTAAGCATTCTCAAAGACAAGTCAAAAGCAGCATTTCAGGAGCTCCACAAAGAAGTGTACTGTGCGCAGTTTTCTAGTATAAAATACCAGGAAATTTCTCAGATACTCCGCGAAGTCATAGCAGGAAGAGTCCCCATAACACTATTTACAGAAGAGGTCATAATGAAATGGTTTGGATTTAAGGACTGCTTTGAGCATAAATCAGCAGAAAATTTCACAGACTATATGGCAAGATTGGGTAAATGCAAACTTCCTATTCCTTACAGCTACATCATCCAAATGGCTAAGGTCACATCTCATCCCATTCCTGCAGGTTTCTATAGCCCACTGGATTACGGACCAATAACAAATGGAATTAACTTCCCATTTTCAAAAAATGGGGGGGAACCTTCAAAACCCACAGACAAGACTCCACCCTTGCAAATTATAAAATGGTGGAATGAGACTGTGTTTAACAATCCCGAGGACAAAACATGGGCTTGCTCTGCAGGAAACTCGTTGCCACAGTTTGGATGTTTTATGAGACAAATGTATGCCATGTTGCTGACTGTTTCCATTCCAATCTTTCAGTCCAAAGATGTTTTTAATACCGTGGTGAAAATGAATAACTTGGGTATATTACAGGGTAATGTGTTAAAAGAGCGCGAGGACCTTCCAAGTCTTGCGGTAAAACTGGCGCCTGGTGAATGGCGAGCTCTAAATACTCATTGCTGTGATAAGACAGCATTTGGTTTCTTTTGTGAGTGTGATGCTATAGAGAAACTGCCTGTTTGTGGAATGTCAGAGATCTTTGGTGAAAAAATGCTCTGTCAGTTTGACCCACATCCACAACAATTTCACAAGGGTAGTCACTAGGAGTGCACAGTTCTGCGTAACCACCACACTTAATAGATTCTATATCTCCTCTCATGAAGGTGTGATAACATGTCCAATCAATTATACATCTTTTTGCATTATTCCAAAAAATACATGGTCAATTGGACCCTATCAGTTCCCTAATATAAATACAACACAACAAAACATGTATGTAGAGGCAGAGGATGAATTAGGATTCATTGAAGACATTCCAGAATTCCAATTTGACATACCCGAACTTGATAACATACTCATGTCTTTGATGCAAAAAAAAAGATACCCATATTATAAAAAAGCTCAACAAGGTTTACAGGAAAAAGACAACAAAATAATTAATCAAATGCATGACGGTGATCAAGAAATAGCACTCTCGGGACTGATATGGGAATTAACATTCAAAGTGGCAGTATGTGTATGCTTATTTCTAATTTTGTTTCAGTGTATTATTTTGTATTGCATGTGCTCACTTCTCAAAAAGAAAAATGTTGTGCTTTTTAAATGATCTCACCCGCCAGTCAATTTGGATGAGGTAGTTCTCCAATCTCCTCTGGGCCGCTTCTTCCATTTTTTTTGTGCCGTTCTCTCTCTCATATTCAATAAAAAATATTGTAATTATGATCAGTGATCCTGGCTAAGGGCATGACGTGACACAGCAGAAGACCAGTCGGATGAGGTGTGTGATCCCACGACGGGTAAGATTGTCCATGAGGAAGGACGACAACCTAAGACAGGACGGCACCGCCACTGGCACACCACACATAGATGAGGTGTTTTCTTAGTTTGCAAAGACCTGGGTGAGATGATGCTTAATTGATCATAAAGCATCAAAGGGGGGACTGTAAGATTCTCATCCCTGTGCTAATCTACTCAAGTCGCAAACCCTGTGAATCAGACACATCCGTTGGCCAAGTGGTCAGGATCCACTTATCATAAGTACAATACACTTGGTAATTTCTGACAACGACTTGTTACACCTACCTGGCATAGCCATCAATTATAGTGTAGCGGCCGGGAGTGAGCAATTGAAGAGCTGTTTCCTCCAAAGAGACCGTAATCTGCATTTTCTAAGTAATTAATGCAATTAATATGTCTGGCCAACTTCAAAGATGTTTTCATGTATAAGAAGTGTACGTTGGGGAGGCTCGGGGTTCACTTTGACTCCGCTGAACCCAGAGTACGTCACCCGTATTTCTGTGCACTGCCGTTTTTACTGGAAATAAACACCATTTTTCATTCGAAGATTGGAATTGTCCCGTCCTCCTCCTTTTTTTCTTACATATGGTTGTAGGATACAACCTCACACAACGTTGTCGTATTCTTGAGTGAGTGGGAGTGTCGTTGGCCGCACTAATGCCGCGGTCGATTTGGTTTGGAAGTTGGAAGTCGGGGCTGGGAATAATGTCATACCAGAGCTAACTGCGTTCTATTAAGCAAGTTGGAAAACTGACTTGGGGTCAGTGGGTTGTCGTCTGGTCAGGATAGCCTTTATTAGCTATTGTTAGCTATACTAGTTGGTAACAACGCATTATTCGGTATTTTTCGCGTGCAAACACCGTAGCAACAGGTCCACCGATAAACTCTATTTAGTACTGCGTGTACGACTGATTTAATGAAATGACAAAGAATACAGTTTGTGGTTACAGTTTTAACTTACTTGTGTTGATTTACGGCGCATCCATCTTGAACTTGGAAACTCCAGGCGGACAGAAGATGCCGGGATTCCCCCTTGTACCAGCCAGGGGATAAGGTCTGGCTCTCCACTAGGCACCTGCGCCTCCTCCTGCCCTGCAAGAAGCTCTCCCCACGGTTCATCGGCCCTTTTCGTGTCCTCCGGAGGGTCAATGAGTCGGCATACTCAATTCAACTGCTGTCCAGCTACCACGTAAGTAACACATTTCATGTCTCCCTCCTCAGGCCGGTGCGTGCTCGACCCCTGGCAGAGGCGAACCCACCCGCGACCCACCCCCTGTCCTGGAGATATGCAAGGACATGGAAATATGCAAGGTTTAATCAGAGATTTCAAAAAAAAAAAAAAAAAAAATAAAAAATATATATATATATGCGCTATTTGCACTGCTACACATGTTATACATATTCCCATTTCTAGGCAGTTTAAGAACTTCTTCAGGATGCTAAAAATAGCACTCCATTCATTTCAGTGTAAAGCGCAAAGAAAATTCTTTCATTGACCCTATAACGATTGCCCATGATGCATATTGCAGACATGCAGTTTCTGGTTGACACTTGCAATGGCCACAATGAGCTGTCGTTCAAGACATAGATGATCAGATTCAGTTTTATCGGATCACTCCATCAGGCGGCAAATTACATCACCGCGCAACTGGTCGAGAAAGGGCTGTATAAAAAATCTCTTAAATACTGTGCGTATTCACAATTACAGAAAAGTTTATTGATACAAACAACAAAACACATCTTGTTTAGCACCATTATGAGACCAAAATTAAAATGATGATATGAAACATCAAAAGCAGACGAGGATAACAAAAATATGGAACTTCTTCCAACTAAATTAGGCCTGAGTGTTGATTAGAGAAAATCATTAATCATAACCCAAAACGAGAGTATTTTGCATTGAATATAACTACAGGGTGGGGAAGTATTTCCTATACATATTATTTATTAAACCAGGGAAGTCCCACTGTACATCCCTATATAGCTATAGCATTAAAGAGTTTATCACTTTAGTTAGCTAGCTGGCTAATAGGGTGGAAGCGAATTGTTACCTTATTAATGAGCTACCTAGCTAGCTCGCAACACTGGTGTGCTAGCTGTAACATTAAGGACTTTGTAAGCGCGAGCTAGATAACTGGCTAAAGTGATTACTTTCATGCATTTTTGCCACCAGCTTTCCAGTTTGTTGTCCTTTTCATTTGTCGTGCTTATTGACATCATCGTGTGCGGCATCTTCCTCCGCAGAGACAGTGGTGACTGACTCGAGAATTAGCGCCACCTAGTGGCACCTACGGCTATCTCGTGAAACAAAAGCGCATAACTGTAGTGGATGGAAAAGCGCAGAAATGCGCATTTTCTTTTGCTGCATTTTGCTGCCAATAAGCTAGATCAGAAATCAGAAGGACTGCATCATGTCATTTGCCTGAAGCAACATGCGGGACTTGAGAATGTTACAGGCAACACTTTCCTTACACCATGCGGTTCCTTATGAAATGTAACTATTCATCTCAAACGTCTCAATATCTGATTTACCCAGGATTTACACCAGATGCGTATTCCGTCCACCTCCGCCCTGATGCGTGTTTGCTGCGTACATTGCTGTTGTCAGCTCCCACCGACTGCATTTTCGCAGCCTTACCAGGGCCGGACGGGTAGAGTAGCGAGACCAATGAACGAGCCTGACGAGATCACGTGGTAATGACCAAAATCACGCGCGATCGCTTGAGATAAATCACATGTGATATTAACTACAAATAGGCAACAGCCTTTGTTCTTTACCGAAAGGGTAGAAGAACGGGTAACTTGCTTCGATTTGTTTATTTTTCTAGATTTTGTGCTTCTGCCACAGACAAGTAGCCTATTTATTAATAAATGTTCTTAATTTCCTGTTTGTGTTGGGTTTGTCAAGACCTACATGTTGGCACGGGTGATCGTTTAGTCACATAAAAGTGTCAGTCTATTGTGTGGTCATACTTAAATTTCAGCGCTTCTGGCGAAATTCCAATTCTCGACGTGGTAAGCAGACATACAGACAGACAGATAGATGAAACAGTGTATCTAGACTTGAGCTACAATGCGGGTAGCCCGAGTTGTGAGTTAGTAAAATTCACCCCAGCACTTACTTGAGATCTATTTCTGCCTTGACTTGGGGCCATTAACGAGGAACCTGACACCTTTCTTACAGATTTTGTCTCTGCAGTGTTCAGAGAGTAATCCTATTCACTTCATATAGAAATATGGAACTGTATAGTCATTGCAGACACAGTCCAAAAATCCTGTAAGGCTGCATCAGAGGGTTCTGATGGTCCTTATAATTTTACCTCCTTCAGGGGCAATATGTTAACACCAGCGGTTGCTTGTAAGTTAACGGGATATCTAATAAAAATTCCTCCATCAAAGAATATCAAAATGGCCAAGATATTGCGCTCTTCAAGTGCCCTCTAGTTACCACGGTGTCTGAGGGCTTCTCCATTCATGCATATCAAGTCGGTCGTGCATTCAAACTTTGGCTGATGCAACAGATGTTTCCCTATTTATCAATGATTGGAGGTTATGGACATGTATTCATATGTCTGTTATGATATTTTTGCATATGTGGTTCTTGTTGTGAGATTCCCACAATTAAGTGACAATAAACGTCCTCAGAAAGTCACAATTGGAGGTTTTCGTGGAATACTGCTATGACATGCACTTGATAAATTACATCTAAAACTGAGCTCTATAAGACAGTATATGTTTAGGCCCTGTATGCTCGTACGCAGGTTTTTTCAAAAAAGTAGCATTTTCTGTGCGTTTTGGCGTTTCATCTTCACTCACACTACTTTTTTGGTGATGCAGAACGGACCTTTTGAAGAACTCCTTCCATGGAGATTTCTGGAAACTCAGTTTTCACTGTTTACGTTTGGACAGGGAAAAGATTTAGGCTTGTGACAACAGAGTATGTGGGCCATACAGCGACTTTTTTTATACTTGTGATTGGCCAGCATGATGTGCATTAAATGATACCATCATCGCCAATTGGGTTGGCATGCTCTTGACGGCACTCTATTGCATATTGCCTCTTAATGTGGATGGAGATTTTTTTGGACAAGGAAGGAGGAAAAACTAGGTTTTTTAAAAATTCATGCGTTCATATGGACTAGGCCTAAAAATGACAACACATAATGTGTCATTTGGCAGGGTCCAAATAAATTGCTGGTACAACCCCCAAATGCAAAATACTAAGCCTTATAAAACCCAGAGATGTAAAGTCATCAAGTAAGAGCCTCAGCATTTTCTTCCAGTCATGAACATTGACATGCTGGTTTTGCTAATTATTTATTGCAAAATCAATTAATTTTGCTAATTTGCCAATTAATATGATTGCATAAAAATTATTGGGAGGATTTCCAATTTCGTGAAATGGGGTTTTCTACCTCTGGTAACAAAACATTACCCGTAGCTGTCAGGCATTTGCTGCTTTACTTCATTGAACCGAGGCTAAGGAGGAACACCTTAACGAGGGGCACCTTATTGCAGAGACCTCATCATCAAGAGGAAGTCACATGTCATGATTACCCGGCTGTGACAATAAGAGTGCGGCAGCATTTAAAGTGGAGGTGGCACAATCTTCTACAGCAGCGTGTCTTTTCCATCATGGGTAGTTTTGTGCAGTTTGGAGTATGGGTTGGCTTGCTGGGCTTAGTCCTGGCACAGGATCAAACTAAATATTTTGGACCAGAGGATACTTTTCATAGATGCCATGTTGATGCAAGAGTACCATGTGGAGACCCTGCAATTAGCAGTGCTGAGTGTGAAGCTCTCAACTGTTGCTTTGATCAACAGTGCTACTATCCAAATGAAGGTGAAGGAGTTGGTTGTGATGGGTCTTGCTAGCAGATCCAGTAGTGATTGCCTTTAATCATTCCCTGTCTCTACACCTATTCCAGTAACTGTCCACTGTCTCCGGGATGGTCAGTTCATGGTTGTGGTGTCCAGAGCTGCCACCTTGCCTGTGCTTGACCTTGATTCTGTCAACTTGCTGGAGGGTCCTGGTAATGGTAACTGTGGTCCTGTTAGTGCTTCTCCTGCTTTTGCTGTCTTCCAATTTCCAGTCCGTTCCTGTGGGACCACAATGAGGGTAGGTTTAACTTTGTTTGTTGGGAGAGGTTGTGCTATTTAATGGCACTAATGGTCTGTACTCCTTCAGGTGGAAGGGGAATATGTGGTTTATGAGAACAGGTTGTCTTCAACATATGAAGTGGGGGTTGGCCCTCTGGGGTCCATCACAAGGGACAGTGTCTTTGAGTGAGTACTTTGCTCTTGAGCTGTCTGGACAAGCATTTTGTCTGGCTACTGATTTGTGGTTTGTCTTCTCTTCCCCACCCCTAGGCTGCTCTTCCAGTGCAGGTATATTGGCAGTGAGGTGCTTTCTCTGGTGGCTGAGGTGAACACTGTACCACCTCCCCTCCCAGTTGCTGCTCCAGGGCCTCTTCGTGTTGAGCTCAGACTGGCTAGTGGGCAGTGTGCCAAAGGGAAAGGCGGGAAAGGATGTGCTGCTGGTAAAGCTAGATGTTGCAGTGCTGTAACTGTGCTTTCATGACCATGTGTGGTTGTAACCCTTCCCATCCAATGCAGCTGATGCCTATAGTGACTACTACAGAGATGAGGACTATCCTGTGACCAAGGTACTAAGGGAACCTGTGTATGTGGAAGTGCGGATCTTGGAGAGGACTGACCCAAACCTTGTCCTGCTTCTGGAGCACTGCTGGGCTACATCCACCCCTAGCCCCCTCAGCCTGCCCCAGTGGAGCCTTTTGGTTGATGGGTAACTGGAATATTTCCTGCCAATGCTGTCCTGCCTCCCTTGTTCCCCAGCATGCTAAACTGCAGTCCTTCCCCAGGTGTCCCTACCAAGATGACCGTTACCAGACAACCTTGGTTCCTGTAGATGGCTCTTCTGGTCTTCCCTTCCCCACCCACTACAAGCGGTTCATTGTGCAGATGTTCACCTTTGTGGATCCTGCATCATTTGCTCCACTGAAAGAAATGGTATTACCCTAATGAGGATGCTTAACTACTGCCTGGTTCATTGAGCAGCCCTGAGTCCCTTGTGTCTGTTCCCAGGTGTTCATCCACTGTAGTACACAAGTGTGCCACCCCACTGCTACTGACCGCTGTGCACAGCAATGCAGAGGTGGAATGCAGAGTGAGTGGCTTCTGGGAATTGATTCTGGCAGCTTCTACGCTGTATTGAAAATGACTTTCCTAATTGTACTCGTTCACAGAACGATCACTTGATGTAGAGAAGCGGTCAACTGAGAGGGTTGTGGTTTCCAGTCAGCCAATGATCCTGACCAGTACAGAGGACACTGCCTCTGAGCAGATGCTTCACAGTGAAGGTGAGGGAGATTCCATCCTGCTTCAGGCTTTGTGGCAGCAGTATATTGTGCTGTAACCCTTCTGTGTCTTTGCAGTGCCCCAGTCTCTTGGATATGGTCTCCTGGCAGCAGCTGCGTGTGTATTGCTGGTCTCCACCCTGGCAGTGGGTGTTGCATGTAGTAAACGATCCCCAATTGTGCAGAAGGTGTGATTTGATTTTTAAATAAAGGCCTTAAGGGAAATGGTCTTAGCTTTATTCATTTCTAGAAACCAGTTGGTGGGACAGGAGTGGGGATGATGGCAAGACTGCTAGCCAGTAGCCCACCTGCTCACTACACCATTTAGACATGACTGGGGTAGCCAGTCAATTTCACCTCCACCAATATGAGTTATTGGCTTTAGAACTAGCATTTCATGGAATGCCAATTTCTAAGTTTCACCCTGGGGGGGTGGCAGGTTTGGATCTGTGTTCTGAGCATTCACAGTAAATGATGGCTCCTTTAATGCCATATGCACTCAGACAATCCACTTGAGTGGATTGAGTATAGTTGCATAATGAGAGTTCCACATTATAATCAGTAAAGGCCAACACTATCTTGAAGATATTCTGTGCAGTCTTGACATGTCCCTTTTTAAGTGTTGTATCGCACCAGCAATGCAATATTTTCACTAAGAAGCACTGATGGTATAAAACATGAAGTGGCCACTGTGATATCACCCATAGGTTTCTGAATATTCATTGAAGCTCATTTAATTGCCATCTTTTACACATGACTCTACCAACCTCCTGACTAATCCAAAAATGGGTAAGAAGGTGGACTGTTGCTGAGGCAGGCACAATGGAGCCTAGTTCCTGAAACATGCCTTCCTAGCTTGAAGCAAGCTAGCTCTGGCTTACAAACTATGCTAAGAAGCAACCTCAGCTTGATGCTACATAATTTATTATGACTGAGATGCTGGGTCATATCTGACCTAGCAAAGGAAGGGAGCTTGCCAAGTAGCTTATGGTGGAGGGTTGAATGCTATTTATATTGTGAGGAGGTTGCAAGATGAATGCTGTACCCCACTGGGAAGTTGCAGTGGTTGACTCGCTGTGTATCCATATTCCCTGAGAGTGCAAGCGGGTGCCCAGCTTAGCTTTGTGATGCATCTTTGCAAGGTCCCATTAATGGTAGTATGGCTAGTCAAATAATGATAGTGCATAATGTACACTTACCAGCAACTCAAGTGGACCTTTATTTTCCTGCCTCACAAATGCAAATTTTGATCACAAGTATTGTTACCATTTTGACTTTAGTGAGTGCTGAATTAAATGGTAACTGTGGCTAGCATACGGGAAAGGTTATCAATGCTAGCACAGCTGGGCATCTAGCTCCAAGGCTAAGCCTTTGTTATTTCATCAGCTACCCAGCTAATCTATGGCCTTTATATTTGCTAACAATACCCCTGCGAGGTGCAGCTATTCTTTTGCGTTGTATGATTTAACCCCTCTGTGCAGATGTAGACGCCAACGGACATGGACCTGCTGTATTTATGCACACGGTTACACAATTGTATCACTAGGTGGCGCAACTGGATCAGTTATTGAAAATTGACTTGCAAACTGAGCTCAAAAACAGATTAGAATATGGACGAGTTCAGTCCCATCCCTGTTTCCCAGTAGTTGCGTGGATTAAACAATTCAGCTAAGCCTGATGTGCAAACTGCTCATTATACTTGCCCATAGTATCTATCCAGCAGTTCAAAAAATGATCTCTCGAGGCAGAAAAATCATTTTCCTTCGTAGCAACCATTCAGCTATAGTGAGCCAAAGGTATCCCAATTAAAGAGCCAAGTACATGTACTGAGCAAGTTTATGAATATAAAAGGGTACAATTAAAAGAATTCCCATCATCTGCCTAAAAAAAAAAAAAAAGTAGAAAATATTTTTTCACAAAAATCACAATTTTTTTGGGACTTGCCCCGCCCCCCCTCCGCAACAAACATTCTGAGCAACACAGAAAAGCGATTCTGGCAGTCCCCTGTGTGGTAACGTCATAAGTAGCACATGGTGGGCGATCGTGCCTCCAACAGCGAAGGCGTCAGAGTCAGATTCCGATACTTCCTTCAAATTTTCAATTTAATCAGTCCATTTTGATGAAGAGTACTTTTTTACGGAAGACGAGGACCACGAGATTGAAACTCAACATAACAGGGGATTCAGAACCATAGAACTGTACAGATTCGAGCCTGAATACTCGAGCAATGAAGACAGTCAAGAGGGAGAGGCCGCCACCACCAGTACCGACGATTCAGTCACATTGCAGCAACAACTGTACAACACTTACTAGCCAAGTAGCGGAATGATTTCGCGGTTGTACTATAGTTTCTGTGGAATGCGTGTTAGATAACCAGCTTACTCACTTTTCAACCTGGAGTGAGTTCAATAGACCTGACGTTTGGTTACGTTACCTAAGAAGACCATATACAATATATTAGGCTAAGAATAGCGTTAGTGGTTGTTGAACTCACCCCTGATCTAGCCAGCTAAGTGGTGAAATGATAATGTTCATGGCTCTATTCATTTCTATGCACTGTGTTTCAAGAGCTCTCGAAACAACGCGTGTTAAAGGTAGGGTCTGGAGTTTTTTGCTCAAAAATAAACACTAAACTTATACAAATGAAATCCGGCTTAATCATCACCTATGGGCTTCTAGTCCTGTGTGGTGGTGACTGCATCTGCAGCGCACCCTCCCCCTGCCTGTATTTTGGTCTTTTACTTTGTTTTGTTGTGGACGTGGACGTTTCTGGGCGGAGAGTCCGTTTGTTCTCTCCAGCCAATGAGAGAGCTCAGGGCGTGTCGCTCTGTGGGCCTGCATAGAGCATAGCGACAGGAGCAGTCACTGCCGAAGCAATGGCGGACACTGCCAAAAAAAGAAAATACACGGAGACGAAACGTGCAGCGGACAAAGTACGCTCGAAAACCAGAGTGAATACCGGCTTGGCTTTCACCCGCTTCCGAGCCCTGAAGGAGAGGCTGGGGCTGAATAGCGACGCGGAGTTGGCCTGCTTACTGTTGGACAGGTATGTGCCAAACACGGGATGTTAGCCTGCTTATTCAGCGACGTGCTACGTAGCTTGTCGTGGAGGTATAAGCAGTTTATGTACACACTAACTCCGAGTATCAAACATTGCAAACACCTTTACATTTGCGCTGCTAACTCGCCCCCTCGCTCTACCTCTCCCTCAGCCTCGACCTCCAGTTGCTCGTCCTGTATCTCGGGGCTGCGCTGGTCCATAGCTGACATCAGAGTCTGTGTCAGAAGCTCTGGAAGCTTCGCTAAATTCTATCTGGGCATATTACGGTCATATGATAATTATCTGTTTTCTCGATGAAGGACGTAACTCGGCATAACTAGACATTGTAATTACGTTATTATCAGAACACAAATACTTTTATACATTTGCAAACTCTGTTAGCAAGCTGGACTGAACATCTAAACTACTACAGTCAATAATTAGCATTATTATTAGCATAGCTGTTTATTCAAATGCACAAACAATATCATGAAGACATGATAAAACATTTGATACTATATTTACAAGATACCTCGTCACTCATTCCTGCAGGTAGCATGGTGCCCAGATCCTAATTCAATACGATACAGCAAGCCGGGTGCTGGGCTGGGTGGGTGTGTATCGGCAAGGCTGGCAGCGGCAGGGGGTGTGCATCGCTGAGCCCGAGAGGAGGGGCTTAGTTTGACTACTGTGTTTACAAACCGCAACGGACAAAACTCCAGACTCTACCTTTAAGCTGTACCTTGCAGCTTGCTATTATTAGCTAGTTAGCTAGCGAACACGCAATGCGCAGAAATATAGAGCCGTGAATGATATCACAACATGTGTAAACCATATCTTGCAGCTTGCTATTATTAGATAGTAAGCTAGCAAACAGACTGCACAGAAATAAATAGAGCGCCGTGAATAGTATCATTTCACTACTTAGCAGGTTAGATAACACTGAACAGCGAGTTGGCTGGCTATCGAACAGGCAGTGCAGAGAAACGATTGGGGAACCGCAAATAATAATCATTTTTCTGCTTTGCTAGTCAGCGCTGTACAATTCGGGACAATTGGAGACTCTGACGCATTTCGGGTGAGTGATCCCTCTGGTTCTTTACTCTGAGCCGTCCCAGACCCCGGCTTCCCTCTGGGTAGTGCCCGCATGACCCGCGTAGGTCGAATCGTCGGTCGACATTTTCCATCTATATCGCTCACTGGTATTTTGATGTAGTTGAGAATTGCAATGTATCCAGAAATCTTAGGATCAATTTCACTGGTTCTATGTTTGTAGAAATAGATATACACTTCATAGCTCTTCCCACATAAGTTCTGAAACCGAAGCTTACCCCCTTTCGCTCCCTCTTGTAGTGCGCTGTGCGCTGTCGCTTTGCTGCGGGCGGAGTCATTTCACCACAGACGGGCATGCCTGTAGTGGTCATGGGAAAGGACGGTTTCAGAGTCGGGAATACTGTCGGGACAGCATTAGCATTCAGTTTGAATTTCATTCTAAATCCCATGTTTCCGGCCATCTCTGTTGATATGTCAAAACATGAATACTCAAAATGTTGGCCGCATATTGTAGGCTTCAGTGACCCGGGCTTGCCCGGGCCAGCAAAGTCGGCAAGAGCACGTTGCACTTGTTTTGTCCATATTCTCGACATCTCTGCATCTTTAGGCCACAGAAAAATTCCATGGCCAGATGCACGCGTTGCACTGCATCCCCACACTACACATCGTTTTCCGTTCACTCTCAGCGATTTATGCTGGCCCATTCTTTAAGACATTCTCTGTCCAGACCAGAGTCGTAAACTACGGCTAACCACCTAGACACAATCCGTGTACAACTTATGACGTCTCCTGGCTGAGCTGGCCTAGCGCACCTGTCCTCGATTGAGGCAAAGGGGGCGTTCCCTAAAGTGGATGATTTAGCAGATAAAATGCGGTTTTTTTTAAACATTGTGTAAAGTATACGGTATTAAAACCATCACTAATTGTTCAAGATAGGTACTTTGTAGCATTTTATCTCATAAAAAACAGAGCTGAATTTCATGTCCTAGGTTCTTTAAGTAGTTTTCTGAAGCAAAAAAAAAAATCAACATGGTATTGATACTATGTCATTCTACTATCAATTATAGTCATCACATATCTAAAATGAGTAATTCCCTTCCGTGGATTTACTTGTAGATTCCTCCATCAATGAATTCAGCGCTCCCTTATATCCTCCTAAGTACTCTCCTTGATTAGCCAGACAGTCAATTGCTTAGTTAGGCTCACCCAGAGCCATGTTAAGAGGAGAGTCGTGTCAACTCCATTCACTCCCATGGGCCACTTTCTTACAGCAATGGCAGGTCATGGAGTCTCCCAATAGTTCCCGGAGGTTAGCGACAAAGACTAGTCTAGCAGCTGAATTGAAGTGGAATTTCCCATCCGCACAATTTCCCATCCAAGCCTATATAGGTGTGTCTATCTCTTTTCCTGTCTTTTTCTCTCCCTCTCTTTCAGCAGAAAAACTGCAGGGGATTCCGCAAGAGGCAGAGGACTCCCTGCAATGACACAGACGACACTCACCCTGCACCCTGAGTCTTAACTCCCTAAGCTGTGCAAGCCTTTCCGTGCTCCTTATCGTGTGGTCTTTGGCTGTGAAAAAGTGCAAGTGCAGTATTTGAATATGATTACCTCTCATTTTTGTTGTTGTAGTTTTTAATGATTGTTAGATTGCTCCTGCTGAATTGAGCCGACAATTTTTTTTCTCTTCTCCACGTACATTTGCACTCCACCCCCCAGTGATTGGAGCATCCCCACGCAGCACAGCAAACCATGGTAGAGATTATATACAAGGACATCATGGAGGAAGGGGCACAGACTAAGTGCTTGACATGCAATTCATGTTTTTGAGTTTATTCAGGATTTCTTTTTCATGAAGTAATTTAATTCAGTATTTAAGTGCAAAATAAAAAGGAGCAAGATAGATATTATGTAAGTGTTTTTATGTGTATAATGATATGAATATGTGTTTTAATGGGTCCTGTACTGTGTGGACGTGGTGTGTATAATGAACCCTTTTTAAAAAGTTTCTGTTCATCCAAGTCCAAGATAAATTAATACCTTTGTGTGCAAAAAGTCAGCAACAAAGTTGTTTTGAATGTATGCATTGATGTATTGTAATAAGTGCAGGGGTGCATGAGAATTGTAAACAGAAATTAATTTGTAATTATTCGCACTGTATTTTCTAAGATACCACTGTTAACATTATGCTGCTGCTAATAATCCAGTGTCTCATTATGCTGTCAGTTGATAATCATTGATAGTCACCTGTCAGTCTTCTGTCCTTTCTGAAAGTCATGAAGATTAAATTAGTCATTATTGAATTGATTACTCAGCTACTCAGTTTCCGTGGGATTATTAAAATCACAAATAATTGAAGAAATGGTCATAAATTAAACTGAATTTTGAAACATTCCTTCCCCTCCCTCTGCATATATTAAGCAACATTAGGATGGGATTAAACTTGCATTGTAGTCAAACCAAAAAAATGAGTTCAAAGCAACAACAGCAACTCGTTTTAGTAATTCAATTATATTATTTATAAGGCACTAAAACTGCTTGAATACTGGGGGCAAATGTTCAACATTCTGCCATTAAATGTAGCTTTTCCCCGGTTTTTTTATGTTGTTGTCACTTGGATGAAATGGCTAACGTTAAATCAAGCCTAAAATATGTCAACAAGGCAGAAATGATGCTATTTACTGATTACCAATTACCAAAAATCGCAGGTATGCCTCTCTCTTTAGCTTATTTTACGTACGTATTTAAATTGCCTGCCAATAACTTCCTGGAACTATTTGCAGTCTCCATGAATCATGTGACGATCAAAAATTTTGGACCTCCGTTGACGCGACTCTCTCTCTACATGGCTCTGAGCTCATCTGCGTAACACACAGTTAAAGTTCACACCCACGCAAGTAATGGTCTATTGATTGACACTTTCATCATCCAATTCCAGAGAGCATAAACTTTCCACAGTAACTGAAAGACATTGATTGGACAATCAGAAAAGTATATAAACCTTTGCATAACAGCAAGGTAGGTTGTATTCTCTTGACATTGCGCACGGTTGCGCAGCTGGAAATGACGCAATTTCAAAGAGTAAAAGACTTCCTAAACCTGCCTGAAGTGTTCAGTTACATTTATGGGATTTTAATTACACACAGGCTTGGTCAATGGGAATTATTCCAAATGAAAGTCGACTGGAGGGTTCCTTCTAACAGATAGATCTATGTCTTTAGATCTTTAGGACGAATTAGATGAAGAAAGGTTTTTTGTCATTTTATGAGTAAGTTCAATTGCTTATTTTACATATGGCTAGCTGTTTAGCTGTCTTTTATTCTTGGTTTACCATAGCCATGATGATCACAGAGCTTGTTTGCCCCGTTGGTTGGTGAGAGTAACAGTTAGCCTTTGCTAATAATACTGCATATGGTGACATTTTGCTCAGTGTGGTTTATTGTTTTAGAATTTATACCGCATTGAACAAAATCGAATGCCGAGGTATTAACTCGTTTAAAATGCCAACAGCTCAAGCACTTTGGTACACCCCCTACTACATACCTTGCACCTTTCTGTTCAATCTTGGGTCGCATATGGCCTGCTTTTTCATGATTGCGGAATTTTTTCCTGATTGTTTATATGAGCTTGCAAGCTCGGATGTGGGAACTGCTACCTTTTCTTAGCAGGGTGAATGTTCTGACCGTTAAATAATCAGTTCCCTTAATGAGTATCAGTATTATTTTTTTACAATTTCAATGCTGAATTTTCATGAAGATTTTTAATGTTTGTAGCCCTTTTTCTCCACCAAAATCATGAAAATAAACAGAAATATGATGGAATTCTAAATGCTGCAACTGTCTTGACTCAGTTGAGCCATATTGCCCCTCTCTATGAAGTTCAAATCTTGAATTATAAAGCATTAAATAGGGTAATGCATAAATAGCCAAATTTGTCTATTTATACAAATAATGCCAGTTTTTTTCCTGTTACGCATGAGCCTATTTAGGCTTTATAACTCAGGATTTGTGTCACAGAGACTCTGGAAAATTATTCCAGTAAAGCAAGACATTTGGAAATTCAATTATAGAATTATTCAGGAATTAAATTTTGGAATTTACAGACGCGGGCGTCTATGTCTGTGCAAAGGTACTTCTGGACCTCAACAAAGAGCCTTAGTTCTCAGCTACACTTTTCACTTTTGTTTTTTTTTTGTAAAAATGGAGCGTCCCTGGACACCAAATGTAGCAGAATGTGGCTAGTTAGTGACTGTCGCCTTTTGGCTGATTAATTGGGGTAAGGTAGCTTGCTAGCTTGTGGATGATGGACTTTATGAAGAAACACATTTAGCGACAGCTAGCTAGCTTGTTAGATAACATCGGATAAGTTTAATTTGCTATATAGCTAGCTATCTAGCCTTTTTATATACAAAGATGCCATATTGGCGATCGCACTGAAAATGGACCGAATCCATTTGTGGCAAAGCAGCGGCAATTGTAGCTCTGTAAGATCTTGCTGTGTGTATGTATTGACTGTTTAACGACATCAATCTCCGGACAAGCCCGCCAAAGGCTCCGGGGAATCAGCTGAGGGACCCCGTCATCTGGTAGTGTACTATGGTGGTTCTAATGCTGTAGCTAACTAGCTAGCTACGTTGGCAACCTGTTAGGGTAGCCATGGCGGTTTGCCAACCCCTGACTGACACCTTTTGTTCAAAAGTATTTTTACTCCAAATTCTGACACTTCTCTATGGCGCTGTTACTTCGCTGCATGCCAGTATAATAATTGTGGCAGGCGTACACTCCCGTTGGCGCACCTGGGCATCTTGGTCAAAAGCTAACTCACAGCTTACGGTATTCATTCACGGGCTAGTTAGCTAGTTAACGCACTAATACTGACCCTTGGTACTTTGTGCTTACATATAACTTTATATGAAATAATGTTAGAATTTCATCACCTTGGAAAATAGACCACTGACTCCTCGCCACACAGCAAGGCAGTATATTCCTGATATTTCTGTAAAAATTCTCCAGTCACAAGCGCAGCCAAATGGTCAAGTTCTGTGACTTGAATTAGTCTACGTACAGTAACACCCTATAGACGGCTGGGTTAAGCCAAGGGTTAGTGGCTAGGCTAGCCGAGCCGAGGTAGCCAAACCCCCCTCAGAAAACCAGGCTAGATCAGGGGTTAGTGGCTTGGGCTCGGTGATTGTTCTCTATGGCCGGGAGCCACGTAGGCCTGTGCTCTAGCCTAGTCAGATGACATGACCAGATGTCACGGGTCCTCTCCATGTGTAATTGAAGGTTCTGCCACTAAAAGTGGCCACGCCCTTCATTATGCAAAATTTTAAGCCTTTATATAATGTTTATAGCAGAGTGACATAAAAATCTCCAAAAAATTTTGGAGGTCATCGGGTCAAGGTCACCAGAAAGGTTAAAATTGTTTTTTTGTAATAACTTTGGTAAAAAACGATCATATCAACGTCAAACTAAGTCCAGAATGTGCATCTCTTAATTCTGCTTCAACTCGTGCTACATGGTAGGGTATCTCTCAGTTTTCTTAGTGGTTGGGGGTTGAATATCAGGGGGGTCAAGGTCATTGCTTAAATTTGCTTATTTTCCTTTATATTTCAAAAACAGTTAGAGAGGTGTTTATAATTATCAATATGTAGGAAGTCACATATGCGCTTTCATTTGAGACTATAACCTTTGACCTTGAGTTACCTTGAAGGTCAAACTGAAGGTCATGAATTTTCAGAGGGTTACAACTCGAAAATAGGTGCAGATGGAAAGATATTTACCATTATTGATATATAGGAAGTCACATGGGCTTTCATTTCATACCATGACCTTTGAATTTGAGTGACCTTAAAAGGTCAAACTCAAGGTTTCGGATTTTAGAGGGCTTTAGAATAAGAAGCTAAAGCACTAAAATAAGTACTACTGGATGAGGTCTGTTTGGTCTGGCATCACTTGTTAGAATTTGGCTGTTTTGGCAAAGTAAAGAATAATTTATAAATAGGGTTTAATCCACATGCCTAGACTACCTGAAGCTGCATGTAGCAGAACATTAGCTGCAGAGTGCCATTTTGACCTCCTCGGATGATGAGGATTTCATTGCACCATTGACGTCCATTCTCCTCAGGGAAGGATTTAGACAACTAGATTGGCATGTGACGTTCTGTTACAAACTGAGACTTGGTAAAGTCATTCCCGGCTATTTGTCATCTGTCCTTCCAGTTGAACACACTGTTGCCTGCCTCTGCGACATGTGAAAGACTGTATAGTATTGCAAGGCTTATTTTTAAGAAAACCAGCTTTTCTTCAGGACGAACAGACAATTTTTAACTGGTCTGCTTAAAGGGAAAGTTCACCCAAAAATGAAAATTCACTCATCGTATACTCACCCCAAGGCTAGTTGAAGGGTTAATTTCTTTTGTCCTCAAAATAGTTTTGGAGTTTTAAGGTAAAACAGCATTGAAGAGAAATCCAAATGAATGGAATCCTATGGTGGCCACTTTTTCAAGCTTAAAAAAGCAACGTTAAAAAACATAAAATGCCTCCATACTGCTTGTGTGACATTTTCGAAGTGTCTGCAAGCCCCGACAATATGATTAGACTCGAAAAGACGTCATTTTCACTATGTTTTTCGCCTAAATGTCCAATGTAGCCACTTAGCCAGGTGCCATGTTGTTTTTTCCTCGGGAGAAGTGATATTCCATTACTTGGAGGACTCAAAATACGAAGAAGAAGAAGAGGACCTAGAAACACCCGCCAAGATACCATGTTTTTATGGCCACAGCATTACTTCAAATGGAAAATATCTAGTTCTTGTACGTCATTTTATACCCATTTGCTGAAAATTCAGCAGGACATATTTGGGATGGCTGTAACCCTTGAGGTCTCCACTAAAATTTAAAGAGGACCTGAAGATCCACAGGTTTGAATACAGCAGTTGCATTTGACAAACCTATATACAGGCCTGTAGGTTTTATGGGGTCAAGCTAACCTGCTAGTATTCACCTTGCATATTTGTGAACAGCAAACTTGTATCAACACTTTCCAAACCCTATAAAGAGCAAACATAACTGACTAATAGTGATATCTGAAATACACCTTATGCATACAGAAAAAGATATTTCACCATGAGGAAAAAGCAGGCAATATCTTGCCCAAGCCTTCATGGAAATCAGAGAATCGAACATAACAGCGGGTATACGGAAGTTCCTGAGCTGTCCCCATAGTAAAATAACATAAACCTAGACATTCCTTTTTGTTTAATGGGGTATAAAATTGAATACAGATTGCCACATTAACCTCTTCCACTCAGGATTTGCCATCGGAGGGATTATTGCACAGATCACCTCGCCTTTAAGGCCATTACTTCTCCAAACCTGTATCCATTAATGCTTCTTAATTAGCAACTAAGCCTTAATTTGTTCAATTGCGAGGATCAATCAGTTGACTTATTGTCCATTTTCAGTCAGCTTACATTATTGTTCATTGCAATAGTAATCAAGCAGTTTCCTATCCATATTAATGAGACATGACATAAAACGTCAATGTCTTTCGAAGCTACTGGATTCCAGTTGCTCTCAAACCTGTATATATAGTTTTTCTGTGTCAGTGTCTGGTCGATTTAACATGCCCAAGTAAACATTTTTTTAAATTATGGAGGTAAATTCCTATTTTTATTCGAGAGCGTGATGTTTTGGCTTGAGAGCAGAAAGATCAATTTCATACGTAGATTTTGCAAACTTTTTCCCCAAAATTCTGCTCTCGCACTCAAATAGCCCCCGCTTGTACTGGATCTGCTGCTGCTTGGACAGCTCATAACCGTCTCTATGTGCTTGAAACATTTCTGCTTGCACTTGGATTTCTTTGTTATACATTCCTGTCAGAAATCGCCAACCAATAGAATGCCAGTTTTTGTGCTGATTAATGAAATTGTCCCAACCTCATTGCAGCCCCGTCCATTTTACAGTTTACTCGGTCATTAGGTTCATACACTCCTGCCCACTTGGGCTACATAGGTACTTTCATTGCTTTCTTTTTTTTTAAATGCATGCCATGCGTCAAACTTCTGTGATGCACAAATAACCAATTTACTAAATTATTCAATTACCTACACTTTGTCATAAGAAGCGTTGGTAATTTCATAAATTAATTATTCTCACATTGGCAAAGAATGTACAACTGCTCTTCCCCGCAAATGTAGCCTATTCTTTGCGACACTGAAAACATTTTGCAATTATAAAATAAATGAGGTTGCACTGCTGAAAAAAATTGCTTAAGTGGGAGATGGAATTCAGTGAAAGTATTGGATTAATTATAATTATTATTCATTATTAATATTATTGTTTTTTCCATTCTTGCAATATCACTATTAAGTACATTGTCAATGTGGCCCATCAGCCTGTACTTATAGGCTTATATATTGGTCTTGATTAGTAAGTAAATAAATTGTGTGATTATTAATCAAGTAATGTCAAACAGGAGCACCTTAAAAGCAATTATATGATTATGGGTCAGGGGTTCACAGCAGGCCACTGAAAATCCCGTAACGCCAGCGTGACCGCTAGGAGGACGTTGGACATTACGAAGTTAAATAATATACCACAAATATCAGTATTATTAGCAGAGGCTAATGGATGATGATAACCAATGAGACTAACTAGCTACAATAATATACTGGTGATGGTGAAAAATGGAAAAAACTAATTAGCAAGCTAAATAACATGAAATAATTCAAACAACAATATTTATACATCGCGGAGAAAGACTTCCTTAAGATTTATCATGAGGGCAGTGTAAACATTTAGCAAAAAATGTTCCATTAATGTTATGGTTTACCATGTGTGGTTGTGGTTTATTTTGTACACTAAATAGTTTGTTTATGTTTGTTTTGATTTTTCCACTGCTTATCAAAAGACAGTGCAGTGGCCTCAAAATGCAGCCAAGATACAGTCAAACAGACTGTTTTCTGAATAAAGAGAAAATATCCACTTTTTCTCCTGCATCTCAGTTTTCCTTGTTGTGATTCACTGACTCACAATGCTGTATTCAAACCTGTCTCGTGTGAACTTAAAAGGATAATTTTTATTTTATAAAATCAATAGATTTGAATGTGTAGCACTTTTTTTACTTTTGATACTTAAGTATTTTTTTTCTTTTACTTGAGTATGATTTTACTGGATGACTTACTTTTGCTTGAGCAAAATTTTGGTGTGGTATATATATAAAATACTGTAACTTAAATATGAAGATTGAGTACTTTTTCCGTGACTGCTAGCCACAGATTCTCCTTGAAAATAAATTGGCCCCCACTTCTTAGTAAGTTCCAAAAAGCATAGTTAGCCCCCTTTAAAATTAATTTTGCTGTCAGTCCTGCATTGTGCTGACCCAGGTTATTAGTATAAAGCAGTAAGACAAAAAGTGGATAGCACACACGTATAGGTGGGATGTTTCCATATAAAAAATAAGCACACACGTATAGGTGGGATGTTGCCATAAATAAATAATCTGTGGCTGAAGATATTCAGATGACAGGCAGAGCAATTCTCATGAGCCTGCTTGTGAATTAGGAAGGGGAGCCAAATCTGAATGGCTTGCTGAATATCATATATTATGAAAAAGGGAGCCCACAAAAAATCTGATTTGGTTGTTTCATTTTAAGTAAGTGAGTTGCTTGGCACTCCTAATACTGAAACATATGCGCACTAACACTAATAAAGTGAGGTTTTCATAATATGTCCCGTTTAACAAGAATTTTCTGCTCTCTGGTGGGGATCCTATTCTCATGTCCAGACTGGGCTACTAAAGGTATCCATGCATTTTCCAACATTTATAATGAAAATGAGCTCTGAAATTTTAATGATTTGAGATTACCGTACAATTTACCCAGCTCTTACTTTTTCTGTACCTCCAACAGCAGTTGTTCATGAAAGCATCTTACCACCCATCCCTTTCACTCCATTCTGGTCAACAAAGGGCGAGAGGTTTGGTTCTTCGATTGTAGTCACTATTCTGGATAATTTCCTATAAAGCCCTGTCCGTCATATAAGTATGTACTAAGGATCTGAGGCACTACATTGGAGAGATTCCCTCTGACTGTGAAAAGATCTGGTCTTCAGTTGTGATTGCTCCTAAAACCCCAGATCATCACTGGATCCATTTCAACAATATTCACAGGACTTCTCACTCTGAGAAAGGGATCTCATGAAATGGCTATCCACAAAATTACACCTAGTGGTCAGAAGGTATTATGAGTACTTATGCAGTACAGTATGCGTATGTATTTGGAATGCAAAGATCTTAGGATTTTTTTTTGGGTGAAGTTTGTGCTATTCTACATGATGTACTGGATGTAGCTGTGCTGTGCTTCCCCACTGTGCTACTCTGAAACAACACCTCCTCTTTAATTCTTAAAGTTTAACTTGTTTGAAAGGACATATCTTCCAAATGGGCATCACTGCTGCCAAAAAATGTTGGCTACATGTTGAAAACCTCCAAATACAGTTACCAAAGTTCAATGGATTGAGCATATAATTAGCATGGAGGTATTAGTGGCAAGAATGCATGGTGCAGGTCCCCGCATGGCATGTGATGGCAGATATAATAAGATATAAGATAGAAATAATGTCTAAAGCAATTGATTATATTAATTGCAAAATTCTGAATCCTTATTTTCTGCGAATATTGTACGGAGATCCAGGGGAATAGGATGGGAGACGAGGGCAGGGGTCGCCATGTCTCGTTTGTTTTGTTTTAGCAAAAGAATCAATAAAAAAGTCAATCACAGAAATAAGGTGCTTTATGTTAATACAATAGAAGGCTTTCGCAAGCCAGAGAAAGTTTTTCTGTCAGTCATATTTTCATGGTGAAGGGTGCATGGGAACAGCATTAATGAATGTCCTGATAGGAAATCATGTTAAACTGTATTGGAAGCCTGTATTCAGTTCTTGTTTGAAAATAGTGACTTATTGGGACCGGAAAGGATTAAATGAGCTTTAAAACCTTCAGCAGGCCAAGACACCTTTTCAGGCATAATGTGCACGTAGCCCTCAAGAGCCCTACCTAACGAGATGTGGAATGATTGTGCAATAAAATCTGTCAGGCTACGTTCAGACGACAGGGCTTGATTTTTTTCCACAAATCCCATAGCTGACATCAGCATGAGCAAATCTCTGCCCTGAAACATGTCACATCAAACCAGTAACGTCACACACGTACCACATTTGTTGCTGTCCATAGTCTATCTGCAGCATCTCCCCATATTGCAATCTTTTCCTGTACCTTGCTGTCCCAGGGACTGCCCATTGCTCTGATAGCCCATTTTTCCGAGAGTCCTTTAGTCCAAAATATCTCCCATTGGAATCAAAGCCTATTAGTCCGATGATCCATATCCCAAAAACAAGCGCCCATGATTCTGAGGGCCCAACTGTCCAAAAAAAAAGCCCATTAGTCTGACAGCCTGCTATCTCGTAAAACAAAGAAGTGAATGACAATGTTGAGAGCAACTTGTTTGCAGTGTGGAAATCAAGTAACACTAACTTCTGGAGGACTTAAAGGCGGACTCACGTTAGGATGCGAGGTGTGGCACAGCAGTGGTATAAATTTTGCTCAGACAACACCACCTCTTAACTTCAGAAATACATTTGTTAACCTCGTAAGCCCTGAGCCTCTGGTTTGAAAATGGCATGCCTAAGATGAAATAAGTATATCTCTTCAACTTCTTGGTCCATTTGAATAATCTTGGTATCATAATAAACATAACACCATTTGGGATTTCTGTCGTGGTGTAAAAATCAGTATATATGTCATTGAGTCAGAGTAAACGAAGATGAAACAGCATAAATGAAAGGTCTCATTTTGCGCCAAAGTTTTATTTCTATGCCTTGTGAACTTATTTAGCTGCAGTCTGAAACCTCTAAAAAATTACAGCACAGAATCTCATCATTATCTGTGCGAAGTTTATTCTAATCAAATAAATCAGAGCAAAATTAGAGAGGAATGTCTAGGAGGCTTCTCCAAATTGGCAGTTCGGGTACCTTGTGTGCCATTTCAGATTTCTTTGGTACCAGACTGTAAAACTCATTTAATTTCACTTCTATGTCACTACAGGCATAGATTCCATCCAAATACAACCAATTTTTAAATTTTTTAAAATTTTTAATTTTTTTCTATTATTATTTCTGCTAGTCCTGTATAGATTTTCCCATTCAAAGAAATTACATACGAAGAAAGTGAAGTTTGACTCCACTGGAGCAGATTTATCAAAAAATTAATTAATTAAAAAACAAGCTGATAAACCAAATTATAAATACAAAGAACAAAAACCCCAGCAATTATTTATACAAGTATAATGCTTTTACTGTCAAAAGAGTTGCCTACCATCGCAGGTCTTGATCCATGGCTTTCCAAGTCACAGTACTTCGCTCTAACCACTAGGCTACATCAGCTGAACTGGCTGTCAAATTGCTGATATAAAGAGTGAGTCAAGAAAACACGTCATGCACCCCAGTTTAGTGTTTGTACTGCCGCCTGTCTTAGTGCTTGTGCTTAATGGCGCAAGGATTCTCTGTCAGAAAAGACTTTGAAAATGACTGTTAAATATTTAACGGATAATCATACCGAAAATACTACAAACAAACCAGTTAAGTGTTTATGTTTTCGCGCTCTTTAAGTACATGTAAATGGCCCATGGACTCAGCTTGACACACTGGGAATGCAAGGCTCTATCCCAAGCTGGGTTTGTGCGATGAAAGTGGTATAGGGCTCTCTGGAAACGTCAGAGCCCGTAGAATCAAATGGCCACCCGCAAAGTCTTACTGACAGCATCACAAGCCGACAGCATCACATTTTCCAGAGAGGAAAATACATTGCAAGCAAGCAGAATCAGGAGCTGAAATCCTTTGACGCAGCGCCCCAGAAAAAAAAAGAAAACCATATGAGACTGGCAGACCTAGTTTGTTACCATAGACTGTATAAAAAGATGGACGAAGCAACTGTGACGTCACCCATTGGTTTCAGCATACCATTTAAGAGGCCTCGATTTTGGCACTTTGAACAGCACCATTTTGTCATTTTGAAACTGGATGTGATTCCTATTGGACGAGAGTGTGAATTGAAGATCCGGGGAGGAACGTGGCTCTGGATCTGACCGTATCGAATGAGGACCAGAGTATAGCCAGGCCCCTAAAGTATATTCTGGCTTTATCTATTATTCAAGTCTACTTGGGACCATAATTTACGAAATGAACAGAACGATATACCGAAGGAGACGTGAAACTTGCAATAGATAACATAAATGATGTGGAAAATCATTATTGAAATAATAAATCAGGTGGCAAAGTAGGGTCATTTTCTCATAGACTTCAATAGCATTGAACTTCTTTCTGCAACCACTGACGTCGCCATCTGCTGGCCATTAAATATAATGCAAATTTGTGAGATTTCCGCATGGGCTTCACTTGATAGCCCCGGGTGCTGCGTCCATCTTTTTATACAGTCTATGTTTGCTAACAATAGCAAGTGCAGATTTAACCTCAAACAGTTTTTTTATTACAAAATATCAAAGGTAAGAAATATTTTTTTGCTCATCTCTGTACAATGTTAAGTGTATGTTTGCTGTTCTTTGAGTGTGGTGTCAATTTAAAATGGCAATACTTACGTATATCGTTGGATTCTGTGGACTTACCTCTTTCATTTGAAATATCATTTGTATGCCTAGCACAAATTCAGCAGAAATGATAGCAATTGAGCACTGATGCTGTTTTATCCTATGTTTTGCTACATACTTATTTACTTGAATTGTGTACGGTTGAGGTAAAAATGCTGAGGCTCTTACTTGACGACTTAACATCTCTGGGTTTTATCGGGCCCAGTATTTTGCATTTGGGGGTTGTACCAGAAATTTGTTTGGACCATGCCAAGCTAAATGACACATTATCTGTTGTAATTTTAAGGCCTAGTCCATATGAAAGTATGTATTTTTAAAAAACCTGGTTTTTCCTCTTTCCTTTTCCAAGAAAATCTCCATCCACATTAAGATGCAATATACAATTAAAGTGCCGTCAAGAGCATGCCAACCCCACTGGCGATGATGATATCATTTCATGTAGAACATGCTGGCCAATTACAAGTATAAGAAAGTCCCTGTATGGCCCACATACTCTGATGTAACAAGCCAAAATCTTTTCCTTGTCCAACTATAAACGGTGAAAACTGAGTGTCCAGAAATCTTCTCTGTCCCTGTTGTTAATTGGACAGCATATTCACCCAATATGTCGTCAGTTGAAAACCTTTGGGATGTTCTGGATCGACAAGTCAGACAACGTGTTCGGTTTCAGAAAACGTGTGCCAGCTCCGAGTTGCGCTGCAGGAGGAATGGGGCAAACATTCCATGGGCCACCATTGACAATCTCATAAACTCCACGCGCTGGAGGTGTACCGCTTTACGTGATGCCGATGGTGGACACACTCGTTACTGAGTGCTGTGAACTCTACCCGCTGAGCCCTGTTGGGTTCAGGCTGTGATAACTCATGAATTGTGTCCAGTAAATTGATAGTCATGTTTCTGTTGCTTGAATATAAAGGCAAGAATAAAATAATAATTGAGCCCCTAAGAACCATACTGGGCCAACCCATGTTGGGGTACTTTTGAGAAAATGGGACTCAAAGTTGCCAGAGTAAACACTGCACCTAGAGTCATCTAGTTTAAACACTGCATTTGGTACAAACTCAAGATATGTAAAATCATGCACATGCACTTCTTGTGCAGGTTTTGGATGCCCTTCTGCTGCATTAAATTGAAACCAACCTCCTTCTGAGGAGGAAGCATAATCTTCTGATTCATTTGGGACAAACTTTGGGTCTCTGTCATCTTCCACTTCACCATCATCATCAATCACAATAAGCAACTCCTCATCAGTGAGATACCGAGCTGCCATGTTTACAATGAATTATGGGAAGGTTGTGGGATGGGCGATTATGGCTAAGGCAGTGCAGTGCATATATACAGGGCAGAGAAGACATTTGCTTGTATTAACAATCCATGTGGGCAGATTGGGTTGGGCTGTTAGGAAATGTAGATCTCAGTTTTCTGCACATGCTGACTACCACAACTCAATTTCGGCAAAAGTGCGGGATGGCCCGGTATGGTTCTTAGGGGCTCAATTGTTTTGTTGAAATATTTCTCGATTGATAAAAAATAATTCAAAAAAATAACTTTGTGCGTTTATATTTTTGTTCAGTGTTGATAATATTTCAAATGTTGACACTGAGACATTTTACATTTTTATCTATAAAATGAGCTTATTTCAAATTTTCGGGCTGCAACAGGTCGCAAAAAAGTTGGGACACAGGCAAAAACGGCTGAAAAAGCAATTAATGTATAAGAGAATCAGCTGAAAGAACATTTAGCAAGTAATTAAGTTAACTGGCATCAGGTGTGTAACATAATTGGCTATAAAAGGGATGTCTTAGAGAGGCTGAGTCTCTCAGAAGTAAAGATGGCTAGAGGCTCTCCAACCTGTGAAGGCTTGCGTAAAAAAAAATTGTGGAATACTTTACAAACAATTTTCCTCGACGTCAAATTCCAAAGGCTTTGATGGTCTCATCAACGACAGTGCATAACATCATCAAAAGATTCAGAGAAACTGGAAAAATCTCTGAGTAAGGGACAAGGCCGAAGACCATTACTGGATGCCCATGATCTTCAGGCCCTCAGACGCCACTGCATCACTCACTGGCATGATTCTGTCATTGACATTACTAAACGGGCCCAGGAATACTTCAAGAAACCCCTGTCTGTAAACACAGTCTGCCATGCCACCCATGGATGCCACCTAAAACTCTATCATGCAAAAAAGGACGCCATTATTGAGCATGATCCAGAAGCGCCGCCGTGTTCTGTGGGCCAAGGCTCATTTAAAATGAACTTTAGCAAAGTGGCACAGTGTCCTGTGGTCAGACGAGTCCAAATTCTTCAATTTTGTTGGAAATCATGGGCGTCGTGTCCTCCAAGCTAAAGAGGAGAAAGACCACCCCTCCTTTTATCAGCGTTCAGTTCAAAAGCCAGCATATCTGACGGTATGGGGATGCATTAGTGCATATGGTGTGGGAACACTTGCATGTTTTAAAAAGCACCATGAATGCTGAAAGGTATATAAACATTTTAGAGCAACACATGCTCCCCTCCAGACGACATCTATTCCAGGGAAGGCCTTGTGTATTTCAGCAGGACAATGCAAAACCACATACTGCAGCTATAACAACAGCATGGCTTCGGAGTATAAGAGTCCGTGTGCTGAACTGGCCTGCCTGCAGCCCTGATCTTTCACCAATTGAGAACATTTGGTGCATAATTAAATGAAAAGTCCATCAAAGGAGACCCAAAACTCTCCAGCAGCTGGAAACCTGTATTAAACAAGAGTGGGATCAAATTCCAATGGCTCAACTCAAGAAACTTGTCTCCTCAATTCCCAGATGCCTCCACTCTGTGCTAAAAAGAAGAGGAGATGCTACACTATGGTAAACAGGCCCCTGTCCCAACTTTTTAAAGATCTGTAGCAGCCATCAAATTTGAAATGAGCTCATTTTGTGGATAAAATTGTAAAATTTCTCAGTTTCAACATTTGCTATGTTATCTCTGTTCTAATGTGAATAAAATACTAGCTGGTGTGATTTGAAAGTCATTGCGTTTTGAATTTATTCACAATTTACACTTTGTCCCAACTATTTCGGAATTGGGGTTGTATATTTTAACTCATCCAACCGTTTGAATATGTTTTCTGCTGCCGTTGTTTCGCTCATTCCTTCATTTGGCTGATTGATTTGCAAAAACCCATTCATTTTCCCATCAGGATTTTGCTAGAAACTGCACACTTCCAGGCAACATTACCTGTGTTTCCATCCCACTGCATCGCAACCTGGCTCTTTCAACTTGCCACCTAATCACCCCTCATCTAATTGGCTATGCAACTTGTCCTACCCTCAACCCCCCAGGGCTCCCTTGAATAAGAGAATTCAATCTCAACGGGACTTCCCTGGTTAAATAAATAAAATAAATCATATGCACAGGAAATACTTCCCCACCCAGTATTTATGTACAATGCAAAATGCTCTCGTTTTGGGTTATGATTAATGATTTTCTTTAATCAACACTCGGCCTAATTAAGTCGGAAGAAGTTCCATATTTTTGTTATTTTAGTCTGCTTTTCCTGTTCAGTATCATCATTTGAATTTTGGTGGCATAAATCGTGCTAAACAGGATGTGTTTTGTTGTTTTTATCAATAAACGTTTCTGTAATTGTAAATACGTATATTATGTAAGAGATTTTTTTTATGGCCTTTTCTCAGCCAGTTGCGCAGTGATGTCATTTGCCGCCTGATGGAGAGGTCCGATAAAACTGAACCTGATCATCTGTGGCTTGAATGGCAGCTCATCGTGGCCGTTGCCAGCGTCGACCAGAAACTGCATGTCTGCAATATGGGCGATCGTAATAGGGTCAATAAAAGAATTTTCTTTCGAGCTCTGCACTGAAATGAATGGAGTGCTAATTTTGGCATCCCAAAGAAGTTCTTAAACTGCCTAGAAACAGGAATATGTATAACATGTATGACAGTGCAAATAGCGCATATATGTATATTTTTTAAATCTGCAATTAAACCTTGCATATTTCCTTTGCGGAACTATATTTTGTGCGGGCGTACATTCACGGGGTGAGCCGCCACAACCGAACACGCTGGGATTGCCGAGGATGCCATTTTGAGGCAGGATCCTGCAATGGCCCGATAGTCTGTTTATGACATCCTGAGGAGAGCAGAGGGCTGTGTACAAAGGAATGGAGCCCATGTTGAAGACTAAAATTTGAATGCAATGTTCCTTGAACCATGGACTTACGTACAGTTATGCTGTTGTAAGTGTGCTGAGAATCGCAAAATGTGAGTCCGATGTTAGTGGGCTGGTAGCGGACAAAGCGGTCAATCCAATGTTCATGAAAATTTGTCAGGAAAAAATTAAATGTCTAAACTTGCCACCCATTGTGTTGGTGTGGTTTTTAACCCTCTCATTTCTGTGCGCAAGCCAGTTTAAATCGGGTAAAAATAAACAATCCGTGTTCACTCATGCGGAACAGCAGGCGATTAACATGGTGTCAATAGGAGCATGAGGGCATGGTCCATTAATACATCATAATATATTTTTGGAAAATAATATTATATCCATTTTGGAGACATTTTTCAAAGTGTACACTTTTTTTTGATACACCCTGTATATCAAAGATATGATGAGCTCTTTAAAACCTAATTAGTTTAACTAGATCTATCACTAGTTCCAAATTGGGGAAATGAACGAACGTAACTCAGGACAGGGAATTTGATACATCCAGTCAGGGAATAGTTAGGTTCACAACCATGCTTCAGTCACTAAAGCATGGGAGGCCAGAACGATTTTTAATAAAACCCCAGCTAAATTTAATAAGAAAGGTTTATTTGCAAAACAGTAAGGTAAGGCTCGTAAGATGGATTTTATGTCTGGTCATAACTGAAGACTCAATGTGGGGTCGGTGTCCTTGACAACATGCATGCCGATATGGTGCCCTTGGCCGACAGAAAAACTCACCAGGTTTCTTTGAAAATAAGTCCAAGTTGACTAATTTTTGTGCTGTACATAATTCTTCCCTGGACTTGGACTTACAGTTGTGGCGTGGTGCCGAAACAGTGAACTCCTATAGCGAGATGCCACAGGTTATACTCGTTTTTGTGACTAGGGTCAGCTTGCTTGTATAAAGTGACATTAAATCATAGAATTACTTGTTATTGCTCAAAAATTGGCACCTTCAAATTCAGTCAAACGGGTTACATTTTCTGTGCAACCAAGGCAGGAGGGAATATATTTATCTTCAAGCCAAAGGCGAATTTACACTGCCTACAGCATTGACACCAATCTTTCAGTCAACACACTGGTTATTTCCACTGCTGAGTGCGAATGTGGCTTTAGCAAATAAACCCTAAGTGACACAACAAGGCCAAGATGAGGGTCTTTAAGCACTGCGGTTCATCATATGTACTGGCCCTACACTGGACACCCCGAGAACCATATCGCATAGCGTTAGTGCGGTCGAATGTTGCCTTTTCCTAAGACCCCAAAAATTTTCTTTTACATCTTTCCTTAAACCCTTGACATTTTCCATCACAGTTAATGAGAAGTACAAATACACCTCGAGGATATGCGGAGAAAGGAGACTCCTGGAGGAGCTTGAAGTGTGGAAACACCAGTGCGGAAGCCTTTTATCCAGTGGCGCGACGTGAAAATGCTGCACTTCCGCACGTGACGTCGCTTGATGGAACAAAGTCTTTCTCATTTGGCTGCTTTCGGCTCCTACATAATTACGGTCCTCCCTCGCGTCCCTCTCTCAGATCCTCACTGGGTGGAGCCAATGGCACAACGAATAGACGCAAGTGAGAAAAGCAAGGCGACGCGTTAGTATAATGAAAAGTACCCCTGGTGTCGTCCCAAGGTACTTATCCCTGATGGGAAGTATATCCTTTTGCCGCAGGAGCATGCATGCATTCACAGAAGTTGAAGCGACATTGCTACGCTTCGATTTCATCTATGTAAATGAAAAATAGCGACATGTGGAATATGCAATTATTCACTTTATGCTGCAGTTTTATCGAAAAAATTTTCGAAAGTTACACATGGCTCATCTATGAAATTAAAATTAAATGCTTTCATTGTTCGGCGCGTTTCATCGAAATTCGTATCATTCCATGCACTTGAACCGAGAATGTCTATTGAAAACCACACAAATCAAATCTTTCTTTCTCCGGTGAATTGGTAATGTAATTATGTAATGTGTGGATGTAATGTGTTGATTTCATAGTCAAATGTTACTAGTTGGACATCCAAACACACTGTCATTTAACCAGCCAACCACTGGATATCATTGTGAATTCGACCTCCGTAAAGGGTAAATAATATTAATCATAATAATCATCACAATAATTACATACTGCATTAATATAATACCTTTCATGACACAGATCCATTAAAGTATTCGTCCTATGCCAGGCCGGACACGTGCCTCTCGGCACAGTTCCGTGAAGCTGGCGCCAGAAGACAGACAAGGTGAGGCTGCCTCAGCTCTGCGGACTGTGTCACGAAGATGTGTTCGCTTGGATAATTTGGCAAAATAATACAAGCAACATGATTCATACAACGTATTGTTGTACAGGTAATGCAGTAGTATAACGCAGACAAACCACACATGGCAAACTTAGCCAAACCAAGAGCAGCCAGAGGGAAGTTTTTAAAGTGGATATATACACGCATGCCGCCATCCTCTAGACTGGAGCAATTCAATGCGAATACAGTCTCACACACACACAAACACACACAAGAAAGTGCAGTATATATCAAACTATATCAAATAAGCCAGTCTCCTCTCGTGTCAACTAGAAAACCCATTCTCGTGGAGCCTGCTGAAAATTTCAGCTTGCTCGACGTTGTGTTTCTTTGGGCCAATTACTGGCACAAAAAGATCACGTAACGTTGCGTGATAGTATTTTTTTTTTACTTTTTTTGTCTGTTTAGGTAGAATTTACCAAAGAATTAAAGTCAAAGCAATCTCCACTCAGAATCTAAACAAAACATTGTGCCTTATGATATCCGCATGTCTACTCTGTGCAGTATACACACAGCTTTGGCACTTTATGTGCGCAGCTCTTGTATGCAAACTGAAAGTTCCTCTTCACGTTACTTGTCTTATTGTGGAAATAAGACCACCTGCGACTGAACACATTTCGCTGCATTCTTTTATGATTTGCTGAGAAACCACAAGAAATAAAATGAGTGCAGTCTTTTGTTAGCAAATGCTTTCAGGAACATCAGCAGCAGCCAAAAACACAGGATCTAGAGCAGCAATTAGTAGGAAATCCACATTGTTTCGCTTCCTGATATTTGCTTGTCTGACAACCATGTGACTATACTCTGACTCAACCCTTACATGCCAGCTGGGGCTGGCATGGTTGTTAATTATCACCGCTGCTGCCTTTAAGCTCGCCTCATAGTGGTTTGGGACACTTCTAGATGGTAAAGTAAGATTTAGCCAACTCATGAGATTTGCATCATGACTTGTCGCAAGGAAACATTGCTACGGACCTGCGAGAAGCTTCGCAGATTTACCCACTACCCAGGTGTATGCTGCAGCACACCATTTGGGAACCATACCAACGAATACGCATGTACATAGTAGACAGGCCTGGCAACATGCATTTGTCTGACAATTTACTCACTTTGTCCTCATGACAACAGCCTCCAGAGTAAACTGTCCTACCATTTGCAAGCCCAAAATGGCACAAATCAGCAAAATCAAGTGGGCTAGTGGCAGAATGTCAGAAACGTGGGGTTACCATATAGACACGATGCGTTGTGACCTTCCCGTTTCTTGGAAAGGTGGCTAGCGCATGCGCACAAGCCTCAGTGAGCGAAAAAGTCATTTCCTCTGCGTCACAAATGCCTTGAACGAATTTTAGGACAATGTCTTAACACTTTGACAGTGTCCACAAACCTGGAAATCAAGTGGCACTGCATATGCCAGGAGGAAAGAGATAGGCATGTCCATATTGCGAGAGAGGGCTTTGTCCTTGTCTGTGATCCCACTGTCCATTAAAGTTAAGATAGCATCAGGGTGTGCCTTCCAATGACCGAGAGGGGGGAAACTGCCCCCCTTCATGGCGAGTTGGATTTATCATCCGGTCATGGCAACAGAGAGCATGTAGTGGTTTAACCGACTTGGATGCACACATCCAAATGATCAGTTCCTGTTGAGCTGTGAAAAACCCATGCTAAAGTTTTTATTCTAAATCTAGTTTGATGTTTATCCAAAAGAGTTTTTGATTAGCTCATTTTGATCACACTGGTTTGCTTTCACATAAGCATGTCCTCATTTCAGTGCTTTATTGCAACCATTTCTTGAACAGGTGTTTCATGCATTTTGCATTGACTGGAAGCTGGCACCTACATGACTATGGCAGAAAGCACCAAGACTAGAGCACAGTCTTGTTTCTCCACATCATTGGCCTTCCCCCTTTGATTAAAGGTCCATGTTTGCATCATTTCAGTTGCCAACTGTTGAAAGGCTATGATTTCTGTTGTGGTTTGCTCGAACATTAACTTGGCACCTCCTTCCCCAGTTTGTCAAACAGAATTGCTGCTCTGTGGTGCCAAGTCCTACCCCCACACCCTGCTTGCTGATATTGGCAAAGCTACAGAGACAAGCAAACCTCCATAGTCAACTGGATGGAGAAAGTATTCCAACATGTTCTGCATTGTTCTCCCTCATCTCATTCCCTTCACATGCTTTCCTCTCCATAACATTTGAAACTGGAACATGCAACCCATTGTAGGATGTAATCATGTCCTTTGTTTCACATACAGCCATGTCATGCCAGTCTCATTTCCCCTGAATTGGTACCATGTATTAGTGCGCACATTTGGAATGCTGTCCCAATCAGCCTTCCCCTGCAAACTGGCAGAAGCAGTCACAACATGGGAAGGGACAAGTGTAGTACATGCTGGCAAGGTTGAGCCATGGACCATTTATTTTTAAAATTACTGAGCTGGTTTATACAGTCGCCACATAAGCACTGTCCCCAGCACAACACAGGCCAGTCCCACTGCAGCCATCACACCAGCCACCAACACTGCCTCAGATGCACCTGGGAAGCATGAGAATGCAGAAATATGGGGTTAGTTTCTCAGCTTTAGAAGTGGTGAGGGAAGCCAGTAGATGGTGACAAGAGCTTACCTTCTGCTCTGTGATCTGCCTTCAGGGACCTGTGGGACTGTGGTTCACCATCTTCAGCCTCCTGGACAAGGATGGGGCCTAGAACTGCATTGCCTTCATACTGCACAGCTGGAGAACAAAACAAGCTCATACACTGGCACCGACAGACAGGGGTAGAGAGCAGCAGAGACCAAAACCCAACCTGAATCCACACTCCTGCCCTTCCTCCCTCCACAGCTAGCGTCACAGCAACTACATGCTGCATCATTCCCAGAGGCTTCAATCCACCTGGAAGAGAAACCCGTTACCCAGAGGCCTGGAGGTCAATTACATCATTCCCCCCCCCCACTACCAACCTTTCCTTCCCGAGAGGGAATGAGCAGGCCTTGCCATCCGAGTCTGGCACAGCTGCAGTGGCCCTCAGATGGCAGAAAATGTAGATCTGCAGCCAAGAACCATGGCCATCATGAGAAGCAGTTGATATTCAGAAGCAGGGTTCTCAAGAGCATGAAGCAGAACACTCACAGCACTCCTTGCCTCCTGGGCAAACCTGAAAGCATCCAGCTGAAACTGCAGCTTGTCGTCCTGTACCCTCGGCATGAACTGGGAGCGGGAGCTGGTCAGCTTGGAATCCACGAGACACCTGGAAAGCCGATGCTGTAGACCCATGACATGCAAACAAGGCTATTAAGGCCAGCATACTCACCCTCGGTTCTCAATGAACGCGTATCTGGGGACTGCATTCATATCAGGGTCCAAAGTAGCTACGCAGGTTTCCACAAACACACGGAGGGGAACGTGGTTGGCCTGGACCACAGAGGCCTCAATGTTAATGAGGTCCCCCAGGAAGAAGACATTGGATGCCCTCTCCATCTGCCAGTTCACTGCAAGGCACAGGGGCAGAACAAGGGAAGCAGGTCATCCACACAGTTGCCGTCACACATGGCATGTTAGGGGGTAACCCCACTTACCATCCATGATCCGAAGGGAGAACACAAGCAGTTCCTCAGCAGACAGGGTGGAATAGTAGGGGATCCAGGTTGGATTCAGGGCATTACTGCTCACATTGTGCAGTCTGTCATTGGTGAAAGCCAAAACATCACGAGATGCAAAGTCACGACTGACATGAGAACTATGTAAATTGATGCCTCGTGAAGGACAAGTTCACCCATCAAGTGCATTAGATCATGTTCAACTTTGAAATTCACACCAGTAAGGTGCAATACTGAAGAATCGTCTCACCTCAGGTAGTGGCACTGGATGCCCACTACGGCACCTGATGTCCTAATGATTGGAGTGCCACCAAGTGGCCTAGGTTCATGGTTGAGGGTGAAGGTGTAGACCAGGGAGTCCCCAGTCATCTGAGGAACAAAAACCTGTTACAGCACCTTACCCTCAAATACCTGCACCATCCCCATCAAGAATATGCTACTTACAGCAAGTACACTGCCACAGCTGTGGAGCTCTGTTTCAAATACAAGCACTTGATTGGACCCATCCTGTCCAACAGGGCCACAGCCTCCCAAGGTGATGTCAGAAGCCTGGATCAGCTGCCCAGTCCCAAACAGGTCCATATCCACTTCCATCTGAAGTGTTCTTTCCCCACAGTAAACCTTCACAGCATCAGGCTTGGGTGTTGGAGGTTCCACTGGAATAGTTGGCACCTTGGGAACAGCAGCAGTTTGGACAGTTACAGGAGCCTGGGTGAAGACTGGCTTGCCTGTGGTTGGACGGGCAGTAGCCTGGGTGAAGACTAGCTTGCCCGTGGTTGGACGAGCAGTAGCCTGGGTGAAGACTGGTTTGCCCGTGGTTGGACGGGCAGTAGCCTGGGTGAAGACTGGTTTGCCCTTGGTTGGACGGGCAGTAGCCTGGGTGAACCAATGTCTTGCAGAAGTTTGTGGGGCTGTGACAGGAGCTTGTGTGGCTACAGGCTTCCTGAGGAACTGTTGGGCAGTCTGCAAACCTGCATTTACATTGGGATACTGATATCCTTGAGCACTGCATAAATCCTGAAAAACCCCAAGAAATATCAACCCAACAAACAACCCTTTTATCCCCATAGCTGCTCAGGAGTAAATGTTTAAGGACAGCACACAACACCCTCAGTGCTAGCTACTCCACATTTAATAGCTGACTGGTTGTAATTGATCAATTGAAACCCCTCCTCTTTTATCATTCCACTCATCTGTCTCTGGCCTTGAATTTCTCTACCTGTGTCAATTAGCACAGCTGGTAATAAGTGATTCATTCTTGTCAGTCGCAGGGTCATTACGTAAACACAAAATCTCACCAGTAGTTGCCTTTTGCCATGCATTGATTACATTGTACATTTCACTAACTTGACACGGGTTTCCAAAATGCCACACTAGCAAGGGATTAGCAGTATTATATTCGCAAAGGTCTTGCCTAAAATTGAATATTAGCTCTGCATCAGCTGTTCTGCAGGCCTTGATTGCATTGCTTAATTAGCCCATCCTCTCAGATGGGAAAGTCTCCTCCTTCTGAATCAGTGAAAAGGTCTCTTCCTTTCAAAGGCGACTACTGCCAGGTTTCCATAATTTACTTAAGCTAAGTGATTTTTTTTTTGAAAGCTCGTTTGAACAGAAAGCTAATTTTTGCGCATTTCCATCAACTACATAATCGACATGAATCATTAAGATTATTAGTAATCAAAAGGAGATTTGTGTTCACTTACTCTGTGTGTGTAATCTTTGGTGCATTGCATTTTGTGTTCTGGCTGATACAGTACAAACAAAGCATTCTTTGCCGCGTGTATGAAGTTTTAATTTGTGTGCCTTTCCAGTCAGGTTTTCTGCAGCGCAAAGTGAAAAATTGACTAAAGCATGGAAATGCATTTTGTGACGTGGTTTTTTTCCACTCCTTTGCTGGATTGATCACGCCGAATAGGAAGGCAGTGAGTGTATGGGCAACTATTAAACCACCAGAATAATTAATCCCCAGAAAAAGTAGATTTTTGCCCAATATGTGACACAGATCTGATTTTTCTCACTGTGGAAACAAATATAATTCATTCAGATTAGATTGGCACATTTTACATGCAAAATGTGACAACAAAGACTCTGCAGTGCTGCACATTGTCAGAATTCTTTGCCGGAAGACTGGGACAAAATTAAAACCGGAACACTTAATTACTCGGTGTTTCACTCCCTGAATGATTATTAAATGTTGTGAAACAGAAGTTGCAATTTTACAAAGTGGTAAATGCTTTTCTGTCCCAACTTTTTTTTGAAATATGTCGCTACAATCATTATTGAAATGTGTATATTTTTAAATATCAAAATAATTGTGTTAAAACATCAATATGCTGTTGTGTTGTTTTCACAGGAGTACATGTCATGCATAATTTATAAATCACTGCTTTCTGTTTTAATTATATGACTTACCATCCGACCTTTTTCTGATTTCTGATAAACAAATGCCATTTGAAGATTGACTGATTTGTGGGAAGGCGCTATTCAGAACAAGTGGGCTACTGGCCTATACTTTTTTTTTTTTTTTATCAGAAGTATATTTCATCGACTCTTTTCGCAGACTTTGGCAAATTGCTTCATTAAATTATTTCTTTGTAATATCCAAGGTATCTGGGTGGTCATTTTCCTCTCTGTGCTGCATTTCCTCAACCATTATATTGGGTGAGGGGTGCAACCAATATAATGGTTGAGGAAACGCAGTACAGAGAAGACTATTGCCACCCAGGTACAGTGGATATTACAAAGATACTATTGCATGCTCCTTTATCACTTCAAATTGGGGACCTTTGTTGGCTCAAAGTGCATGCCTGTTTGAGAATAGTAATGGCAGGCTTCAAAAACTCTTCCATGGCACTCAGGGTGTGCCAGGACAAATAGTGGCAGCGTTTGCAATCTACCAACACATTGTCAGACAACTGACTCTTACATACTACGCAGAACTCAAGTAAAACTTTCATGGAGCACATGCTAAGGGGCTACAGGCACTAAAAATGTGCAGTTTGGTGAAATCTCATTTTAGTTTTCAGCTTTAAGGATAAGGCTGAACATTTTTGCAAGGGTGTAGGTTTGGTGTCAGTATCGGTAGGGACACCACACCCCCGTGGCTCATATCCTTGATCCAATTATGGAGTGGCTTTAGCTCAAAAAAAAAAGTCAGCAGTCAGTAGCTTTGGCCAGACAAGCCACAATACCTGGGGAATTAGGTTAAGTGGCTGAGTTATTTCAAGATGTTGGAAATACATAAATGGCTAAAATTAAACATCTGAAAATTGGTATTTGGCAGAAAGAGTCTTCAATTTATAAAATGAAAAATCTAGTTTGAAGCAAGCAAGACTGATTATAGGTGCTCATCTCAAACATTTGAACAGAAGTCCAAAGCTCCATTGTAATTTTAACTGCCTAATGAAAATCTGCATGTGTAATCTTTGAGAATTCATGTTCAGTGATTAACTTTCAAAACCAGTAGGTTAGAGTACTGTAATGGCTTCATTTTTTCAAAGCTGGCCATAGCCTTAGGTTAAACCTGAGCCAGACTAGCCTAGAATCAGAATTTCCTGGAGCTCAACTGTATTGGTTTAATCTTGAAAAAGTCCATAAGGAATGGACAGCACCACAATTGAAGGTTATGCCAGAATTCTTACTCACTTCCTGCAAAAAACCCTTAGTGGCCAACTGAAAAAGGTAATTTGCAGAAGGTACATTCTGCCTAGCTTGCCATTGGGGGGGAGGAGACCCTCACCCTGAAATGAGGATGTCATTTCCACTGTTCAAAATGTAGCTTGGTTGCAAGACAGGCGACTTGGAGACACACACACACACACACACACACACACACACACACACACACATCATAGAAGTCCAGAATTGAAACTGCATTTCCTTTTTGCACTACTACACTGCCAATTCTGACTGGCGAACAGTAGGGTCAACCCCCCAATTTTGGGAGCCTCTAAGCAAAAAGGTGGCTTGAAATCATTCCACCACTCCCCAGTGGAAATGCAGTTGAACACTTGATGGGACCATTCCCCAGAGGGAGTCAGATGCAGCATTAGTCATGAATCTATGCCATAGTTTTGGCTTGACATAGAAACTTTGACAGCAAATAAAAACCCTGCTAGCTACTGCAGAGGCAACCTCCTGTGGCTGCTCCTGCTTGCTAACGTGAGCACTGGAACTGCCCATGCGTAGATAATGCCACATGTTTAGAACTATTGGGCATCTCATGGAATGTTAGTAAATGTTCTCTTTCCACTTGCACACTTGGGCCTCCTGCTTTTGAGAGCAGTGTGGTTTGTCTGTATAGTAGCAACATATGCTCAATTACCATGTTGAGCATCCCCAGAACAGTTAGGACACCTTTCAGGAGATCCAAAACCACTCAACTAGAGTAGTTGATTTCACCTCCAGCAAGGTGTATGAAGCAGGTGAGCAAGCAGCCATCCCCACTCCTGTCCCAACAGGAGTCTAGAAATGGCCAATCCAAGACAGTTTCCCCTTGAGGCCTTTATTAAAAATCACACCTTCTGCACAATTGGGGATCGTTTACCACATGCAACACCTAGTGCCAGGGTGGAGACCAGCAATATACATGCAGCTGCTGCCAGGAGACCATATCCAAGAAACTGGGGCACTGCAGAGAGACAGAAGGGTTACAGCACAATATACTGCTGCCACAATGCCTGAAGATGGAATCTCCCTCACCTTCACTGTGAAGCATTTGCTCAGAGGCAGTGTCCTCTGTACTGGTCAGGATCATTTGCTTACTGGAAACCAAAACCCTTTCAGTTGACTGTTGAGAAGCATCAAGTGACCTCTCTGAAGGAGAATTAGGAAATTGTCATTTTCAATTCAGTGGATAAGCTGCCTGAACCACAAGTTGCAGAAACCACTCACTTCGCATTCCACCTCTGCATTGCTGTGCACAGCGGTCAGTAGCAGTGGGGTGGCACACTTGTGTACTGCAGTGGATGAACACCTGGGAACAGACACAGGGGACTCAGGGCTGCTCAATTAAGCAGGCAGTAGTTAAGCATCCTCATTAAGGTACTACCATTTCCTTCAGTGGAGCAAAGGATGCAGGATCCACAAAGGTGAACATCTGCACAATGAACCGCTTGTAGTGGGTGGGGAAGGGAAGACCAGAAGAGCCATCTACAGGAACCAAGGTTGTCTGGTAACGGTCATCTTGGTAGGGACACCTGGGGAAGGACTGCAGTTTAGCATGCTGGGGAACAAGGGAGGCAGGACAGCATTGGCAGGAAATAGTCATTACCCATCAACCAAAAGGCTCCACTGGGGCAGGCTGAGAGGGCTAGGGGTGGATGTAGCCCAGCAGTGCTCCAGAAGCAGGACAAGGTTTGGGTCAGTCCTCTCCAAGATCCGCACTTCCACATACACAGGTTCCCGTAGCACCTTAGTCACAGGATAGTCCTCATCTCTGTAGTAGTCACTGTACGCGTCAGCTGCATTAAAAAAAAAAAAAAAAAAAAAAAAAAAAAACCACCACACATGGTCATGGAAGTACAGCTAGATGTTGCAGTGCCATAGCTTTACCAGCAGCACATCCTTTCCCGCCTTTCCCTTTGGCGCACTGCCCACTAGCCAGCCTGAGCTCAACACGAAGAGGCCCTGGAGCAGCAACTGGGAGGGGAGGTGGTACAGTGTTCACCTCAGCCACCAGAGAAAGCACCTCACTGCCAATATACCTGCACTGGAACAGCAGCCTGGAGGGGAGGAGGGAGAAAAGGAACCAAAGTCAGTAGCCACAGACAAAATGCTTGTCCAGACAGCACAAGAGCCAACTACTCACTCAAAGACACTGTCCCTTGTGATAGACCCCAGAGGGCCAACCCCCACTTCATATGTGGAGGACAACCGGTTCTCATAAACCACATACTCCCCTTCCACCTGGAGGGCAGCAGAGACTTAGTGCCATTAAGTATCACAACCTCTCAAAAATGAAGTTGAACCTACCCTCACTGTGGTTCCACAGGAACTGACTGGGAATTGGAAGACAGCAAAAGCAGGAGAAGCACTAACAGGACCACAGTTACCATTACCAGGACCCTCCAGCAAGTTGACAGAATTGAGGTCAAGCACAGGCAAGGTGGCAGCTCTGGACACCACAACCATAAACTGACCATCCCGGAGACAGTGGACAGTTACTGGAACAGGCGTAGAGACAGGGAACCGTTAAAGGCAATCACTACTGGATCTGCTAGCAAAAGCAGTCATAACCAACTCCTTCACCTTCATTTGGATAGTAACACTGTTGATCAAAGCAACAGTTGAGAGCTTCACACTCTGCACTGCTAATTGCAGGGTCTCCACATGGTACTCTTGCATCAACATGGCATCTATGAAAAGTATCCTCAGGTCCAAAATATTTAGTTTGATCCTGTGCCAGGACTAAGCCCAGCAAGCCAACCCATACTCCAAACTGCACAAAACTAACCATGGTGGAAAAGACACACTGCTGTAGAAGATTGCTCCACCTCCACTTTAAATTCTGTCACACTCTAATTGTCACAGCCGGGTAATCAGGACATGTGACTTCCTCTTGATGAGGAGGTCTCTGCAATAAGGTGCGCCTCGTTAAGGTGTGTTTCTTTAACCTCCGTTCAATGAAGTAAAGCAGCAAATGCCTGACAGCTATGGGTAATATTTTGTCAAAACAGGTAGGAAACCCCATTTCACAAAAATGGAAATCCTCCCGATACTTTTTATGCAATCAGATCAATTGGCAAATTAGCACAATTAATTGATTCGGCAATAAATAATTTGAGACACCAGCATGTCAAGTTCATGACTGTAAGAAAATGCTAGGGCTCTTGATGACTTTACACCTCTGGGTTTTACAAACCCTGGAAAAAAAAATGGAATCACCACATTTAGAGGCTGTTCATCTAGCTATTACTTCATAACAAATAAACAAATTGCAGATATGACACAAAACACTTTTGTTCATTAGCTAAACACTTAAGCTTCGTGGAACAGATCTCAAACAAATTAGATGAAATTACAACCCCAATTCCGAAATAGTTGGGACAAAGTGTAAAATGTGAATATAATCAAAACGCAATGACTTTCAAATCACACCAGCCACTATTTTATTCACAATAGAACAGAGATAACATAGCAAATGTTGAAACTGAGAAAGTTTACAATTTTATCCACAAAATGAGCTCATTTCAAATTTGATGGCTGCTACAGGTCTCAAAAAAGTTGGGACAGGGGCTTGTTTACCATGGTGTAGCATCCCCTCTTCTTTTTAACACAGAGTGGAGGTGTCTGGGCATTGAGGAGACAAGTTTCTTGAGTTTAGCCACTGGAATTTGATCCCACTCTTGTTTAATACAGGCTTCCAGCTGCTGGAGAGTTTTGGGGCTCCTTTGACGGAATTTTCGTTTAATTATGCGCCAGATGTTCTCAATCGGTGAAAGATCAGGACTGCAGGCAGGCCAGTTCAGCACACGGACTCTTCTACTACAAAGCCATGCTGTTGTAATAGCTGCAGTATGTGGTTTTGCATTGTCCTGCTGAAATACACAAGGCCTTCCCTGGAATAGATGTTGTATGGAGGGGAGCATATGTTGCTCTAAAACCTTTATATACCTTTCAGCATCCATGGTGCTTTTTAAAACATGCAAGTGTCCCACACCATATGCACTAATGCATCCCCATACCGTCAGATATGCTGGCTTTTGAACTGAACGCTGATAGCAGGAGGGGTGGTCTTTCTCCTCTTTCGCCCGAAGGACACGACGCCCATGATTTCCAACAAGAATGTCAAATTTGGACTCGTCTGACCACAGGACACTTTGCCACTTTGCTACAGTCCATTTTAAATGAGCCTTGGCCCGCAGAACACGGCGGTGCTTCTGGATCATGCTCAACAATGGCTTTATTTTTGCATGATAGAGTTTTAGGTGGCATCTGTGGATGGCACGGCGGGCTGTGTGTTTCTGACAGTGGTTTCTTGAAGTATTCCTGGGCCCATTTAGTAATGTCAATGACAGAATCATGCCGGTGAGTGATGCAGTGGCGTCTGAGGGCCCGAAGATCACGAGCATCCAGTAAAGGTCTCCGGCCTTGTCACTTGCGCACAGAGATTTTTCCAGTTTCTCTGAATCTCTTGATGATGTTATGCACTGTCGATGATGAGACCATCAAAGCCTTTGCAATTTGACATTGAGGAACATTGTTTCTAAAGTATTCCACAATTTTTTTACGCAAGCCTTCACAGGTTGGAGAGCCTCTAGCCATCTTTACTTCTGAGAGACTCAGCCTCTCTAAGACATCCCTTTATAGCCAATCACGTTACACACACCTGATCCCAGTTAACTTAATTACTTGCTAAATGTTCTTTCAGCTGATTCTCTTATATGTTAATTGCTTTTTCAGTCCTTTTTTGCCTGTGTCCCAACTTTTTTTGAGACCTATTGCAGCCAGAAAATTTGAAATAAGCTCATTTTGTGGATAAAAATGCTAAATGTCTCAGTTTCAGCATTTGAAATGTTGTCTATGTTCTACTGTAAATAACATATTGGCTCATGTGATCTGAAAGTCATTGCATTTTGATTTTATTCACAATTTACACTTCGTCCAAACCATTTCGGAATTAGGATTGTATTTTTATTAGAGGCATATTTTTTTCGTAATCGGTTGGGGGAAAAAAATGTAATCCCTCAATGTTGATTCAAAAATATGGAATCACCTCGTAATTGGCATTTCTAAAATAAATGCCGGCCCAAATCTGAATTTTGAAATTAGTTTGCAGGTAAAGAAGAGTGCTTGCAGACTTCAAAGGCGAATTTCCACATACTCCCTCTGCTCCGCGCACTGCGGAGCAAATAGCTCCTATTCTAGTCAATGTTTGCATTTCCCCTTTCGCGTCAATCGACGTAGACCAGATCGCACCAGACAGGAAATTAAAAGCACCAAAGGGGGCTCCGCTGCTCGGCGCAGACAGAGTATGCGGAAATCCGCCGTAACGACGTGTTGCATTGGGCTAATTGAGCAGAAGCATGGCACCAACAAGACAGCCGACAATTCAAACAATGGAATCGATTAACAAACTGCTCCAAGAGGGAAATTCAACATCGAGAGTGGCAAACGATGTTTGTTGTTTTCAGTCAGCGCTGTCAAAATTTTGGTGCAAGTATCAACAAAATGGGAAGGCCAGAAAAAGGAAATGTCTGAATAGACCACAGAAGACTTCAAAGTGTCAGGACAGAAACTAAAAGCAATATGCTTTAAAATCAATAATGCACAACGAAAACAAATGAAAAACAATGGGCAAAAACAAGAGTCAATGTTTGCGACAGAACTGAAAGAAAATGGCTGAATGAAATGGGATTTACATACCAAAAAAGCCAAAGGAAAACCAGCACTAACAACACAACAGAAGAAAGCAAGGTTACAGTGGGCTAAAGAGCAAAAAATCACAGAGTGAGGACAATTGGATAAAACTGACATTGAGTGATGAATCACAAATTTTCACGGGCCAAGGCAATGATGCTGGAACTTTTGTCTGGTGTCATTTCAGTGAAACACATAAAGATGACTGCTTGAAGAAAACAAGCAAATTTCCTGATTTGTTTTTGATATAGCATTGCATGTCAGGTAAAAGACCATGTTTTTCATGAGCGAAGTCCATGCCTCAAAGAATTCAGGCCATCATAAAAACCCCAGGAGGAGCAACAAAGTACAATTTCAGATTTTTTTGTGGATGATTCCATAAATCCTTCCTCAATTTGATTTTTTAAAAACTTTCATTCATTAAAGTAAATTAACTTGTATGAGGTGTGTTTTATGAAGCCTGAATATTAAGCAAATGAACAAAAATGGTTTTGTGTGATATCTGCAGTTTGTGTACTTGCTATGAAGTAAAAAAAATGCCAGATAAACATTGTTTAAGTGTGGTGCAGTGGCGGCTGGTGAACTGGGAAGCACAAACCATCCTTAAAAATAATGATTGGTCATGACCTCTTCTCAATCATTCATTTAAATTACCATCACAGAAACTCCGAAAACTCTCAACATTATCAGGGGTGGTCAGTTTTCATAAATAACGCATACCTGTCAACTCTCACGCAATCGGCGCGAGTTTTAGCGGCACATTTACCTTCCCCCTCTGTAGTCAACAATTGAAGTCCTTGTGCATGGAGGTTTATCAGTTTCACGTGCGTTTTGGTGATTATGACACCGGTCTTCTCACGCTTTTCTTTACTCAGGAGTTGGAAGCAATGCATGTGTTTCATGATCGTTTAAATTGTTTAAATGAAATGAGATCATTTGAAACGAGTTTATGCAATTCCATTGCTTCCAATGATCTTATTTCATTTAACCAATTCAAACGGTTATGAAACACATGCATTGCTTCCAAATAGAGGTCTTCGGAAAAACCCGACAGCCCGAAAACCCGAGGTTCGGCCCGACCCGGCTCGGGTTTTGGGTCCATTCACAAGAAGTGACTCCCGGGCCGGGTCGGAACCGGGAGAGTTTGTATCGGGTCTCGGGTCTCTTATAGTGAAAGGCCGGGTTATGTAGTACCCTAGAGGACCCGGCGATTGGCGGTCACAGCTGTCAATCACCCCTGCCCTCCCCTTTTCCCCCCTTCCGTCCAATGTGAGGCTGCGAGCTGCCTGTGTGACTACGCAGGGCCGGCGCTAGATGGCTAAATTTGGGGTAAAATATCCATCCCTTTATTGACTACAATTAGTCCTGTCTAATTCTAGATGGTTTTCCTTTATTAACACGTTTTCCAATTCAAGAATAATCAAGTGGCAATTGAAGACACGGCTTCTCTCCCCCATGCGATCTAACAGCGACAAAATAATGGGCTACATTCAGTGCAGAAAAATAATTTAATTATAAATAGGTCTATGCACTGGCACTCAGCAACGGTAATTTTTTTTTTTCCAGCGAGAGCAGCATATCAGCATATCATATCATATAACTCTTTTGCGAATGAAGGTAATTTCGGCGACAAGTGCGCACACCTGTTTTTGCAGCACGGTCACGCAACTTGCTGTAAAAAATAGACAGCTGTCCAATTGGAAAATGTAAACGGACGAAACCATGTACTTGTCACCAGAATTACCTGAAGAGTTCTGAAATGCCGCTCTCGCTGGAAAAAAAAGTTACGTCGCTGAGTGCCAGTGCATAGACCTAATCATAATTTTTTTTTTTTTTTGTACTGAATGTAGCCCATTATTTTGTCGCTTTTAGATCGCGTGGGGGAGAGAAGTCGTGTCTTCAATTGCCACTTAATTATTCTTTAATTGGAAAACGTGTTAATAAGCAAACCCATCTAGAATTAGCCAGGACTCATTATTTTCAATAAAGGGAGGGATATTAGCCCTGGAATTTTCAGGTTTAACGACGCGCCTGGTATCGAGGGTAACAGCACTAGCGTATTGTTACCGCGGTATGCTCTGCAAAGCAAAATGGAAACTCCAAAATTATAACATTAATTAAACAAGAGAAGATATGTTCTACTGACTGGTGGATTAGCGTTAGCAATGGCTAAGAAGAAGGATTACAGTACATGACCATCTAAACAAGAAAATGATGACGTGGATTTATTTTTGTTTACATCACGTTATGGCCAGGGGGGCTAGCAGTGCCCGCAGCAGGAACCAGGTAGAAGAAGACTACGTTTAGGTAAGAAACAGAAAGTAATAAAAACAAGTCTTATTTAACGCTAGACAACTTGTATTAAATCATAAAGCAACTCGGGCATTTCGGGTCCACAGGTTTTTTAGGGTATGTCACGGTTCTATTCGGAGCCGGGTCCGACATATCTCGGTGCTGCTCGGGTTCGGAACTCAGATTTATAGTAATAGCTCGGGGCCAGTCGGCTCCGGGTACAATTTTCACGGGTCCATTTGGGTTCGGGTCCGTCAAATTGGACCCGTGAAGACCTCTACTTCCAACCCCTGAGTTAGAATCGCTTTCCAATTACTAGTGGTGAAATCCACCGTAACGCACATGAAACTGATAAACCTCCATGCACAAGGACTTAAATTCCGCGCGAGAATCTCTTGCATATGTGTTGATTGAATAATTGCTGACTACAGTAGGGGAATGCAAATTTGCCACTAAAAATAGTAGTTATCTGGATTGAACTCCAGTCCTATGAGTACATGGGCAGCCCTCTAACGGGCTTCGCTATTGGTTTACCCCTCCGAGGCACCGCCTCGTCGCCGGAGAAAGATGATTGCACTCACCTGCTCCGTAGGAGGGGTAGCAGCACCCACCTCCTATAAAAGCCCGGTGCTGTCGTTGCTCATTTCCCTTTTGAAACTCAGCAACACATCCGGGGCCAGCTGGGCAGGTTGTTAGAGGGCTGCGCATGTACTCATAGAACTGGAGTTACATCCAGGTAACTGCTATTTCTACGCCATACGTGCTTCGCCCTCTAACAGGCTTTGCTATTGGTTTACACCTAAGCATGTACTCCCAGCTGGTCCCAGACCATAGAGGTTCCATAGAAAAATCACAGCACGCCCCAACCACGACAATACCTAGCACCGCCCACCTGAGGGTCTTGCATTTGTTCGCGATGGCAAAAGAATCTGAAAACCAACAGCCTCAGTTGGTTTTGGAGGAGGACCCGACCGATAAGGTTCCGAAAACCGAATGAGAGACTGCGCTAAGCGTCATGTCCCCGAGATACGACTGCACAAAAGTCGAAGCAGACGACCAAGAGGCCGCTCTGCCAAATATCCACCGAGATTCCTCTGAACAGTGCTGTAGAGGACGCAATGCCAGGGGTAGAGTGCGCTCCCAAACCTTCCGGGGCTACGTAGCCCGTTGCTGCATAAGCCATAGGGATTGCATCACAGATCCAATGTGCCAGGCGGGGCACCCTGAGCCTAACTGCTGTAACACACAAACAGCTGATGCTCTTTTCTGATTTCCTTCGTGCGCTCCAAGTAGAGACAGAGTGCATGGATTGGGCCCAGTTCATGAAGGCGCTCCTCCTCCTTGTTGGCATGATGTTGTGGAAAAAAACCTTGAGGTGGATGGCAGCAGATTTAAAAGAGGGTGTGATGACCTTAGGATGGAAGGAAGGATTTGCACGAAGATCTACCGAGCTCTTGCCCACACTGAAGGTCATGCAAGAGGAGTGGATGGAAAGTGTACCTAACTCACTCACCCTCTTTGCTGATGCCAAAGCCAACAGGAGGGCCGTTTTAATTGACAATAAATGCAGGTTTGTCTGGTCCAAAGGCTCAAATGGCAGACCTGCACCATTCAGTACCGTCCACTGGCGTAGCTACACATGTGCCTGGACGTGCCGGTGCCACGTAATCAGGCTGCTGGCACACCCAGGCCAGAGTCATAGAGAGAGAGAGAGAGAGAGAGAGAGAGAGAGAGAGAGTCGCGTCATTTCCATTGACTCCAATGGACCAATTTTTTCACAGCAATGGAATAGTTCCCAGAAGTTATCAAAGAAGACTAGTCACGCTGCTGAGTTGAAGCGATGAAGATCCGGTCATGATGCATTTACTGAAGGTATTTACAGAAGGTAAGATGTTTAAAGAATTATATTGTATGTCGTCAGCACATCTGAATTTAATTTACACATACAGTAAACCATTCAATTGGATTCTCCCCCTCTAAATATGGCGATGTATTTAACGTTTATGGACAACAAATTGGGCTAGGATACTAGCTAGCTAGTTAAAGTTGCAACGCATAGTAACTAGCGTTAACCATGAGCAGCATATTAGCCAATTGTAAATTCCGTTCTTTAGATGCCATTTCATACACCACTGTCGTGGAATTGGAGAAAAATGTCTCTCAGACGTGATTTTTGTGGGGTGGGGGAGTCAAATATTGATTATTAATTTTAAAATTGGCGGAAATATATTGGTTTTGTCAGTGTTGTGATGAGTGGAGGCGATGAAGTGAGGTTATCCATTTTGAGTTAAAGCTGACGTTAGTGTAATAAAGTTTACGTTATTCAATAATAAAAAGGTCTTTTATTTGTTGTGATACATCGCTATTAATATTGATTTTATGTGTAATTTTTTTACTTGTATGCATGCAGTAAAATAAATCGTAACCAATGGTTTGAGTGTTTTGGGATTTGTGAATCAGTTGACTATTACCTGCTTAGATTTTGTTGCCGCTCAGCTGATTTAGGATTGATGGCAAATGGAGAGGGAAGCTGGGGACCAAATACAAGATGAAAACCGAATAAAAAGTCAAACTGGGCCAAACATACAAGGCTAAGTGGGGAATCATAATGAATGCAAAAAAAAAAAAAAAAATGAAATAAAAAATAAGCTATACTGTATTACATGTCGAAAAGACTGAAGAACATGAGACATCTTTATACATGTTCCCATCACATCAGTAACTGATGCCACTTTCCATACTTTGTTTAACGTCATCATACTGATGATGTTCCATTGGGAAAGTAAGCCCCTCCACATCTCCTGTGCAATTTCCCATCTAAGCCAATATAGGTGTCTAACCCTTTCTCTTTTTCTCACCCTCTCTCTCTTTCAGCAGAAGAACCACAGCCAATTTGGTTAGAACCAGAGGACCCCCTGCAATGAGACAGACGACGCTCACCCTGCACCCTGAGTCTCGACTTCCTAAGCTTTGGAAGCCTTTTCCTGTTCCTTATTTTCAATAGACTGGACATTAAGTTTCCCAATTGTGTGGTCTTTGGTTGTGAAAAAGTGTTGGAGTATGATTACCTCACATTTGTAGTTGTTTGAATTTTTAATGATTTTCAGATTGCTCCTACTAACTTGAGGCAACAGTTTTTTGCTCCTCTTCACATCACTGGGGAAATTGACTCTGACACTTTTTTTTGGCAACACATCCTCTTGAGGGTGTAATGACGCATGTTAAACATGTAATACTGTAACAGTGTTATCTAGCAGTCATAACGAAAAATAACTGAAATATAGTTATAACAGGGCAGGCTACTTACCTTCAAGTGGCCTGATGTAGTTGTGGTACCAATTGGTGAAAGTGAGCTTGATTATCCTTGATAGTATTATAGATCCTATGATATTACAAGACAATGCCTGTAATGTTCTTGTAAGAATTTAAAGTGCTATTGTACTCAATCATTTAATTGATCCTATTGGACACACTCTTTACTATGGATCTCATGAGGTGGTCCAGATGAGGCTAGGCTAGTCTGCGTTGTAATTGGCCAAGTTATCCTTTCTGCCTGGTTGTCATAGTAGGCATATAAGATTGATTGCACTGGTTGTGTTTTTGTGATGCTATAGCCTTTTGTTTCACTTTTGCAGAGACTAAGGTCAAATTGTTATCTTTTCTGCTGTTGTTATCTATAGAAGGCCTATTTTATTTTATTTGATAAGCTTAAATGATGATTGCACTGTTTAAATAACAACCAAAGAATGACCAAAGCACTTTTTATAAGCTGTGTTATGGCTGTGTTGTAGCTATATGGAGAGTAATGGATGGGTGTATTTCTGTGAAGGCTCTGGTACAGGTACATCAACAGTAGGCCTATCCTGTTTTGCAGAGACTGAGGCTTCAGTTATCAATATATTTTCTGCCTGATTGTTGCCTATAGGCAATCACTACCACATAACTTATTGCTATATGGTAGTGAGTAATGGATTGTTTTATTTTTGTGAAAGTGCGTAGCCTTTTGTGTTTGAGAAAATTAAAGTGGCACACCCCATTTTTCCAAGGCACACCCAGTTTCATTTTTCTGGCTACGCCACTGGTACCGCCTCAAGATCCCACTGAGGAACCAGGCGATGACTGGGGGGTCTCAGCCTGTGGACTCCCCGCAGAAATCACTTTATTAGAGGATGGCTTCTAACTGTGAAGCGGCCTAGACCACTGTGACCTGCGGTAATCGCCGCTGCAAACACTCCTAGGGTGAATGCTGCGCGCCCACTTTCAAACAGCCCCTGCAGAGATTCCAAAATATCTTACACAGGGCATGAGCTTGGTTCAATATTGTTGGTCCTGCACCAGTCAGCAAACATCTGCCAGTGGCCTGTATAAGCCTTGGATGTGGATGGGGCGCATGCGTTTTGAATTGCGGTCACAACCGGATCGAGCAGACCCAACTCACTCAATCTTACCCTTTCAACTTCCAGACCATGAGCAGCCGTCCCAGCACAGGGCGGCAGCTGGCAGTGCCCTTTGCTTGCCCTAAGGCCAGCGGTTGGTTTGGTATCGGCTATGGGCCTGCCACTGCCAACTGGACCAAGTCCGGAAACAACCTGGCTCCCGGGTTCGCCGGAGCCACAATAATTACTGACAGGTGCTGCGTCCTGACTGTGTGGAGCAGCTGCATTATCATGTGTTGAGGCGAGAAGGCATACAGTAGGCCTTCTGGCCAGATTGGATGGTCCAACGCGCCCCCCCCAGTGGTGGATATTTGGTTCGTGTTAGGGAGAATCAGCAAGGACATAGTGCATTCTCCCTGTTCGGAAATAGATTTGCCACCAGATGACCAAACTGTTTCCAGATCTGTTCGGTTATCTCCAGGAAGAGGCCCCAGTCCCCCTTGGGTAGGGTTCCCCTGGGTAACCCGTCCGCCCGAGTGTTGAGGACTCCGGGAACATGCCGGGCCCTTTGGGAAGACAGATGGCGATCTGCCCATGTTAAAATGCATGCTGCCATGTTGTGAAGCGCCACTGACCAAACGCCCCCTTGTCTGTTGAGATAAGTTACCACTGTGGTACTGTCTGATCTCACCAACACATACTTCCCTTCCAGCTGCGGGGCAAAGTGGTGCAACACTTCCCGAACCGCAGTGAGCTTCAAGAGATTGTTGTGGCGCTGGGGTCCCTGCTATATGCCTCTTACCAAAGCCGAGCCGCAGGTCCCACCCCAACCTGTGAGGGAGGCGTCCACAAATATGTCGACATATTATATATGTCAACCCCTTTGCGGAGCCGGCTGGATGAGTTCCAAAATGCCGCCTCCTGTCATACTTGAATTGGGATGTGCAGCTTGCGCTGTTGGTCCCGCCTTGGGTCCAGACGAAAGCGTAAGAACCAGTGCTGACATTTTCTCATGTGCAGCAGCCCCTGACACACCACTGAATGTGCTGCGGCCATCATAACAAGGAGCGACATGATCGTCCTTGCTGGCACAAAGACCGCGTGCGTAACCTGTTGGGTGAGGTGCAGGATAGCCTTTGCCCGTATGATAGATAGCCGTGCGGTCATAATCCAAGTGTTCAGCAATAGGCCCAGATATGGTATCTGGTGGCTGGGCCATAGAGCACTCTTGTTGGTATTGATAGCAAAGCCCAGTTAAGATACATGTTGAATGACCAATCTAGTGTGGGCCTTTGCTAGCTGTTTGGAGGGGGCAAAAATTAACCAATCGTCCAGGTAGGTCAAAGTTCTTACCCCCATCTGCCTGAGAGGCGCTAGCCCAGTCTCCACATATTTGGAGAAGGTTCGTGGTGCTAGAGAGTATCCGAATGGAAGGCGACAGAACTGGAAACTCTGGCCTTGTATCGCAAAATGTGAAAATTTCTGGTGGCGTGGAAGAATTGAGATATGAAAATAAGCGTCCGTCAGATCTATGGAAGTGTCCAATCCCCCGGTTGGATGCATTCCAGTAGATTTCTGACGGCTAACATTCTGAATCGTCTGTGTGCAATGTTGCCATTCAGAATGCGTAGATCGAGAAAAGGTCTCACACGGCCCTCCTGTTGGCTTTGGCATCAGCAAAGAGGGTGAGTGAGTTAGGTACACTTTCCATCCACTCCTCTTGCGTGACCTTCAATGTGGGCAAGAGCTCGGTAGATCTTTGTGCGAATCCGTCCTTCCGTCCTAAGGTCATCACACCCTCTTTTTGCGTCCTCTACAGCACTGTTCAGAGGAATCTCGGTGGATATTTGGCAGAGCGGCCTCTTGGTCGTCTGCTTCGACTTTTGTGCAGTCGTATCTCGGGGACATGACGCGTAGCGCAGTCTCTCATTCGGTTTTCGAACCTTATCGGTCGGGTCCTCCTCCAAAACCAACTGAGGCTGTTGGTTTTCAGATTCTTTTGCCATCGCGAACAAATGCAAGACCCTCAGGTGGGCGGTGCTAGGTATTGTCGTGGTTGGGGCGTGCTGTGGTTTTTCCATGGAACCTCTATGGTCTGGGACCAGCTGGGAGTACATCCTTAGGTGTAAACCAATAGCAAAGCCTGTTAGAGGGCGAAGCACGTATGGCGTATAAATAGCAGTTACCTGGATGTAACTCCAGTTCTATAAGTGCGTGCGCAGCCCTCTAACAACCTGCCCAGCTGGCCCCGGATGTGTTGCTGAGTTTCAAAAGGGAAATGAGCAACGACAGCACCGGGCTTTTATAGGAGGTGGGTGCTGCTACCCCTCCTACGGAGCAGGTGAGTGCAATCATCTTTCTCCGGTGACGAGGCGGCGCCTCGGAGGTGTAAACCAATAGCGAAGCCCGTTAGAGGGCTGCCCATGTACTCATAGGACTGGAGTTAGATCCAGGTAACTACTATTTTTAGTGGCATATTTGCATTCCCCTACTGTAGTTAGCAATTATTCAATCAACGCATATGCAAGAGATTCTTGCACGGAATTTAAGTCCTTGTGCATGGAGGTTTATCAGTTTCATGTGCGTTACGGTGGATTTCACCACGAGTAATTGGAAAGCGATTCTAACTCAGGGGTTGGAAGCAATGCATGTGTTTCATGACCGTTTGAATTGGTTAAATGAAATAAGATCATTGGAAGCAATGGAATTGCATAAACTCGTTTCAAATGATCTCATTTCATTTAAACAATTTAAACGATCATGAAACACATGCATTGCTTCCAACTGCTGAGTAAAGAAAAGCGTGAGAAGACCGGTGTCATAATCACCATAACGCATGTGAAACTGATAAACCTCCATGCACAAGGACTTCAATTGTTGACTACAGAGGGGGAAGGTAAATATGCCACTAAAACTCACACCGATTGCGTGAGAGTTGACAGGTATGCGTTATTTATGAAAACTGACCACCCCTGATAATGTTGAGAGTTTTCAGAGTTTCTGTGATGGTAATTTAAATGAATGATTGAGAAGAGGTCATGACCAATCATTATTTTTAAGGATGGTTTGTGCTTCCCAGTTCACCAGCCGCCACTGCACCACACTTAAACGATGTTTATCTGGCATTTTATTCCTTCATAGAAAGTACACAAACTGCAGATATCACACAAAACCATTTTTGTTCATTTGCTTAATATTCAGGCTTCATTAAACACACCTCATACAAGTTAATTTACTTTAATGAATGAAAGTTTTTAAATAATCAAATTGAGGAAAGAATTATGGAATCATCCACAAAAAAATCTGAAATTGTACTTTGTCGCTCCTCCTGGGGTTTTTATGATGGCCTGAATTCTTTGAGGCATGGACTTCGCTCATGGCCTTTTACCTGACAAGCAATGCTATATCAAAAACGAATCAGGAAATTTGCTTGTTTTCTTCAAGCAGTCATCTTTATGGGCTCTAAATTCGTAAACCAGGTGCAGGCACGGCGCAGGTGCGGCGAATGGGGGGTGCGCCGCGCCAACGGGGTGTGTCCAGGCGTATGTTGCAATTTCGTGCCTGGCGTAGCCTGGCGCAAGTACTCCTCTGTCCCGCCTCGGTCCCTCCTGCCGGCGCAAGTGGCAAAGAGGGAGGAGAGAAGGCGTGTTTGGGTATAACACAGCCGAGTCAAATCTTCACCAATCAAATGAGCTCCTCTCCTCACCTTTAATGTGTTGGAATATAGAAGCCTCTGTCCTATATCTGCATGATGCGTTAATGTTGCATTTTACTTTGCTGCTTCAGGCATGTTTTCTGCACCGCTTACGTCTATATTAAGCATTACGAATATGAGTTAGCTGGCTAGCTAGGGCATTCGCGAATTATTACCATAAGTGAACTTGAATGGAATTTCAAAACGAAACTACATCAGATCATTCAAACTTATGAAGTTGGAATGAAATACGACATTTTGCTCATTTATTTCTTCTGCCTGCATCATTGGGAAGAGAAACGATGGATAGCGTGTTCCTACTATTACACCCTGTTGCTGCTTAAAATTTTGGGATTAACATGCATGGACAACAATGCAAGATACGTTAAACATTTATTTTCAAAATGTGATCTTAACTCAGTACGAGATCATAGCAATCAGGCTGTATTCCTTTCCCCCACTAAAAACGATAAAACCTAAGTGACAATAATAGTAGCCTAGTATTAAGCCGCTTGCACAGTGGACGATAAACGAATTTTTTCAAGACGACAGATTGCGTTGAACGCAGTGTCTACGTGTCCGAAAGTCTGACAGGGTTTTAATATATTTCCATGTCCGACAGTCGGATGGTTTCAATATAACTCCGTGTCCGACAGTCGATTATTGTTTTTAATTTCTTCAAATCTACTCAATCTTTTAGATATTAAACGTGAATGTTTTGAGAAGAGGGTTCAGTTCCTCAAGATGAGTACCGAGAATTTCAATCAATGTTTCTGTTTAAGCCCTGCTCAATAAAGTGAGTCGACATTGGCGCGGGACAATGTGCAATGCCTGTCGGACATTAAATGCAAAATACTCCGTGTCTGACAGTCAAAAAAAAAAGGGGACGATTAGAACAGATTGATAACGAAATAAAGAATAAAAAGAAACATTTTAACAACAAACAGAACATCCAAGGAACACTGCGATTTATTTATTTGCGGGCCATCTTTTTTGGATGCTCTGTTTGTTGGTGATATGTTTTTATTCTTTATTTCGTTATCAATCTGTTCTCATACCAATACTTTTACTTTTTGCTGGCTGCCGGACATGGAGTATTTTGCATTTCGCTTCGGACAGTCTTGATTGTGCATGCGATAATTTATTCTCACTGTCAATGGTCATGGAATTGATTTGCTCACTGACTACAAGCACTATTTTATCTCTGGTGTGCAAATAAAGCGTGAATCTGTTCGATCCATCTGACTAATTTTCAAAAGAGAGACCGAATAAAGACTGTTGTCTATCTTCAACGGAAGAAAACACACAAATAAAAAGACCAAGAAAAGTCTATAGCTATCAATTTGCATTTTGTGAAGGTCGAACACAAACATAGCCAAGTTTGCACGTCTAATAATTCCTGGAATACTCGAAAAATTAGAACTTTTATGACTTTTGGACACGGAGATATATTAAAACCCTGTCCGACTTCCGCGTCTTTGCATTGATTTTGACTGTAATCAGTCGTAGAACGCAAAAAATTATATATATATAGGCAGTTTAGGCGTCCAGTGTGCAAGCGGCTTTACTGAGCATAGAACGCAAGCATTATATATATATATAGGCAGTTTGTGGTTGGCTGTGAAAGATGTGAAGTTGTTAGTTTGCATCACATATTCAGCTGCATTGATTAAGCCAGGTGGAGTTTCCATTACGAGTGCCAACCGCCTTTAATCTGACATCAGGACAATCGATATAGATACTATAATTTATGTCCTGATTCAGATAGTTACATTAAATAGTGGTTGCTGTAATTATTTATTGCATTGAAATGTGAAATTCGCCTTTGAAGTCTGCAAGCACTCTTCTTTACCTGCAAACTAATTTCAAAATTCAGATTTGGGCCGGCATTTATTTTAGAAATGCCAATTACGAGGTGATTCCATATTTTTGAATCAACATTGAGGGATTACATTTTTTTCCCCCAACCGATTACGAAAAAAATATGCCTCTAATAAAAATACAATCCTAATTCCGAAATGGTTTGGACGAAGTGTAAATTGTGAATAAAATCAAAATGCAATGACTTTCAGATCACATGAGCCAATATGTTATTTACAATAGAACATAGACAACATTTCAAATGCTGAAACTGAGACATTTAGCATTTTTATCCACAAAATGAGCTTATTTCAAATTTTCTGGCTGCAATAGGTCTCAAAAAAAGTTGGGACACAGGCAAAAAAGGACTGAAAAAGCAATTAACATATAAGAGAATCAGCTGAAAGAACATTTAGCAAGTAATTAAGTTAACTGGGATCAGGTGTGTAACGTGATTGGCTATAAAAGGGATGTCTTAGAGAGGCTGAGTCTCTCAGAAGTAAAGATGGCTAGAGGCTCTCCAACCTGTGAAGGCTTGCGTAAAAAAATTGTGGAATACTTTAGAAACAATGTTCCTCAATGTCAAATTGCAAAGGCTTTGATGGTCTCATCATCGACAGTGCATAACATCATCAAGAGATTCAGAGAAACTGGAAAAATCTCTGTGCGTAAGTGACAAGGCCGGAGACCTCTACTGGATGCTCGTGATCTTCGGGCCCTCAGACGCCACTGCATCACTCACCGGCATGATTCTGTCATTGACATTACTAAATGGGCCCAGGAATACTTCAAGAAACCACTGTCAGAAACACACAGTCCGCCGTGCCATCCACAGATGCCACCTAAAACTCTATCATGCAAAAATAAAGCCATTGTTGAGCATGATCCAGAAGCACCGCCGTGTTCTGCGGGCCAAGGCTCATTTAAAATGGACTGTAGCAAAGTGGCAAAGTGTCCTGTGGTCAGACGAGTCCAAATTTGACATTCTTGTTGGAAATCATGGGCGTCGTGTCCTTCGGGCGAAAGAGGAGAAAGACCACCCCTCCTGCTATCAGCGTTCAGTTCAAAAGCCAGCATATCTGACGGTATGGGGATGCATTAGTGCATATGGTGTGGGACACTTGCATGTTTTAAAAAGCACCATGGATGCTGAAAGGTATATAAAGGTTTTAGAGCAACATATGCTCCCCTCCATACAACATCTATTCCAGGGAAGGCCTTGTGTATTTCAGCAGGACAATGCAAAACCACATACTGCAGCTATTACAACAGCATGGCTTTGTAGTAGAAGAGTCCGTGTGCTGAACTGGCCTGCCTGCAGTCCTGATCTTTCACCGATTGAGAACATCTGGCGCATAATTAAACGAAAATTCCGTCAAAGGAGCCCCAAAACTCTCCAGCAGCTGGAAGCCTGTATTAAACAAGAGTGGGATCAAATTCCAGTGGCTAAACTCAAGAAACTTGTCTCCTCAATGCCCAGACACCTCCACTCTGTGTTAAAAAGAAGAGGGGATGCTACACCATGGTAAACAAGCCCCTGTCCCAACTTTTTTGAGACCTGTAGCAGCCATCAAATTTGAAATGAGCTCATTTTGTGGATAAAATTGTAAACTTTCTCAGTTTCAACATTTGCTATGTTATCTCTGTTCTATTGTGAATAAAATAGTGGCTGGTGTGATTTGAAAGTCATTGCGTTTTGATTATATTCACATTTTACACTTTGTCCCAACTATTTCGGAATTGGGGTTGTAATTTCATCTAATTTGTTTGAGATCTGTTCCACGAAGCTTAAGTGTTTAGCTAATGAACAAAAGTGTTTTGTGTCATATCTGCAATTTGTTTATTTGTTATGAAGTAATAGCTAGATGAACAGCCTCTAAATGTGGTGATTCCATTTTTTTTCCAGGGTTTGTAAAACCCAGAGGTGTAAAGTCATCAAGAGCCCTAGCATTTTCTTACAGTCATGAACTTGACATGCTGGTGTCTCAAATTATTTATTGCCGAATCAATTAATTGTGCTAATTTGCCAATTGATCTGATTGCATAAAAAGTATCGGGAGGATTTCCATTTTTGTGAAATGGGGTTTCCTACCTGTTTTGACAAAATATTACCCATAGCTGTCAGGCATTTGCTGCTTTACTTCATTGAACGGAGGTTAAAGAAACACACCTTAACGAGGCGCACCTTATTGCAGAGACCTCCTCATCAAGAGGAAGTCACATGTCCTGATTACCCGGCTGTGACAATTAGAGTGTGACAGAATTTAAAGTGGAGGTGGAGCAATCTTCTACAGCAGTGTGTCTTTTCCACCATGGTTAGTTTTGTGCAGTTTGGAGTATGGGTTGGCTTGCTGGGCTTAGTCCTGGCACAGGATCAAACTAAATATTTTGGACCTGAGGATACTTTTCATAGATGCCATGTTGATGCAAGAGTACCATGTGGAGACCCTGCAATTAGCAGTGCAGAGTGTGAAGCTCTCAACTGTTGCTTTGATCAACAGTGTTACTATCCAAATGAAGGTGAAGGAGTTGGTTATGACTGCTTTTGCTAGCAGATCCAGTAGTGATTGCCTTTAACGGTTCCCTGTCTCTACACCTGTTCCAGTAACTGTCCACTGTCTCCGGGATGGTCAGTTCATGGTTGTGGTGTCCAGAGCTGCCACCTTGCCTGTGCTTGACCTCAATTCTGTCAACTTGCTGGAGGGTCCTGGTAATGGTAACTGTGGTCCTGTTAGTGCTTCTCCTGCTTTTGCTGTCTTCCAATTCCCAGTCAGTTCCTGTGGAACCACAGTGAGGGTAGGTTCAACTTCATTTTTGAGAGGTTGTGATACTTAATGGCACTAAGTCTCTGCTGCCCTCCAGGTGGAAGGGGAGTATGTGGTTTATGAGAACCGGTTGTCCTCCACATATGAAGTGGGGGTTGGCCCTCTGGGGTCTATCACAAGGGACAGTGTCTTTGAGTGAGTAGTTGGCTCTTGTGCTGTCTGGACAAGCATTTTGTCTGTGGCTACTGACTTTGGTTCCTTTTCTCCCTCCTCCCCTCCAGGCTGCTGTTCCAGTGCAGGTATATTGGCAGTGAGGTGCTTTCTCTGGTGGCTGAGGTGAACACTGTACCACCTCCCCTCCCAGTTGCTGCTCCAGGGCCTCTTCGTGTTGAGCTCAGGCTGGCTAGTGGGCAGTGCGCCAAAGGGAAAGGCGGGAAAGGATGTGCTGCTGGTAAAGCTATGGCACTGCAACATCTAGCTGTACTTCCATGACCATGTGTGGTAACTTTTTTTTTTTTTTTTTTTTTTTTTCTAATGCAGCTGACGCGTACAGTGACTACTACAGAGATGAGGACTATCCTGTGACTAAGGTGCTACGGGAACCTGTGTATGTGGAAGTGCGGATCTTGGAGAGGACTGACCCAAACCTTGTCCTGCTTCTGGAGCACTGCTGGGCTACATCCACCCCTAGCCCTCTCAGCCTGCCCCAGTGGAGCCTTTTGGTTGATGGGTAATGACTATTTCCTGCCAATGCTGTCCTGCCTCCCTTGTTCCCCCAGCATGCTAAACTGCAGTCCTTCCCCAGGTGTCCCTACCAAGATGACCGTTACCAGACAACCTTGGTTCCTGTAGATGGCTCTTCTGGTCTTCCCTTCCCCACCCACTACAAGCGGTTCATTGTGCAGATGTTCACCTTTGTGGATCCTGCATCCTTTGCTCCACTGAAGGAAATGGTAGTACCTTAATGAGGATGCTTAACTACTGCCTGCTTAATTGAGCAGCCCTGAGTCCCCTGTGTCTGTTCCCAGGTGTTCATCCACTGCAGTACACAAGTGTGCCACCCCACTGCTACTGACCGCTGTGCACAGCAATGCAGAGGTGGAATGCGAAGTGAGTGGTTTCTGCAACTTGTGGTTCAGGCAGCTTATCCACTGAATTGAAAATGACAATTTCCTAATTCTCCTTCAGAGAGGTCACTTGATGCTTCTCAACAGTCAACTGAAAGGGTTTTTGGTTTCCAGTAAGCAAATGATCCTGACCAGTACAGAGGACACTGCCTCTGAGCAAATGCTTCACAGTGAAGGTGAGGGAGATTCCATCTTCAGGCATTGTGGCAGCAGTATATTGTGCTGTAACCCTTCTGTCTCTCTGCAGTGCCCCAGTTTCTTGGATATGGTCTCCTGGCAGCAGCTGCATGTATATTGCTGGTCTCCACCCTGGCACTAGGTGTTGCATGTGGTAAACGATCCCCAATTGTGCAGAAGGTGTGATTTTTAATAAAGGCCTCAAGGGGAAACTGTCTTGGATTGGCCATTTCTAGACTCCAGTTGGGACAGGAGTGGGGATGGCTGCTTGCTCACCTGCTTCATACACCTTGCTGGAGGTGAAATCAACTACTCTAGTTGAGTGGTTTTGGATCTCCTGAAAGGTGTCCTAACTGTTCTGGGGATGCTCAACATGGTAATTGAGCATATGTTGCTACTATACAGACAAACCACACTGCTCTCAAAAGCAGGAGGCCCAAGTGTGCAAGTGGAAAGAGAACATTTACTAACATTCCATGAGATGCCCAATAGTTCTAAACATGTGGCATTATCTACGCATGGGCAGTTCCAGTGCTCACGTTAGCAAGCAGGAGCAGCCACAGGAGGTTGCCTCTGCAGTAGCTAGCAGGGTTTTTATTTGCTGTCAAAGTTTCTATGTCAAGCCAAAACTATGGCATAGATTCATGACTAATGCTGCATCTGACTCCCTCTGGGGAATGGTCCCATCAAGTGTTCAACTGCATTTCCACTGGGGAGTAGTGGAATGATTTCAAGCCACCTTTTTGCTTAGAGGCTAACAAAATTGGGGGGTTGACCCTACTGTTCGCCAGTCAGAATTGGCAGTGTAGTAGTGCAAAAAGGAAATGCAGTTTCAATTCTGGACTTCCATGAATTGGCAGTAAACCAGGACCCTAGCACGGTCTTGTGTAGCTGGAAGTAGAGAACGAGAAAGTGCTTTTTGCTTGGATTTTGTGTGTCCAAGATGCCTGTCTTGCAACCAAGCTACATTTTGAACAGTGGAAATGACATCCTCATTTCAGGGTAATGGTGAGGGTCTCCTCCTCCTCCCCCCCAATGGCAAGCTAGACAGAATGTACCTTCTGCAAATTACCTTTTTCAGTTGGCCACTAAGGGTTTTTGCAGGAAGTGAGTAAGAATTCTGGCATAACCTTCAATTGTGGTGCTGTCCATTCCTTATGGACTTTTTCAAGATTAAACCAATACAGTTGAGCTCCAGGAAATTCTGATTCTAGGCTAGTCTGGCTCAGGTTTAACCTAAGGCTATGGCCAGCTTTGAAAAATGAAGCCATTACAGTACTCTAACCTACTGGTTTTGAAAGTTAATCACTGAACATGAATTCTCAAAGATTACACATGCAGATTTTCATTAGGCAGTTAAAATTACAATGGAGCTTTGGACTTCTGTTCAAATGTTTGAGATTTAATTCAAGATGAGCACCTATAATCAGTCTTGCTTGCTTCAAACTAGATTTTTCATTTTATAAATTGAAGACTTTCTGCCAAATACCAATTTTCAGATGTTTAATTTTAGCCATTTATGTATTTCCAACATCTTGAAATAACTCAGCCACTTAACCTAATTCCCCAGGTATTGTGGCTTGTCTGGCCAAAGCTACTGACTGCTGACTTTTTTTTTGAGCTAAAGCCACTCCATAATTGGATCAAGGATATGAGCCACGGGGGTGTGATGTCCCTACCGATACTGACACCAAACCTACACCCTTGCAAAAATGTTCAGCCTTATCCTTAAAGCTGAAAACTAAAATGAGATTTCACCAAACTGCACATTTTTAGTGTCTGTAGCCCCTTAGCATGTGCTCCATGAAAGTTTTACTTGAGTTCTGCGTAGTATGTAAGAGTCAGTTGTCTGACAATGTGTTGGTAGATTGCAAACGCTGCCACTATTTGTCCTGGCACACCCTGAGTGCCATGGAAGAGTTTTTGAAGCCTGCCATTACTATTCTCAAACAGGCATGCACTTTGAGCCAACAAAGGTCCCCAATTTGAAGTGATAAAGGAGCATGCATAGTATCTTTTGTAATATCCACTGTACCTGGGTGGCAATAGTCTTCTCTGTACTGCGTTTCCTCAACCATTATATTGGTTGCACCCCTCACCCAATATAATGGTTGAGGAAATGCAGCACAGAGAGGAAAATGACCACCCAGATACCTTGGATATTACAAAGAAATAATTTGTGAAGCAATTTGCCAAAGTCTGCGAAAGAGTCGATGAAATATACTTCTGATATTTATTTAGCAAAAAGTATAGGCCAGTAGCCCACTTGTTCTGAATAGCGCCTTCCCACAAATCAGTCAATCTTCAAATGGCATTTGTTTATCAGAAATCAGAAAAAGGTCGGATGGTAAGTCATATAATTAAAACAGAAAGCAGTGATTTATAAATTATGCATGACATGTACTCCTGTGAAAACAACACAACAGCATATTGATGTTTTAACACAATTATTTTGATATTTAAAAATATACACATTTCAATAATGATTGTAGCGACATATTTCAAAAAAAAGTTGGGACAGAAAAGCATTTACCACTTTGTAAAATTGCAACTTCTGTTTCACAACATTTAATAATCATTCAGGGAGTGAAACACCGAGTAATTAAGTGTTCCGGTTTTAATTTTGTCCCAGTCTTCCGGCAAAGAATTCTGACAATGTGCAACACTGCAGAGTCTTTGTTGTCACATTTTGCATGTAAAATGTGCCAATCTAATCTGAATGAATTATATTTGTTTCACAGTGAGAAAAAATCAGATCTGTGTCACATATTGGGCAAAAATCTACTTTTTCTGGGGATTAATTATTCTGGTGGTTTAATAGTTGCCCATACACTCACTGCCTTCCTATTCGGGCGTGATCAATCCAGCAAAGGAGTGGAAAAAAACCACGTCACAAAATGCATTTCCATGCTTTTAGTCAATTTTTTCACTTTGCGCTGCAGAAAACCTGACTGGAAAGGCACACAAATTAAAACTTCATACACGCCGCAAAGAATGCTTTGTTTGTACTGTATCAGCCAGAACACAAAATGCAATGCACCAAAGATTACACACACAGAGTAAGTGAACACAAATCTCCTTTTGATTACTAATAATCTTAATGATTTATGTCGATTATGTAGTTGATGGAAATGCGCAAAAATTAGCTTTCTGTTCAAACGAGCTTTCAAAAAAAAAAAAAAAATCACTTGGCTTAAGTAAATTATGGAAACCTGGCAGTAGTCGCCTTTGAAAGGAAGAGACCTTTTCACTGATTCAGAAGGAGGAGACTTTCCCATCTGAGAGGATGGGCTAATTAAGCAATGCAATCAAGGCCTGCAGAACAGCTGATGCAGAGCTAATATTCAATTTTAGGCAAGACCTTTGCGAATATAATACTGCTAATCCCTTGCTAGTGTGGCATTTTGGAAACCCGTGTCAAGTTAGTGAAATGTACAATGTAATCAATGCATGGCAAAAGGCAACTACTGGTGAGATTTTGTGTTTACGTAATGACCCTGCGACTGACAAGAATGAATCACTTATTACCAGCTGTGCTAATTGACACAGGTAGAGAAATTCAAGGCCAGAGACAGATGAGTGGAATGATAAAAGAGGAGGGGTTTCAATTGATCAATTACAACCAGTCAGCTATTAAATGTGGAGTAGCTAGCACTGAGGGTGTTGTGTGCTGTCCTTAAACATTTACTCCTGAGCAGCTATGGGGATAAAAGGGTTGTTTGTTGGGTTGATATTTCTTGGGGTTTTTCAGGATTTATGCAGTGCTCAAGGATATCAGTATCCCAATGTAAATGCAGGTTTGCAGACTGCCCAACAGTTCCTCAGGAAGCCTGTAGCCACACAAGCTCCTGTCACAGCCCCACAAACTTCTGCAAGACATTGGTTCACCCAGGCTACTGCCCGTCCAACCAAGGGCAAACCAGTCTTCACCCAGGCTACTGCCCGTCCAACCACGGGCAAACCAGTCTTCACCCAGGCTACTGCTCGTCCAACCACGGGCAAGCTAGTCTTCACCCAGGCTACTGCCCGTCCAACCACAGGCAAGCCAGTCTTCACCCAGGCTCCTGTAACTGTCCAAACTGCTGCTGTTCCCAAGGTGCCAACTATTCCAGTGGAACCTCCAACACCCAAGCCTGATGCTGTGAAGGTTTACTGTGGGGAAAGAACAGTTCAGATGGAAGTGGATATGGACCTGTTTGGGACTGGGCAGCTGATCCAGGCTTCTGACATCACCTTGGGAGGCTGTGGCCCTGTTGGACAGGATGGGTCCAATCAAGTGCTTGTATTTGAAACAGAGCTCCACAGCTGTGGCAGTGTACTTGCTGTAAGTAGCATATTCTTGATGGGGATGGTGCAGGTATTTGAGGGTAAGGTGCTGTAACAGGTTTTTGTTCCTCAGATGACTGGGGACTCCCTGGTCTACACCTTCACCCTCAACCATGAACCTAGGCCACTTGGTGGCACTCCAATCATTAGGACATCAGGTGCCGTAGTGGGCATCCAGTGCCACTACCTGAGGTGAGAAGATTCTTCAGTATTGCACCTTACTGGTGTGAATTTCAAAGTTGAACATGATCTAATGCACTTGATGGGTGAACCTGTCCTTCACGAGGCATCAATTTACATAGTTCTCATGTCAGTCGTGACTTTGCATCTCATGTGATGTTTTGGCTTTCACCAATGACAGACTGCACAATGTGAGCAGTAATGCCCTGAATCCAACCTGGATCCCCTACTATTCCACCCTGTCTGCTGAGGAACTGCTTGTGTTCTCCCTTCGGATCATGGATGGTAAGTGGGGTTACCCCCTAACATGCCATGTGTGACGGCAACTGTGTGGATGACCTGCTTCCCTTGTTCTGCCCCTGTGCCTTGCAGTGAACTGGCAGATGGAGAGGGCATCCAATGTCTTCTTCCTGGGGGACCTCATTAACATTGAGGCCTCTGTGGTCCAGGCCAACCACGTTCCCCTCCGTGTGTTTGTGGAAACCTGCGTAGCTACTTTGGACCCTGATATGAATGCAGTCCCCAGATACGCGTTCATTGAGAACCGAGGGTGAGTATGCTGGCCTTAATAGCCTTGTTTGCATGTCATGGGTCTACAGCATCGGCTTTCCAGGTGTCTCGTGGATTCCAAGCTGACCAGCTCCCGCTCCCAGTTCATGCCGAGGGTACAGGATGACAAGCTGCAGTTTCAGCTGGATGCTTTCAGGTTTGCCCAGGAGGCAAGGAGTGCTGTGAGTGTTCTGCTTCATGCTCTTGAGAACCCTGCTTCTGAATATCAACTGCTTCTCATGATGGCCATGGTTCTTGGCTGCAGATCTACATTTTCTGCCATCTGAGGGCCACTGCAGCTGTGCCAGACTCGGATGGCAAGGCCTGCTCATTCCCTCTCGGGAAGGAAAGGTTGGTGGTGGGGGGGGGAATGATGTAATTGACCTCCAGGCCTCTGGGTAACGGGTTTCTCTTCCAGGTGGATTGAAGCCTCTGGGAATGATGCAGCATGTAGTTGCTGTGACGCTAGCTGTGGAGGGAGGAAGGGCAGGAGTGTGGATTCAGGTTGGGTTTTGGTCTCTGCTGCTCTCTACCCCTGTCTGTTGGTGCCAGTGTATGAGCTTGTTTTGTTCTCCAGCTGTGCAGTATGAAGGCAATGCAGTTCTAGGCCCCATCCTTGTCCAGGAGGCTGAAGATGGTGAACCACAGGTCCCTGAAGGCAGATCACAGAGCAGAAGGTAAGCTCTTGTCACCATCTACTGGCTTCCCTCACCACTTCTAAAGCTGAGAAACTAACCCCATATTTCTGCATTCTCATGCTTCCCAGGTGCATCTGAGGCAGTGTTGGTGGCTGGTGTGATGGCTGCAGTGGGACTGGCCTGTGTTGTGCTGGGGACAGTGCTTATGTGGCGACTGTATAAACCAGCTCAGTAATTTTAAAAATAAATGGTCCATGGCTCAACCTTGCCAGCATGTACTACACTTGTCCCTTCCCATGTTGTGTGACTGCTTCTGCCAGTTTGCAGGGGAAGGCTGATTGGGACAGCATTCCAAATGTGCGCACTAATACATGGTACCAATTCAGGGAAATGAGACTGGCATGACATGGCTGTATGTGAAACAAAGGACATGATTACATCCTACAATGGGTTGCATGTTCCAGTTTCAAATGTTATGGAGAGGAAAGCATGTGAAGGGAATGAGATGAGGGAGAACAATGCAGAACATGTTGGAATACTTTCTCCATCCAGTTGACTATGGAGGTTTGCTTGTCTCTGTAGCTTTGCCAATATCAGCAAGCAGGGTGTGGGGGTAGGACTTGGCACCAAGTTTCATGCCTTTCAGTACACAGTGAGGAAACAAATGTGGGAATGTAAGCACAGACCTGAATCTAAGGGGGTATGGCCAATGGAATAGAGAAACGAGTGTGCGCTGTGTATTCTTGGTACGGATCACGATGGTCATATAGGCACTGGCTTCTGGTCAAGGTGCAACACATTTTTAAAACCCTGGTTTAGAAAAGGTTGCTATCAAGCACTTATTGTAATGAGGATGTTAGGTGAATGTGTTCCATATAAGCAATATGATCAGTCAACCTGATGGTCACTTTTTTTTTTTTTTTTTTTTTTTTTTTTTTTTGAGCAAACTTGTTTCACAGCCTAATGGGAACTGACCATTTTGACATACATCAAACACATTCAAATTGGTTCAATCATTACATGCTGTCTTTTGCCATTACTGGATGATATAGCTGACTTGCCACAAGAAAGGGGGCTTTGCACTGGGGGGTGGGGGTGTGTTTGTCATTGGGAAGGCACACCTCTTTGAAACTAATGGACAGTGGGATCAGACAAGAAGCCCAGAGCACTCTCTCTGAATGTGGACATGCCTATATCTTCCATTCTGGCATATGCAGCGCCACTTGATTTCCATATTTGTGGAAGGCAACTACATAATGTCTTAAAATTTGTTCAAGGCATTTGTGACAAACATTTTTCACTCTGAAGCTTGTATGAATGCACTAGCCACATCAAGAAACTGGAAAGTCACGGCGCATCATGTCTATATGGTAACACCACATTTGTGACAGTCTGCCACAAGCACACTTGATTTTGCTGATTCATGCCATTCTGGGCTTCTAAATGGTAGGACACAGTTCTGTTATTTTTTCCAGAGTGAATCTGAGGCTAGTTTACTCTGGAGGCTGTGTTGTCCATAAGAACAAAGTGAGTAAATGGTCATAGACAAACACATTTCACCGGGCCTGTCTACTATGTACATGCGTATTCTTTCGTATGGTTCCCAAATGGTGCGCTGCAGCATAAACCTGGGTAGCAAGTAAATGCGACACTTTTAGCGGCTCCGTAGCAATATTTCCTTGTGACAAGTTGTGATGCAAATATGACAGTTTGCCAAATCTTAAGTTACCATCTAGAAGTGTCCCAAACCACTATGAGGCGAACTTAAACTTTTCTCCCCCACAGTGACTTATCACCTTCTGTAATTTTGTATATTTTCTGTGATCTTTGAAAATGTATATTTTATTGCCGTGGATGTCAGTCCACCCTTGCAATCAATTTGTGACCACTTTTGGAAAATGGGGTCTTTGCAAATAAGCTCAAAATATTGACTACTGCGCTCCATTCATGACGTCAAAATAAAGTTGACCACTATTCAGGGAAAATTTTCTGATCTACACAAAGTGTCAAGCTGAAATTCCTGTCAGTGGATGTGAAATATGGTGTGGGTGGGTGGTTGGTTGGGGAATTGTTGAGAATTCAAGAGTCTGATGGCTTGGGGGAAGAAGCTGTTGCAGAATCTGGCTCTCCTCCTTTGGATGCTGTGCAACATCTTGTCAGAGGCTAGCAGGAAGAACAATCCATGGTGGGGATGAGTGGGGTCTGTGGTGATGTGAGCCCCAGGTCAGGCAGCGTTTGTGTGCGATGTCCTGGATGGAAGGTGTTGTCTTCCTGAATCAAAAGTTTTCATAGTTTCGAGGTCCCCTTGTCCGTGAATAACTGGAGAGAGACAAAATCTTCAGAAGTCATCTTTTTATTCCAGCCTTGAATCGTGCAATAATCCATATCCGGAGAGTAGTCCTTGGCCAAAAAGTACTAACTCAACATTCTTTACTGAGCAATATTTATGGGAAAAACTCAACCAACTTTGCTTCAATCACAATACATGGGTCGTACACTGATTATCTCGTAAGTTTTTTTCTTTCCCATGTTGGTTGGCAAGCTCTCTATGGGATTCTCTGGAAAATAATGGTGGTTCACAGAAGTATTGATCTCATAAAAAAAAGTAAGAAAATACACTAAAAAGGAGAGGAAAATTACAGTCAGGAGAAGAAAAATACAGTCAAAGGAATAGGATACAAGTAGATGCATAAATGAATGATGAACTGATTATTTTTTCAGTTACAACTAATGATTTTACTGAACAAATGTTGATCAAAGCTACAGAAATCGAATACATTTAAATGTCTCACCTGATTATGTTTTCAAATCACTGAAACAGAAGCCCGCTTACTAATCAAAGCCACAGAAGCCCGCTGCTTGTGTGTGTGTGTGAGCTGGCTCATGCATGTGTGAATTGAATTGCTTGTATGTGTGTTTGTGTGTGTGTGTGTCTGTGTGTGAAGTGCTTGTATGTGTACGTGTGTGTGTGTGTGTGCGCACTGCTCATGCGTGTGTGAACTGCTTGTATGTGTGTGTGTGTGTGTATGTGCATGTGTACGTGTGCGTGCGTGCGTGCGTGCGTGCGTGTGTGTGTGTGTGTGTGTTACTGCTGCATACATAATCTGGTTATTGATTTACTGATGAATATGATGAGAAATATTGAAATATAATCCTCAACATTGGAAGTGAAGTCCCAATGATCTTCTCCACTGTCCTCACCACTGTCTGCACAGACTTTTAGTCAGAGGCTTTAAAATCTCCAAACAGACAGTTGCAGCTGGCAAGTATGCTGTCTTTGGTGCCTCTGTAGAAAGTGATGAGGATAGCAGGGGAGAGGTGAGCTCTTCTCATCCAGCGCACAAAGTGTAGATGCTGCTGTTCTCTCTTCACAAGGGACGCGGTGTTGAAGAACCAGGGACCGGTTTCACAAAGACCTCGCAAATTTTGCAAACTCACAAGTCCTCTAATCGCCAATTTTGTAATTCACAAAGGCCGCGTATCGCTCGCGTAAATCGCAATCGCGGTGCTAATGCCTCGATAGATTTTTGGCTTGATTTCACAAAGCCCTTGCTAAATTTGGGCAATTACAATCAGATCGTTATCCCTTCATGAACTGGCCATTTTTAGCGGGAGCTCCTGACTGCTCGCGAAGTGTAGAGAGGCTCACAGAATGGGATCATTTCTCAAGCTGGAAGAGGAAGCTGTTTTCAGGAGAGAAAGGGTTATCCCTGATAGGATCAACCTAATAGAGTCACTGAATGACACAAAGCTTCTAAAAAGATTTTGGTCACCAAGGGGGCTCAGCTATGGCAAGACTGAGTGGCTGTTCTTCGGGATAAGGAGTAGCTTTCCTTGCTGGAATGCTGTTGAGTGCCTCAAATCATCCGAAAAATTTATTGAGTTTGTTGAGAAAGTTTATATTATCCACACAGGGTGGTGGGGCCACCTTATAATCTGTGATGGTCTACATGCTGCTGGAAATGAGGGAGAAATGCATTCATCTTGGCCTGATTAAAATCACCTGCAATAATGAAAACACCCTCCAGATGTTTAGTTTGTAAGTCACAGATGAAACGGTAGTGAACATTTTGGGGCTTCTTGGTGTTTGCACTGGGGGTGGATGTACACAGCTGTGATGGTAATCGTAGTAAATTCCCTGGGCAGATAGAAGGCTCTGAATTTTATAGTCGAAAACTCTGTCAGGACTGCAGTGACTCGAGACCACTGTGGCGTTATTGCGCCAGCTATGAGGCAGCGCTGCCAACTCTCACGCATTTGGCGTGAGAGATGTGTGAGATTCAGTGGCATATTCACATTCCCGTGCTGTAGTCAGCAATTACTCAATTCACGCAATTCATGTGTTTCACGATCGTTCAAATTGTTTCAATGAAATAAGACCAATTGAAACGTTCTTATGTAATTCCATTGCTTCCAACCCCCGAGTAAAGAAAAGCGTGAGAAGTCAGGAGTCATAATTGATTTCCATGTTACTAGTGGTGAAATCCACTGTTATGCATGTGAAACTGTAAACCTCCATGCACAAGGACTTTAATTCCACCTGAGAATCTCTTTCAAACGCGTTGATTGAATAATTGCTGACTACAGCCGGGGAACATGAATATGCCACCGAATCTCACGCATTTCTCACGCCAAATGCGTGAGAGTTGGCAGCCCTGTATGAGGTAGTTAGCTAGCTGGCAAAGTTCCATTGTTTGTATACCTTGAGTAACATTATTTTTTTTTTTAGCTTTATTAAGTGTAATATTTTAACTATTACAATATAGGCAAGGGATATTGAAGTAATCTATCCTCCTGTGTTGATAACAAAGCATGACACATTGACTGCATTTACTGCATATGATGCGTTGACGTTAGTTAGCCAGCCAGCTTTAGCAATCGCTGTTTATGTAACATTTACATTAGCTTTCACTGAGAGGCTCAGCGATGTCAGCACAGCTATTTTTTCTGAATGCTAACCCTAGCAGTTAGTGAAATAAATTGAATATTATTGTAAGATGTGTTACCATGCTTCATTATTGACATGATGGCCTCAAGCACAATTCTGATTCAGCTGAATCCAGACACTAGTTGTTCAGCATAATCAAATGGACCTGTTAACTTTAATGCACAGAAAGGTGAGGCAGTAGGTTCTGAATGATAATTTAATCCAAAATGAATTAAAAATGTAAATGAATGATTTAAAAAATGTTTTGATCAAAATTGGCAAAACTGTACAAAAATTAATTAATAGGCTGCAGTAATGTCACAAATTATGTGAACAGACTCTGGTTATAGATTTATAGTAACGGAAACCAGAAAACAGTAATTTGCAACTTAGTTTGCCCTTACAGTCAACTGTCAGCATTAATATGAAAAATAACATTTTAACATAGCATAAATGTGAATGAATGGGTCTTGGGAAATCATCGGAGAAAAAGAAAAAAAAAACGCTCAGTAGTATACTAACTGCTTGAGAGACCCCAAATTCAATTATGTTCATTAAAATGTAGGTGTTGTCTATGTATAGGCTTAAGACCCACTATATTTCTAAAATACGTCTGTTGTGATCCCCATGCTAACAGCGAAAACTTACGGACAAGCTTCAAAGCTTATCACTTCGCTAACGCGTCACCAATTTCACAAGGCAAGGGGACACTAATCATAGTTCGCGTTATCGATTGGAGATCACAAGTGTTCTCACAACAACTAGGCAGATAACTTATGGAAATATATTAATTACCAGCAGATTTGATGGCCACAACCTGTAGCGTTGAATAAATTATATATTGAGATGAAGCATTACATTTCATGAAAAACTGCATTGAGTGAGAAATGCGTTGCCTGTAACTATGGATACCATTGTCACGTCCCACATGTTGCTTCAGGCAAGCGACACGATGAAGTGCCACTTTCTGCTCTTGCATATCAATCGCAAAATCTTAAATATTATGTCATAAAGGGACAAATAGTTACCAAAGATCGACATTTAACTACAGTAGTTCATGATGGTTGTCAAACTCTGCAAAATGATCAAGCATTTTAGATGTGTTACTGTTGCTAGCAGATCGAATTGAATGATTGTGTCATCTCTTTACCATTTCATGAAAAATATTAGCTCATTTTGAATTTGATGGCAGCAACACATTTCAAAAAAGTTGGGACAGGGCCATGTTTACCATTGTGTACCATCCTCTCTTCTTTTAACAACAGTCTGTAAATGTCTGGGAAGTGAGGAGGCCAATTGCTGGAGTTTTGGAAGAGGGATGTTGTTCCACTCTTGTCTGATATAGGATTCTTCTAAGCCAGATTTTTAATTTCATAATGCGCCAAGTGTTTTCTATTGGTAAAGGGTCTGGACTGCAGGCAGACCATTTCAGTACCCGGACTCTTCTACAGCGAAGCCATGCTGTTGTGATGGATGCAGTATGTGGGCTAGCATTGTATTGCTGAAATATGCAAGGCCTTCCCTGAAAGAGACATTGTTGTAAAACTTCTATATACTTTTCAGCATTGTTAATGCCTATCCAGATGTGAAAGCAGCCCATGACACAGGCACTAATGCAACCCCATACCATCAGAGGTACAAGCTTTTGAACTGAGTGCTGCTAACAAGCTGGATAACAAAAATAGTGCTTTTCAAAATCTGATATGTTGCCTATGTTCTATTGTGAATAAAATGTGAGTTTATGACATTTGCATCATTGCATTTGACGTTACACAACGTCCCAACTTCACTGGAATTGGGGTTTGTATTATATATTTTAAGTTATTACACATATAACATACAATCCTTCAGTTTTAATTAAAGTACGTATAACCATTAAGTGCGCTGTCTCCGCGGTGGCACACTGGCACTTCAAAACTGGGTTTGAGCATCTGTGTAAGGGGCTAGTATGGTATTTGTAGACCCATGCCAGTGTCTGAATTTTGGTTGGGTTTTAAGCCTACATTTTTCTGTTGTTCATGTGGTGAGCCTGCACAGCTCTATGTTCTTGTAAAGCTATGGTCTTATACCCATAGTGCATTTCACTTTATTGAAGTGTGGTGAACCTGTACTTTATTTACAAGTGTAACTGTAAATCTAGGGTCTGTATTGCCATAGTAATTTCACTTTTTTACATAAGGAATGTGTGTGTGTGTGTGTGTGTGTGTGTATGACCAAACTGAAGAAGGTCAAATATTACACCACTCACACACACAAATGTGTAATTTTTTGTCTTAATAATTACAGTGAAATGTTCAGTGGAATGCTTAATGCATAGGCACGTGTTTTGGTTCATACCATAGGTTTTCCCATTCGCAGCACTGAAAATTTGTATTTGCTTCAAAAAAAGGGAAGTTTTTCTGGCTGAGCAGAACAAATGGGGTGCCATTTACGTCACTGTGAGGCCAAGAGTGTCATTGATGAACAATGGCGACCATCTGAGGTTTTCGCAGTGAGTGAGTAATGGCCAAATGGGCTGGTTGCTCTCCAACTCACCACTGACAAAGAGCAGCACCGGATTCAGAACCAGATCTACAGCGACGCAGCTTCCTGGAAGGTTATTCTGCTGTTAAGACTGCCTTTTCAACAAAGAGAAAGGCAGAAAGGTTCTGGACAATATAAATGAATTAACAGTGCTTTGCTTTTACTCTTTCAGAAAATAATCTGATGGCCAACTTGCAAATTACTGACATTTTAAATAGTTCCCTCTTTCTGACACTAAAGAGTTTTACAAATATGTTAATATTTCACTGGCCTCTTTACCCCTACTCTTGGTGTTGGAACTTTGATGCTTCATTGTCATTAAAAGGAATACTTAAGGCAATGGAGATGCTGCATCTCTGTAATTGCTGATTTATATTGTATGCTTCATTTCATGAAGGCCATAAATGCTACAGTTTCTCGTCAGGCCGATCCGTTTTATAATTCATGGAAAAATATAACAGTTGTCTGTTCTGTGCCTGCACGTGTGTCTGAGTGTGCGTATTGTATGTGTGCGCGTGTGCATGTGTGTTTGTGCGTGTCTGCGCAGGCGTGCATGTGTGTGTGTGTTTGTGTGTGTATGTATGAGCTTCTGGTTTTGCAGCTGCCTTCTTTGAGATATTTCTTCACATAATCTAAATTTATCAGTGGAGATATATCAAAGCATTCCCTTCTACTGAATGATTTTCATGGTCTAAGCCATCCCCAGTTGGGAATTCTGTCATGATAAAGTCTTTCAACTGCAGAGACAGGTGGGTTGATGCAAGTCTCTAGAACCCATCATGGGAATATGTGTGTGTGTGTGTGTGTGTGTGTGTGCGCGCGCATGTGGGGGGGTGATTGAAAATGTCACTGAAGTTCATTGCCCTGTCTAACTGTCCAGATGGGACTGAAGTGACCCACTGCAGTTAAATGTAAAGACGCTGAAGATCAAGATGATACAAAGGATGATGAAGATGCTTAAGACATCAGTTCATACAGCAGTACATTCTGAAGTTGCTGACGTAAAAGTGCATTGCACCTTACCTTAACTGCAGCTCATATGTAACACACATCCAGTTGAAACATGACATCACGTGAGTCTCTAAATTCAACATAAATCTGTTGAAGCAGAGACCCAGAGATTTTTTTTTTACTTGAGGTGAACAAAATGGTTTGATTAAATAGGGACCCAACAAACAGCAACAACCTTTGAACTGACTGGTCCAAATAACGTCCCTTCTGAAACATGGTGCCACCCACGGCACTGAGTCCTTGTTTTTCAGTTTGTCTCCCCCCCCCCAACTTAACCTCAGCAAAATTAACACAGTCGTCCAGAGATGTAAGTACTGTGCTTAGCGTAATTTAAATATGAAACACATCATTATGTTTTTATTAACCCACCCCTCCCAACAGATTTTTTCCTGTCGCACAAAAACGTTAACAGATATGATCTAATGCTTCTAGGTAATTGTTTATTCATCCTTTTCGCTCATTTTCATGAAAAAACGATGAGGGTACCTCATCCTCTGGGGGTAGGGTAGGCCATCAAAGTCGAAGGGAGGGAGAGATGGTTGCTACCAGCATCAATTTTTGCCTGTTTTTGATACAAAATATGCTTACAAATTAGTTGCAAATAGTATGCTATTATTATGTTTCATGCTCAATGACCACACTGATTGTCATCCTTATTGATTTATTGACGTAGCTGGTCCTTGTATTAGTAAATCTTGGAATTACAATGACCAGCAGCGACCAGTAACCTTGAAGTGATCTTCACCTAATAATATTAGAAGTGCATGGCCGGCATACTTTTACTTGTGTCTTTGAATGTTTACTGTAATGTATACTATTTTTATACTGTACTATAGGCCTACTATTATGCAAGTTCATAGAATTGTTCATAAAGTTGTTCACATAATTCATAGATAAACCTTTTATGAACTGTGTAACATTTTGAAGATATTTGTACATCTGTCCGGTGAACTTGAATCATCATTTTGCAAGGTAAGTTAATTTTTATTGTTCATATTCTTATACATGAAAGCAAAATTACTTGCATATGTACCAGACATATTACTGATATTATAAGCCTTGTTCTATCATAGGGAAAAACAAAGTAAAGGAAATGTGAAAAATGTTCAGAAAACTATTTGTTTTCCTTTTGTGTGTGTTTTTCCCAAAATGAGTTATTTATGACATCATAGTAATGTCAAATTTATGTTACTCATGAGTTTATAACATTTATAATAATACTATAATATTAATTGTAGTATCAGTAGTTCTAGAGGTTACAGAAAGTTACTTATTTTCAGCTAAAACTAATAAAAATATTTAAAAAAATGGATTTTTGTCATTTTGAAATTTTTTTCCTAATATGGTGTTAGTTATAACGTCACTGTGACATCATAATGTTGAAATGTGTTTTACATGTACTTGATTTGAAGAGAGGACATCTGTAGCTGTACACTGATACCAAACAAGATGATGTTTATCGCTTAATTTTGAAATAATCGGAGGGGGGTGGTAACCACCCACCCCCTTGGTCGGGGTTGTAATAGAGCAACCCTTGGTTTGGACGATGGTTAAGGAACTGGATGATTATGCAAACAACTTGGGGACCCTGTAGCCATGTTTCCAGTCATATTATCAGCATGGGTAACACAATAAATGTTCAAATGATTAAGAGATTTAAGCAAAGAGGCATATGCATGACACTTGAAAGACAGCCCTTGCATTGCATTGCGCAAAATATCTTCAGAATGGCTGTTTTTAAAGAACTCATTTTTTGAAGAAACCTTCCTCCTGATATTTTGCAGTTGTGGACAGTATGTGATGAATCTTTATTTCTCTTGCCCTTTTCACACAGAGACTGCTCACAGAGTGAAATAAATTGCCAGGCAATGTCATAAAGGCAGAAACTCTGGGGGCCAAATGTACAAAGGTGTTTTTCTCTTAGATGCTTGTAACTTGACTGATCAGAGGATGATCGGATGTTCAAAGTTGATCACCAAATTACGAAGTATGCTTATCTAAGTTGCTTCTAAGTCTTAGTCACCTGTGATCGCATAACAATGGCAAAATTTAGACATCCTTGGGGGCTTGTTTAACTGGTGTTTTCCTTGGTATGCGCAGTGCTTAGTTGCCAATGTATATTGCTTTTCTTGTTTTTGATTAAATCTCTCCGTTCCGTTCTTCACTTAGTTCCATTAATTAAATATATAAGTCCCATTTGTTAGTCCACAGTATTGTCATTTTGTTTATTCTTGGACTCGGTTTTTTCTCGCACATTCTCCGCAACAGTCTGTTCCACGCTGGCGAAGGCCTACACTGATACCGAGATGACCGTGTGCAATAATAGGTCAAGTACTTGCTCAGAACAATAGATCGGCTCACAAAAGAATCTACGCCCACACAGCAAGTCAGACGTGAACAACTAATCAGACGATGATCCTCGGTTGTACTATGCGACTATCGCAGGTGTTTAGCTGTGCACGTGTCAGCCATGTTTATTCAGCGTTTTACGCTACAGTAAGTCGATGACTAGAAAAACGCTGGCTAAACACCTTTTGTAAATTCTGCCCTGGGAGTTTTCAAGACCGGCTCGATACAGTGCCAGATACCATTTCAGTCCGTAAGTGTGCTCAAGTGTTACGTGTACTTTAATGGTACAATTGGTAAGCCTTCTTGGGCTGAATGGCCTGTTCTCGCCGCTTCTCTGCATAATATGTTATATTATTTGCAGCATGATTAGCCTCATCCGTGGTCTTCATGGGAAAGGCCTGGTTTACAGCATGGCTCCAAAGCCCCAGCAATCCCTCTGATGTGAATCAATCCCAGGCCCTCCTCCCTGACATTTAGTATCTCTGTGTCTGCTTACACTGCTCTGCAGCACGTCATTCCCTTTATCGCAAACAATATGCTTGCTGTACCGTCTCAAAACAGCCATCCCCTTACGCTCCCAAATCCCTCAGTGCAAATTAGGGAGGACGGCATGAGCTCATCAGCCGCACAGTGTCCTGGTCTAATGGTGCGAAGGGAGAAAAGGCTTTGTGGCTGCCGTTCAGCTTCTGGCCGACACAACGATTACTTCTGCCTCCGTGGTCCGGCTCTCATGGTTGATAATTAACAAAGTGATGAGCAGTATCTCGGGAAAACAAAATGTCCTTCATCACTGCCAAAGCCAGCTTTTTTCCTCATGCCTGGCGACCTCTAATTATTCCAATGTTTAGCCCCATCATTCTCGCGCTGAATGGAAACTAGAAAAGAGAAAAGAGGCATTGTTGCCATAACTATCACGCCCGCCCAAACACGTTTGTCAATTCCCCTACTGCTCATTTCATCATGTCACCTTTGTCCTTTAATTGGCAACTCAGCTGAGTGACAGAGCTTCTTGTCACATTAGAACATAATTTATTTGTTCAAAAGCAAATAGAAAAGTGAACACATTAAACAAATCACATGGCAAGAAAATTATATGCTTGAAAATACATGTAACATAGTGCGTTGTGAAAAAGTATACGCCCCCACCCGATTTCTTCTATTTTAGCTTATTTGTCATATTTACAGTAAATGTTTCAGATTATCCAACTAATTTTAATATAAGACAAAGACAATGTGAGCAAACACATGCATGGTTTTAAATTATCATTTCATTTATTGAAGTTATAGAGTTTTTAAAACCTGTATCACCTATATGAAAAATAATTGCCACCCTAAACCTAACGGCTGGTTGTGCCAACCTTGGCAACAACGATTGCAAAGAAACTTTGGCAATAACTGGCACTTTCCACATTGATGTGGAAAAATTCTGGCCTAGTATTTGCAGGATGGTTTTAAGTTAGCCACATTGGAGGGTTTTCAAGCATGAACTGCCTGTTTAACCTCTTTTACCCAAAAAGTACACATCTTAATTTCCATGAAGTTGAGATGTTGTGTAAAACGTGAATAAAAACATAATACAATGATTTGCAAATCCTTTTCGACCTATATTCAATTGAGTACACTACAAAAACAAGATATTAAATGTTCAAACTGATAAACTTTATTGTTTTTTTTTTTTTTTTAAATATTCACTCATTTTGAATTTGATGCCTGGAACACATTCCAAAAAAGCTGGGACAGGAGCATTTTTACCACTGTGTTTAATCACCTTTCCTTTTAACAACACTCAATAAGCATTTGGGAACTGAGCACACTAATTTAAGAAGCTTTGTGGGTGGAATTCTTTCCCATTCTTGCCTGATGTACGACTTCAGTTGCTCAATAGTCTGGGGTATCTGTTGTCATATTTTGTGCTTCATAATGCGCCACACATTTTCAATTGGAGACAAGTCTGGACCGTAGGCAGGTCACTCTATTACCCACACTCATTTACTACGAAGCCATGCAGTTGTAACACGTGCAGAATGTGGCTTGGCATTGTCTTGCTGAAATAACCAGGGAGGTCCCTGAAAAAGACGTCGCCTGGATTGCAGTATATGTTGCTCCAAAATGTGTATTTACCTTTCAGCACTAATGGTGCCTTCACAGATGTGCAAATTACCCAGGTCATGGGCACTAACACATCCCCATACCATCACAGATACTTGCTTTTGAACTTTGCACTGATAACAATCTGGATGGTCCTTTTCCTCTTTCGCCCGGAGGACACCATGTCCATGATTTCCAAAAACAATTTGAAATGTGGACTCGTCAGACCACAGCACACTTTTCTACTTTGCGTCAGTCCATCTCAGATGAGCTCAGGCCCAGAGAAGCCAGCAGTGTTTCTGGGTGTTGTTGATATATTATGGCTTTCGCTTTGCATGGTAGAGGTTTAACTTGCACTTGTAGATGTAGCAACAAACTGTATGAACTGACAATGGTTTTCCGAAGTGTTCCTGAGCCCAATATGGTAATATCCTTTACAGAATGATATTGGTTTTTAATGCAGTGCCACCCGAGGGACCGACAGTCATGGGCATTCAATGTTGGTTTTCGGCCTTGCCGCTTACGTGTAGAGATTTCTCTGAATCTTTGATAATATTATGGACTGTAGATGATTAAATCCCCAAATTCCTTGCAGTTGCACATTGAGAAACGTTGTTCATAAACTGTTGGACTATTTGCTTGCGCAGTTGTTCACAAAGTGGTGAACCTCGCTCCATCCTTGCTTATGAACGACTGAGCCATTCTGGGATGCTCCTTTTATACCTAATCATGACACCTGTTTCCAATTAACCTGTTCACCTGTGGAATGTTCCAAACCAGTGTTTTTTGAGCATTCCTCAACTTTCCCAGTCTTTTTTGCCCCTGTCCCAGGTTTTTTGGAACATGTTGACGGCAACAAATTCAAAATGAGCAAATATTTCCAAAAAAAAAAAGTTTATCAGTTTGAACATTAAATATTTTGTCTTTGTAGCGTACTCAATTGAACATAGGTCGAAAAGGATTTGCAAATCATTGTATTCTGTTTTTATTCACGTTTTACACAATGTCCCAACTTCATTGGAATTGGGATTTGTAGTTTAAACTTATTTTGGCGATCTGAAAAATCTCAGTGTTAAAAAAAAAAAATTGAGTAAATCGGGAAGGGAGCTAATACTTTTTCAGTGCACTGTATATTCACATGTTCTATCCCGTTTCCCCCCTACCAGCAGGAGGAAAAAGCAATCGCAAAATATTGCTAAAATGTAGAGGCAATGTTATAACATTGAGAAAACATCCTAAAAATGTAGTGAGAATGTTCTTTGTTAACTTTGTTTAACTTCACAGAGAGAATGGACCATATGTGAGAAGTTCTTTGTCTTCCCCCTATCAGAGGAGATCAACCTTGATCCTGAGTTAAGAGACTGACTAATGCTTTTAGTTCTTTCTTGCATGACAATAGTTGGTAATTTACCACAGAATGTGGGAACTTTCCACACATTCCTCTGAAACACTAGAACGCTACCATTGTTCTCAGCATAACTGTAATTACATGCGCACCTTGGCGAAATGTCAAAGAATGAGCAGCCACCATGAGGTAATCCCTACATCTGCAGGTCATTACAAGGCAGTATGTCTGTGTTATATGTGTTGCTTGTGCCACTCATGGTTTTTTTTTTACAGCTTAGGGTTACATTTGTTTCCACTTAGAATAGTGGAGTGGATTTACATTTATATCCATCCATTCATCCATCCACCCATCCATTTTCTACCGCCTGTCGGGTGCCTGATCGCGGGGGTAACAGACTAAGCAGAGAGGCTCATGCGCCCCCCTCCCCAGACACTTCTTCCAACTCTTCTTGGGGGACCCCACGCCGTTCCCAGGCCAGCCATGAGATATAGTCTGTCCAACATGTCCTGGGCCTGCCTCAGGCCTTCCTCCCAGTTGGACATGCCCAGAAAATGCCCACAGGTGTCCAGGAGGCGTCTGGACTAGATGCCCTAACCACCTCAACTGACTCCTGACAGATTCCACAGAAAGTGTGACCAATTGACCATTTTTATTTTTGAACCAATATAAAATGTACCATCTCTCTGTATTTTCAATAAAATATGTCAACAGAATAAAGAATAATTGTTTTACCGGTAAAAGCATGGCTACTGTTGTTCTTTTGTTACTTTTCTCTAAAAAGATTACTTTATTCTGGAATTGGGCGATATCAGGACGGAAAATTGTCCCAGTCACTGAATCCGATACATTAATCCAGTTGCGAACGTTACAACATGTGCTGTCCAGTCCCATAACGTTAGCAACAGGGCCACTGCGAAAAGAACAGTACATCTACTACTGAAGGTATGGCCAGGAATATGTTCCCCATTCTTTATTTTACCAAGCTAGATACCGTTTTGAAATATCCTGAGCCCTATTTCATGCCGTGAGGCCAGTTTTAGGCCGCGAACGTAATTTCTGTCCGATGTGCGGTCGTAGCGTTTGCTCTGCATTCTGCATTGAAGTCCCTATTTTATAACAACCGGCAGTTTGAAAGCGGGGTAAAGCACATGAGCAAGGGCCCTCTAGAATTTTCACCAACTCGCGTTTGTGTCCCTCATCAAACAGGTAAAAATTTCCGTTCACAGTAATAACGTTAGCAACAACCTGTAATCTTAGTACAGCACTGCTGTGAATGAGGTTTGGCGGCTGCTGGGAAGGTATTTAAACCCTTTTGGGCAGTTGTGTCCGGCAGTGGACACGAAGCTGCAGATTTATGCACGCAGTTACAATATTCTGTCACTAGATGGCACACCCGGATCAGTTATTGAATTTTCACAAGCAAGCCGAGTTTAGAATATGGATGAGTTCACTCCAATCCCTGGATGGATCAAGCCAACCTTGGTTCGACTTAAAGGGATTGGCACATCCATACTACAGGGTGGCCCAAAAAAAATGTCCCTCCTTCCTCTCAGAACTCCAAGGTGGATGAGGAACTTGGAAATGAGTGGGCAGGATTGACTTGATTGATTCATCCAGTGTATGAATTGGATTGCCACAAAATAATCCCGGGTAAAAACTGCATTTCCGGTCACTGTTCAAGAGTAGGTAACAAACAGCTTTAACAAAGCCCTGCTTATTGCAGAATAGCGGGTTGGTCACTGGTGTGCCTTCCCTTTTCTCTGCTCATCGTGCCATTATTGGCGTTGGCTCAGACAATCTTGTCCCCGTTTGAGTTCCATCCTGTGAAAACCAATTTTCCGTCCATGTAACATTAGCAACAAGGCCAAATTTTTTAATTCACTTTTTTTTACCAAAATTGCAGTGATCCAGGTCTAAAACTTCCTGTAAACATTTGTTTTTATCTTACCAATGAAATAAACTACATATATACCATTAATTTATTATTTCATCCTGTTCAGTACAGTGGGACCTGTTGGTCACACTTTCTGTGGAATCTGTCTCCTCTCAATGCAGAGGAGCAGCGGTTCTACTCTGAGCTGTTCTCACACGTCCAAGCTCCTCACCTTATCCCTAAGGGTCAGCCAAGCCACCCTGCAGAGAAAGTGCACTTCACCCGCTTCTATTCACAATCTTATTCTTTCAGTCACTACCCAAAGCTTGCGACCAAAGGTGATGGTCGGAACAAAGATCGACCTGTAAATCACGAGTGTCACTTTTAAGCTCAGCTCCTTCTTCACCTACGACAAACCAGTACAATGCCTGTTTCACGGCAGATACTGCCGCAATCCGTCTGAAAATCTCACGACCCATCCTACCCTCACTCATGAACAAGACCCTGAGAAACTCCACCACTTGGGGTAACAACTCACCCCCTACTTGAATGGGACAATCCACCTTTTTCTGGGAGAGAACCGTAGCCTCAGATTTGGAGGTGCTGATCCTCATTCCGACCGCTTCACACTCAGCTGCGAACAGCTCCAGTGTGCGTTGGAGATCACAACGTGATGAGGCAAGCAGGAACACATCATCTGCAAACGGCAGAGATGCAATTCTGCGGCCACCAAACTGGACACCCTCCAAACCTTGGTTGCGCCTTCATATCCTGTCAATGAAAATCATGAACAGAACAGGTAGCAAGGCACACCTTTGTTGAAGTTCAAAAACAACTGGAAACGAGCCAATGATGGCATCATAAAATGTGACTGACTTTGTAATTTTCAAAAATGTACAGACCTCTTTCTGCCATTAAAATTTCAGTTATTGAGTGTTCTGAGCAAATAATAGCTACAATGCCAATGACAAGGCTATACCATATCACTACTCGATCTGCTCCAGCTGCGAGGCTGAAACTAAGCAGGTGTTGGCTTGGTTAGAACTTGGATGGGAGACCACCTGGGGAAATGAGCTGCTGGCAGAGGTGTTGTTGGGCCAGTAGGTTGTGATCTTCTCTCTGGTTGAATAATCAGCAATGCCCCAGTGCAGCGTTGGGGATACTGTACTGTAGGAGATGCTGTCCTTCGGATGAGACGTTAAAAATAGGTTCTGACCCATTGTGGTCATTCAAGATCCTATGACGTTCTTTGGCAAGAGTAGGGGGTTACCTGGTGTCATGGCTAAATTCTAAACCTGGCTCTTTCAAACTGTCACCTGATCATCCCCTGATCTAATTGGCCATGTTAATTCTCCTCCGTCTCTCCACCTTAACCCCCAGGGCTCCCTTGAAAAGAGATTTTTCGGGGCATCGGGACTTCCCTGATGAAATAAAGGATACATAAAATAAACAGAAATACGTTTCATGGTGACCTTGTTGTAAGTGAAATACAAGGTAAGTGGAAAATGAAAGCCTCATTCAAAACACAGCAGGGGGAGCAAGGGATTATGTTCAGTTTTGTATTATGGATAACAAACAAAGTGTCCAACTGCTGAAAATGAATGTGTCCAACAGCTTGCGAATTTCAGAGTATTGCAAGGGTTTGAGAGCACTCTTTTTTGTACCTTTGTGTGTATGTACAGTGGGTTGTGAACTTCCTGAAGCTGGTTATTTCAGGCAGCCTTTCAAAAGATTTGACCAGCACGTGTATGTGTGCATGTGTGTTAATGTGCTCCTGTACTGTTCTATACTAGTGAGACAGGAGTCAGGATATTCTCTTCATATTCTTCTGATCAATCATATTTTTGGTGGAGGATCATCTGCCTGCCAACACATGATAAGCTTTAAATAGGCATCCAACTTTATACTTCAGATGCAAAGAAGACTTCAGATTCTCCCTTGATCTGTTAGAAATCAGTGATTTGTATGTTTGTTTTTAGCTTGTTTTTAGTTTCTGGTTTTAGTTTCTAGTTTTTAGTATGTTTCTTGTTTATTTTTAGTATTGCTATTATTTATATATTTATTCTGAGTTACATGTTTCATGTTTAGAGAATGAATGCTTGCAGTCTCATGTCTTACTTTCCTCTTGTTTCTTTTGTGTGGTGTCTTTTAAAAGATTCTCACTCTTTCTTTTCCATTTCGGTTTGGTAATTCCTCTTCCTTCTCTCTTGCTGTTCTGATTGGACTATCCACACTTAGAGCAGTTCAGTTAGGCACGGGTGATTAGTTAGTTCAAAGTTAGGATCCCACCTACTTCCTCCCTCTCTCTCCTATCACCGTCCTTGCTTTTCTAGATCCGCCTCTCCTCTCACCTGTTCTGAGTTTAGCTGGGCCTCCACTTAATTTGTTTGTGTATAAAAGACCCACTTTCCTGCTGCTTCTTGTCGAACCACAGCTCGTCTTGGTCAGTCTCGTTTCTGCGCTATTTTCTTGTTTCGATTGTTGAAAGCTCGTTTCCTGTTATTCTCCGTAAGTCTTGTATTTTGATTGTTTGTATTATGTTGTGAGATTGCGGTTTGGTTGATTAGTACTTCGTTCTCCCTGATCCCTATTTTGTACCTATTTGTTTAGTATCTCCTGTGTTCTCCCTTATCCCATCCAACTCCCTTTTTCCTTCCCCTTCCATTCCCTTAGTTTCAACCCTCTTTGTTACTGTCTTTGTGCGGATTGATTATTCTGGTTACTGGATCTTTTTGCTTGTCCCCTGACTTCGACTCTGCCCATCCTGCATATCTCTGTTTGCCTGGCTATTGATCTATTTCTGTCTTGACCATGAGCTCTGTTAATCCCAATAAACGCCCTGCCAATGCTGAACTGCATTTGGAGTCAATGCCGTTCCTTTCAGTACGAATCTCCAGTACAGACTCCAGCGGATACTGCTGAACTACTGCGACTTTATCAACAACAACAGGTCGTCATTCAGCAGCAGCATAGCGACTTGCAGGAGATGAGAGCAACTCTACAGCATCTCACTCTGGGCCCCACCTTTCCCAGTCCTGCAGTCGCACCGGCAGAGGCAGCTCCCATTCGGGAGCCACGTCTTACTACTCCAGCGGGGAGTATGGCGGAGACCCCACCACCTGCAAAGCATTCCTGTCCCAGTGCTCGATCATATTCGAACAGCCCCTAACCTTTCCTACCTCACGTTCCAGAGTGGCCTCGTCATCACACTCTTGACCGGCAGAGCAAGGGACTGGGGAACCCTCGATGTGGGACGCTGGCCACCCCTCACCCGCACCATTGAAGATTTCATGGCGGAGATGAGGGAGGTGTTTGACCGGTCCTACCAGGGCGAGAGGCAGGAGGCGCACTACTGAGTTTACGGCAAGCCGGCTGCAGTGTCTCGATTCGCCATCCAATTCCGTTCGTTGGCGCCTCTACACACTGGGCGAAGATGCCCAGTTTGATGTGTTCTACCGGGGTTGGCAGAGAACATAAAGGATGAGTTGGCGTCCCGTGAGCTTCCACCTGATCTGCAGGGGCTCATTAGAGTGGCCATCCAGATTGATTCTCGGATCCAGCAGCGCAAGGGGAGCGCCAGAGCCATTCAGAGCCCGGCGGTCAGACCTGCGTGGTAACTTTCGATCTCCTCGGGCGACTCTCCTATCCAGGAGACGGCGAGCCCCGGGGTCGGAGAACCCATGCAGGTCGACCGTTCTTATCGCCACAAGAGCGAGCTAGGAGACTGCGCCGCGGGGGCATGTCTGTACTGTGGGCTAGCGGGTCATCCCAGTGCTGTCCCCTACTCAAAAGGAGGGGGATGAGTGGGAGGATTGGACAGCTGGCTCAAGATAACAATGATCCACGTAAGCTGGTTTCTGTCACTCTACTTTTGGCAAGCGATCATTGACCACTGATGTTTTATTTGATTCAGGATCAGACATCAACCTGATCGACGCCAACCTGTGCAACCAGCTCCAACTCCAGCCCCAGAAACTACCCACACCGTTCCAGGCACTTGGCCTTTGTGGGCAACCGCTAGGTCAGGTGACCCTGGTTCGCCCCCCACTCACGCTCATTGTCTCCGGCAATCATCAGGAGCAGATCCGGCTCCATGTCATCACCTCCTCCTCTGCTCCCCATCGTCCTGGGCCTCCCTTGGTTGAAACAGCACAACCCCACCATCAACTGGAGGACTGGGCAGGTGGCTGAGTGGAGTACTCATTGCCTCTTGCATCCATCCGCCAAGCAGGCCGAGGGGGATCAGTGAGCCTCCTGTCACTCCAGATTTGTCAAGGTCCCCAGTGAGTACCACGATCTGGCCAAGTCTTCTCCAAGTCTCGTGCCCTGTCTCTGCCTCCTCTCCAAGACCCTTGCGCCATTGATCTCCAACCTGGCACAGCGCCCCCTAAGGGGGTCTCTATTAACTGTCTCGTCCAGAGCAAGAGGCCATGGAGAGATATGTGGAGGACTCACTGGCTGCCGGCATCATCCGTCCCTCTTCCTCTCCTGCTGGCGCTGGCTTCTTCTTTGTTAGCAAGAAGGACGGATCTCTCAGGCCATGTATTGACTACAGGGGACTCAATAACATTACCATTAAGAATCGATATCCCCTTCCTTTAATGAATTCTGCTTTTGAGCTGTTGCAGGGGCCACTATCTTCACCAAACTTGACCTCATACGCAACGCTTACCACCTCGTCAGGATTAAGGAAGGGATGAATGGAAGACACTTTCAACACCACTAGGGGCACTACGAGTACCTGGTCATGCCGTTTGGTCTAGCTAACGCCCCTGCTGTCTTCCAAAACCTCGCTGACATTCTGCATGACATGATTAATCAATTTGTATTTGTGTACCTTGATGATATATTAATATTCTCTCGATCCAAGGAAGAACACAGACATCATGTTAGGTGCAGTCCTGCAGCGCCTCCTGGAGAACCAACTCTACGCCAAGGCAGAGAAGTGTGAGTTCCACTTGGACACAGTCCCTTTCCTCGGTTTGTGGTCACTCCAGGAGGCATCCTAATGGACCAGGAAAAGGTGAAGGCGGTAAAGGATTGGGCTACCCCTACTACACGCAAGGAACTACAGTGCTTCCTAGGGTTTGCTAACTTTTACCGTCGGTTCATTCTAATTACAGTACCGTTGCTGCTCCACTGACCTCTTTGACTTCCCCCAGAGTTCCCTTTGTGTGGACCCGTCGGGCGGAGAAGGCTTTTCTGGAACTAAAGCAAAGATTTACCTCTGCTCCTGTTCTCCAACAGCCAGATCCTGAGAAGCAGTTCATCGTCGAGGTAGACGCCTCTAACACCGGGCGTGGGGCAGTCCTGTCACAGCCAAAGAATGGCAAAGATAACAAGGTACACCCTTGCTTTCTTCTCCGTCAGCCCAGCCGAGCGTAACTTCGACATTGGTAATCGGGAGTTACTGGCGGTGAAGATGGCGTTAGAAGAATTGGCGTCATTGGTTAGAGGGGGCTGAGGTTCCATTCCAGGTCTGGACCGACCACAAGAATCTGGAGTACCTTCGTACAGCTAAGAGGTTAAATTCCCAATCCCGTTGGTCACTGTTCTTCGATAGATTTAATTTCACCTTAGCTTATCGCCCAGGTTCCCAGAACAAGAAACCTGATGCCCTGTCACGTAAATTTTCGCCAGACGCTCCCAAGGAGCCACAAACCATCTTACCCAGCCATGTTGTAGTGGGAGGCGTTAGTATGGGAACTAGAGGATCGAGTCAAGAGGTCACAACCTTCTGGGGACCACCACCTACTAACTGTCCCAAGAACTGCCTCTTCGTTCCAGACTGCCTCCGAGCCGAGGTTCTCCAGTGGGCCCATTCCTCCCGTCTCGCCTGCCATCCTGGTGCTAACGGACCTTAGCCATGCTAACTCGCAGGTTTTGGTGGCCAACGGTCCGGAGAGATGTAAAGAACTTTTCGACGGCTTGTCCGGTCTGCGCCCAGAACAAGGCCACCCACACGGCACCAGCTGGTCTCCTGCAGCCGCTTCCGGTACCTTCCAGACCATGGGCAAACATCGCGTTGGACTTTGTCACTGGCCTTCCGCCCTCCAGAGGTAACACCGTCATCCTGACCATTGTTGATCGATTCTCCAAGGCAATACATCTCGGCCCCTCTTCCCAAGCTTCCCTCTGCCAGAGAAACAGCTGACTTACTCGTTCAACACGTAGTCAGAATACACGGCATCCCTCTGACATTGTCTCCGACCGTGGCCCTCAATTCATCTCACAGGTCTGGAAAGCCTTTTGTCAAGCCCTAGGAATAACGGTCAGTCTCACCTCTGGATTTCACCCGCAGAGCAATGGGCAGGCAGAGAGAGCCAACCAGCAGATGGAGAGTGTCCTTCGGTGCCTCACTTCCCGAGATCAGGGGGACTGGAGCGAACAACTACCCTGGATCGAATATTCCATCAACAGCCTTCCCTCGGCTGCCTCAGGTGTGTCCCCCTTCCAAGCTTGTCTCGGTTACCAACCACCTCTGTTCCCCTCACAGGAGGTCGAAGTTGATGTTCCCAACATCCAGGAATTTTACAGAGGTGCCGAAGGACATGGGAGGAGACTCTGTTCCGCTCTCCTAAAGGCTGCTGACGAGATGAGTCGCCAGGCCAACCTCTGTTCCACCGCAATACAAAGTAGGACAAAAAGTTTGGCTTTCTTCCAAAGACATTGCACTAAGGACTGAAAGTCGCAAGCTAGCCCCCCGTTTCATTGGTCCTTTTGTGATTGAAAAATCATTAACCCTGTCTCCGTTAAACTCAAGCTACCAGCCTCTATGAGCCGTATCCACCCAGTCTTTCATGTGTCGTGCATTAAACCTGTACTGTTTTCCGTCCACACCCCTGCCCGACCAATCCTCCTCCCCAAGGCTCATCGATGGAGGAGAAACATACACAGTTCACAAGTTGCTGGACGTTAAAATCGGCGAGGAAGGGTCTACAGTACTTGGTGGACTGGGAAGGATCGCCCAGAGGAACGCTCATGGGTTCCTGCTCGTCACATCCTCGACAAATCGCTCATCAAAGACTTTCAAAAAGGACTTTCAAGCCGAAGCTTAGACCCAGGTGGCGGTCATAGAGGGGGTTCTGTTAGAAATCAGTGATTTGTATGTTTGTTTTAGCTTGTTTTTTAGTTTCTGGTTTTAGTTTCTAGTTTTTAGTATGTTTCTTGTTTATTTTTAGTATTGCTATTATTTATATATTTATTCTGAGTTACATGTTTCATGTTTAGAGAATGAATGCTTGCAGTCTCATGTCTTACTTTCCTCTTGTTTCTTTGTGTGGTGTCTTTAAAAGATTCTCACTCTTTCTTTTCCATTTCGGTTTGGTAATTCCTCTTCCTTCTCTCTTGCTGTTCTGATTGGACTATCCACACTTAGAGCAGTTCAGTTAGGCACGGGTGATTAGTTAGTTCAAAGTTAGGATCCCACCTACTTCCTCCCTCTCTCTCCTATCACCGTCCTTGCTTTTCTAGATCCGCCTCTCCTCTCACCTGTTCTGAGTTTAGCTGGGCCTCCACTTAATTTGTTTGTGTATAAAAGACCCACTTTCCTGCTGCTTCTTGTCGACTCGTTTCTACCACAGCTCGTCTTGGTCAGTCTCGTTTCTGCGCTATTTTCTTGTTTCGATTGTTGAAAGCTCGTTTCCTGTTATTCTCCCGTAAGTCTTGTATTTTGATTGTTTGTATTGCGTTGTGAGATTGCGGTTTGGTTGATTAGTACTTCGTTCTCCCTGATCCCTATTTTGTACCTATTTGTTTAGTATCTCCTGTGTTCTCCCTTATCCCATCCAACTCCCTTTTTCCTTCCCCTTCCATTCCCTTAGTTTCAACCCTCTTTGTTACTGTCTTTGTGCGGATTGATTATTCTGGTTACTGGATCTTTTTGCTTGTCCCCTGACTTCGACTCTGCCCATCCTGCATATCTCTGTTTGCCTGGCTATTGATCTATTTCTGTCTTGACCATGAGCTCTGTTAATCCCAATAAACGCCCTGCCAATGCTGAACTGCATTTGGAGTCAATGCCCGTTCCTTTCATGATCACTTTTTGCACATACCCCTGAGCCATAACAAATGAAATATAGTCACTATCACAGATCTGCTTGCTATCAAAGACACATGAAAACTCAGAAGTCCATGATATTTATTCAGTTAGACTCCAAGCATGAGCACATCTAGCCACACTAGAAACATTAATGGAAATTTCCAAAACATTTCTGAGTAGTAAAACTAAAATGGATTTCCTGGAAACAAAGAGCATGCTCTATTCATATTTATGCCATTGCCATAGTAACCAGTATGTTCTTTCTGAATGTCAGTCAGTGGAACTCGCACTATGCAATAAAGGAAAGGAGCCTTATGTCCTGAAATATCTGCCATTTAGTGCCTTTGTCACTTGGAAAATTTGAGCCGTTCTGTTTCAAATTTATTGCGTCTATTTCTGTCTTTTTACATCTACAAATTTAATTGAAGGCACATGACAAGAAAACAACAGCAACAACATTAATTTTGTCTGACTTCTCCAAGGGTTATTATTTCGTATTAGCTTTATAAAGAAACATTGCAAGCAGCTATGGAAGACACTGTATATGTAAGTGATTTATTTCTTATTACAATCCGAATATTGGCGCGCTTTAAAGACAAAAATAATGTGCAGAGAGAGAGTGACATTACAATGCGCATATCAAGGACTCCTTGAAACCTCTTGTAAATTCCCCACCAAACATTATTGGTCCGCAATGCCACTGATCAGAAGAGGAGGAGAATGACAGTCCAACACCAGGCACTAAGGGTAAGCGCGGTAGAAAGCCAATTCTTTATAATCTCTTAGAAATGTGGAGTGGAGGGAAACCATTTTGCTGAAGAAAAGAAAAAATGCACCAATGAGATGAATGGTTTGGAAAAGAATGAGAACTTGTCACTTCGTGACAGTCTTTCATTCATCCTATGCTCATTCTGTGAATACAAAGAGGTTAAGGGCGGCTAGTACAAGGAGTTGGATCAAGTGCAGTTTTTTTTTAGCTTGAGCTAGAGGAATGTTGTTGACTGTAAAGATGAAGGGAACTAGAAAACCCCTCAAATGTTTTCTTTTCAGTTACATTGGAGAGTGGACTAATAAACAATTTACCTTATTGTTTTCAGGCTTATTCATTAAGGGGATGGCAGAGAATTGTCTCCATGCGGCATCTAATCAGACTGGCAGAGTGACAGGAGGCAGACTCAGTTTTCCTCAATTTCCCATCATTCCCTCCAGTATGTGGTCTTCACTGGAGCATTGTTGTCTGATTTTAGAGCTGGGACAGTGTTTTCCTATTTGTAAAGCTCTGCAGTTTGAGTAACCATGCCAGAGGAAGAGCTGAGGGTGGGGGAAACAATTGGCTATGCTATTTTGAGGACATTCCCCAAAGGATTTGCCCCTTTACCACTTTGCATAATGCCTTTGTGGCTATTTTTCTGTAAAAAGAAAAAATATGCAACATGCATAAAATTAAAGTGACTTGAATTGAGTTGAAGCTACGTACTGAGTGCAGGCATGCATTAGAGCTTGTAATTCTGCATACCTGCCGCTGCTCTGTTGCAGTAAATGGCTGAAACTGTTTTTATCAATGACTCAGTGCATGACTCAAAGACAACCCTTAACCTGTCCTTTAAGACACAAACACAATGAACCAATAAACAAGAGTCAAATACTGTCAAGTAAAATCATTAAAGGGGACCGATTATGCTGATCCTTTTTTTAATACATACAAGTAATGTTATAATGTTGAATGTCCATACTCAACCTCTGTAAAGTTTCTAAACATAAGATACAGGGGTTTTGCCGTAATCCGAGAACGTGATTTCTTCTCTGAGCAGCTCGTCCCGAGATCTTCACGAGATCTGGGCAAAACCTGACGTCAGGTCGTCCAGTCCAATTAGTACAGACCTAGCCAGAGCCAATCACGGCGCTGAACCTGCCCACCCTTGAAACTATTCTAGCAGGCACAAACAACCGCCGATCATATTACGCCTTAGTAGCGTCTACACTTCCGGAAATACAAAAGAAGAAGAAGAAGAAGAAGAACCGCGGATCATTGGAGGAGCAGTTTTGTCAGTATGTCTCCCAAAGCTGCACCCTGCACCCTCCCCCGGAATCGAAGCGGCCAGGCAGCCAATCAGAGCAGCGCCTCATTAGCATAGCCTCCCCGCCCATTTCAAAACGGCTCATGTTTCAAGCTGGCACAGACACAGAGGCCGACACGGAGGGAAGATGTCTCACTAAGCCTGGATCTGTGTGGTTTTTTTTTTGTAACTGAATTCTTAACATTATTTTAAAGACCCATTGGACATATTTTTCGACCCCAACTCCCCACAGGTGTAATGCCAGCATTACGGAATTTTCAGTGGCATGCAGAGCCCTTCATGTCACCTCATCCTTGGTAAATTCCTGCAGTGACTGTTGACTTGATGATACAGAGAGGCCCGATGCCATCTGCACTCATACCTCCCCAAACCAATATGCTCTGAGGGAATTTAACACTCTTCCTTGTGCAGCTGGGATTATAGAATAATAGTATAGTATAACAGTCACTGCAGGAATTTACCGAGAGTTGCTTGAGAGTTACATGATACCAACTGCCGAACATCTTTTTCGATCTGAAGACTTTACTTTCCAGCAGGACTTAGCGCCCGCTCATTCCAACAAGAGTACGTCAGATTGGTTTCAAGCTCACAACATTGAGGTTTTACCATGGCCAGCGAATTCACCCGACCTCAACCCGATTGAAACCTTGTGGAACATTGCTAAGAAAAAGTCAGTCTCAATGAAGCCAAGCAATGTTATTGAGCTGAAGGAATGCGTGAAAAGATCTCGGAATTCTGTTACCAGAGAGCAATGCCAAAGACTGGTTCATTCCATGCAGCGTATAATTAAAGCTGTAATCAATGCAAAAGGCAGAGCCACCAAATATTGATTAAAATGAACTATTACATGGACAATGTGTAACATAAACATGTTTGATTCTATTCTTTTGCACCAAAGATTTTGTGATTCAATTTTTTTCTTTGATTATAATTTTTTCAATGCTTGATAAATCATGCCGAATAAATATTGGTTGTCGACTTTCGGTTTCACTTAACAGGGAATAAAGTCCACGTTTTTGTGGTACATGCCATTAAACGGCCAATAAAGAGTTATTGGTAACAAAGCAACATTACATAAGATTACACCCCACACGTTCAAGTGATTCTAATATTTTGCACTGTACCTGTATATAGATATATCATTGTGGCTATGAGTGTGTGACTGCCCTTCTTCATAGTTGTATGTTCACTGTGGTCAGCACCTCTCCAGCATTGCTGTGCAAGCCTTCGCTTTCCAATCTTGGTTGCTAAGTACGAGAAGTAACAGGCAACCAGTTCGGAGTAATCGTGCATAATAACGTGAGGTTACTGAAAGGTTTTTATTTCTCTGACAGCACTTCACTGAAAATCCTGGGATAAGAGGTGAAATATTAACAGTGAATATACGGTATAATTAACACATGTTAATGAACCGGAAGTAAAAGCAATATTGCAGTTACTATCTAAACATGTGAATATATTTTGATTACATAAAACTAGAATAAAAGGCCACTTGGGTTCTGTAGCATTGTTTCTTTAGCATCCCCTGACCCCTGACGTTTTCCCTGAACCCCAGCCCTCTTTATGGCTCTCATCCCCAACATCCCCCATGCCCCTTGACCGTCCGGCCCTAGACATCAAACAGTATAACAATTTAAGAATTAATTTCTATATCCTAGACATCAGTGCACAGAGATGTAGAAGACACACAAAACACAAATGCTGAGCTGGCTACCCAGGTATTTTACTACCATGCTAAATCCACTTGGGAATCAGCAACAGAGGTATACTTCAGAACTCCACAGAACCCTTACCTGACTTCTGCAGAGATTAATTTTGCAAGTATAATGTATCTATCTTGGACATTGATACAGAGAGACCATGAGCGTCTTCTGCATTGTGTAGACCGCACTAGGTGCCAGAAACACAAATGACCACTATGAAGATTTGTTGAGTAAATATTAATTTCAATATCTCGGACACCAATACACGGAAACGGTGCGTGTCGCCTCCACCATGTAGATCATGCCGACCACAAGAAGCATGAAGCATGAGCATTCAACTTGCTACCTTGGTACATTATCAGTTTGTTAATGCCAAATGGTGAATCAGCAATACATGATACTGTTCTCTGACTTCTCTAAAAATTCACTATGTAACTATGTAAATGATTCATTTATATCTCTTGGACATCAGTACATGAGGACTAGAGCTTCCTCACTTGGTATTGTATTCGCATGCTAACTCCAAATGGCAAATCAGCTACATACTTCCGGAGAAGGCATCACATGGGATACACAAACCACTCTACAATTATAGTGGTAGAGTTTAAGTCGTACAGTAAATGATCCATTCCTACATTATGTAACCTGCATAGTCTTGGTCATGGGTGGACAGTTGCCAGTCCCAACTTGCACCAGAGAAGTTGGAATACAGCGCGGACATGTTGCCAATCTATTACATGGCATATAATACAGTAAGTGAGTATCTGATTGCCCTGCTGTGGTTAAAGCGTAGATTGTAGAACTACCATTGAAGGACAGAAGAGGAAATCCTCAGGTCTTTTCATGGACCCCTTGAATACCATCAGCATGACCCCAATCCATTCCCATCCATTACTACCCTCAGTCAAGCTGTAATTCACCCAGAGTGAACAGCCCAAAGAGTCTTCTCATGAAAAAGAAAAGCAAATCATGACAAGCTTGTCGGGCAGGGCGCCCACCATTATGCCAGCAAGCTGACGTCATCACTCTGTGTCACTCTGCCAGCTAACACAAATGAAGATGTGATAATCACTGGAAGCAGTGGGCATGGACGTATCCGCCAAGGCGCACAGGCCGAGACAGCCCGTCAGCTGGTACAGTCAGCATAAAAAAAAACAATATGCTGGAAGACTTGGCTGCATTGGGAGCTACATGCACTTTTGTGTAATTTCTTCTTCTTTGCCATTCAACTCAACTTCAATTTGAAATGATTTTTATTTATCATTGCCTACACAGCAAAATATTCTGCCTTATCGAGAAAAGTAGCAAGCCTTCTGGCTTCCTGTAAACTCCCTCAAACTGTAATTAATTGAATTAAAACAAACATAGCTCGCTTGTACTTTGTCTGAGGTTTTTGAACGGCTTTGTCTGTATGAATCAGCCATACAGTTCTCAGAAAACACGGACGACCCCTTTTCTGAGTTCCTCTCAATTTGTTCTCCGCTTGAATAAAATAAAGAATATGAAAGGCGTACACCACAGAAAATGAGATTTCACATCTCTGCGCAATGCAGTGATTTATGTAAATTGCCTCAGCTGGCAGCAGATGGTCTGGTTACGGCAGCAAAATACACGCATGCGTCCCATCATTTGATCTGCTTTGCTTCAGCACAGACTCGTGGGGGCGGAGTGCAGGAGTGGCCTATGGATTAGCATGATGTGGTGGTGGTGTAGGCATGGCTCTTGTCTGGGCTCCGTGAGCGCACAGACAGCACTCCCAACAGGCCTCCACATTATGTGAAATTACATCATTTTCGCCGTTCATGTTAATCTAATTCTGTGTGTTCCTTTCCACTCTCTGGTTAAAGAAATGTTTCATGAATCATCAAATCAAATTGAATCAAATTTGAAACTTCTGACCTTTCAGAGTGCAGAGGAGACCCTAAGGCTTCACTATGGCAACAAATTTTCCAGTTTGGAAAATTACTTTCTTTAAGCAATTTCAGTGACAGGTTTCTGGACCATTTAGCTGTTCACATGGCTCTTTCTATGAAGATATAGCAGTTGCCATGTATGCAAGCAGCCATCAATTATGCTCAGGAAGTGCTTGTGTTGCGGTGCCCCTCATTTTATTGAGAATTGGTTTTTCCATTCAGCTTCATATCCTCCAAATCCAAATTAAATTACAGCTCACCCTGGGTGTATGCAGGGTACAACAATCTACCCAAAATTGTCTGTGGTAACAACACACAGCACAGCGGGTCAGAGAAACAGAAGTGAAACATTTACTGCATTATCAAAAGAAACATGAGAGATTACGAGGTAGGTAAGTGGAAAAATAGGCTGCGTAGTTTGCCTCTGCTCAGTTTGGCTGACGGAAGCAGGATTACACATGCAGCAGCGGAGAGTGCAACAGCCATTGATAACAGCAAACCTGATTAGCACAAATTAATTTGTCATCAGTAATTAATGAGAATTAAACAGACAGATCCCCAAGGTTTACAAATGCTGTAAGTTGTCTCGAGGATATGACTGAATTGATTATGAGGAGTGAGTTAATGTAATTTTGAGGAGCAGATTAGGCAGAATTATTGCTGAGCACTGCATAGAACCTTGAAGTATGTGAAGTAGAGTTGAGGTCGGTTTGGTCATTTCATTGTAATGGTGAAAATGAAAAAACTACCTTCTTTTACCACATACTGAATTGGGTGATGCAGTCTGTATACTCTAAATTGCATTTATTACTAAAATCGACTGAACTATTTCAAAAAAGCAATTACTTTTATTTGTTTTTCCAGAGTGGTGCTTTATAGTATAGATCTTAGAGTTGGTGATCTTTCAGCCAACAATGGAAAATCAATACTTTTTTAAAATAGGAATTTGTAATCAATGTCAAGCCCTGAGAACTCCACTAAAGATTATCCAGTGAACTCGTATAAACATAGGTAAGAGCTCTTAATAGGTAATGTGTACGAGGGGTTATGGTCAGATAACGGGAAAGCCATTTGCATTATGTCCGAAAAGTCCTACATGATCTTGAGAAGCCATAAAATGGACTCTGAGAGAGTTTGGAAATGTGCTATATATACTGACGAAGCACAGTCGTAAAATTATGGCGGTACTCTCAGTTCCTGTTGGTTTTTAATACACTGCTTTCATGCTAATGGGCCCAGTAACTAAAGACCTTCTACTACGAAGACACAGCATTTCCAGCTGAAACTCCTCTTTGAGGCACCTGAAGAACAGTATAAAGTTATGAGCCCTCTTATAGTTGAGCCTTCGCTCATGCATAAGTAAACTGACATTAAAAACCTGATGGAGGAACATTTTTCCTATTAGCAAGCATAAGCTTAAGGCTAATGTGAAGTAGCTGTCAAGACTGCACTATCTTCCCATTGATGTTATGTCCTCGGAGGTGATCACGTTTGTGACCCTATAAATGACAGAGAGGCTGTCTCTTTTGAGAGTAAACACAGTTGAGTCAGTCCTGGGTTTTCCCACACTGCCATATGTGCCACAAAATGCACTGTGCCGCCCATTTTTTGAAGGTTTTCCCCCACCAACTACATCTCCCAGACCGACTCAATGACAGATGGAGCGGGAAAGAAGTGGGGGTCGAAGTGCGTAACTGGGTCACCTTTTTCATGTGTGCTGCTCGGGAGAGAGTGGAGGCTGATTAGCTTTTTAGAGCTGTGTGTACCGTCTGGGCCCCGTTTTTTACACAGTTTTGACTGTGCTCAGCTGCAGTGCCAGGAGGCCCTACAGGGCACTATGAGGTGAAATACTGCAGTAAAACCCCACAGCTGTACCTCACTTAGGGCCAGACTGCCATTAATTTTGCTTCACAAGGCACAGGTCACATGTACATTTCCTGCTGCATATTGTAATGCAAAATCTTTTGCAACTTTTTGCCTGAGAAGAACACTGTATTGGCTCTGAGACCAAAAGAATGTCTGTAATTTTTTTTTTTTTTTTTTTTTTTGCAGTGGTTGAGTTTACATTCTCGTGGTGGTGTCAAAGGTTATCAGTAAGTGATGAAGACTCCAGGAGATTTGGCAGTGGGCCTTTGGCATGTGGTCTGTATGATTCTGGTTTTCAGGTTCCTCACATTTGAAAGAACCTGAAGATTTATGAGACCAAGCGACAGGGTCATTGGCCTGGAACGGTGGGGAGTCAGAGACACAGAATTTATGATTTAACATACAACAGTGTGGAATCCGGAATTGTAAGGGTCCTTGCTCCTGGGTTTCAGCGTCTAATCTGTATTAGATAAACCGGAAAATGTTCTGTATTTTTACTGGAGCTATTTCAAAATGCAAGCTTTCAAAGAGCGTAAACTTCTGAGACTAAATTGGTTTGTTGAAGTACACAATGATACAAATGAGGAGAGAGTGCTGTTATCTGTGAGAACATTCTTTGTTGCTGTAGGTTATTTTTTATTTTTGGGGTCAGTTTATGCTAATGATGCCTGTTCTCTGATTTGGGTTTTTCCCTTCAGGAAGCTAAATGCTCCAAAAACATTTATGCTTGCAGAATTGCAATGTGTTTTATGTATGTAAGATGACCATTATTATAAACTCCCTATTTCCTTGCTGACCCATCACCTGGCTCGGTTTCCTGAGCATATGGCCGCTAAATCTGGATTATGCAAATCGAGTGTGGTATATCTGTCCCCCTAGACTGGTGACCTGTGTCATATAAGTAAACACGCATTACCCATCACTCTTCTCCCCTCACAGCAACCAGCACACTCTTTCATTGAGTGTGCATGAGCTGCATAACAATACTGTCATTAAAAGCGCCATGTTCAATCTAAATATGCGTGAATAGGAGATCATCATCATCTAGTTTTGTAATGCAGTTGAGCAGTGCTGATATATTTTTTACATATGCATTAATTAGTTGATGTTGAAATTCTGGACAAATAGTTATGGAAACTCAATGAGAATCATCTGTAATGTTGAAATAAATGCAAATTTCCAATTTACCGAGTAGTGATGCAGCAACCCGACGTTATATAGACATAGTATTTTAGTAATTATTAATCTTCGTTGCTAATAGCTGAAATGTATCATGTTATCTTTAATATTTCTCAGTCATATCATGTTATTTGCACAGGGCTTCTTCCAGGAGTATTTATTCAATATCCCTTTTTTAAAAAAGATGTATCTTAAGACAGAAGGATCTAGCCTTTATCTCTGAATGCCAGTGAACCTCTGTTTGAGACACACACACACGCGCGCACACACACTCACACATACACACACACACACACACACACGCACACACACTCATTCCAGCCAAAAAAAATTGAGCAGAACAATTATTTTTTCTCATTACAGCTGTCCTCCTGGGCAGAGCAGCTCATACTGTGATCTGAAGAATGAGAGATTTCTTCCAAGTTTTTGCTCCAGATTAGGCCAAATTTATTCAGTGCTAATATCAAGTGTGAGGCCCAGTGGCACTAATAACCCTGGGTGATCTCACAGAATTACACTGTCTAATACCACAGGTACCAAAATGATTGATCGATCACAAGAGTTATTGATCTTTTGATATTTAATAACAAATATAATTATTCAGTAGGTGTTATTTGGGGCAGTGGCTTTGGCATACAGCACTTAGGTCCAGAGTTGGGTCCAACTACTTTCAAGCACTTTTGAGAATTGTATGCAAGTATTTTTTTTTTACATACCATAGTGCTTGTATTTGTATCTGAGTACTACCTAAAAATGCCTAATATTAGGCATTAGGCCTAGTAATATTATTAGACCTAATGCCTAATAATACCTAATAATAAGTACATGTACTTATATCCAAGTACTTTTCAAAGTACTTGACCAATCTCTGTCAGAAATTAGGAGACAGATTGGTCAAGAACTTTGAAAAGCACTTGAATACAAGTTCAAGTACTTTAGGCATTAATAAGAAGTACTCCGTAGCCTGGAATCCATCCATATCAAGCTTTGGTCGCTCCCAACGGTCACTTGCTTGTATGTCTGGCCTCAGTTGGTAGACCAGCGTTTCACTTTCAAATATTCGCACAAAATCCATGCGAGATCTGTGATTGGCTTACAGTCGCAAGGGTGCCCCGCCCCTTTAGACAGACTTAAAAATAAATAAAATACCACAGTCCTGCATTCAACGGAAGTCCTGTCTCCCGGCTCGTGTTTATACGAGTATTCATCTGAGTGGCAGCAGAGTCTCTGGGCAATGAACGAGCCAGGAGGCGGGACTTCGTTGAATGCGCGAGCTTCCTTGAAGCATAACTGTGGTATTTTATTATTTTTAGCGAAAAATAACCGCGTTTGTAGAGTTGTGACGATACGAGTGGACAATGCAGACTTGAATTATACTGGACGATGCATTGGACAATGGTTTGAAAGTTTGTCAACGGACGTTTTGTGGAGTTTTTCCATTGCTACGGGGTGACCCCATTTGCTTCCAGCAAAAAAGGAATTTGGATAATTTGTTAAAACTCTCCAGTGGCCATAAAGTTGCGCCAAGTGAAGAACAACTTCGTCCGTTCAAGACATCTAATGGTGAGAAATTGATATACAAATTATAGTTTTTGGGTGGAGTATCACTTTAATCTAGCTGATGCAATCATGCCCTTCGAGCTATAGCTAATGCCAATTACAGTGAAATACGTTATTTAATTTGAGTATTATTTAATTTAGCCTTTATTAAACCGGGGAATCCCGCTGAAATAAACAAAATGCAGATATGGCCAAACATTATCCTGTTCAAAACCTAACACCCACTCCAAGAGTAAATGCAAGCAAGCCACAATCTAATTTTTAAGCTCATGTCAAATAACATTCACGAATGCCGTTGATGGCCAGCTAACTCATATTCGATTGTTGGTTCTCGCCAAAAGATCACCCAATCAGCCAAGAGCAGAAAACATGAATATTCATATATTCACTTCATTAGTGATGTAAGGGCTAAACGCTGGCTATACGACTGAGGCCAGACTGATCAGTCAGTGACCGTTGGGAGCGACCAGCACTTGATAAGTATGGATTCCAGGCTAGTACTCCGATACAAGTGCAAGCACTTGGGTATTTAAAAAAAAATACTTGCATCCAATTCTTGAAAGTACTTGAACCCAACTCTGCTTAGGTCTGCATAGAGTCAAGACTGATGACTTATACATTTGAATTTATATATTCTGCTGATCGCCGTAATCTAAATGATTTTCGTTATGGTCGAATTGTTTGATACTCTTAGTATAAAAAAGAAAACTAAAAAACACCTTTCCTTTAATTTTTCACAAACAAAAGATAGCTATATGAAGGTAATTGTAATGCCCCTCCCCCTGGGCATTCAGGACTTTTGGCTACCTGCCTTCATTCAATAATCCAATTACCTTCTCTGTACTCCCCTAATTAGTACACCTGAGTTTCATTAGTCGAGTTTCATTCCTTTGTCTATTTAGGCCTAGTCCACACATACACGTAGTTTTTTCTCTGCGGTTTAGCCTTTTGTACACATGCAAACGGTGTTTTAGGTCAATAAAAACGAATGTTTTTGAAAACCTCATCCAGGGTTAAGATTTTCTAAAAGCCTGGTTTCTGTGTATCTGTTTGGACATGCAAAACGGAGCTTTTGGAAAACAATGATGTCACAGCTCATTTTGTGCAAGCCCACTGTTGCGTTTTGTGATTTTCTTCTCTGGTATTAGATCATTTAAATGTAGATGTTATCGCACACCTACTGGCTCAGAATACTTGATTTTAGCGTTTGTAGCCGTTTTTGCAGGATATTTTCTAAAATGGAGTTATGTGGACAGAATTTTTTTTCTGAAGCGGATCGGAAAATATCCGTTTTAAAAAAATACCCATGTATGTGTGGACTAGGCCTTAAACTTCAGTTTTCCGCCTCACTGACAAGTAGCTTTGTAGTGTGACACTTCTTAGTTATGAGCCCTCCCTTTTTGTTTTCCCCTTTAATTTTGTGTTTGTGTTTTGTTCACTTTATTTATTTAATAAAATCACGTTCCTGCACTTGGGTCCTCCTTTCCCATCACTCTCCTGGCGCCCAAAGATGTTAAAGGGCGTCACAGTAATGTACAGAGAGAAGGAGATTTCCAGTCAGCAAATCACATTCGAGAATGCAAATGACACTTTCAGGCCTTGTTCATTTTATTTAGTAATTTTGAAAATCCAGACCCAAACCCCACCCCTGCCCACTTAACACATACAAACACACAAATACACGTGCACACAAATGCTCACACACACATGCACACAGGTACACACCCACACACATGCACAAGTTTGCAAGTAAGCGCGTGCCGCACACTCACGTACACACACACACACACACACACACACGGTGGCAAGCAAGCGCGTGCACACACACACACTCACTTAGAATACAGAACGTGTGCGCATAGTGCTACTGATTCTTTTTACTTGGCTGAAATGTCAGAATATTGATGTTTTGTGTACTGTTGCATTCTGCCTTCAAACCAGGCTCTGTTACACATGTCATGTCTTTCCGGAATCTATTACATTAATTCACAAAGCTTGCAAAAAAAAAAAGCGACTCACAGATCTCAAATCACAAAACGCGGTCCTGCATTTTACTGTCTTATTACTCCATTATATGGTAGCAATGCAAACAAAAGGGCGTTTTTATTTATTATAATGGATAATATCGCTCATGTTTTTGAACTTGATGCCTCCTCCAAATATACAGTCAGAATTCCATGATGATGGTGCTGAAATTCTCAAAATGTAAATCCTGTCACAAAACATGAAACTAAACAAAATATTACAGCAGTCGGCTTTGCAGAAATCTACAATATGAAAATATTCATGGAGAATACCAAGCCACTCCTTGGACATTTCTCCCTGAAATAATATGCCCAGATACAACTGGATGTGGACAGGTCTTCCTTCCATCGCCAATAACTAATTTATTCACTGTTCATATTTTTATGATTTTAAATGGTGGGCCAGTTAGTTTTCTACAGATCTGTTTATGCAGTATGCAGCATCTTTCATCTCTTTCAGCCCTGCATCTTATTAGCTAAAGCAATCATAATCTATTCTGGTGTCCAGATTGTCACTCAATCATGTTCTTCAGTGACCTGCTGAAAATAAACCAATAGAATGTCAATTGGACCAAATTTGGAGCGATCGGTAAATGAGATTGCAAGAGGAGAGAAAAAAAATAAGAAAGGCCACAAGAGCAAACAGCAAAGTGCCGACCACAAGTGATCATCCCCATACCATTAATGGCTGTAATAAACCCCTCGAACAAACTCATAAAGGTAACCTTGCCTTTGAATAACATTGAGATGAATGTGCGGAGAGGAAGGTTGGCGAGGTCTGGTCATAAGCTGTTGCTGAAGGTTAATTTCTAGACTGATTAAATATGCAGGCTGTGGAGAATTCAATGAATGTTCCTGCACGATGCTGGCCTCACAGCAGAATGGAATTCTTAATGAGAGCAAATTCGTAAACAACACCTGAATCCCCACACGGGAATCCCGGCCTCCAGACCAAGGAGCTCAACCCCACCCCAAACAGCTTTGGAAGGCAGAAGACAAAAGATCTGAGGACGTGATTTAAAGCAACAGTTGTAATTTGTGGCTACGATGAGTAATTTGTATTTATGTCTCACATTTTGGCTGGTACAATAGCAAGAAGTACATCATATATAAGGCTTAAGAAGGTCTTACGCATCCGGCTGATAATTTATGCGCTATTATATTACCTGGCAAGATTGGCGGGAAAATGTTTTGTTAGCGCAATAATTAATTGAATTACCTCAAAGATATACTCTATTGTAACCAAACATGCACGAATCCTCACCACTCAAAATAATATCATCCTTTTATCTATATTTATCATCATTTTTAATCTATAAAAGCTATGGAAATAAATAACACATTAGACATGGGTTTGAAACATTGATAATAATTTCAAATGATTTAATGTAATTTCTCTTAAAAATATATGGGAGAATTGCTCACTGGGTTAGAGGAATCTGAGGAGAAAAGTAAACATTGAAAAAAATTAAAACATAGAACTGTACTGCCCCCGATGTGTTCAAACTGCACACAACCACACTCAAATACACATGGGCACGCGCGTGCGCGCACGCACACACACACACACACACACACACACACACATACATAAGTTGCCTTCTCATGTTTTGTGGGGACATCCCATAGATATACATTCATCCCATACAGTACATGCTTATCTTTTACTTAATCTTAAGTTTAACTTAACCCTAACCATAACAGTTAACCCTAAAATAGCTCAATGTCCTAAAGGGAACCTAAAGATGTCCCCATGAAGATAAAGAAATCTGGAGTTGTATCTCTTGTCCCCACAGGGGTAGTTATACACTGACAACACATGAACTCTCTCTCACACACACACACACACACACACACACACACACACACACACAAGCACACACACAGGCACTAACACGGACACATACAAACACACATAGATTTAGTGTTCTCATACTTTGTAGGGACATCCCATAGACTTAGATTCATTGCATAACCACTTTCCCTGACTGTAACTGTAAACAGTACATGCCTAACCCCTACCCTAACCTTAACCTCAATTTAATCTTTACCTAACCCTAACCTTAAGCCTTAACCCCAAAATAGCTCAGTTTCCTTATGTGAACCTGAAAATGTCCCCATAAGAATGAAAAGATCTACAAAATCCAAAACCAGTGAAGTTGGCACGTTATGTAAATCGTAGGTAAAAACAGAATACAATGATTTGCAAATCCTTTTCAACTTATATTCAATTGAATACACTGCAAAGACAAGATGTTTAATGTTCAAACTGAGAAACTTTATTTTTTTTTGCAAATAATCATTAACTTAGAATTTAAAAGGCAGCAACACATTGCAAAAAAAAAGTTGGCACAGGGGGCCTTTTTACCACTGTGTTACATCACCTTTCCTTTTAACGACACTCAGTAAACGTTTGGGAACTGAGGGAGACCAATTTTGAAGCTTTTCAGGTGGAACTCTTTCCCATTCTCGCTTGATGTACAGCTTAAGTTGTTCAACAGTCCGGGGTCTCCGTTGTCGTATTTTCGCTTCATAATCGCCCACATTTTTCAATGGGGAGACAGGTCTGGACTACAGGCAGGCCAGTCTAGTACCCACACTCTTTTTACTACGGACCATGCTGTTGTAACACGTGCAGAATGTGGCTTGGCATTGTCTTGCTGAAATAAGCAGGGGCGTCCATGAAAAAAGACGTTGCTTGGATGGCAACATATGTTGCTCCAAAACCTGTATGTACCTTTCAGCATTAATGGTGCCTTCACATATGTGTAAGTTGCCCATGCCTTGGGCACTAATACACCCCATACCATCACAGATGCTGGCTTTTGAACTTTGCGCCTATAACAGTCCGGATGGTTCTTTTCCTCTTTGGTCCGGAGGACACACGTCCACAGTTTCCAAAAAACAATTTGAAATGTGGACTCGTCAGACAGAACACTTTTCCACTTTGCATCAGTCCATCTTAGATGAGCTTGGGCCCAGCGAAGCCCCACTTGTTGATAAATGGCTTTAAGCTTTGCATTGTAGAGTTTTAACTTGCACTTGCAGATGTAGCGACGAACTGTAGTTACTGACAGTGGTTTTCTGAAGTGTTCCTGAGCCCATGTGGTGATGTCCTTTACACACTGATGTCGGTTTTTGATGCAGTACGCCTGAGGGATCGAAGGTCACGGGCATTCAATGTTGGTTTTCGCCTTGTCGCTTCGTGCAGTGATTTCTCCAGATTCTCTGAACCTTTTTGGACGATATTACGGACCGTAGATGATGAAATCCCTAAATTTCTTGCAATAGCTCGTTGAGGAATGTTGTTTTTTAAACTGTTCGACAATCAGCTCACGCATTTGTTCACTAAGTGGTGACCCTCGCCCCATCCTTGTTTGTGAATGACTGAGCATTTCAGGAAGCTGCTTTTATACCCAATCATGGCACCCACTTGTTCCCAATTAGCCCGTTCACCTGTGGGATGTTCCAAATAAGTGTTTGATGAGCATTCCTCAACTCTCTCAGTCTTTTTTTTTTTGCCACTTGTGCCAGCTTTTTTTGAAACATGTTGCAGGCATCAAATTCCAAATGAGCTAATATTTGCAAAAATTACAAAAGTTTACCTGTTCGAACATTAAGTAACTTGTCTTTGCAGTGTATTCAATTGAATATAGGTTGAAAAGGGTTTGCAAATCATTGTATTCTGTTTTTATTTACGATTTACGCAACGTGCCAACTTCACTGGTTTTGGGTTGTAGTATTGCATCATTTGTGGGGACAAAGGATAGTTACACACTAACCACACACACACACACACACACACACGCACTCACACATATGTTGTGTTCTCATGTTTTGTGGGGACATCCCATAGACTTACATTCAGTAGGTAACCCCTTTCCCTGACCTTAACTGTAAGCAGTGCATGCCTAACCCCACCTTAACTCAACCTTTAACTTAATGTTAATGTTAACCTTACCCTAACACACATTTTCCGTTAATCATAATAATCTGCCCCCCGATGTTATACAATGCCTGAGTAACTATAAGTTTGATGGGCAAAAATTATCTTCTAATTACAGAATTTCCTGAGGCTTTCATATAATGTTATTGTAGAATAACACCTTCCTTAGGCTGCGTTCCTTGCGTATGTTTGACAACAAAATCAATCATTGATATTTATTTTTGTCCCTAAACCAGTGGTTCTCAAAGTGTGATGAGCACCTTCCCAGGGTGGTGCCAGAGAGTGTCAAGTGTGTAGTGTTTTGTTTGTTCTGACCACCATCAGTTTTGTAATAATATTTCTATGTTTTGTCCTCTCAAGAAAGATTCAAGCAGCAACACCAGAGGCCAAGCCATCAGAATGTCTCCGAACAGGCACGTTTGAAATAGGCACTGCACTAGTGCTTTCTAAAACCATCATTTTTACCTGCTCTGCCTGTGTAATATATTGATTAATGAACACAATTATACTTTATACAAGCGTAATTGAGATTTCTGCATGTTTTGCTATTGAAGTAAATTGCACAATAGATTTATAAAATGCACTCTGCCATATATCTCACTACTAAAGCTGCCTAGTGGAGTTTCAGGAGCAGGACCATACCTCCACCATGACGCATTTCTTACAACCTATAGAAACGCTCCTAACCCACTCTGCCCGGGAGCTACGCCGAATTCCCGATCGTAGCATCCACAAACTCACGGGGAACAAAGCAGAAGAGTTCTATGAGTTCCCCTCTCACATATCAACTGTATTCCCTTCAATAAACTTTTAAACTCATCCTGTGAACAGCGTGGTCCTTTTTAAGGGGCTGGGGGCGCAATCATTTAAAGGTCCCATATTATGCTGTATTTAGTCATTTAACATATGTCCAATGGGTCTTCAAAATGATGTTAAGAATTCAGTCACAAAAAAAACCACAGACATCCAGGCCTCTCACCCCGTCTGTGCTGGCCTGAAACACAAGCTGTTTTGAGTGGACGGGGAGGCTATCCTAATTAGGCGCTGCTCTGATTGGCTGCCTGGCCGCTTCGATTCTGGGGAGTGCAGACCCAAAAAACAAGGAAATCAAGATGGCAGGTATTTTAGGACAGCTCTCCGTGGCATCTATTGCCATAAGACCGTACTTGTTTGATCCCGAATCCGACTCCAAACGGGAGGAGGAAGAAATTGAAGTGTTGCAGCAACGTTTACAGCAAGATGTCAGTGAGTGGCAAGTTGAAATTTTATTGTTTTGCTTGTTCTGTCTCGCCTTGCATGCATGCGATTGTAGCTATACTGTTATATAGTCATGTTATATACCCACTTAGCTATCCGGAGGAAACTTAGCTAAAAGCTCCTGTTAACCATTTCTACTAAAATGTATCACAATTCCAACACCAAGCTACTAAATGAGTTCATAGCAAAAACACACAAACGTTGTAAGCGTTGCTTATGTGGAGCTAGTGAATCGATAACTTATACCGGAAATCCGTATCCAACCTCCACTTCTTTTACGGCTTTTTATTAGCCAGAAAAATTTTCAAAGGTGGATGAAATTCCACCACGGCAATGCAGAGAAATTGTTTGTTATACCAGACATGTTATAGTGCGTTTTGCTATTGCTTTCACCGCGGTAGGATCAGAGAGCTAGCCCACACCACGGCAAAGTACCCGGCTGACCCCGGTCATGGATAAGTAAAACGATCGTTTCACAGCAGCAGTAAACAAGCCCAAAGATGTACCCTAAGCTCTGCAAAGCCTACATCTGGTCCAACTGCAGCCTTATCAGCCCAACTTTGCAGACACGCACAACACCTCTCCAGTTAGCTTCAACTGTAGCGGCTACGGTCAGGTAACGTTATGATGAAACTACCACCTTGATGCTAACCAAAGTAACACAAGCATACCAAGATGAATTACTGCATATAAATTAACCAGGAGCATTTTTTAAGAAGCACGGAATGTGAACAAACATACGGTAGTAACCGAGCCGTCATCATAACAGCAGAGACAAATGTCACCCTGCAAAACAGATTTTACAGACAGTAAGTTCCGTAACCATGAACAGTTGTACTAAACATCCAAATCACAAACAAGTATAAAAAGTTAGCTTCAAATGAGGTTTATGTTCACACACCTTCTGTTGAATGTAGTTCTTGATATTATTTACTCTGGTATATTTAGGACTTGAACGTTAGCAACAGTAACTTAGCTACGTTAGCCGCAGTGCTACAGCCACATTCAACAGACTGTCATGTTAGGTAGGCTTATGCAGTAAAGCAACACAAAATGGTAAAACAAATAGGTCCGCGTCTGTAAGTCATGGACAGTTGGTACCGATCCAGGGTTTATCTTCAGATATTTTACAAAGCCTGCGTTTGAGGCCAGTTGTTAGTGCTAACTATTGTTAGTGGTCCTGCTAGCCACCCGTAACACATTAGCTTCACTTACATTATTTGCTGTTATATTGTTACTTACTGCTTGTGGCTCCGAGCGCTTGGTCGATGCAACTGCTCCAGGTTTGAGAAGCAGCTGAGACGCATATCCACCGTCGAATTATCCTTTATTGACAAAGCTGTCTTTGATGAAATGCAGAGCACAAACAGCTAACGTTCCCTTTGAGTGTGGCTGTTTTCCGCCGGCAAACAAAAAAGCTGCTCTCTGATTTCTGGTGGCATCGTCTTTTGGAAGAGAAAATTGTTGTGTTCTTTTTCGCATCCAAAAAAAAAAAAAAAAACATGTACGAACAGCTTTGGAAGACATACTGATAAATCTACACGTTAAATAATTTGGGCTTGTTTGTGTCTAATAGAATAAATTCTGGGGTGGGCAGGTCCAGTGCCGTGATTGGCTCTGGCCAAGTCTGTCCTGATTGGACGCAAAAGCCTGATGTCAGGTTTTGCCCAGATCTCATGAAGATCTTGGGACAAGCTGTTCAGAGAGGAAATCACGTTCAGGAAATCATGTTCTCGGATTACGGCAAAACCCCTGTATCTTATGTTTAGAAACTTTGCAGAGGTTGAGTATGGACATCCAACATTATAACATTACTTATATGTATTAAAAGAAGGATCAGCATAATAGGGGACTTTAAGCTTTGTCATTAAAGGGGTCCATTTTCTTGGATTTTGAAAAGCTCAGCCCTAAACCAACACACATATTACATTTGGTTTAGTTTTGGTGTCATGTAAAAGGCTTAAATCATTTAAAAAAGAATACCGGCAAAAAGCTAACATTCTCTATTCAAGATCAAATTGCTGTTCTGAAATTAACTATATTAAGGAATAATATAAAAAGCAACCCATTTCATTTTCCACGTCACTATTGATTTACCACAGCCAGGCTCCTTCAAGGCTGTCCAGACAATCGACTTAATCTTCACTTTATCATTGACATTCAACTGACCTTTAATGCATTTGGACTGAAGACCACAGTACCATAAGGCTGACAGACCTGTCACAAACCTCTGAAATGGAATCAATGGTTACTTCTTTTCTTTGGAAACTAAACCAATTTAGTTTTTCTCTCAAAGCAAGCCACCAAAAAGATTTAGATGCAGTAAGCGAATGACTGACAAAATGGCTTTGCCCCCCCCCCGCCATGTATCTTCCTTGCAACAGTTAATTCTCATCAATTAATTTAAAACCATTCACTCTTAAACCATGCAATGGTCATTTTTCGTTGGTCTCAAACATGTTCCCTCAATCAGAGGTGAGTCGACAGCACAACCTAGTGGCAGAAGCTTTTGTATTACTGTATATAATTAGGCTCAACATTATGACTGGTGCAGCAAGCCTATGGGAGTGTCTCAAGACCATTTTTGTGAGGAACATTTAAAACCAGTTATTTCATTCAAAGTATCCCACCGCACATAGTTTGTATTATTATTTTTTGACCCGCAGTGGATGTTGGTGTGCCAAAAATAGAAGCAAGAAACATTTCTTTCAACTAATGACTTCACCCATTTTTAATTTTTTTTTTTTTTTTTTTTACATTAAAGAAACTCTGAAAACATTCAACTATCCATTGTGGCCAATTATCCTTGTTAAAGGGATTGTTCAGATTTTTTGAGGTGGGGTTGTATGAGGTACTTGTCCCTAGTCAGTGATTGCATCTCAAAGCGTAGGCTGCAGCCTTCGAAGCCTCTGTTAAACAGCTTTGGTTTAAGCGTGTCGGCACTGGTTTCCCTAACCCTAACCTTAACTCTAACCCTAACCCTAATCCTAGCCCCAAACCTAACCCTAACCCTAAATTTAACCTAATCCCTGACCCTAAAAATTAGTTTGGTGGATGGACATAAGTTACAACCCCTAAAAATGCAGCCTTCGCTTTGAGATGCAGCCAGTGTGTTTATTGCCTGCAGGTGAGAACGGTCTGCAAGCTCCCAGTTTATAGAAGCAGAGCACAGTGCTGGCATAGGATCAGAGCAGTATACTGTTGTGGATGGGGACAGCAGCAAATCATAGTTAGCTGCCCAAAAGCAGACTCTCCTAAAATAAATCAATATGTGTAAGGCAGCTCTTTATTTTTGCACTATATTTTTCAACCATACAGGAATACGGAAGTTGTGTGGCTGTAAAAATATAAAGTTAGTGCCAAAGGAAAGGGCCATCTGACGACAAGAGAAAGTGCTGAAAATATTCAAAATAAACTTATACTTAAACAGATATTGACTTATTATACATCAGGGCTCCTCAAATCACGGTCTTCAAGGGCCGAGAACTGCTGGTTTTTCTACCCTCCCTTTACCTGGGAGTCAAGTGAGATGACAATCTGGCCAATCAGCAGCATGAATTGTTCATTTAATTGCCTGGAAGAAAGGAAAACCAGGACTGCATTTGGATTCGAGGGCCAGATTTGGAGAGCCCTGTTATAGATGATCCTTCTTTTAGGTGTCCTATATCTGTTTTGCTCCTGTTTCTATTCACAGCAGTGCATTTCTCTGCTTCTGTGCCAGCACTAAGCTCTGCTTCAACAGACTAAGCTTGTTGACAGCTATCTACTGCAGAGAATACAGTGAATAGGAATAAGTACTTGAGGAGTCCACTTGCAAAGCCTTCTGAGTCAAGTTGGTCCATTTTTTAGAAAAATCTGATTTTTTGGCGGGCATAGAAATTATCTTCCACAGATACCAATTTTCATTATACTGAAACTATTAGCCTTGCAGACATAATCCATGAGGCACTTCATCATTTTTTTTTAAAGAAATGACTTGCATTTTGCAATGTAAAGTTTTGACTTAGCTGGTTTTGAAAGTGGAATGGAAATTTAGCAGGTTATGACTGTGTTCAAACCAGCCCCGTTGCTCAATAGGTGAAGGTATTTGATCAGGACCCACTCTACATGCAACTCAATGCTACAGACAGCATTGGTTGAATAACTGCTATGACAATGACAACAAAAACATGAGTCCATGGGTTCAAAGCCACCTTTTATGGTATCACTATCATCACACTTTTCTGAACTGCCCAAACCAACAAACTAGAACCCAATGTGTTACCACATCCCCCATCTTGAGTTAGAGAAAGCAAAAGCAGAACAGGCTATAAAAGCTCGACTGTAATTGGTTCCTTCTAGCGAACGATAATAGAATCACATTTCCACATTGGCTGATGACTTAGCAGAATTTGACAGTTTTCCTCCTTGACTTGGCAGGTTTTGACAGTTTCGCTTTCTCCGTTAGAATTTATAACATGATTTAGTAGGTTTTGAAAGTGGAGCTATCAGTGGGACATGCGCAGGTGCCTGAGAGAGAGGCTAAGGGAGATAACTCATTTATTTTCAAAGCTTGACTTAGCAGGTTTTGCAAGTCAACTCCTCACTTCATACAACCCTATTAAAAAAAAAAAAAAATATATATATATATATATATATATATATATATTCTTGTATATTTAAAAGAAATAAAGCATGTCATTTTGAAACAAAATTGCATTTCTGTCAATGCTATTCACTTGTGGATATGTGATGCTAATCTTCTTTTTCTGTGTTGTAATTTAAACAATCATGAAGCAGATATGAGCCCCTAAGAACCATACATGGCCAATGTTGTTGGGGTACTTTTGAGAAAATGGGACTCAAAAGTTGCCAGCCTCCTGTGTCATCTAGAGCAACTCAACAAAAACACTACATATGTTGCAAAGTGATATAAAATTTTGCTGAATTTTTTGTATAGGTTTTTAATGCATAATCATCATTTAAAATGAAACCTTTTCTGAAGGAACCATCATCTTCTGATTCATTTGGGACAAACTTGGGTCTCTGTCATCTTCCACTTTTTTCATAGGATGCAAATCCTCATCAGTGAAATACCTAGCCTCCATGTTTGCAATGAATTATGGGAAGGTTGTGGGATGGCCCTCTATGGCTGAGGCAGTGCAGTGGATATGTACAGGGGCAGAAAATGCTTGTACTGACAATTCTTGTGCGTGGATTGGGTTTGCCCATTTAGGAAATGTTGTTCTCAGTTTTCTGCACATGCTCATTGGCATGGCCCATTATGGTTCTTAGGGGCTCATATTAGTCTGCATATTTGTACTAAAAGCAAATGGCATAAGTTCTCAGAGTAGTTCATTTTTTTGGACAGTGAATAAAATTTTTCTGAATTGCATGTATTATTTAATAACCGCAAAATGCTTTAAGAAGGAAGCCATATGTATGTCTGTCAATTGATTTTTTTTTTTTTTTTTTAATTGTTGGAAAACTAGTCAATCAAGGAAAATGACTGAAAATAGCCAAAGACCCCTTCGTAGTTCAGAGGCATTTTTGTGACTTGGCTATTTTCAGCTGACCAGCCATCATTGCTGACTTGTGGGCTTGACACTAGTCATTTCGGATTTCGGAGAGATACGACAAAAGTTTGTTGCATTATTATGATTGGAATTGATACTTTTATCATTGAACTGAAACATTAAATTATGGAATCAATTTGAAGGAGCTTTTGAAAAATTTGAAAAGCACATGAGCACAATCATTTGCAAATTATTATTAATTAATGCAAGAAGGGCAGTTGTGCTACAGCAGGTATCACTGTTGGCTAACAGGAAGAAGGTTGTGGGTTATAATGGGGTTTGAGCCTTTCTATGTGGATTTTGCAGATTTTTCCCCTGCTTGTGTGGGCTTTCTTCAGGTGGTCTGTTCTTTCCAACAGTCCAGAGACATGCTTGTCTGAGACATTGAGGACATGCTTGTTGGAGCCATTTAAAACATTCCCCATGCAATAGGACAACAAACATCAACCTGAACTGCAGTTTTGGTCCATGCATTCATGCTGTTGACGTCAAATTCTTCCCCTACCACCGGCACATTGCTACAGAAATAAAAAATAATCAGACATGGCCATGTTTTTTTTTTTTAATCTTTACTTGTCCAATCTTAATGGGACTATGTCCACAGCTCCCAGTTTCTTGTCATTGGCTGACAGGAGTGGATTCTGAAGTGGTCTTTGGGCTTTGCAGTGCGTCCACCGCCAAGCTCTGGCATGTTGTGCAATCTGAGATGCTTCCCGCTCACCACATTTATAAAGACTGGTTATCTGACTTACGATACCCTTCCGTTCTGACATCTCTCATTTCCATGCACAGAACAACTGCTCACTGAATTTTTTTCACCATTCTCTGTAAACAGTGGAGGCTAGTGTGCCAGAAATTCCCAGGACATCAGCAGCTCCCGAAATTCTCAAACAGCTCATTTAGTACCATAGACCATGCGATGATCAAAACTCCTGAGCTCACATTTTTTCCCCAACTCTTATGTTTGATGTGAACATTAACTGAAGCCTTTGACCTTTGGCCATTGCACTGCTACCTCATATGTTTGGTTTATGGGAACTTGCCAAGCAAGTTTAATTGGCACTTTTTGGCCAGGAAATGGTCCAACTGCTTTTTAGAGGAGCATTTTTAAATTTAGACGGGTTTAGATGGTGTTAGTTTTTTAAGTCGTACATCTAATTCACTTTTTACCAGTCTAAATTTTAAAATGCTCCTTTAAAAGATGGGGAGACCGATGCCTGACTAAACCCTTACTGGGTCTAGCTGGGGACCCCTAGTGTATGTTGATTTTTGTTCCAGCCACAATTGCAATCCAGAATTTTAACACGGTGTTGGTTTTTCTTACTTGCGCCATTCATGTTCATAAGGTTAATTTACCCTTTTTAAGCCATTTTATGACAGCTATAACTATGCATGCCTTGAAGAGTTCCAAGTCCAGATTGTACAATACTACAAATGTTTTTTTTTTTTCCATGAAAAGAAGGGAAAATAGTGACATGAGATTAAAGAATAAATTGCTTATAATTGGTGAAACTGTGGAAATGTTCAGTAAAAATGCTGTTTGGTTATTAATTACAAATTAAAAGATAAGACAAATGACAACAAGCCAAAGCTACATTTAAAAAGTCACATATTCACCAATGTAATAGAGGCCCAATCGATTCACCTTCAGTTTCTTTCAGTTAAAAACCTGTTTTTAACATATTTTTGCAGTTTTTATCCCGCAAGTTACACAGCTACCGTTATTTTGGACAATGTGGATACAAAGGGCAAATAATGAAATATGAGAAGGACCTAATTCCAAAAAAATCAACTGCCATGGAGGGATTAAAACCAGAAAACACTGGGGCTCTTCACTGACCAACGTAGAGAACCAATGAGTTAGGCTTAAATTGAGTTGTAAACTCAACCCATTGTGATTACTTTACTGAGATAAACCTCAACTAACAGCTTCCTCAAATTCATGTCACATGCACCAATCCAGTGTCAATTAGAATGGACAAAATTATGATTTTACCCCTTAAGAATACTTTGTTACTATTGAAAATAGACTTAGCCTTCAACGACTTGCAAATTTGTTATGAGTCGCTGTTTCAGCATTGGCACGTTAACAGTTGTGAAAACTCATGTTGCAGTAGAAAGGTTGTGTATTAGGAAGACGCGTCACCCACACCCACAGAAAAAAAGCATTCATTTCCAACTTGAAGTCAGTGATCACGGATCAGACGTGGTGAAGGCTAGGCTACCTGTGTTTACATAACCGAATGTTATACCCGGCAGTGACTATATAGGAGCGAGTAAGAGCATGCAACAGAATTGTTCTCATTTTTGACAATCATGTCCTGCAGACGGAGAGATACTGAGTCTGTTAGCTCAATGAACGGCTCAAATCTAACAACGCAGGTGAAGCGACGCAAACGGGATCGGTCCAGCAGCAGGGAAGACGCAAGCGAATCAAAGCTGCCAACATGGATGCGCCTTTATTTCTACGGCATGCACGGAGTCACACTGGATGTTATTGTGTCATCGGCGCACGTTTTCCTGCGAAGCAGTGATCCGAAATTGCTGGGGTTCTCCTCCCTCTACAGCTGCATTGTCCACTCGATTACTCATTTTGCGCTGGAGAAGGTATATTCCCAGAAAATTGTCTTCCAAGGACGCCCTGTCCTTTTCTTTTGCATAATATATCCGTCTGTGTACATCGCTCTGCAAATATTGATCGGGAATACAGTTGCCTTGCACAGCCACATTCAAAGCCCGTCAGTTGCACAGATTTCTCTCCACTACATCATATCCCTCTACTATTCGCAAGTATTTCTCAAGCGATTTCTGCACCTTCAGTACCACTGCCCAGGGCAACGTACCCTGGCGGAACTGATTCGAGAGCAGGGCACTGCGTATGGATTGTCCGGTTTGGTGCGTTTCGCCTTCTTCGGAATGCATGGTCTTCTGGATGAGATCGTTTTCACTTCGATATTCAATCTAATTGAAAAGTCTGACGGAACACTGCGCGGCCATACGTCCCTCTGGTCATTCGTTATCTACGGAACCTGCAGCTATGTGGTGGAGAAACTCTACATGTATCTGCATTTCAAGCGAGGCTGGACTACCTGGAAAAGGCTGCCGATCTACGTCTGTTTCATCTATACCTGGGAGTTCTCTTGGGGTATGGGGCTGCGGCACCTCGGCGCCTGTTCGTGGGACTATTCTCACTATCCTTTGAACTTTATGGGTCTCATTACCCTTCTCTACCTACCTGGTTGGATCTGTCTGAGTTTGTATCAAGATGTATTGTCTAATGTTCTGCTGCGTGTCGCGTGTGCTCAAAACAGTAATCCGCAAGTATGCGGAGTCAGTGGGCGCCAGTTTTAAGGAGAGCCGTACGCTTCTTTAAAAATGCTGTTTACGTCGTTATCAGGGTAGCCTAATGGCGTGACTGCGCATTGAATATCGCAAATGTGTCTTCAAAATGCAAATAACATCGGTGCACATGCACAGCGAAAATCCCAGTGTTAATTCAACACCAGTAGAGTTTATAGGAAACCAACCCATCCATCTTGGATTCAAATAAACTCTATTGGAGTTGAATTAACACTGGGATTTTTACTGTGTGATGTTTACATCAAATGTTTCTTTCAATAATACTTTGTAGCTTTTAAAACAGCTTTACTGCGACGAGAGGGCCAATCCTTGACAAGAGAGAGAACGAAATTTGCTCAGACATTCTACAGTTTATAGGGGGTTAAGACAACTGCCGTTTTTAAATTCAATCGGCCTTATAAGTACTGTATGACCTAACGATAATGTCATGGACTTTTGTTGTTCAGGTACTGTAATTTTCCAGTTTTATTTGAAAGCATTAGCCGATTAACAAAGGCATGATCAAAATTGGCAGGAAAATGATTTTGGTGATTCCTCCTGTCTATTTTTAAATGTTGCAATTTGCGGGTCTGGGCTATTAGATTGCAGTAAGATTGGCCTGCGTCCTACTTTGTGGAAACCAGGTCTGAAAATGTCAAATCTGCGGATCAAATTGTAGCATAAGTATTGATGAATGAAAATGCAACCTCTGTAATGAAGATTATCACTGATGTTTGTATAAAACACTGAACTGTGAGTTTGATAGAAATGTAATAGACAAACTAAAGTTCACTTTATGGAGTGCCTTTGATAACAACCTGACTAAAATGGTGCAAATCAGAGGCAGGCCGAAAGCATCACTGTTAGAGACATATGACAAAACACTTCATCAGTGTTTTTGAAAAGCTTGGGGGGATTTTGCTCTCATATCTTGAAATGACAAAGTAGTTTAACATTAGCTTTGAAATCAGGGTTATCACTTAAAAAATGTGCAACCCCACAGATGTCTACAATGCAATTTTTAGAAATAAAGTCCACATTTTAGGAATTAAAATTTAACGAAGAATTCTAGACTCAATAAGGTTTGTTTTTGTGATCCATTTATATGGTAACATATCATGGAAAAACAGTCAGTGATTACTGCCTGCAAAATTTTATCCATTTCGGTGAACTGCGGCATATTTTAAATTTCTAAGTCAAGACCAAAAGAGAAATGGTTTTCTAAAACCTTGCACTGTGACTAAAGTAGCTGTTTGATACTGGTGTCTTTACCCACTCGGAGTCACAAGCAGAATTTTTAGGATTTTAAACATTTCTATTATTCTACTCTGGCTGCAGATACTACTCACTGAGTTTATTCCTGCTGGACTAGTTTCACGTATTTTTCTATTGTCTACACTGTGAGCTGTGTGTCTCCAGGACTGCAAATTTATCTTGAAGACTTAAGAAAGGGAGAAAAGTGTTGCCTTGGAGGTGCGATAATTTTTATTATTTTCTTTTTCTGATGCTTTGGATTGTATTTTATGTTTTGTATATTTGTGTGCAGTAAGAAAGCATGGCAGAAGCATTGAATTGAATGAATAAATGCACTTTACTCAAAACAAACTTTAAAAAATTAAGATTTATGTATGCAAAATAAGAACTTACTTTATTGTAACTGTAGGTGGGGTAAACAATCCACTCACTCACAGCTGCATGTGTTAACTGCATTGTAAATTGAAAACTTCCATGAGCAATTAAGTTTGATTCCCCCCCAGTCTTGGCTTCTATGCAGACAGAATGATATATTGTATGGTATTTTCCCCCTCCAGGGATAGAGAGAGAGGTGAAGGGGTATACAAGTACATAAGTAATAAGCTTGTTTCATCACCTGTTCAGCCTATGGTGTGTAATTCCAGAGCATGTTTGAACATGGAAGTTCAATGTAGCGTATCTTGGTAAGGGGCATCCATGTCTAATGTGAGTGGCACAAGGTTAAGTGATAACATCTCATTAAGGTGGATTCGTGGCATTAGCTCTGCATGTTGACATGCATGTGGCAGAGTAATCCTATAAAATGCACTTTGAGTTTTTTTTTTTTTTTAGGTAAGGCAGCTAAGGATACTAGTCCAGGTAAATTTAAACATCAGTGGTGGTGTGTAATTTAAAAACACCGAAGTTTATTATTTTTACACTTCTTTTGCACTTACTTTGCATGTGCAGTGTTTTATGATTACTTTTACTGTTTGTGTGTTTGTTTCTGAGACTTACCAAAGGGGAGAAAATATTGTGTTTGAAATCAAAACTGAATACTTCAAATTAGTTTTTGGCATCATCCTGCCAAAGCCATTTTGATTTTTTTCCATTTTAAAAGTATTGTCTCCAACCGAATGAAATACTGATTTTTTGCACTTAATTTCTTGTCTGTAATTTTCACTGTCAGTTTCATTATATTTCTCAAGGACATGTATAATTTTACAAAAGCAACTTTGGAGAAAAAGAACATTTTGTGAAGAAATGCCTTTTCAAAGTCCATCCTGTTATGAGTGAATAAACGCTAAAGACAATATCTAAAAGATGTCTGAGTTACCTGTTCTTAAGCTTTCACTGACATTACAAAGCAGAGAATGCTGCTATCTCCCTTACAAGCTTCCTGCACAGTGCGTCCTGATGGAATGTTGCCATGGAGACAATGTATTACGATGTTCCCCGGCTGGGATATTCTGCTCTCCTCTCAGTGAAGTAGCTCTGGGTTCTTATCAGTAGCACATTACCAGACAAATGTTAAACTACAGCGGCCAGAGGTCATGAATTCTGGCTTTTCCAGAGCTATTCCAATATAGCCAGTCATATCTCGCCTATAATATCTTAAGTGTGATGGGTGTTTCTCTAAAAGGCAAATTAAACAAGAACTTTTACCCTGCTGGCACACAAGGCAAACACACACCAGATTAAAAACGACTTCTTTGTTCCTTGTGAAATCTTGGCAATAATTTAGATTTGACTACATTTAAGTCTTCTTTGGAACATGTTGCCGGCTAGTGGTTGGAGTCAGTCATTATGAGTGACAACCATGCAAAATTAAATTGAAGACCCTAGTGCTAAAAGTGCTTAAGTCACAAAATGTCTTTTGAGTAAAACTGAGAAAATCAACTGAGCAGACTACAAAAGATGGCTTCCCATCTTTACCTCACAGTGTGTGAAAATGTGACTTAAGTACTTTTAGCACTAGGCTCTTCAATTCATGTACAGTGTAGGACAAGGTGGCATATGACTGATGTTGCTACAGGATGCATTGTGTTGTGTTGTGCAGTATGGCTATATGGCAAGCACCGAAGATCTTATTTTATCAACAGGTGCAAGATAGCCAGTATATTTAATCACAATGTAAAACTGTTATTTTGGTTCCTCTAGATGTCAAGCTCAAATCCCAATCACTGACCACGGTGACTTTGCCTAACTCTTGCAATGTCTGAGAGTGAATTTTGGCTTTTCGAGTGGCAGGTTGGTGGAGAAGTCATCCCTTGATCACATCCCTTCAGTTGAGTTTAGGGATAGTGGTATAAGATCAGACTATCAAACAATCTCTTGACTATTCCATGCATGTTTTGAACTGAAAATGATGTTCCATTGTTTGATATAATAAACATACTGTGAAGGCAGATTTTCTTTATCATCAAACAGCATCTTCTTGTATAACAGTGAAGGGAACCTTCTTATACTGTGGTGTGAACATTGGTGTGTGAATCACATGCCCCATCTTGCCCCAACATTGCCCCCCCACCACCCAACCAGAATTCACATAGCACTGGCAATGTCAACTTCAGAACTGAGCTTGTGGCTTGGAGACAGAGGTGATTGCAAAAAATCACAGTCACAAATGCACTCTTCAGTGACTATTCATTGACTGTATTACCTGGAAGGTAAAGAGACATTGTGATCCATGCTCGCAATAAGAAAGACACAGACATGCCAAGGCCAGTTAGAAGTGGACAGATTTATCTCAGGCAAAGTTGGACACTTTCTTCAATGTGAGAGGAGAGTAACAGGGATCATCAGAGTAGCACAGGCAATCAAATCTCCCCTCAAACCAGTCAATGTCATCCTGTGACAGATCTCCTTTCATGAACAGTTTGCCGTTTTGGACCACTTGATGCGGTACCTTGATGGGTCGAGGTGCAGGTAATCATCGCTGTCCCATTTCTTCCTCACACAATGCCCATCGTTACTACATAGGGCCTTGCTACAAAACTTCGCTGCTGTGGTGACGTTAAGGAGGTAAGGGTTCAACGTCTTCTCCAAATAGCGGCGTGCAGCAGAGCAAGTACCCTTCAAATTGGAGTAAGCACATGTTTCTGTGATGAGCAAAATCGATGACAGCAAAGAAATAATCATAATAATAATAATAATAATAATAACTAGGGGCACTCCTAGAGTGCAAACCTCTGCCAAGGCAGCACAGTCTAAATCTTGGTGAGTGGGAGCAAAGTTCAGTTATCGCATGTAATAGGATTTCAAGATGGCTGCCATGGTGGCCATACTGTTTGACTGATCATAGTGAAAATCAATAGGGTCCATCCCTGATGTAATAGCGACCCACCCACAAAATTTCAGACATATCCGTTCATTACTTTTTGAGTTATCTCGTTCACAAACAAACAAACGGCACCAATCACATAACCTCCTGCCAACTTCGTTTGGCGGAGATAATAAAGGTTGTGTAAAATAGATGCAAACAGATGCAAAAATATATGAAAATGACTTGCTTGTACCAAAAGCTTGCTAGCATAGAAAAAGGCGCCACTTTTTGTTGAAACAAATGGAGTAATGGTGTTATGCAGTAGTGGGTCTATACAATAAATACAGTTGTTCTAAAATACCTTGCTCTCTGTGACATTCATGTCTCCCCAGGACACAACACCAGCAGCACCTAAAGCAGCAGCCTCTCCAATAGTACTGACCAGATCCTCCTGAAATATTACCAAACAAGCTCAGTAAGACACAGCTGTGACAAAGTAAACAAAACTGCAGGCCAAATGTTTTAGTTTACTGCTACACATCGGCAGGCTGTACCATTTTGAGGCCCGATTCATAAACTAGTAAGGGCATGAGTTCTAGAATCATCCACTGTGGCTATATAATTTTTTTTTTATGTGCTGCTCTCTGAAGTTGCTTTCTGAAGTTTTAATTCTTATTTTTGGTTGGGCCGGGTTTTCAGAGAAATATGAGGCACTCTGAAATGCAAGGCCAGGGTCAAGTGATACAGGTTGAAACACTGTCGGATATGGAAAGAAATGTGTCGGTCAGCATGTAATTGTTGTTTCCTATAGCTGACTTTATAGATCCATGATTAACAATTGAAACAGAAATGACTGATCAAGAGGCAAATTCAAGATTTTTCCCATGTAGATCAATAAATGCAGAAGATCTCTCACCTTAGACAAATAGTCGTCGCCGTGATCTTTATACACAATACGAATGTAGGCATAAATGGGTATTGCATAGTTCTTGTTTGGCAGCATAGACACTCGCATTGACTCTTGAATGCGGTGGCGCACAAATAGAGTGGCCTGACGACTGTCTTTCAGTTTTAGTTCCAGGTATACAGATGGGTACAAAGCTGTGGACGACTCCCAAAGCCAGAGCAACTCATCATTTCTGTTTATTTCAATCTCAGGGCATTTACCTGTATAGCCCACCATATCCTGGTTGTAATCATAGTTATAGCAGTCTGGATATAGGTAGTAGCCCCACAATCGTTTTGGCCGCAATGTTTTCCCCAGATCTATGGATTTCATGAAGTATTCTTTGGCTGCTGCTTCAAACTGTTTTTTGGCAATATCTTCTGCCTCATCGCGAGAAATGAAAAGGTTTTTCTGCATGATCGTATCAATTGATTCCGTCTTGTAGATTCCCTTACCGCCCCAGTTTCGTACCCACTGTGGCCTCCATTCCTCAAAATCTAAGACAGCGAGACCAGGTTGGTCATCAGGAATGTAGAGCATTATGTCATCTTCTGCCAGTTCACTATGTTCTTCGAAATCTATAAGCTGAGGGAGTCCTTCGTTGTGTGCCTCTCCGGTTTCTTCATCAAAGTAGGGGAAAATGCCGAATCTGTCAGTGTAGAAAATGGTAATGCTTTGGTTGGTGGCGGTCTTCAAGGTACTGCTCACAAGCTGAGCATATGACAGGTCCAGATTGATCCCAAATTTGGTTTCACAGAGCTCGGAGGGAGCATTCCATGTGAAAGCAAAGGGAAAATTAGGCTTCAGTGGTGGTGCAGTTCTCAAGTGCGCTCCACAGAGGTTGAGCAGGACCAGGAAAATTAAGCATACCCTTAAACTCAGTATATTACTGCATAACATTTTCACATGCAATTTGTTGGAAGCCTGGACCTTGAAGAGAGCAAAATGAGACAAAATTAATGAATAATTACATTATTTCAAACAAAAACGACACTTGCTCTATCGTTTCTTTGTTTCCATTGACAACAGCCAGTCTATTCACAGATCAAACACACACACACACACAAACACACACACAGACTAAAATTATTTATGAAGCTGCTCCATTCAGCTCAGGCGGGAAAATAATACCTCCTCACCTGGTTAAATTGGAATAATTGTAATCAGTTGCAACTGTTGAAATTTGTTTTTGTTCGCATTATAACCATTGATTTATAGATGTACTTGGAACTTAAAAAAAAAAATTTGTCTATGACATCACTTTCTTTACTCGTTCTACTGTATCATACAATATTTCTAATATGTTCCAATAGATTATAAAATTTAATTTTTATTCTACCATCGTAAAAAATAGAATATAGATATACGTACATGGCTAACACAATAGAGCTGGTATTATTACCTTGTCGGCTTGCTGGTGATGGTTTGCGGGTGTGAAGGAGGGACACCCTTAAAGTACTCTGTCAATCTGGGATGTCTGTGCAAGTTCCAGTCTGCATTTACATTATTGCAAATATTTCAGCTATACTACAGTATCGTTAAAATGGTTATTCAAAGGAGTTATGATTCCACCTGGAACAGAAGAGGATTGACTGAACTACTCTATGGTGCAACATGGGAGCGCACAAGTACATTGTCTAATTGACTTCTGCAGATTATCTTCAAAGTAAATATTTTTTCAACAAAATTGTTATTGCATAAGCCATCAACTATATAACAGGTAGGACTTCAGTACTATGCCCCTAACAACTCCCACAATCTTAAGGAATATACTGTACAAAGGACCAGTTGGTGAGCACATTTTTTGTTTTAGCCTAGCACAATATCAGACCACCACGATTAAATTACTTGAACCAGCTAAAGTGTTTGGTTCAAAAAATAAATATATAAATAAATAAGAATTCAATGCCTGCATTGGTCTTTTTGGATATGGATATCCCAAGTATTGACTCAGTTTCTGTTTTTCAAGCTCCCAGCCCTCAACAAAGATGATAATTATCTTACAACTATAGTGACTGAATTTAATTACAGGTTGGCTCAAGGACATTTTCAAGAACACACTAATGCTAATGGCTGATTGTATTCTTCTGTAACACTTTATGTCAACAAATGCCCTCCCCCCATACCACCATTCAGAACTAGGGACTCAAATTCATCCTCCCCCTCTGAGCTGTTCTTTCACAATGGGACGCAAAAAAAAATCCTTTTTTTTTTTTGGCTGAATTCACCTTTTATTTCATGAGGACAAGCAAATATTTACAGTTATGGTGATGTCAGTACAGACAGGCATCAACAGCATTTTCAAGGTTTTGCAATACTCACAGAGTGCTTGTTCTTGCATCAAATGTTTCACAGGCAAGGTACAAGAGCAGATTTTATGACTGAATACCCACATGGTCTGCTTCGTATTCGCAAGGTTTAAGTCTCTGTCAATCCTTTTCTGAAACATTCTAACTGTATGTGTTGATTTACGAATGTACTTACTAAGAGCAATTCTGCTTTAATGCATCATCACAGCAACAAAGGTATGAAAAATAATTCGAGCCATTCAATAAGCTGCTAAGCAATTTCTTATTTTGCAAATTCATAGCTGCTCATTAGTTGCTTTTGTCGCCAATTTTGAAGTTGCGGTTTAATTTGTAGAATAAATATGTATTCGTGCGCACAAACGCGAATATTGTCTCATAAATTGTATGCATTTCTGATGATGTAAAAAGGGGGATATCATAAACAATATTCCTTTGTACTCTTTTCAGTAGTAAATGCACATCCTGTGTAGCAAATCGAAAATATATTTTCTGAAGTGATACATGTTTAAAGCAGAGACAGGATATTCCCCCGGACATCCCAATGGAGAACAAAAGAAATGAAATGCACAAGGACCATATGTCAAAACAATCAAGTCAGAGTCTCTTCTGCTAATTGCCACTAAATAAATATCACTATCACAAACTGCTACAGTAATTATCAAAGTCTCTCTCAAAGTCTTCAGTCTCCTGTTTGTCACAATGATTGCCAAATGAAAATTCAGTCTTTTTTGACATTTCATAGTGCATTAGAAATAGCAGTTTGTTCAAAATGACAAATAAGAACATGGGTTTTAAGTGTTTTTGAGACTTCCAATGAAAGCGAAAGCCACAGATCCCAAATAAAGTTAGTCTTCATAAAAGAACCTAGTTAGTCTTCATAAAATTATTGAGACACATTCTTTTTTGAGCTACATGCAATAAAATTGGAATTCATAATAATGGTTTCTGTTTTTTTTTTTCATTTATGATAAATATGGCTCTAATTGGATATAATGGTACATTGCAAGACTAGGTTGAGATAGCAGATGAATGCTACAGATTCTCAGAGTGATGGTGGATAGGATAATGATTTATTTTCTATGTATGCGATATGTTGGCATATCACAATGTATTGATACTAGACCATTTGCAGAACAATAACACAACATTCACATCAGAGCAGGGACAAAATGTTGTATGAACAGAGTCATCTCTATTTCTCTGTTTCATTGTGCGTGCATCATTCCATGCTTTAATTAAAAAAAACCTCATATTTTGCCTTGTTCAAAGTGTCTAATTATGCATCACTGAGGGTAAATTAAATGATGAAAGGTTAGTTTTGCATTTGGTAATTCTTCTAAAATGAAAATGAACATAGGTCACGTGGTTTCCAATAGAAATCAAATGTCCAAATTGTTTAAAGAGTGCTCGTGCACTATGTTACCTGTTCAAGAGACATTGTGACTAGCTATAACAGGGCAAACAGACACATCAAGGACAATAGAAAGTGCCATATCTCAAGGTAGAGCTGAACACCTTTATCGTAGATATTGTATGATACTTCGTTCGTTGTGATAGGCGAGTAACAAGGATAATCAGTGTAACATAGGCACTTGAACCTTTCATCATACCAGTCAATGTCATCCTGAGATAGACGACCCTTCACCGACAATTCACCAGATTTTGAGCTCTTGATCCGGTACCTGGACGGATTAAGGTGTAGGTAGTCTCCGCGGCTCCACTTCTTTCTCACACATCGCCCATTATTATTACACAGGGCAGAGCTACACAGTCGCGCTGCCGTTGTGACATTCAGGATGTACGGGTTCAACGTTTTCTCCAGGTATCGCTCAGCAGCAGAGCAGGTGTCCTTCAAATAGCATAAAATTCAAAAATCAGTGATTCAGTGACAGAGTAAGAAAAGAATTGCACAGTAGAAGAAAAGGCTGCTTGAAGTACTGAGCCACAATTGGTTGTCCTATAATCTGGAGGTGAGTTAGTTAGTACTCAAAAGCAAATGGCTAACTTCTGGTAGAAACACATGGGTGATGTAACATGACTTGTAGAACAAAACATAAAACCTCTTTAGCTGAAGATTTCCACCAACCTTATTTTTGGCAGAAAACTAAATCCTTATTAGAAAAAAAAAAAATTCAGAATCTGGTGAGGGATACCAGAACACAAAAAGACATAATTAACTCGATAAAATTCTGCAGGAAGGAGATTATTTTGATTGCCAACCAGGCAGTTTCTGCTGCCATGAGATCTCTAGCCAGATTTTCAATGGGTTTTTTGCACAAGATTTTCCCTTCTAATTCAATGTAAGGTCAATGGTGAGAGTAAAACTACCATCTCATGTCTTGTCCAACCATGTAAATTATATATGTGCTTTATAAAAGCAAATAGCGAACAGGTTACTTCACTGGAGCTATATCAGAACAGTCATATTCTGCCGACCACCGCTCAAGGTTCATACTTGCCCGCATGCATGTGAAATCACAACTCTAGTTTCTGTATGGCTGCTTCTTAGAAGGATTTGCTTTATTAATCTATATTATAACAGCCGAGTGGCCTCTGTGTGTGTGCGTGTGTGCGTGTGTGTGAGTCCGGCCACTCAGTGCTAGATTCCACCGGGCGCGTATCTGCAGCATAACGTGAGCGCCACTATTTGGCTCCGCCTTACAGGCGACTGTGTCGGGCCAATCAGTGCTAGACTCCGCCGGGCGCGTATCAGTGCTAGATTCCACCGGGCGCGTATCTGCAGCATAGCGGGAGCGACGCTGTTTGGCTCCGTCTTGCAGGCGACTGTGTCCAGCCAATCAGTGCTAGACTCCGCCGGGCGCGTATCTGCAGCATAACGTGAGCGACGCTATTATAATATAGATATGCAGGGGGGATTCCCCCTTTGTCCTCTCCTGGGGATTCCCCCTGTATGTCCTCTCCTGGGGATTCCCCCTTTTGAACCCAAGCCAATTCATCCACAGGAGTCCCGAATCCCATAAAACAGATGCCAGGCCGCAAGAGAAAGTAGCACGTAATCTGCAGCATAACTTGAGCAATGCTATTATGCTCCGTCTTGCAGGCGACTTCGTGTTCCACTGAGCGCGGAATGTCAGCACAGCGTATTCCCCTTGATGGTTACTTAGTTTTAGTTACTATAAAAACATCGGTCGCGTGACAGCCACCTTGGTGTTTATGGAAACACCATAGCAACACCATAGCAATGTGATGACATCATAGAGGTGCATGTGATGACATCATAATGCTGCACGAAGTTACATAAAATAGAACCCGTGGATCCCCACGGGCAGAGTGCTAGTTATTAATAAATGCTATAACTATAATTAATTAATTATTAAGAATTGCTTTATAAAAGCATGTAACATTTTAGAGATCTATTGTTGAGATGTAAAGCTGTGCAATTAAATTGTAGAACAAAACATGAATCACGATGGCAGAGAAACAAAATCCTAATGCAAAAACGCCATTGGAAATCTTGTAACTATGTTTTAGCTCTACAACCTGTGGCACTTTGTAGGCCTATTCAAATCTGAAGTCCTGCATTTAGTAATTTGGTTTGTGGGCCAAATTTAGTAAGCTAGCTTTGACAGAGCTTTTTAACACAAACAGAAAGCCTTTGGTGACTGTTTTGAAGTACCTGACTCTCCGTGACATTCATATCTCCCCAGGACACGACGCCAGCAGCCCCCAGTGCAGCGGCCTCCCCGATAGTGCTGACCAGGTCCGCCTAGAACATTTATGTACAAACCTCTAGTAGAAGTATCATTGGCCTTGCTGAACAGATGAACAACATATATCATAAGCAACTAAGTCAGTACACACCAGATGAGGACATCAAATGAATTCTCCCTTACTCTTTATAACATGCTATAGATTTGTCATTAAATGGCATATTGGTATAGACACAGATTTTCAAACAGATGGAAAATCGTGAGATATCTTAAGGAAAAATGCTTTTCAGCACATATTTGCAGGGTAATGGGGCTGTCACTTCTGATTTCACAACACATTTAAAATACATTACAAAACATTCCCATGCAAGCAGTAGGAATTATCAAACATACACAAGACACGGTACTCCTTTCTGCATTCAGTCATAGAGTGCAAATATGGCTAACAACTACACCCAAGGTCAATCCAATCCCACGCCCAACTCTCAAAGTACAGGCCAAGTAAATGTCTGCTCTTTTATATCTATATCTTTGGATAAATAATATCTCTGTATTTTCTGGCGCAAATCAATTCCAACAAATGATAATGCTGATTCCCACTCACCATCGACAAGTAGTCTTCGCCACTGTCTTTGTACACAATACGAATATATGCGTAGATGGGTATTGAATAGCTTTCATTTGGCAGAGTAGACACTCTCATTGACTCTTGCATACGATGACGCACGAACAGAGTGGCCTGACGGCTGTCTTTTAATGTTAGCTCCAAGTAAATGGAGGGGTACAGAGCGGTGGATGCCTCCCAAAGCCAAACCAACTCATCATTCCTGTCCTTTTCAACATCAGGGCATTTACCGGTGTAGCCTTTCATGTCCTGATTGTAATCATAGTTATAGCAGTCTGGATATAGGTAGTAACCCCACAACCGTTGTGGCCGCAATTTTTTCCCCAGATTTACAGATTTCAAAAAATACTTCTTGGCTCCCGCCTCAAATGTTTTTTTAGCCTTTTCTTCTGCCTCATCGTGAGAAAGAAAGAGATATTTCTGCATGATCATGTCAATGGAAACTTCCCTGTAGATATTCATGCTGCCCCAGTTTCTTGCCCACTGCGGCCTCCATTCCTCAAAGTCTAAGATAGCAAGACCAGGTTGGTCGTCAGGTATGTAGAGGGTAATGTTGTCTTCAGCCAGTTCACGATGCTCTTTGATGTCGACGAGCTGAGGGAGGCCCTGGCTGTATACCTCCCCAGTGTCTTCATCTAAGTAGGGGTATATTCCAAATCTGTCTGTGTAAAAAATGGTAATACTTTGGTTGGTAGCGGACCTCAAGGTGCTGCTCACAAGCTGACAGTATGACAGGTCCAGATCGATCCCAAATCTGGACTCACAGAGCTCAGAGGGGGCATTCCACATGAAGGCAAAGGGGAATTTAGGTTTCAATGGTCGTGCAGTGTGAAGCATTGTTCTGCCGAAGTTGAACAGGACCAGAAAAATGAGGCATTCAATGACACTCAGTCCTTTGATGTACAACATTTTCTCATGCGATTTGTTGTGACCCTTGACCTCGAAGACAGCAAAATAAATATCTGTCCTTGAATGAAACAAATATGAATATATATATGAGTACCCCAAACAAACTCTACATATACACTCTGCTATGTAGTTATAGTTGATTGAAAATATTCAGTCAGAGCTCTGAAAAGAAATCAGAATAATGATCACAAGAAATTGAAGAGACTGGGGAAATTTCAATTAGCTTTGGAGTGGAAATACCTTTTGTACTTTTTTGTAAGGTCAAACTGGATTACATTTGTGTCTGCTGCATCCTGTGAGTCCACCTTTCCTGTACGTAACTGCATAAAATGTGCAATGCAGGGACTATTAAAAAAATGGACTATGAAATAATTTATGGAGCAGTTATACTAAACCACCCTGCAATAATCCAGTATAACACTAATCCTAAAATTGAAATCCCTGAATCCATTTGATAAATTTTGAAATTGGTAAAAGAAATAAGATCGTTTTACTATTTTTCTTGAAACAACTCTGCCCCTCCACCCAAAAAAAATATGTATATTTAGTCTGCTGTGTTATGAACACAGTTTACATATGAAAAATATAAAAATATGGAAATCTGTCAATGAAATGTACAAAATTGGATATCTGGCAAGTTCGATAAAGTTTTAAACACAAATTGCTTTTAGATATGTAGATGATTTGTATTTTTTCCAGAAGATTGAGGAAAAAATGCATTTATAACTCAGAGGGGTACTGTATGTGTGATTTGACAGAAATACACTATTTTCTTCCAATATTCTTCAAATGTAATTCATCTTAAACTGTGATGTCTGTGCTGGCTCCATTAAATATTTGCCTCAGAGCAAATGTTCAGCCTAAGTGTCATTTGGTTAAGAGCTGGTTATTCAAAACTCTTAACCAAAAAGCTGTCTCATCCGAGTGCAAAAAAAAGCACTTTCTCAAAGCAAAAACACTGACAACACCCAGAGACATACCACAAAGGCGCCGGCACAATTGAATTTCCCCTGAACTGAAAGCAGCCATAATATCATTATATATTGACATAATTTTTTACCTGAAGAAACTAAATTTTTAGCATTAGTTTTTTGACCAAGTCAAACCTACAGACTGGGTACAGAGACAGAAAGAAAGTGGAGGTAATTCAGGAAAAGCAACAATAAACAGGAAACCCAACCCAAACAAAGCAGATGAAAAACAGAATAGCTCTTGCTGTGGGTTTGCCATGAACTGACCTGATGTGGAAAATCTCCCTGCTCGAAAATCTTTTTTTCACTGATAGTTCTTTCAGTGTGCACTTGTCAAGACATCTGAGCAGACTTCATCTCTCATCTCTCTAAGTGTTTAAATAACTCACCCTGAAATAACTTTTTGTGTGCGTCTAGTGTAGGTTTCATCATCAGCACATGTGGAAACTTGTCAGGATTCAGACGTTTCAGAGCTGAATCAACCTGACATATCTGCCGCCCATGTTCGCCTCTGGCTATCCTTGTCACTGTGAAGCTCACTGATGTACCGAACTGTGAAGAACCAAGTTTTCTACAGCCCCATATAAACGTCAGTAAAGTGTTTGTCTGGGAAGCATCTGGATGGGAGTATTCTTTGGTAATTACTCTGACAGATGGCCAGGAAATATTGCATTTATGATTGTCATTTTCTTTTATTTATGTGATTTATGCAAAAGTAGAAATTTACCAGACATGCCCTTGCATTTCTCTTTGTACATTCTTGAGTTCCTAAGTGCCTGTTGAAATAATGGGGTTTCGTAATTCCATGCTCCGCTGTGTTTCTAACTGGAGTTATTCTGACTGTTGGGCAAAAATGGCTTTACCAGTATTTTACAAGAAGAAGGAAATTAAAACATTTGCACACAAGTGCCCTCAAACACATTTAATTATTCAATGTTTAATTTTCATTAACAAGACGCATGCAGTTTCCCACAGCAATGTGTCAACAGATGATGGATGATTAAAATAGGGAAAAATATCATGAAAGAAAACAACATCAACTGTTTGCGCTTACTGTACATAAAATGAAATAACTAGTTCTGCACCGTATTTTAGCACTGGACAATTTGCCTGAGCTTTGAGTGCAACCAATGTGAAATGGAAGTTGATTTGTTATCAGTAAAAGTTTCTATATGCGAATTACTAGCAGGGTCTTGGAAAGCTGAGTGGACAGTCTGGGAGAACATTCCTGACCAGCGTAGCACTGGCAGGTGAACTTTTTAGCAAAGACAATCAGGTCAGTGATGGAGAGCCTCCCGATGGCCACATACCCCTGATTGTACCTGGAGATCCTGAAGGTTCGGGGGTTCAGGTGCAGGTAGTCATTGGAGTCGTAGTTCTTCCGCAAGCAGCGGCCATTTCCCTGACAGAGCGAGCGGCTGCACAGTTTGGCCGCTGCGGTCACATTGGCAATGTAGGGGTTAAGGGTGGATATTAGATAATTGGACAGAGCTTCACATGAAATCTGTAGAGACAGAGAAAGGGCTCACTATTACATCACTACAAAAGGAGGAAACCCTGATTATAATAGAGATGTGATAAAAGGGTGTTTTCAGCTATTATGCAAATAGGTCTACATGTATACCAGTGTTACGAGTCTGTTTTTCAGCATTCAGTGCCAACATATCCACATCCATCTACTCTACAAATGTTGCAAATGTATTCATCCTCCATAAAGAATAGCTGCAAGGGATTTTTCATGTTTGGAAGAATTTTTTTCAACTAGTTCTGCTAATTACTGTAGTACCTGTTTGTAACTGTCTATTTCCTGCTGACAGTTGTGACGAACTGAACCAGAGGTTTTGCAACTTGGCCAATTTTCTGTAATTTCCTTCCTGCTACATTGCTTTCATTAGCCTACATACAATTAATTTGACACTGTTGAGCATACATATTTTGCCAGACTTCATGGTTGTCATACCATTTCAGGGGATTTTAAAGAGTAGGAATCCTGCGTTATGATAGCCAAGGTTCAAACGGACAGGGAGCTTCTAAGCCATGAAAGCAGTGGGTCGTGCATTATGTTATCGCATTTCAGTCCACGCGTGTGAGTTTCCTTTACCTTGTCATTATAATCTGCACTAGCCCCCCAGAGCACTGAGCCCGAGGCCCCCACTGCTGCGGACTCCCCAACAGTGCTGACCAGATCTCCCTGGAAACAGCAGAGTGTGGAGCGAATGTAAGGAAAAACTACAGTGAAGCTTTGTGTACAGAAACCAGACACACCCCCATGTTGATGGCTTTATCATGAACACAATAGCGCTGTAATTTCAGATCTAAAAAGGTACCACCCAGTTACTGTCCTGCCCAAACATTCAACCAGTCCTCTGGGCATTGTTCCTTGCTTTTAAAAATGTCTACTGTGAAAGAGAAACCACCTTTATGCTCCGAACATAAAATATGCAGTAATATCTGCCTAAAAAAATAACTAAAAGCTGTTTATGAAGCACTGACAGTGTTATCATGGCGTCTGTAAATTGCCTGCACAATTTCTGAGTGAATAGAGCATGATTTGATTCCAATACATTTAAAACATGGATGACACAATACAGCCATAAAATAACAGACAAGCAAATAAATCAATCAAAATTGATCAAATAAATAAATAAATATACAAATAGATTAATTTATATTAATTGTTTTTATTCATTATATTTTTGCAATCACTGGTAAGAATGTGTAACTCGGGGCAGGATCAGAATTTAGGTGCAGACAATAATCCAGTTTACAGGTTTTATAGAAATTTGTGGTTTTACACTCCAGGTTGTGTGACAGGCAGTGAGAATGCAGGACAGAGGGGCAAATTCAGAATTGTAAGCAGAGTACAGTCCAAGAGCAAAAACCAGGAAGTGGGTATGCCAAAGGCGAATAACAAAGAGTTTGAAATCCAAAACACCAAACAGAAGCAATGAACAGGTAATCAATCACACACAAGGGACAGGACTGTATTGTAAACCAGGGAGAGAGAAAGGGGCGGGGGGGACCCCATGACCAGGAATCATCAAAAAAGCCATAAGATACTAGGAACAGGCTTGATAAACTCACACAGAATGAAAGTAACTGGGGGAATATATGGGGAAGCCAGGGGCCCAATTGAATGGAGTGCAGGTGTGTGGTGCGAAGGAATGTGGAGGAAGGTGTGGCTACAAACGACTGACAAATCTAACAATTAAACAATGAACAAGGAGCAGTGCAGGCGCAGGAGTGAAAACAGAAAAGCCGTGGCAACTGACAGATGCATAGAAAGGCTACACTAATACACAGACCTGCTAAAATAAACCATGGAATGTAAAAATAATAATTACAAATACAAAAATACATATTAAGCATAATTAGACAAGCTCAAATACTGACAATTTGGCTCTATATTCTCAAAAGGATGTGCACGTCTGGAGGTTTCTTAGGCCATTAACTTGAAAGCACTCTAAGGGCTCTATCTTTCACACTGCCCTACCCGTTGCCACTACCCGCTACCCTTGAATTACGCATTTAGCAGCTTCCACAATCCCTGAACGGTATCTTACGGCCACACTACCCGCTATACATTATGCCGACTCCTTGATTTGCGCCTGGAGGTGTGCCCGTGGGCGTGTTTATGCATTTTCCCTACAATTGCTATCTTGGCCACACACGTTAGGGAAAGCGTATAGCGGGTCCTCAAACCACCCGCTACCCATTTGGGCTTTTACAAGAGCGCGCCCAGGCGGCTTCAATGTGCGTCCACTTGGACATATGTGGACGTGCGCATGCGGCTCCACTTCCCGAATTAACTCGCCTATAAAAAGCCACCTTGCTTTAGCCTCAGTTGAACTCCTGAGAAAATGGCAGAGATAGTACTAAATTGCCTTGATTGCCAGTTAAATAATAGAAGATGCCCAGAACGCATGTACCGCCAGCGCACCAGCTACCTGGGCCTTTCAGGTAAGTCTATATTGTTTGTATTTTGTATCAATCATTTTTTCCGCTTTTATAATAATATATAATTATTATATATATAATATATATTAATGATATATATATTATATATAATATTCTAAAATTATAATAATACAATACAAGTATTATTTCCCACAGAATGAGAATGCGTGACAAAACTGCGCCTCTCCCGTAAGGCAGTGACGGAATTATGTCACCTGGTTGCAGATGATGTAGACATTGCTGCCAGCTGTCCGTATGCCTTGCCCGTTGCTGTTAGGGTTACTGTGGCACTATTTTTCTATGCTAGTGGGTCATTCCAACACCCATTCAGCTCAATTGGAGGCATGACCCAATCTGCCGTCAGCTCAACTATAACTGCAGTCACTGCCAGCATAGTCTGACATGCCAGTAGGTACATCACTGCCATCCTTGTGACACCTGAGAGACAACGCAGGGTAAAGCGGGATTTTTTGGCAAGATATGGGTTCCCTAGGGTTCTGTGTGCCGTCGACTGCACACACGTTCTGATTCTCCGGCTCTGAACAGTGGCGCCTATGTGAATCATTAGGGAACTCATTCCATCAATGTCCAGGTGATTTGCGATGCATGGGGTTACATCTTGAATGTATACGCAAATCATCCTGGAGGAAGCCACGACGCTTTTATAATGGAACAGTCGGTCATTTCTGCATTCTTCCAGAGGGACTGTCCTCTGGATGGGTGGCTGTTGGGTGACAATGGCTATCCATTAAAGACGTGGTGCATGGTGCCATACATTACGCCAACAAGTGTGCGTGAGTTCGCTTTCAATAGAAAACACTCATGTGCACGAGTTGTCATTGAGCGAACATTTGGCGTGCTCAAAATGCGGTTCCGCTGCTGGGACAGGTCAGCTGGGGTCTTGCAGTATGGTTCTCAGAAAGTAGCATCTTTCTTTGTGGCATGTTGTGTGCTGCACAACATTGCCCTACGCCATAGAATGATGCTGGAGTTTTAGGATAGATTATTACCGGACTATAGAAGGCGGCAAGCTGAAGTGCAGGTGCCGACTCCAAATGCTGATATAGTGCCAGCAGTAGCAGGGGCAATGAGGGACCAGCTAATAATGTAATAATACATGTAATTCATATAGCGTTTTATTAAATACTCAAAGTCGCTTTATAAAGAAAAAAGGGTAATGGTTGCAGTCAATGTAGGCATTTTTTGGCTGTGGGTATTTTCTAAAATAGGATATTGTTCTATGATTCATTTCACATGGGAGAGGGAATTGGACGTGCATGGCAAAATGCATTTTTTTCTTTTTTTTTTTGAAGTTTCCATCGCAAAAGGGGTAGGCTTGATGTTTTTTTTATTACATACCAAACATTAAACAATATGTCAATGTCAAATAATAATAATAATAATAATAAAATAATAATAATTCAATTCATGATTAACTTAACAAAAACAAATCCTCCCCTGTCTGGATTTGACCTCATGCACGAGCAATTTAACTTTGTCTTTGGAGAAAAGTGGCGACCTTCCTCTCTCCATCACGGGTTTCGGTGTGAGGATTTGGTATAGCGCAGCCTGCTCCGAAAGGCAATGGCACCTGGCACACTGATTGGTTTAACTGGTGTAACGTCCAAACCACGCCTATGCATAATATAACCGGTTGCGCAGGTGTTTTAGGGATATAGGCAGGTGTGCAAGATAACAACTTTTGCGGGGGAACACCTCTTACGCAATGCTAAATCCCCAAATAACGGGTTTAGCGACTCTGGCGTAAGATAGAATCTATAGATGATAACTGCGTATCATTTATGCTTTGGTTTCACATCCACATTGCAGAAGGTCATGACTATCGTCCCTGTAAACTAATGATTAGCCTTAAAATGTTTTCAATCATTTTTTATTTTTTTGTCAACGTGTTGTGAACTCCAAAAACACTCATAAGTTATAAGCTGAAGCCAGTTCCCCTCGAAAACGGAAGGCAAGAAATAAAACACTTCATTTGGGCACAAAATTGCATTTCAATCTGTGTTATTCAAAATTCTGGAGACATGTTGCTAATCATTGTTTTCTTTGTTGCAATGTAAACAATTCTGAAGATCAGATTAGATGTCCTGCATTGCAGGATGAGCAGAAAGCAAATGCTGAAGTTAACTGAGGGTATTCTTTTGTAAAGCGTACCTTGTAAATGAAACATGGAATTCACTGTTTAATTGCCTTAAAATTGTGTCAAGAAGGAAGCTGCATGTTTAACTGCTCATGTATTATTCTAATAATTTGAAAACTTATTAATCGAGCAAAATGGTTGAAAATGTGTCAAGACAAGTCATTCGTTCAAAGGGATGTTTTGTGGCTCCTGTATTTTCAGCCAAGCAGCCACCACTGATTTATACAAACATACTGTACATGGGGGCAAGGATACTGCACTCACCTTGCTGAGGAAGCTTCTTTTCTGGTCAGTGAAGACAAGGCGGGTGTAGACATAAACAGGGGCAGTGTAGGGCCTCTTGGGCAATGCTGCTACCCTCATTGCCTCTTGGACACGATTTCGGACATACAGGGCAGCCATACTTGTCCCTCCCAGGCCAGACATCAAATAGACAGAGGGGTAGAGAGCAGTACTGGACTCCCACAACCAGAGCAGCTTGTCATTTTGGCTCTGGGCCTCCACAGGGCACCTCCCAGTGTATCCGGGCTTGGCCCAGCCATAATTATAGCAGTTTGGGAACAGGTAGAAGCCCCACAGGTAGTGGGGTCTCTGCCTTACTGCCAGTCCCAGGGTTTTCACCATGTAGTTCCTGGCAGCATTCTGGAACTGCTTCTTAGCCATTGTGACAGTCTGACCTGAGGACATGGACGGGTGTCTCTGCCGGGCGTGGGCGATCGACAAGATGTGATAGACCCTTTTGGAACCCCAATTCCTGCGCCACAGGGGACGCCAGTCCTCCCAGTCAATGACGGCCAAGCCAGGGGTCGACTCAGAGGTGATGTAGTGGGAGATATCCATCTGAGCCTTTGCCAGGCTGGCTGTCAGGTTCCCCCTCTGGGGAATGCCCCCATGGAGCTTTTTCTGGGTGCCCACATGAACATGTGGGTACAGCCCAAGGCGGTCTGAGTAGAACAGCATGAGCTGCTGCCCGGACACCTTGGCAGGTGTGGTCACTGCCCTGAATGGGGAGGTGTCCAAGGGAATGTCATGCTTTCGGCATGCAATTGTGGGTATGTTCCATACCACAAGGAAGGGCAGGCCATCGTACAGAGGGATTGCGGTCTGCGGGCGGGGCAGTGCGTAGCTCAAGGACCCCAAAAGGTAGAAGGTAAGGACAGGTGATGGTAGAGCACTGCCCTTCCTCATCTGGATGACTAGTCCATCATTATGTCTATGTGAAAGAGGAATCACAAATTCACATAAGTAAAAAAAACAAAACCTCAGCACAGCTCAAACACACAATGTGGTATCACAGAAACTTCACGGTATGATTTACTGTGAGCTCTATAAATATTTGGATACTGACAAATTGTTGATATTTTTACTATCTACCACATCATATTTGAACTGACATAAGATACTGGGTGTGAGATCAAAGTGCAGACTGTCTGGTTTAATCTGAGGGGATTTGCATTGAAATCAAGTGATTGCTTTAGGAGTCACACCACTTTTTATATATGGTTTCCCCCTTTTTAAGGAACCTAAATTAAGTGGCCAATTGGCTGCTCAGCTGTTCCATGGCCAGATATGAGTTTTTCCCTGATTATTTAATTTACAAGCAAGAACATGAAAGTTGTAAAGTTCATTTCGAGCAGGGAATTTGCATTTGGAATCTTTTGCTGAACTCTCAATATGAAGTGTTTAGAGCTGTCACTGCCAGTGAAGCAAACCATCATTAGACAGAAAAATCGCAATAACAGATCAGAGAAAATCCATTAGTAGCAGCCAAATCAACGAATTGGTACGTTCTTAAGAACAAAGAACAGACTGTTGAGCTCAGGAACACCCCAAGGCTCAGAGGATCACAGTTTACAACTGTGGTGAATGACAGAGGAATAAAGGTTCGCAAAAGATCAAGAATACCCTCTAGGACATAGGCGTATCTGTGTCAAAGTCAAAAGTCAAATGAGGACCGTAGGAAATAGGAGGCATTTTTTTATAGATTTGGAACTTGTTAGAGGATAGAACATAAAGTATCGTGGTCAGCGGGATGTCATCCGGACTAAGCACAAGGGGAACCGGAGTCCCACAGGGACCGGTGCTTGGAGCCCTGTTCTGCCTCTTCAAAATTAATGACTGAAAAGAACTTTGAAAGCAAATTGGCCAAATTTGCTGATCATGCTAAATTGGGAGCTTTTGCCAACGGTATAGCATCTGTTAAGGTGATCCAGGATGATTTGAAAAGAATTCAAAAGTGGGCAGGTACATGGCAAATCAAATTCAATATAGCTAAATATAAAAGTCAACATGTAGGAAATTATTTAAAAAATTCAGCTGGATTACGGTACATAGGAGGTTCAAAACTGGTATGTGCTGTATGGTCTGATGCGGTCTGAGGACTGACCCCTAGTGAGTGGGAACAGAGAGCGTAAATTGGGAACTGGTAATGAGGAAAAGGGGCGAGGTTCATTAACAGCTCCGGACACGCATGCGGACTAATGAGAACCAATAAAAGCATTTAAGGGAACAACCATGAGTATTAGACTGAGGGAAGATCCATGTGATAAAACATGAGGATTGTAACAATCTCATGGACAGGTGAGACAAAGATCAACTTATACCAGAATTATGAAAAGAGAAGAGAATGGATTTGGGATGATTCTGCTCATGATCGGAAGCACACCACGTCCTCTGTGAAGCGTGGTCAAGTGCAGGCATGCATGGCTGCCAGTGGAAGCTGAATCTCTGTATTCGTTCATGATGGTATCGCTGACAAAAGCTGTGTAACGCCTACGCTTCAAGCAGATATTATTTGTTTCATGTCAAATCCAATATGGTGGTGTACAGAGCCAAAATAATTGTGTCACTGTCCAAATACTTATGGTCCTGACAGAACATAGCAGACACCCCACTACACTTGTACATTGTACTTATAAATCACTTATAAATGGTCTGCATGGAAAATATTGGCTTCTAGACATGTAAAAAATGCCAGGTAAATGTCATTAGGTTGGGCCCAAGTAAGATTTAAAACCTGTAGCAGAGTTGCCCCTCAGGGGTAATAAGAATTATGCCTATGACTTCACAGAGTTCACTGCTTGAGTTCAGAAGGGGTCAATGCAAAAACATCTCAAATGCATTTATTTGTAGTTCAAAATCCAAATCAAATCTTGAGGGCAAAACCTGAAGAAACAATATGAGTGGTTAGTTCTGTTACACCATGTGTAGTAGTCTGGGATGTGGCATGTGAGATCTGTGTATTTATGTCCACTGCTGATCTACCATGTTCATATCTGTCCAGGTATCTGACAGTACCTAGTTATTCAAATTGACAACAAACAGACATAGAGTGCAGGTGAAGAAAATGAAAGTGTTGCTCCTCTTCTACCATGCAATAGCTGAGAGCATCCTGCTTATTGTTCGGCTAAAAGTCCAGGTTACCCCAGTAACGCAGACAGCCATTAAGTTCATGGCAGTCGGGCAGCTATCTTTGATGAAATAATAATCAGACAGGCCCAAGAAATTATTTCAGACCCCACCCATGTCCTCCTTCCTGAGTACCAGCTTCTCCCCTCAAGCAGACACTTCAGAGTCCCTGAATGTAGTCAAACACTTAAAGAACTCTTTGTCCCCCAGTACATCAAAGCCATAATCGGCAAGCAGGCCGGGGGCTAATGCCTGCATTGCTGCTTTAATTTCAAAGGAGCATAAAGTATCACCCAAAAACTTTTCTAAATATAAGAGTAGACAATACATGGAGCATTATGGGGTTTGTTCCACCAGTGTACAAATATATTGTCCCACAAAACCATGAGATATTTACCCTAAAATTCAACTTGTGAACAAATTATTTACATTGTGGAGTTTTGAGGGTTTTCGGAATAGCCAATGGCCACATCTAGTATGGCAGAGGTGTAAAATGTCAACAAACACTTGGCAAATTGTTGTTGAAAAACACACAGAAGTACATTTTCATGTGTGAAACAAATGCAACCAAGGCCATAATTGCAGTAAGTTAATCATACACTTTAGAAGGAAAAATAATTTCATCACATGATGATGCCACTGTAACTGCACAAATGTTCTCTCTACGATGACTTGATGTTGATGAGGCTGGTATACTGCGCATAAATTATGTACACCATTATTATTTTTTTTTTCAATGGAAACATCACGGCTTCGATCTGCAAAAACCAATAAGTATGTGCTATCCACTTTTTGTCTAAAGTCATTGTACTGCTAAACTGGGTCACCCCAGCGCAGGATTGGCAACTAAATTCATATTAATATTATGCTTTATGGAAGATAGAAAAATGTGGTGGTTTCGGTTTAATTCAGTTGGAATCTGTTGCTAGCTAGGTAAGTCTTTCCGATTTCTGTTGATAGGTAAACTGAATTTCAAGTGTGACATTAGATAAACTGAGGACCTGCGTATAAGGAGTACTTAAGTCACAGTTAGCAAAGAAATGAGCTGATACCAGTATAAAAAGCCAAAATGACTAGAGCATCACCTGATACCGAAGAATTCTCCAAATTCCTCAAGTCCGATGTATTGGTGTGTTTCTATAGTCAGATTCACAAAACTTTAGTGCAAGAAGTACCTAAGTTCATGACTGTCCAAAAAGCTTGTATGTGTCACATGACAAGTTGTAAAAATGGCAACCATGGAGGCTGGACAGTTGGCTTCATCTGTTAAAAGTCCGACCATTTAGTGGTAAAAAGTACTAACGTCCAGGTATTTTGCAGAAAAAAGTACATAGGTCCAAAACTATTTTTCTTATTTTTCATAATGTTTTTTTTTCCACAAAAAAAAGGGTTTGTCAGCTCTCTAGATCCCCTGAAAGCAGCAATAGGCTCCATAGTGTGCTACCATAAAAAAAAAAAATGATCTGCAACATGTCTTGAAAACTTAGACTCCCAAAATCTCAAATGTATTATTCTGTGACTTAGGTACTTCTTGCACATGTCTTCAATTTGTATTGCTTGATTAGGCCAAGCTACAGCAAGTGCCACTCTCAAAACAACTTAGCTAGCTAATATGCACTCGCTACTTTTCCACAATGTACTACAATGTAGTTTATTTGCTAGCAAGCATCTAAATTGACTGTGAATTTAGAGACCGGTGCTGGTTTAGCCGGAGGCAATGTGGAAGACACGTTAATGGGAACAAGTAAAAAGGGGAACCCTTTTGTTGGAATTCAGTTGTGGAAGAGTAGCACACCACCCCCAATAAATTCAATGTAAGCAAACGGTTGCTACTATACAGATGCAAGCCATAAATCATTCTTATGATATGATACAATATACTTTATCTTCCCCGTGGGGAAATTTTTCTTGGGCAGATGCAGCTGCATAGGGAAGAATGCTGCATGACAGATCAACAAAACATGGATAAATAAATCTGTGTGCCAAGATTAAAGACAAACTCAGGGCATACAGTATATAACTACATTGTATATTTAAAAGCCAATATTGCACAGATAAAAACCATAATTAAAACCAAGATATTGAGCAGTAGGTGCATTTTAAAAGCAAAAATTGCACAGATAAAAACCATACCTCAAACCAAAATATTAGACAGTCAAAAGAAAATATAATAGCAAAATATGGCACAGGTAAGGAAGCCATACATGAAACCAAAATATTGCACAATAAAGTTAATCAGTGTGTAAAGTACATGAGTTCTGAACTAAAAGCATATGATTGACGGAATTCAAAGTGTAGTTAAACTTTAATGATGACGGGATGTTGCACCTCTTGGTGAATATAATTAGCAGCCATCCTTGCTTAGCCTGCAGATGTTACCTTTCCATACTCATTGTGCAGTTAGCTAGCTACTTATTCAGCCATCAGCCGGAGGATTTTGCCATCGTTGCTCATCGTTAATAAATGGGGCTGTTGGCTCTGCTTACTAGTCAATTAGAAAAGAGCTCATTTTATGGAGGGGAAGCCCTCTCAGAACAGCCCATTTTTCAGAAATTTAGGAATGACAGGCTTGAAACTGGCTTGAAATCATGGATTTTTATGGGTTTTTTTTTTCTTTTTTTGCTAACTAGTTTTAAAAAATGAATCACTTTCCCACTGGGGTATAATTTCCAGATGAATTGCAGTTCAACCGCACCTGGTGCAATAGTTCAAGAAAAAAATCTCCATTGTTGGTACAATAGAGATTCACCCATCTACATGCCCTAGCCCTAGCTGTTACTAGCTGTTATCTTTGCCTCTTTCTCCTTCACTTTGGGTGCCAAGGCTGATCAGAAGCTGAGGCTCCCATTGAGAAAAAAATAAAAAACAACCTGTGAACACCCGGAATGTGACGATATGAACAGAAAAAAATGCTGCTTACATGAGTATTTGCATGGAGATCGTATAGTTTGTTTTCAAATTTGAAAATTGCATTTTGCATTTGGAATTGTAATGGTGCACAGTTTGTATGGCTTCACGTGACTTATTTTCTTTTCACAGGTGGAAATGTCCAAAAATCCAAACACACACAATAGTGACCTGTTCGAGTGAGAAATTCTTATAAGAAAAGCAACTGCAATGATAAGCAAACTGGGACAGTACCTGAGCATCCCTTCTAGTCAGTGCCCTGCAGTGGTTCAGCTGCGGTGAAGATTCTCTGGGCGCAAGCTAGGTATGGTCAGAGGCAAGGATTCTGCTTCACTCTGGTGACCGAGGGCGAATCCTATGAAAACATGCCCACATTCCCCTCTATGGCCAGTCCTGGAAAGCTCTTGTACAAGACTTCCCCGCGGAGTGCGCTCTATTTGTCTGTGGAGAATGTCTTATTATAAGTGAGCCGAGCCAAGTTTGACTTGGACGTGGGCAGGAGTGCGCACCTTGGTGCTATGTTGTGGAGCATGTGTACTGGTTTAACCTCAGCAAATGGAGCAGGCACTGTGGCAGCATTGGGACGGGCCATTGGAGGGACATCAGATGGAGGTCTGCAGTGGGGTCACGCCGGCAAGTGTTGTGTGTGTGATTCATCATGCTGCCCCAAGAGGGGTTAACTTATGTTGCAACAAACTGGAGAAAAAAAAAGAGTTGATGTTTTTGTCTCGTTTTCACACACTGATGTTTCACAAATATTTACGATTAAAAATCGTTATTACGTTTACCTAGCTGCCACCCTGACCCAGAATGACTCTGATTTTGCACTAAAGTGCAAAAAGCACTTGTTGTGTTGTAAGAGCAGGTTAAGGGAAAACAGTCCACAGTGTTGAAGAGTTTATTTTTTGAGAGATTGAGCGCCTGGAAACAGGATAACTGTGGTTCGGAGAGGAATGATCAAAATGGAACTAAACGAACGTAGTGCTAACATTCAGGAGTACTGCTGAAATTTTGAATTAAAACGTAAGCTTAGCATGTTTTCATATTTTCCCATCAAGCTCTTGAAACATTCACGTATGTACTATTTGATGGTAGATTCAATGAAGCGTCAAGTGTAAATTTGAAAGAATATCAATCTTTTACAAAGTACCTTCTTCCATTTGTGATAACTTTTTCTTTAAAAATCATCACTTCAACAGAACTGTTTATTCTTACTTCATCATCATCATAATATCTTTTTTGACAAGATGATAATCCGCATGAGTGGAAATCATATAATGTCTATAGCCTGTGAGCTTTTCATGTCTACTTCAAGATATGTAGATGCAAACAGATGATGATAGTTTTGCCCAACCTTCTTGAATTTCTCTTGGGAAAAGGGAGAGAGGGAACTTCATTTTTAAGTCTATTTAAGTCTATCTATGACTGTTTCATCTATATTTCCCACAGTCTGCAAAAAGGACAAATGCATTGCTGTTGAATGATGATGCAATGCATCTGAAGAAAGCTTTAATCTGGCTTTCATGCACATAATGGAAATAAAATATAACAATAAAATTTCAGGATGTACAGAATGCTTCATTGTGTCAAATGATATGTTAATCCATGTGGCAAAACAATACGAATTGCATTGCGAATTTCAGTTACATATGATTGTAAATGTTAGAGAGCAATTGATTTCACTAGTATGGGAGCACACATTTGTGTGCACATGGCCTGCTGTTTTGTGAATGTACTAATATGGACGTCATCTATGAGACTTACCATGTAAAGTATTTATAAGTGTCACTGCGATATTATTGATGTCAGATTTGTCATAACCAGGAGAAAAATCTCGAATGTACCTAGGTTTGTTGTGTTTTTTTAGTAGGCCTAAGGGCTATTTTATACATGCTTTGAAATAATGAAAAAAAAAACATTGTTTGTCTATTTTGGATGTCATTGATTTTGGAAAATGAATTCCTGCGACATTTTGTCTCTGTCCATCAATGCTCCCTAAGATACTTTTCCGATTAGTTCTGTCCGAAAAAAAAGTATTCGAAATACTAAAACATGCATTTAGAACAGGTGTTTGTGGAAGAAATCTGCATCACCCCATGTAAAGTTTGCAATTGCAAGCAGTCTGTGAAAGATGATTCATATGCATGCTTTATGACAGTCTCGTGAATATGGTCCAAAAAGCAGAGTGAAATACGTTGTATATCAGTCACGACTTATAAAGCTAGTAATGGCAGACAACTTGAGACATGCCTTTATTCCCCAAAAAACTCCCAAGCATATCAGACACTGCTCTGCCCCTCCAGTAGGTGGTCCATATAAGCTGCTGTTCTGCTCTGCCTCCACAGCAAAAACATGCCTCTGCCTGCTGCTGAGCTGCATCACTCTCAGCTGCTGCATCACTTTTACCTGCTTCTAGATAACATCCCATTTCCACCCCAACATTCACATGGGCTCTGAATTGCCTCGGGGAAGGATGGGCATCCTGACACTTCCTGCTCTCTTCTCCTCAAGCTCAGTAGGCTGTAGGGTGTGTCAGGGTGAGACCCTTGATGCTAAGCTATCATTCTATCCATTTGTTGATGTAGCAACTAACGGTTTCCACGAGTTTGCTGACAACAGTCTAATTCAGACCAGTCTGTTTCCAAGAAATAGACCTACTTCTCAGGAGTACCGCCACCATTGTAGAATAGCTTTAGAGCATACTCAAAGCATTAAAATAAGCCATTTGCATGTTGTGCTATGTTGGTGCATTTGTGGAACATTCTTTGCATAAAGATTCATTGAGAAATGGTTCTTGTGGGCTCTAAAGTGAACTTTCTGAAGATTAGGATCTCATGGTCATCTGGACGTGCTCCCCGCGTGCTGAGAGCGCACTGATGCGCCATAATGACAACTGTGCTTCACCAGTGACTGGCTTTCAAAGTTTTTCAGTCCCGTTTAATAACAGTAACAATAAGCTACATAACTGCAGGTGATGCTGTAGGCCATATAGTCACACCATTCTTCTGAATATGTGTTCAAAGGCAGTTGAATGGATTGTGCATTTAAATATTGCCCCACACCTCTCAAAGGCAGCGCTAAAGACATTTGCATGAGTGGAAAAAACCTACCCTCAACCAAATCTACCAGGCACCATGGAAAGCAGCGACAAAGAACAAAGAAACTGTTCAAAGAGGTTCCGACAGGTAGTACAAAGAGAGAATATCAGGTGTTTGGCGTGGTACAAATGAACAAATGGATTATTATTTCATATGAGACTGAGAGTAAAGCTCAGAGGACGAAGACTGCCAGATGGTTACAAAGCAATAATGCCAGAGAACCTCCTGTTGTTCACAAAGAGCATGTTAGGATTCAAAGACTTGGAAAAACAAAGGACAGAATGACAATGGACTTCAATTATGCTGTTTAATAATTTGTGGCTCTGCTTTTCATAAGCCGTTCAAATGTTACATTTGGATTCCCTTAAATTCCCTTTTATTCCAAATGCTGGGTTTGGTCACATTTGTTCTTTATTATCTTGTTTAAACATATCTCAGATTGAACAGCTGACTCAATTTTCCTGGATGGATGGGATATATGTGTGCAGGACTAGGAAGAGGGGTCACTTGCGTCATTTTACGAAAATTGAGATTTTCCAACAAAATCAAGGAGTGATCCAAGTTTTTCATTTTGAGAAAAAAATGGGTGAATTTGTGCACAGCAAAGTGTTGTAAATTGACAGTACAGTAGTGCTGGGATATCACTATCACTGGGATATCACTGAGATACCCCATTAATCTCAGAATGGAAAAAAATCCTAAGTGACCCCTTTTCCTAGTCCTGCACACATACGTAGTCAGATCTGGATCACTATGGTGTAGTGTGTGTTCAGTTTGGTACCTTTAGCTGTTTGTCTACTGCTCTCAAATGTGAGTTTGCTTTTTATGTGTGAACTGTATGTGTGCATGTGCATGCCCATTTATGCACTTTTGTGAGTGCATGTACTACATGAATCTTCATATATGTGTGATAGCCTGTGTGTGTGCGCGAGTGAGTGTGTGTGTGTGTGTGTGTGTGTGTGTGTGTCTGTGTGAACTCCCAGAAAAAGACAGGCAAATACTGCCTATAAAGGTAGAACAGGTCACAGGGGTAGTGCCCTATACGTACATAATTAGCCGTGGGATACTACCTTTTTCATTTGCGAAAGGAGCTTATTTTCACTCAATGTGAGTGATAAAAGGGGGTGTGGGAAGGGGGCGTAATAACAGTGATGAGCCTCACTGCTGTGCTTTGCATAAAAAACTCATTTCTAATAAGAGGACGTTTGCAAAGAAGGGGGTAGCAGCTCAAAGACAATATTTGCCTGATTATCTCCCATGGTAGTTCCTATCTGTCCGACAGTTCTGGCTACAATGAGCACACAAATGCAGTGAGATAAAAAAAGTTTATGATTGGTAGCACAATCTCGTTTTCTAACTCACGTGCCTTTCTGAATGATCGCTGCTTTTTGGTTATATTTTCAGAAAAAAATACTGTTTGGCATGCTTTTGCACTGGCATTGAAATGATCGATTATCAAGGTAAAATCATATACAGTTTTGTGGTGTATATAAAAAGCATACAGTACTTTGATTCTATGTGCAATGGTTAACTGAAGCTTCAGTCAACCCCCTCCAGCTGAATTATCAGTCAACTGGTTCACAGCATATTGAAGAATATCAGAATTATAACATTGCAGGCTATGCTCAAGTGTTTATAATGCCATGATTATAAGAATAATAGAATGATTATTGCCCTTTTATCGAGTTTTATAACATTCAAGCAACAATGTGCCATCATCGAGTATGCAGTTTACATTCCTGTTCAAATAAGATCACTAAACCCCACCCTCGCATAGCGCTTAGTCAAACAGATAAGATATCCAACAGGGGGACTAAAGTTAGATTAAAAAAATGATCCTTCCCTTTTTAAAGCACTTCTGACATCTCCATTGACTTCTTCACAATTGGGTGTTCAATGAAATATTTTCATTTTAGGTTTGATTAAGTTCACTCAGTCATTTCCAACATCTACCTGCTGAATCTCCCTGGCTGTCTCTGCAATGGTTCCTAAAATTATTTACCAATCAGAACCAGCTGTGCCTGCATGCACACTGATGAATTTCTATTCATGTATTCTATTATCATTTAAAGTGTCTTTTACATATCATGATTACATGTAATACAACTGGTGATACAACCATATTCTCTACGGATCTCGAGAATATACCATAATGACTGAGTCGAGATAAGGTCATAATATAAAAATAAACTCTTTGCAGTATAAAAAAAACCAAAGACCTTATTCAATGTTGTTTACAAGCTTACTGATACATCAAGCTTATTGTGAAGAGCAGCTGGACTGTTCTGCGTACAACTGAATGTATATGTGTCCTCAGAGTCAGAAAGTTCATCATATTGTTAAGTTCAAGATGAGGAGCAGAAGGAGCAAAGCAGCAGAGTTTCCTGTCCTCAGAGCCGCATTCTCCGTCTCCTCTGGGGCTTCGAGGCTGTCGCAGCGCTCACCGCCGTAGCCTTCATAACAGTGGCACCGGAATCTGTTAGCCAGCAGCTCCAGCTCGCTCTGCGAGTGCCAGCCTGTGACGGTGAACTCACCGTCCCCTGAGGGCTCGATGTGGTAGTTGTTAGCGCTGAGGTGCAGGTAGTGTGGAGCACGCAGGTCCCTTCGCACACATCTCCCGTTGTTCTGGCACAGGAAGTTGCTACACACCTCTGCCGCGCGCGTCACGTTAGTGATGTACTGTCCAAGTCGGCCTCCCAGAAATGACTTCACCCTGGAGCAATTGTGCTGAACAAATGGGTGGACACATAGATTGTACCAATTTTTTATGGTGATGAAGATATATGGTAGTCAGATCATTTGCCAGATCAGCAAAACTGTCTTAAGTTGTTTAATTAATAGGTGATAATTACATGAAAATATTTTCATTATGGGCGTGTGTGGGTAAGTTGAAGTGTGTGTGACAGCTGACTTGGGTGTAACTGTTATTTTTGTGCGAGCGCGTGAGTACAAACATGTCTGCGTATGAACCTGTGTGTGTGCTTGTGCACATGTGAGCATGTTATTGCCTGACACATGCGGAGATCTACATGAGGTGATCCTCGGACATCGGCGCTTTTGCCCTCCCATTGATTTTTTTTCTCTGTTTTGTCCATCTGCCTGTAAAAAATGGCACCCCATTTCCCCTCTAAAGACACAATCCCCCCCCCCCCCAGTGTACCCCCCCCCCCCGTATGTGTGTGTGTGCGCGCGCGCGTTTGAGTGTGTGTTTATAAATGTGCTGTGTTCAATCATGAACTCACCCTGGAGGATGTGAGGTTGAGATCGCCCCATATCACAAAGCCAGCAGCTCCCAAAGCAGCACTTTCCCCAATGGTGTGGATTAGATCCTTCTGCAAAAGCATCATATTCTAATGTTTTCCACAATTTTTCAGAGGTATTTACATTTTTCAAAATCTGTACTCATATCTCAACCCATAAAGGCGAATTAATTGGTGTTAGTGACATTATTGTTTGATATACAACCTCATTGTGAATTATGTAATGTTCTCACTTAATACTAGTACTTGAAGCTCCCTCGAGGAAAGTACATTCATTCTGCAAGTTCTAATTATCTTATTTTACCGACAGATGGTGTTCTTGGGGTTAGATTTTCCTCAAAAAATGGGTTTTTCAAACTTATTGTAATATTGTATGATGCATAAATCACACTTATAGGCCACATGGCCAGGGAATGTTAAACAAATTTAGCTTAGTTTCAGAATGATTTGATGGCTTGCTTCTGGCAATGCATATGTTATGCAAAACCAAGAATATACTTGAGAACCAGGTGGGTAAAACAGTTTCTGACAGAATGAAATTTTCTTGGATGTCAAGAACATAATGCTATGAATATATTTTCAAGAATACCATTTGTCCTTTGTTTTGTAGGTTCCAGCATAATGGAATATGCATGTGAAATTGGTGTTTACTCCACAAGACAAATTTCCAGGCCCTTGACAAATGTGTTGCTTCTCTTGCAAAATGTATTCACAATTCAGAAATGGCAATTTCACAGCCTATTAATATGTAAGTTTGATGGATCATACAGACTGAGATGGTAAGTGTACTCAGCGGAAGGGAACTTAAAATCCCTCAGTAAACTAATTGGATTAATTTTCGTTTATGTTACATCATTAGCAAAAGCAACCTGGTGGGTCTTAGGTGTCCAAATGGAGATCTGAAAAAGTTCTATCACACCCTAAGCAGTATTAAATTAAAACTCAAATTGGACTCTGCATGCACTTTTAGAGTTAAACTAGCATTCAACACTTGATTGCGCAGATGCACAATATAATTTCCCTTCAGACAGCAGCCAATTAAAGCCTTGACAAAGAGTATTTAGCCAATCAGTATCTTGACTGGCTCATTCATTTTAAAATAAACACAAAAATCAGTAGACTGGGGGTAAAAAAAAAACCCTGGGATTGGAGTTACATCCCCTTGCATATAGGGGATGTGAAAAAATTAATTGGAAAATAAATTCCTGGAATACAAGGAAATTTGAGCTGAAGCTGGCTACCTGCTTTTAAGTATACATACTCACCGCACTAGATACTAATTAGAAAAATCAGCAATGGAAATGTTTCCATTTTGGATGAAGTCACTTATTACAGCTCTTCTTATTGAAAAAAAGGGAATGAAAAGGGAAGCACACAGTGTGAGTCTGGGGCTATTACCGTGCTGAGGAAGGCCATGGCCTCGTCCCTATAGCCGAGTCGCGTGTAGACAAACGTGGGCAAGTCATAGTCCAGGGAGGAGAGGGAGGCAATCCTGAGTGACTCCATTACCCTGTATTGGGAGAAGTGGAGGGCGCTAGCGCTGTTAGCATGGGACTTCCGGATGGCGATCGAGGGGAAGAGTGCCGTGCTGCTGTTCCAAAGCCAGAGCAGCTCGTCATTGCGCAGGCTCTCCAGCAGGGGGCAGGAGCCCGTGTAATTGCGCTCCTGGAGGTTGTAGTTGTGGCAGTCGGGGTAGAGGTAGAAGCCCCATAGGCCATGGGGGCGAGTGCTGGTCCCCAGCTGGATAGTGCTCTGCATGAAGGCCATGGCACTGCTCTCGAACCTGAGCCGCGCCAGCATCTCCACCTGCTCGGCCGTAACGTTCATATACGCTTTCGCAATGAGCTCACGCGACTTCCTACGGTAGATGTCCTTCTTGTGCCAGTTACGGCCCCACTGCGGACGCCAGTACTCCCAGTCGATGACGGCCAGGCCGCGGAAGTCCTCGGAGGGGATGTAATGGCAGATGTCCCTGCGGGCCTTGCGCAGGTGCAAAGCCAGGCTGCAGTTCTGTGGGAGGCCGCCATTGATAGGCTTTCCTTGGTCTGTATAGTGCGGGTAGTGGCCAAGCCGGTTGGCATAGAAGATGGTGACGTTCTGGCCCGTCCTCACGGCCCGTGGGCTACCATTGATGTGGAAGAGATTTAGGTTAGTGCTGATGTTGTACTTGACGGTGCACAAGTCCAGGGGGGCATTCCAGGCAGCAATAAAGGGCTTTCGGCCAATCAGGGGCAGCTTAGCAGGCTTCTGGGCCAGCGTAGCACAGACCAGGAGGAGGAGGAGCCAGGAGCAGGTCAGAGCACAGGTGACAGGTGTTGTGTGCTGGAGTCGGGCACTCCCTGGTGCCCTGGGCATCCTGTTGGTAATCTCACTGGAGGCAGAGCAGTCATTCACCCTGAGGGGAGGGATAGAAGCAGGAAACAGCATCGGTTAGAGAATGAAGTTCAGAAATACAATTGTTTATCGCTGTTACTGATAGTCTTAATGAATGAGACTGGGCTGGAGAGACAACCAGGACATTAATTTAGGCTCAGGAAGTGGGTCTCAATGGTTTGTGAACTTGAGTGGAATATTTTTTGCTTTTGACCTCAGAATCACTACTACTATTTGAGTGATGTGTCTGTCTCCCTCTGTCAGCAGTGCAGAGTGCACAACGTACGTCATTACGTTACTGTGAGATGAACGCTGGCCTTATCATTTCTCTTCGCTTCACACAGGCTCAATTGAGCCTCGTTTTGTTTCACACAGCCGGACCCCAAGTTTGCAGTGCTGGCTTCAGTCAGTCTGGAGCGAACTCAAAAGCCAAGGTGATCTTTTGCTGCAAATCCAAGCTCATTATGACACTAACTATGAACACCCTGGCTAAGTTCACTGCATTCGCTAGCGAAATGCTTGCATCGGCTACACTCACATTATATAACACCACCGTTCATCTGTACATAACAATACGAATACGTGCACATGACCAAGTATCACAGAAGTCAAGCCAAGGTGATCTTTTGCTACAAATCCGAGCACATTATGAGATTAACTATGAACACCCCGGCTAAATTCACCGCATTCACTAGCGAAATGCTTGCATCGGCTACACTCACATTACATAACGCCACCGCTCACCTGTACATAACAATACGAATACGTGCACATGCCCAAGTATCATAGAAGTAAAGCCAAGCTCATCTTTTGCTTCAAATCCGAGGACATTTTGAGATTAACTATGAACACCCCGGCTAAGTTCACCGCATTCGCTAGCAAAATGCTTGCATCAGCGGGACATTCTAAAACGCTTAATGTGAAAAAAGCTTAACGTAGCTTAATGCACCAAAACAGCGACCAATCAGCGCCAAATTCCTCTCGGGCCTTTCTGGTCAGGAGCACTTTTAAATTAAAATCCAAGACTGAGGAATATGGTACTTACATCACGTTAAGCGTTTTCCCCCTCCATTGACGTACATTATGAGGAAAAAGCTTAACATAGTTTAATATACTTAAACAGCGACAAAGAATTGGGAAGTTCCTTGCAAACATCTTCAGTTTTAATTTTTTGATTGGAGAAAGTGCTCCAGACAAGGACCGTCAGAGAGGCATTTGGTGATTTTTGGTCGCTGTCTTGGAACATGAAACCACGTTAAGCTATTTCCTCATAATGTGCGTCAATGGAGGGAAAACGCTTAATGCGATAAAACGTCTGTTTTCTTTGGACTTCGGTTCTGATTGTTTAATAGGAGAAAGTACTCTTGACAATAAATGTCAGAGAGGAATTTGGTGATTATTGGTCGCTGTTTTGGAACATTAAGCCACGTTAAGCTTTCTCCTTATAATGTGAGTCAATAGGAGGAAAAACGTTCAATGTGGTCTTACATTTGTTTTCTTCGGACTTCGGTTTTCATTTTTTTATTGGAGAAAGCGTTCCTGACCAGAAATGCCCGAGAGGATTTTGGCGCTGATTGGTCGCTGTTTTGGTGCATTATGCCACGTTAAGTTTTTTCCTCGTTAAGCATTTTAGAATGTCCCGTATCATAGAAGTAAAGCCAAGCTGATCTTTCGCTACAAATCCGAGGAGCACGCATTCACCAGTATTGTACTAATACAATTCAATTTAGTATTCCTAGATTCAGAAACAACATAATTTAACCCATTTGCGCTGAAGCCAAATCTGGCTATTTATGTGTTACCTTATTTAAGGCTTTATAATTCAAGATTGCAGCTTCACAGAGAGGAAGGGTATGGCTCAACTGAGTCAAGACACTTGAAACATTTAAAATTTCATCGTATTTCAGTTTATTTTCATAAAAAAGGGCTGCAAACATAAACAAGAGCAATGCAAGGCATGGCATATGCCCATGACTGAAACAGTTGAAGAACATGTACAGAAAGTGAGTGTTAGGCATCATCTGCTATGTATTCAGGCCACCAAAAAGCAAAAACCTCCGGCGAGTGTGCTAAAGGATTTCAAGATGGCTGTCGTGGCAGCCATATTGGTTGGCAGAGTGAGCTGAAAATCGATAGGCATCATCCCCTATGCATGACAATTCACCACACCAAAAATCATAAACCTCCGTCGAGCGGTGTTCACGTTAGAGCGCGACAAAGGATTTCAAGATGGCTGCTGTGGCGGCCATATTGGTTGGTGGAGCAAGCTCAAAATCGATAGGCGTCATCCACTATGTATGATCATTTACACTACCAGAAATCATAAACCTTTGTCGAGCGGTGTTCACGTTAGAGCGCAACAAAGGAAAAGTTTACGACAGGACGCCCGGACGGACGGAAGGGGTGAAAACATAATGCCCCTGACCGACTCTTTCAAGGTCAGGGGCATAAAAAATCCTCATGAAAATTCAGCATTCAATTTGTAAAAAAAATAATACTGAGAATTGAAAAATGGCTGGGGGTTAAAACTATATATTTCTGGGTTCATAAACTCCTTGACCACAAGTATTATTCATCTGAGCATGACATTTTAGGAGCCAAATAAGACAGCTATCCAGGTGGCTTCCCAAACTCTAAGATCCCTGAAAATGGCACACTGTAAAATCATAAAATAATCATATATTTAACACCTATCAACTTTTGACGCATAAAAGTCAATATGAACTAATGATGTTCTGGTTGAATTGAGCATGAGTTATCAATATAGGTGCAGCTGGACATCAGTGGTCACCAGTAACCTCTCCAAACACAAAACATGCCTTTTCTCCATGGTAAATTTTGAATTTTGTCAATTTTTCAAGAGTCCTGCAAGCCAGCACACATACTCAATTAAGGAACTGCCTATTTAACAGTCAGAACACTCACCCTGCAATGAAAAGCTAGCAGTTCCCACTTCTGAGCTCGCAACCATATATAAACACTTTCCACACCTTATCAGGAAAAAGTATAACTTAGTAACTCAGTAACATCTGACAATCTTTATTTTAACTGAACAAACATTCCACTATCAGGAAAAAAAATCAGGCAATATTCTGCTCTAGATTGAACAGAATAGTGCAACGAACGTACCAGGAGGTCTACTGAAGTGTTTGAGCTGCTCGTATTTTAAATGAGCTAGAACCTCGGCATGCGATTTAGTTGAATATGGAATAAATTCCAAAACAAAAAGCAACATTGAGCAAAATGCTACCACAGTAGCAGTATAACCTTTCTTCATAGAATCCCTCCTCCAGAGACAGATGTATTCGGTAGAAGGAACCCTCCAGTCCTGTTTCATTCGGAATAATTCCCATTAATCATGTCCCTACCTCATTTAAATCCTGTAAATGTAACTGAATACTTCAGGCTGGTTATTTTCAGCTGCACAACTGTGCGCATCTTCAAGAGAATACAACCTACCTTGTTTTTACACAAAGGTTTGTATACATTTCTGATTGTCCAATCAATGTCTTTCAGTTACTGTGGAAAGTTTATACACTCTGGAATTGGTTAAGAAATGAGTCAATCAATACATCATTACCCGGGAAGCTTCACATGGGCGTGAACTATAAGTGAGCATTACGCAGAAGAGCCTAAGTAAATAATTGAGTGACTGGCAATTAACATGAGTGCTTAGGAGGATATAAAGGAGCGCTGAATTTGTGAAAGGAGGAATCTACGCAGAAATTCATGGTAAGGAATTATGCATTTTTGATATGTGATTACTATAATTGATAGTAGAATGACATAGTATCAATACCATGTTGAATTTTTGCTTCAGAAAACTGATTTTTCTTAATTACTAATTGGGATACCATTGGCTCACTGTACCTGAAGTGGTTGCTACAGAGAACAATGATTTTTTCTCTCGCAGGAGATCATTTTTTTTTAACTGCTGGATAGGTACTATGGGCAAGTATATTGAGCAGTTTGCACATCAGGGAGGAGTTTAATTCATGCAACTGCTGAAAAACAGAGATGGGGGTGGACTCGTCCATATTCTAAACCATGTTCGAGCTTAGCTTGCTTGTGAATATTCAATAACTGATCCGGGTGTGCCGTCTAGTGATAGAATAGTGTAACTGCATGCATAAATTTGCAGCACCATGTCCGCTGGCAGACACATCTGCAGAAGGGTGTTAAAATAATGCATAATACATAGATTGTTTTAGAGTAGTGGCCATCTATCATATTCCAGGAGATCTGCTGCCTAGTAGGTTCTCAGTCGAATCCAAGCAAAGCACTCCTCTTTCAGCAGATCTTGCTGCTCCACTAATAAGCAAAATCAGATATGCAAATTAGTGTTGAAAGTCATGTTGAAAAGTAAGTTGGATCACCAGGAATTGGAGTGGTTACCTCTGTTTTAGAGATTATATAACAAACCAGAATAGTCAGATACAGCCTTTCACTTTCCATGAGGTCACATCAAATGAGGATAAAGCACAACCACAGCAAATCACCACAGGAATGCCCAGGGTAAATGATGGCTTGAACTTAGCTTATCGAGGGCAGGTTGAGATCATTCATCTTCACCACAGGAATCAATTTAGGGACTATAGTGTGCAATGTTGTTATTTCATTGCTTTCCCACTGTATACTTGAACTGTATGAGAATATCCCATCAAGTCTTCCGCTGTGAAGTCCATATGCACGCCACCAGACCAACCGGTCTCAGAAGAAATAGAGCCGGGAGGTGGGAAATGCCAAGTTTCCTTCACAGCTCTTAACCTGAGAGAAGCTGGGTGCAGTTTACAATCTGCATCCTTTCCACATCACAGTAAACACTGACCAGTGCCCTTCCCACACAGCCGTAATTATAGCTGTGCCGGCCAAGGGTAAAAAAAAACTATCTTTTTGCCAAAGTGGAGCATTCACTCAACATGCATGCTACAATATCATAAAGCTATGCTGAAAAAATGACTTTTTACCTTCAATTTACCGTAGCATTTTCAGCGGCATGCCGTCAGATGTTCAGAGGGCCTTCAGAAACCTCACCTTTTACTGCTCGATTGCCCTCAAACTGTTCCTGTTTTAAGATTGCTTGATAAACAATCAAACAATTTTGTGACTGAACGACCAAGGCCAATACATGACCTATAATAAGAAATTATAGTGAAAAAGTGAATGCCTATCACCTACATTTATATAATTGATATGTTATTGTAAGGGTGGCGATATAAATGCAAAAAATCCAACACTTACACTGACTTCGCTGCATTTATTTTTGCAATCCTTGCAATTATCATTCAACTGTGCATCGTGCCTAACAACAACCTTTAGCCGTGACGAAATTCAGAATATAGAATGGATTCTCATGGCTTATTACTTAATGAGCCTTGCAAACTAATTTAGGCAAATCTGTGCCGTTTCACGAGCCACGAGTGCAGAGTTTATAAAGACAGAATGACATTTTATGTTGTCATTTATGTGTGGAAGAAAACACCTCATAATTATGAGGTACGATGTATAGATTTGACAATTTTTCTGGGGGGGGGGCGGAGTTGGAGGAAGGGGTGCAGACACATTGTCTAAATCTACATTGAGCTACACCTTCAATCCAGAGGTTGATCAGTTGCAAACATGGCGATGATTGTAGCACTGTTCATGAAAGTAATTAATGCCAGCCATCCACAAAAAAAGCATCACAAGGAATTCCTGGAAAAAAAAAAATGGAAGCAAATGCACAAAGGTTGGTACTGGGAAATACTGTAAGTGTTTTCTTTAGTCTGGCATTTACTGTGTGGCCAGGAGGAACTGAAATTGGCCCCTTCCTGTGCAATTAGCCTCCAGTTCACCTACGATGCCTGCAAACTGCAGTGACTGTGAATAGATCTCACACGGACCAGAATTGATTAATATTACTTGAATAACTGATGAACTAGTAATGCACTCAGTGTCATGCCATGGAGCTTCACAGCGCTGGGGAAAAATCTCATATGACTATAATTCAACACACAGAGGTGTGTGTTTCTACACAGGTGGCCACAGAGGGTGAAGTGACATCCTGATACCCAACCCCGCACCCCCCCATCTCTTTTCAGACTCTCAAGCACTGTCAACAGGTTTTTTTTCTCTTTAATTACTGCAATACTGTCGGCGTTAAACAAAATCAAATATGAGTAGATGTAGTGTGACAAGGAGCAGATGGCACAGTGCTTAGATGGTTCCATGCCTAATGTTAATTTGGAAGGTCTTAAATACCGGGGAAGCCAATATAAATTAAAGCAAATTTATGTAATTTGCCATACAGTAATTTACCATTTCAGTGTGACTATTAAATTCAGGATGCTTTACAGGGGGGAAAAACGATTAAATAAGACCAAAGACTGAAATTTTAGCACCAGTTCAATCTAGATCAATTAAATTTTTCACTCAGTTGATTTTTTAAAAGTTGTATTTAAGCTCCAAGTAAAAATCTAAAGTAAGCTAAGTTGCCATTAAATGTAACATGGCCCAGACGTAATTGGCAATTTAACTGAATTTTCCAGTGAATGTGCCTTTGCTTCGCAGACCCAAGGCATTAGGGAGCGGAGTTGAGATACTTCATAGCCACTAGATGTCACTGTTTCACGCCCTCAAAATATAGCAACTTTGTTTATGTCATGTGATCCAGGGAAAGTAAAGAGAGCCAGGAACTCTCATTGACTGATTTTCAGTGTTCATCTGGTTTCCATAACCCGCAATTCCCCCCAGCGGTAATTACGAGAGGAGCCATGGCTTTCGTGGATGAGGAATTGTAAGCAGCACCAGTACACCCCCTTCCCATTTACATCACCCACAGCAAGGAAAACACAAAACTCTGATTTCAGTTTAATGGGCTGTAATTTTATGTTTATCCCCCTCACAATTCATGTCTAATTTCTTCATATTTCAGCAATTCACTGCAAACCACTTTACTCCTACATAGACAATAGAGTGTTCTAAATGCCATTTGTTCATATTGTCTTCACCCTCTCATTTTAATAATAAAACAAAAAAATAAATCACTTTCTGGGAACAACTGGATTGTAAAACATGGGGCTGTAAGTTTAGCTTTGAATACTACCAAAAGATTTTGTGAGATAGTGAGGTTGAAGGCACCCTTAAACCTCTTATCAAAGCTCGATATTTTTGTTACTAAGTAGATGTAAGTTATTTGGATGTTTTAAAATTAGATTTAAGTATTTAATAGGATTTCAGTTTGTTTAGGATGATGACACATGAAGCAAAACCTTCAAGGAACAGAAATTTAGGTGAGTAAGAAAATTTGAATTAAAGACTCGATGAAATGGCCACAGTGAAGCTGTATTATTATTATTATTATTATTATTATTATTATTATTATTATCAGTATGTGAACAGTAGATTGATGATGCTCATGCTACATTACCCTATCTCTCAGAGCCCTAAGATGAACCTCAGTCATGCAGCAGAAAACTTCAGTCTCTCGAATACACGGGAGAACAGAACAATATATGTGGGAGGCTGCGTCTAGTCGTATTTTCAGCACCCTAGGCAATAGAATCTGACTCTGTTTTTTCTGTTTGTAACCTCCAAACAAGTGGTTTTTACAGTAATTCCTCACCACTTGTGTTTGAGGTTACAGCAAAGGGTTGAATGTCTGCTAGCCCTGGACTTCTTTATGTACACTTCAGTCTATTCACAACAGTGTCCTGAAACTAAAGAGACACTTTATTGGATGTTCTGATTGAATTGGATTCAAGTGGATAATTCTATTACCTTGCCACGAGGCCAGACGTCTACTTCACCCCTTCTTGACCTGTTAAATTGATGTTTACGAGTTGGAGCTTTAGCAGTGCTTGTCGGCAGACAAAATGCAACAGGTTGTAATACTTAAAGCAGCTTGAGAGCAACCCAAGAGAATCTAACAGAACACACACACCATTGCACTGCGGGACAGCAAAAACTTTCTCAGAGCCAAAAAGTGTCTGATTGCTCCCTGCAAAACAGTGTTTTGAAAATACCGGCATTATTCTCTCTGTTGTCTGATGCATAGTCACCTGGTACATCTTTGCATGGTTTCTGTTTTTCATTTGTTATTTAGGTATGGTTAGAGATTATAAGAGGAGCCTGCTGCTGATGCTTTGACGCCTGTCCTATGGAGGTCAGCATCTATGCAGAGGTATGGAGGACTCACCCATGGGTCCCACGGCGCTTGACCACTCCGTGAGAAGCATTCCTGAGGATGGAGGGAGTTCGGTCAGCTCCCCAACATGTTTTCTCCTGTGGCAACTCGTGTGTGCGATTCAAACCACACCAAAACCTTTTTATACCGGAGGCCGGGAGAGGGAGAAGAAGAAGAGAGGGAGTGAGTGAAGGAACGTTTCCTGAGAGGGAGGAGTAGCCACCACGAGGACTTCCATCACAACACAACAATTAAAGCGGGAGGAGGGAGATCCCTGGCTAACTCCCATTGACTGAACGTCATCGCTAATCTGTCTGATTCATCCAAGTTCGCCGGGCGATAGCCTTGGTCCCGCCTGCATCAATCAGCATCAGCCAGACGGGGTGGGTATACATATGTGAAAGGGCCTGCCTAGGTCTCAGTCTGTTCGTGTGGGTGTGAAGGCTACGGCGAAGATGTTGTTGCGCTCTGAGCCGCAGATTGTTGTATCTGGTGCTACTGTTTACTTGAGCGGCATAGTGTTCATACAGATGGGTAAAGGAAAGAATGTAAGAATCTTTCTGAGGCCATTTTTACATAATGTTTTTTTCCCTGCTGAGTCTTTGGGTTTCTCCACACTCCTCTGTATTCTTGTTTATCACAGTCCTCGGGGTTGGTTATGTTTCTGTCTGTTATTCGCAGACTGAACTGCTTTCTCCTGCCATCCAGGCATACTTCTATAGACATTCTCATGGTTAGCCACATCCCTGAACTGTGATGGATCATGTGTCTAAAATGTTCAGAGGACTGTATGTAGAACTGCTTTCACAGAGAATATTTCATTTTAGTAAAATTGTATGGGCATACTGACCTTGTGTCATGGATGACATTTGTTCCAATAGCCACACTATTAAAAAAAAGTATTGATTGTGATATTTTTTGAAGTTCAGACGTAAATTGTTCGGCCACTCGGTCACTCTCGTTTAGCCTGTAACCCGCCACAGTGCAACTCAGATTACATAAGCTTGCGGATCACAAGCAGTTCATATTATTAAAAAGAAAATCCCTGTGTTTTCTTCTGAACAAACATGAACTCTTATTTCTTCAATAACAATGATCTGCAGGTGTTGATAACCATCTCTCTCCTTAATTTCCCTTTTTATCACGAGTGGGGCATGACAGGAGCTGTGAAGTAAGGTAATTAATTAAAACGTTTATATATTCCCTACAATAGACTGGCAAGCAATTCAGGAGTTATAGCTGCCGCTCACCCATTTGATGCTCATAAAGGCTCCCCCTCCCCCATGAGCCTTTCCACAAATAAGCAGGATAGATAGTTGATGAATGAAGACTAGTATATAACTGCTAGGAAGAACAATCTGGATGGACATGTGACAATGCTGAAAAAGAATGATCCAAGGCAGAGGGAGGCAGTGACTTCACCTTTTATCGCTGAATTTTATCAACCTGTTTCTATGTACTATGCCTGATTGACAATCAATCAATTTTTACTTTTTTTATGAAACAGTTTAGACCTATGTATGATTAAGAGATGATAATGACAAAAAGATTCATTTACGTTTACGCTTTGACTACAGACCGCAAGGCTGGAAAGCTTCGTAATTAATTAGAAAAAATCTCAACTCCCTCAATAATTCCGTGTATTGTTTTGACCTTTTGTTTAACGGATTATGAAAGTAGATGAGAAATAAACTCCCTATTTTTTTTTTTTTTTGAATGGCATTGAAAAGTACTTATTTAAGGGGGAAACCATCATTGTAAACATATTGACCAAGCATTGAATGCATTGGCATTAGCTTCCTGTAAGCAAATATGAACAAATTATCTGTCTCTTGAGCATTTTAAGTTCGATGCACTGAGCAATAATGTTGTGGATAAAATTGGTACGTCATTTTGCCATTTAGTCTTAGTAAATTAGTTAATCAATCCTCTGATTGCTAATCAAGCAAAGTACTAGGGAGGTATCACTTGTTTAACGGTGAGGATTCTGCCTCCCCTAACTTACCTCCGACGGCATGTCTCTGATCCAAGGAATGCACAGACTGACTAAAGCCTGAAACCTCAAAAGGCCGGTGCCTTTTGTGAGGACTGAAAGTCTGAATGATCACAAATAATTAAGACTTTTCCCATGGAGATCTGTCAAATCTCCCACTCCACATCCTGTCCCACCTTTCAGACTACTGCGGCCCCTCAATGGGCAAAAGTAAGCAGATTTAGAGATGTATCCGTGTCAGTGCTTGTCACGCACAGGCTCTTATTTTTGCTGAGAGTGTTTAATATTTTAACCTTTCAGGTTGTTTTCTTGAAGGGAGTGGTACTTAAGCACATTGATTTCACAGTTCTCAGCTTGCAGGACTGCTTTTCATTTCACTCCACCGTTCCAAACCTAATGCTGCCATGCTTCTTTTTGTTCAAAGTGTTTCTCCTGGCCTAGAGCATTGCTTCGAGTGTGCAAAGTTGTTTCTAACCTGCACTACTAATCCTCAGCTAATAAAACTTTTTACTTAAAACCCTGTTCCTGAGTGAGTACACTGTCCTTCACCTGCACAACTACTTGTGTCCAGGGTCTGAGAATTCTGGGACCTTTGACCATAGCCTCTGATAGAATATTTCTTTGGGCCACCCATCCTACTGAAATTTAATGGGCCTTCTCCAGCTTTGGATCCAAAGAGTCTTCATCATGTTTCTCCCAATTAGAAATAGCTCTGCTTGTGGTTCAATCAATGGCTCTTGTCTACATCACTGTTCCTCGTGTACATCCATGACTTGAGCACAGAGCCACAACCTCCATTGCTAGTGGCGTGATAATTCAAGGTAGTCCACATCACAGGTTGGGGTGGTGGGATATGTGACAGGAGTGGACCCTCAAAAGCTTTAGTGGAATGGGTAGCCACAGCAACCAGGGTGAGAATTTGTGGATACAGCCCTGACACTCCATTGTTCCTCCAGTCTTGCCTCAGTCAGGTGAATGTGCAGCTCAGCTGTTGACTGTTAATGTGCCAAACAACTTTGCTTCACCTCCTCCTAAACTACATCACAATTCTACTCTAACACCGTTGTTGAGGGTAATTTGCCATTCTTTTACTTCCTATACTCCTCCATGGCAGCTGTTCAATCAAAGAGAATTGCCCTTCCACACAGAAGCTCAGAGCTACATGTACCAGAGCTCAGAGCTGTCATGGAAACATTTGGTAATAGACAGCAGATGTTGAAGCTTCATGTTCGCTGGCTGGCAAAACAGTCGAGACACCGGAAGAGTGTCAGGCTCTGGTGCAGGAAAGTGAATTTGAGTGAAAGAGTGAGAAGTTGAAAGCAGAGGGAAAAATCTCTCACATGACCATTAGATGTTAATTGGCCAGCTGTCAGTATAAACAAGACTATGCTAACAGTTACGGTAACAGGGCATAATGTTTATACATGTCATCACCAATCATTTTCCTTATTGCTTGAGAAAAAGGGCACGGAAACATAAAGTGATTTGCAAAATGAGAGGAAGTGGTGATTCTTGCACTTCTTTTTCTTTACTCAGTGCTCCCTTACTCTTCTCTGTGTCTCAGAAACATCTGGACGGTTCCAGCATTTGGAGGTGGGGAGCCTCACAAGAACATTTTCAAGAGGGATAGCATTACAGCGGGGTTAGGACGTCTTCCGCTCCGAGACCTACCCCAATGATGGCCCAGACCTGAAGCAAACAAGCACGGAGCTGGAGAGAGGGCCCTGTTGGCTGGGCCTTGGGCCATTTCCCCCTAAACCACAAAACCCCTCATTTGGACTGGAATGTGCTGACCAGGAGTCTCCTTAGTTTGCACACTGACAGAAGAGGCTATGAAACCCGTGCTATATTATGCTATGCTCACACTGCGAATATTATTTCTGATTGGTGGGTTTCAGGGGTGCCTCGAGTGCACCAAACCACTCATGTCCTATTGAACACAGATGTAAAGACTCCATAGCGTGACCCCCCCTCCCCAAAAGAACACAGCCATTTGCAGTCATTGTGAAGTCATTCCCAGACATTAAATTTAGGGGCCTCACTCGGGGTATTTTGGAAAAACCACATTCCCAGAGCCGAAGTATATGGCTAATTCTTATGCAAAAAAAAAAACCCCTCCAGTAATTATTTCGACCCTGTGGTTCAGAATGAATCCTTGCTTCCTGGATAAGGAACATTCCCATTTCTCAGCACAAACAGGACCGGTCTGCGTGTGGTGGAGACTCTCTCAGCACCAGAGCAGTATAAGTGGGAGGTCTTTCCATCCCATCACCCCCAAAAACAAAGAGCCCGTCACCATTCTCTAGCCTCCAGAGGGAGATTACATCATTGTTGTCTTTCAGACAGAGGCTTGTGCGTTGTTTCTGGAGCGCGAGGCATCCTGTAATTACTCCACAGACACAGGAAGTATGGGCGTTGGATGCTAAGGGACATCGTGTCACCCTTTCCCAATAGACATCTGAAGCCGTAAAGTGACACTGCATGACATTATTTATTTTGTTTAGTCTATGACCTAAATGAGTCTAAATCAGCCTGTAACCCTGTGATGTGGTTGGGCATTAGCTGCTGTATTCATGACATGTTGCACACTGAACAAGCACAAAAGTTGTGCCTCACTGTGAGCATAACCAGCTATTCTCTGGTTGTTGGTTACTGTAACAAAACACACAGTCTCTCAAGGTATTTCCAACCTGTGTAACAGTCACTCAATGTTCTCTCCTGGCTGAGTGCAGTACAGCACCCGGACTCAAGGGTATCACAGCTCAAACTCAGCCCAGAAGGTTCCCAGTTGCAAGAATGTGATGTGTTCTGCATCTCCTTGCAACTGAGATGGTACCTGAAATAGGTTATCATGAGGAAATCACTTCGGTATCAGTAAGGTCACAAACTCTGTTGTCATTTTTGTCTGAAGTACCGCTCAGCAGCTTCATAAGAAAAAAATTGATAGCACATTCTATTGTACGCTAAGCTGCCAGTTTCAGTGCTCAACCTGAGGCAATGTACATGTGCTTCACTGGCAATATCAATTGTGACTCACTTACAATCAGCATGAGATCCTCATTGGTTTTATCAATGACTGCATTTCTCACAACCCTCAAGTGTATTTCTATTGTTTCCTTCTCCCATCCAGCAACCTGCATGTCTTTTAGAAATATTATGTCCTTTAATTGGTTTAGCGTCTTGTGTGCCTCCCCTTCCAGGTATAATGCATTTGAGTGCCCCACTCCCGTGTGTTCCTGTGGCGTAAATAATCTTACCCTGAGTCTTACAGAGTTTCTGGATTGTCCTTGCTATATGCCTTGAAGTTACCAGTCAGTTTCCTTCATCATAGTCTGCGAGTTTATTGCCTTCTGAAATTATTGTAACCATTAATGATAGTAAAATAGAGATGTAGTCTTCTAAGTCTTATTAATAAGAACAAGCTCCCAAGCCTATTTCCCAGTCTGCAGAATTGGAACCGAATTCCTGCCAACCTGCCCCACTAGTTTGTTCCAATGCCCACTTTATTAGGAACACCTCCCCAGCCTTTAGCAGTCTCCAGGATTGGGACTGCCTTCCAGCTTAATACTTCAGACCTACCATCAAACAGTTCTGCTCTGGGGAGGGTGATCACCATCGAGCTCCTGCCCCGGGACACCGCTGGCTGGGTGAGGACACTCCCCTGATCCAAGCCCTTATACTATTTGAACTGAACTGTGCTCATTCAACTCTGGGCTCCATCCCATTTGTCATTACCATATTGCTATCAAGAAATGATTTCACTGGATTGTACTCTGACTCAGCATCTGGTTCCTTGTCTGGATCAAAACAGCCTTGCAAACTGTAGGCTGTGTCTTACAGTATATTTTCTGGTTTTGAGCACTGCTGATGGGCACTTGGGGATACTGACCTGAATTTGGAGAGATGAAGTTAGGCTCCTAAAATATCAAAAGAACTCTGCCTTGGGGTTCATAAACTTACAATGGCCCCAGGAAATTCAGTCTCTCTCTCTATCTCTCTCACTGTATCTGTACAGTACCTCCCTCTCTCTCATACAGTCTCCATTAGTTGCAGCTATATTTGCTATTCTGCCTAGCCCCCCTTGAAAAAAGAGAAACATGTTCTCAGTGGACCTTGTGAGCTAAATAAAAGATTTTTTAATGAAGCATGTTTTGTTTTTATTGACTGTCTCGATTCCAAACTCAGTGAAAAGGAGACACAAATCTACCATAAAACCAACTGGCTGACTGCTGTCCAAACACACAAGCTGACCTTGTCTCATGGAACATTAGGAGGCATGCAGCAACCATCAAGAGAGGAAATTATTGCTCATCTTCATCAGATTTTGGGTTGGGAAAGGGAGCTATTAGGGAGGGCAAAGACGGCAGTATTTCAGCAAGATCGCGACTTTTGTTTACCATCAGCAATGGAGGTCACCGGGGACCCCTGGTCGAGTGAACCACCATTCTAACCTCATGGTGGAGGGCTTTTCCAAGTTTGGTTTCGATGTGGCATGCTTAGTCATTTAACAATACTTTCTCTTTCTCCTCTCAGTCTGAGCCAAGACCCTTCGCAATTCCGCCCAGTTCCTTTGAGAGCATGTTTAATGTTTTTCATAACCATACTGTTTACAATGCAGACTGTGGGGAAGCAGCTTAGCCCTTTCCCTGAAAGACAATGAATGGTGCAAGGCTCTATCCCAACAGTCCCCTAACTGCAGTCATTTGTGCGTGTGCAAAGAGATAAAGGACCAAACAATGTTACATCTGTATTGAGACTGAACAGACCTGGAGTATATCGGTGTTGGACTGGTTTTTCATGCAATAATAGTTGGCTCCACAGGTCTGTTAGCTGTTGTTTATGGTCCGTGATGTGGCACGGATTTTCAACAGCGGTACATTGGAAACCACAGAGGATAAAGGCCAGAACTTATTCAGTCACCTCAGATCCCCCTTTCAACCCTTAACACAGATCCAGGGGAAGGGAACAGGGGTAGATAGAAGGAATGTTTGGACATATGGGAGACTCACCAAAAATGTATGCCATCAATGAAAACCAACTGTCCCAGGTGTTTAATCATAAAATTGAACAATTCTGAATGGTTTTCTGCCCTACGGCGCAGTAAAGACAAACAGTATTTGTTAGTGTGTAATCATTTTGTGTTACCATACATTGGCATAGATTTCAATACTAAATGACTGGTATCTTTTTGCCGTTCCCTCTTTGCATTTTAAGTAGCTGTACTAATCTGCTGCAAACTTTCCTCCGAACTGAAGGACTCATACTGAATAACAGTAGTGATGATAATCATGGCGTGTTAATTTCCTGAAAGGTTTTTGCAAAGGCGGAAAGCATATGAAGAGTTTTTTTTCCCCCCAGAATATCAATATATCCAATATATCCATTTTACTCCTTTTGAGTAAATCAGCTTTTTTCTGTGTTGGCCCCTACTGCATTTTATAGAAAAACACAAACTTTGACCATGAAAAAATGCACCTTTGAATTTCTAAAAACAGATTTTTGCACCATGTGTAAGAAGCACTGAGCCATTGCTCTATGGTATTATCTCAATTTTTGTAATTTTGGCAATTATTGCATTTTGAAAACAATCTCTTCATTTCCAAGTTGCTGAAGTCAACTCTTGACTAATCGCATAAAGAGTGCATGATATGCTGCTTGAAGTTTTTGCAGATGTGGATTTGTGTATGCATATGCACCTGTTATCTGTTGCATACAGTGAACCATGTAATTGGTCTACAGCTGTTGCTGAACTCAAACTAGTTGTTTTCTTAAGAATAACAATAATTTTGTCTTTCCCCTCCTCCTGCAATGTTATTTAATCAGGAAAAACCCATATGCTGGGGTGCAAATATTTTTACAAAGGCAGAAAACAAGGAGCTCTGCTTACAGGAATCACTACTGCAGTGTTTTCATCATGCTTTTAGCACCTTGATAACATTGCAGCAACCGTAAGATAGCTTGAGTGTTGGCTGAAGGTCCAGACTGAAAGGACAATTTTTTACATTTTTTGCATTAATTTAGGATAAACAAAATCATTATTCTCTCAAATTCATAAAAGCCTTTGTAAATAAAATTCTTGAGGCTTGTTTCATCCAAAATTAAAAGCAAGCGGTTCTTATTCCTTCCTGCAATATTGTCCTCAATGAATACAGATGTTGAGTTGGGCAGCAATCAGTAAAATTGTTGCTATCTACTTTTTTGTACACTTAACTCATTCCCTACGGCGAGCCGCTGCCAACGGCACGGCGAAATTCCACCATTCCCTACGGTAAGCCGGTACCAGCAGCGTGGATGACCATTCGCAGTCCGATGAAAACACGAAATCAGTTGACGATCACGGTGATGGGCCACCTGTACTTCAATACTTTATGTTGTGTAATTTTCAGGAAAAGTATTCTGTACAAAGGCAACAATTTTATATAAAAGTATTCCGTAGGGAATGAGTTAAGAAATTTTAGCAAATGTATGTTAAGATATGAATCATTGCTCAGAATAATAATAAAAAAACATTCCAGTGATCACTGTCTTATAGACCATGTAGACCTTGATGAGTGACTGTCTTGGTTGTAACAAACAGAAAAGTACTTTAAGTGTATGTTAACTTATATTTTCCATGTTGCTGTACTGAACAAACAATCCATAGCTGCAATTAGCTATAGTACAGGGTCATTGGGTCGCATTCACAGATCTATTGTGGATTAACTAATATAATAGATACAGCGAATAGATTCAGCCAACCTTGTGACTCAACATACAACTGAGAGGGATGTCTGTTAATAAAATGCACTAATGTCTGCGTATATACCTGATCATGTGTGTGCGTGCCTGCGTGCGTGCATGTGGTCCATGTATACCTACCCTACCAACATTTTGTCCCCACAAGACATGGAATTCCAGGTTTCTTTATGCTTACAGGGACATTTTCAGGTCCCCATGAGGAAGTTGAGCTACTGTACGTATTTTAGTGTTGGGGGTTAAGGTTAGGGCTGGGATAAGGTTAGGGTTAGGTTAAAGGTATGTACTTTTTAAGGCTTAGGTTAGGGAAAGGGGTTAGGGAATGAATGCACATCTATTGAATGTCCCCACAAAGCATGAAAACCCAACGTGTGTGTGTGTGTGTGTGTGTGTGTGCGTGTGTGTGTGTATGCGTGTGCACATTGTGATTAACATTGCTAGATGTTTATGGACTCAAAATAATGTGCATTTAAGTAGCTGGGAATGTTTACCCCAACAACCCCCCTCTGCCTGGCCCTCAAGCCCCCCAGTCCAAATGAAGGCGCCACAAGATAATATTGCACTCTAGAGAGAAACCACAGAAATGCAGAAAAACTGCTCCAGTTATAACAGGATATATAAAAAAGAGGCATGACCCACTGCAAGAAAGCCAGCCTTTGAGAAACAAAGGGAAAGACAATCAGACTGTTTGTCCCTCGATGACAACTGTCCTCTCTTTGCCTCTCTTTGAGAACTTCATTAGAACAAACCCACATCTGCAGCCTGTTTTTTGTCACTTGCCAGAATAGAAAACATCTATAAAATGTACTTTTTCACCCAGATAATGTGTTATAAGGAAGTAAGGAGGCAAAAGGTTTAAAAGGTCAGATGGATGGGAAGCAAAAGACTTAAAACTATTCATTAACTCAATATGCATTCTAACAACGCAAAAAGAGGTTCCCGAAGTCCACCATTATATCTGTGCGCTCACATTCAGCCAGAGAGTTTTTCCTCAGTTTTAATAGCAACATGATGTTAAAATCTGAGCTTTGCTTAGTCTCTTGGCAAACTAATCACTGTCTGTAATGAGTCCTCAACCACTGAGGTGTCATCTGTGAATTTTATGGTGCAGTTAATGCCATGTTTAGGAAAGTGGTGATAAGGCATACATTAGGGTCCTGAGTAAATAAAGAATAGAACAGTGACCTGAAAACACCACCTTGAACGTAAAACACAGCCTTGTGGTGAGAGAAGAGGACACTGTTGCCAATCTGCGCCACCTGAATCCTCTTAGCCTTACAATCCGGCCTCCATTCACAGACGGGATGAGTCATAACAATCCGTAAATGTATTTTTCCCTGGCTACAGCCAGAATTCTGTCAACAAATGCTCTCAAGTCGGACATACTGTGTAAAATGAGTGACAGTGTTATTTCTCCTCAAAAGGATTTGCAGTTAATTGCTTAAAGCAAAAGGTTTAATTCAGATGTGAAGGAATCTTATAATACAACTGTAATTTTTATTATGTCTGTTCTCCATAACACCTTCTCAGATGTAAAGAACTGCACCTCACACAAAGCTGACATCGACTGCACCACAAACGTCATACGTAACACTTATAGATTTATTTGCAATGCTGAACCATTCATTTTTTTTGCCCACTTTTACAAGGGATAAACAAAATGTCAGAGGAACCCCTGAAAAATGGCTTCAAATTTGAAGTCTCTAAATTGCAATTACAAAACCATCTACACAATTACTCCTGCCAATCTGAATATTAAATAGAAGCATGTGTCTGCTTTAAAGAGGGCTAACCTGTGTTACTTTGCTTGGCAAGTCTCTACAAGACAAGATTAGGCAAATGAGTACTGAAGGGGCCTGTTGTAATCTAGACAAGGAACCAGATACAGATACGGAGTACTTACAATCCAAAAATGAATATTTATTGATAGGAATACGATTGTAGGAGTGGTATGCCTGAGGCCCAGAACTGTAAGAGGGACAGTCCAACTCGCTTGGTTCTGACTGGAGAAGGTAGAGGGTGTGAATGCGCCTGGCCTGTGGCTGTCCCCGGGCAGAAGCCAGGTGGTGAATTACCCTCTCCGAAGTAGGATTGCGTGACATTAGGACGGAGGAGTTTAGCAGGAACTCAGTCCCAATCCTGGAAACTGATGAAGGCTTAGGAGGTGTTCCTAATATCTGGCTAATAGGAATGCACTAGAGTAGATTATTTACAGGAACTCAGTCCCAATCCTGGAGACTGGAATTAAGGCTTGGAAGTTCGTACCTATTAATAATTTCCAAAGAGTAATTACTGGTTTCTCTATCATGAAAGTACCAATTAATGCACAAAAGAAGAACTTTGCTCAATATTGGAAGATAAACTGGCTGGTAGGCTTTAGAGGGACGAAATGTTACAATCCAGCAACTCTGCAAGACATAATGCTGTAACGTATCATATGAAGCAGAGCACATACTGAATTACACCTAGGGGTGGGGAAGGAGACAAGACAATGAACCAATTTAAGGAAACAAAACCACAAAACACACGCAGGTTGCTGAAGAGGTGGACGAGACCATTAAAGACTCACAAGGGTTGTGACAAGACCTAATAGTTGGCACCCAAATTGTAGATGTGCTGATCACAAAATAGGCAAAACTATTTAATGTGATAAATGGAATATGTCAAACACCATGAAAACCAGCTAAAGCAAAACAGAAATGTCACCGCAAGTCAAAGCTCTTCGAACAGATTCAGAAAAAACAGCAAAACAGCACCTCATGGGCTCAACAAATTTGGTATTTATGACATAGTTTCTAATGATCAGACCGCCCGCAGTTTATGAAAGTTCTCAGATATTTCCCAGGCCAAAACAGACTGATCAAAAGTTTGGTATTGATTATAAATGTTTACCTTTTTGGAAGAATTAATTTGATATAAAATAAAATTATTCTATAAATTACAATTACTGTAAAATACAAAAATGTAATCATATGCAGTACAGTCTTTAACTTGGCACCAAGTAGGCGTACTTTTTGGCTGCCCTTGATCTGGATGGAAACGGGTAGTAACCTTGTGCCTGGCCTTGTTTTCATTATGCAGTACCAAAACACTTCTGGTTAATTTCTATAAAAAGAGCACAAACTAGGTCTATCCAGGACAGTCAAAGGAAATCAAAAGTGCTCAGCTGTGCAGAAGGACACGTACATCAGAGTCTTCAGTTTCAGAAACTGGTCCTAAGCTGGTACCTTCACTGATTACAACCAAAGGTAGGCATCAGTGGCTAACTTGGAAGAGGCTACTCTAATAATCTGGCCCTATTGGCAGAGGCTCAGATAAAAGCTACTTGTGAAAGGAGCAAGGACAAAGTGTTAAAATGGGCAGAATGGACCAGTAAAAGGTTTAAGCCCCATAAGACAGGCAACTCGAGAGTCATCTCTTAACTTTTGCCAATGTTAATGTTTGATTTGCTCTGCTTAATGAAGCTACTGGCTGTATAGCAAAACTATCAAGTCTTTAGTCACAGCTAGAGAGCAGATCCTTATTTAAGATGTGGATCACCATTTTGCTGATATTTGTCATTTTCAATGCTTGACTATGTTTTTGTTGTGATTGTGTGCGCAGTAGCAGTAATTTTGAGTGAGCAATAGCAACTGGGACTAGAGCATTCCAACTGCTAGAACTGCTATGCTTATTTCACCTAGCTAAGGTATTCATCAATATTTTGGAGAGTTATACTAAATTGGAAAATGATCTGGAAAAGAAAACAATTCGCAGTTCACTGTTACTGCACTCATGACACGGGTAAATTGTTCCTCGTCCCTGCCGCTTTTATAGCCAAAACAACAAAACAATGCCCATACAAACACTAATAGTAATCTGTAACATCATCAGTTTCTTGGCCTAATTGTTTGATCGTTGCAATGCTAATTAAGTGAATACAAGTGACAATTTCTGTCAAAAACAAAAATTTGACTTAATTGTGATTCTACATTTTTTGAGTGGCAGTATAGACATGCGCTTGTTATTTTGAGAATGAGGACTTAGACTCAGTAATGGATGCCAATTATGTAGACTATTTCTGACAGTTTGTAGGGCCTCTCTGTTCTGCTCATATAGTGTTGCGAGGATAGCCCAGAGAAAAACAGGAGGAACTACAGAAAACTCCTCATTGCTCTGTCTGACACAACATAACCCTGGATCCATTTTCAGTGTAAACAACCAATTAAACTGCTTTCAAGGCTTTCAACAATAGACTCTCAGTTGTGAGTTCTTATTCAGAGTTCAGTTTACAGGTTTATATTGTTATCCCCTTTTTATGTAATAAAAGTCCAGGGGAAACTTTGACTAAAGTCAGTGAAGTGAGATCATTCCCAACTACAAACAGTATACTGTGAATTCAATAAAATACCCACACAAATTCTTTTTTTAACCGTTCTTCCATAAAGAATAATTTGGGAATACATGGTAACCATTCAACCATACAATAATTAAAAGCACAAAAGAGAAATCATCTTACATTTTTTAGAATGGTCAGTAATAAATGAATCATTCAAAAAAAATTTTGAGGCCCTCTCAGCAGTTACATCTTTTAATGTGAAATAGCATCTTTAGCATTTTGAAAATGCCTGTCAGGTTTTCTGCATAGAGGAAAATTTTTCTGTTGGTGCCCCACAGCAGAGCACCTGAGAGATAGCGGCGAGAGAGAGAGAGAGAGTGTGCAATTGCTTCCACAAGCCTACCATTATGTGGAGACTATGTGAGGGAGCCGAAATTTGTGGCTTGCCGATAGAGACTTTGGGAGGAGGGGTTAAGGGGCTGGAGGTGGGAGGTACGGAATCAGTCTTGAGGTGCTTTGAACAGAGGAAACCTGGTCTGACCTTTGACTTCCCCCTGCAAAAATGTGTAAGGAAAGTCTGATATGTTCAAGCTCTAAAACACTTAGAAATTATCCTACACTTCAGTAAACAAAGCTGAGGAACTTTTTTGAAGATGTTTATGCGCATAAACTGTTTTCTTTATGAGGTATTTGTTGTCTTCAATTAACTTATTGCCTGAATCAACTGCAGGTTCTCAGAGTTAATTTATGATAATTTAAATTCAGACCCTTGTCATTAAGCAAGTGAAGATTAATTTACGCTGTTATTCTCTGGCAGAATGCCAGTTCTTTTCTTGTGATACATAATGATCGCATTTCATCATTTCAAATGTTTATTTTTTAAGCTAGTATGCTCATGCTAACGTATGTGCACACACATCACTCAGGCAAACAGAGAGAGAGAGAGAGAGCTAGAGAGAGAAAGACTGTAGACTCTTTGACAAACTTTTTCCAGTGATTCACCATTCCAAAAATTCTCTTTATATCCCAAATGACATGGGAATAATGCGCAGAGCTCGTTTTTCACAAAGTTCATGTGAGTTTCTGTGCCATGTTCTTCCAGAAGGGTTATCTGTGCTTGTGTTGGAGAAGGCCCATCCCGACCAAGAAAACATTAAACCTGCTTTGATGTGTGTATACTTTACATCGGGCTGAGATGGGATCTGTGGACCTTGCAGAAATTCTCTGCTGGCTGTGAGGTGTGCATCCGGTGGCCCCTGACCATCCTCAGCCGCAAACTTCCAGCTCTGCTTTCCCTCTCCCGTTTTAATCAAAGTTCAACATCAACAGAAGAGACCAAGCTAAATACATGATTAATATCAGATGCTTATACTGCATTAAAAACTTTTGTGGGCTCGAGTGGGTCTGGTTTTTGCTGTATGTGTTTGATAGTGCAAGTGAAACCGAAGGCTATGATTTATTTTCATGTCCTGGGGGGCGGGAGGGAATATGATACAAACTCAAACAAGCCAAGCTGTGGTAGACATATAAAACATACAGTCAGCATTTTTTGATTGAGTAAAGACTGTGCTGACTGCAAACATGAACGTGACTCTGCATAGTTAGTCTGAGCTGCTCTTTTTAAATACGTAATTGCACTCAACCAACAACATCGTGGGACTCAAGTAAGAACATGATAGCAGCCCAGTTGCTGCAGAGTGCTTTAATTGCATTTGCAAAATGCCTAAGTCATGCGCTAGCCTGCTTTTTGCTTTTCTAGAGCTTAGCCTCTTTTCAAAATGGATGACATCGTAATTTGTCCTCAATTTTACGGAGTAAGGAACAATTTGCCAGCTGAGAGGTGTCACTGTGTCCAGCCCACTCATTATGTGTTTTCAGACCACAGGCCACTGCCTCACCTCACTCATCCACTGCTCTTCCACGCCTTCATTACGGCATTAAAAACACTCTCAACACACACACACACACACACACACACACACACACACACTCACACTCCTGTAATTACCATTGAGCTGTTGCGCACACTCTCATTACTGCGGCCTTAATATATCTTGCGTCTCCCCAGATACAGCCGCTCCATACATCAGAGTGCAGTGTCATGACAATCCCCAAACAAATCACACTCAGTAAGTATTGTAATTAAAGTATGTGTGCACATGAGTGCGTGTGTGTGGTCAGTGTATATCTACCCTTGTGGGGACAAAATATCCCCACCAAAGATGCAATACCAGATTTCTTTGTCCTTATGGGGACATTTTCAGGTCAGCTGTATTGGGGTTAGGGGTTAAGGTTAGGGTTAGTTAAAACGATGGTTAGGGTTATGTTAAGGTTAGGGTTAGTTAAGACGATGGTGAGGTTTATGTTAAGGGTAGGATTAGTTAAGACGATGGTTAGGGTTGTGTTAAGGTTAGGGTTAGGCATGTACTGTTCACAGTTAAGGTCAGGAAAAGTTAGGGAATGAATGTAAGTCTGAGTTGTCATTACAAAACATGGAAACACAACATTTGTGTGCGCACAGGTGCGCGTTTGTGCGTGTGGGTGTGTATATGTGTGTAAGTGAAAGAGTGCGTATGTTGGGACTGGTGAGGACAAAGGAGCTGGTTAAGATCAGCAATGACAAAGCCCGTCAACACAATTTTTGTCTGCACTCTATATCAATATATGCAAACCCATTTCCAGAAAAGTTAGGACACTGCATAAAATGTAAATAAAAACAAAATGCAATGATTTGCAAGATCATTTAAACCCTATATTTAATCAATTTTCAGTTCATTCAATGTTACTATTTTCAATTCATTATTGAGTTTAAATGATTTGCCAATCATTGCAGTCTGTTTTTGTATACATTTTACTCAATGTCCCAACTTTTCTGGAAACGAGACTGTAAATATGTACAAATGTATATAATAACAAATTTATCATTTTTAATATTGCAAGTGTATGTGCTTGACCTGTTTGATTTTCCGACTCAATTTTGATGACACACATCTTGGAATATTACTTGGAAGAACGTGTTCACACTAGCCCTGCTCAAGATTCAGTACCTGTGGCCTCCTCATTTATCGACCTATCCATTCTAAAGGTCTGTCTGACTAATAATCAGTTTTAGTTTTGTATAATGTATCTCTTACATCAAATCCAAAATATACATAAAAGAAATAAACTTAAGGGGGCAATTCACTCATAATGAAACCATAAATAGTTTCAAAGTGCAGACTATGTATAAATAAGTTTAATGAAAACCACATTAATTTTTCTCCAGCACTGCAAGATATTCACTGACTTATAACCCCCATGGCTTCCCTATGCATTTGCTATAAAGACAACGACTATCATAATGTATTGCACTAGCTCACTACTTCTCCCTCACTCCTGTGCGGATCAGTTACCTACAGCTGTTACGCGGCATTGTATTCGTGCACTCACAAAAACTAGAATCAAATTCTTCACTTTACTGCAAAGAGCACTGGTCGTGATGATAATGCCAACAGCTTGTTCTGTGCACAGGTGAATGAGCTACTAAGAAGCCGAAGCTAGAGATGTGATTTACCACTGTTTACTGGCAAATGGTGTACAGGCAATAGAATAGCTATAGGCTATTACAAACTCGAGATGTAAAGTAGACATGCATGCAAAGAAGTATACAAATGTAAGACTCTGCTGCAAGCATTTTCTTCTTGAGGACTATGAAACAGATCTCCAATTAGAATTACAGGGCTTTCCAACTAACAATGCAGCCATTCCATCCATTTCCTGACCCAAGCAATAAGCATTGATTAAGACTCAGTTTTGCCTTCGAAACCCCTGCTGGAGAAGAGAGGATGACCAAGGACGTTGCAGGCGAGTAAGCTAGCCAGCTAGCTATAATTTTCTAATGTCAAACCCAACTCATGTCGCAACAGCAAGGTAACTTTAATGTGACTTGACTAGAAATCCAAGCTGTAATAGCTTGCAGTTCTTCCTTAATTCCAATTACGTGACAGTACATGTCAAATGATGACACTTGAAGGAAAAGTAGACAGATTTTGCAGCTTATTTCTAGAGATGTACAACAATTGGCAAAAACTGCATCCATTTTTCACACTCAGTCCCTGACACAGAGATGGAGATAAAGTTGAAAATCAGCGAGGTGTCCCTTTAAGCTGTCAAAGCTCATACAAAGTTGATGTAGATCCACTTAATTTCTGATGACATCATCACACAGTGCAGGCTCAGAAAGCATTTGGAAATGTACCATCAAAATTTGATAATACTGTTTCACATATTGCAGTAAGTCGAATGAGTTAAAACTGTCCTGCACTCTCAACTGTGAAACTTCACATGGAAAGAAGACCAAAATGCATTATTTGCAATTATTTACTTCTATGGATTGAGATGACAAAACATTGGGATTATTCGACTCACATAATTAACAAAAGAGTCTACAGTATTTTTTGGAGTTGATGAAGTGGTTTATCATTTTTAAAGGACCATGTCAAAATAGAAGTTATGAGAACAAATTATTTTCTAAAATTTTCAAAAGTTTTGTTTTTACATAGAGTAAAATTAATTGCCACTGTCTGTTGAGGCAAGCTGTTTCTTCCAACAGGCAGCATTTGAAGTGGTTCACTTGCAATCCAGTTTATTTGCATCAACTGTCCACAACTTGATCTATAGCATTCACGCAAAGACAACATTGGCTACCAAGTATTTGGACTTTCATGCATTGATTATGAATGATCCCTTATGAGATTTCCCGCCTAATTTCTAAAATGAAGGAATAGTTCTTCATAAACTCTGTCTCGTCAAAAAGAACTGAATGAGATGTTGTTTGCACTTTGACCCCTCCGTGAACACTGTGCCCCATCCTTACAATATCAGGCATTTTATGATGAGGCAGAGTCCAAGGAAGGTGATGACGGATAGGCAAGAGAAGTGGATTGATAGGATGACAAGGATGTCGGTCAGGAGGCTGTCCCGGGTCCTGGGCGGCATGGGCGGGGACTCGGGCACCTCGCAGAAGATGCCTGTCCAACCCTGGTAGCACTGGCAGGTGAACTTATGCTTCATGTCCAGGATATCATCATTATTGAGGTGCCCGCTGATGTGGAATCGGGGCCCCTGGGGGCCATTCAGGTTTCTGCGGATGCGGAAGAAACGTGGGTTGAGGTGCAAATAAGCCCCAGAGTCCAGGCTCTTCCGAATGCACCTCCCATTCTTCTTGCACAGCGCCTTGCTGCATAGCTTGGCTGCTGATGTCACATTGATGACGTAGTGCCCCAGGGGCCCATCTATGTATTTCTTCACTGTCAGACAGTTCCTCTGGAAATGAAGCACAGAGAGATAAAGAAAATCACAATAATCATTCTCGTAATCATTCTCAAGCCATTTGCAAGTTGACCCATCTCACTAATTCAGAATGCACTGCCTCTGCTTTTATAAACAGAGACAATCTAATTTTGCAGTGTAAATGATGGTATCTGTGTCGGGATAATGCAGGCATGTAAAGACAGATTACTGATGCTCTCATTCAGATCGGAACATTTGGCCATATTCCAATTTGAAACTTTAAAAAAGAAAATTTGGTTTTCAGTTGCGTAATTTCTTATGATCATTGCAAATTTGGACTTAATTTATATTAACACGTTGACTGCCAGCTAATGGCGGGTCAGGGCCAAAATATCCATCCTTTATTGACAACAATTGGTCCTGGCTAATTCTTGATGGTTTTCCTTTATAAGCACGTTTTCTAATTCAAGAATAATCAAGTGGCAATTGAAGACCATGCACTTCTCTCCCCATGCGATCTAACAAGAAATAATGGGCTACATTCAGTGCAGAAAAATAATTTAATTATAATTAGGTCTATGCACAGGCACTCAGCAACGTTAATTTTTCCAGCAAGAGCGGCATTTCAGAACTCATTTGCTTTAATTCACGTGTTTTGCAGCACGGTCCAACTTTGTAAAAATAGCCAGCTGTTAGACTGGAAAATGAAAACAGAAACCACGTATACTTGTCACCAGAATTATTCATTCGTAGAGTTCTGAAATTCGCTCTCGCTGGAAAAAAAAATTACCATTGCTGAGTGCCAGTGCATTGACCTAATTATAATTAAATTATTTTCTGCACTGAATGTAGCCCATTATTTGCTGTTAGATCGCATGGGGGATGTCTTCAATTGCCACGATTATTCTTGAATTAGAAACGTGCTTAAAAAAGGAAAACCATCAAGAATTAGCCAGGACCAATTGTTGTCAATAAAGACTGGATAATTTCATTTTTCTGGCGCTGGCCCTGACCGCCATTTCGTTATCTTAGTTGGCAGTCAATGTTAAAAAATGTAAATTTTCAATGCAGAGGGACTTGGTGATCTTGTGTTACTCCTCAGTCTTTATGTGACTTTCAGTGATAAACAGATACACAGTGTATCTGTAGCGCACAACAAGCTAATTGCAGCTCTTGAGAATTGAATCTTTCGGGACTGCAATCCATCTGACTCATGATCACATTTCGTTTCTTGTTAATTCTAACTTTTTGTGAGTCTTACAACAGGAAACAAATGGACACACAAAATGAACTACAATCACACTGATAGCACAAAAAAAAAAAAATCTCCCTGATTTAAGCCGAAAGAGCAGTGAGAAGATTTTAAGAATTTACAGGCTCAGGATTAAAATGCGTAAAACACTCAAGGTTCATGTTCAATAGCAATGGGGAAATCTAGGTATCACTTCCTCTCTCAGTGAGCACTCCCAAAAGTGTGTCTTATGCAGAGGAGTTTTCTCTACCTGAGATCTGCCATATTCTGAAGACCCCCACAAGACCACTCCGGCAGCTCCAAGTGCCGCACTCTCACCAATGGTATGAACTAGATCCCTCTGAAAGGAAGATGAATTGAGATGCTCATGAACATAGTACATGACACAATGAATGAAAAAAATGATGCACAGTACTATTAAGCCTGGCTTCTCTTCTGGGAGGCCTAAAGTGTTATAAAGTGAGCAGCACTTTCTTGTCTCACAGACTACTGATGCATATCTCACACCCATAATTCTCATGGTGCCTTTTTGCATCATGGCAATCTATTATTATACATCTATTTATATAGAGAGCTGTGATTCTTTCACCCATTAAACTAATAAATCACCATGAAATAAAGTAAAGTGGCACACAGCAGTGGGCAGGGATTCAATTCTTAATAACAGTGCAGGAAAGAAAGGATTTAATGATCAAGGAAGGCAAGTTTTGACTGAGAAGTGGCCAGTGTACCCCCAGTATTAAAAATAAAGAGATAATTAAGACGGGCTGGTTTGTTGACAAAGATGTCATGGGGCAACTTGTTTATGCCTCTGAGCATAAATTAACTAAGTGGCATCACTTCCCCTGGAGACTAAGGAAACTAAGTGGTAGCATGGCAGTGCAGAGATTGACGACTCTGCAGTCAGAAAACTGGGAGAAATACATTTGTCAATAATCACTCAGGCTGAGAGGAAAAGTGGCACAGGTTCTGTCATCCTGCCATAATGGCCGTATGGCAAGTAAATAGAGAAACTGTGAGAAACCTCAGCATTAGGTTTGAATTACAGCTTTGCGGCTCTGTTGGCTCAATCTTACAATCTCATTGCCTTACTTCTTTGGTGTTTCAGTAAGTCATTGCCTCGCAGCAAGGGCCTAAAACACTGGTCCTGGAGAGCCGCAGGCTCTGCTGGCTTTATCAGTTAATATGCACTAAATAAATCGATTGGAGCAGTTGGTTACACAGTTTCCCTGATAACTTGGCTCTCAACTGAGTGATTTTATCAAGATAAAAATAAAAAGCCGCAGCGCTGGTTAAAGCTGTTATGGTTACCACTGAACTGCAGCTGAACTGTCTTTATTGGGGGCACTGAAGCCCTGCTCTTGGATAAATGCCATTTTATACCTTTTTATTCCCATGATTTGAAACAATTGATGCCAGTGACCAGTAGCTCAATGCAGCTCTTTTACTGTCCAAAGTGTTGTGCTTTGGGGTTCGGAGAAAACCTACATGGTGGTAGATGATCTCCAGAAACAGTGCTGATTACCGTCGGTGTTTCTCTGGCCTTCAACTTCATAACTTTTGAAATATTCCTACCATGCTACCATAACTCAGAATTTCTACCTCACCTCTGTTAGAACGTGGAAGGTGTAGGCGTAGAAAGGCCTGGAGTAGACAAACACAGGCAAAGTGAAATCATTGCGGGCTATGGATGCAACCCTCATGGCCTCCTTCACGCGGTAGTGGACAAACTTGATGGTGTTTCGGGAGGATTTCAGCTCATAGTCCAGGTAGATGGAGGGATAGAGGGCTGTGCTCTCCTTCCACAGCCAGATCAGATGGTCATTGCGCACATGCTCCACATAGGGGCACTCGCCAGTGTACTTGTGCGGGTGCTGCTTATAGCCGTAGTTGTAGCAGTCAGGGAACAGGTAGAAGCCCCACAGTCCGTGGGGCCTGTGGTTCTCTGCCAGCTGGAGTGTGGAGTTCATGAAGGTCTGGCCAGCCCTCTCAAACAGGTCCTTGGCCACCTTCTCTACCTTGCTACTGGGCCAGGTGGGATGGACCTTCTTTATCAACTCTTTGGACTTATTCCGATAGATGTCCTTAGTGCCCCAGTTGCGCACCCATTGTGGTCGCCAGTTCTCCCAGTCAATCACACCTAGGCCCTTGAAGTCCTTGAAGGGAATGAGCTTTTCGATGTCAGATAGGGCCTTGTTGAGGTGTTTGGTCAGGCTCTGGTTCTGCGGCAGGCCGCCATTGACAGGCATCAGATCTTCGGTGTAGTAGGGGTAGTAGCCAAGGTGGGTGTGGTAGAAGATGGTAACATTGGGCCCACTCAGGGTCTCGTTGAAATTGGCAACGATATCAAACACGCTGAGGTCTAGGTCTACCTTGAACCGCAGGCGACAGGATTCAGTTGGGGCGTTCCACACCACAATGAAGGGCTTGTGAGACAGCAGGGGTGCCCGGGCCTGCTTCAGTTGCTGACCCAATACCTCATCCACTCCCACGCACATGGCTATCGCCAGCCAGCCAATCAGCACGGGGCAAGCGGCATTCATGTCTTCAGGGTCCACATGGATCAATTAACTGTCCTCACAAAGCGAGACAAAAAAACAAGAACAGCTAAAACAGAAAAAAACATCTTTGCGGTAATGTAACCACATCATCAAGTCCAGTTGGCAAAAACAATCAAAAGGGCACTAAAAGGAGGGGTTTAGCGAGTTCTCTTGTTCAACATTCCACTGAACAATGCCACTATATTCCCAAAGAAAGATGGCATTTGACTGAACTCTGTCTGATCTGTCGTAATAGTTGTTCTAATTGTGAATGTTTAAGCTGGGATATACTGTACAGGCAGATTTGTGAACAAAGGATATCATCACAGATATTCTAATTAAGGACTTTCAGTCATTCAAGGGTTGTATATTCAGGGCTCTAGCTGCAAAAATGCCTTCTGGAACAGCAAATTCACTTCACCTTCATTTGGAACATTCTTTTCAAAAATATAAAAATATTCATCTCAATAACATTAGATTTGAATACAAATCAGCAACCAACACTGGTTTTATTCATTAATTGCAGAGGGTAGTCTGCTGACTCCAACTGTGCGGAATGAAAAAAATCACAGGGATTTATTTTCTCAGTGAAGCTATGGCAATGAGACACTAAACCAAGCCCAACAGAAACAACGACTGAGCCGAGGTGGGGGCAACCACAGTGGGAGCGCTGCCATCCAAAAACCATAAGCATCCTCAAAGCCTATGCGTATACCGCTCTTCCCCACCACTGAAAAACGACCCCCCAAGAATAATGACTCAGTCCAAATTCTCCCTGTTTGAAGCTGTACCCGCAGAATCAGACGCAATTCAGAAGTAACATAGGGGCCAGTGTTTGTTCCCTGCTCTGATTGAACGCACATGGTGATGCTGATTCTGGAGATGCACTGGAATCTTTGAGGTACTTCAACAAAAACAACTGTTTGGATCCTGTTCTAAATATGACTAGTCCTGAGGAGAATAAAGTATGGCGACCTGTAAATGTGCTCTTGAGATTTGCCAACATTTTAATTTACATTCGTAATTTTATCTGTTTCTCCAGTGTGAAAACCCCAGACCTGGTCAAATTGCAACATGTTGTTTAGTATGAAAATATTCATTCCTTCCCTTAAAAAGATGAGGATTTGCAAAAATAAAATGGTTATGGAGATGTGTGTGGAATATCTTATGCATGTGTGCAGTTTAAATGAATTTTGTGGTTGGGGCATATTACCCCATTGCTCACTTCAAATTCTTGCAGAGGTTTAGCTAATGCGTGTTCAATTCATGCTATTTTTAGTCTCATTTGGAAAAAAAAAAACTGCGACAAAACATAGAAGGAAGTTGCAGAGACATAGCAATGCAGATATAGCGTTACACTGTAGACTTAACAAGTTAAAACCAGACAATAAAAATTGTCTTCATATCTGTCCAAAATCATTCAAAGAGCTGAGGACAATGGCCTATGATGTAGGTTTAGGTGGATCAATGTACATTATCTACTGTAAACTTTGTGAGCATTTGCATTTGTATTTACAGTGAGCACCATAATTCATTGGACAGGGACATATTTTGTTATTATGGTTCTGTTCATCAATCACAGGATCAGAATCCAATTAACATGCATTTTGCATGCTGAAGAGGAGACTGAAGGCAAAAATTTAAGAAACAAGCAGGAACTGAAGATGGCTGCAGCACAGGCCAGGCTGAGCATCACTAGGGAAAATATCCTGTTTCTGGTGAAGTCTGGGCATCGCATAGAAAGGATACGTGACAAAATATTGAAAATGATTACATTTTTCCACATTAGATTAAACTGTCCAGTGTCTTTTGATGCATCCACAAATAGGAGGGACTATGTACAAAAGGTACTGTTGTTTCTGGGAAAAAAAGAACACTGATACAGATGAAAACACCCTCAAATTAAAGCAGCCAGTCTGCACCTCAACCTCACTATCACAGCATTCTTTCAGGAACTGAGAGCTACAGTACTGGACCAAAATAAAATTTGTGCCACTTTCCAGTGAGAAAGGGTTCTCACTGTATTTTAATTTTTGAGTGCAAATTAGTTTGTCTGAAAAGTATGCACTTGTATAGTTGAATGTAAGTCTGTTTGTTTGTTTGTTTGTTTACATGTATGTATGTGTGTGTGTGTGTTGTGTGTGTGTGTGTTTGTTTGTGTGTATTTGAGTGTGTGTATGTACATGCGCATTTGTGCGTGACGTGTGTACTGTGTCATCAAATTAGTCATTAGTTGACGGATGACAAGACGCCGGAGGAGCAAAATTCTGGGAGTTCTTGATCCAATGATTGACTTGTCTCTGGTCCAGATCTAATTAACTGTGGGACACGCTGTGCTCCAGTAATTTTCCCACCCATCCAGTGTGCAGGTGTGCCCTGGTACCTCAATCATTTTCACATTTCATAGAAGGCCTCTGCCTCCACTGCAGCTTCAGCAGTCTCTTTCATTCCCTGATCCAGTGAACACCATTACCCCACAAACAGCGCTCACCATTTACCTTACTCAAACTCAATGTAGTCTCGACCACTTATTACTCACAAATCCCCTGTGAAAAGGAAGCAATAAAGCACACCAATATCAATACACACCTGCCACTCTTTCCTTACAGTGGGGACTTCAGGTCTTCTTCTCTAGAACCCAAGTAGGCAATTAATGTCCTTCTCTCAGCCAGGCTCTCCTCACTGTTGATCTCAACAAGCCTTGTGTTCTCCTCTCTGTGGATCAGTACAATGTCGCCATTTCTTTGTTGTTTTGTAAGTCTCTATTATTCCCCAGCTTTTTCTCTCCCTGTTGACTATTGTAGGCTGGTAAGTTCCTCTCTTTAACTGTCAGATCGAGGTCTAGCCATAGTCTATGCCAAGGTCCATGTGGGAGTTCTTTTGAACCTTAGATGACTGATGATGCCCCGCTCTGTGGCCCTCCTTTGGGGCAACAATGCCCTGCTCTGTCAGCCAGCGTGGGAGCAGCAATGTCCTGCTATGTGGCGCTAAGTTGGGGCACCAGTGTCCCTCTTTTTGCAGATTTGGCTCCACCTCTTCGACCTAGCTGCTGCAAACAATGCTGACTGTACGGAGAGTGCCCGCTGCAGAATGGCCTGGGCAGTTGAGCAGAAGCCCCAGAAGAGTTTATTGCATTACAGTTCACATTTCTTGGTTAATTGCCAAGTTATTGCCAGAGCTGGTAATCAGATTATAGAAAGCTATATATGCGATTTGGTTAATTTATCAGTAGATTAATAAGAATGCATATTCAGAGAATCCAGTTCAACCCCCATGACTTCTTTACTTTCCTGTCCTTGACCGTATTAAAGACAAAGAAAACACTTAGTACAGTGGATGCACAATAAAAGTACACCACCCCTACAATAAAAGTATATTTTTCGGTTATATTTGAAAACATTTTTAAACACTAAATCAGCTCAAGAGGATTGGATATATAACGTTGTTGGCAGTGCACCATGTTTGTTGGAATCGCGATAGCATGCCACGCCACCTGGACACCAGGGCTGCGTCCGAATTGTCAAAAATGACGTCCTGTGCACTGATTCCTAACCACTTTTCTTTTACCTTTGTGGAAAACGTCATTAGGTAAAGGAAAGGCTTAAAAGGGAATTCCTAACCGTTTAGGAAGAACACCGCGCTAATAAGAGAATCCAAATCCATTTACACTAGGCAACGTAATCACGAGTCCCCTGCCCATCTTGTACGTTTCTTTATGCGATTGGCCGGATGAATGGTCGCCGCTTTAAATATTGCTGCTGCGCAGAATTGTGGGATAGCGTTATCTCCTTTTTATGCCCCCGACCTTGAAAGAGTCGGTTGGGGGCATTATGTTTTCACCCCTTCCGTCCGTCCGGGTGTCCTGTCGTAAACTTTTCCTTTGTTGCGCTCTAACGTGAACACCGCTCCACAGAGGTTTATGATTTTCGGAGGGGTGAATGGTCATACATAGGTGATGATGCCTATCCATTTCAGCTCGCTCCGCCAACCAATATGGCCGCCACGGCAGGCATCTTGAAATCCTTTGTCGCGCTCTAACGTGAATACCGCTCGACGGAGGTTTATGATTTTTGGTGGGGTGAATGGTCATACATAGGGGATGATGCCTGTCGATTTTCAGCTCACTCCACCAACCAATATGGCTGCCACAGCAGCCATCTTGAATCCTTTGTCGCGCTCTAACTTGAACACCGCTCGACGGAGGTTTATGATTTTTGTTTGGGGGTGAATGGTCGTACGTGGGGGACGATGCCTATCGATTTTCAGCTCACTCCGCCAACCAATATGGCTGCCACGGCAGCCATCTTGAAATCCTTTAGCGCACTCGACGGAGGTTTTTGCTTTTTGGTGACCTGAATGGTCATACATAGCAGATGATGCCTAACACTCGCTTTCTGTACATGTTCTTCAACTGTTTCAATCGGGGGCATATGCCACGCCTTGCATTGCTCTTGTTTTTTTTCAAAAAGGATGGTTCTGTGTAGCCTATGCTAAAGGAGGTGAATTAGGAAGCACTGAGACACCTTGCCTTAACATTTAAAGAATTCGAATCCACTTATCATGGCTGCCACGTAATCATTTCCGGATCATTTTTTAGGAGTTAGGAACTTTCCGAAGCAAAAAAGACTATTCGGACTCAGCCCAGAACTCTTCTGCGCGCGGTGATTATGAATCAAATAAAACATGGGTATTGTATGCAAGAGTTCGTCCGATGAGTCGTTTGTGAATCGGTATAACCACACTGAAATATTATAAGCTGAAATAAGATTTGGAAAGCCTACATGTACTATCTGTAACTGATGCTGTCGTTTCTCCAGCCTAGCTAAAGTTGACAGGCGCTTGGGTTTGGGGGTCTGCCGATGACTGAATTCCATTGGCAGGACATAATGTTTCAAAATCTTCCAATATTTACTGGGCGAATCAGCTCCATTTTGCATGAACGTGCTCATTCAAACAACTGGGTAAAAAGTGTGCTGAATATACTGGTGACTCTTGGTTGGTAGGAGTTTCTCGTTTTGTTGGAGCAACCTACACTCGCATACAGCGTCAGCAGCATTATGGCAGATTTTGTCGCTCAGGTTCTTATAATGATGGGGAATATCGAACCTTGATCAGGAAAAATTAAGCAGCAACACGGGTACTAATCAAGACTAATTTATGTACACTTTATATACATCAGCTGATTTCCAGGTGTCCAAGCACGTCATAATATCCAGGACATTGATATGCAAAGTATTTTTTAATTGGCTGAAATATACAGAATAGCAGCAGTCATGAACTTGTGCTAATTAGTTGTAATTCAGAGGTTTGAGGTTTGATTATTCAGTACATAAAAAATGGCAAAAATTCACAAAAATAATTATGGAACGAGTGAACATGTACTTGTACTGGGTAAAAGCTGAAACAAATGTTTTTTTGCCTTTAAATAGAGTGCATTCTAGACAGCAGTGGCAGTTTGTACTATTCAGATTACAACTGAAGTGGTTAGTACTCTTCATTTAGATGCTGCTGGGTTAAAATGTGAAACTGAACAGGTTTTTGAGTTCAAAATTGCCCTTGGTATCAATTCTGAGAACATAAATGGCTTCAGCAGCAGAAAAGTAAGAATGAAATGTTCCTGTGGTGGTACAAAACCAACAGGTTGCTCAATTTGCATTAAGTGCTTGAGTGTGCGAACACCAGAGAACATGTTCTGTGGTGTAGTATTTCCTTTCAGGACAGGCCTGAACTTTAAGTTTCATAACATTAGGCTCCTGACTCAGCATTCTAACTTAGTCATATTTGATTATATTCTCCTCTGCCGGGTGATGGATGGAGTGGGGGATCTTTCTCTCAGCTGAGTAAATACAGTTTGCTTGCCTCAGCTTCAGTTATTCCTTGCTGGTAAAGTGCAAAAGCAACTCACTGAAACTGAATGAGGCTGACTCTGGTTTTTAAACACAGTTCTTGGCTTCTCTGCTTCACAGGAACCAGATGGCAGCTATACCACTATCTCCTGAGTGATGACTGAGGCTAACTTGGAATGTTGGAACTTTGAGAAACAGGTTTTAATGAAAATGGTGTTTCTGAGTCCGTTAATTGTTCACCAAAAGTATGGGAACAGTGGAGAAAAAGTCAGTTTTTCTACATATGCAAGAAAGCTTGAGTTGAGCTTGTAATATCTCTACGCATGGTATAAACTGCCACCCAGTGGTGTACATTTAAAAATGTGAAGTTCTAATAATTGGTTTACTACCACACTTCACTAGGCTCTATTTGAGCCTGCATGTTGTCCCATACTGCCTCCCTAGCTATGGCAAGATTAGCACCATGCCTGCTTCCTGCTCACCATATGTTGAAACATGGCCAAACCTGTTATACTGAATGGAGGAAAAAGATCAGGGGAGCCATGTGTGTGTGTGTGTGTGTGTGTGTGTGTGTATACGTGAAAAACTATTGCCCCCTTCCTGATTTTTATTTTTTTGCATATTTGTCACACTTAAATGTTTCAGATCATCAAACAAATTTTAGTATTTGACAAAGATAACCCGAGTAAATACAAAATGCAGTTTTTAAATGATGATTTCATTTATTAAGGGGAAAAAGCTACTCAAACCTACCTGGCCTGGTGCGAAAAAGTAATTTGTGTGTGTGTATATATATATATATATATATATATATACACACACACCTATATTTACCTCTGTTTACCTAGCAGAGCTATTCCAGGTGCCCTGTATTAATTGGAAAACAAAATGAATCATAATACAAAATTATTCCTTCATATGAAAGTAATTTTGATTTTGTCAAAATATTTAATTTCTTCGCTCAGTTAAAGTGAATGGGCTGAGTGTTATTTCTCAAGGTATGAGCAGGCACAACCAAAGTACACATCATGTACGGCGCAAAGAAAAGACCTACCTCTAGCGCTGAATTTACAATATTGCGGCTTTATTGGCGCTGGGTCATTTTGACATTTCAGCCATAATGTCTGGCCTTCATCAGAATATGCTCTCTAAAATTATAAGCAAGATGACCTAGCCATCTAGCTTATGTGATTAAGACAGTCATCTTTACTACTGACATGATTTTCTGTCAATCGACACATTTTTCACTGCAGTAGATTGAGTTGATAAAGTCCTGGGTATAATTTAGCGAAAAACTGATATTTGTCTTAATACTAAAAGGGATAAACAACACCTGTTTGAAAGCCTATTGCCAGGTTTTTTTTTTTTTAAATGAGGACAACTTTTGGTCTCATCGATGATTTCTGTTTGACCCGAGCGACGAATACTCTTTTCAATGGTACTAGGTTGCATTGCAAAATGCACCGCTGTCCAAAGGTGCTCCCAATCGGGAATTAACCCACGGAGTCCAAGTGTCAGGAATCTATGCCTGGAGCACAACATTGATAAACTGTCCCCATATAAGGAAAAAACTGAGTGGTAAAGTTAACCCTTCACATGCCATCCTGAGCCATTGAAAATATTTCAACCAATCAGAGAAATCCTCACGGAGATGCTCTGACGTCACATGGGCGCAGCACGTAGAAGCTATACATGGCGAGTGAAACTGCACAAGCATTGGGATGGTTGTTAAATTACTCACTAAACATTCGGTTTTATTGATTTCCACTGAGTGCTATACTTGCAGTCCTAATGAGTGAAAATACCGCAGTACTCACTCACAGTTGAATCACTCCCGACTTCAGCGTCAGGCACATCTGAAAACCCGTTGAAATCAGCAGCTGCTTCACTGTCAGTGGATGCGAATAGGTTTAGTTGTTCGTCCTTCGTAATGACAATGTCTGGGTCTGCACTGTGCAGCGGTATTTCTATCAAACAAAAAATAGTCATCGATACATGTCTGATCCAATAACAAACCAGTGTTTTTTTTTTTTTTTTAAAAAATAGGCATTTCTTCAGCGAGAGTTTCCTTGTAAACAAGTTTCCCCACTTGGCAGCAGTCACAATAAGACACTTGTTATCAAGGTTCCCGGCACTTGCGATAATAAATTAACAAGTGCCCCATCCTAGATCATAATGCTAGAGAAAACAAGCATTCAGAGAATTCAGTCTCGCCCAACAGCCCGAAATTTATGTCATGCCGTGAGGTCAGCCCAAGGTGTTTACATGTGAAAGATGATTGAAATCGGTCAAGTGGTTCTGGAGATATCTGCCTGGAAACACACATACACACAGAGACAGACAGACAGACAGACTCACAAGGTGATTACAATAGTCTCGCAAACCCCTAAGGGGGCTCAACTAATAAACCTAATTTGACAGATGGTGATCGGTCATCATAATATTGCCATACCTAAGGGGTTTTAAATTAGACTGGATTTGTACCACTGTTTCCAAACAGTCCTAATGGAAAAATATCAATCGCTCAGGGGTGCGTTTCCCGAAATCACAGAAGTTAACTTGCGTTGTACGAACCGTTGACAATGAATGGACGAACTGTGTAAGCTGCTTACTTAGTTAGCAACTACGCTTTTGGTAAACACAATGGTCGGTAATAGACAGAAATGGCGCTTCAAGCTAACTCTTCTCTAGTTATTGGTCAGAAAAGGCCGGAAATCGAATGCCACAGAATGATTATTACTGATATTTACTGGAATATTAACCAGAGCATATTTGTTTACATGGGTTCCAGCGGTCAGCTCTGCACACATCGACTGATCTGGAACGAACAACGTAGCACCTCTGGTTTATATATCTCGTTGCCCTCTGTGCTGAAGAGTGGAGAGTCACCCTTGCACCCATATGACGTCACGCATCGCCATTCCGGGAGGCTGCTCATGGTCTTAGGACTGCCACACAAAAATGCTCACAACTTTTTCATAAATGGTCAAGTATGCCGGAAAATTTTCTTATGGGCTCTCAATATTACAAGCTATCACCCTATGCATGTATGTATGTTCCGTTGTCTATTCTTTTAACAGAAATGCAGAATTTTAGTTTTGTGGAAAGAGACTTTTAACTCAACTCAATTTTAGCTAATATGGTCGAAAAAAAAAACCCCAAAAAACTGTGCCATAAAAAATGAGGTAGTGTAAGCACAGGGAAAAAAGCTGCTAGTTTGGATTCGGGCTGCTGTTAACCAGTTGCGCAAGGCATATCTGCAATGACTGTTCCTTACTACTCTGGACCCTCAACTGGCGAATTGATTAAGTTAGCAACACTGAACAATGAAAGTTGCACCATAGGTGGCTCACAAAACTCATGGACCCTGCACAAAGGCATTCTTTATGGGTACTCTGTCCACCTTACATTTCTTAAATAGTCCCCTAAACATAGAGGCCTCTGCTAGTCCATCCCGCCTAGTAGTCGCAGTTCCACTAATCCCCTGCCTGGTGCTTCTCTTTGGCTTAACTTAGCCAAAGAGGTTTTTTTGCCCTTTGTCCACACATACAAAGTCCTCAGGAACAGTAGCCAGTCCACACATACAAAGTCCTCAGGAACAGTAGCCAGTCCACACATATAAAGTCCTCAGGAACAGTAGCCAGGTATGTCCACACATACAAAGTCCTCAGGAACAGTAGCCAGGTGTGTCCACACATACAAAGTCCTCAGGAACAGTAGCCAGTCCACACATATAAAGTCCTCAGGAACAGTAGCCAGGTGTGTCCACACATACAAAGTCCTCAGGAACAGTAGCCAGGTGTGTCCACACATACAAAGTCCTCAGGAACAGTAGCCAGTTGTAACCCAGACATTAATTTTCCTGTCACAAATCTAGTAGAGGTTCTCAAGCGGACACTAACAAGGAACCGAGGAGAAATTACACCCACATTATAGGGGCCTCTGGTGTTATGTGCTATGATCAAATGAGAAGAGTGAGACATGAACCTAAGCTGCTGCATTTTGTGTTAAATTGCCCAGTCAGCATGCCCATGTGGGCTCCAGGTTCAAAAATATTGGGTACACTGGGCACAACAGGACTGGGCTCTATGTGGGCTTGGCAACGGGCTCCATTTAAGTCCTATTCTGGCTGCCCAGATCTCTTTTTTTTCTCTCTCTTTTTCTCTAATATGTCTAATAGCTCATTTGTTTGTAGGTTTGACTGTCTGTCTGTCCTTAACAACTTTCTTAGTTTGACACATCATTGTTGTCTATTTCTTTCTTGGTCATGACCTGCCAAGGGGCTACAGATGAAAACTAGCTAGTATATCTAATTCTGGTACATTTACATTTTAATTATATAGTTGAATGTCTATGAATGTACAGGGTCCCTTTTAAATAAACAACTGAACTAAATAAATAAATGAGATCTCAAGAGAGTTCAATTAGGACAGACCAATGAATAAAGTTAATCATGCATTACAGATGACAGGATGAACAGATTAATGGCTGTGATGACAGCCTTGAAGTCTTTGGCGCTTGGACTCGACAAGAAGATTTTTCAATTGAGGAGCCTCTGGCCTGAGGCATAGCAGGATAAATCTCCCATGGAATCCAGATACTGCTGGTGGTGGTGGCTAATGACTGATGGGCTGATGAAGATAATGAAGAAGATGAACTGCTGCAAAGGCTGGGCAGTGATGGGGAGGCAGAGGATGTGCACAGCAGCAGCCTGCACACTGCAAAAATCCCAGGGTTAATTCAACTCCAATAGAGTTCATTTGAGTCCAAGATGGATGGGTTGGTCTCATATAAACTCTACTGTAGTTGAATTAACACTGGGATTTTTGCTGTGCATGTAATAAAAGCAGAGATAATCATATTTAAAAAGACAGCCACTATATGTGGCTGGCTGACCAAAATTAATGTCGCACTTGGCTAAGCGCAATGAAACATATTTGGCAATTATTGTTGCAGAGAATTTAAAGAAGTGAGAAATTAAAAAATTTAACATGGATTGTCCAGGAAATATGGATTAAATCAGATTGTGTTCAATGTGATTGGCACTCAATTATTCCACTTTCTGAGTTTCCCAACATCTCAATTAAGAAAGATCAGATATGAGCTTTTGCCCAGCAGGAGCCTATGAACAAAAGTGGCTGGGCCTCAGTAGGCAGCCCACATAGGGCCCAGTTAGGGTGGACACTATAGAGATATATTACACATGCTTGCTGTAGACATTATATTATACCCAAACACTTATGGGATGTCATACTATACCAGTTCCACGCAACAAGCATGCACTTTCAGAAAAGTGATATTGACATCACTATAGCAGCACAGCTTTTGTTTCCATTGAGGTATTCTGTGGCAGCACATCCAGGCCAGTTTAAGGCCTTTGAAAGGGCAGCCAAAAACAGGATGGGTGTCTCTCAGTCTTATAAATATGATCAGCAGCAAAAGACAGAAACATAAAACATTTGCAGATGAAAACTCAGAGCCATAAATGACTCTGGGAAGAGAGAAATTTGAGGGCAAAGACAATCATTTTTTCAGCTGTTCTGATCCTCTGATCTTAAAACCTTCCGAGAAGGATTCCAATGAATGACAGCCAGAAGATGCAGGGGTCACGCAGAAGCGAGGTTGAGAAGCACTGATGACGTCCGTCCTGCCATCCTGACCAAGTAGGCTTTTTGTTTACTCTGTCCGATTCAGAGGAAAAAACCTTTCAACCACAAAGCCTTATAAATGCAAGATGTAATTAACTATGTAAATTGGCGCTGCCATGTATTCACCATGCATTTCTTGTTAGATTTCTTTCAGGTTTTATTCATGTAATCACAGGCTGTATATTCTCCTTCCCGATCTGAATTGCACGGCTCGTTTCCAGCAACGGTTTGATGCCCACCCTCCGCATATAGAATGCTTGTCAAAGTCTAACAGGCGGACAGGGCCATCTTCAAAAGTACTCAAGAAGTACTCAAGGGTCTTTGTCGTTTTTATAATCTCGGCATGGCCTATACTACGGGGGGATATCGCTCTGTCTGCCTGTTTGTCTGTCTGTCTGTACATATGTTTCTGAGAGGCCAAGTGATTGGTACGCATGCTGAATGAAATTGACAAAAAGTCTTAGCGAAAGGAGCTATTTTAATTTTGAGCATGCTCATGCTCAAAATTAAAGTTGCTCCTTTTGCTAAGACTTTTTTGTCTATTTCATTCAGAGTGTGAACCAGTCACTTAGCCTCTCTTTAACTTACTGGTTTTGACGCACCTGAAGAAAACATTCATTCAAACCTTTATTTATTCTCGAAAGGACATTGAGGTTTCCTTCATTTTCAATGTCGTCGAGATCACAGACATTGTATGATTAAGAGACAAACACAGTCCATCAATCAAACACAACAGCAAAGGAATCAATAAAAACAGTTGCAAACAGAAGAACATTGGTCAGAAATCAAGATCTTAAACTCTGTAAGAGAGGGAAAGGCTGTCAACTTAAGAGTTTGCTGAAGGGTATTCCATGAGTGAGGGGCATCAGAGGAGAATGCTAATTTACCGAGTTCAGTGTAACTCGAGGAACTTACAGAGTGAGTAACCCGGAAGAACGAGTCCTGTAAGAGCAAGCATAAAACTTTAACAGGTTTGTGAGATAGGGTGGTAGTCTGTTAGTAAGGGCTTTGAAAATTTATAATAACCAATGTTTGTTCCTTCTGTGATCAAGAGATGGCCACCCAACCTTCTCATAAAGGATGCAATGATGAGTGTTATACAATATTTTTCAATTTTTGTAAATATGTTTCTGTCCAAACCATATTGGACATTTTTGCGCAGCCCGAGGGTAGCCTATTTGCCAAATCCTGATGGCTCTTGTTTTAACTATGCCGATGCTCCGGACGGTTCAGTGTGCTATTTAATATCATTCGGAGGCGGACATATTTTCCTCGACCGGCTATGAAAGTATTTTGAAACTTCACACAGCAGAAATCCTATTGCTGCACGCCTATATTGTTGCCACTCCCTCATCATTTTCCTGCTGTGAAGAAACAATTGATAAGCATTCCAGCATATGTTATAAAATCTGCGCTGATTTACCACTTGGGCACTACGACGAGAAAGGCAAACCGACAGAACACGTACCGGCCGCGGTAATCAGTGACAGCATCAGCTTTAATCTAAATATCTTTGTGAGGCCACTGTAAGCTCGTATTTTTGCCTTTTTGTATTAAAACCATGAGTAGTCATCATTCACATAAACCACAGTTCGAAAATGTTGGCTCAAAAGTGCTAACACCTCAACAAAATGAATGCCTCTTCAGTTTCCTTGGGAGAAAATGCCAAGTAAGTTCAAAATATATTTTCTCGGTCGCTCGAAGTGCATTACCTGTTCCTCTGGAATAGTTCCAACTGACAAGTGAGCAGGAGGATGGGTATACATGATACATATAAAATTGAAAACATTTACAGACTGTGGAATTAATGGCTAATATTTATATCTTGCAGAACAAGCATTAATAGAGTGTTCGTGAAAAGATATGCAAAATATTATGTAAACACTTTTATTTGCCTTTATCGTTTGAATTACAGGCATTGGCTAAAGTTTGTCACATGCAGGCAGTCGTGTCTATTTACCAATATTGGGATCTTGATTGGTGATATAGATTTCTGCAGGCTAATGTAAAGAGCCATCACAATATTACTTTAATTTTGTTATGCAAATATCATATCCTATAATGGGTTTACATTGTATTGATGGGTAGGAAACAACTATTTGAAGGGTTCCATACTTGAGCAGTGCTGTAGAAATTTGTCCTTTTGCTTTCTTGATTTCACCTGTGTTTTATGGTGATGGTTGTGTGTATCCTCCCATGAGATCTTTAATCTGTGTCCAAAGTTCACAGATGTGTTTACTTATGTTCCTGTGGACTCTAGGGCCCAGAATAATACCTTCTGCTCTAAATGAAACTGCAATCGTGTCATTACGTTGGCACCTTCCCTTCCCAGCAGTTCACCTATTCCTGCATGTAAATTAGTTGCTGTTTCAGTCAGGGTTTGCTCTACTTTATCGATAACCTGGGTAACACAGACTGTAGGAATGAGAAACGCTTCCTTGTTCCACGGATAGGTTTGTCATGTGATAAATATTTTTGCAATACTGTCATGGTTTTGGAGGCTGGCGGTGGCTTTGGGAGCTTTCTTTGTTGCTCTCGTCCGGGACGATATCGTTTTGCCCACAATCAGATTCTTGGGCCAGCTGGCATTAATTGGGGCGGCGCCCGGACTATTTAAGCCCAAGTTCCGCCTCTCTGCCCTTGCTAGAGTGTCAGTGTTTTGTTTGCACTTTAGCCGGTAAGGTCTCTAGTTAGAGAGTTGTTGAGGAATTAGCTGCAAAAGAGGAAAGCGCTAGTTAGCAAGGGAATCTTTCTCTCTGTTTTTTCCTCTTTCTGGGCACCATCTGGTGCTAATTCTTTATATCTCGGTTTCCGAGATTTTTTCCCTTTCATTTTGTTCTGTCGAGCTCGCATAGCCTCCTTATTGTTACACGAAGTGGATCTAGGTCCTTTGGAAGTGCGAGTCTCCCTCTCTGATTTCTGTCCGTGTTTGTCTTTTATGTTGCTATTCTTCCTTTTGTTCCGGCCACAGCATTTGGCGTCTCAAAAAAACCAACCATCACAAATACACTTAATGATTACTGTTGCTGCAGCTGCTAAGTCACATATCAGTGACTATTTACCTCTTAAGATTACATGGTATGCTACCATTTTTACCTAGTAACTGTATACCTGTAATTGTACGACTCTATCTACTGGACTGAAGTCATAAATACTCCTTGCCACATCCATCTGCTCTGTAGCCTGAAGAAGGCAATAGCTTAAATATGGTGAGAAAGTTGTAGCTACTTAGTCATGTTTTAAAAATTTCCATTTTTGATCTGCCATTTGAATAAAGGATTTTTTGATTTCAGCCTATTTTGAGGGTGCGTTGGGGTCATTCCGCATCAAATCAACCAGGGGGTGCCAGGTCACCTCCTAAAATTTTTTTTTTTTTAAATTCACGAGTAAATATTCACACAAAATGAAAAAATGCCAAATATTAGGCCAGTATCTCAAATAGCTTTCAAGTTATAGCCCTTTGAAATTTGAATAAAATTTTAAGTTTTTTGGCAAACACATTTTCAGCCAACTTTGGTAACTTATTGCTCCAAATAGATTGCTAATACAAGACTGAAATTGGGTATACTAACCATATTCATCCCCTAGAATCTGAAAATGGCCTTAGATTTTGTGTATCTTAATCCACTTTTGTATGGTAAAGCCTCATCATCAGCCAAGAACGCAAAACGCCCAAAAACGAGACCACATTTTACGACCTGTAACTCAGGAACTAAGTAAGATAAAATGCTAAAATTCATTTTTTATGATTTTATGATATATCTCTCCGTCAAAATGCAGTAATCCAAGTAATATCATTTGTAGAAGTTTTTTAATGAAATAATTTCTAAGAAATTTTTTCCGGTTTTGGCCCAAAATGCCTTTTTTAGTTATTCATCTCTCTGAAATTTTTACTGTGCAATCTTATGCATGGGAACAGTGTCTGACAAAAAAATCAGAATGATGTTCAGCTTACTTTTTTGTTATGAATTTTTCAAATATGTTCCAAATTTGTGTATTTTTTCCTTGACTAAACGAGTATAAGCCTGCTGCAAGTGCTGTTATCTACTAAATATAAAACAAAACATTGATTAAAAATATTTTTTGAACTCGATACACCATCTAAACGTACAATGCATGACAGAGGTCTTGTCAGAATATTTAGGTGTTTGCTAGATTCCACAGATTTATTCCTCAATTTCATTGGTTTCATTGTTTTTGTTGGGGATGACTGTTTGGGGATGATAGCAGTGCCTCAAACATGCCATGACTTGACTGATCACAGGCTTCCGAAGTAATCCTAAATGAGCCCAAACTTGTATTACTGAATTGCACAATAATAGTTCACTATAAAAGGAAGCAGTCCCACTTGGGGATTAATAGATCATCATGAGCACTGAAATGGAGGGGAGTAATTTACCTTGGTGCAGTATTGGAATCCACTTGGATGATGCATGTCATTCAAGGAAATTTACAAGAAAAACTGGACTATTGGAACTGGATACTTTCTCACGTGAGGATACTGCCTTAATACAGTGGTGGTCTGGTGTTCCGCAGATTGATTGTGTGTGTTGTCATCATGAGAAAATGTTTTTAACTTGCTATGAGAAGAATCAAATGTACTGTGCAGATCCCAGAAACATTCACCACAAAAAAGCAGCAGGTCTATACCTGCTTAGGTAACAAAAATTTTGGAACAATTAAAAAATTCATCACAAAAAAAGTAAGCAGAACATCATTAAAATTTTTTTGAATGGGACAATGGTTATTCATTTAAGACTTGGCATATCATGTCTAAAACAATGCTTGAGTGTTATGGGAAAAACCTAGTAAGTAACAAAAAGCAGATTCCGAAAAAAAGACAGAAAACTGTATCCCTCTGGGGTTAAGCTCTTGTCCGACAATGAAACTGATTTGGCAGTTAATTTTTCCACCTGAAATTGTAAAATGTCATTTCTCAAAATGATGGACATAAACCTAACGATTATGCAGTTGCAGTGGCATTTGACAGTTTTCAGTGCTAACTCTACCAACTGCTTCCCTCTTGATGACATTTTTCAGTCATTATTAGCATGTGAATTGCGTGAATTATGAATTCTGACCATTAATGCCCTGCAGATCCAATGCTCTGTATAGGGACTGACCTGACAGAACATGTAATAGGCATGCTGCTTTGTAACTGGATAATTAAACTTTCCAGGTTTTGTCATAACAAAAAATAGAAAATTTTATGTGGATGAACCAAGGAAGATCAACTTGCTAGGTTTTTACTTCAACAACTTCCAAATTTTTTCCACTTCCATCTTTCCTTTGGCTGTCAACAAGCAAGTGAGCTATTTATCATTCTGTGAGAAAAGACTGGAAACTCATTGAAAAAGCTATGCTACAAACCTTAAATATTGATCCAAAGTGCTTGTACTATATGAAAAAACTCCCAAAAGATGTTGTGCGAAGTCCACTTGAAGCAACACTTCATATTATAAAATCATGTACGAAGAAACTTGGAATTAACACAACCTCTTTAATTAATCAACCATTATGGCAGAATTTAAATATACTGCTACACTAGAGGCACTCGTAGAGTGCAAACCTCCGCCAAGGCAGCACAATCGAAATCCGCAGGAGTGGGAGCAAAGTTGTGTTCTCGCCTGTCATCGGATTTCAAGATGGCTGCCATGGCGGCCATATTGTTTGACTGATCGCGGTCAAAATCTATTGGTTCCAACCTTGATGTAATTGCAATCCACCCACAAAATTTCAGGGAAATCCGTGCATTACTTTTTGAGTCATGTTGTTCACAAACAGACAGACAAACAAACAAACAGGGGCGAAAACATAACCTCCGCCCCAACTTCGTTGGCGGAGGTAATAAACCGGAGGAAGATATTTCCTGGACTGATATATGGAAAAATGCAAGGCATCCCTTCCACTATACAAAAAAAATAAATTGGCGCAATTCAAAATCTAAATAGACTGTATTATACTCCATCACAGCTCTGCGAAATGGGAAAAAAGGACAACATTAAATGCCTAAAATGTGGTGTTGTTGAAGGTACTCTGCTTCCTCTACTCTGGGACTGCATTAAAATTAATGACTTACGGTATAGCATATCAAAAGAAGTAATGAACAGCATTGATATAGCCATTCCATGTACACCACTAACGTGGATATTGGGAGATTTACATAATTTCAGTAGGGTTCCTTTAACATGACATAACATAACATGAGTGGCGAGAACAGGCCATTCAGCCCAACTAGGCTAGCCAGTTTTTTTTTTTCTCTCTATTGTGAATATATCACTTCAGTTACTCAAAGACTCAATGGTATCTAACTTTAAAGGTGTAACAGAGGATGTTTTTTGGCTGCGACTTCCGGGTGGATCATCTTAACTATTCGTCCTCCAACATGTCAGTCATTTTGGAGAAATGCTCACGTAACGCCGTCATGCGTGCTCATTCCTAGCTCGTTTCCACCAGCTGCACGTGCGCACTTCGAGTGTTCATGTGTCCCGTGAGCTTCCGTTTCAACCATTCATAGTAGCTAGGCCTAACTTTTGACTTGTTATTAATTTGAGTAATTAATTTCCAATCCCTGCTATTAAAAGTTATGTCTACCGAGTAACCTCTGAGCTTGGAATTGTTTCTCTAATTTGTAATTTGCATCGTTTGTATCGTAGGCTAGGCTAGGCTAGGCAGGGTTACCTGATGTTCTCATTTTCCCGGACATTTCCTAATTTGTACACCCAAAAACAAAACCAAGGATTGTCTTCCTCGAAATGTCATGAATTTTAAATTTGCCCATCCAAACTTTGTGCGGGGTCACTTTTCTTAGTTTTATTTTTGTGAGAATTCTGACTCATATGAGATCCAGCCAGCAGCAGTCTACCCGCCTCCCTGCCCTTTCTCCCTCTGGGCTCGGGAGCTCTCACACACAGCGAGCAAGTGGACCAGCACACGCTGCTCATTTAGAACAGAAACATACCTAAACCCCAAGTAGCGTTTGAAAGAAGGTGAGTCGCATGTGGAAACAAACTGAATGCAGTCAGAAGAGGCTCATAATGGTATGCTTTTCACTCAGATGCTTTACTAGTTGTTTATTCACAAAAATCGACCTCATATTAGCGGAGATGTCATACCGAAGTTATTATTAGCGATACGAACCCAGATGCACGTCATGCATGACGCGGACACGGGAATAATCTTGTAGGAAGCATCATTATAAAATATGAGGCAGTAGGAGCTAAATCTACCTCACCAAACTAACCTCTGATCGCCGAATGGTCGCAGTTTTGAGCCCTGATTACTGTTGCCTTTATAAATGTTTCCGATATTGGCAAATTGTTTGGCTGTAGCAAATATTTTACTTAACGATGGCGAGTTTGACATGGTGAAAGTAAATCTTTTATAAACGAGGGCCGATTGCAGAGACTGTAAGCAGAATCGTGCACGGGCCTCACGCTTGCTCCAGACTGCGATAGGCGTTTCCTGTGGAGGAGCAGTAAAGCTGGTAGGATGGTCTTGCGCATGTGCATTTTTCAAAAAGTGACAGACGTTTGGGTCAACTTTTCAAGAAAATCCTGTTACACCTTTAGAAATTACTCTGTGAAAAAATATTTCCTAATATCAGTGCTAAATTTATCCTTGGTCAACTTCCATTTGTGACCCCGAGTTCTAACAAAACCTGATTTCTTTTTTTGCATATATCACACTTAAATGTTTCAGATCAAATTTTAAGATTAGACAAAGTTCAGAAGCCTGTGATCAGTCAAGTCATGGCATGTTTCAGGCACTGATGTCATCCCCAACAAAAACAATGAAACCAATGAAATTGAGGAATAAATCTGTGGAATCTAGCAAACACTGAAATATTCTGACATTGTACTTTTAGATGATGTAATCATGTTCAAAAAATTTGATCAATGTTTTGTTTTATATTTAGTAGATGACAGCACTTGCAGCAGGCCTATACCCGTTTAGTCTCCGAAAAAAACAATTTCGGAACATATTTTAAAAATTCATAAAAAGAAACTAAGCGAAACATCATTCTGATTTTTGTCAGACACTGTTCACATAAGATTGCACAGTAAAAATTTCAGAGAGATTGATAACTGGTGACATGGTCATTTTTTCCACCCAAAAAAGGGCATTTTGGGGCAAAACCGGAAAATTTACTTAATTTCATTAACATCTACAAATGATATTTGACGGTGCGTTCAGGAACCACACGCAAGAGATGGAAATCCAAAAAACGTATGCCTTTAATGAGATCCGGGTCAATGCCAAAAAACACAAGAATTTCCAAGCCACAAAACAAAATCCAAAAACAGAGTCAACTAGACAGGCAGGGGTCAGCACCAGGAAAACAGATGAGCAAAGGTACATGGACGGTAGGCAAAAAGTCATCGTTGATGAACAAAGCAGGGGGTCATACACAGGGCATCCAAACACAGGAATCGTGGTCATACAAAAATAGGTCAAAATCCAGGAAGTCAAAACAATACAAAAAAGGGCTATGGCAAGAATCTTGGTCGGACGAAACAGTCGAAGAGAAACAATAATCAATAGCATATGAAAGGCTCTGCACAAAGAAATATTGATCAACGTTCTGACAAAGTCAGAACAACAGTGAGGACTCTTAAATAGACAGGAGGGAAGTCACATGCTATGCAGGGAACAGGTGAGCTGGATCAGACTAATTACAATGGGAGGAACACATGAAGGAAATCCTAACCACGAAAATTGGCGAAAGCCAAGACACGGACGGGAATCACGCAAACAGCCTATGACATTTAAACAGCTCCGGTCAAGGAGTTCTAAGTGCACAGATAATGAGTGCAGGAAAGTAATTAGGCACGTGTCTTGAGATCTCGCAGAAAAACGCAGGGGGAGACAGGTACAGCTGAGCAAGAGGTGGAGACTAGAACAGGGCGATTGCTGAGAGGGAATTAGTACTAATTAGTAGCGGTGCAACTTTACAGATTTAACTAGAGTGCTCGTTAGTAAGTTCATAATATATATACATGGATTAGTTGGGTTAGTAGACTATGATACAGAATACAAATGTTAGTCTTGTTAGTAATCAGAACAGTAAGGCGAAGGAAGTAAACGAGGATTGAAGGATTATTATTAAACACCAGACATCATTGAAATCACCCGAAGCATGTGAGCACACAGACCGGGAAGACGGACTGAACCAACTAGATCACAAGACAGGGGAGACAAGTGCAATGGAACTGAAGAATGGACTGAACTAAAACCAGAGAATAACAATAACCAAAATGAATAAATAAAAGACAAAATCATAAACCATGAACTTGAACATAAACATGAACATAAACATGAACCAAAACCATAACCATGACAATATTACTTGGATTACTGCATTTTTACGGAGAGATATATCATAAAATCATAAAAAATGAATTCTAGCCTTTTATCTTACTTAATTCCTGAGTTACAGGTCATAAAATGTGGTCTCGTTTTTGGGCGCTTTTGTGTTTTTGGCTGATCTTGAGGCTTTACCATACAAAAGTGGATTAAGATACACAAAATCTAAGGCCGTTTTCAGATTCTAGGGGATGAATATGGTTAGTATACCCAATTTCAGTCTTGTATAAGCAATCAGTTTGGAGCAATAAGTTGCCAAATTTGGCTGAAAATGGGTTTGCCAAAAAACTTAAAATATTATTCAAATTTCAAAGGGCTATAACTTGAAAACTTTTTGAGATACTGGCCTAATATTTGGCATTTTTTCATTTTGTGTGAATATTTACTCGTTATTTTTTTCAAAAGTTTTTGAGGAGGTGACCAGGAAAATTTCTCAAAATGTGGATGATTTGACATGGAATGACCCCCATGACAAATACCCCCATTGTGCTACCTTTGTTATGATACCAAGTTTATTCAAATGGACCAAGTAGTTGCAGAGATGTACTCATTTCATCTTTGGCATGCCATTTTTGAGCCAGAGGCTCAGGGCTTAAAAGGTTGAATTTTACACACAGTGCATGACATGTTGGATCGCTTACAGTTAGCCCACGGGAAATGACAAGATGGAGGATGGTACAGCTACTTTGTTAAATCTTGTACTGAGGCGCATGGAGGGAATTCTAAAGTATGCTGATGACTCTAACTGTGAGCCTTCTTCAGGGTGAGGGACAAAAGTATGGTCCAGTCCTTGATGACTTGGATTGCTGGTGTGACCAGTCCTCCCCCCAAATAAATGTGACTGTGACCAAAGAAATGTTCATTAATTTTTGGAGCCCTCTTCCTCCTGCACCGTGAGTGGTCAAGGGTGAGCCAGTGGCAGCATGGTGACAGTATGAGTATTTTGGCACTGTCCTTAACGAGAAGCTAAACTTTGATGCAAATGTGAAAAAAGGCAAATCAATGGTTTTCATTGCAAAGAAATTTCATAGTTTTAATATGGACATGACGCTGATGAAAATGTTTTATGCTTCTCTGATTGAGTCTCTATTTTTTCTATGTATTGCTGTTTTCGTAATCTGAGTCTGAAAAGCAGGTAAAACTTGTCAAGCTGTGCTGTAAGATGACTGGTGCTACCCTTTATTATCTTCAGCATCTGTATGAAGGTAGGGTCATGTCAAAGGCGCAGCCGATTGTTTTGTACCCTCAAGTAACATTTTTTGAATGTTGAGTTCCAGAACCTTCCATAAAGGCAGAGGTTTATGCTAGTTATTGCAAGATGGGTAAATTTTAGCAATAAAGGGATGCACACGTTCAGCAACAGGATTGAGATAGCATCAGATATCTGTCGATTGCTGACAAGAGTTAAATCTGATATGGTATTCTGCTGTTGCAGCCCGTCTGCCTTAAGGTTTGACATATTGCACCTTCTTAGATGCTGTTTTGTTTGCAAGTGTTGAAAAGAGTTGTTTTCTGAGCTACCTTAGCCTGTCTGTCACCTCCAACCAGACTGGCCATTTTCCTTGGATCTCTTTCATCAACAAGCACATTAGCTAGCACAAGCACAAGTGCTGCTCACTAGATTTTTTTTGTCATTCGCAGCATTTTGTGGAAACTCTAGAGACTACTGTTTGAAAAAATCTCGGGAGATTCTTTCAGAAATATTCAAATTTTCACATTTTTTCCCCATTCCGATGTTTTATTTAAACATTTACAGAAGCTCCTGACCTGCATCTGCATAATGTTATTTACTGCACTACTGCCATGATAGGGCTGATTGGATGATTGCATGAATAAGCTCGTGTGCAGGTTTTTCAAAAAATTGTTTTGTGTGTATTTTTGTCAATTACAAATGTTGCTTAAGTGTGCTTGCATCCTTGCACTATCTGGCAATGTGCGTTTCCCCCTAGACGCCCAACTGCTTACTTGGCAGTGATGATGGTCAGTATTAAATCCACGGAACACATACTGTATAAGCTGGATAAGCAAATTCCCATGCCCTCTCAAATATCTGTGACAGTGAAAAACTGGTCTCCTGTTCCAGACTATCAGCTGGGGCTTACAGTTCCTGATAGTTAACCATACCCTTTGGTCCCTTTTCTGAAAGATGGCAACAACCACCCCAATCTGTCACTTCAAAGACACTGCTTCAAATTTTCACAGAACATTAAGGATCTGTGTCAACCACACAATTCAAAGAATATCTTGAGGCTTTATGATTTCTGGATGCCACTCATCCACCTGTAGTGTTCTGGAGCTCTCTGACAACCCCAATGACTCTGCCTTGGAGATGGCTTCAGGTCACCCACATCGTTGCAACCCTGCCTGCTCTATGGAGGACAAGTCGTGATGTGCAAAGTTAAATCAACGGCTTTCACAGAGGCTTGCTGCTTCAGTAAATGTGAATGGTGCTTCCGTTTGAGAGGGGAACCTTAGGATTTTTAATTTTTCAGATGATTAGCTATTTTTAGGGCTTCAAGCCAGATGGCTGAAGCCCTATTGTAATCGTTCAGTTTATTATTACTCCTCGGTGCTCATGCGCAAGCATTTTGACAATTTTGACTGATTTTCAACCTTGTGGCATTCATAAAATTATTAATACTCATCTGATTACCTTTAAATTTAGAATGAAGTTGTATCTGTTGGAGATCTATGAAATGACATAGGATTTTCTAGATAGGTGCATCCCTAGGGGGTTAATTTTTAAAAGGAAGCAAGTTGATGATAACGATTTTCATTATGGTTATATAACAGAGCTCATAAAATATTCATGTTCTAAGTGTTCCAAACAAAAAAATCCTTAAACCTTTCATATGAGACTAATTTTCGTAAAATCTGACCATGGGTTTCTGAAATATCACTGCCACAAAATATTTTCAGATTTTGTCATAAAAGTGCTGTTTCCATGGCAACCATGTAAATTTTTATCAAAATACTGCATTTTATGAGGTTAAAATCATGTTGAGTATGTTTATTTCTTAGTTTTTACATCATTATTTTTATTTCTACACTTTACCCGAAGACCCCTTCAGGACAAAAAAAGTATGATGTCTATGCAATGACATCATATCTATTATCATACAATGACATTGCCTTACATTTCAAATGCCTGTAGTTTCAATATGGATGAACAGACTTTTTTATACCCACTTAAAGCATACTGGAATCCACACATGACTCCCTTCTTTTAGGCCCTGTGCTCTGCTGTGGTAGAGGTGTTTACGGTGAAGAATGACTCCGCATTAACAAAGGAGTGCTGCGGAGTAGCTTGCCTAGTCAAAGACTCCCCCCAGAGGTCTTACTTCATCCGAGTCTTCGATTTGAAGGTAAGCCGAATCCTGAGATTGGAGGGTTTGTCCAAGAAAGAAGGTTCTCATGGTCTCAGTGGTTGTGGCCTGCCAGTAAAATAATGACAGAAGGACAGCTGACTGATTTTACAAACATTCTAGCAGAGCAGTGTAAAGGTATATGAGGTTTCACCATTCCGCTATGTAAAAAAAAAAAAAAAGCTTGAAGTCATGAAAGGACTCATGGACTTATTCAGTCTGATTAGTTAATATCATGAACGAGTTTCAAAATGCTTCAAGTATATTCATAGAATATAGAACTAGAACAGGGTCATTTACTCTGCTGAGCGCCACATTATTTTGGCCAGAATATTTTCTCGGTAACATTAGCAATGCCTGTAATTTTATAATTATTTAGCGGGAAGTTTTGCATATGAATGACAAGACTGGAAGCCCCTTTCCCATTCAAACTAGAATAACATTTGCATAATGATGCAGTTTGTGCTAAACAGAAGTTGTGGGAAGTTCCAGGCAGTACCTCTCACCACATCATCATCCTCGTCACCTTGTCTTAAATTGTGAATTGTGAGCTTGCATCATTGATTAGCTGCATGACCGTGGGGCTTGGGGCCTTACCCCTGGATTCCACTGGACGCGTATTTGCAGCGTGACGTGAGAGACGCTATTTTGCTGCGTCTTGTACGCGACTTCATGTTCCACTGAACGCGGAACGCCAGCCCAGCGTTCTGCCAGCTGATACAATCGACTTGCTCAGATTTCGCATATTTCGTCATTTTTACCGGCATATTAGTGCAACGACCTTAAATGCTTTCTGTTATTTTTTCTGCTTTAATTGCATTTGTCATTTCCGTCTTTGTTGTGACGTAGAACCTACTACAGTCCAGCGGTGAACACCATAGATTAAAAAAAGTGTGCCCGTGTTTTAGTTAAAACAAAATCACAACTTTGAAAAGTAAGTTACAAACGAATTTGATATCAAAGATTTGTGGCTGGTTTCTTTTAGTTAAAAGCGTATTCCCCTTGATAGTTACTTCCTGCCTGGCACGATCTGGTGTGCGATTCCCATTAGCACAAATACTAACATAGTTGGATCCAATAAATGTATATGGTCGAACTATGGGTAACGTATCCCTGCTACATTAAGATCAGCGTGACTGCGGCTCGCCAGCGGCAGAAATAGACTCGGCGCGTATTTTCGGCGGAGCAGCGCGGAGAGCCGCTTCTGGGACACTGCCGAGACGTGCCGCGGCGCGGCTGGTGGAATCACAACCATTGTCTAGAATAGCCGCGGATCAACTCCGGCAACCGCGTCGCGGCAGTAACGCGGCCAAGACGCTCCCGGTGGAATCAAGCCTTTATCCTGTAAATAAAACCCTAGGCCTCATTTATACAATACATTCTGTGCTGAGGTTTCAAATCATAAGCACTTCAGGAATGACTATGAGCTGTAACCTTTTAGCAAGCTAAAGGAGTAGTGATAGTATCCCCCCAGTTGAGGGACTCCGGTGAGATACAACCCCAATTCCAAAAAAGTTGGGATGCTGTGTAAATTGTAAATAAACCCAGAATCCAATGACTTGAAAATCTCATAAACCCACATTTTATTCTCAATAGAAAATAGACAACATATCAGATATTGAAAATGAGACATTGTACCATTTCATGAAAAATATTAGCTCATTTTGAATTTGATTGCAGCAACACATTTGAAAAGAGCTGGGAGACGGGCAACAAAAGGCAGGAAAAGTAAGCGGTGCTTAAAAAAAAACAGCTGGAGGAGCAATTTGCAACTAATTAGGTTCATTTGCAACAGGTCAGTAACATGATTGGGTATAAAAAGAGCATTTTAGAGAGGCAGAGTCTCTCAGATGTAAAGATGGACAGAGATTCACCAATCTGCAAAAAACTGCATCTAAAAATTGTGGAACAATTTCAGAAAATGTTTCTCAATGTAAAATTGCGAAGCATTTGAATCTACAGCCCATAATATCATCAAAAGATTCAGAGCATCTGGAGAAATTTCTGTGCAAAAGGAACAGGTCCGAAGGTCTATACTGCAGGGCTCGACATTAACGCTTGTCTGCTTGTCCGGGACAAGTAGATTTTATTGTCCGACAAGTGGAAGAGAAATTTACTTGCCCCATCGGACAAGTTAAAAGTCACTGAAAAAATACCGTGTCTTCAAGTTATGTGCCCTGAATTCAATTCGCTAAATGAATACATTCAGAATACCGAATTGAAACAAAAACACTTTTCCCCACAACAGGTCTAACCAGAGTCCAACTCGAATGCTTTGATTGACCGATGAGATACACAGACAGAGACATACGTGCGTGCGCACACACACACACACACACACACATATACAGTAGGAACCGCTTACATCAGAGGAGCAGTGATGTTTCTCAAGGCTCCGCAACCAGGGCAAGCTCCAGGAAAAGCCCCAAGAAGAAAAACAGCAACTGCACCTGAGCGAAGTGAAACTTAGTCTGTGCATTGAATGAAAAATGAACTGTAATAGCACCGGTGCTGTGAGAGACAGAGTGAGTGAGGCGTGAATCAATGCCACCTCGCTGCAGCATCGATAGTTTAGCTGCCTGTTTAATTTATCATTGAAATATATTTAAGTTTGTGTCGTGAGTATATTTAGTGTTTCATATTGTTTGTATTTAGTGACATTGCTAGTGCTTTGTTCGCTACTGACCAAACTCACTAGTTGACGGAGATCTTTGTGGGTTTACACGTTTCCAAGGTAACAGCGTAGGATTGTGGGTAATGTAGTACTTATTCGTGACATGTATAAAACTTTTTTTTTTTTCAAAACAAGGTTGATTTCATGCGGACTTGTAGTTTCTACAGGAGCAGATATCATTGTTTTACAATCTTCTAGCTCGTGGTCAGTCTGCCCCCGATGTTTACGACATTATAGCTGATAGTTGCAATCCTAGTCGCTGAATATCATTGGGATTTCACCTCCGGAACCTCACCGCCCTGGTCTATCGGTCTACAAATTGGTAGTTGAATTGTTAGGTTAAGTAATTTAAATTTTAAATGACACATGCAGAGGCAGCAACCCAAACATGCCAGTTTTTACTATGTACTGGCGCGGATTAATGCACAGGCTGACCTAGGCTGCAGCCTAAGGGGCCCCACGTGTGCAGGGGCCCCGCATTGGCCAGACTATTTGTAATTACTTTAAATTTACATTAAAAAATAAAAAAAACAAATATACAAATACACAGCTGATTGGTAGATGAGACATCACGTCTATCCAATCAGCTGCAATGATCACATCAGTTATTTTGATAGACGTCACTGCTTTTGCTGGACAGCATAGCAGCAAAATGTCAGATAACATTAAAAAATATGACAGCGGAGCGCAAAAACGAAAACAATGAAGTTTAAAAGAACAACTCGACCAAGAGCTTTAAAAAAAATCCCTAAATTGACGGGGTATTTCAAGCCTTCAGCCAGTCAACAACAAGGCACAGAGGATGAAATCCTCAGCTGTAGCCGCAGAGCTCATCTCCTCAGTAGGCTAACGGTTAATATTTCAGGGAATGGAAAGAGTAACGTGACCATATTCAACCTCGACCACTAGCGAATGAAGTCAGTACTTTTTCTGCTTACCTTGTTGTTCGGGCACCCTGAGAAACATTCGCGTGTGCCAAAACATCAAGTGTACATCCAGTCAAGCACAGATACATCACTTTAAAACAATTATTAGTCCTGAATTGAGCTCAGTCATTTTCTAAATTAACAATACATTCCCTCCGAAAACACTATATCAGACGTTGCTAGTTCTCCCCGTTAAAGTAAGGCGACTATCATTAATTCGGACGCGTACTTTGGTGCATTTAAATCAGCGTAATTGAAAATTGCACAGAGGCGTTTCAAACAGTCTTTTATTTCATTTCAACAAATTAAACGATCATGAAGCACAGGTTAGATCGCCTGATGTGCCGATAAAGTAGCGCAGAAGTTCCAGAGCAGTTTATCTTCCATAATGCATGGGCCTGTTTATAAGTAAATTATTTTTTCTGTACTGAATGTAGCCCATTATTTTCTCGCTGTTAGATGGGGAGTGAAGCCATATCTTCAATTGCCAATGGATAATTACTATGATCGGAAAACATGTCAATAAAGGAAAACTAGCCGATACCCATGCTACGCACAGCTGATTGAATCAGCCGGTTTTACTTGCAAAAACGGCTTCAAAATGCCGTTTTCACTGAATACCCAAGTTCGAAACCTGGCGCATTGTCATTGTCTCACAATAACACCGGTGTATGCAGAAAACAGACTCATTATTCGCGGTGGTTTTGGAGGAGATGTATGAAATTACGTAAATCGCCAACTCAGTAATAATATATAGATGATGATGATGATGATGATTGACAACTAAACTGTTATAAATTTGCACCTTTTGTGCCAGTTAAAGGAACCTTTTTTGCCAGTTATTTCAACTGTAATTTTACAATCAGTTTATAACAGGTTCCGTATATGTTAACTGCACACCACAGTCAAATGCGCGCAGGACTCTACTGACAGTTAAAATGACAAAGAGACAATGCGTCAATTTAACTGTTAAATTCAGTCAATTTATAACAGTGTAGCCTGCAGGACCATTTGTTGTTAAAATGGGATGTGTCTGTGCCCCCCCAATCCCAGTTCTGGTGCTGACACTGTGCGGAAGCCATGTGACTGATGACACACCGGGTTTCTAGGGCAGGCACACATATGCATTCGCAATATTAGTATTAAATTATGTACCCCCTTCTCACTAATGACACCCCCAAAATATAGTTGTGCCCCTTTTAAAATCACTATGGCTAATAAAAAGTGGAGAAAAGTGGATGTTGCATATGGAACTCTTCCCAGGGAATTTTATTCCACAAATTTGATGCATATTACACAGGTTAATTTTTACGGCTGGTTCTATTTTACAGCTCCGTTAGCCGTGATGAATATGTACCTATTTATTGTTCTGCAACTGTTCATTGCTGTTATTATCTGCTGCTTTGTTTATTATGACATTGGGCTCTAATTTCTTGGCGCAGCGCAGGGTGGCGCAGCGTGGCGTAGCGTGGCGCAGCCCACGCAGTGGTAATTTTGTCCGGTGCAGCCCGCGCAGTGGTAATTTCGTGCGGTGCAACACCGTGCGCAGCCACTTTGGCAATTTGGTAGACGGACGTGCACCGAGATGGGTGTGGCGGCGTAGTAGGGGGAGGTGTCACATATTCATCAACACACAGTGACAATTTCATAGCAAAAGTCTCCGCCGAAACTGAGCAGAAAGCTCGCCAGCTCCAACCTGGTTTACTTTCTGTGCAGTGGTAATTTGGCTGGCTGGCGCACAGTGCGCACACGTCACCGAAACCTCACAGGCAGGTTTCCAGAATGTCAGGCACATTTCAATGTAATAAATAATTACAGCAACCACTATTTAATGTAACTATCTGAATCAGCACATAAATTATAGTATCTATATCGATTGTCCTGATGTCAGATCAAAGGCAGTTGGCACGCGTAATGGAAACTCGACCTGACAGCCCTCAGAGTGTCAGTGCATTCTCTGTGGCATGTTGCGTGCTACACAACATAGCTGTACGCCATGGATGTCACTTTGACCTCACGCAGGAGACATTACAGGACTTGAGACAGAGAGAGGCCGAACTGCATGTGCCGTAGCAGCAGGGAGAGCAGCAGCGCGCACGGGAGAGGAGAGACCACCTGGCTGCACAGCTCTGTCCTTAACACTTGATCCGCGGCACTGATGTTAGTAATGCATGGTATTTCATGTCAGTAAAAGATATGAGTCCATCCGTCCATGACTTTTTCTGAATATGTGTTTTCTATGTTATGTCAAAGTTTTGAACTTCTGTTATAAAACGTAAGTGAATATTGATATTAAATTACTTTGAGCGCCGTAGCTGCTTTTTGCGGCAGTGGCTTTGACTGCAAATACCCCTGTCTGCAACGTACGAGAGAGAGGGAGAGAGAGAGAGAGAGAGAGATGTGTGCATAGGGGCGCATGAGTGCGTGTGTAGGCTATGTGGGCATGTGTCCTTCAGCTGCTTTCACACCGGACACGAAACAAATTTTTCGCACAATTGATTACATTCAAAGTCAATGCAAAGACGCGAATACACGCACATATTCGCGTCTTTGCATTGACTTTGAATGTAATCAGTCGTGCAAAAAATTTGTTTCGCGTCCAGTGTGCAAGCGGCTTAATACTATTCTTGTCACTTAGGTTTTATCGTTTTTAGTGGGGGAAAGGAATACAGCCTGATTGCTATGATCTCATACTGAGTTAAGATCACATATTGAAAATATATGTGTAACGTATCTTTCATTGTTGTCCATGCATGTTAATCCCAAAATTTTAAGCAGCAACAGGGTGTAATAATAGGAACACGCTATCCATCGTTTCTCTTCCCAATGATGTAGGCAGAAGAAATAAATGAGCAACCGTCGTATTTCATTCCAACTTCATAAGTTTGCATGATCTGACGTGGTTTCGTTTTGAAATTCCATTCAAGTTCGCTAATGGTAATAATTCGCGAATGCCCTAGCAAGCCAGTTAACTCATATTCGTAATGCTTAATATAGACGTAAGCGGTACAGAAAACATGCCTGAAGCAGCAAAGTAAAATGCAACATTAACGCATCATGCAGATATAGGACAGAGGCTTCTATATTCCAACATCTTAAAGGTCAGGAGAGGAGCTCATTTGATTGGTGAAGATTTGACTCGGCTGTATTAAACCCACTCATGCCTTCTCTCCTCCTTCTTTGCCACTTGCGGTGGCAGGAGGGACAGAGGCGGGACAGAGGAGTACTTGCGCCGGGCTGCGCGGGCCACGAAATTGCAAAATACGCCTGGATACACCCCGTTGGCGCGGCGCTCCCCCCATTCGCCGCACCTGCGCGTGTGCCTGCGCCTGGTCAACGAATTTAGAGCCCTTCGTTTCACACAGTTTAATGTAGAGCACAGTGGTTTTTGTCTCAGATGTTGTGATTTTGTCTCTGTAAAAGAGGGGGTTACCAGCATGCAGTTGAACTGTGAAAGCAGGGAATTCTGTTGCTTTGCTGTTCATGGTACAGTGTTTCCTTTGTAATTGTTTTGTGGCTGTGGTGGCAGAGGGTAATATTTGGTATTCTCTCCACTTCCATCGCTGTTGATCTTAGTTTTGGTTCAAGTGTTAGTGGTTTTTTGATCATTCAAAGGGCGACTTCTATGCACTGGGTCCTCTGCTTGTTTGTAGTGTTTTGTTTGTAATGTTCTATTTCTCATTTTATCTACCTGTGATGTGGTGGTAATTTTCTAACTGTGGCGGTCCAACCACAAGAATAAATGTAGAGGAAACACTGTAGTTTTGGCTGTCTCTATGTGTGTGTATGCCAGTTCACTTTAGTATTTGTGTGTGGGCCATTAATGGCACTAAATGAATTTTCCGGTAAAGCGTGATGAGCATGATGGGGGCTACAGAAAGAGTAGCCTTGGGGCCCATGACCACCTTAATCCTCCTCTGACTATGTAGTTAGCCCTACAGTCACCTGAGCACTAATGATTGGTTGGAAAAAAGTGTTTAATTAATTTTGTGACGTTAATAGCGTCATGTTGAAAAATAACTTTATTAAAGTAAAAGTCCTGCATTCAAAATGTAATTTAATAGTAAACATTTTTATTGTTTAAATTTAGTGCAGTACCATCGGAAAAGTCTTCAACTGCTGTCGTGATCTGTCACCACTGTTACATGGGACCCTTCGATGTACAGCCGGAAGTGTTCTAGGGCCCAGATCACACCAAGGCACTCCTTCTCTGAAGTGGAATATGGACTTGGACAAGGTGCGGCTTGCATATGCCACGACTTTCTCACGGCCCTTTTCATCGTTTTGGATCAAAACAGTACCCAGACCTACATCACATGCATCTGTATGAACTGCTCATGGTTTCTCAAAATTGGGGAGGACCAAGATTGGTGCTGTACATAGCTTTGACTTGAGTTAGTCCAAGGCCAGCTGGCACTCATCACTCCATGGGAACGGAGTCCCCTCCCTAGTAAGTGCAATGAGAGGTTCTGCCACAGCTGCATAGCCTTGGATGAATCTGCGGTAGTAGCCGGCCATGCCAATGAACTGCTTGACCTGTTTAACCGTACAGAGTCTTGGGAAGTCTGTAATAGCACTGACTTTTTTCTCATCTGGGCTCAGGCCTTCCCATGTGACCATGTACCCCAGGTACCGGAGGGAAGATATGCAGAAGTAGCATTTGGAAAACTTCAAAGACAACCCGGCATCCACCAGGTGGGTGAAGACTTTGTTAAGGTCTTCCAAGTGTTGTGAGAAAGTGAGTGAAGTGACGACAATGTCATCCAGATACACCACAAAACACTTGAACGCGGTTCTGGTGGGCCTGACCTACATCAACCTCTGGAACATCGCAGGGGCATTAGACAGGCTAAATGGCAAGACCTTAAATTGGTATTAGCCCATGTGACAGACAAAGGCGGTCTTGGGGCAAGAATCGGGAGACATAGCCACTTGCCAGTATCCCTGTGCGAGATCCAGATTTGAGACGAATTTCCCTCGAGCCAGAAAGTCCAAAGACTCGTCCACTCTCGGAAGAGGGTAGGACTGTGGTCTTGTTCACTTTTCTGTAGTCCATGCAAAAGCATGGTTCAGTATTTCCAGAACCTTGTTTATCCACAATGATGACTGGGGAAGCCCACGGCCCATTGGCAGACTCAATGATACCATCGGCCAGCATCTTAGAGACCTGATCCTCAATAATCCTCCTTTTCTCAGGGGAAGTGCGATAGGGTGGTAGGCACACTGCCCGTATCCACAACATGCTCAACCAGAGAGGTGCGGCCCAGTCTACCATCGAACAGGTGAGAAAATTCCTCCAGGGATTGTGAGAGCCCGCTTTCTCCAGCTCAGACAGGGCTGCTTCCCTCCCCTTATTAAAGATGATCTGTGCTAGTTCCTCGTGGTTCAGGAAAGCAATATGAGCATCCAAGTCTCTCAACTCTTCCTCCGTGAGCTCCAGAGCAGACACACTGTTTTCTCCTAGCCACACACGCCCTGTAGCTGGATGCATATGAACGTCGGCTGGTATCTTGAAATCAGTCCCCAAAAGGATATGGCAGGACAGGTCTGGGATAACTGCCAGGTGGTGACTGAAAAGTTGCCCCAACAGTTAGATCTGGAGCCAGACCAGGCCCGACAGTGAGCAATGTTTCGAGACAGCCAGTTCCACAGGGTTTTACTCTGTCATCTGATATGCCGCATTCCACTAAGGTTGAGGGGTGCACCGCTGAAATATTTGCTCTCAAATCCATAATAGCCTCCATAGGGATGTCTTCAACCAGAACCCTTGTTTTGATAGGCTGACCCAGATGCCTGCCCGGCTTGTGCTGGACAAGGTTAACTGAAGGGCCAGAGCCGGAGAAGTTTCTGCCACCATTTATACAGGACCCTTTGGAATTGCTGCGATTGTTTTTTTTTTGGTAGCGGCGCGGACGAGCCCCAGGGTCCAATTGAGTTGCAGCCCTGTCATCATCTGTGTCAAAAGCAGTGGTGCCATCAGGTTCCTGACCGGCAACTGCTGCTTCATTTACCTCTGACTTCAACCCACCCTCTCTTGTCTGCAGCTCATGCAATTACGAGTGGTCACACCCGGGGTGAGGCATTTGAAACAATGCAGCTTTGGGCGCGTCTGGGCTCGGGAGCTGGGGTCAAGCCTCCCTGAGAACACTGGGTCCAATTCTGAGTGTAATTAATGAGCTTTAAGCAGCAGGTCAGAAATCGACCCCAAAGTAGAACCATATGGGGTGAGTCTGTATTGGTCTAACACATGTCAACGTATAATTTCAATCTGTTCGGACACAGGTGGTGGCTGCTTTAAATGTTTGAACTCCCCCACCAAGTAAGTCACGAAAGTTGGAAGAGGTTCATCAGGCCTCTGAACACTATCTAAAATACCCCTCCATATCTTTTCCTGGTTATCTGAAGGCAGAAAGTCTTGGCAGAAAAGGTCACAGAACTGAGTCCAGGATGACAGATGTGGCTGCATAGCCGTGAGCCATTTCTTTGTTACCTTTGCCAAAAACTTCGGCAACTCCATAAAAAGTTGGGTGTCCGACAAGCTGCAAGCCTCCTTATAAAGGGCCACCGCTTGAAGCCAATCATCAGGCTGCACACTGGCATTACCGTCAAACCTATCTGGGATCAGCCATGACTGGTGCACTGAGGAGTTCAGGCCTGAATTCAGGGTCACCCCATCAGCATCATACTGGTGGGCTGAAAGATGTGGTGCAGGGGTAGAGGCGTGTAATGTGGGCGGGTGATGTGAATCAGTTCCATGCGGGGGTTCAGCCAGGCTTTCTAAATGTTGAAGTGTGCCGTAACTCAAGTGATTGGCTCATGGCTGATTGTAAATGAGTGACCTGAAGCTGTAAGTGTCTAACCTGAGAAGCAAGGCGCTGAACATCAGAAGATAAATCATCAGAATGATCACATATGACATCATCCCCAAGATCCCCATCAAAAAAAAATAAGCCCCTGTTCCCCATCTCACCAGGCTAGTAAATGAGGAAAAAGAAAACAAAAATTAATATTCATATATACATACATACATATGCCAGCCACCCACGGACCACTGAGTTATTACATGACTTTACCATGAATGTACATTAAAAACCCCATGAACCAGGAATGTACATTAGGCAGACTAACAGAACAATGGGTAACATGAAAAGAATAGCAGTTTAACACCTTTTCTTTTTTTTTTTTTTTTAAAATACATACAACCCAAGTCAAATCACCTACTAGTCAGTTCCTCGGTATTTAAATGTGGTTCCTGGATGCCGCCGCTGTGTGTCTCCACTTCTGCACTCACGGCCATTGGCAATGAATGGAAACGCGCAAATGGGGATCAAGCTTTCTGTCCCACCCGCGACGCAAGGATGTTTTATATTTCACTGGATATACAATTGGAAAATGGCCGCCCATTCATTTCAATGGAAATTGCTCAATGGCGCAGCACGCCGACATGGGGGCCAACTTCCAGAACCACGCGGACATGCGCTGTGTGAATTTTTGCTCACACATATGTGATGTGGGACTCATGAACGCGCTGGTATCCGAGGCGTCCTTGACAACAGCCCGCGCTCGTTGAACTCCTACCCAGGGTGCGTGTTCACGATCACTTTTCTCCGGAAATGGAATTCTTACCACTGCAGAATCTTGCATGAAAAACCCCTTGATGTAACTATGAGCGGATCGGAAAAAACATAGCCGCCGGTAAAGGCTTAATCATAGTTTGAAACTTTTAGCTAACGTAATTTAGCTTCGCGCTGGACTCATAACCATTCCGTGGAGTATAGAAAATGTGGGTCTACCCTAAAATGTTACGCACATTGTACTGCGTTATTTTTAGCTTTGTTTTAACGCTCCTTGTTTCTGTCTTTCCCGTTATCTCATAATCACCATCTCTGTTCTAAAATGTACATCTAATCGATCTTCGTCTTATGCTCAACTGTTGCATTCTCTTTTAGGACTTGTATTATCTTTGTTCAGATGAAAATCAGCCACACTGTCAACCTGCATCACTCCCGTTGATCTCAGATGCTGCTCACAAACAGCTCGGATTTCACATACTCTGACGTTTCCAACTACCCAAAACTTCGATCTAATAAAGGCAGAACCACAAAAAAATGTGTATGTGTGTTCAGTGCTTTTCATGGAAGTTCGGATCATGCACAAACAATAGTTATCATTTTGGATCTCATCTGTCAAGTTGCTGAAAAGTATCGTCAACAAGTATGAAGGTCTGTAGGCTGGTTATTAAATGGTTTGCTAAGCAGTGTTCGAACTGAATATATGTAGTGCTAAAAATGCACTCATGTCGGCATTACGTTAGATGCTACTCAGCTGACTCATTATGCATAACACATCAAAATACAGTAATGTGAATTGGTGCAATTCAAAGTAATGGAAATATACAACTCAGTATATATCCATATCATTTTAATATGAAAAAAGTAAGGTGAGTGTTGGCTGCATACATGGTTCTAGGATGTCACAACAGCGGCCTTAGCTTACTGTACATTTTGCCGCGCCACATAATGAAGTGTGGCAATAGAGTTGCTACATATTACGGCCATTCATCAATTAAAATAAAATGGCTAAAATATACTGAGCAGCAAAAGAAAAGCAAGTCAGCTAGTTAGTTAATGTACTCTTATGGTTACTCAGTCAAAGTGACTGCAAAACAGAAGTTTGATGAAACGAGTGTAAATGTGCATAGGCTCATAATAAATTTGATTTTCTATAATAATTAAGCCTATGCACAAACTTATTTTCCGGTTTGTCTTTAATTACGACTGCCAACTACGAGATAACTGGTAATGGCGGGTCAGGGCCGGCGCTAGACCTGAAAGTTCGGGGGCAAATTTCCATCCCTTTATTGACAACAATTAGTCTTGGCTAATTCTAGATGGTTTTCCTTTATTAACACGTTTTCCAATTCAAGAATAATCAAGTGGCAATTGAAGACACGGCTTCTCTCCCCCATGCGATCTAACAGCAACGAAATAACGGGCTACATTGAGTATAGAAAAATAATTTCATTGCAAATAGGTCTATGCACTGGCACTCAGCAATGGTAATTTTTTTTTTTTTTTTTCAGGAAGAGCGGCATTTCAGAACTCTTTTGTGAATGAAGGTAATTTCGGCGACAAGTACGCACACTTGTTTTTGCAGCACGGTCACACAACTTGCTGTAAAAAAATAGACATTTTTCCGATTGGAAAATGTAAACAGACGAAACCACGTACTAGTCACCAAAATTACCTTCATTCGCTGAACAGTTCTGAAATGCCGTCACCGAGTGCCAGTGCATAGACCTATTCATAATAAATTTGCGTTTCTTTTGTTGCTCAGTATATTTGCACTGTAACGCCAGCTCACTTTATTGACTTGGCTATGTCTATAATGTTGATCACAGACGGACGGCAAGGAATGCCCATCTGTGGCCATTGCTCCACCCACTCACATCCGCTGCAGTACTAAATTCGGAGGAGACGAGAACGCGCTTACACATGAGGACCCGTTGGTGTTCACATAGCCTGAATATAAATAAAAATTTTTGTCGTTGCCGAGGAACGAGGCATCAATTATTTAAGAGAAAAATAAACAGTTTCGGCATCGATAATTTGTGACTGTCAAAAAATTTTATTCACGGATTTATCACCATGTCCTTTTCAATTATTCCCCATGGAGAAATTTCTTCTTGGCCTCCATGGCATCACGTGACTTGCAATATCAGCTTGACCGCTAAGCCCATATCGTCGTGCGTTCCAGCCTTCATTGTTTGTCCAGTTCTCCGTATAGGTCCATGCCGCGACGCCGTACACAGCCCGCAGGTCGTCTCCATGGCAACAGTTTAGTCAACAAAGACCACGCACACTGACATACCAGTGATTAAACTAGCAGCAGAACCGTACACAAAAGCACCGTCACTGATCCTCCTCACCGAAACTCAGCATTTAAAACATCTTTGGCGTGATCCACAGGTCCGTTGCTCCAACACAGTCCAAAACTAGCCAGCAACTCGCAGCAGAACACTGAGCGCACCGGCCGTAATTGTAGTCCCAATAGCTAGTTAGCGGCTAACAACGGTGCAGTTAGTTTAGCACAGCATACATCCACTGGAATACGACCGCAGCACGGAGCAAGCAGTCCGAGGCAACCTTGCTGAATCCGCACGAACATAAACAACATCCTACTTCACTTGGGCGATGCTACAGCTTATATTCCAGGTGTTCACGACACAGTTTGGGTACCATTTGTAGAGATATGGGGCATCTCGAGGGAGTCGAGAGAGTAGAATGGATGAACACCAGATGAAAGTCTTATTACCCCAGCTGTAGTTTTATTAAGGGGAGACATTGTTGCGATACAGGTCGTGGTTTCAGCAGTCCAAAAGTAATCTTATAACACAAAATTAGTGGCACACCACAGATGTGCGCGCGTTTTCTTACTAAGGTAACCCCCCGACTCCACAAGGTGGAAGTGACGTCCCCACTTAGACACCCAGGCAGTGATCATTACTATACACAGGGGTGCCCCAGGACTGAGATTGAGAACCACTAGAGTAGACTATGGAGCAATATACGTCAAAGGGCGGGTTGCTCTGCCATCTCCGAGATTGACAGGGGAAGTGGTGGCCATGCAATCGTCTCTCAGCGATAGTGAGTTTTAAAAATTTGAGAAAAGAGATTGATAACCTTGCCTCTTTTCATGTCAATTCTGTTTTGTCTTTGCAGAGTGGGGAAACCTTGTTTGAACTGTGCCTTGATCGCAACTTTAAAATACATTTTTCAAGGACTGACTTCATAACCCTTGCAGAAGGTGTAAGTTTGTTTAATTTACATGTATTTTCTGAGTGATACTTTACATTTCTGAATACTATACATTATAATGCTCCACAAAACCAGGTTCAGGCTCCCATACCACTGTTGTCAAAATTAAAAAAGAAAACTCCATCACTGGGTTTTTTGGTTCATGTAAGTTATGAAGTCTTCCATGCCGGCGTACACCACCTTCTGTATCTTCACTACCAGACCTGTAGACTTTGATTAAAGCACCCTCAAGAGTGATTAAACCCTTATAGTTTATATTTTCCCGTTCAGTTCTTCTATGAAGTGATGTAAGCTACTTTAATGTTGAATGCAAATGTCGGGGGAGTGCCGCAGGTGCCTTCCTCGGAAGTCTGCAAGGGTTGAGGGCAGTCCAAACCCCCAATTCATCCAGTTCAGAAGGGGCCTCAAACAGACTTTCTGCGGACATCCAAATTGCATGCATGCAGACTTCATCATACTCAACCAGTGGAATTGAAATTACCCAGTCGTCATAGCTAGTCGGATGTTATGATATAAATAATCAATACAAATAATGCCACAGAAGCAATTTCAAAAAGAGAAAATGTAAATTGAAGTGTGATGAGAATTTAACCAAAGAAGGTATCCAAATGTTTATAATGCACAAATTACTTAAACTAAATGTATACTTATTCCCAGACACAGATTGACTTGTTTTCAAATTCGGGGTTATACCTACAGCAGTGAGTGAGGCCTGAGGTCCAGTCTCATTTGCCCATTGAAGTTCTCAGGCCAACAGTGTTGTAAACATCACAGAGTGAAGGAGAGTAGTTCAGTAAATACCACAGTATGTGATACCTAAATCCAAGAGGGTCCAGACCGCTAGTCTAGAGCGTGGACTTCGTGATTCAGCATTAATGTTTTTTGAAGGACCCCTATGTTATGATTAGATTTGGAAACATTGACACATGATTGTCAGATTTGTATTCCTTTTATTTTTACTTTCACATTGCCATTTTTTCTATTAGTTCACAGGATCAGCATGGAAAGTATGCATTCAATAAAATTTGATAAGCTATGTATCATTTCAAAGGATGCATTATGGATGGAAGCACTCTCGGTCTCAAATGAACAATGCTGTTAAACTAATCTGAGGTGCGTTTTGAGAAAGTTAGCATTGTTGCTAATTTAACGACAGTCTTATGACCTAACTTTCGCTCAAGCTACAAACCACTCGCCTGTTTCTAGAAAGGGTTGTTGCTCGGTCGCAGTTCAGCATGTCCGTCATTGGAACTACCTAGTTTTAATTGGATGCCACATCATCGTAGATGACGCAATCACGTATAGCGTGCTTATTGGAAATATGTATCTTATTTTCCTACCTTAACCTACTCTACTAAAACAGCCTTCATCATATTTTACTGTGAAACAAAGTGATTGATAGGGAAGAGAAGGAGTAGTGATCAGAACACTTTGACTAGTTCTGTTTTTCGCTTTGCTAAACTCAGTTCTGTTTGTCATTACCTTACACAAAAATAGTTGTTACCAAATTTGCAACTGTATCCCTTCAACTGGAAATGAATGCATATAACAGTAATTAGTGAGTCAAATTTTTAATAAGTATCCCACTACTTTTCATTTTTCATGTGCATTAGGAACAGGTTACTTTGTTTATACTTGGCCGAAGAGCAGTTCTAATTACAACCAGCTGATTCAGAAAACACCTGGAGCCATGTTTACCCATCTCTGCCAAAATGCATAAAATAACGTGAGCATTGACACTTGTTATGTTTATGCTGTGTTTCAAGTCCTTTCTTTATAAGACTGTCGGTATATAGTTTCATTTTCATCTAATTTTGCAAGAAACTGACGTCCAAAAGACAACAACAACAGGAACTGCCAAGCAACGACCTAGTAACTACTGGGGCCAATTGCATGAAAGCGGGATAAGGGATTAGCCCAGGATCGGCACGGGATTAGCCTGATCTCAAGCCCCATTTCGGTTGCACAGAGCGTGTGAGCTAAGCCATGGCACTAGTTACTATGGAAACAAAGTCTGTAGAGCTAGCCAACTCCGGAGCAAGATTACGAACTAGCTAAGCTCCTGCCTCCAGCCAATTTCACCTCACCTCATTCAGCAGTCACCCAAACTGAAAATCAATGTCCTCAACAGTCATTCTGAATTGTCCACCACACATTGCTATCTCAATTTTAGTAGGCCCAGAGTAATTATCTTAGAAACTTGTGACCATTGATGTCAGTAAACTAGCCAATATTCGATCATTATATTCAAGTATCCATGTGACAGTGACCATCACAGTTCAATCAGTCCCCCTTCCATGTCACATTTTAACCATATTTAGAATCCGTCATTATCAGATTTGTCCTTATTCCCCAAGCTGAGACTTCCATCAGAGTAGAAAATGAGCAGTGCAGTATGAAGTAGGTTACCGTGTTTCAGCGCGGTCTTAAATCGCTGCGGTAACCCCTACATACAGCACTGCTCCTACTTTTCTCCGTCTTTATTCAGACTGCGACGGGTAAGGTAGAGTTCTTGGCTTAGTGCTGGACACGAGTGCAATGTCGGTCGCTTCGCGATAGGCTAGTGAAATCAAACATTTTCAGGAGGCTCCTCGACGTAATTTTCTGACGTTAACATTTTACTTTTTAATTTGAGTATGCCTCCATCAAAGATGACTAAAAGCTGAAAGTAAACCCAAGTAATCTGAAAACGTCTTCAAGATCGGACAATCAGTTCAGTTTGTTTAGGACAAAAAAGGGGCTCGTAGCAAAATTGTGAGGCATTTATGGTACATAAATACACTTCTAAAACTCGGGTTAATTTAAGTATAAAATTTTTTACTATCATTTGCAGTTCACGTAAAAGCTATCGAACACTTTATTTTCTCGCTCGATCTTATATCTGTCTGATGGCGACGGCTTATCTCGTTCACGGTAACGCCGAAGTGCATCAGCTACTCTTTTTTGACGACGCTGAAACACCTCCAGAGTTTATTTTCACTTGAGTTTAGCTCACTTTAATACTCCTCTCAAGCGCCTCGCACCGTTCAGGCAGAAACTAAAGGAACAACAAGCAGAGGCATTTCAGCGATCCCATCGTCCCTTTATCTGAACGTAGTCTTTGAATGTAGCTGGCGCATGCGTTTGCTGCAGCTACTTAGTGTCCATGGTGATGATCAGCGATTCTGTGATCGATCTTGGGGTCTATTTGAGGTAGCCGAGTGCGCGCACTCAGCAGGATCAGCGGCACCGGGCTTCACTTAGCCTATCGTCCTTCACCCGCAGTTGGCTTTGTGCAATCAATTAAGCCAGCAACGCGCTGTTTGGGATATGGCAATCCTCGCTTTGGCGTTGATCCGGGATCTCAGGATCCGACTTTTGTGCAATAGGCCCCTGGTCTTGAACAGTCGTTGACTTTACAACTGAGCTTGCGACTAAGCTTTGAAACGTCCCTTTCTAGAAACACCAAATCTTAGAAGGACCAAGCTTTCGACCGAGTTTATGAAGTTTACAGAAGTTTAGCAATAATGGTTTCTTGAAACGCACCGCTGAAATGCTGCAGCATTGCGAGCCTCCACTAACTTGCCCCTCTTCTCTCTCCAGACCTGCCAGATAGGCTTTAACTTTGCCTGTGATGAGGAGGCCAAGCTGTTTTTCAGCATAACTAATGAACTGCTTGAGAGGAAACAGAAGATTAGAGGTAACAGGCTGTTACAGCCCCCTGCTGTGCTTGCATGGGATGCTCATTTGCAGGTGCCTGGTGAGCAGAGCCAAGGGTCATTGGCACAATAGAGAGCACCTGTGTTTTGTTCAGTGAGCTAATGAAATGTGCCCGTTTCCCATCTAGGGGAGCGCTCTTTCCCTTTTGACGTGGGTTGGGTCTTTTTTGGTAGATTGCACACAACACTGCTTCACTATTCTTTGAACACATCCACTCTATTACATTACAGAAGATACTGAGTTTTCACCCCATATTTGTATTGTTTCTCTGTTAAATTTGGTTACCTACAAATAACTGAATTTTTCTTTTTAAATGCATCAGTCTGCATCTCCGTCCTTGTTACAGTTTTTGTGCCAAGTTGTAAAGCAGGCTTTACTCCTATATCTATGCTGGCATGGTGATATTAAATGATTTATTCTGAACTCTGAACATTTTGGGCCAAATTTACAAAAGGTGTTTTTCTCTTAGATGCGTGTCACTTGACTGATCAGACAATGATCGGGTGTTCAAAGTTGATCACCAAATTATGAAGCATGTTTTTTGAAGTTGTGTCTAAGTCTTAGTCACCTGTGATCAAGTAACAATGGCAAAATTTTGACATCCTTGGGGCCAATGTATATGGGTGCATCCATACAAAAAGGTTGAAAAGTGTGACAAAGGCACATAATTTCAGAATATGGCCCTTGGTCATCAACTTTTAGGTTTAATTAGTTCATACAGTTTAGTCTCAGGAGAAATCAAAGAAAAGATAAGAATAATGTTTGGAAAGTTGTTATTTTACTTGATACATGATTGACTGAAATCGTCACTTACGTGATATTGGGCCTCATGCAAGTAGCGATGTAAGCATTTAATTTTCTCTTATTTTTGTTCGTATGCCCAATTTTTTCTTAATTTGTTCCTACCCATTGATTTCTGGGATGCACCAATGTTTTCTTATTTTTGCTCTTCTCTTAGGTAAGAAAAACTTTTACGAGTGGTCGAGAGCACTCTTACCGAGATAAAACAGAAAACTGTTATCTCTGTCCACAAATTGCTTGTCCAATGCATGGAAACACAACTTTAAAACCTAAACATTAAAAATGCATCATATAATCAAATTTTGATTGTTTTATGTTTTTGAGACATTATAATGATTTTATTATTCAATTCTTGGGCTAAAGAGTTCCTAATTAGGACTAAGCTTGCAATAAAAACCCTTAGATCCTTGTGTGCATTCTGCTTCTGAATGGCTTTCCTATTGCTGTTGGACGCTTTGGCCATCCAGGCCTTGCGCAGAGAGCATGTTTTAGAGATCGCGCGGATCTGTTTGCTGAGACCAGGGGCGCCATATAGGGGGGAAAAGTTAGGACAATTCCAAGGGCCCCTGACTGACAGGGGCCCCAAAAAATAGGTAAAAATTAAAATATGATTTTGCTATCTGGGTTGAGAATATTTTTTTCAAATATAGTCAGAAAACGATCAAAAACAATCTCTTTGTTTTTACTTGTTTTTGGCAGTAAAAGTTAAATATCCGCATTGACCAAAAAGTAAACATCCATATTGACCGACCACCCCTGTATCTGCATGAAATGGTTTGGTCCTCCTGGGCACTCACCGGTGACGGTGCTTAGTAGCAGTCAGTAGTTGCGCCAAGCGCTACAATGCTGCCTAGTACTAAAAAAAAATCCGGTTTTCAAAAAAAAGGAAAGAAAAAAGGAGAAAGAGAGGCAAAGAGAAGTGTCAATATGTGACCCAGTTTTTCTCCAAGATAGGTGGGTAGCCTAGCCTACAGTCTGTGAAAAATTAATCTGTTAGTTTAAAGGAAAAGTTCACCCAAAAATGAAAATTCACTCATCATGTACTCAGGCCAAGGCTTATTGAAGGGTCCATGAATTTCTTTATTCCTCAAAACACTTTTGGAGTTACAAAGAAAAACAGCATTTAAAACAAATCCAAATCAATTGAAGTCAACGGAGACCACTTTTTCAAACGTCAAAAACAACATTTAAAAACCACAGAATGCCTCCATACTGTTCGTGCGGCATAATCCAAGTGTCCGTAAGCCCCAACATTCAAATTTGACTCGTAAAGACGTCTTTCCGCGATATTTTTAGCCTTAATGTCCAATGTAGCCGCCCTGTTCATTTTCACGGAAGAAGTTTAAAATTCAAGACCTCTAGCTAAGGTGAACAACGAGGGCAAAAATTCTGCAACGGCCCTAAACATCTCCAATTGGAGAAACGCGCTGCAGTTTTGAATGTTCGTATTCACTGACTGAACAGCACATTTTTATGGTGTGCCAACTTCGCGAGGTCAAATTCTTCTGCTAAAATAAACAGGGCTCTTTTAGCTGAGTGGCTACATTGGATATTAAGGCTAAAATATCATGAAAAGACGTCTTTATGAGTCAAATTTGAATTTCAGGGCTTACGGACACTTGGATTATGCCGCACGAACAGTATGGAGGCATTTTGTGGTTTTAAAATTATGTTTTTTACGCTTGAAAAAGTGGTCTCCGTTGACTTCAATTGATTTGGATTTGTCTCCAATGCTGTTTGTATTGTTGTTGTTTCTTTGTAACTCCAAAAGTGTTTTGAGGAAGAAAGAAATTCATGGACCCTTTGATTAACCTTGGGGTGAGTGGATGATGAGTGAATTTTCATTTTTGGGTGAGCTTTTCCTTTAATGTCCATAGTGAAACAAGCTAGCTACAGCAATCATTTATGTATCACGCATTCCGGAGCAAAAATATGAATCTGAATAGAACGGTCTTGTCTTTTCCTGCCGTTGAGGTTCTGTTTAACATTATACGTTTTAGCATCCAGTTGGACAGCCAATCAAACACAGATTCGCAACACATCTTAATGGTGACAAATCATATGTATTAACTGATAGGCGGACAACCTAGCGACTGAATGTACAATGGGTGTATCAAGGTGGAAGTAGAGGTGGAGATGCTGACAGAGAGGGGAGGGTTATTCAATAAACACAGTCATGATTGTGACAAAGTCATCGAGCAATGTTAAGGATGAAAGATCATCAATCACTGAGGAGGCAGCCAGAATGCGCACAGAAAGCCATATTCTAAATCCATGGTTTTATTTAGGGGAATTCTTTGAAGATGTCAATTCTAAAAATGATTGTTTGTCATTTGTCGAGGTGCACAGTTTTTTTGTTTGTGTGTCGCTGTATAACCTGCTGCTAAGAAAGTGCCCTAGCAACATCTACTTTTATATTTAAAGAAATTTAAGAGCTTGTACATTGATACTTTTGCTTAAATAAAAAAATCGGACACAGTTCTATAACTTTTAGTGGAATTTTTTTTTTTTATTACAAGAGTATCTGTAATTTGAGTTGAGTCAGGCATATGTGTAGCTACTTCCTTTCTCCTCTGCTGAGCACTGGTATATTAGCACTACAGGTTCCAAGACCCTAGGTCTAATTCTCATTGCATTGCCAACTTTCTGTGTACTGAGTTAGGACACATCCTTCCAAACATTTTGGCATCAGTTAGATGATTGTCAATGGCCTTCACAGTCAACGTGACCTCAAATATAAGACCTTAAAATTTGTGATTTCCATCACTGATGATTTTCCATTTTGGAATTTTACAATAAAAATTACATTGAGACTGTAAAAGATGGCCTTTAGCACATTTTTTATGTTCTCTCGCATCAAATAGTGAATTGCATACTGTATGCAGACTATGGCATGTACAACTCACTAGCAGTAAATATTGCACTGGTAGTATTGAACTATAAGAAGCAAGACAGTTGCAAGCCTTCAGAGTTGGAATTATGTAAAGCTTTTAATGGGTCAATTAGGTCCTAGAGATGTGGTGACAACAGCTGCCCAGGGGGGGCCCAATGTGATTTTTTTTTCATGGGGCCCAGAATTCCTGGCGGCGCCCCTGGCTGAGACAGATGAATGGCAACTCGTACCAAATGTGAAAGCAACCATACTTGAGCACGGAGCTCTCTTGTTCTAACAAATGTAGCGGTGAAAAGATATCTCCATTTAAATGAAGAAATTCAATGCTTGCTCGAAATGTTGGCAGATGAAAACATGCAGTCACACCTGGATACTACACAAAAAAAAAAAAAGACATTTATGGAATAATTTGTGAGTAGTTACATTCGTGTGGTTATCACAGAATACTAGATCAGTGTCGTGACAAACGAAAGAAAATGGGACTGCGATATTTCTATGTGCGGGACGCGGTGCGAAAGTCTGGCAGCTCAAGTTATGAGATAGATAAATATTGAATGCAATCAGTACATTTTCAGCTTACCTTGATGTTTGTGTACCCAGAGAAAGATTCAGATGTGTAAAAATATCAAGCATTCAGTCAAGAAAATTTCGAGTTTAATTTTTCGTGCTGCTATATGTGGTAATCCATGTTACAGATGACACATCGGGTTGCTAGGGCACGTGCAGCATATGCATTCGCGATATTAATATTGATATTAATATTCTAAACCCCCTTCTCAATAATAAAACCCCCCAAAATATATTGGCGCCTCCATTTAAATTGTTCCCCATTTAAAACCACCTAGGTGCATACTGCAACACGCTGCACTGGAATTTTGACATGCATGCAAGTGTACTCGGGTACGATACGATATTACTAGTGTGAAAGCTGACAAGCGGGGGAAGAGGGGAGTGGGGACAATCGTACCTAGTGTGAAAGTGCCCTAGATTGCCAAGAGCAGTCAGCTCTTTGCACACAGCACGTCACCTGCCCTTACATGGTGTTTAGTGGGTGTCACATATGCTAATTTAAAACAAACGGCCACACCCTTCCAACTTACGATCAAATGGGATTCACCATTCAGCAGACCTGGGTAAGAGCAGACTTGGACGGTAAGAGCGTTTGGTGCATCCGGAGTTTATTTCTGTTATTTTTTCTCTTAGCAAAAAAATTAGAGAAAATATAAGAGAAATTAAAGAGAATGTTGCTGCATGAGGCCCAATGACAAGTAAATACTCTGAAAAATTCCATTTACCTCCTTTTCACCTCCTTTTAAGGTGAAAAGGTAAAAACATTCAGAAATATCCAACTGGCACAATAAGAAAATACAGTTGACGCTTGTGGTATTGAGACAGTCAGAGTCATGCTTCATGAGAAGTTCTTTTTTTTAAGACTCCTTCTATCATACCGCAGGGCTGGCATTAAGCAAAAATAACTGCGTAGCAAAAACGCTATGGAGTCTCTAGAAGTCTGTAGCATTATGTGGAATTTTTAAGAATTGTGTAGCAAAAATAAAATCCAACAAAAATGTCAGTATATGCATTTTAACTTTTTATTTTCATCTCTTAGAACACTTGGCTAACGGTACTAACACTAATCAACATAGCCTAATGAAGACGAAGGCAGTTGAGTTACTGTAGCATTGCAGTGTTAAAACAACTTGGACTTACCAACTGGGACCCACTTACAGCTAACATGTACAAAAGTAACTCAATAACTGAATAGGAATTACTTAGTTTTCGTTGGTTCTGTTCTACCTAAGCCACTCACCTGGCTCAGACTGTGACAGAGTGAATATTCAGAACTGATTTTTGTCATACATTATATTTTTACTGTGAAAGAAATTAATACTGGTAATTATTACGAACCAAGATGAACATTTAAATATTAAAATAAAATGGCCATAATCTAGAATAAAGAGCACTGTAGGAATTCAAGCTACAAATATGTGTGTTCAAAATATGAAAACAGCTTTCCTTAGACATAAATATACCACTCTTTTTTGTATATCAGGGATAGGAATTCAATTTTTTTTTTTTCCCACTGGACATCCGGACTAGTAATGACCCAGGTTTACTAGTCCTCCCCATCTTTTACTTATCTTTTTTTCCTTTTTATTTACAGCACCAATAGAACAGCTGAATCTCAAATCTTTTTTATTTGGTTTTTTACAACTGCAACTCATACCTATGCCAATTTAACTCCTTTTATGTTCTAATACTAATTAATAACGAGGCATGCCAATAAACAAAAGACACAGAAGACACAAGCCCTTCAGTAAAACAGAAACACAAAGTAACTTTTTCTTCATGATTGATGGCAAACGATAAAAACTTCAAATTTCAAAGCCCTTCTGTACCTTGCACAAAGAGAAATCCCTAACCAAGTACTTACATGATCTGAAGTGCAGGGCTGTCAATTTGTTGGGTTAGAATCAATGTTGTCAGTGCTCACGTGCTTGACCACTGCCCAATATTTGCAAAACAGTACACTATACAGCGATAAAAAATACAAAGAAGTGCCAAAATCCCTGGGTAATAACGTGTTGAAGTCCATACATCGCTTAAGAATTGAGAACATTCTCTAACTTACTCTGAATCACTCCTTATTTTTAGATTCTGAAAGTGTCAGCAATGTTCTGGTCGTTCAGTCCAATGTCGATCGATCCTCTAATTCCAATGCGGAATGGTCCAGATCTCGACCTTCACACAATAATTTGCAGTTTTTCTAATGCAATAAGCATGTCTGGAAATCGTCTTTGTCATCGTTATTTTGATATTTAATACTGGTGTTAGAGGAAACCTAGCTAGGTGATTGAGTGATAGCAAAAACTAACATCGGAAACTCCAAGTATACGGTGACAAAGTGAGATAAAATTATGCCACGAATTATACAATCTCTCCAGAAGTTGACCTTTGTCCCCATTGCGAGCACAAACATATTGACAGTTACTGACAGTGTTCAAACTCAACCAGTATATAATGAAATCAGTACTTTTCCAGCTTACCTTGATGTTTAGGTAACCAGAGAAACATTTTTTGTAAAAACATCATGCGTACATCCGGTCATGAAAATTTGAGTTTAATTTCTAATGCTGCTCTACGTGATGGCATATAAAGGCGACAGCCATATTACTGATGACTCACCGGGTTGCTAGGGCATGTGCAGCATATGCATTCGCGATATTAAATATTTATGTTAAATCAAACCCCCTTCTCACTAATGAACTCCCACAAAATATATTGGCGCCTCCTTTTAAAATCGTTCTGGCAAATAAAAAGCAGGAAAAAAGTGGAGGTTGGATTCGCGCCGTTAGGTTATCCATAGTGCGGTTGCTGAGGCCGATCAAAACGATATTTAAGAGACTATAGGAGCCTGTTTTTGTTCAAAACTGGACTAAAACTTTTACTCACATTATCCAAAGACTGTATCTCAAAACAATATCTTGTTACTTCAAAAAGCTAATCAAGACTTAAAGACGTCCGTCAACTCAATCACTACTCAGTTGCACACTGTCACTAAAGAAAACAAACAAATGAAAGAAACCATTCTGGACTTACAAACCCGCTCCATGCGCGACAATCTCATTTTCTCCGGTATTCCGGAAAAATCACCTGATAATCCAGAGGTATTAATAAAAAACTTCATGACTACTCAACTGATACTCCCACCCGGCACCGTCGAAAACATTTCATTTCACAGAGTTCATCGCCTCGGAAAACGCACAGACAATGTACCCAGACCCATCATCGCTAAATTCGAACATTTCAAGCAAAAGGAACTGGTCAAAAACAGAGGAAAGGAATTAAAGGGCACTGCATTCGGACTGAACGATCAATTCCCCTGTGAAGTCAATGAACAACGGAAAATACTGTACCCGATTTTAAAAGAAAGCAGGAACTAGAGTGCCAAGGGCCCTGAAGGTTTGCCGGCAGTTACAGCTCCAAAAGGAGAAAAGTAACTAGCATCAGTCCGCGGATTCAACAGCAAGCCAACACGAATTCTTGCGAAAGCAACACATTGTCTACACGATATTGGCGTTAAGAAGTTCCAGCTCGGACATCCGCGAAAAAATTAAACCTGTTTAATTTTTTCGCGAATTTCAACGGTGATGGCAAATGGTCCCGTACCACTGCGAATCAATTCACCGTTCTTCAAATCAATTCTTCTCTGTGAAAGAAGAGAACTGTTTCATCCGCACACTTCCACGGGCCAACGCAGCTCAGTGAGAAAGGGGTTTTAGTTACCATTATCGGGCAACTCGACTGAGCAGTCACACTTTTTCATGAGTGACAGACAGCAAAATTTCTGCCATTTAGCAAAAATATAATCTTTAAGAAGTCTAGATCATGAAATCCGATTAGATTTTTTTCTAACCTGAACTTTCACTGTCGTCTGCTGTCAATTTGTGAAGTGCGCCCTCTTCTCAATTCACTTCTGGTTCTTGCTCTGCTTTCAGACAATGATTTTTTTTTACACAACACTGCCACCGAGTGGGTCTAATTGGTACTATTCTTTCTATTCCATGATGCTAAGAGGAACAAACATCCAAAAATGGGTTTTGACCAGTTTTTATTGCCGCAATTGATCATGAAAAAAGTTCGACCATGCGGTTACAATGCCCGTAAAAATTTTTATTACATATAGGTTAGTGCCTAATACATACTAATTTCTAAAGACATTATTAAACGAGGAAATAAATTGATTGATTTTGTCACATGACCTTGACCTTGAAGACCAAAGTCAAATCCAATATGGTGTGTTTGATCAGCATACATGATTTGTCATTAGTATCCATTACATACCGAAGATCTAAAGCCAACATTAAAGGACTTTTAGGCCGTTTTGTCATTACCTGGACCTTGTTGCCCTAGGTCAAATCCAATATGTCGAAAACAGCATACATGATTTGCTATCAGTGCCCAATACATACCTAAGCTCGACAAACATGTTAAACAAATATGGGCCATTTTTGTCATATAACCTTGACCTTGAGGCCCAACATCAAATTTGACTGACTGCCTAAGAATATTCAGCATACATGGTTTCCTATAGATGCCCCAAACATACCTGAGCTCTAAGTGCCATATTCAGCAAGTTATAGCAGTTTTTGCCATTTGATCTTGATGCCCAATATCATATTCAACTTGCCGAGAATGTTTGGATTACATATTCCCTATATGTGCCTCACACATACCTAAGCTCTAAATGCCACATTAAGTTGTTATAACACATTTGTGCCATTTAACCTTCACCTTGGGGCTCAAGGTCAAATTTGAACAACCGAGAATGTTTGGCATACATGATTCCCTTTAGGTGTCTCATACATATCTAAGCTCTAAATGTCATATTAAGCAAGTTATAGCACATTTTTGCCATTTGGCCTTAACCTTGAGGCCCAAGGTCAAATGTGACTTACAATGTTCGACATACCTGGTTCCCTATAGGTGCCTCATACATACCTAAGCTCTAAATGCTATAGTAAGAGAGTTACAGCACATTTTTGCCATTTGACCTTGACCTTGAGGCCCAGGGTCAAATGTGACTAACTCACAATGTTTGGCATACCTGATTCCCTACAGGTACCTCATACATACCTATGCTCTAAATGCTATATTAAGAGAGTTATAGCACAAAACACCCCGAAAAATGATGAAGTCCAGACACGTTGCCTAGGTGGCGCTATGAAGGAGCGATTCAATCAAAACGCCGTTTACACCTTTGAAGCAGGTCATGATACTGATTCCATTGCTGTGATTAAAAAAAAATCATCGGACAGCTTTTGAGAAAATTGCACCTAAGTGCCAAAAATGGCCATTTTCGACATAAAAATGGCCGCCAAGTCTAAATGAACGATTCAATCAAAAAAATTTTTGCTCGGGCATTAACTTGGTGACCAATTTGATCACATCCCCAAATTTAAAAAAAAATTAATCGGACCATTTTTGAGATACGGCTTTAAATGGACGACGCTGACGACGCTGCCAGACGCAAAGTGATGACAATAGGTTACTGGCCTACGGCCGGCAACCTAAAAACAGCAAACGCACATCCCTGGTAGTTGATCAACTCTATATTGATGGAAAATTATTCAGAGACGCTAAAACCACACCATGGCTCTTTTCAATGATCTGAACGATGAAAAAAAAAAAAAACCTGAAACGAGTTATTATTAATGAACTGACATAACAAAAAAAAAATGTACTGAATTGCTGAATTGAGCAATTAATAATTGTATTAAAATATGACTCGTCATAATGACAACAATATTATTATTATGTTTATTCAAATATTAATAGCCTCCTACCCGATTTCTTTTACCAACTGAAGATAACTGTGTAATGCTTTGTGAGACAGTTACAAGTGTTCTTGCCTTGCTTGTGTTTATGTTGTTGTCCTTGTCCTTTATGTTCTGTTTTTCACCACTCCTTTCTATGTGCAGTCACATTCCTCCTCTTGCCTACCTTAACTTTCCCTCCCAATTCCCTCTCTCACTCCCTCCCCAATCACTCACTCTCTCACCCTCCCCATCCCTTCATGTGCCATCTCTATTTATTCAACGTCTATGCTTCAATCAAAACGAGATATACCTAACATGTATTCATGCACACACTTAACTTGGTAACGTGGAATGTACGTGGTATCCGCAATCAATCAAAAAGAATCCAAATCTTCAATCACCTCTTCAAATTAAAGGCTGATATATGCTTCATGCAAGAGACACACTGAACTAATTCAGAACAACAATACCTCAACATGAAAAATATGATAAAATATTCTCATCAACATACAAATAGTAAACAAAGAGGTGTTTAGATTTTAATCAGTAAAAATATTCCATTTGTCCATAATATATCCATCATAGATCCAGGCGGAAGATTTGTCATCATTAATGCATCCATCAACCGCACAACATTTACATTTGCCAACATCTACAGCCCCAACAGTGATGACCCTTCCTTCTTCCATAACTTCCTCTCTTTACTATGCGACTCAACGAATATCATATTAGCTGAAGACTTCAATACTGTTATCAATCCCTCAATTGACTGTTCAAGCATTCCTGGCAGCTTAAGAAACTGGCACTCCACTGAAATAATAAAACAATATATGGATGATTATGGACTTGGCAATAGCTGGAGGATGAGAAATCCGTTATTGAAAGAATATTCTTATTTCTCCCCCCTTCATCAGACTTACTCCAGAATTGACTATTTTCTTATTAGTAATTCGATCACCCAACATATCCAAGAGAATACGATCCACCCAATCATAATAAGTGATCGTGCTCCAGTTATGCTGTCAATAAGCACTCAAGCTCATATTAAACCTCCCACTAGGTGGCGGTTTAATACATCACTTTTACAAGATTTCAATTTCAATGATCCCAAAAGAGTGGGCATTCTTTCTTGAGATGAATGACTCTCCAGAAGTCTCACCGTCACTGATATGGGAAACAGGTAAAGCAGTAATGCGAGGTAAAATAATATCATATTCATCACGCAAAAAAAACAGCAACAGGAATTAGAAAATACATTACAGCAACAAATTAAACATCTAACAGATCTACATATCAATAACCCATCTGATCAAATACAAAATGAACTGAGTCAACTTAAAACTCAACTGGAAATGATTGTTCACAATATTACCAATAAGACTCTCCAACCAAACTCCAAACTTTATAAACTCATCTCCTTCTCAGTTACTGCCATATCACTCCCGGTCATCAAATGGGAAAATGACCCTGATTTCTGGATAAAAATCAATAAAAACATCTTTTCTATGACTACTAACAGAAATTTACTACTTACTCAATACAAAACCATCCACAGATTCCATATCACCCAGAGTAAAATGTTTAAAATGGGACTGGCTGACACAGACACCTGCTCACAATGCACTCTAAGTAATGTGGACAATTATCTGCACGCCACTTGGGTCTGTCCACCACTATACTCCTTTTGGACTGCAATCACTGAGAAACTCACTGCTATCTTGGGCTGCAGAGTCCCATTGTCCCCATCACTTTGCCTGTTAGAAGATACAACATACATAGCCTTACCATTCAAATACAAAAACCCATTACTCATTTCTTTAACTGTTGCCAAGAACAATTTTCCAAAACTGGAAATCTAAAAGTTTTATTCACGTCTCACTGGCTCAACTCTCTTACAGAATACATTTCAAAAGACAGAATAACTGCTCACAAAAATAATGAAATGTTAGTCTTTAATGAAATTTGGCACTCATTCTTTACTCATCTTAACATACAACAGGACACAACACTCGATCAATGCCACGTACAGGACCACAGGTTCCAATGATAACCATCCTCTTAATTAAACAATAGACTCATTTATGCTCATAGGCATATGCACTTATTTTTTATTATTATTATTATTATTATTATTATTAGCTCATTGGATGATTTTTTTATATCAGTATATATTTTTCTTCTGTTTCTCTCTCCTTTTCATTACTTACAGACCCTAAACTTAAATATTGACTTATTTTGTTTATCTATTTATTTTATTTATCAATTATTGTTTAGCCACCCAAACACATGCATGAATACATAACCTAACTACATCCTTACCCCATCTACATTACCCCATGCACTGCACTCCACTCTCACCACCACTCTTTTTTTGTTATGTCTGTATTCTTGCGTCAACAAAAAAAAAAAAACTTGTAATCACCGTTTACTTAAAAAAAAATCTACTTGTCTTTCCAGTATAGTTACTTCGCTTCCTTCCTCTCTATGTCTGGGTATGTTGGTGTGTTTTGCTTCAAAAGTTGGTGTCCTGTATACGCATGTTGATGTCTGTTGGTTTTGTCCTGTCTGTATCAATATCAGCCCCCCATTTGATTGTAAGATTAGCCCATTGTTTTGCTCCAACCTTTTCTCTTTTTTCCTGTTCTTTCCTTTTTCTCTCTTGTTTTTGTTAATTGCACAGCCCTTCCCTCAGAGAGGGCATCACCATTATGACCATTATGTTTTTGATATGACATTTGTAATTGAGAATAAAAATAAAGTCGTCCTCCAAAGAGGGGGGATGGTGGTGGGCAAAAAAAAGAATATGTGTGGCGCATTATGAAGCACAAAATTCGACAATGGAGACCCCAGACTGTTGAGCAACTGAAGTCGTACATCAAGCAAGAATGGGAAAGAATTACACCTACAAAGTTTCTAAAATTAGTGTTCTCAGTTCCCAAATGCTTATTGAGTGTTGTTAAAAGGAAAAGTGATGTAACACAGTGGTGAACATGCCTGTCCCAGCTTTGTCGGAACGTGTTGCAGGTATCAAATACATGAGTGAATATTTCTCAGAAAAAAACAACTGAGTTTATCATTTTGAACATTAAATATCTTGTCTTTGTAGTGTACTCAATTAAATATAGGTTGAAAAGGATCAGCAAATCATTGTGTTCTGGGTTTATTCCCTGGGTTTAAATATTATTTATTATAAAGTTTTACACAAAATCCCAACGTCATTGGAATTGGGGCTTGTAATTGCTTAGAACAATAACTCTTAGATTGGCTCACAAAAGAATATGTGCCCGTGTGGCAAGTTAGGCATGGACAACTAATCAGGTAATATGCGATTATCACAGGTGTTTAACTGTGCATGTGTGAGCCATGTTTAGTCAGCATTTTAAAAAACGCTTTGTTCCTTGATCTGGCTTTGATCAAACATCTTCTGATTGTAACAGCTCTTACAGCTAATTTTATATCATCATCTTTGATTTTTCTGGAGCTGATGATTTGCTGAATCCATTGCCATTCTGACCATTCTTTGATCCGTTTTAACTGTAGTTGCTCATTTCCTTCCGCATGTTTAAGGTTTTTGTTGCCATTTTAAAGCATTTGAGATAATTTTAGCTGGGAATACTACAACCCCAATTCCGAAATAGTTGGGACAAACTGTTAATTGTGAATAAAATCAAAATGCAATGACTTTCAAATCACACCAGCCAGTATTTTATTCACAATAGAACAGAGATAACACAGCAAATGTTGAAACTGAGAAATTCTCAATCAGTGAAAGATCTGGACTGCAGGCAGGCCAGTTCAGCACACGGACTCTTCTACTAAGAAGCCATGCTGTTGTAATAGCTGCAGTATGTGGTTTTGCATTGTCTTGTCTGCATTCCCTGGAATAGATGTCATCTGGAGGGAGCATATATTGCAAAACCTATATACATTCCAAAACATGCAAGTGTCCCACACCATATGCACTAATGCATCCCCATACCATCAAGATGCTGGCTTTTGAACTGAACTGATAACAGGAGGGGTGGTCTTTGCCTGTTTAGCCCGGAGGGCACAGCCCCATGATTTCCAACAAGAATGTCAAATTTGGACTCATCTGACCACAGGACACTTTGACACTTTGCTACAGTCCATTTTAAATGAGCCTTGGCCCACAAAACAGTCTGGATCATGAACAATGCTTCCTTTTTGCATGATTTTTAGATGGCATTCGGCATGGCGGACTGTGTTTACAGACAGTGGTTTCTTGACATCTGTCAAGAATCATGCCAGTGATGCAGTGGCGTCTTCCTGAAGATCACGATTCAGTAAAGGTCTTCGCCCTTGTCCCTTACCAAAGAGAAGCATTTATTTGATGTTATGCACTGTCGAAAATGAGACCTTCAAAGCCTTTGATTTTGACGTTGAGGAACATTGTTTTTAAAGTATTCCACAATTTTTTTTTACGCAAACCTTCACAGGTTGGAGAGCCTCTGGCCATCTTTACTTCTGAGAGACTCAGCCTCTCTAAGACATCCCTTTACAGCCAATCATGTTACACACCTGATGCCCCTTACTTGCTAAATGTTCTTTCAGCTGATTCTCTTATATATTAATTGCTTTTTGCAGCCCTTTTTTTTTTTTGCCTGTGTCCCAACTTTTTGAGACTGACATAAGCTCATTTTGTGGATAAAAACGTAAAATGTCTCAGTTTCAACATTTGAAATGTTATGTATGTTCTTTTTTAAATAACGTGTTGGCTCATGTGATCTGAAAGTCATTGCATTTCGATTTTATTTACAATTTACACTTCGTCCCAACTATTTCGGAATTGGGGTTGTATAATTTGCTGCACTTCTTGATACGTTTTCCCCTCTCCAATCAATTTTTTTAATCAAATTACGATTAATTTAATCTTCCGAACAATGTTTTGAACAGCCCATGTTACTTTGCAATTCAGAAACAAATATATTTTATAACAATGTGTGAAACATTTGCTTCCCATCTTTCTTTACCCCTCTGCGGATATGTAGACGCCAACGGACATGGAACTGCTCTATTTATGCATGTAGTTACACTATACTATCAGTTATTGAATCATTTATTGAATATTCATTAGCAAGCCGAGCTCGAACACTGTTTAGAATATGGACGAGTTCAGTCCCATCCCTGTTTAGCGGGAGTTGCATGAATTAAACTCCTAAGCTAAGCCTGATGTGCAAACTTCTCAATATACTTGCCCGTAGTGACAATCCAGCAGTCCAAAAAAATAATCTCTTGTGACAAAAAATATTGTTGTCCTTTGTGGCAGCCAGTGTTAATTTTGACAGCAAATTCTGATTTAGTCTTAGTCTTTTGAATAACACACCATTTAGTTTTTAGTCATATTTTAGTCATCTGAAACCTTTTAGTTTTAGTCGACTAAATATCACAAGAGTTTTAGTCTTAGTCTAGTCGTAAGTCTTTTAGCCTTAGTCTAGCTTTAGTGGACCATATATTAGCAGATTTTAGTCGACTAAATCCAAAGTGGACTTAGTCGACTAAATGTTTCTCCAGGATTTCCGGTCATTGGAAATATCCATCAGTCTGTTATGGAATGGTATTAAGGTTTTGTTACGGTCCCACGCTAGCCTCAGCTCTACCAATCCTGTCTATGCAATCTTCCAATCTGGTAATCGGGAAGGCATCAGCTTTTGTCAACCCCCAGCTAGATGTGTCGTCAGGTTTTGGAACCAACACCACAGGAGAGCTTCATTCACTTTGCCCATGCTCTACTACACCAATACGCAACATATAAGCTAACTCCTCCCTCAAACACTGCAGTTTAGAGGGGGCTAACCTATATGGATGTTGTTTAATTGGAGTAGCACCACCGACATCCACATCGTGGACAGCTAGCGTTGTGCGCCCTGGGATATCCTGGAAAAGGGGAGAGAACTCAGCTATCAGATCCTTAAACGCAACCTGCCACTCGGATGGTAAATGTGACAACTGATTATCCAGCGACTTCAGAGTCTAAGAGTTCCTTAAGCAGAACCCAACAGTTTCCCCCCTCCCCACTAGCATCCTCTTCTGATGTCTGTCCCATAACTGCACAAGCCACAGATGGCCCACATCCCTCGGCTATGATTTCAATCTCCTCACCAGTAGAAGCTCTTTCTCTAAGTGAACTCAGAGTAGGATCTTGTTTTTGTGCCTCAATTAATGTCTCTCGACTCAACACTGGCAACTCCCTCATACCGCACCACTTTGCAAAGACGGTATCTGCTAAATCAACTGGAGGTGTCTCTTCTGACCTAAGCGCCTCCACTGTGGGTGCTTTAGTCACTACACCACCATTTGCAGCAAGATCGGCTACAGCTTTTGCTTGGGACCGGGTGAGTACACAGACTGGAAAGGCCTCCGGATATTCATCCTCCAAAGCCTTAGTCTCTGCCACTTCGCATGGAATTGGAGACAACAAAGGGGTCACCACTATCTGCTTACAAGCCAAATCATTTCCTAAAAGGAGCGAAACACCTCTCACTGGAAGTTCAGGAGCTACTGCCACCTGAGCATAACCCACAAAACATTGGTATGCACGAACATAGAGGGGGACCGCACTGTAAGCCCCTCCAAAACCCTCAATAGGTACAAATGTCCCCAAAGCAGCTGTTTCTGGCAAGTCAATAGTACCTGCCACCATAACCGACTGACCTGAAGCTGAATCTCTGAGAACTGTAAACCATCCCATCAGAGAGAAAACCATCAAACATTTCCAGGTTAGCTTTATCAACCGTTTTTCACACGTTCATGGACTGCGTTTAAACCAATAAGATAACAAGGCACAGAATGACTAACTTCTCTCAAAGTATCTCTTTTCTGGAGGGCGGGAAAGTGGGATTTCATGTGACCAGGTTTTGTAGTAATGGCAAATAATATCTCCCTGAAAAGGAGAATGATTATGTTGTTGCCCACTGTTCTGAGAATTCATAGGGGGGCGCCCACCACCACCGCTTTTGTCGCGGTGACGTTTTTCAAATTCCCCTGTCCTTCTCATCTGACCACTGGGTTTGTCACGCCATGAGTCTTTGTGAATAAGAACATAGTTTTCAGCTGCTTCAGCAGCTTTATACATGGTTTTCACATCCAGATCATTCAAGTAAGTCTGCATGACTTTTGGCAAGCTCTGCTTGAATTGTTCTAGCACAATCAGCTCACGCAGCCCCTTGAAGTCGTGCACTTCATTAGCTCTTACCCACTTGTCAAACGCTGCCTCCTGTTGGTGTGCAAAATCCAAATAAGTCTGCCCCGATTGTAACCGCTCCGTCCTAAACTGCTGTTTAAACGCCTCCAGAACAAACTCATAAGCTTTGAGCACTGCCTGTCGTACTGCATCATAATCATCCAACTGATGGTGCTCTATAGCAACATAAGCTTCCTGGGCTTTGCCTGTTAAAGAGCCCTGTATGAGAGTTACCCAAGCCTCTCTAAGCCAGTCTCGCAGACTAGCTATTTTCTCAAACATCTCAAAGAATAGCTCAACCTTCTCAGGATCAAACCTTGGCACCAAAGAGAAACATTTATTTACATCAAAAAGTTCCCGATGATTCTGACGTCTGGTATCAAGACTAAGCTTAGCCTTCTCTAAGCCAATTTTCAGCCTTTCATGCTCCCGCTCTCTGTCCCTCTCAAGTCGCTCATGCTCCCCCTGCTCCCTGTTTCTCTCTCTCTCTCTCTCTCTCTCTTTCCCTCTCCCCAGGTCACAGTGAACCAAAATACTCTGTATGAATTCAGGCTTCTTAGCCTCCTCCGGAACCTCTATCTCCAAATACTCAATCAGCTTCCATAGTTTAGATTTATCGAGCTTAAAGGGGACCGATTTTGCTGTATTTCCAAGGTTATATTTTTGTTTTGGACTCCTCTAGAGTACTCCTGATCGTTCAAAGTCTAAAACAGGGTCCTTATTTAGCTCATACTGCCATTCTCAAAAAAACCCAATTGTAGTCCATTGTAGTCTATGCCTGAAACGCCTCGTTGGGGTGGCTCTTCCGCTATGGCCCCCACTCCCCGTGTGCCCATTTTCTTCTTACTGGCCAGCTCTGTGGAGGGCGGATCTAGGTGGGATGAGGCAGCAGAACGCACTTTTCCGGGTCCGCCTCCCCAGAGTGAAACTGAGACGCGTCTGCCATCTGAGAAGGAATCAACTGGCAAATTCCGCGATCAAACGCAGTACATGTGTATAGATCTAATGAAATGAACTTGTTCTAATAAACGCAATGGCGAAAGTGGAGGACGCAGTGCGAAAGTCTGGCAGCTTAAGCTCGAATTTGCTGTCAACTTACGGCTACTATGGTGAGTACCCCGGTGTTTCTACCCAATCGCTAGGATTGAGGGAAAGCTAGAATCCATCCCATACAGACACATTTGCAGAACGGGTGGACATACCCAAGTGTAGACTGGAGACCGTAGAAATCTGGTGGGTCTGAGTTTAGAGGGAAACAAGGACAGTGAGGAGCAGCAAAAAGTGGACCAGCAGCTTATGGACTGCTTCAGTGTGTATAATAAGCTCCTGCTGGTTCGTGTGCAGAACTGTGGTGTGTCATTAGTGTGGAGTAACAAACAGCTTCTTCGCTGGTATATGATGAAGGGGCGAAAGCTCCAGGCTAAACGGCCTTTTCGGAAGTTGCCCGTGGTTATGGTTTACTTATTAAGTCGAATGACCAGCGTTTGCTTTCGCTGAAAATGGGCGCGATAAGCGCTTTCACACTGGATCAAGCTTAATTTTTCACGCGACAGATTTCAATGCATTGTCTTTGCATTGACTTTGAATGTAATCTGTCGTGCAAAAATTTGTTTTCCCGTGTGAAAAATAACGCGTGTATTCGCCTCTTTGCATTGACTTTGAATGTAACCTGTCACGCGAAAAATTAGTTTCGCGTCTGGTGTGAAAGCAGCTTTATGGAGAGTACGCGACAGCTAGAGAGAGCTCTGGTTATGTTATGAACATAATACAGGTTTTACAGAACATAAGTTCTGTTAGCGTGGACAAGTTGCTTATGTGGAGCCAGTGAATCGATCACTTCTACAGGAAAGAATTTCCTATTTAATCTCCGCCTTTTTCGGCTTTTTATTAGCCACAACAATTTCTAAAGGGGGATGAAATTATGTCATGGTAGTGCAGAGAAATCGTTTGTTATACCAGACACGGTAGAGCATCTGCGTTTCGCATTGCTTTCACGGTAGCGTCAGAGAGCTTGCCCAGATATTTGTGAAGTATTCGGCTGATCCCGGTCATGGATAAGTGAAGCGATCACAAGCAGCCGTAAACAAACCCAAACACGTATCCCAAGCTCTGAAAAACCTACAACTGGTCTAACTGCAGCCTTTTCAGCCCAACTTTGCGGACAAATACAGCACCTCTCCGGTTAGCTTCAACTGTAGTGGCTACAATCAGGCAACATTATGATGAAACTGCCACATTGATGCTTACCGAAGTAACCCAAGCATACCGATCAGAATTACTGCATATAAGTTATCCAGGAGCATTTTTAATTAAAACGGCATGCGAACTAACATGCAGTAGCTGGTAACCCAGCGGTCATAACAACCACAGAGACAAACCCTTGCAATACAGGTTTTACAGACAGCAAGTTCCGTTACCGTGGACAGTTGTACCAAGCATCCAAATTACAAACAAGTATAAAAAGTTAGCCTCAAATGAGGTTTATGTTCACACACCTTCTGCAGAATTTCCCCTGATATCACTCTTGCATATTTAGGACACAAACAATAGCAACAGTAACTTGGCTATGTTAGCCACAGTGCTACAGCCACAATGAACTGGCTATCACGTCAGGTTGGCTTATGCAGTATAAGCATCTTGCAGCTTCTGTGTCTGTGAGTCACGGACAGTCATGATCGATCCAGGATTTATCTTCAGATATTTTACAAAGCCTGCGCTTGAGGCCAGTTGTTAGTGCTAACTATCGTTAGCAGTCCTGCTAGCCACCTGTAACACGTTAACTTCACTTACATTATTTGCTGTTATATCGTTACTTACAGCTTGTGGCTCCGAGCGCTTGATCGATGCAGCTGCTTCAGGTTTGAGAAGCAGCTGAAACGTTTATCCAGTGTCGAATTCTCCTTTATTAACAAAGCTGTCTTTGGTGAAATGCTGAGCACAAGGAGCTAACGTTCCCTTTGGTCGTGGCTGTTTGCTGCCAGCAAACAAAAAAAAGCTACCCACTGATTTCTGGGGCATCGTCTTTTGAAGAGAAATAGGTGCTTTTTCTTTCATCCAAAAGTAAACGGACAAGCAGCTTTGGGAGAGACTGCAAAACTGCTCAAATGATCTAAGGTTCTTCTTTTGTATTTCCAAAAGTGTAGAAGCTACTAAGGCATAGTATGATCTGCCGTTGTTAGTGCCTGCTAGAATAGTTTCCGGTGTGGGCAGGTCCAGCGCCGTGGTTGGCTCTGGCTAGGTCTGTATTAATTGGACGGCACAACCTGACTTCAGGTTTTGCCCAGATCTCGTGAAGATCTCGGGAGGAGCTGTTCAGAGAGGAAATCACATTCATGAAATCACATTCTTGGATTACAGCAAAACCCCTGTATCTTATTTTTAGAAACTTTTCAGAGGTTGAGCATGGACAACCAACATTATAACATTTCTTATATGTATTAAAAGAAGGATCAGCATAATAGGTCCCCTTTAACTAACCGCACACGTGCCACATCAGTCTGAATAAACTCTTCTGGATCAAATTCTGCCATTTTCACTTTGCCAGTGCTTGGAACACAAAAAAGGGGGGGAATACAAAATACAGACAGCTATACATGGACCAATGCTACCAAAATGGGAACAATAATATTGATTAGCTAGACCACTAAAACACAGACTGATTCACAACCAAACCTGAATGTGTCACTATATCACAGGCACCGTGACCTCACCACAAGAAGCTAATCAGCCAAACCAAAACGCTACCACTAGAGCTAAGTCTGACAAAAACAGCCAAGTACAGGCATGCAAACACCAAGCACAAAAGCAAGCTGCGCTCAATCAAACTAATGAGACCATTCAATCCAAACAAATTGTCAGGCAAAACACACGGCACAGAGAGACGCCTTCACTGCAAGACTCCGGCACAACTACCTCAAAGTTATCAATATGCGCCTCTAGGCATAAGCACGCAAAACACAATGCTAGCCGACTCAGCCCAAGCTACCTTGACAAACCTGTCCGCTTAGCATTTCCGGACTAACAACTAACAGCATGGTAACTAGTGTAACCAACTCGGCGCACCTACACAACACCGAACCACAACGTCCTACCGATACACATGCAACTGAACAGTACACACGGATACTAGTTCAAACTCCCGGACGAGCCCACAATTGTTACGGTCCCGCAGTAGTCTAGGCTCGCTATTCCCCACCCCTAACAGAAGCTAGCACAGTACCCAACATTTACCTTTGTTCAAAGTTACCTCTTTCCCTGCATGTTGCAGTTGAAGTGAGAGTGAGACCTGGGCTTTCCTAGGTGAATGGATGTATCTTACCTAACAAAAGGGGTTGGTGGATTTTGGGTAGATTACTCACACCAGCCAGGTTACCGACTCTCCGAACTCCGCGTGCCGCACGGCCAGCTCAATCCGCCGGCGTCCTCTTGCCACTCGGCTATCTACCCATCCAGCCCGCTCTGCTTCCTTTCAGCGTTCAATTTAAAAAGGAGATAAAACGAAAGTGCACAGTTCATGGTGGTGTGGGAAAAAATGGGTGGTCAGACTCTGCATAAAGCCGCTGTCGCTTCAGTCCTCCAGCGTCTGCTCTGTCTGGTGTCTGGTGTGTTCGGTCTCTCACAGCATTCACATTCGACCGTGGCTCATCAACTAATCAAGCCCGGCTGAGGCTACCCACCAACCAAAACCACGCCCCTTAAATGTCATAGTCAGTGAAATTCCAAATGTTATGACTTGAAAATCACACAAGGAAAACCAGCAATGACAACTTAAACAAATTTATTCTTAACTGATTAGGTCCAAAAATTTCTCTAATCTAATGCCACTATGTAACATGGATGCCAAAACAAAAAAAAAACTCCTCAACTGACCAAAATCACAGCACTTATATTGACTAGGAACATTCTGGAAAGATCTACAGGATTCCTGAGTAATCCGGCCCCCTCCAGGCAAGAAGATGCCAGAAACCTCTAGAAAGCACTAGTCTTTTTCATCACAAACAAGTGGTATTGCATCAGATCATGTTTTGCTACAGACATACCACTAGAGGGTGCTAAATGATGAACAAAATAAACAAATAGCTGACCAGTAAAGCAGTACAGATCTAACAAATGTTCATTTACAAATGAGATACAATGCTGTACATGAAACACTCATACATAACACTAAGCACCTACTAAAACACATTCCAGCTCCAAAAGCCTATCCCAACAGTTTGAATATGCAATACAGATACAGATTTAACACAAAACATGTATTTTATTTTATACTTAATGTCAAAAACATGACCGTGGCTTTTTCACAAAAGATAACCTCACAAAAATTAAGCATAAGGCCTGCTCTCCCTGAAAAATAAACATGCTCCCTGAAAAAGATATGCTTTCTCCCTGAATGATATGCAATGCATGTGACATTCTTTCAAGATGAAGTACAATATTATTGAAATAGATAACCACCTAACTCTGAACTTTTTAGTCTTCTACTGTCTGTGCAAAATCAAAAACATAAAGAAAAATAAAGTGCAATTCTCAAAAATAATAATAAAATTGGTTGTAATGCCATTGCACAAGGTATCTAAATACAGAAAATTCACTACTGTTAATGTTCACGTACCTCAAGAAAAGTTAAATAACTGGTAGGCTACAATGCCTTAGAATGCCTTGCTACTCTGTACAAAATCAACAAGATTTGAACAGAACAGATTAGTGCAATTCTCAAATGTAAAATAAAAGATGTATTGGCTGTAATGCCAGAAATACTCCTTAATGCTCAAGTAAACAAAAAACCCCTGCTCTCTCAGCATTGAAAATACAGGTAAAAATCAAATTAAACTAAAAACCACACAACTCTGTAAGCATCATCTTCTTCATCTGTTAACCTGTGCATTGTGTGGAAAATCAAAGAGATTTGAAAAGGAAAACAAAACTCAAATATGTAAAAGAAAATGTGCATTGGTTGTAATGTCATTGCACACAAAATTAAATATTCCTCTTTTAATAAATAAAAGAAGTATCAATGAGCTCAAGACAAGTGAATTACATGCTAAGCTGTAATGCCATTATTGCATGGAACAAAAAAAATCTCTCTGCTCTCATATTAAACAAAAACAAAACAAATACCAGATCAGTAACTTTCAAGTTGTGCATATACTATTACAGAAAATGCTACAAATAGCACTGAATACAACAGCTCTATTTGTTTCTGTTCATTTTAAGGAAAGCACTTCGCTCCAATGTGACCCTTCCTCTGTTGCGCCGTCCTCTTGTGAGGTCACCTGTGACAATGAATACCCTCTCTGCAAAAGCTTGAGAAGATGGCATAGCTAACAAGTCTAAAGCAAAAGGTTTTAAACTGTGATAAAAACTGTCACTTTTTTCCAGCCAGAAGTCTGTTCCTGTGTTCTCAGTGGGATGTGAAAGTTCTTCCTTGTACTTGATGATCTGCTGCCTGATGCTGGTTGTGGAGGTTTTCTGTTTAGGCCTTGTGGTGCGGCATTTTGAGAGAAACCAAAACACTGGCTGCTTTGAGGATGGAGCTGCCTCTGGTTCCTCAATAACCTCTTCCTTCTGCATCATCATCAGACTGGTCCTCCTGTTTCTTGTGTGGGATAGTACATTTGACCACATAGTCCTCTGCCTGTTTCAGCAGTTCCTGGATATTTCCATCAGCCACATCAACATTAACAAGGATTTCACAGACCGTTGGGTTGACGAAGCAGGCAGCTGCTGCAAGTGGTGAGAGTTTTGGCAGGCATGATGTCTTCAAATTAGGCTGGTTAGCTTCACAAGTTAATCTACAAATGCAAATGCCTCCTTTCTGAAATTTCCATGGTGATATGATGCAATCCGTGGAGAAATCCGCACCCGATTTAAATCGCAACTCTTCTGCCATACCATCGACTGACCTGCTTTACGATGGTGCATATTATCGTCTACTGTAATGGTCGGTGGAATTAGGAGGCCAGGTGCAGCGACAAGACAGAACGTGAGCAACATGGACATAAAACAAACACAGAGAATAATACAGACCAAACGAAAGTACTCGCGCTTCTGTCCCCCCCATGGGACGGCCCCAGACATTCCCAAAAAACCCCGAGCAGGGACCCAGCACCGCTCCTCAGGACACCAAACCCTCTGGCCACCCTGATAAGCCGGTGCAAAATGGTGCCTCCTATCAGCGGCAGCCTTCCGTTTATGCACCACCATGGGGACAAACAAACAGCCAGACGGTCCCCACCGGAACCAGGCTCGGGCCCCAAGGCCTCCCGCACAACAGACTCAGTATCCCCCTGTATGGGAGCCACAATCCGAGCCGCCGGAACAACCTGCCCAGAAACGGAATCACAGCCCGAGCGGTCATAAATCCATGACAAGGCGCCAGGCTTGATGCTCTTGGAGCCGGGGCGATAAGTCAATGCAAAGTCAAAGCGATTGAAAAACAACGCCCACTGCGCCTGCTTGGAATCACGTCGCCTAGTCTGCTGGACACACTGGGGATTCCTGTGATTCATCCAAACCACAAACATCCGGATGTTCAGCCCCCTCTAACCAATGGCGCCACTCTTCTAATACCAATTTAACAGCTAACAACTCCCGGTTACCAATACTGTAATTCCGTTCAACCGGTGACAAAGACCGGGAGAAGCAGGCACATGGGTGCAACTTATTGTCCCGAAGGGGGCGCTGGGACAAAATGGCACCCACCCCGACCTCCGAAGCATCAACCTCCACCACAAATGGGAGGGAGGGGTCGCGCAAAATGACAATAGGTCCAGAACTAAGCCGTTTCTTCAACTCCTGAAAAGCAGCCTCCGCTGCTGGAGACCAAGCAAACGACGAGGAGGAATTAATCTCAGAAAGCGCAATGATGGGGGCAGCCACAGCGCTAAAATTGCGAATAAACCTCCTATAAAAATTAGCAAAGCCCAAAAATCGTTTAACCTCCTTAACATTCTGAGGGCCAGGCCAGTTCCTAACCGCTGCCACCTTGTCAGGGAATAGTTGATCTCACTATTTTGAGCATGATGCGGAGGCAAACACAAAGCCCGTTGTTTGCCAAAATCCTCCGCAAGATCAACATAATCATCTGACACGTTGGGAGGTAAACCAAGGTTCAGCGCGGCTCCTACACATCAATCTTTTTGAGAACCCGACGCCTCCCCCATGGGTTGAAATTCGAATCTCACTACAGTGAGACCTACAGTCAGAGCCCCACTGGACGATTGGGTCACTTTGACTGCCCCAAAAAATCTGTGGCCTATGCTTAAGCAACCAAGAATGACCCAAAACCACAGGACAAACTGGGGAATCGATTAAGAAAAAACAAATTTTCTCTGAATGACCACCAAAAAGGATAAACAGTCAAAAAATCAGAGACCTCGGTTATTAGCCCATCTTCCAACGGTCGACCATCCAAAACTTTGATCGAGTGCGAATGTGAGAGAGAGCGGATGGGAATGGAATGTTTTCCAGCCCACTCCGCATCCATAAAACAATCAACAGCCCCCGAATCCAAAAAGGCTTTAACCCATATTCTCCTTTTCCCCATAGTCAACTTTACTGAAATAAGAGTTCGAACGGGAGATTGGGTCTGTCCTTCTAGCGCCCCCCCACCCCCCTACCACCAGAGGGGCTTCCCGTCTCCCTTTAAGCTCGGGGCAACTTGGACGGATATGTCCCGGTTCGCTACAATGATGACAAATTATTTGTCTGTGAACAGGCTTACAAGCCCGGCTCTCATATGAGCCATCAACCTGCATGGGCTCACTAGAATTGGAAATTTCAATGGGCGGAGTTGTGGCTGATTGCCTGTTGCACGGAACATTAACCTCGTTGCTATCAAGAGCCAAAGCAGTACGTTTCTCCTTGTTTCGTTCGCGGTTGCGATTATCAACTCGCACCGCAGTATGAACTAACGAATCTAAAAAACGCAAAGGCTCTAGTGTTGCCAGAGTGTCCTTCACCTCCTCAGCCAAAGCGTGAACAAACACTGTCATAAGAGGTGCTTCTGGCCACCTTGTCTCTGTGGCTAAGGAGCGAAACGAGAGAGAAATCAGCAACGCTATTAGAACCCTGCTTCAAATTCATTAGACGCATAGCTGCATCCTGACCATATACATCCTGATCAAAAACAATTATCATTTCTCTCATGAGAGTTTCCACTGAATTTACTATTGGCGATTTAGCTCAAATGAGCAGCCCCACCCAAGTGAGGGTTGTGCCTGTCAACAGTGATAAAATAAACGAAACCCGTGATTCTTCATTCGAGAACCGTGAGGGTTACGCTTTAAAAAATATTTCACATTGAGCAATGAAATCTTCACATTTTTCTGCCTCGCCTCCATATCTTGGGGGTAACTGGAGTGTAGGCTCTTGTGGAAGGTGTACTGATTGTGCTTGTGAAACACTTAGTGTAACCTGAGCAGACAATGCTCTAATACTCTCGGAGAGATTTATTAGAAGACTTTCCTGTGCCTGCATAGCCTGCTCTTGACAGCGAATTCTCTCTGTCAGCTCCGCCTGCTAACTGTCTAAGCTAGAAAGACCCTGGCCATACGCAGTAAGGACAGACTGTGTAATCTGAGCAGACAATGCTCTAATACACTCGGAGAGATTTATTAGAAGACTTTCCTGTGCCTGCATAGCCTGCTCTTGACAGCAAATTCTCTCTGTCAGCTCCGCCTGCTAACTGTCTAAGCTAGAAAGACCCTGGCCATACGCAGTAAGGACAGACTGTGTAACCTGAGCAGACAATGCTCTAATACACTCGGAGAGGTTTATTAGAAGACTTTCCTTTGCCTGCATAGCCTGCTCTTGACAGCGAATTCTCTCTGTCAGCTTCGCCTGCTGTCTAAGCTAGAAAGACCCTGGCCATACGCAGTAAGGACAGACTGCTGGTCAGCGACAATGCTCTCTAGTGTATCCGCTGCTGGCGACTCCATGTCTGGCTAGAGTGTTCTGTAATGGCCAGTTGAATTACGAGGCCAGGTGCAGCGACAAGAGAGAACGTGAGCAACACGGACACAAAACAAACACAGAGAATAATACAGACCAAACAAAGTACTCACGCTTCCAAAGGACGAATAATAGTCCGAAACATGGAAGCAAGCGAGAAAGGAAAAAGGGACAAGAAACTCCTAAAATAACAAGAAGATAGAAAGTCAAACAAATCCTGACTAAAGATATCTTCGGCTATAGTGCATAGCTACAAACAGACACTCTAGCAAAGAGGCGTGGCGAACATCCGGCTTATATAGAGCCCAGGGAAGCGCCGTCCCAGTTCAATCAGCCAGCTGTTCGATTGAACAGGAATACGATATCGTCCCGGGACGAGAGCCACAACGAAAAGTCCAAAACACACGCACAAACATCCGGAACCATGACAGTCTAAATTCATTTTCAATGGTAGAAAAGAAGTTCCTATACCGAATGACACCCAAACTATCAGGCGTTCATCCGCCGAAGGTAAACTAAAAGCCGATTGAAAACCAGGCTTGTGGAAAGCAACTTCCGCTATTTCTCCGTAATTGGTAAATGAAGTGTCAATAAATTCATTCATTTTAATATGTATGATGTTAGAAATTAATTTTTGAACACTTTATTTTGAAACCCCAATATGCAACCTATCATTTACAGCAATGAACTCACATCTCATATTTTTGTCACTTTTTATCACAGGGACTACTTGACGGTCTTTATCTCAAAATTAGATCAGACGAGTTTAGACGGGTTTTCATGGCCGGGGTCACAAATTTAAACGCTTTTTTGCAGTGTCACAGTATCACCCCAATCTCCAAAATAAGCAATATGTTGTTTGAAAGAAAAAAATTAAATGAATTTAAATAGCTGTTATTAATTTTTTTCGAAGCTACAGGGAGCCCCTGCAGAAAGGCTCCAGAGTTGCGGGTTGCCGACCCCTGCCATAGACTGTGGATGACACTAACAGTTCGCACGTAGCTCGAATCATTGTGTGGGCAGTTACACTCCAGAGTGGGCGAGAACCGGCAAGAACAAGAATATTGAATTTGCGGTGTTTTGTAACACCACGACACGCTTTTTATTGGCGTAAATTCTCCACCTATTTCCTTTAATTCGCAAAAACCAATACTTCAAGTGGTGTTGGAGTTCAAGAACCACAACATGTCACAAACTGATTATGGGCCTACCATATTCAAATACTAACAGATAAGTCCATTTTCTTGCAGAAGGGGCCCTTTAAGGGATGGGTTTCAGCCTCCCCTATTGCCAGTTCACCAGCCACCACTGGTGCATAGAGACTCCTCATTAGATGGTGGAGGTTGTATTTATTTGGGTTGTTGAGCATTTCTTTCTTTCTTGTCTGCCCCAAGGACCCTCTCAGCCTTTGGCCACGGTGGAAATCAGGAGCCCTGAAATTAACAACGCATGCTTCCACAACAACACTGTTCAGGTCAACAAAGGCAAGAAGAAGGACGTGACTCAGGCTCGCATCGGCACGCCCAGCAACTTCCAGTGAGTTTCCTGCTCTCACTTGTAACCCTCTCCAGGGTCAAACATAGAGAGAAATCATTAAGCTCTAATGATCGATTTGCTGATATTTTATTACATTGGTTTGTGTCCTGGACTGTTGATCTTCCATGCTTTTTCCTCTTAAATGGCCTTTCTCTTCCTTGTTGTCATTCCTTCTTTGACTTTCCTTCGTTTGATGGCTTGGCTCACTCACTGTATTATTGTGATGAGTAGCTTATATTATGTATAATGTAATACATGCAGTGATGTGGCTACATGTCAATATGTGACATGCATCCGCATGATCTGTGTATGTATATTGTCTGTGAAATTTTGGGCATGTTTTCATGAATGAGCAGAGTGTAGCGTCTGTGGCTGGTGTCATGTGACCCTGTCAGCCCATCATTCGATTGTGACCTTGTTTCCAGTCGCCTGAGGCTGTGCATGCCCTTGTTATCTGAATGGGTGGGGCAATGTCCAGTTCCTGTTTTCAGCAGATGTGCATGTCCGTTGCTTGCAGGTAATTCTGTTTATGAGATATTAACTAGACCCTGCGTGCCACTGTGGGTGGGTATTTATAAATCTGACTTTCAACGTACACCCACAGAGGCACTGCTCGTTCCATTCACTTCAGGCATACTTTTTCGCTCTACGTCTGTAACTTTTCCCCAACTCTTTGGATCGAAACAAATCAAACGCACATACCTTCCTAGCTAAGACAGCTAGACTCAGCCGCGAGTACACGCCGGTAGATGCCTTCCGTGCGGATATTTCAATCAGGAGAGACTCAAGTGAAATCAAGAAAAATTTATTATGCGTTGAGCATAAGTAGAATTCAATTCAATTCAATTTTATTTATATAGCGCTTTACAGAGAGTAAAGGGCAGAGCACAGACTAATCCCTAATCCCCGATAGCAGGCAAAAAAAACTCCCTGTAGGGAGAAAAAAAGCCTTGAACAGTGGTGAGAAAAAACTCCTCAGTGAGAAGAAATCTCAGGAGGAACCTGGCTATTCTGGGGAAGCCCATCCTCCCCTGGCTGAATAATAAATTGATGGTAAATTAGGAATGAGAGGATCAGGACAGCAGGGAGACTGCAGTCAGAATTAACATGCTTAAAATCAGACAAGTCTTTGACGCTTGGACTCTTCGGGAAGACTCGTAGAGCAGCAGACACTGGTGGCGGTGGTGGCTGAAGGCTGACAAAGCTGGAGCGGCAGTAGGGAAGGTCTGATGGAGCAGGGTGGCGTTGGGGAGGAGGAGGGTCAGCGAACAGCAGCACGAACGAACTAGAGCAGAGAAAATTATACTTTTTTAAAAAAGACAGCAACATAACGATTAGCTAGCGATGCGACTGAGGTGTGCCACGGTTGGATGGAAGAGATCAGCTGCTACACCAGCTGACTGCTCAATTGACAGCCCCAGACATTGACCGCAGAGGTTTATGGGCGAGCAAGCGAGTGAATGAAAAGAAAATAAACAGTTGACATGCGCGAGAGAGAGAGTCTTCCTGACTGAGCTTTTGCTAAGCTTCATATGAGCAAAAAATTCCTCCGAAGCGACATTGTTCAAACACTTATCGCCATGTCTTCTAATGGGAATTCCCTGGCGTACCGTTGCATGTCGGGATTAGGAAAAAATGGCTACAAGTGTTTAAACCGCGTCGCTTCGGAGGAATTTTTTGCTCATATCTCTGCATGGAAGGCATCTACTGGTGTGTACTCGCGGCTGAGTCTAGCTGCCTTAGCTAGGAAGGTATGTGCGTTTGATTTGTTTCGATCCGAAGAGTTGGGGAAAAGTTACAGACGCAGAGCGAAAAAGTATGCCTGAAGTGAATGGATCGAGCAGTGCCTCTATGGGTGTATGTTGAAAGTCAGATTTATAAATACCCACCCACAGTGGCACGCAGGGTCTAGTATTAACAGGCACCCTGCCACAGAATTCCAGAACAATGTGTTTACGGCACTTATAGGCACCTCTGTCACTTGCAAAGAATATAACAACAGGAACAGTGTTAGATAGTGCTAGATTCTTGCTCTAGCAGAGATGTTTCCAACCCAGGGACTAAAGAAGAAAATTAGCTTGTAGCTAACTCTGGTAAAGCTAAGAGTTGTACACTGTCCTTGTCAAATAAACAAACAAACAAACAAATAAATAAATAAATAAACAATATGCTTACGTAAGATGAGATCTAGTCAGATACCCTTTTTACTGTGGAATTTTTGGATTGTTGTTCCAAAATATCTGGTCATACATCTGACTTCATTGAATTCGATTACAAGTGTTGTTTGTTACATCAGTTTAAGAACATTCAGATCACTTGTGCCCTCTCGCTGTTGTGAGATGTTTTTAAAATTTTACTGCTCATCTAACACTCACTACTTTTGATTGAAAGCTATGGAGTTTTGAAAAACTGACTCAGAATTTTGAAAGAGAAATGTTGAAAAAACATTAAAGGCATTAAAATTATCTGTAAGGCAGCTGTCTGTGCTATTTTGAGAACAAGAGCTGGTTGCCTGGAATTGTAGGTGCCCAAAGATGAGACAGGACTTGGACCCATTTAATCGGCATTTGGGTTCATTTTGCTTACTGTGTTCGCTAATGTAGCTGAATGTCTGTACCATGTATCCAGCTAGCTTTTGTCTGAGTGTTTTGAATTCTCATTTCTTGTTTTATAGGCAAACTAGCCATCTAGGCTGGGATCCTGACAAAGGCTTTGATGTAAGTAAAATATGATTTTCCTCCTGTGCATTGCTTATCTCAACAGCTCACTTTCTGAAAGTGGCATCAAAACTGAAACAATTGAGTGGGGTTCAGACCTGTCTGAGAATGTTCGGGGTGTGTATTGCTCACTGTAACTTGCATAATTGTATTTTCCCACTAACACTTTGGGGGGGGGGGACACGGCAATTTTTGCATGCCAAAAATTGCCGTCCTGTGATTCATATTTTAATTATATACATGTAGGAAGGTAAAAACCTATCTGTGTACTCTACAAATATTACATTTGCATGTACAGTGAGCTGTACCGTATGTCCTTTCCTTTAATAATACTCTCATTTCAAAATGAAGAGTAATTTATGCCCTCAACAGACGCTCAAAAAGTACTCTATCCAACTAACCAACTATATCACATTGCTACAACTCTGATCAGTATCAGTGCTTTGTCACTGCAACAAGCAGATTATCATTTGTACAACAGAATGCCAGTTCAGTGAATTGCCCTCTGACAAATCACTGCTACTCCCATAACATTCATTGCGGAGCGCGGAGATTTGCGATGGCGCACCATCAACATACGTCTAGTTATTTTAATGCCGTAGCGTGAATCATATCATTTTTATGTGCATTTAAAAGGTCTTTGTCAGAAAACAACGCGAAGTCACCTCCAGAAGAAGCGCTCTCTGCAGCAAAACTCACTGTTCCAGAGCTGACTGAAACGCTCCAATCATTTTTGGCCATTTAAATCCATTTATGGAAAGAGGCGTTACAAAGGGCGCGAATGGTGGACCAATCACAAGTGAGTGACCAAGTTGACCAATCACAGAACACTGGGGTTTTCGGGAGGGTGGGGGCAGGACTTTCAATGGAGCATTTCACAGACAGGTAGGGGAAGGTGGGGCAAAACGGGCTCCTTAACGTTTAGGCCTCACCTGATCAAAGCTGCGGCAGAAATTCAATGCGACTCATAGCGTTTACGAATCTTTGTTTAACTCCCATGAGAACGCACATAATCAAAATGGCCCCAAACAGATATTTACTGGAGAAAGTCTCAGTTAAAAAAAATAACTTGAGGGGGGCCATTTTGTACAAGGGTATGGGCAAAATGGCCTCCGCTTATGGGGCAAAATGGCCCACAACTAACAGAACGTGTGGCGAACGAGAACAAAGAGTTTATTTTTTTCTAAATTTGAAACCTAACATATACACATATATATATATATATATATAAAAAAGATTAAGCAGACAGATTCATTCAGATCACTAAAGGTAACTTTATGCATGTGGTGACTAAATTTGAATGTGGGGTAAAGACCAAGGTTGGGGTCAACGGACCAGGGTCATTTTTCCCCTTTTGCCCCCACGACATTTACAAAATATCTTGACCTCATTAGTCAATGACATTTCTGTGGCGGACTTTTTGATCTGTCCTCCACCGACCCTTGGAACAGACCATGCGTTACACCATAGGAATAAAACAATTGCCACGCGCTGTCAATACTGACGCTTATTTTCGGACAGGCTGACCGCAAGATTATCTGGTGCAGAAAATTTTATCGGCTTAGATCTTGAAGCGCAACGGCATTTCTCACGGTCGCCCTAGTGTTATTTGCTTCTCATGCGCACTTGTTCATTCCTACAATGAAACCGATAGATAGCAGCAGCTGCAAAGTACATATTTCAAGGGTGAGCCATATGATCCGTGGGGGCCGTTTTGTACCACTTTCCCCTATATTTTCTGGATGATGACCCCAGCGGTTTGTGCCCTTGACGGAATATTATAAATAAGATGTGTTGTCACGCTTCATTATTGATGTGATGGCTTAAATCCAACTCTCAGTTTGCTGAATCCATGAGCTAATTTCTTATCATAATCCATAATCATAATTTCTCACCTTTTTATTGTCAGCTAACGTAAATGTACTGAATGGGGCTGGCGGTCGGGTGAGGGCGGTAACTTACTTTTATCTCATTGGTTTTAAATTGATGATAGGAGGAGAATGAGCAACGTTAGACTGAAGATTAAGCACATAAAATTTTCTAAGTAATGTAACGAGTTTCACAGAACAGGTGTTTGTGGCATTATCCTGCAACAAAGAATTATTGTACCATATTTTTTGCTTGCAAAGTAACAGTTTACGGACGTGTCTCTGTCATTAATTATTGTCTACTGCATGTTCATATTACTCTTGGTAGCCAGTACATGATGGGGATTCATTACTTTTTTTAATCTCATTGTTATTCTTCTTGGATTTATTAAGGCCTAATTAAATATTGTGCGATATGGTATGCTGTCAAAGTGCCACGATATGGACTTGTCATTTTCGTAGATCCTGTAGATTTACGACAGCAATGTTCATATTTGCGTTGCCCAGTAAAAAGCAACAAGGTTGAAAGACAGCCAAAAAGGCAAGAAGTTGTTCAACCAAATAATTAAATATTTTTAAATACAATTTCGAGCCTCACATTTATTTTAAATGATAAAACACATTCTATGTGACATATAAACCTTACATAGAATACATACATATACACAACAGATTAGATTTGTTAGTGTCGTTACGTGTATTAACATTCAGTGTGCTTTCTGGGGGGGCTGACTTCCTTCCTGCGCTCCCCCACTTCTTAAAATAGCACTACAACACTGCTTATAGTGCCATTGGTCATTGGCTGCAAAACTCGGCACGAATGACGAAGTTGGAAGATTCGCATTATGGCTAATTACTACCAAATGGACTTTTCGAGTACTGATGGTCATGGCATACTCTCTTCTTGTCTACCCGTGACATAATGTATGCTCAAATAATACTGCAAGCTAATAGGCTGAGTTGAGCAAAATATTTGTAATAAAAAAGTTAATGCTTGAGGTTAACAATATAATGAAGACCTTCAGCGGTAGACAAACTATTGTCAGAGCTGCACATGTGTAAAAACAGCTATTTAAGTCATTATAAAAGAATGGATCATGCCATTTTGTACAGTAGGTTTGACTAGCAATTAAAAAGTATGGAAATCTCTTAGCAAGGAAACTCTAACCTTGCGTGGGAGAGTCTCAGTCAGCCAGCAGTGTTTATGTCTCATTGATAGCGGATATTCAAGTTCCTGCAGTGTGCCATCTTTCACAAGTCTTCAGAAACCTGGAAAAAAAACATTTAACAATGCTGAACAATGTAATTAAACTACCTTCTGAAATGTTGCTTTTGCTGAATGTTGTATTGTTGTGATCTGGGCCTGTACTTAACTGTTACCTCCTTCTGCCCACACCATGTGCTATGAGGCAGGTCACCCCACTTCTTGATAGTGCGATTTGGCTAGTCCTATGGGAGATCTGGATCCTAGTGTGCTGTTATTGTCCTTTCTACTCTGTCACTGATCTGCCTTATTTTCGTGGTTCCTCCAGGTGAACAACCTTGACCCAGAGCTGAAGAACCTTTTTGATGTGTGCGGAATCTCGGAGGCCCAGCTGAAGGACAAGGAAACGTCCAAGTACATCTACGACTTCATCGAGGAGAAGGGCGGAGTAGAGGCGGTCAAGAATGAGTTTCGGCGACAAGGTGAGAGGGCAGGAAGGGATTTCTGGTGGATTTTCTTGGCACCCTTTACACACATTAGTGTTTTTCCACTAGCCTGCAGCCTGTGGGGATTGCATTCTACCTTAACTCCAGCAGACGCAGATTCAGCATTTAAATATGTCATTTGGTATCTTTTCAAGGGATTTTTGGCAGAGGTTGTTGACTTATTTTTAGCTTGTTTATGATGGTTTTGGATATTTCCTATTAGTCCATCATCGAGGCACATACATACATGCATACACACACACACACACACACACACACACTCACACACATGCCTGTATGTATATATGCCTGTTATATAGAGTGCTTACTTATTAAGTAATTGATAATAATGAAATCTAAAACTATCTCTTCATTACATTCTGTTGCTAGATGAGAAACTTGGGTGAAAAATTGAGTTCATAGTTAGAATACAGCAATGAGAATGAAACGGTTTTGTCTTTTATTTGCATTATGTGCAAATGATAAATTTGATTAAAAAGTATTTGTTTTCTCTTGTATTTTCAAAGGAATAATTTAGATGCTGTTTTCAAGCATACATGTATGAAAATTCTAGGCTGGCCTAGTGTAGTTTGGGGTAAAGTCGTGTCAAATCACCTAGGCCTGACACCCACCATCTCAAATGTTGCTGACCTTCTATCAGATGGTGTATACCAATGACGGAAGTATTCTTCAAAATTTTTTATAAAAACAGCTCTCCGCTATCTTCAGACAGTTTATAGAAACTGGAGACATACCAAATGATTGGAAGCAGGGCAATATAATACCAATATGTAAGAAAGGGGACCGTACTGAGCCAGGAAATTACAGACCAGTCATTTTAACTTGCATTGTATGAAAAATACTGGAATCTATTATAATGGACGAGCTGGATATAATTCCTTGAACGTAATATCTCGAGGGCTAGCCAACATGGTTTCCGTAAGGGAAGATAATGCTTAACAAACCATCTGGAATAGACCAGTTCGGTTTAAGGCTGGAAGTCCGCGCGCGCTTGCCCAATATAGCTGATGTGGGGCAAAAGGAAATATAGTGGCTATTTGTTGAGTAGAGGGGTGCATAAACCGGTATTATAAAGATGGGGGCATAAGGATTTTTCGTGTTCCCCATGGCAAGAGACAATGACAGGCGTGGATTCAAGCTATAAATCGGAAGAACTTTGTCCCAAATGATCACACTAGAGTCTGCAGTACTCATTTTGTCAGGGCTGGCCCGACTTCGTTGGCTCAAATAATGTTGGCTTCGCTCTGTGTTTCCCTACAAACGAAAGGACCTCACACTGACGCAAGCTAAAAAGAAAGAGCGCGCTCTGATTGGAGAAATATAGTTAAGGTACTGGTTGATATTAATTTATTTAAGTTGGCCGACTAATTGTAAAATAATTATTTCATCTTTTGTTGTTTCAAGGTGTTATTGTTTTGCAGTGTCCAGTTTTTGTATCCACATTTTGAAAAGCGACTGGCTTTGTTCACTCCTATAGGCTATACGATTTTAAGAAGATGTTGAACTCTGCGCAAACAAATATCAAGCCAAAGGGGAATGTAAGTGCCATAAGTTGTTTTCAGTCTAGGTAAGCTGAGGGGCTTAGCTACATTACAGAACTTAGCCCCTCAGAGCTAAGTGTAGATGTGGTTTTAATTTCGCTGTTTTCAATAATAATTTGGTTTCTTTGTGATTTCGATTTCATAATTACTTGCTACATATAGCCAACAAAGTTGAATTTGCTTGTCAGTTAGTTTTGCGGACGTGAAATAATGCCATTAACACCACTATGATTGGGTCCCACGCCATAAGTCAGCTAATGGCTACAGTGTTCTTGCGACAAATTCGCATTGTTCAAAACAACCGGCAAGCACACATGATCCTAATCGCCTCTTAACATGGGTTAGTGCACAGGTACACATGTAAAATACAAGGCCATATCATTACTGTTTGACTGAACGCTACACATTTGATTTTGGATTTTCATCTGTGCTGAAAATAACAACGTCAAGGACTTGCCTTGACAGTATCCCGCCGATATAGTCTCTCAAGTCTCCGTTGCGCTGAGGAAGTCAATGCTTTCAGTTTGTAGGAGAAAACTAATACAGCTTAGTCTAGCTATATCGTCAGGGGGAAAAGAATTTCGGATCCACCCTCCACTTTTTTTCCGGCTTTTTATTTGCCAGAATGATTTTAAAAGGGGGCGTCGATATGTTTTAGTAGGTTTTTATCAGTGATAAAGGGGGTTTAGAATTTAACATTAATATTTAATATTGCGAAGGCATATGCTGCGCCTGCCCTAGCAACACAGTGTGTCATCAATGACATGACAGCCGCCGTTAACGACATGCTACTGACACGAATAGCAGCACTTGAAACTAAACTCTAAATTTCTTTAACTGGACGTACGCTTTACGTGTTTTCATATCCTAATGTTTCTCTGGGTACCAAAACATCAATCGATATTTGGTGTAGGTTGAATACAGAATTCTTAATCTCTCCATCCAGACACAAAATGTACGCTGCACACCCTAGAATGTTCCCGAACAAAAAATATTCCTGTTCATAGTCCGAATCCACACTGTAAACTGCCTTTTACCGTGGGGAAACTGAAGGAACTTAAAATTCCCCACCTTTTGGATTTGTGCATCTTCTGCCCCACATAGTCTGCAAAGAGCATGCCCACTCCTAATCTCACTTTTTCACATCCTTAAACCGAAAGGGTCCATTCTTTGAAGAGGCCACCAAGACTTATGATCAGAGCAGGGCTTATGACATCATATACTTGGATTATCAGAAAGCATTTGATACAGTACCATGAGCGACTAATTTTTAAATTAGCTCCATTGGAGTTACAGGAGGTATTCTAGAGTGGATTCGAAAATGGTTCCAGGACAGAACACAAAGAGTGGTGGTCAGTGGAATCTCATCTGAGCTAGGTCTGGTGGGGAGTGGAGTCCCTCAGGGATCGGTCTTGGGGCCCCTACTTCTTCCTCATCTACATTAATGACCTTGATAGGAATTGCAGTGTAGTTGGCTCTGCATATTACACGGGCGTTGTGTTAGCTACCTATCTGGCATTGATTTACTCCCCTGTACATTATGAGACATTCATTCATTCAAGTTATCGTTAAATGGCACTCCTGGTTTCCCCGTGTTTTCATTCACGAATAATTGTGCATCAAACCCAGTACATTACAGTGGCGACGAGATGTTTGGAAAAGTGGACTCACATTAATATAATGACAGAGCAGAGATTCTTTGCAGGGACGATAAAGAGGGAAGAGAGACTTAAATCCGTGAGTAGCCGATAGTGACTGAACACTCTCTGGTAAAATGCCTAGAATTGGAACAATTGACCCCTTTCAATTGTACAACGGACAATTTGGTGGAATATACAGAATGTATTGCACAGCATTTTGTTGCAAATGACGTTAATCCGAAGAAGCACGTTGCGGTACTGTTGAGTGCAATGGGAGGAAAATCATATAGCCTGTTGCGTAGCTTAACTGCCCGGGATAAGCCGTCCGCCAAAACTTTCAAACAACTTGTGGATGTGATGAAAGAGCACTTACCGCCCAAACCTTTGTTAATCGCTAAACACTTTAGATTCCATAAACGTAATCAGCATGAGGGCGAATCCATCGTTAGCTACATTGCAAACCTCAAGAAACACACAGAACACTGCAGATTCGGAGACGGCTTGAATGACGCACTGCGCGACCGCTTAGTGTGCGGCATTCTGAATGAAGGCATACAGAAGAGACTACTAACGGAGGTGGATCTCACATTCAAAAGGACAGTGGAAATAGCAGTTTCAATGGAAACAGCAGATGCTATTGAATTGCAAGCGGGAGCAAAAGCAGCAAACTTAAACAAAATAGCTGCAGTGATTAAAGCACAAAGAGCAATGGATCTAGACCATAGAGCAGAGCTGTGTTATAGATGTGGGAGGGGCTCCCATTCTCCTCCCAGTGCAGTGCAGTGCAGGTTTAAAAACAAAGTTTGCAGGCAATGTAATCAAACTGGACACATCCAGACAGTCTGCTGCTGAGGGAAAATAAAGGGAAGTAAAAATGATAAAAAGACAGACAGTGCCCTCCAAAAGCACAGAAAAGTGCACAATGTGGAAGAGGATTCAGACAATGAATGTGACTCTGGACTGGCTAGTTTGGAGATTTACAGTGTCAAGGGGGGTGGCACCGTGGCAGAGAAGCGATCTGGCTCACACCACAGGTGAATGGTCAAAAGGTGAAGATGGAACTGGATACAGACTCAGCAGTGTCTGCGATGTCACACAGCGACTTTGTGAAACATTTTGGAAACCAAAAACTGAACCCTTCTCCTATCCTCCTAAAAACCTATACTGGAGAGAAGACTGTATCCTTTGGAGTACTGCCTGTGGAAGTACAACACAATGGTCAACAATGCATGTTGGACTTGTACATTGCCAAGTCAGGAGGACCAGGAGGAGGAGTGCTGTGGGGGCATGACTGGCTGAGGAAGCTGCAGCTGGATTGGAGATCCATAAAGAGCTTCACCATCCCCTAATTCCAAATCCACAGAGGCAAAATTGGAAAAAGTCTTGGAGGCTGCTGCAACTGTGTTTGAAGATGGTGTTGGAACACTAAAGCACATCAAAGGAAAAATCATTCTTTAAGATGGAGCCACACCATGATTCCACAAGGCACGTTCAGTTCCATATGCCATACAGCAGAAGGTGGAAGCTGAGCTGGACCACCTGGATGCAGACAGGATCTTGTCCAAGGTAGACTGGAGTCCATGGGCCACACCCGTTGTCCCAGTAACAAAGAAGACGGGGGCAGTGAGGTTGTGTGGTGACTTTAAGGTCATCATCAATCCAGTGCTACAAGCTGAACAATATCCATTAGCAAGGATTGAAGACATCTTCTCAAACCTGTCAGGTGGACAAGGGTTCAGCAAGGTGGACCTGGCTGAGGCCTACCTACAGATGGAGACTCCAAGGTCTTTTTGACAATAAACACACTGAAGGGCCTTTATCGCTACAATAGATTAGTCTTTTGAGTGGCCTCTGCCCCAGCTACATGGCAGCGAGCCATGGACTAGGTTTTAACAGGGATCCCAGGCAAACAGTGCTATTTAGATGATATCTTCGTGACTGGGGCCAATGACAACGAACACCTGGAGAACCTGCAGAACCTGAAAAGGCTGGAAGGCTATGGGCTTCGGGCGAGACGAGACAAGTGCGAGTTCTTCAAGTCATGCATCACATACTGTGGCCACACCATTGATTCACAGGGGTTGCATTAATGTCAGGAGAAGATAGACGTTGTCATGGAGGCTCCACAGCCACAGGATCTGCAGCAACTGAGATCATTTCTCAGATTCATCAATTACTACAATAGATTCATGTGTAACCTGTCTGCTGTGCTCCACCCATTGAATCAGCTTCTGAAAACTGGACAAAAATTACTTTGGACAAAAGAATGTGAATACGCCTTCCAGGAAGTGAAGAAGCTGGTGACATCTGAGACAGGACTCACACACTATGATCCATCCTTACATGTAAAGTTGGCGTGTGATGCTTCGCCATACGGTATTGTAGCCATCATGTGACATGTGATGAGAGATGGCACGGAATGACCAGTGGCCTTCGCCTCACACTCACTGTTCCCGGCCGAGAAGAATTACATGCAGATCGACAAAGAGGCACTGAGTCTGGTCTGGGGCGTGAAGTGCTTCAATTAATACCTCTACGGCAGAGAGTTCATCCTAGTCACTGATCACCAAACAATGGTCTCGATATTCAATCTACAGAAGGCGATTCCAGTGACAGCGGCGGCCCGGATGCAACGCTAGGCCTTGTTCCTTGGAGGACACAGATATAAAATCGAAATCAAGGGAACACTGAGTCACATTAATGCCAATGGGTTGTCTCGGTTGCCGTTTGAAACCGAAATGACAACAAAGGGGAACAAAGAGCCAGCGGAGATGTTCACCCTCATGCAGATCGAAAGTCTTCCTCTGACTATGGAAATGATCCAGAGAGAGATCCGAAGAGATGCAACTCTGGACAAACCAACAAAAGTCTCCTCTCACTCCATATTTCCAGAGTAGGGATGAACTTACCATTGACTCTGGATGCCTCATGTGGGGGATTACGATCATAATACCTACCAAGCTCAGGTCCAGGGTGCTGGAGGAGTTACACCTGGGTCATATAGGATTGGTGAAGATGAAGGCACTCGCCAGAAGCTATGTCTGGTGGCCAGGGATTGATCAACAGATCGAGTAGCTCGCCATGCTTTGCTCTGGTTGTCAGCGGGTACAGAACGAGCTAACAGTCGCACCCCTCCACTCATGGGAATGACCTACATCACCGTGGCAACGTATCCATATTGATTTTGCTTGTCCATTAATGGGAGCAACATTCCTAGTTGCGGTCGATGCATGTTCAAACTGGCCTGAAGTATTTATCATGAACTCAACAACAACAGCACACACAATCAATGTGCTGAGAAGTCCCTTCACAAGAACTGGTATTCCTGAACAGTAGGTCAGTGATAATAGTCCCAAATTCACAGCCAATGAATTCCAGATGTTCCTGAAGTGGAATAGGATCCAGCACATTATATCAGCACCATACCATCCAGCAACTAACGGGCTCGCAGAGAGGTTTGTACAAACGCTGAAGCAAGGTCTATGAGCCATGGCAGATGAGTCCTCCCCTCTGCATCAGAATCTGGCCAATCTCCTGTTCATCCAAAACCGGATGGAAGTACTAGATTCTGTACAGATTATCGCAAAGTCAATGCTGTAACTAGAACTGATGTGTTTCCAATACCTAGGATTGATGATTGTATAGAGTAGGGCAAGCAAAGTTTCTGACCAAGATTGATTTATTGAAGGGTTATTGGTGTGTGCCTTTGACTGAGAGGGCTAAGAGCATCTCTGCTTTTGCCACACCATCTGGGTTATACCAGTATGAAGTCCTACCCTTTGGCATGAAAAAATGCCCCAGCCACGTTCAAAGGATGATACAGTCTACAATCGGCGGATTGCCACACACGGGTGCGTGCCATCGGCGACCTGATCACATGGAGTGACACCTGGGAAGAACATCTGAAAGATGTAGAGACATTGTTCCAGCGCTTGACCCAGGCTAACCTGACTGTTAACCTGAACAAGAGTAACTTTGGTTGTGCTACTGTCACGTATCTTGGCTCGTCATAGGCCAGGGTAAGGTGGCACCCATAAATGCTAAAGTCCAAGCCATCATGGACCGTCCAGTTCCTGAAAACAAAAAAAAAGCTTTGCGCAATGATCAGGTACTACCGGTTCTGCAAGAACTTTGCTGAGATTGCTCTCAGTCTCAAACCAACTGAAGAAAGGTGTAAAGTTCACTTGGGATGAAGCATGCCAAAGAGCCTTCGACGCCTGAAGTCTCTGCTGTGTCACTTCCCGTGCTCAAATCTCCTGACTTCAACAAACCGCTCTCCATGGCGAGATGCTAGCGACCAAGCTTGTGGATCTGTGCTCCTACAGAGAAGTGACTCTGATGACATTGAGCATCCCGTGGCATACTTCTCCAGGAAGTTCAATCGCCACCAAAAGAACTATTCCACAATTGAGAAGGAGCTGTTGGCTCTGGTTCTATCCTTACAACACTTTGAGATTTATGTTTGTACAGGGCAAAAGCCAATGAGTGTATATACTGACCACAATCCGTTAATGTTTTTGAGTAAGATGAAAAACAAGAATCGGAGATTGTTGAACTGGAGTTTGATTTTACAGGAGTTTGACTTGGAAATTAAGCATGTAAAGGGTACTAACAATGTAATTGCTGATTGCTTATCCCGTGTTTGAGTATGTGTATATATATCACGTGTTTATTAGCATATTGTATTATATGTATATATATACACAAGTGTCTACTTAACCATTTTTGTAGTGCAAAGAAAAATTTTGCCTTTATGAGTCAAAATTTTTCCCTTTTGGAATGGAGGTGTATTGTGGAAAAAATAAGCCACTAGATGGCAGTATTGACATTTTTTTGTTAAGCCCAGTCTGGAGCTAGGTTTGGGGCATGTCCTGGGCATGCCTCAGAGGGGGCTGGAAAAGAGTATATAAGGAGAAATTGCAAGGAGAAATTGTGGAAGGATACATTTGACCAGACCTGTCACTCTTTTCAAGACCTGTGAAGCTTTCTGTGGATTTTTGCCTGTGTTGGAGCATTTTCCTGTCCCAGGACATCACAACACAGCAGCCCATCTCAATTACCAGGGACTGTAAATATCTCTGTTTTTTTTTTCAATCTTGGTCAGTAGGGTAGATTGTAGATTAGTTCTAAGTGTTTGTTTAATTAAATCTGTTGAAGTTTAAGAATTTTGTCTGTCATCCCTTGCTGTCCGTGACGTCATAACAAATTGACGCCATAACAAATTGGGGCCATAACACATGCTACTACCAATCAGACACCTGCCATGCTGTTTCTGGGATGGGTGTTACGCTCAAGACTGGACCTGCCGAAGCCAAACCTTCGACGGACGGTAATGGATCGATAGTTGAGGCAAGGCCTCAGTACACCCAATGGCCAAAAATGTCAATTTGAGATTGGACAGACTGTGCTTGCCAGAGATCACCGTGGAGAGCTCAAGTGGGTTCCAGGCAGGATCAAGGAGAGAAAGGGGCCCTTGTCCTACACCGTGGAAGTTGCTCCTGACACTATCTGGCGACGCCACAATGACCAATAACGGAGGTCAGAAGTTTGCATTGAAGAAAAGTTGGCGGTGAATCTGCCATCCATTTATAGGGAAGCAGATGGTCAGCCTGCCCCGGAACCACCTCTAGGCATCACTGCTGGTGATGTGTATCCAGGAGTCATGCCTCCTGAAGATAAGCATTATCCCACGCGCAGCCATAGACCTCCAGACAGACTGTCACTCTGAAGAAGGCAGTATTTGTGCATAGTTTCTGCTAAGAATTTTAATTTATGCACAGCAGGTTATTTTTTTGCTTAAGGATAAACCTAGTGATGGTGCTCAGGTAATTTGTGTGATTAGTTATCTGGAAGGGAGGAGTTGTAGTGTAGTTGGCTCTGCATATTACACAGGCATTGTGTTAGCTACCAATCTGGCATTGATTTACTCCCCTGTACATTACATGACGTTCATTCACTAAACTTATCGTTAAATGGCACTCCGGTTTCCCCGTGTTTGCATTAATGAATAACTGTGCATCAAACCCAGTACATTACAGGAACATTGAGAGCAAATTAGCTAAATTTACAGATGATACTAAATTTGGAGGTTTGGCCAACAGATAAGAGTCCACTAAAGTGATTCAGGATGATTTAGATAGAATCCACAATTGGGCAGAAATGTGGCAAATGAAATTTAACGTAGTGAAATGTTAAGTTCTACTTGTAGGTAATAAAAATATTAGACAGGATTACTTCATTGGTGGCTTAAAACTGGAATGTGCTCAACATGAAAAAGATTTGGGAGTGATTGTTGACCAAGCCCTTACAGGTTCTAGCCATCGTGCCGTAGCAGTTAAAAAGGCCAACAGGATGCTGGGATATATGGCCAAAAGTATTGAGTATAAATCCAAGGAGGTCATACTTCTCTTGAACAACACATTTGTCAGACCCCATCTAGAGTGTTGTGTTCAGTTCTGGGGACCATACTTTAAGAAAGATATAGAAGATCTAGAAAAAGTTCAGAGAAGAGCCACTAATCTAATTCCTGGTGTAAAAGATGAAAGCTATGAGAAGAGGCTGAAGATCCTTAATCTCTTTAGTTTTAGGAAAAGGAGACTTAGGGGCGATCTGATTGAGGTCTTTAAATATGTTAAAGGGATTAACAAAGTGAATTATGTAGGATTACTTAGGCCAAGTTTTGTTCGTAGCACAAAAGGCCAAGGGTAAATTTAGCATTGACATTAGGAAATATTTTTTCACCCAGGGAGTAATCTCAGTATGGAATAGCTTGCCTGACCATATTGTTGAAGCAGAAACCTTGGGAATTTTCAAGAGCAGGCTTGATTTAGCTCTAGATATCACTGAGTCATCGATTTGAAGTAATAGATTCAATATAGTCATAAGAAATTGGCAAGCCTAGTTGGGCTGAATGGCCTGTTCTCGCCACTCATGTTATGTTATGTTATTTTATGTTATTTTAAGTTGATTAATATGCTCGTAATTTATATTAGATGTCTATAGTCATGTTACAAAACAGTATATCAATCGTAAAAGATTTAACCTATAGTAATATAATAAAATTATATATCTCCTAATTTATTGCATTATATGTTTACATGTCTATAATTTAAGAAATGTGGAGGCATAATTCATTTCCTTGTGGATGCACAAAAAGCTAGATCCGGCAGTATTTTTTTGTATTGATGATTGCTTGACTTGCTTCTTCTTCTGCTGTTTTGCAGTTCAGATCAGCAAGATTCAGCACAGGTCAAAACGGCTTTGATCTGATTAAATTCTTGATTCATGTACTCACTTGTCCTTGTCGGATCATTCAATTTAGCGTCCATGTAAATATTGAAGTTGGAATTGCTAATCCAATTATTTTAATCGGCCTGAGCAAAAATTGCTCATGTAAACATAATTTATGAGTCACTTATTCTCTGCAAAATGTGATGAACTGGCAGCAGTCGCTATGCTTCATAATTTTGTGGGTGTCGTTGAGTTGTTTATAACATGTTCTTCCTAATTTTTCCCCTCATCAGCTCCACCACCTCCAGATGTTGGAGATGGACCACCACCCCCCCTCCCACCTCGTCACACCTCAAGGTCCCCTCCTTCTTTGAATAAGGTACTTGCTTTTGTTGTAAGTCTTATGTACCTTAAAAGTTTATCTCTGTGCCTGTTTTGGTCTGAGCAGGATTGAAAATAAGTCCATTTGTTGCCAGGAGATACGGCAGTGATCAAGTCATTGGAAACACCACTGTAAATACCAGCTTTGTGAATCTCAACATGCATTTTTTAACGGGTTTAAGTGTTCAGGGATTCAACTCTGCTGTGATTTTTAGTGGTTTTGTTCAGTAATTATTTACAAAGTGTCATGTCAATTGTCTGTCCACCCCTGTTGAAGAGAATTGGCTTTTTAAATAATTTTACCCGTTTTGTGACTGATATTCCGGCAATGCTAGAACTAACCATTCTACGCCTGTGGGGCTCTATTAGTATTCTTATCTTGCTTTGGAGATGTACCTAATATAGAGGGGCTACTTAGACCTGTTTTCAGCAGACAAATGCTTCTATTTAGCATTCAATTTGGGAATTGCCTATGTAGATGCTTTTGTAATTGTGGTTTAGATACCTCAAAGTGCCTCTGACAGATGAATAAATCAATAGCTGGTGTCTTTTTACATAATTTGTAATATTAAAGTAGCCAGACAATGAAGTAGACCTAATTATTTGATCTTGTATTTTAGAAAGTATATACTCTACGTTGATTCATGTAGACTGTAGTTGTAGCCCTTGAACAAAGTCGGGCGGCCACTATGGATTCATAGATACTACCTTGTGGACACTCTACAGGCTGTAATTTTTGACCGATTACTTTTGTATTTTGTATAGTCATGTATTATACTTCATTTATGACACCAATCGATTTTGGTTGCCATGGCGATAGTATTGGCTGAATAATACGCAAATTAGTGGCAAAACATAGAGATTTCCTTATGGACGCAGTACAGGCTGCAATTTTTGACCAATTACTTTCATATTTGGTATGGACATGTGTTACACTTCACTAATGACACCTATTGATTTTAGTTGCCATGGCGATGATATTGGCCAAATAATATGCACATTTGTGCTGAAACATACACACTTCCCTGTGGACGCTGGACGGGCTGTAATTCTTTACTGATTACTTTCATATTTGGTATGGACGTGTTATTCTTCACTATTGAAGACACCTATTGATTTTGGTTGCCATGGCAACAGTATTGGCCAAATAATATGCAAATTAGTGCCAAAACATAGATATTTCCTTGTGGACACAGTACAGGCTGAAATTTTTGACCAATTACTTTCATATTTAGTATTGACATGTCTTAAACTTCACTTATGACACCAATCGATTTCGCTTACCATGGTGACAGTATTAGCCGAATAATGCGCAAAAAAGGGGAGAAGCAGGCTTTCAGGGGCTACTCCTGTGGTCGCAGCCAACCGGACTGTCTAGTTCATCCATGCCTTCACAAACTGTCAGCTTCCCATGCTATTTTTAGAGTATAAAAGCACTTGCCCAAACAATGTGAAATGACTCCATCAAAATAGTAAAAATAGAATAGTATAAGCCTAAAAGTTAAGACCTCCCATTTGTAGCAAGAGGTGAGTGGGCCACTGTCAGTCCACTGGTGGCAGATCTGTTGTTTTACTGAGATTTCGTTCATCGGTTCAAGGGTGGTCCACGGGTGGGTTGCCGACAGAAAGCCTACAGTTTTGTCAATCAAAACACCTTTAAATCATTCATTTATACTTCTTCATTAATTTTCACAACAATTAATGTTATTTTCTTAATATTCAGGCAAGGTAAAAGTATGATGGTGCATGGTGGTCTGATCGTGGGCTAGTAGTGGTGGTCCAACATTTAGGAATGTGATTTTGCTATCTTGGCTTTAGCGCACAATTTGGTCCCCCCATTTTGAAAATATCTCCCGCACCCCTGAATATGGGTGGTGTGCCAGTGGCATAGCCAGAACTGAACATTGGGTGGGCACTGGACATCCCTTCACAACAATTATTCCTCCTGACTTGCTCGCAATCATTTTCCTTCATTAACATGTTTGGGTCATTCCATGTCAAATGTCCGAATTTCAGAGAAACTTCCCACTTGACCATCTCGGATTTGGCTGAAAAAACTCCAGCGGGTGCATACACTTCCTAATAGGACAAATCCAAAATTTTAGCTCTCAACTCTTTATAGTTTTGTCATAAAAAAATATTTTTGCAGCTAAGTTCTGGCCCTTTTTGAACAGTGATTTCTCTGGAGCCACTTTCACATGGCTATATCAAGAAAAGTACTTCAGCTAAGTCCTTCAGAATTTCAGGGATGAAAATCTGCTACTCTAACTTGAGGAATATGGACTTATGAAGGTTTCCCTTTAGTTGATCATATATATCTGGGTGCGTAAAAGTTGCTCAAATTTTACTCTGCGCTATTCGGTAGCATATTTGAAGGACTATAAAAAGCCTACTCTTGAAGACAGGGATTTGGTATTGCACATACAGCTTCTCATATATGTTGTGTATTTTGTATTCTAATTCTGCCCCTCTCTTATGAATAATCTAGAAACTATTAAGGCTTGAAAATGAAAAAAATAAAATTTGTGCTATTTTAAAAATTTTATACCAAAAAAAATGACACCATCCACCAACATCAAATTGACGGTTTTAGAAAGATTAGATGCCTGTTATTAACATATCCAAAATTTGTGATGGTGTTCTGCTTTATTTTCTCAAAATACATTTTTGAAAATATGGTATTTTTGTGGACACACAGCACTAAATGGCATCAGAGGCATATTCAAACATTCAAGGCATTTCATTTTTGGTATAAAATGTTAAAAATAGCACAAAACTTATTTTTTTCATTTTCAAGCCTTTAATATTTTCTAGATTATTCAAAAGAGAGGGGCAGAATTAGAATACAAAATATAAAACACACGTGGGAAGCTGTATGCAAAATACCAAATCCATGTTTTTGAAATTAGGTTTTTTACAGTCCTTCAAATATGCTACCGCAGAGCGCACAGTAATATTTTTGAGCAACTTTAAGCACCCAGAAATATATGATGAACTAAATGGACACCTTTAAAAGGACACCACATTCCTCAAGTTAGAGTATCAGATTTTCATCCCTGAAAATTTGAAGGACTTATCTGAAGTACTTTTCTTGATATAGCCATGTGAAAGTGGCTCCTCGGAAATAGCTGTTCAAAAAGGGCTGGAACTTAATTGCAATATAAATTTTTTAATGATGAAACTATGAGGAGTTGAGAGCTAAAATTTTGGATTTCTCCTATTAGGAGGTGAATGCACTCGCTGGAATTTTTTTAGCCAAATCTGAGATGGTCGAGTGGGAGCCATTCAGACATTTGACATGGAATGACCCGTTTTCCAGTTATAAGAATGGTCCACTGGCAAGTAAAGACATAGCTTCTTTCTTAATTTGATCACAGGGCAACTAAATTATAGGCTAAATTCAGTTTAGAAAAATAATTTACTTCTAAGTAGGCTAATGTTTTATGAAAGGTAAACTGCTCTGGAACTTCCACGCTACCTTTTGAGCACACCAGGCCATCAAACTCAGGATTTTTCCTGGCCAAAAATCAGGCAGGGGTGGTAAAGAGCTGTCAGACCTTTGGGGGGTTCGGAATGTTGTAAATGACCACAGGGGTTGACAAAATGACATAAACAACAATTATCTCAAGAATTTTTATTTTTTTTTTTTAATTTCACAAAAAAAAAAAACAAGCTACTGACAAAATATTGAACATTTACATAAACATAAATCAGGGGGCTGCTGGACACATTCCCTCTGGGGGGTCAATAGAAGAAAATCCAGCACATATTTCCTCTTTCAGATGGCTTTGCCTGATGCATAGGTCACGATACAGCACCACTCCAGACATGGTTGCATAGAGCCCCAATTGCAGTTACAAACATCAAATCCACCAAGGTCAGTGCTCGTTAGGAAATGTTGACCATGGTTGGGTCTCAAGTCTGTTAATTTGCACCCTCGTTCCCCTCACTTGTGTCCAATCCTTACATCTTAGTCTCTCCCACCAAAGATGCATGGAGAAAACAAGAGAGAGGACTGGCGAAACGAGGACATATATTTCAAGCGACATGAGATGTCCTTTCCTCAGATGCGTTACATGAAGCAACGCTTGTTTCTGATGACGGCCTCAGCTGGATCTGTTGGAATATGAGCCGCGGGAATTGGCACGCATGTAAACCGTGAATGAATCGCAAAATTTAAATTATTAAATTTTTATCACTGAAAACACCATAGGGTAGCCTAAATTTTAACCATGGCTGGAAGGGTTGTGCTTCGTACGCAGTTCAGGTGTACCGAGGATAGGAAGTTGAGGACTGGACTCAGGTGCAAGGATGGACTTAGCAGTTTATTATGCCTACTGCGCTGCAGATGGCACGCACAAAGCAATACAAAACAAACAGGAATTGAGGTTCCCTAATGTACACACAATTGGTAATACAAACCCCAATTCCAGTGAAGTTGGGTCGTTGTGTAAAACGTGAATAAAAACAGAATACAATGATTTGAGATCCTATTCAACCTATATTCAATTGAGTACTCTACAAACACAAGATATTTAATGTTCAAACTGATAAACTTAATTTTTTTTTTGGAAATGTCCTCTTGTTTTGAATTTGATGCCTGCAACACGTTCCAAAAAAGCTGGGACAGGGGCATGTTTACCACTGTGTTACATCACCTTTCCTTTTAACAACACTGAATAAGCGTTTGATAGTTGAGGTTGAGCTTTGTATGTGAATTTTTTTCCCATTCTAGCTTGATGTACGACTTCAGTTGCTCAACAGTCCAGGGTCTCCGTTGTCGTATTTTGCGCTTGATAATGCACCACACATTTTCAATGGGAGACTGGTCTGGACCGCAGGCAGGCCAGTCTATTACCTGCCCTTTTTTCATGACGAAGCCACGCTGTTGTAACACATGCAGAATGTGGCTTGGCATTGTCTTTCTGGAATAAGCAGGGACGTCCCTGAAAAACACGTCGCTTGGATGGCAGCATATGTTGCTCCAAAACCTGCATGTACCTTTCAGCATTAATGGTGCCTTCACAGATGTGCAAGTTACCCATGCCATGGGCACTAACTCATCCCCAGACTATCACAGATGCAGGCTTTTGAACTTTGCGCTGATAACAGTCTGGAGGGTCCTTTTTCTCTTTAGCCCGGAGAACACAATGTCCATGATTTCCAAAAACAATTTTAAGAGTGGACGCGTCAGACCACAGCAAACTTTTTCACTTTGCATCAGTCCACCTCAGATGAGCTTGGGCCCAGAGAAGCCGGCGGCGTTTCTGGGTGTTTTTGATATATGGCTTTCGCTTTACATGATAGAGTTTTAACTTGCACTTGTAGATGTTGTGACGAACTGTGTTAACTGGCAATGGTTTTCCGAAGTGTTCCTGAGCCCACATGGTAATATCCTTTGCAGAATGATGTCGCTTTTTAATGCAGTGCCTCCTGAGGGGCCGACTGTCACGGGCATTCAGTGTTGGTTTTCGGCCTTGCTGCTTACGTGTAGAGATTTCTTTGGATTCTCTGAATCTTTTGATGATATTATGGCCTGTAGATGATGAAATCATTAAATTCCTTGCAATTGCATGTTGGGAAATGTTGTTCTTAAACTGTTGGGCCATTTGCTCACGCGGTTGTTCACAAAGTGGTGAATGTCACCCCATCCTTGCTTGTGAATGACTTAGCCTTTTGGAGATGCTCCTTTTATACCTAATCATGACACTCACCTGTTTCCAATTAACCTGTGGAATGTTCCAAACAGGTGTTTTTTAGACCATTCCTCAACTTTGCCAGTCGTTTGTTGCCCCGTCCCAGAATTTTTGGAAGTGCAGCAGGCATCAAATTCAAAATGGGTGAATATTTAAAAAAAAAAAAACAATAAAGTTTGTCATTTTAAACATTAAATATCTTTTCATTGTAGGGTACTCAACTGAACATAGGTCGAAAAGGATTTGCAAATCATTGTATTCTGTTTTTATTCACGATTTACTCAATGTTCCAACTTCACTGGAATTGGGATTTGTACATCGACACAGCCATCAACCTGGACCAGCTCCTGTAGGACAGGAGGCAGTCTCAGCCCAGAGGCCCTACCCAGCTGTCCAGGGAGGAAGTGGAACCTATGGAGCTTGGGCTTGCCAGAATGCTGGAGCGTCGCCCCCTGGAAGATAACAGGCCCCAGCACCCACTGTCAATCAGGAGAAATAGCACCCCCCAAGGTAAAGGTGTCACCCACTGTCATCACTGGCCAACGTTTCAAGATCCTGGTCAGAGTGGCCTTTCACCATGTGATGCTGTGAGCCCTGATTGACTCCGGTGCAGTTGGCAACTGTATCTCCAGCCGGTTGGTGCAATGACTCCAGGCCCCAGCATACCGGCTCCACACCTCCCTTGCCATGGCAGCTGTTGACGGGAAACCTCTGGGCAGTGGCAGCATCACCCACCAGATGACTCCAAGCCCCCTCACAATACAAGAGCGCCATCAGGAGGAGATCCTGCTGCTGCAACTACATAACTCAAGCCACCCACTCATCCTTGGTCTTCCATGGCTGTTACTCCACAGTCCCACCATCTCCTAGCAACCCCGACATCTCCATTTCCAGTTACCCACCTATCGGTGGCATAGTGGCCCCCTCACCATTGCCTCCAAGACCGTCGAGACCAGACCAGAGCCCTGATCCGAGAGAGACCAGCCTGATATCCCCAAAGAATACTAGGATCTGCAAGTGGCGTTTAGTAAGACCAAAGCGACCCACTTACTTCCTCATCGTCCGTGGGATTGTGCCATCGAGCTCCTGTTCGGCACTGCACCCCCCAGGAGCCATGTATACCCCCTGTGGGTGGCTGAAACTCAAGCAATGGAGCACTATGCACAAGAAGCTCTACAACAGGACCTCATTTGCGCTTCCACTTCACCTGCGTCCGTCTGCTTCTTTTTTCTCCAGAAGAAGGATGGAGGCCTATGCCCCTGCATAGACTACAGGGGTCTTAATGACGTTATGGTGAAGTACCGCTATTCACTTCCCTGATCCCCAGCACTGTGGAGCAACTTCAAGGTGTGAAGATCTTCACGAAGCTCGACTTCCACAGCGCATACAAACTTATCCGCATCAGGGAAGGAGAGGAGTGAAAGACTGGTTTTAGCACCACCTCTGGGTACTACGAGTACTACGTCATGCCATATGGCCTTGGTGACGCCCCCTCTGCGTTCCAGTCCTTTATCAATGATGCGCTACGAGAGATGCTGGGAATATTTGTCATCACCAACCTTGACAACATCCTCATCTACTCAACCAGGTATGAAAAATGTGTGGAACACGTGAGGAGAGTACTCAAATGCCTGTTACAACGGGGCCATTCTCTGAAATATGAGCCTCGAGGGGCAAATTTTCAAATAAGCTCCATAAAATAATCAGCGCATTTGTTTCTAACAAGTATTATTCTAGTCAAGGATGGCAAATGCCAATTTCAGAAAATTTGCATTTTGAGGCAAAATTTCCCAATTTTAAAGTCCTTTAGTTTTTCAACATTTTTTGAGATATGGGTCATTCTTAAAATTAAAGTAATCTTTTTGTGAATTGGATAAGTGTCAAACTTAGCAGCAGAAATAATCTATTGTTGAGGTTCTTATTTCTCAACTTTTGCAGCAAAAGTCCCCGCAGACTTAAAAGTTGCCCTTTTTAAGGGGTCAAAATATATGGTGGTGAATGACGTCACACACATAACACATGGCAACAAAAGTTTTCATAAAAATATTCAGTCCGAGGGAAGATATGAAAAACTTGATATTATAAATAAATACCATACCTTCCATGCTTGGAGGGCATAACTTTCTCAGTCCCACAAATAGAATCTGTTTTATAGCAAAAAATGTACCTGCCACACACATAACACGGTGTTACGTGTGTGGCATTTATGACGTTACGTGTGTGACCAAAGTACAAAGCCTTTGCCTATTATGACATTAATGACATGTTTCCTTTATGTTTAGACTAATAAAGGTTTAGTTCACACTTCTGTCGAAAGGTGGTCTAGGTTATCTCTATCCAGAACAACAACAACAACAACAACAACTAAAGCCTTCAACATGAAGGTCAGCCACCCCATCACTTGACCTAAATATTTTGCCCGATTTTTGCAACTTTGATGTGTATACCCATGTGCTAAGCAGGTAAGAATTTAGATGTGATATCGTGGAATATGTAAGGTTCGGAAAGTAATGTGAAATTGCTGTTAGTTGGATTTAATTAACCCTTTTTAGCTATAATTGACAGTAGAATGAATACCATGGTGAATTTTTGCTTTAAAAAAACTGCTTTTTTAATCTACATAATTAGGATACCATTGGCTCACTGTAGCTGAAGTAGTTGTTACAGAGAACGATTTTTTCTGTCGCAAGAGATCATTTTTTTGAACTGCTGGATAGATACTATGGGCAAGTACATTGAGCAGTTTTCACAACAGGCTTCGCTGAGGAGTTTAATTCATGCAACTCCTGGGAAACAGGGATGGAACATAACTCGTCCACATTCTAAACCGTGCTCAAGGTCAGCTGGCTTGTGAATATTCAATAATTGATCTGGGAGTGCCATCTAGTGATAGAATAGTGTAACTGCGTGCATGTGCAGCCCCATGTCCGCAGGCGTCCACATCTACATCTGCATGCACCATGTTAATACCAAGACTGTATAAAAAGATGGATGCAGCACTTGGGTCTGAAAAGTGAAGCGCATGTGGAAATCTCAGAAAATTGCATTCTATTTAATCGCCAGCAGATGGCAATGACGGCGGTTGCAGAAAGAAGTTCAATGGTATTGTAGTCTATGAATAAATGACCCTACATTTCCACCTGATTTATTATTTCAATAATGATTTTCCACATTATTTTATGGTATCTATCGCAAGTTTCAAGTATCCTTCAATATATCATGATGTTCATTTTTGTAAATTATGGTCCCAAATAGACTAGAATAAAGGATAAAGCCAGATATGCTTTAAGGGGCATGGCTATCCTCTGGTCCTCGTCAGATGCAGTCAGATCCACACATAGATCCACCCCTCACTCCTCCCTGGATCTTCAAGTCATGCTCTCCTCCAATAGAAATCACAGCTGGTTTCAAAATGGCAAAATGGCGCTGTTCAAATTGCCAAAATCGAGGCCTCCTAAATGGTATGCTGACACCAATGGGTGACATCACAGATGCTTCGTTCATCTATTTATACAGTCTATGGTTAATACTGCTAAACCCAATATTTTTAACATGAACATTGGCTAGTACAAAGGATGCATGTTAAACACTTCCATGCTTCCTTACAAGTAATAGCCACAAATATGATTTTATATTAATGAAATGGACTTGGGCATTGCAGGATTTGCACGTGGTCACACACGTAACACATGCAAATGAGGTCATGGTATGCAAATGGGCTAGGTATTTTTATTAAAGTTTTAATTAAAGCAAACCAGATTAACTTGCTAAAGTTGATGGAGCCAAAGTGTTATAATCTTCGTTCAAATCACGGAACTTTTGGGATGTAAATTTAATGTAGCAATTGACCCATTTTCTGTGTCACACACATAACACAGTTTCTTTCTGGTCCTGTACTCCTAATGTGTTAGGGAAATATCAAGTTGATGTACCACATCGATGGGAAAGCCCAGGTATCTTGTGGTTGTCCCATATTGATCCCCATCTGCAACCTCATTAAAGTATAGTGCATTGAAAAATGTCAAGTTTATCTTTCAAATGTCACACACATAACGCACCAACTTCAAAGCTGAAAAGTGCGTCTCCCATCAGTCCGCCGTCTTTTTCCTTGGCTACTTAGTTGGACCAGGGGTAGTGTCTATGGAAGACAAGAAGGTGAAGGCAGCAGCAGCTTGGCTAATCCCACGGACCATAAAGGAGCTCCGGTGCTTCATGGGGTTCGCAAACTTTTATCAACGCCTCATTAAAAACTTCAGCGCGGTGGCCCGCCCTTTGACGCATCTCTTCAAGGGAAAACCCAAAAACCTGGGATGGAAGCCAGAGGCTCAGCATGCTTTCGACACACTCAAAAGTCTGTTTGTCACTGCTCCTATACTCAAGTTACCAGATCCAAATAAACCCTTCATAGTGCAAGACGACGCCTCCAATGCGGGGATGGAAGCAATCCTGTCCCTGAGGCATAGAGTCCCTGAAAAGCTCTATCCCTGTGCGTATTTCTCACACAAGCTTACACCCACAGAGGTCAACTATGATGTGGGAAACTGAGAGCGGTGGCCATAAATTTAGCGCTGGAAGAGCGGAGGCATTGGTTGGAGGGAGCCCGTCATCCATTCCTTGTGCTGACCGACCTCAGGAATATGGAGTGTCTGCAAAAGGTACAACGGCTGAATCCCCGTCAGGCCAGGTGGGCACTCTTCTTTTTCACTCGTTTCAATTTTTCAATAACTTATCGCCTAGAACATCAAAGCAGACGCGCTGTCCCGAAGATATGAGGTGGAGAAAGATCCGGAGGCAGAAGAGCCGATCCTACCCCTCCTCCTGCATCCCCGCCCCGATCAAGTGGCAGTTGGATGGGGAAATAGTGTGGGAGACCAGAAGGAGTCCTCCTACCATCTCAGTGCCAGCGGGTAAGACGTTTGTCCCCGCTGCACTTCGACTGCGAGCTATTCTGTGGGCGCACACTCCCCTGTCTGCAGGGCACCCCAGAGCCAAAAGAACCACACACATCATTACCACAAAAAACTGGTGTCCCCACCTGGCCACTGATGTGGAATCAGCCGTCCAGTCGTGCGCAATTTGCAATATACAAAACCCGCGCCAGTTGCTAGCCGGCAAATTCAACCCATTACCAATCCCGCATCATCCATGGTCGCACATCGCTGTGATTTTGTAAAGGACGTCCCTTCTTCAGAAGGTAACACCTGTATACTGGTAATTGTTGGCAGATTTAAAAAATTCTGTAAATTTGTGCCATTCGCCACATTGCCCTCTGCCCTCCAAGTGGCAGAGGCGCTGTTCACACAGGTGTTCAGAATTGTCTGCCCTCTGGAGGACATCCTATCAGACCGTGAGCCGCAGTTTACATCCCGAGTGTGTAGAGCTTTCTTCAGGAAGCTGGGAGCCTCAATAAGCCTCACCTCGGGATACCACCCGGAGATGAATGGGCAGGTGGAGTGAGCCATCCAGGATTTGGGAAGGTTCCTATGAGCCTACTGTCACCATCGCCAACGGGATTGGTCCAAGTACCTGCCCTGGGCGGAGTATACCCAGAACTCCCTAAAGAGCACGTCCACTGGACTGACCCTGTTCCAGTGCATGCTTGGACAGCAGGGGCAGATCTAGAAAAATATTTCTGGGGTGGCAAGAGGGGGGCAGTCAAATTTTGAGCGGTGGCAACATATGGCAGAAATCTATGTGCTGAATTAGTTTAAGAAATAGACCGACAGAAGAACATAACTTGCGCTCAGGTGCTTTCCATTCGCAAGACATTATACATATGTTTATACATATGTTCCCCAGTGTAGAAGTGCAGTATGTACATAATATATCAGGGCAATGGCTCCCATTTTTATTGAACAAATGCACACAAATTTCAAATTGACCTCAGGAAAACCAACATCTTACATTTTTCTGGTCAATCAAACTCGTGCAAGACAGACTGTATTAGGAATAAGTAACCATACATTGTGAACTCACTACAGGAGATAAAAGCATTCCAAAAACATAAAAAAGCTATTTTTGACCATGTTGGGTCACAAACAGTTTTACACACTGTATAATATATTAATATATGTATATATATTAACATGTATTCAGCAAATACCCATATCAGGTTATCACTTTTTCAAGGCTCACCAATGAGCATGGCATAAGTTTTCATGCCTATAAGAGCTGAATACGCCTATTACCATGTTGTTCAGCAAAACGCCTGACAAATTTATCTGGATCCAAAGCTTCAGTGCGTTTGCATTCAAATGCTGAGTATAGCCAAACTTGATAACCTGTTCTCCGTCATAGCAGACCGCAAATAAGTCTTTATTAGCCTGAGAGTTGAAGAACTTTGTTCACATGATGCACTGCTCACAGGCAAAACAACTGCTGTCTTACACAACCTGAACAATTCATAAAAAAACATCCTGGTTTGGCTCCAGAAATTGAGCAAACTCCATCAGAGTGGTGGGATTCTCCATTTCCTCCCTTTTTCTGTCTAATACTCTCTTCGTCTGATGTAACTCATGTTTAAGATCCTCAATATTTGAATCTTTCAGCCAATAAAAGAACAGCCTCATCCTTCAAAAAAGTAGGACTTGACAGATTAAGTGCTTGGATACCTTGCATTATGTGACAGTTTGTTTTTTTGGAAAATCTCCTCTCTATTTCTCCAATCATGTTATCCAGAACTGGATAGTAGAAACTGACACAAAAAGAATGTTATCTGGAACTACATGCTGTCCCAAGGTGGAGGGGATGACACTGTCCTGAAGGGACCTTGTTGTCTGTCTTAACCTCTTTTTGTTTTGCTGGGCAGTGTCAGTTTTATTTTGTTGACATAAATCAAGTGTTTGACTCCATACTTCATCAAAAGAGGCTTGACTACGATACTGGACCAGCGTCTCAAAGTGCTTCAATTAGCTCAACAGCCTTAGCAATCCAGTCCACTGTTTTAGACTGGAGCATGTCTGACAAAAATTTTGAGTCACCCAAGACTTTTCAGAAAAGTACAAGACATCCAATAAAATTCAGGTCAATCTGAGCCAATATCCCCCTTGCTTCAACAGCTCTTTGTGGGTGGTTCTCAGATACAATCTCATCTAGCACTTGTACCATTGCAGGTAACCTATCCATAGCATTGCGACATGCTATGTGCCAACAGGCCCAGCGTGTATCACTGAGCTTTTAAGGTTCCCTTGGTGTACCATCAAACATCTCCTGCTGCACTTCCAGCCATTTGTTGTGTCCATAAGACCCAGATAGGAATATGCACAGTCGTTCTAATAATGAGAAGTTTCCTGCATCTGTCACACTTTTTTACAGTCTACTATGACCAAGTTTAAGCAGTGTGCACTGCAGTGAACATAGAAGGCATATTTGGCTACTTCTTTTATTTTTGCTTGGACACCAGCATGTGCCCCACGCATCACTGCAGCGCCATCATGTCTACAAGGTTTTCCCTGTACTCCAGCCCATGCTTCCCTAGAAAGGAGATAATCTGATTACTTAAGATGGAAGCATCCAGGCTTTCTGCCACCTCAAACTCTAGAAAGCTCTCATGAACTACACCATTGTAAAAGTATCTCAAAACAAATGAGATTTGCTCTTTTTTCTGAACATCTTTGGTTCCATCTACAATCACTGAAAATTGTTTGCTTTTTTTCCACCTCTTGAATGATTTCTTCTTTCACCATGGCAGCCAAGCATTCAAGTATTTCATTTTGTATTGTTTTACTAGTGTATTTTGCATTTTTTGCCACGGTGTCTCATTGTGGCCTTTTTCCAGTTACGACAGCCCTCAAGTGAGGTGAAAACAGTCTTTGGGGCATCAGGGAGGGAAAAATATCTACAGGCGAAACAGTAAGCTGCATCTTTGGAAAATTAGTATTCCAACCATGGATGCGCTTTGTACCAATCAGACTGGAAGCTTCTCCTGGCTCCTCCTTGGTGGGTCTTGGGGAAACTCTCCTGTTTTGGCTGTGCTGGTCCCTCACACCTGGACTTTGAGATATCTAGAAGATGCAGAGGAGGATCTATTAAAACTGACGACTGAGCTAACTACACAGTATAACAACTAGTAATAACACAATTTATAGTTGTCATTGATTAGTTATGTGTTTAAAGATCAGACTGCATTAAATGATGTCATTTGTTGTTCTTATTTAGTTGTCACTGGAAGAGGTGTTGGTGGCCAGTAGGTCGCGATCTTCCCTCTGGTGGAGGAATCCCCAATGCCCCAGTGCAGTGACGGGGACACTGTACTGAAGGAGACGCCGTCTTTCGGATGAGACGTTAAACCGAGGTCCTGACTCACTGTGGTCATTAAAGATCCTATGACACTCTTCGATAAGAGTAGGGGGTTCCCCGGTGTCATGGCTAAAGTCCCAACCTGGCTCTTTCGACCTGCCACCTAATCATCCCCTGATCTAATTGGCTGTGCAAATTGCCCTCTCCTTCCCCACCTCAAACCCCAGGGCTCCCTTGAAAAAGAGATTTCAATCTCAATGGGACTTCCCTGGTTAAATAAGGGTTAAATAAAAATAAATAAAACTTTCATACCAGGTGGACCAGCTCGACCGAAGATAATTTGTGATGACTCTCTTTTCCTTCTCACTGTCTGAGCTCTGTATGTTGTCTTCTTGTCTCTCGTTGTCTTTCTCTACCTCATCCTGGCAATGCTGTCCCTCTTCCATCTCTTCATCTCTCTGTTTTTCTCCTTCCATCTCTTCCTGTCTCTGATCACCTTGGCCCTCCATGTTGTCACTGATACTTCTCTGTTCCTCCTCTTCTCCATCCACCTTCTCTTGTCTCTGGTCATCTCCTCCATCTACCTTATTCAGTTGCTCAGACTCTATTTCTCTCACCTTTCTCTTTGGTGAAAAAAAAACTGCTAATGTCTTTCCTCTTCATTTCTGTAATATTTAAAGTAACTTCACTTTGTTTTGTATCTGTATGTCAACTTATTGCTAAGTTCAACCTTAAATAGTACACCCCCTTACCACTTCTTCTTCCGCCTTCTGCGGAGAGCAGTCGCACCCTATCTCTGCTCCTGCCTGAGTCTTCTTTCTTTGTCCTGTATTGTCCTGTTACCCCCTCTTTTTTCTTTTTTTTTTGGACCCTCCGTCTGCTTCTGAGGCTCTTCAAGTAAAGATGGAATTAATTAGCTGGTCCCTGAATGCGATTGACAGAATTTTTTTCACCAAGAAGGGGCACCTGGCGAACCAGCTGCCCGGACGCGACTTTTGCTGCTGGCTACGCTTAAGGACGCCGTGGTCAAGATGGCGAAGTTCTTTGTCTGGCAGCACTATCCCTTGAAGACGTGGAGGATGTTTACCTATTTGGATTTATGGTGACGGGATTTCTCCTAATTGGCATGGGAGTTGCTCTGATCTACCGCAAAGTGTGCAAGCTGGGAGCGAGGAAAATGCCCAACGCGCTGCCTAGCACCGAAATTATTATGGAGTGCCTCAGTGGAGTAACAAGTGAACGGGCGATGGATTTACATCGGAGGGCATCAGAGAATGGAGAGCTGCTCAAAAAGACTCTGGGAACATCTGCGGAAATGCACAGAAAGATGGACGCTGTTTTGAGTCAGTGTGGGGAGTTTGTGCGTTTGACTGTGAATTTGGGCAAGAGTCAGGATGAGATGATGGGAGAACTTGTGGCCCTGAAGCGCAAAGTACAAAATTTACAAAATGGATAGCGGATCAATCGAAATTGCTCGTTCCACCCGAAATTGAATAGAATTTGGCACCCCCCCCCTGTGTCTCCCCTCTGTCTGCCTCAGCCTCACACGGACCGATCCTCTTCAAAAACATCCTTATCCCTCAAGGACAGAACATTCTGCCCCTGATAAGAACTTCTGGACTCTGCATTCCACCCCCCCCCCCACCTCCCCCTCCCTCTGCCACAGGCTGCCTCCGCATTTTTCATTTTTCATTAACCCCTTCTTCCCCCCCCCCCCCCATTCCCATTAAAAAATTCCTACGTGTTTCCAGCGTGTCGTGTTATAAACCTGATGTGCATTATGTCTGATGTCATCAATATGTGTTATAAATGTTTTTCTGTGTTAACTGCAACCTTAATTTTCGAAGAAGAAAGTGGAGTTGGCGGCGCGAAGCACGTTGCAGCGGCCCGGAGCACTTTCTCTCCAAACGTAAATCTCGTTGTTACTCTGTAACAATGACAATAAAGTCATCTGAATCTGAATCTGAATCGGAAAAAAAAATCTGTAAGTGTAAATGATCAGAACGGCTATTCATTTTAAAAGGTGGGAGGAAGAGGTGATTAGACACAGTTTGAGATGAGAAAACAGTTTTGTGCAATTAATTATACCGTTACAAGTGAGATGATCATTTGTATAGCCCAAGCCTATCTCCCATCCAATCTTGTCTACCCTAGCTTACGCATCCATGCTAATAAGTTACCCACCAAAACCCTACCTTGAATGCCGTCCCCTCTCCTAAATGCCAAGTAAGCTCCAAAATAAATCATAAAACCAATCATTTTAATTAATTACAATATTTCACTCCAAATGACAACCTTACAACAAAATAGCTAGCCAAAATATCAACCAGATAATTTCTGCATGAATAAGTAAGTATTCATCACTGATTGTTGACCATGGGAAAGCACAAGGGCATGCAGGCATAAATGAGATCAATTAACAGGGCTCTCAATTGCACAGCCATGACTACACCCTCTATTTTTCGGGTCCTATTTTGGGCACATTCTCGCACCGTATCCAACTTGCTGTTGTGGCGTTTCCAAAGCCCAAATCCCCATTTTGACACAAAAAAATTCCCTAAGCTTTTTCGCCTCTCCGTTGCTTACCAACATTTTCATCTGATCTCGTAGTCATTGAAACACGTTTTTAGACTTACCGCAACAGGGGACAAGAAAGGCCATTGGTCAAATAAATTTCCCAGCAAGCCTGCCTTCTTTAGCTGTTAGGACAAAAACAGCAACATGAAATAAACTGTACATACCTTAAGCCCATGCATCATTTTTTACTTGCAAGAATACAGTTTTTCGGTCATTCCTATATCATAAAGCAAATATATAAATAGATACAAAAAGATGGCCATGATGCAAGATACCGAGAATAGTGAAGCAAAACTATAAACAGTGGTATATAAAGCATGAGTCACTGATTGTCAGAACAGGTTTAGTAATCCCAGAAAATTCCCCACTACATTAACGTTCGGCCCATAAATAATGAGATGGCAACATTGCCATTAGAGCGTTTCATTTCTCAGGAGTAGTCCATTGCGCTTTGCTCACTTAAACGTGGGCCACTGGCCACCAATGGGCTGTCTATGCAACCGCCGTTTTTTTTTTACCGGCTGGACCGGCGCACTGACCCAGTGATTCACCGGGATAACTCCCGGTATGCCCGATGGCCAGTTCACCCCTGGTGTCAATATATAAGTCTATGGTTTCCTCCGAGTCTGAGGCCCGGGACTGCAGCCCCAGTTGCCCATTTGTTTAATGCGTCCTTGCTCCTTCGGCGTTAGTATAACTGCTTTGCAGCTATTTCCGGTATGTTCAATAAAATTTCTGGCTTGAACCCTGGTGGTAGTGTCGTTTTATTTAATACCAAGTCTCACACTTTGCGAAGTTTAGTAAACCACATGCCTGTGTTGTAGGCCTATTGCTTGTCTTGTATAGACTTATCCTAGGCCTATCGCGTGTATATTCTTCTTCTCTAACTTAGTGCTGTTTAGCGTTGATATCAGCACTTTAACTAGATAATCGGGGAACCTCGCTTCCCTGTTTATTTTCTATGTTAGTTATACACTGCTACTGTGGCTGAAACCAGTGTTTGTATTACTAAAAGTTTTGTGGAACCTCTTTTCCCTTTTTTATCCCCCCGGCATAGAATGCTGGGGGATATAGGCATCGCCTCGTCCGTCTGTCCATCCATCCGTCCATAATCATTTTGTTTCCGGAGCAGAACTCGGAAACTATGCAAGATATCAGCACCAAACTCGGTACATGTATTCCATGTATAGTCTAGATGTGCCTTTTGCTACTTTGGAAATTTTGGGATTCCTATTTTGTCGTTTCCATGGAAACAAATCTGGACATCAGGCCTAGTTCGTTTCTGGAGCAGAACTCAAAAACCGTTCAATATATCTTACTGAAACTTTGCATGTGCATTACTCACATACTGAAGTGGTGCCTTTTGATATTTTCCAATTTCTGAAAAAAAAAAAATTTTTTTTCGTTTCCATGGAAACAAGTTGGATTTGGACTCTGTACAGAGAGGTTCGTTTCCGGAGCCGTTCAATATATCTTACTGAAACTTTGCATGTGTATTACCCACATACTGAAGTCGTGCCTTTTGATATTTTCAGATTTCTGAAAATGTTATTTTTCTCATTTCCATGGAACCCAGTTGGATTTGGACTCTGTACAGAGATAGGTTTGTTTCTGGAGCACAACTCAAAAACCATTCATTATATCTTTCTGAAACTTTGCATGTGTATTACCCAAGTACTGAAGTGGTGCCTTTTCATATTTTCAAATTTCTGAAATTATTTTGTTTTTCCTTTCCATGGAAGCAACATGGATTTGGACTCAGTCGCAGGGCTGGGTTTGTTTCCGAAGCAGAACTAAAACACTGTTCATTAATGACCCTTGTTTTTTCATTGCCTTTGCCATCATGTGCTTCATAGTCTTTGCTAGATGTTGCCAGTACATACTTCCAGATCATTCCAGAGGAAAATCACCTCAACATTCTTGTTTGAATTTCTTTGAAGGTGTAGGATTGACATGACTTTCGCAAATAATCAGGGGCCGGGGGGATATGTCGTCTTCTGATGACTCGTTTATATTGCTTTGTGTATTGCCTTTTTGTTGCACAAAAGGCATATTTAATACAACCAACTCCATCCTTGCACCTGAGTCCAGTCCTCAACTTCCTGTGCACTTCCTGTGTGCGAAGCGCAACCCTGACAATTGAATATTTTATTTGGGCTACATTAAGATTTTATGGAACGCTGAACATCTTTAATGTTGTTTTCAATATAGACAATGTGCAAACATTCTTTACCCAATGTTTTGAAAGATTTAATGGAGAGAAAAGATAAAATTGTCTCTGCTTTTTAAATTGATTTTGTTGAATCAAAAAATGATTTGTTCCCTGACTTTAAAGTGACATGATCCGATCCGTAAATGTTCTGATCAGTGGCACATTTTTTTCTGCCACCTGATGTGGATACCGATAGACATCTTGGCTTTCCGCTGCAAGTGTTCCGGGAAGGCGGCTTTCATGCATCCTCACTCAGCGGCTTGTCAGACCTCCATCCTCCCTCCTCTCTCCTCTCACTCCCAGCACAATTAAACGCTTTGAGACAAACAACAAGCAGGGTAGACAGGGAACGACATCCGGTTCAGTAGAGGATAGAGGACACAATTAAGTGAATTGAGATGCACCCTGTGAACACAAGTCCTCGATTTTTTTTTGGGAGGCAGAACGAAATTTGACGGGGGCGGCCGCCTCTGAAGTTTCTGAAGTGACAAGAACTAGCAACACCTGATAGTGTGAAGTGTTTTAGGAGTGTATGTATTGTTAATTCAAAAAAAAAAAAAAAAACCACACGCACACACGGGCACACGGGCGCACACACACATACATGCTTGGACTAATTATCATTTTAAAGAGATGTTCAGTGCCTACCCAATCATCAGTTCTGGCAGTGCTACAGGTGATGTGCAGTTCACGTGTTCTCCTGTGATCACGTGGGTTTTCACCGGGGACCCTGGTTTCCTCCCACAGTCCAAAGACATGCATGCCAGGCTAATTGGAGACTGTAATTCGCCCACCAGTATGAGTGCCTGAGTGAATGGTGTGTGATCCTGCGCTGGAGTGGCAGACTCTCCAGGGTGTGTTTCTGCCTCTCACCCATTTTATGCTGAGATAGGCTGAGATGACCCTGGAATCAAGATCATGATCTAGCTGGTTTATATTATAAATGATCGAAAATGCCGACAGTAACATTCATGGAATGCACACTGATGGTGTTCTCATGGATCACCAATGAAGGCGCAGTTAAACAGAAAATCTGATGAAGACAGCAAAAGATTTAATGAATCGCAAAGACACAGTAATTCAAATTATGTAACTTTGTAAAGTGTTTCTACCAATGCTACTAATATACACATAACACAAAGACTCGAGATTAATTGGGCGGGTTGTTCTTTTACGGATATAACCAAACCTCAGTTTACCACTCCAGTTAAGGCTGGCACACATTACAGGATTCTTCAAACCTTCACAGATTTAGAGACCACACACTTGATGATAACAAAAGACAGATCTCACTAGATCTCTCTCTCCTGATCTTACAGTGTGTGGTGTGTACTACGGAGCACCCCACCCACTACAGGATTTCTAGTCACAAATATTAAACATGTACATATTTACGGTCTCTCCTTCCGAGGCCTTCCGAGCAGATTGGACCGGACCAGAGCCATTGATATTCTCAGAGTTGCGACACTCCAATTGACTCTCGTGTACAACAAATGGCGGCGCACTTCTGGGTCTGGGAACTTCCTATAGTTCCAAAAGAGGATTCTCGCAGCTTCATACCGATTCACTTCCATTGAGACAACATCGACGGTAAGTAATAAAATATTGAAGTCTTATGATTCACGAAATGTATATATCATATCAGTGGTCATGTATCATTTATAATCTCCAATTGTGTATGATCGGCAAGACGATATATATATTTTAAGTCTGAAGAGGTTGTGATAATTTAAGCTCATGTTCTTTGCTTCTAGTTTAGCTTGGTCAGCTGTGGGAATTCAGTCATGAACTCTTTATGGAGTTTCTATTTCTATTTCTCACAAAACCGATATAAATCACGCCGGTAAATGATGGGATGAGGTGCCTGTGACTGGATTTGGTACAGTTTTTTTATTTATTTTAAAGTTAGCTTTGACAGTTTTGACATGCTCTTACCTAGCCTAGCTTGATCAGCTGTTTTAAGTTTAATCACGAACGGTTGTGGAGTTTATAACTCAGTTTAGCTCTCAAGAACCATTTCGGATGAAAACCACTGGTTATTCATAAAATAGGATGAAACCACAAGTTAGGACGTTGACGACCTAAGTGTCACCCATCATGTTTTAGCTAGCTATTATGAAATTGCATCTGTCAGTTTGCATTTGTCATGCCAGGCGCTGTTAGCTTTCTAGCGATCTTGCTGTAGTCAGCTGGCTGTGTTATATGCCATGTTGTATTTCGCAAAAAGATGGTCTTTTTAAATGATTTACTCTTGGAGATGTGGTGGCTGTGGTTAGTCTATATTACTTTTCTGTGCTCATTTTATTGTGCCATGTTGGCTTACCGTTAATATGGGCAGAGGCTGCTGTTTGCAATGGAGGCTATAGGGTTCGTGGGAGGTTCTGAGATGTCAAAATTTTGCAAATCACACATTTATTTTAATCCCAAATTAAATTTAAAACTCCTTTTTAAAATAATGCAATGATTTGTTAACTTTTGTAATTGCATGAATGTCTTACATGTCAATTATGGAAGACTTTTAAAAGGTCATAAATTAAACTCACTGAAAACCTGCAGGTACCCTGTGCTGCTGGCAGTGGTGGAGGCAGGCGCTGCTGTTGGCGATGGAGGCTACAGGATTCGTGGGAAGTTCTGAGATGTCTAAAATTTGCAAACCTCTTCCAACATTCCTGGCCCTTGTATTTATAATGTCCCTGCCCCTTTAATTATTTGTAATTCCACAAATGTTCATGCCACACAGTTTCATTCTTGTTTCAAGAGTCTACTTGTCTGTTCTATTCAGTACATTCCTGTTAAATCCATTTAGTTGTTATAGTTCTATTCACAACCCTGTTCCACACACACACACACACACACAAGGTTTATTAATTTGACACTGATCACCCCAACTAGAACCCATCACCACCCTGCCACATTACTATGTACAACGTTGTATTTCTTTTGTTCTTTGTTGTTCGGGGTTCACTCATGGTTCACTCACTCACACTTGCACCCCTCCTTGTTTAATTTGTTTATCAACTTCAATTTCTGTGCCGTCCTGTTGTCCACTGTTCAGTAAAAATCTTTTTGTTGAAAACCTTTCCTTGCATCAGTCATTGTATTTAATCTAATTCAGTCTCCTGGTCTCACCAGCTGTAGGTTACATGTGTTTCATTCATTTTATCTAAACATATAAACATAAATATCAAGGGCTCTGAAATGAGCATAGGTGGTGCACCTTTGCTTTAAGAAGAACTGGCATAACATTGAATGATATAACAGGTCAGCAGAACTTTAACATGGTAAGTTGTGGGTAAATCCAGAAGATAAAGGCAGACCCTGGTAATCCAATAATGTAACTTAAAGTTAAAATATGTTAAATTATCCATCCCCATGACAGTGTAAGTACAGGGTTAAATTTACTTAGAAATTATAGCGGATCAACGGTACGAATAAGTACTAGCTCACTGATGCTAACATGAATCTTTCCCTCCAAAAGCTATGACATGATCTTAGTAGTTAAAGCATGACCTCCATAAACATGTATGTAAATACTGTAATTCATTAAGATAAATACGTGTGCGGCAATTGTGCAAGGTTTAATTTAATATTTAACGTTCAGGAACGCAATCGCTGCGGTCTGTCCCATAGGTGATAATGACAGCGTGGCGCGTTTGTTTGGAACTATAGCGCTTCCCCACGAACCACGTGACCACTCGAACAACGAAGTCAATGGGTGTCACCACTCTGAGTTATCTACTGCCCTGGACCAGACAAAAATCACTCTTAACACACCCCACACCACAGGAAAATCAGACACAATGTCGTTTGCAAACATCAGACAATTGGGCCTTTGCTGGCTTTGATCGGAAGGGGGAGATTGGGACAAAAATCGGCCCGATTATCCTGCAGTGTGTACCAGGCATTACAAGCTGTATATACACAGTTCGTTGCCTCAATTGTCTGCTGTATTGAAACTCCAGCGCATTCCTCATTTAGGAAAGAAATGACAGGGAAGGAAGTGTGTGAAAATCAGCCAGGTGCAATGTAAGATGCCAATTGATGAGCAGCAGGCCATTTAGCAATGCTATCCGTCGAGGTAGCTCCTTGCTGAAGACCATTAGGTAGCCCTCGTGAGCCGCTATGGGTGTGGCTTGGGAGAGAGGATCCGCCCTGAAAATCCGATAAGCCAGGTGAAAGTACCTACCTCGGTAGGTAAGATGCCACTATTGTCTTTGGATTCCAGACTAAAATGAACAGCAGCATCGCCAAGAAATAAGCAGAGCAACATTTGAGAGAATCAGTGCTATCCGTATAGAAAAACAATAATGGAAAAATTTAAAAGAAAGACCGCACAAGTGGGTTGACTTACTGTCAGACAGTCTTTGTCTCCACTTCCACAGGTACCGGTATAGTGTTCTTCTCTTTTACAGTTCACAAGCACTTCGGGAAAAATAATAAGCCCATTAATTCCAACTTACTAGTTCATGACTCGCTTTGTTGCTGGCTGCTTCCTTTTTTTCTTTCCAAGACCATGGCTGCGTCCGAATAGTCAAAAAATACGTATATCCACTGATTCAGAGATGTGCGGTGAGGTGAGGCAGTGACCCAAACTTTTATCACAGGATTTTGTGAACCTGTTCCCACGTACTATGCCTGATTGACAATCAAAACAATTAAGACCAAGCCTATCCATAATGACTTATTCCGAGACTGAAAATCGAAATATCAATTAGAAAAAATTCACCTCTCGGTATTCTGATTCATTTTAACATTTTGTTCAACGGATTATGAAAAAAAAAAACTGAAAATAAATGCCTCTTTTTTTTTTTTTTGTTTGGGTGTAAAAGTCGATTTAAAGCTAAATTGTTTGTAGTGACCCTGTACATCCAATATTCATTGAACCTGTTTGATGATGTTCTGCACTTGTTGACCGTCTGTTTTATGTTCTCTAGGCGTGCCTGTGTTTGGACAGTGGGATGTGTTAGGGGAATGACACATACCTGTTGAGGGTGTATATTTCAAATGTTAGGAGACAGCTGTGAGCTAACCTCGTTTTTTTTGTGTCATTCGCGACCGACCAAAAATTTCATTAATAAAGTAACTTTACTGTTTGTTGATCCTTTTATGAAGGACCGGTGATAAAACCGCTATTTCACTTGCCTCTAGTGGCTAGTTCGACGTTTTGCAACCTGCAGCCGGAATGGCCAACAGGTCGAGCTCGTCCGAAAAAAGAGGAGGCGTGAGTTTGATTATGCATTTACTCCAGAGCTTGAGACAGAGTTTGACCGTGTGTCAGAGCACAAGGCTCACTTAAAAGAGACGGCCAGGAGACTGGCTGCTGGCGCGGGATTCTGCTCGCTACTGGAGGACAGACGCTACCCCGCCCCTCCAGACGCGGTGACACCATCCAGGAGTGACGCATGGCCGACTGTAAACAACAATGGTGGCGCCCAGGATAACCGGCTCCACGTGAAAACACCGAAATATTCCAGTAAGGCAGATTGGGAGGCCTTCCATGCCCAATTTGAACTGTTATCACGGGCGGCGGGCTGGTCAGAGGATAATAAAGCACTGCAGCTGGCTCTGTGCCTTACAGATGAAGCGTTGACATGTTTGCTGCTGCTTAGCCCAGCTGAAAGAGATGACTATGGGGCTTTAGTTGGGGCTTGACAGTGGCGTTTTGGTCAGTGTAACCAGCCTGGTGTCCCGCGATCAGAGCTGTCGAACAGGCGCAGGTGAGCTGGGGAGCCACTCCGCGTGCTGGCCAATGAGATCGAGACCCTAGCTAGGAGAGCATACACCCACATGCCCACTGAAGTGCAGGGTGAGCTAGCCAGGGACCAGTTCATCCAGGCCATTACCCCTAGAGAGCTGCGCATCCAGACACAGCTGGCACACCCCCGCTCCCTACAAGAGGCGCTGGAGCTGGCCTTGGAGAGTGAGATAGTAGGAGCTGGGACTAGGGAGAGCAGCCGTGACAGTGACAGCCCTACTGTTGGAACCATGGTGGTTGACAGCCAGGGCTAAGAGAAGCCCCATGGGCAGCTGAGTTGACAGAGTTAATCCGTGCTGTGTCGCTGCAGTCACCACGCAGTGGCACACGTCCTCCCCAAAGTCCCTTTGTGTGTTGGGAGTGTGGCCAGGCTGGCCATATTCGCCGGCAGTGCCCCAAGCTTGCTGGCAACCAGGGAAATGCCCCGGGGTCTGTGTAGACGGGACGACACAGACCCCTGACCCTGTGTCCCACCCAGCCTCACCTTCAGCACCCGGAGCTCACCAGTACAGCGGGGGGAGGGGGGCTCCACTCACCCCAGATGCAGATGACACCGCTGAGTCTGCAAGGGTAGTGGGCTGGACGCATGCTGGGGATTTTTGCCATGTCTCCATAATCCTGGCGGGGGCCCCATGCACAGCCCTTGTTGACACTGGCTCTACCCCGACGCTGATGAGACCTGAAGTTGTTCCGGCAGGGACTCGAGTGGAGCCCACTATGGTGAAGCTGCGAACAGTGACCAGTGAGCTGGCCCCTATGTGTGGGAGAGGTGTGGTGGCTGTTAGAGTGGGGGGCTGTCAGTGAACTTTATGGTGTGGGTGGCAGAGGTGCAGGACCCCTGTATATTGCGACTGGACTTCTTGCAGTCTGCTCGCTGCGTGCTGGATCTGGGGAAGAGCACGCTGGCTTTTCCTGGGGATCCCATAGTTGAAATGGTGCACCCCACACAGGCCCTGAGACCAAACCCGCTGATGCTGAGAGTGGCAGAGACACGCCATGAGTCAGGGCCACTGCTTCCCACTTCACCTTCCCCCCCTACTCCTTGGACTCTCATCCCGCACACCCCCACTGATGGACGGCCCCCTACTCTGAACCAGCAGCCTGCAGCAGGGGGTGTGGACAGACTGTCAGCAGTGAGAGAAATATGGGAACGCAACTGCGACAACCTGGAACCCTGGCGGCAGGAGGAGCTGTGGCTGGTGTTATCTGAGTTTAAGGACATTTTCGTGCTGACTGATGAGGAGGTGGGTCTGACACACCTAGTACAGCATGAAATTGACACTGGGATGCATGGCCCATCAAGACACGCCCCCGCCGTCTTCCCCTGGGGCACCAAGCGGCTGCCGACAGCGCAATTGAGGAGGTGCAAAGGGCTGGCATCATTGAGCCCTCTGACAGCCCCTGGGCTTTGGGGGTTGTGATGGTCAACAAGAAAAAGAGCTCAAAAATGAGGTTCTGTGTGGACTTCAGACCACTTAACAGTGTGACAAGGAAAGATTCATACCCACTGCCTCGCATGGACGAGTCTTTGGACTTAGTGTCTGGCTCATCCTGGTTTTCTTTGTTGGACCTGCGCAGTGGGTATTGGCAGGTGCCCCTCAGCCCTGAAGCCAGGCCAAAGACTGCGTTCTGTACAGGCAGAGGGTTGTGGCAATTCTGTGTCCTCTGCTTTGGCCTGTGTAATGCCTCTGCCACATTTGAAAGGCTTATGGAGAAGGTGTTGACTGATGTTCCTCGACAGGAATGTCTAGTTTATTTGGATGACATCCTAGTTCATGGGAGCTCTTTTCAGGCAGCCTTGGGGTCCCTGTGGCAGGTGCTCCAGAGGATAGCAGCAGCAGGTCTAAAGCTCCACCCCAACAAGTGCCACTTCTTGCGAAGAGAATTAGAGTTCTTTGAGCACAGGGTTGGGGGGGAGGGCATTAGCACTACAGAGAAGAAGGTGCAAGCAGTGAAGGACTGGCCGACCCCCACCAACCTGCGAGAGCTGAAGAGCTTGATTGGCCTGGCGTCCTACTACAGGCGGTTCGTGCGTGGCTTCTCTTGCATGGCCGCACCCCTGTTCCGTCTGCAGCAGAAGGGCAGTGATTTCATCTGGACGCCAGAGTGTCAGCAGGCCTTTTGCTCTCTGAAGAAGGCCTTGACAGAGTCTTCTATCCTCACGCCCCTGGACCCCAACCTGCCGTTCGTTCTGGACACAGACGCCAGTGATGTTGGTATGGGGGCGGTGTTGAGCCAGGTGGGGCCAGATGGAGAGAGAGTTGTGGCTTACTTCAGCAAGACCTTTAACAAGGCTGAGCGACGCTATTGTGTGACGCGCAGGGAGCTGCTGGCTATTGTGAGGGCAATAAGCCACTTCAAATACAACCTTTGTGGTGTGCCCTTCACTGTCCGAACTGACCACTCAGCCCTCCAGTGGTTAATGTCCTTCAAAGAGCCGGAAGGGCAGATCACACGCTGGCTTGAAGAACTGGCACCGTACATCTTCACAGTGGTGTACAGGGCTGGGGCTCGCCATGTGAACGCCGACGCCATGTCTTGGCGCCCCTGTGCTCCCACTGGCTGCAGATACTGTAAAAAGAGAGAGGCTCGTGAGAGAGAGCTTCGTGCGGAGGAGGGGCCAGTCTGCAGAGGGATGCAGGTTGTCGGCCCTGCAGAATGGCTGGCGCATCAGGAAGAAGATGTCGACTTACAGCCAGTGATGCGGTGGGTGGAGTTAGGACAAAAGCCGCAGTGGAACAAAGTGGCAGGGTGCTCGGCCTGCCACTAAGGAGCTGTTCGTGAAGTTTGAGGCTCTATGGGTGAGCGATGGAGTGCTCCAGAGAGCCTGGAAGGAGCCAGCTACAGGGGAGGAGAGGTGGCAGGTGGTGGTCTCCAGGGCACTGAGGGAGTCTGTGCTAAAGGCCTCGCATGGAACTGTTGGGGCAGGACACTTCAGGGTTTCAAAAACTCTTCGTCGAGTCCGTCAAGGTTTCTACTGGGGCCAGCTCAGAAGGGACGTTGAGGACTTCTGCCGCTGCTGCGACCTCTGTGCAGCACACAAGTGTCCCCTAGATCAGTCTCACGCCCAGCTCCAGCAGCTGGCAGTGGGGGCCCCAATGGAGAGAGTGGCAGTGGATGTAATGGGCCCGTTCCCTGCACAGACAGGGGAAACCGCTATGTTCTGGCCACTATGGATTATTTTACAAAATGGCCAGAGGCGTATGCCTTGCCAGACCAGGAGGCCGAGACTGTTGCAGACGCTTTAGGTGGAAGGCATGTTTGCTAGGTTTGGGGCTGCTGAGAATGCTCACAGTGACCAAGGAAGAAACTTCGAGTCACGTGTGTTCGCTGCGATGGCTGAGGGTTTGGGCATGCATAAAACTCGGACTACACCTTTACATCCACAGAGTGATGGACTTGTCGAACGGTTCAACAGAACCCTAGCAAAACAACTAGCCATCCTCACTGCAGAGCACCAGCGAGACTGGGACATGCACCTTCCTCTTGTCCTAATGGCCTACAGATCTGCTGTGCAGGATTCCACCTCCTGCACGCCTGCCTTGCTCATGTTGGGGAGAGAGCTACGGACACCAGCGGAAATGGCTTTTGGCAAACCCCCAGACACACCAGCTGTTCCGCCAGGACCGGAGTACGCCAGGAAGCTCCAAGACAGGTTGGAGACAGCTCATGCTTTTGCTCGCGACCAGCTGCAAAAAGCGGGCATGAGACAAAAGAGGAATTATGATGTGAGGGCCAGGGGGAAGGACTTTAATGCTGGGGACTTGGTGTGGGTGTATAGTCCAAGGAGGAAGAGGGGCCGATGCCCCAAGTTGGACTGCCACTGGGTGGGGCCTTGTGTGGTACTGGAAAGGATGGGGGAAGTAGTATACAGAGTACAGCTACCACCCAAGGGGAGACGGGTGGCCCTCTACAGGGACAGGTTGGCCCCATATCGAGGCGGCACACTTCCATCTCAGCACCCCGGATCACCAGCACCCCCACAGAGGGACAGCGCAGTCGCACCCCCAGACCCACTGACTGTTTCCCCCATCAACTCTCCACATTCTCTTCTTTCCCCAAATGCAGCTTCTGCTGGCCCACAGGGTTACAGCATTCTGCAGATGCAACCGCCTGTATCCACTCCCAGTCGAGGTGGTGAGAGGAGGCTGTGTTAGCCCCGGCCAGCTCAGAAAAGCTTTTTTTATTATTTGTGTCACAGTTGCAACCCCTCATAGGCCATTTCTGTACTCTTTGTAAATAAAGGGGGACTGCAGTTCGTATCCTTTTAACACGCCTGCGACCCTGTATTATTAACCATTGAATCTTAAATATTCAGTGTTTTAACCTGTTTGATGATGTTCAACCTGATTGTTAATCAAGCAAAGTAATGGGGAGTAATCATTCTAACAGTCTTTAGGATTCTGCCTGATTGTTAACTGACTTTTAACTGAGGATTCTGCCCCGCCTAACTGACCTGCGACGGTACGTCACTGCACTGATTCCTAACCACTTTTCTTTAACCTTACTGGAAAACATCATCAGGTAAAGGGAAGGTGTAAAAGGGAATTCCTGACAGCATAAGAAGACCAACGCGCCGATTAAAGAAACCGTATGCACCTACACTAGCCAACGTGATCATGAGTCCCTGCCCATCATGTAGGTTACCTTAAACCTGATTCATGCTTTTTGCGGTCGGCGCGGTTTCAGCAGTGCAGACGGCGCGCATGGTTCCCATGAACGTCGAGTCGTTTCATGCTTGATGCGGTCAAAGCGGCTCCAAGAACGGGCCTGTTCTAATCTTAAGCTACTGAATCTTATTTCTTTGATCAATACGTTCATTTTTACTATCATATTGTAACTATTATTATTATTACTACCAAACACACGGCTCGATTATTTTGAATTAGATTAGACAGTGCGTCACTGTCAAAACAAATATTACTGGCCACTCTTTCTCCACTATTACGATAATTGGGTCACTTGAAACTTCCGAAGACATGGTTTGCATTTTGGCAGTTTCTGCACCGATGTCTGGCAATGAGCATCCTTGTAGATCCGACAGGAACTGTAGTAAAGATGTTTGTACTTTCAGCTGTTTGTATGTTCGGCTGGCTTTTCTTTAAAGCTTTCCATTTTTAATTTTAATAGGTATACATACTTCCGGGTCCTGAAGCTAGCCAATCATTGCAGCGCGGTCTGTGCGACCCCGGCCACGTTGTTACAAAATCCTCCAGGTGCGCGGCTCGGCATTCAGAGCCTCCGCGGACCCTCTGCGCTCTGTGGCCTTGGCTGCAATTGCGTCATTTCACCGTGTGGGCCGTGCTGACCGCGCCGACTGCAAGAAGCATGAATCAGGCTTTACGCGAATGGCCGGTGTTCTGTCAAATTTTGCTCCCTTGTCAAAAAATGCAACCGTAATGCAAAGCGATCTTAAAGTCTTTATTTTCGCCTTGATATTGCAATATGAATCAGTTTACAGTAGTAACTTTGTTATTTCTTGGCTAATTATAACATAAGCAGATTTTATAACGAGTTGGATAAGTTTGTTCAAAGATATAGGCTATGCCCATATACGCCATTATCATCTAATTTCTGCATTTTCAAGAAAACCCAGCGTGTACATGCAAATATATGTACGCTTACAGGTCAAAATGCGCACTGAAAATAAATCTATTTTTTTATGATTTTTGAAGATACTTAAGATATGAGCGAGGAAACAGCCTGAGATTTTAGGTTTGCGCAAGCGCAGAACCGCGAGGTAGCATATTTTGATAGGTAGCTAAACTTGTCAGAACACCGGATGAGTGGTTGCCGCTTTATAAATAGTTGCTGCGCAGAATTGTGGGATATCTTTACCTCCTTTCTTTTCGAAAAGGTTGGTTCTATGTGCCCTATGCTGAAGGTGGTAAATTAGGAAGCACTGAGACACCTTTCCTTAACATATAAAGAATTCAAATCCACTTATCATGGCTGCCATGTAATTATTTCCAGATCATTTTGTTAGGAGTTCGGAACTTTCCTAGGCAGAAAAGACTATTTGGACGCAGACCTTTCTTTCTTTTTTCTTCTTGGTCTTCCCCCATCCCATAATAACTGTCTACACCTCCATTTGCCAGTCATGCCCATTCCTGGTTTTACATTTTCAAAATAAAAGTACGACAGAAAATGACTCACTGCCCATCAACATTAACTATGTACGCTGCTCTGAACACCATTACATAAAAAATCATGAACCGTTACAACTTTTAATCATCATGTTGAACCTAATTATGAACTGGATGTATTGGATAGCGCAGTATAACAACACAACATCCATCCATCAATAATGTTCCCCATCATGGTTGCAGGGGGAGATGGAGCCAATTGCCAACCATGAGCGAAAGGCAGGAACGCACCCTGAATAGATTACCAATCCATTGCAGGGCTCACAAACCATTCACACACATTCTCACACCCATTGGCAGCCTAGGGTTTCCAGTTTACCAAGCACGCATGTTTCTGGACTGTGGGAGGAAACCAAAGTGCCCAGTGGCAGCCCCAGCGTAAATGGCGAGAACATGCAAATTCCGCACAGAAAGGCTCCATGCTAGATTTGAAACAACAAGGCAGCTCTTTCTGTGAGGCAGCACCATTACCCTCTGCATGGCTGTGTCGACTGACAAGACATCATGAACATGGACAGGAAGACATTATTTCCCATACTGTACAACGTAGATTAACAGCTTTGCCAAGTGCGATCACCCAATTCCTTCCTGTGTTGAACTGACAAATACTACTACCCTGCAGTATTTTTTTATTTATTCCAGTAGGGTCTCAAAATTTCTTTTGCCTTGCATTATTTACTGTGATATATGTGAATGCAGCATTATTGTGGAGGTACTGCATTAATAGAAATTCCATGTTTTTCCATGTTGCATGACGTGGACATATCTGTATAACTTTCAGATAACATGTACTCCGCCCCCACCCACCCCCTTGCCTGACATCTTTGCAGCGCTGATGATAATGAAGCAGAAATAGAGCGAAGCCAGTCACTTTTCAGGTGGGTACCTTCCATTTTTCATCCACCGGCAGTGCGGACTGTCATTGGTGACTTCACTGTTGTTATAGTGTTGTCAGATTGTTGTGTGCTGGCTGAGCTCAACCAATCAGAAAATCCTCCCCTAATATCTCTAACTGTTATTCTGGTTTGCTATTCTCAGCCTTGTATATTTTCATTGTACAAACTCACAATTAACCCTATAAAAACTTCAAACCCATATAAGGGTCTGTCAAAACCTGTGGAATAAATTAAATTCTAGTGGAGATCCCAACATTTCCAACAATGCCAAATATGTCCTGCTAAATTACAATGAACTGTGTGTAAAATTAAGTGCAAGATCTAGAGATTTTCTGATTGACTTAATGGGCTCTAATTTCTTGGCGCAGTGCAGGGTGGCGCAGCCCACACAGTGGTAATTTCGTCTGGTGCAACCCGCGCAGTGGTAATTTCGTGCCGTGCAACACCGTGTGCAGCCACTTTGGCAATTTGGCAGATGGACGTGCGCCGAGATGGGTGTGGCGGCGTAGTAGGGGGAGGTGTCACATATTCATTAAGACACAGTGACAATTTCATAGCAAAAGTCTCCGCCGAAACGGCGCAGAGAGCTCGCCAGCTCCAACCTGGTTTACTTTCTGTGCAGTGGTAATTTGGCTGACCGGCGCACAGTACGCACACGTCACCGAAACCTCACAGGCAGGTTTCCAGAATGTCAGGCACATTTCAATGCAATAAATAATTACAGCAGCCACTATTTAATGTAACTATCTGAATCTGAATGTTGACCAGACGAAGATCCAAGCCGGATCGAAACGTTGTCCTTTTTTAATCAATAAAGTGTTCTTTGGTGGCTTGGAGTAAGTGTGCAGGCGTCTCCTCCTTTCTTCATTGACGCGTTTTATTTGATAGCCTTGCACCTATACGCGATATGCGTGTAACTAATTCTTTGTACCGAACTCTCTGAATCAGGACATAAATTATAGTATCTATATCGATTGTCCTGATGTCAGATCAAAGGAGTTGGCACGCGTGATGGAAACTCGACCTGGCTTAATCAACGCAGCTGAATTTGTGATGCAAACTAACGACTTCACGCTCTTTCTCAGCCAACCACAAACTGCCTCGGCAACAAGCAGCAGTATATATATATATATATATATATATATATATATATAATGCTTATTCTATGCTCAGTAAAAAGCCGCTTGCACACTGGACGCGAAACAAATTTTTTCAGCATGACTGATTACATTCAAAGTCAATCTTTGCATTGACTTTGAATGTAATCTGTGTAATAATAGGAACACGCTATCCATCGTTTCTCTTCCCACTGATGCAGGCAGAAGAAATAAATGAGCAACCGTCATATTTCATTCCAACTTCATAAGTTTGAATGATCTGACGTAGTTTCGTTTTGAAATTCCATTCAAGTTCGGTAATGGTAATAATCATATTCGTAATGCTTAATGTAGATGTAAGTGCGGAGCAGAAAACATGCCTGAAGCAGCAAAGTAAAATGCAACATTCTCGCATCATGCAGATATAGGACAGAGGCTTCTTTATTCCAATTTTAAAGGTGAGGAGAGGAGCTCATTTGATTGGTGAAGATTTGACTCGGCTGTGTTAAACCCAGTCAGGCCTTCTCTCCTCCCTCTTTGCCACTTGCGCCGGCAAGAGGGACAGAGGCGGGAGAGAGGAGTACTTGCGCCGGGCTGCACCGGGCACGAAATTGCAAAATACGCCTGGATACACCCCGTTGGCGCGGCGCTCCCCCCATTCGCTGCGCCTGCGCCTGGTCTATGAATTTAGAGCCCAATGTTGTGGCCGCAAAAACATGGTGTCCTTGGTTTGAATATTGCTCTCAATTTAATTGTGATGTAGCTTCAGTGAACCTCTGCTATCAGCTGATACAGAAAATGTATATGACATTTAGGAGATAAACCTACAGTTTTTTTCAAACACGAGGTATTTATCATAGGATAGATTGGAAATTTCATTTGAAACCGAGCGCTTGCGAGGTTTCAAATTTTTCCAGGTATCTAGCCTACAATAAATACCGATGCTTTCAAAAAAACTGTAGGTTTATCTCCATTCTACCATGACTCTTGTCAACACCCCTGAAAAGTATTTTTTAGTTAACACCACAACACTTTCGTAAAGTAATATGTAAGAAGTCGTTTATAAACTTCGATTAAACGCTGCCTCAGAGACATCATTTGAACAGTTCAAAATATACATAAGTTACACTACATCAGTATCTACATGAACACGTTTAACTTTAATGACAAATACACAGTGAATTTTTAAATTTAATAGGATATTTTTGAACTGTTCAAATGATGTCTCTGAGGCAGCGAGGTTCATCTGGCCTACTACATTAACTGTTCAGAAATATCAAAATCATCATCAAACCATTCGGGTTTGATATCATCATAGCACCTCTAAAGTTCCGAAGTCGAGGACGCCATAGCGGTAGCCTTTTTGGACAAAATGAATAGCCTCCGTTTTTCTATTGAAGCGGCTCGATAATCAACCGAGAGCTCTTTACACAACGCGAGGTCTTGAATCTTGAGTTTACCGGTGAATAGATTACCTGGTGTTAACCAATCAAAATGCAGAATTTGCTGGAGTGAATGGTAGAATGTCCTACAATATGAAAAAAAAAGCTTTTTCTAACTTCACACCTGCTCGATGGAAAACTTGATGCAAAAAACTAGAGTTTAAGGGGTAAGTTGACTTGAGAGCGAGTACTGTAAATGATTTTTTTGAACCTGAAATTGCACATTGAGTGGACCAACAATTGAAATTTCAAAAATGAATTTTTGCGACTACTGGGGGTTTAAGTTGAGTGGCCTAAAAATGTTTTGCTGCTGGTTGCCTTGCTTTTTTAAACCCTTTGCGCGGAATACAAATAATTGCAATTTTTCCTGTTATGCATGAGCCTATTTAGGCTTTGTAACTCAATTATTCCAGTGAAGCGAGACCAGGGTTCTGCCGATGCTGGTCGGCGCCGACCAGCACTCGGAATGCACCGACCAACACTCGGAATCCACCGACCACCACTCAGCCCAGAAAGTGCTTACTCCGGACGGCACTATTTTTTCAAAGATCAGTTAAAACGAATGCATCCATTGTCCAATAAAACGGCACGAAACAAAACATAAATGACCCTAAATATGTCCCCTCCCCCCCTTATGTTACTGTCAGAATAGCGAACTTTCATTTTCGACCCCACTCCCTGACATAGCCAATTCGCGGGAATCGTCTGCTGTAGTCGTCATAGCAATCCGCCTATAGAGTACTAAAGTGATGACGTCACGCTGGTGTCGGAAGTAAAATTTCCCATTCATTTTACCCATAGACTGTTTTTTTCAGTTCACTTTTGAATCACTTCCCATTGTTTTCAAGCCTCCATCTTTTTTCGAGATTTTGCATTATAACAAAAACAAATATAATTTTTCTTGACTGGAATCAGCTATATTTCAAATAATTTTAATTTTTCGCCACCATGCTAATCCTCTTTGTAGTCTAAAAACTACACGTTCCTCCTGATTCCCGGATGAATGAGTTGAGGACGCGTTATATACAGTCAATGGTTAGAAGGCACCGCCTCGAATTTTCCAGCACCTATAGTCATTTGCTTGCTTAATTAGTTAGCCACTCTCACGTTCTACTTGGTTACGCTTTTCCTTGCTAGATATCAAGTTTTACATTCAGTCTTTAATAGCCAGGCATCTTTTGGCCAACGTTTGTTTCATTAAAATCTCGGTGGTCAGCGATTCAGCCTTGTCAAAGCATAACAGACAGCGAACTGCTGTCAGCAATGCCAGCGAGCTAGTTTACCGACTAGTTGTCTAACTTTATATTTGGCGATTCAGTGAAATGCCAACTAGTGAAATGCTAAAGTAGCCAAATAATGGCTCTTCGCTGCTTTTTATTCACTTAGCTATTTAGCTAGGCTAGCGAACTAGCTAGCTAGCTAGTTAAGATAGTGATATTTATTGAATAATCATACTAGCTAGCTTGCTAAATAACAGTAAATGACGGTACCATTTACTGTTTCTATCGGTTTAGCTATGTGCACAAGATGTAATAAGCTCACTAGCTGGCTAGCTCGGTGGTTCGCTAGCGTAGTTTAATGCTAGCTAGCTAAATGGCAAAATAATTATTATTCATTGTGATCCTTTCATTTCTAGGTATGTAGCTAGTTAACAGTAGCCCGCTATGTGGGAACAGGTGCACAGACATACGGCAATGTAGGGCAGTGATGGGCTACCATCATGCTACGTTATGAACGTTGGCTAAACTGAGGTACCTCATTGGCTTGGAACAAATCACGGGGTACTCGCCCACTTGTGCAGCGGATATGTAGTTCGGAGAAGTGGACTACAAACTGGACTACAAGTGCATATAATTTATAATGCATATAAAAGCATATAATTTTTGGCAATAAAGTACAAATTTGATGTGATCATTTGAATCTTTACACCCTGTAGGCTAATCTCGGAGTGAGGTGGCTCTTAGAATTCATACGAGTCCGAGCAATGCCAGAAAGTGTCCAAACCCCATTATAAATTCCCATAGGGATTTTACTTCCAACACCAGAAAGTAAGTAGCGGTGACGTCATCACTTTAGTACTCTATTGTACATTTATCATGCTTTGACACCAGTGTAGCTGACTTGCAGATGGCTAGCGGAGAGATGGCCAAACGGAAGAATCAGGGCCCAATTGACAGATTTTTATGGTGAGATTCAGTGTTGCACTTACAAGATAATAACAGGGTTCGAAATTCGTGGTAGTCCGCTTGTGCACACAAAAGTAAAAATTAAGGCAGACTTGTAAACTTGTCTTCAAACTAGTCTGAGTGTCTAATAAAATATTGTCGACATGGAAAGAATTCCGTGGCCAACCTCTCTTTATCCGCTTTATATTTCTCAGAAAGAATTCAAAAGGATGCGCCAATAGCTCTCTTGCAATAGGCGTGGCCTAGCTGTGGCGAATACGAGGTCATTTATGTGGTCAAACAAAGCCCCTGGCTATTGACGCTACACACTGCACACAGAGAAAAGTAGAGAAAATGCTGAGTAAGTGTGCCATCATTGGCTGTTCCAACCGGTCTGACCAGGAGAGGGAGAAACGATTTTACCATGTGCCTGGTATTATACGGAATCAGGGTGAAAAAACTTTGGAGTTGTCAACAATTCGACGAGCTTAATGGTTTTCAAGCATCTCCAGGGCCAACTTGGACATACACAAGAAGGAAATCCACGTTTGTAGTGACCACTTCATCCGTGGTTAGTTTTTTTGTGATTATATACTTGAGACTGTTTGTATTGGACTATAGTTGCAAACTGATAACAATAGGCCCATTTAAGAAAACTGTTGTTATGACCGCTCGGTCACTACCGCATGTGTGTTCACGTGTCGCGCTACTGGAAGCGCTCCTGGTTGACTTATTTGCAGTAATTCTGACTGGTATGCTTGTGTTACTTTGGTTAGCAATCAAGGTGGTAGTTTCGTCTTAATGTTACCTGATTGTAGCTGCTACAGTTGAAGCTTAGCGGAGAGGCGTTGTATCTGTCTAAGTTGGGCTGATAAGGCTGCAATTAGTGAAACGATCGTTTTGCTTATCCGGGGTCAGCTGGGAACTTTGCGGTTGTGCGCCCATGCAAAAAATGCTATTTGATTTACCACTGGATACCATTCATATACCATTGAGAATTTTCGTAAGGGTGGGCTAGCTCTGATGCTAAAGCAGTGTCTGGTATAACAAACGATTTCTCTGCATTGCCGTGGCGGAATTTTATCCCCTTTAAAAAATGTTTTGGCGAATTACAAGCTGAAAAAGTGAAAACTGGATTCGGAATTTTTCCCTGCACGAGTTACCATTCATGAGCTCCACACAAGCAATGCTTTCGACTGTTTGCGTGTTTCTGCTATGAGCTCATTTAGTAACTTGCTGTCGGAATTGTTTCGTTTTGGAAGAAATGGTTATCAGGAGCTTATAGCAAAGTATCTTCCAGAAAAGTGGGTATATAACAGTACAGCTACAACCGCATGCATGCAAGGCGAGACAGTACAATACTGTGCTTTAGGCTCAGCCGAACTGTCCTCTGCCTCCATTGCTGATGTGCTTGGCCACACTAATTGGCGCAGGCCGTTGCTACTAATTACTGAGGCAGTCCAGTGTTAGGTCACGTGTCTATTGCAAGTCACTTATAGTGTTCACTGCCCTGGGGCATTTCGCAAGACATGTCCTCCCACCCATTAAATGGAATTAAATGCCCATTTTAAATTTAAATTCATTTTAAATTTAAATGGTCCTTGACTTCAAAAAAGGTAAACTGTTTATATTTCTTCGAGATGAATGAATGTCTTTAACTTTATGAATTGAGTAGGCTACCTGTTCTGTGAAATTATGCATAATAAACAGCTCAACTGAAAAGGTAAGCTTCCTACGTGCACTTTGTGCGCTTCCTATGTTAAATGATATCGTATCAGTGTTGGCTATATATCCCGCACTTCGGTAGACATGAATGGTACCTATTCTTTAAGCGCGATGTTTCATGAATTAGAAAGAACAAAATGAACAATTTTCATGTCATCCAGTCTGACCTTAATAATGGCAGCGTTCTTCCTAACCCAGGAAAGAGTACACTTGGCTATGTCTCAGTGGTGTAGCCAGCGGGGGTGCTAAGACACGTCCCTTTTTGACTGCAATTAGTAGTTCTCAGTCATTTTCCTTTATTGACGCGTTTTCCAATTATCTTAATCGGCAACTATAGACACGGTTTCTCTCCATATGCGATCTACAAAACCCAAAACCAGTGAAGTTGGCATTCTGTAAATCGTAAATAAAAACAGAATACAATGATTTGCAAATCCTTTTCAACTTATATTCAATTGAATACACAGCAAAGACAAGATGTTTAATGTTCAAACTGAGAAACTTTATTTTTTTTTTGCAAATAATCATTAACTTAGAATTTAAAGGCAGCAACACATTGCAAAAAAAGTTGGCACAGGGCCTTTTTTACCACTGTGTTACATCACCTTTCCTTTTAACGACACTCAGTAAACGTTTGGGGAACTGAGGAGACCAATTTTGAAGCTTTTCAGGTGGAACTCTTTCCCATTCTTGCTTGATGTACAGCTTAAGTTGTTCAACAGTCCGGGGTCTCCGTTTACGTTTTTCACGATTCATAATGCGCCACACATTTTCAATGGGAGACAGGTCTGGACTACAGGCAGGCCAGTCTAGTACCCGCACTCTTTTACTACGGAGCCATGCTGTTCTAACACATGCAGGATGTGGCTTGGCATTGTCTTGCTGAAATAAGCAGGGGCGTCCATGAAAAAGACGTTGCTTGGATGGCAACATATGTTGCTCCAAAACCTGTATGTACCTTTCAGCATTAATGGTGCCTTCACATATGTGTAAGTTGCCCATGCCTTGGGCACTAATACACCCCCATACCATCACAGATGCTGGCTTTTGAACTTTGCGCCTATAACAGTCCGGATGGTTCTTTTCCTCTTTGGTCCGGAGGACACGACGTCCACAGTTTCCAAAAACTAACGTGCCAACTTCACTGGTTTTGGGTTTTGTAACAGCGATTAAATCATGGGCTAAATTCATTACAGAAAAATAATTTAGCTACTTAATAGGCCAGTGCTTCGCGATGATTGAACTGGTCCGCGTTCCAATGAAACGCGGACTTTCATCCTCGGTATTGTGTGGGTTGGAAAAAAAAAAAAAAAGTGGCATTTGGCAGTTCAATAGGCTATAAAAAGCCTGCGGCTCAAGCTATTTGCGTGAGAGTCGACAGGTCTGCAATTTTGAATGACGTTGATTTAAATACAGCAAATACGCGTCCAGATGAATGATTGTCGTCTTGCCTAATTGGGGAGAACAAGCAGCACCTGTTAACTGTGGAGTGCTCTCGGAGTCAACCTTCTGTTAATTATGAAAATGACTGAGAACAGGTCAGGACTAATAATTGTCTTAAACGGAAGTTTTGTGCAACCCAATTTTCTGTTCTTGTTCCGCAACTGTACTGAATTTAGCCTATGATTTAATCGCTGTTAGATCGCATACGGAAAACCGTGTCTTCGGTTGCCAATTCGATAATTGGAAAACGCGTCAATAAAGGAAAATGATTGAGAACTACTAATTGCAGTCAAAAAGGGACATGTCTTAGCACCCCCGCTGGCTACGCCACTGCTATGTCTTAATAACCAAAGCATATTTTGACTTTGAAAATAGATGTGTATTCAATGCGATTAAAAAAATACAAACTATTTTCCTCTGCGTAACGTCAGTGAAGAAATTATTTATTTTCCTCATGGCTTTTGAACACCATTATCTCAATTTACATTAAAGCAAGTCACAGTAGCCCGCATAATGATTGTGATCGAGGTCTTTGCATGTTTACTTTGTACCCGAGATGTATAGTAAGTATAGCATACTGTAAACCCGAGATAATTGAACCACTGCGCTCATGGGTTTGACTAGTGCGTCAACTTTTTATTTTATTATTTTTTTCCTAACAATTCTGTATAATAATTAGTGGCTTCTCTTACTTAACTTCAGAAGGCTGTGCCGCCCGGTCAAAAAAAAAAAGAAACCGGAGAAATTTGGAAGTACTGGAAGACGCGACTGAGTGCGCAGTATTACTGCCATGCCCCCTGCAGAATAAAGGGAAACGATCTCAGCCCCCCACAACAAAATGGAATCGCACGGCAGAAATTTGCCGACCAGCACTCCTAGCATCCAGGGCAGAACCCTGCGAGACATTTGGAAATTCAATTGCAGAAGTATTTAGGAATTAAATTTTGGATTTTACGGACGCTTTATATGTGCAAAGGGGTTAAGTCAGCATTTTTTTTTTTTTTTTTTACAGAGATAAAGCAGAGGAGTGCAAAGCAATTTCTGAAGAGACAGGTTGCCAGATAAAAACCTCATCACCAGTTTTTTCACCCCAGTTTTCACACCCTTAATCCAAGGGTGTCTGACTCTCTAGTCCTGGAGGCCAAGCTGTTTGCTAGTATTTGTGGTTTCTTTCAGTCACCAGCCAGTAAGGGCCTTGAGAAAAAAGGAGGTGTGAACTTGTTTCCCAAAGTGCCCTGCATATTTCAGGTGTCTCCTGATTTAACACACCTGATTCAGCTGATCAGCTCATTAGTGGAGTACCTAATGACCTGATCTGGGTGTGTTAAATCAAGGAGACATCTGAAATATGCAGGACAGGGGTACCCCAGGAACAGGGTTGGGAAACACTGCTTTAGCCAGTCAGCGACTTAACCCTTTGAGCGCTGAATACATTTTCAAGGAATTAAAATTTAGTTGTCCTGAGCTTTTGAAAACCTATCATGTGGCAACTTGTTTAAAAGAGCTCCCCTGCGAGAGCTCTTTTAAACAAATTGCCACATGATAGGTTATCAACAACATCTGATTTTGATATCTTACATCATTGGGCAACTGTAGTTGCCTTTGGTGCTGAAAGGGTTAAATGAATCACTGTTGAAATACTGTGAAACTCGCTGAGTGATTGAACCCTTTTGGACTGTTTTACCAAATTCTTCTTACAAATCTCATCATGTGCAGTATTTTGTCAAGCACATTATCTTCCCTTTCTTATAGTTTAAATAAATTAGCGCTCTTTCTCTTTTTCCAGATGCCTATGAGGATTCCAAGGATGAGGACATGTGGGATGGCTAGCACCCTCCCCACCACCAAAAAAAATCTGAAAACCAAGATATTATGAATTCATGATAACATTGACCTATATTCTGTGCACTTTTGTTACCTTGTTTGCCTCTATTGAATAATCTCTCTGATACCAAATTTATTCTGTGAAGGTTTTTCGAATCCGTTTTATGAAATATCTTCCTGATAACTGAGAAATCATGGATGGATTCTTTTGATGATTGTTTTATGTAGTGGAAGGAAGACGGAAGGAAATGACAGAATTTTTGATTCCATAATGTCATAATTGTTAATGCGAGATAACACTATTTTAATGTTGCATTTTTTTTCTTATTGGAGCTGTGTCATGATTTCTGCACATACTCAGAACTTACATCCTAAGAAAGTGAATCTGCTTGACTGCAAGTCATAACCTGATTCCATCCTTGGCAGTCCATCTTCGTTTTATGTTCTGTTTATGCATTTTAGTTACTCCAGCATTATGTATTTTATGTTGAGGAGCTTTCTATGGAAATTCAAGGATTCCAAGCGCTATTTTAAGCTTTAGCCAAGGGATACGAGGAATGTAAGCTGGTTGCCATCACCAATAATCACAGAAGAAGAAAAATACCTTCTAAATTTTTACTTACAGCTGTGCGGATTTACTTTGAGCAAAGTTGTAAGCATGTGCAGTAATTGTTACACAGCTCCTTTAAGCAAAATCCTACTTTAGATTGTTATTATCTGCTCATTGAAATATTTGGCGGAATCATTTCCAATGCATGATGAATACAGAAATTGATTCCTTTATAAATTTCGCCCCAGAAAGCACTGCGCCACAAAATCAACCTCAGAAAGTTTGATTTTATGTTTCATTGATGTTTTTGTCTTGATAAACAAGATTATTCACACTACTGAGGTCTGCAGCTACTTCCCAGATTACAGTATGGCATACACAAGAAAAGTAATCAAAGACAATTTGTTGCTGAGGAACATTACAGTTCACTTTGAAATTCCTCATATCATTTTAAAAAATTTGTTTGGGAGATTAAGGTTTATATTTTTCGTGGAAGGGAAAAACTATGGTCTTCCACACCACTTGCAAAGGCTGTGTGGATAAAGTAGCTGTAACATTTTCAGTGCACAGGCTGACGTGCCCTGAAATAAAAAGTAAAGGTGATTGGATTCAAGCCCAAGGAAATAAAGAAGTTGTTTATTTCTTCTGAAGCCAAGCTTCAAAAGAGAATTCAAGAAAAACAATGCGGGAAGCAACAATTCCCAAATAAAACAAATAGTATAGCTAGACTAAAAATTGCTAGTTGAATATGCTGTATAAGCAAAGGTAGCATGCTAAGTATTAAAAATGAGCTTTACCAAGACTTCACTGGTGCGAGAGTCAAGTATATATGGTCATAATTGGATAATGACATGATTAAACGCAGATGAATGGCGTTGTGTTGATTGGAGTGGGAGCAGGCCGGAGCTCAGAATTCTGGTGATGCGGACCATTGTGGGCAAGGCATGACAGCAGCTTTGTCGCTCCCGCAGCAACATTCCATGGCGTGGACCAGGCAGCTGAGAAGCGACGATGACATTGCTAGAATGCTAATCTTAAATTTAAGTTGAATACATTTCAAGAAGGCTATAGGTTTTTAAAGATTTGCCTCAGCAAAGGACTTAAAGTGTGAAAAGGTACGTGGAGTGCCTGAGTATGGAAGGTGGATGATTACTTTCTGGACCCTATTCAATGACTTAATTTTGCTAAATATTAGAAAATTTCAAATAAGAAGGGATGGAAAACATCAGCATCAGAATCCTTTATTAATGACTACTCAACCGAGGTCGGTGGACTTTGCTTCCAGTACAGCAGGACATAAGCTCAGATCAACATGTCTAAAACAACATAGGCAGCAGCATCACGACTGGGACAACAGACAATACATACAAGATTAACACATGTCAAAAACACAAACAGTAATTACAGGAAAACATCAGACCATTGAAAAGCAGGTTCATTGGAGTCAGTGCAAGAATTCAGGGTCTGGATTGCAGAGGGGAAAAAACTGCTTTTACAATGGGATGTTTTGGCACGTATTGATCTGTGACACCTCCTACAGGGCATCATTTGGAACAAGTGGTAAGCAGGGTGAGAGGGGCCAGAAATTTTTTTTTTTTTTTTGCTCATTTGATTGTACATTTATGACATAGTGATTCAACTGATGGGGGAAGCCAATGAAATTTGATGCCTTATGAACTATTGTGCTGTAATTTGTTGCATGAGTGACTGTCCAGGCTGCCGATCAGATTCTGTGTTGCAGTTAACATATACGATTCAATCCACATGTATTTGGACATAGAAACTGCAGCATGAGTTTCCATTTTTGAACCCTAAACAAAACTTGGGTTGCAAAATAGTGCATTGTTGGTTAGGGGACTGCCCGGCAACTGAGGCTGATGAGTCAATTCCTTTGTGTGGCACTTTCCCATGAGTTACTGAACCAGAATTGCTTCAGTTTGTATACAATGTTCAACAAACTCAATAAGACAAAATAAAATTACTCTGCAGGAACCACTGCCTGCAAAAATAAGCATTTCACCCTCTTTATTTAGTTGGACTATAAGCAAAATTGGAGCATTTGTCACAGCAGAACCCACCCCCCCATTCCTCCATTGTGCTTCTGATTGTCCATCTAATCCCACACCTTGAGCCAGTCAGATCGGTGTGGGATCTGTCTTTAAAGGCAAAGAAAACACTTTTTCTGCTTTTACCCAAAAAAGTACATATTCTTCTCGTTCCATAAATATTTTTGCAAATTTTTGCAAGTTTTATGTACCGAGTAATCAAACCTCAAACTTATGAAATACAGCAAATTAGTACAAGTTCATGAATTCCACCATTTTGTATGTTTTAGCCAATAAAAAAATACTTAAGGTCGAAATGTCCCATGTTATGACGCGCTTGGACACCAGAAAATCGGCTGATCTATATAAAGTGTATACAAATTGGTCTTGCTTATCAGTAATGCTGCCGCTCAATTTTACGCTGAATGATCAAGATTATCAATAATTATTAGAATCTGAACGACAAAATCAGTCACAATGCCGTTGTATGAGGCTGTTGATTGCTCCAACAAAATGGGAAACTCGGACCTACCTGTGGGCATAAGCTTGCACAGATTTCCCTTGCCAAAGCCTGACTTGTTGCGACAGTGGTTGCAGCATCGGATTCAACAAAGAGTCACTGGTTATGTTCTGCACACTTTTTACCCAGTTTTACATAAAGTATGGAATTGAATCGCCCAGTAAATATTGGAAGATTTTTAAAGATGATGCCGTGCCGACAGAATTCAGTCATCGGCCGGCCCCCAAACCCAAGCGCCTGTCAACTTTAGCTAGGCTGGAGAAATAACAATATCCGTTACAGATAGAACAGGTAGGCTCTCCAAATCTTATGTTAGCTTATAATTTGTCACTGTAGTTAACAATTCACAAATAATTCATTTGATGAACTCTTGCTTACAGTTGCCATGTTTAATTTCATTAATAACCTTCAGGGTCCAGGTGGCGTAGCAAGCTACCCTGATTCCAACAAACATGGCGCACCGCCAACAATGTATGAAACTGATGTTCTCAAGCTGATTTAGTTGTAAAAAAATTTCAAAAATTAAAATATATTTGAATAATATGAGCAGTGTTGATGCGAGATCAGGAAGGCACCAGACGCAAGATGCAGGGAACAGGGGTTTTTATTAAACAAAAAGAAAACAGGCACGAGGGCCAACGAAAAACTTGGCCCAAAGGGTTGCAAAAATCCAACTAAGAAAAGCTGCACAGAGCTAAAAAACAAAGACCCAAACGACAAAAACAAAAAACCACTGGAAACTCCAGGGAGAGAAATCACAAAGAAAAGAATAATCAGGAATATATACAAACAAGAACTTGACTTGGCTATGGAAAATACTGCACTGAACCACAAGGGCATGAAACTCAACACTAAACACGGTGAGAAACTTGGCATGGAAACTTGAGACTCTGTCTGCCAGCCAACTTCCACCGCCTCCAGATAAAGGGCAGAAATCAGAACACATGAGGGGCAACACCTGGAGAAGAACAAGAGGCAAGGCAAGATCAAGAGACAAAGACAATGATAGGTAGTCATGACTTGCTCATTAAGAAAATGAGTGTGCTCAGCTTAAGTACCAATGAAGTATGCAGGTTGGAAGGAAGCATAAATGTTAACAGAAAAGCATAGCAAGATCTTGAAATAGCAAAGCAGGAATCATGACAATAAACTCCCTACCTAAATTAGTAGTATTAGTAATGTGCCTGTCTAAGAATTACACCTTCCCCGTGACTGTTAGTAAATGTTAGTACTAAAAAACAGTTAATTGCCAATCAAAGGCAGGCCTGAATCAGCACAGCACAGAAGGAAGGGGGAAATACCAAAAGCCAACCAGAGCTCTGAAGTGTGCAAAAACAAAGACATGGGGCGGAACGATGGAGTGGCTGGGCAGACCTGGCAAAACACAAAACCTGGAAAAGTAAAAACATGAATAAACATGAACTATGAATGATGAAACCTGGTCCAAGGAACTGTTAAAACAAAATACTGTCCTGGCCAAAGGCCCAGGACCCTGGAACACAACAAGTGTACTTTTTTTGGGCAAGAGCTGAAAAAAGTATTTTCTTTGCCTTTAAGTCTTCCTTTCTTGCTCAGATTATTTTTCCTTGACAGAATGACTAGGCACACTTTTGTTGGGACTTATGCTCTGTCACCTCATACTCATACCCCAGGGAAACAGGAGGTCATAGATTACCATTCAAAATTTTCTTATCATTATGGTGAACTTCAATAAGATCTTACGACTTTCTGAGAGTGCTAAATATTAACAGGCATGTTTTTTGCTAGAAAATATTTATTTATTTATTTATTTATTTTTTGGCTTCTCCAATCCCACCCAAATCTTGGAAGTCCAATTAGCATAATATGTACTGCCGTGCTCGTACGCAACTTCATGCTTGTATGCAACTCACGCTGCCATCTTGGGTGAATGCAGATAGTTTGAGGTTCTCTTCCAAGATACATGTCTGTCAATGCCACCTCTTTCCACTCCTGGCTTCAAACCTTGCATGCACACAACAAGGATAGAGGAAACTTGAGTATGTACTCGCTCCGAATGTAACAGATGAGGGCCTGGATGGCCAGCAGGAGGCGATTGAATTACATATTATGCTAATCCAAACTGTCCTTCCCATACCCCTGAGCAGTGCAACACCAGTGATGCACTGCTCTCACGAGCCTGCTGGCGTCAGTCAGCAGGGGCACAGCTGGATTTGATATGATGCCGTACAGGTCACTTTGCACGGCAAGAAGTGCGTAAAAATATTAATCTTATGGTAAGCATTTTTTCCATTCGATTATTTTCTTTATATCAGGGATAGATTTTTATTAATAATTAGGATTAAAGTAAGCCTGTTTGAGCCTAGTGGCCCATCGAGCCGGTGCTTAACCCCGGTTTCTATGGCATGAAGCAACTAGGAGTATTACTACTCCCCCTGGATGGGATGCCAGTCCATCACAGGTACTGCCCCAGCTCTTAGACAAGTTTCCCTGCCTATTTACTGGTACCCATTTATACACCTGGGTGGAGTGAGGCGTGGAGTGTGGGAGTAAAGTGTTTTGCCCAAGAACACACCACGAAGGCCGTGGCCGGGGCTTGAACTCGGGGCCTTACAATCTCAAGTCAAGCCTACTTGACCACTGCGCTACCGTGTCTAAGTGCTCGCACAATGAAGGCTGTGTCCTTCCCGCGGCGACCTAGGTTCGATACCAGCACAGGTCATTTGCCGCGTGTCTTCCCCATTCTTTCCCCCAGCCTTCCTGTCCATCTCTGTTGTATAACCATCAAATAAAGGAAAAAATTCCAAAAACTAATATTTCCAAAAAAAAGTGACTATTATTTCCTAGCCTATTAGCTGATCTTTAACTAGGGTGCCAATATTCTCTACTATGGTGGGGCAAAATTAAAGGTCCTATATTATGAAAATCATGTTTTGTTTTTTTGTTTTTTTTACACATTCATATCCAGGGTGGCCCAAAAAAACCCAACCGAAACATAGTGCAAAAATCTAATTCACTTTAGTCACATTTGTTCTTGATGAAACTCATTTTAGCGGAATTTATTTAACAAATACATCTAATTTTAAAGGTATTTGTTAAATAACTTCTGCCAAAATGAGTTTCATCAAGAATAAATGTGATTAAAGTGAATTAGTTTTTGCACTATGTTTCAGGTTGGGTTTTTTTTTTGGCCACCCTGTACTTCGGTCCTCCCTCAACCTAACATCTAACAAAACATGAAACCATGTTGTCTCATTCTTGTTGCTGCAGCATCCCTCCACAGAAGTCCTGTGTTTGAGTCACCCGTTTCATTTTTCTGCCTCCACTGATGTCACAAAGGGATTCACTTGCATCGTACAGTTAATCAGAGCAGACCCTCATTTTCAGTGCCCTGACCACTCAAAACAGTGCATATGTAATGAGGGGGGAAGAAGGCTGAAAATGCTATTTTTTTTCTTCAAGCTTCAAAACCTTTACATTATTATTTGAACAATTGTATGAAAGTATAGAATAGATGTGCAAGATGTACAGTAATACTAATTTCAAAACCCTTCACAAGGAATAGGAGAAAACTACTTCAGACATCACTGAGCTGCAGCATTTATTGAGGATCACCAAAGCAGCCAAGAAGATTCCCTTTACTGTAAAAGCAGTGCCTGGATTTTAGGCAAAATTCTTCCATTGTCTTTCTAAATGTAGCACTGTAATAATTTTAATGAATTCCATTAGTATGAGCTGAGGAGACAGGGGTCCGATGAGCCATGGGCCCAATGAAGCATATCATATGTCACAAATAGCAATATTTATTTTATTTTATTTTATTTTTATTTATTTATATGTTGAGAGCAAGCTCTCTTTTGCAACGGAGCCCAGTAGGTGTAAAAAATAAAAACTATGACTAATTACACGTGTACATTCCTGCTTTGACATTTAAAACAATCAATTGGTTTTCTCCATTCCACTTCTGTGGACATAATACATAAAAGCAGTTTTACCCCATCTAAAACCAAAAAGTCAAGAGTGCGAGACCGTATTCCCTCACGTATAAACTGGTCAGATATCCAGGCAGTTTACATCCTAAATAAAAAAAGGCAAATAATTGTCTATGACTCATTGGACTCCATGACTCATAAGACCCAAGTCTCCCCTATACTGTGCGGTCATCTAAATTGTCTATGTCTTAATATAATTACTTGGGTGTTGAGCCATCTTCTGTAAAAGAGTAGGGAGAGACTTTAATCTCTGGGTTTTGCTCTATTCACAAATCCGTTACAATTTCATGCAGGACTTGATTAGCCAAGTCGGTAACACAGTAGAATTGGTTCACCTCTTGCATTCACATCACCTCTCCATCTCTATGGTGGCCCATATTTGACTGTTTCTCCTCTGCATCCCTCTTCTCTTCCATCGTCAGGCAAACCGAGGAAATCCCAGTTTGTGCACATTTATCAGATTAGCCTGTCTTCTCCTTAATCTTCATATATCAGACAAACCGAAAGTTAGGGATCCCAGTTTGTATTGAAATATGATATCCGAACATAATCCGCTCAAATCTTCTCCTTAAAATCCCTATCTTTTGTCCTACTATTATACATGGTATAAACTGCCACCTAGTGGTGCGCATTCAAAAATGTTCCAATAATTGGCCCACTGCCCAGTTCACAAGGCAGAATTTGTGCCCGTGAGTTTCTCTATACTGCCTCCCTTTGCTAAGATAAGGAAATTGCTTCACTGTGTTTACCTCCAGTTCAAGCGGAGACGGGTATTTGAATTAAGATTTATCAAGAGGACATAGTTTTCATAGAAAGCTTGTTTTCTAATGCCTTGTTTTCATTAGTTGCTTTATTTTCATTAGAAAATAAAAGAGGTATTACAACAATTTCTTTTCCTTCCTACAACGTGGCTAAATTGTTTAATTACTTACATGAATAAATTAAAATGTACAATGTGCTGAGTATTTTTTATTTATTTATTTTTACAATTTTTACATGTTGACCTATGGAGAATATAGCCCACATTTATGAAAAGGGAAAAGCAGCCCTCACAGACTGGCTCTGAGCGAATGCTATCAAAAATATACGAGTACCAAGCAAAGACTGGGTGCAGCTCTTGCTCTCGGGTTACAATATACTGCAACTTTGTTGACACATCTTTCTAAAGTCGCTTTCACACCGGACGAACGAATTTTTCGCACGACAGATTACATTCAAAGTCAATGCAAAGACGCGAATACGCGCGAAAAACGCGTTGTATTCGCGTCTTTGCATTGACTTTGAATGTAATCTGTCGTGCGAAAAATTCGTTCCGCGTCCGGTGTGAAAGCAGGTTAACAACGTAGACATTTCAGTCTTATTGTCTGGCCTTTGCTTAGTCTGCTACCCCCTGCGACCCGGCCCGAGTTAGCGGAAGAAAATGGATAGATGGATGTCTGGCCGTCATCAGAATATGTTTTCTAAAATTACATTATGACCAAGCCATGGCTTTTTGATTAAGGCGGACATCTCCACCGCTCAACATACTGGCATGATTTTTTCTAATTAATTCACATTTTGCCCTAGAGCAGATGGCATTAACTAAGTCCTGTACATAATTTAGTAATGAACTGAAGAGATATTCATCTTATGACTGAGACAGATAAACACCACCTGTTCAAATAACTATTGCCAGTTTTCCTGATCTGGTTGAAGCCACCCACTGGTCTCTTGCATGTTGTCTTCTTGACCCAAGAAAAAAGTACTCTCAGGAAGAATGTAATAGGCCGTAAAATGCGTTTTCGACCAAAGGTGCTCACCATAAAGATAGAGGGGGCGTTGGCTTAGTTTTGACTAAAGAGCTGGAAAAAAACTCTTCACAAATTCAGACTGACGCAGCACAACAACAAGGAATTGCTGATCAGAATCTTGGCTGCTATTCAATACTCATGCACCCGATTTTAGCGATGGTTTCGCCCTGCTTGGTGAGATTACACCTCAACTGGACAATATCTATTTAAGTAAGCAAGCCTTCTTCAGGTTTTTACAGAATTAATCATACTCTCGAAATCGAGTTTCGAAAATATTATGTTTTCGCCCCTACCGCCGCGCAGAGATTAGGCGTTAGCGCCATACAGTTTTTAAAGTAGATAATCCATTGTCGGCAGGTAGTTACATATAGAGAGAAGGAACTGATTTGATGAATTTTTAATAACACAGTTTGCCACCAGGGGGCGGTTTGAGTAAAAATTTTACCTTCTTGGCCATAACTCAAGAAGTAGTCGTTCGATTTACTTGTAATTTGGCTCATATCGTGGATCTAATTGAGAGCTTGTCATGATTGGCGGCACAGGATGCCAGTGGTGCAGCTGACTGGATCATTTCGGGGATGCTCCCTTGTCTTGTTCCTTCAGACATTGAACTAGGAAACTTGCTTCAGCAATGCATCACAGAATTTCTCAGCCGAGCACGAAGACATTCTCTATGGGCCCCGCTTCCCATCTCTTTTCTTTCCTGTAAAGCTTTAGTTTAACGGTTCCCTGTACCTAAAGGTTATTGCTGGTCCATACATCCATCCATTATCTAATCTGTTTTCCCCTGCTCAGGGTCGCAGGTGGGGCTATAGCCTATCCCAGCATCAAATGGGCAAGATGCTGGAACACACCCTGAAAAGTTTGCCTGTGCATAACAACATTCTTTCTCACACTCGCACTTGTGGTTTGTTGAGTCTCCAGTTAGCGTAACATATATGTCTGTGTGCTGCAGGAGGAAACCAACATGAAACCAAGACTAAAACCAATATGAACAACAGGAAAACATGCAAACTGCAGCCAAACCCATAACCTTGTTGCTCGTGGAAAAAAGCGCCATGAACCGCACCCCAGCCTGACATGACCAAACTATGTCCAGTTGAGTTGTCATGCAGACCTGCGCCTTTTTATGGGTACTAGTCCTCCTGCTGCATTGCATGGTTTATACTGAGCATGGCTTTAACTATTCAGTAATTCAGAGGAGGGCACTGGAACATTATAAGCAATATAACTGCAAAAGCTTGTATTGGGCTTTGGTGAGGAGCCCTTGAGGCACAATAAATAATTGAAGGGGGAACACATTACCCTCAGTGTCCGAGTAATCAGTGAGATAGAGGGAGTTGCCAAAATGCAGATATGGATTTTCAACTTAAGTGCACCCCGGTTTTATGGATATTAGCTCTGTACTTCGCGGCTATCGGCTCCAGTCGTGGAATGTACAGAGCATCAATCACTTGCTTATTCTCCCAAAAATGGAGAGATCATATCATGCAGCTACCATCATTCAATACAGCAGTGTCACTGCAGCCATTTGAAATTTTCAAATGTAAATGCCACAATTGTCTTAGGAGTGTCTCTTGTGTGTGTGACTGCCCCAAGGCTATTAGTGTAATCCCTCCACTTTGAGAAATGTTGAAGGCTGTTTGCCTGTTGAGCTGTTGGGATACCGTATATTGTGCCTGGCGAATGCCTTGGGACAAGGCTTAGGAAGACAACAGGTGCCAACCAGCAGGGCTCTTCACCCACACACAGTGCATCCATCTGTCCACTCTTCTTTCGCTTTCCCATTTATTGACCACAGGGAGGAGGCACAGCTAGTATGATTGCAGAACAGTGCATTAGTCAGCATTTCATAGCGGACTGGATGCAGAACCCTTAACACAGTCCCAAGTGGTATGAGGCTCTTGAGCATATTCTTTGTAGTGTGTTTTCCCCTCTGAAATACCTGTGGCCTCAGGACAGGAGACATATTTTGATCTGCCCCCTCTTCCTTCTTCTGTAAGCAAATTATTTCACTTTTTAGTGGCATAAACATGCGCTGTAAATTGGTAGTTATTTGGTAATCCAGTGGATAACCGATAATCCAGTGATTAACTGCCAAGTCCACAGGTGGCGCCCTAATGCACAAATAAATACACATTCATTCATTTCTGAACTGCTTACTCAGTCATTGTCCCAGCAGGCTGGAGCCTACGCAAACACACATTTGCTGAGCGGAAGGAATACATCCTAGACTGGCTGTCAAACCATCTTGGGGCCTTCTCACAGTTCATGGGCAGCAAACCCAGTCTATTGAAACCTCACATAGACATGGGGGAAACATACAAACTCCACAAATGGAGTTTTTTTAATGCAACAATGTGAAAATACTACTCACAATACACCTATGCTACCGCTTACTCATAAATATTCACAGACTTGCTCATTTGATTCCTGCGTATGTGTATTTAGACCTTACTATTTTTGCCTTATTATTTTTGAGTATTATGAAATTCACTTTTGTGTGGATATATACAGTAACAGTGGAACGGATGCTGTATGGAGTGGTCAAATGATCAGAAACGCTACCATACGTATCAGCTTTGTAAAGCTCACAATGGACTGTAAATGTTGAGACTGGTTCAATATGAAGTGATGATCTGAGGATAACTATGGCAATTTTTGAGCCGTGGTTCTGACTTATTCATTCCTATCCAACCAAGTGTTTGTCTGTCCCTCTCTGAAAAGGTTTTACTTGTTGCCGCAGTTCTTTCGTGCGGTTGCTGTTTTATGGTGTTTGGCATATGTTTTCATAATGTTTGACACTGTTTCCTGTGTCACCTTAAATAATGTTGCCATTTTTATGAGGGACGCACCTGCAATTTGTGCACCAACTACTTGGTATCTTAGGAACTCTGTTAGTATTCTCATCTTGAATTGGCAACATGCCTCTCAAAGTGCTGTTGGCTGCACCTTATCGAGCCACTTTCAGAAGTGCTTCCAATAGTTTGCCCCCCCACCCCATATCCGCAAATGCATATTGGCGTGCTTGTCCATTCAGCTTTCTACTGTAAGCTCATTTTGTTCTTCCTTAAGTAAATCTCGCTTTCTGGGTCACTGGATTTCCACATATGTGGCCTCCCGTCAGGTGTGACTGAAGTATCTCATCACGCGCTTGTGAAAAAACATGAGAGGCCTGCATATGCGAGAGATTGTTGATAGAAGTATCCTATTTGTAGCTGTCACAGAGTGAGCAAATCTACATCATCTACATAATCCAAATATTTGGCCATGGAGGGGCAGCTATAGTATTTTGTTTGCTAACACTTCACTTTCTTCATAAGAGAACAGCAAGCTATATTTCATTTTAATGTGTTGCATTGACGATCTCATCTTTTCTGCTGCTCACTGCTGTCGAATTTCCAATTTTCCATTTTAAACACTGCACTCTAATAAAGCACAGTTGTTTTTTCATCAGGTAAGGGAGGCTGATGGAGGAGATATCAACCGTTATAAGAAATGAACAATAAGCCTTGAAAGAACAAGAAGTTCAGAGTGAATGATTAGCAATTGGTTGCTCTGAGAAACTGAAGAAATGAATAATGCTCAGAGAGTTTGCCATTCTTCAAAGAGGACATAACCTGTGGTCAAGTAGCATAAGGATGGTGAAAGCCCTGAAGCTCTTATCAACACAGTTGTAGTTCTTTTTTTGTCATGCATCAGAGCCATTCCAGGAAGGGAATATGCCTACCATGCTGAGAACACCCTTGTAAAATCCTTTGATCTCTTCTTTCTTTCTCTCTCATCTCTTCCAATGTGGACCTTCAGCTTCATTATCCAATGAGGTCTCTCTGCTTCAAACCCAGCTGGACAGTCTAGACTAGGCATATGCATGCCACAATTTCTAGTGTGAATACTGCATGTTATACACTAACTTCCCTTTTGGGTGGATTTGATTGCAAACCCTGGCACGTCACTTTGACTACTTTGGAAGCCATGTTGTGTTGCCCCTATGGTTCTATGATTCAAAGTCTACAGAAAATTTCATAATGGGAACCGATTGCAACATTACGCATCAATATTGACATGTCGCAGGAACTAGACTGGCTATATACTGTATATTAAATGAGTCCGGAGCAGTATAAACCACTGTGACGGTCATTAACAACCACATAAAAAAATAAGATGGACTCATAGCGCAGATAAAGGGCCACACCAGAAAAGAAAATCATGCGGAGGACCCTGTTGAATATTTTGTCCATTCCTCTATCCGACTCCAGAATCTATCCATTCACCCAAACCCTATGTCAGTTCTCAGCTTAGCAGACACATCACTTTGTTCCTGCCCTGACTTATAATTCCTGCCCCAGATTCAGTTTCATTCCTGTTTCAGGGTTGCCTCGCCGGGCTGGCTCGGCAGGTTTTGAGTCTCTGGTTCTTTCACCGCAGATTCATGCTTTGGGAGTGGTCACCAAACAGGTGTGGGGTGCAGCAGGACATGCTTGTGGGGAAATAGGTTTCTCTGAGGATTTCTGTGCCTCAAAGTATTGCTGAAAAAGCTTTAGTTACCCACTTACTTGTTTCCATATGCAAGGTTCTGCAATATCATGTGCATGCGCGTGTCTTTGTGTGTGTGTGTGTGTGTGTGTGTGTGTGAGAGAGAGAGAGAGAGAGAGAGAGAGAGAGAGAGAGAGAGAGAGCATATATGCATGTGTTCGTGTATGCAAGTAAATTAGTCCAGCATACTTCTTCATAAGTACCCCAATTATCACTAAGAATCTGTAATTTGCTATTTGTTATTAAATTTCTATACGTAGAGTTTCCAGTGATTTTATGCTATATTGTAATATGCAGCCTGCCTTTAATGTTCCTATTACATGCACTCGTGTAGGCAATTCGGCAATAATATGATCTTGCATTAAGTTATGGGCCGGCCTACTATGCCCGATATCTAGACTAAAATGATTTTTGGACTGTAAAAAAAACCTTCAACAGCGTCATTAAACCTCATTAATACCCTCACGTAGAATACATTATAAATGTACTCTCCTATGGATTGGCAATGCATTTTTTTTTTTCGATTACTTTCAGGTTTTATCTCTGCAGTCAGATTATTATTTCCCCTTATTTGCATTGCATTGACTTGGCAGTGCTCTCCTCGATTTCCCCGCCCTGCTCCTTGAGCACCCTCCGCATACTGCATTCCTGTTTCAGAATACACGGTCAAACAGGACCAGACCATCTGCAGGATAGAGGAAGTATTTCCGGAGGCGCCCCCAAATCTTACATCCACGATATTTTGCTCGGATTTTGGGACAATCACACGTGCACTTTGGGCTCACGTTTATTTTAGAAGCGACAAGTCGGCGCAAATGTAGGAAAATAAATTACTAAGGCTTTTTTTTTTGGCATTCGTCCCCTAATTCCCAGTGGTAGTTTGTTCCCGCTGCCATGTTGTATGGATCTGCCGACGTTGGTCCAGGAGTTCCGTTGAAAGTTTAGATTTTGGAGACTTTCTAGCATCTGAGTTTTGGAAATACTTTCAAAGCTCGAGGGACAATTTACGCTACAGTTCCAAACAACAGAGAATATCAAAAATACTGAAGCTTCCACGGCCTTTGTCAAAAACAACCTGCACCATTGTGAGGGGCCGGCTGCAGGCCACGGTGATCAATGACTGCATCGGCTTCACTCAAAAATATTTCAGCGAGACAGCTGTATCTTGTTTATTTGAACTTCTTCGTTTAAAAGATCATGAGCGGTCATCAGCCACAACGGCGGGTGGTAAATGTCGGCTCTAAACTTCTCACACCACAAGAGAACGAATGCCTCTTCAATTACCTGGGGAGGAAATGCATCGTAAGTTCACCATTTACTTTCCCTATCACTATTAGGGTATAGTACGCATTCCCACTGACAGAGGTTAACGTTTGATGCAAGCGTAATGTCATCAAGTCGCAGAGCTGGGTACATTGTATCCTAACGACTCGAAGGGTCTCCCGTTGATTTGAGGCTCAGAAATTTTGCTGACGGACCAGCAGAGCACATGTCATGTCGTATCTTTCTCATCGATTAGGCTTTTTGGATTCTTGATTCAGAGGAGATCGGACTTGGACTGTATTTGTCCCATCCCAGGATATTCCGCGGCTACCAGTGAAAGAAACCCGAAGCCCTGCTTTATTCTGACAGGCTCATTGGAAATGGCAGTGATTGCAAATGGCAGTGGAAAACAGTTTGCTGCTGGGCAGTTGTTGTATGCTATGATTTGTTCAAGATCTGAATTTAGTACCATAGGTGTGTTAATGTTCCATGTGTTTATTAATGTTATTGTGTCCCTCACCTTACCGTTTTAATGTATTTTGACTGGTTGCAGTTAGGCTAAGGAATTTATTTTCGTCGGCCTATTCTTGGAGATAAATTCCGTTCAATGAGATGTTTTGTATTTTGCATGTCTATTCGGTAACCCCGTGCATGTGGCATACCAGAGAAGATTAATTCGTTCTATGTCCTTACTAAAGTTGGGGCAAAAGAAATAATGAAATAATTTTAATTTAATTCCGTATTTGTACGGCAACATTGTAAGTTAGGTCGCTGTACGAACTACATTTAACGTTCGCCTACATAATACTGAATGGCCGACCTAACGTCAGTTGAAAGGATTGTAGTTGTTTTCGTGGCAGTATGGGATGAACATGTTTGCTTATGCGCTGTTACTTTCTCAAAAGGTGTGGCAAACGAATGTATAATTATCCGGGCCTTTTTTCTGTTCATTGTCATTATGAGAGCATAATCTCGCTTGATCTGCTTCTTCTTTAGAATAGTCTAAAAGTTGAAGCTGGGACCGTCTATACCAGGGGTGGGCAATTCCGGTCCTGGAGGGCCGGTGTGTAAGCAGGTTTTTATTTCTGTCAATTACCCTGACTAATGGAGTTAACTGATTGCATACACAAATATAGATTTGTGGAATGATTAGATCAAAGAAAAATGTTTTATGAAGGGGGACAAGAATAGTCTTTGGTGGTCATTCATGATAATTTAAAGAAATGCTCCAGAAATGTCAGATTTCATTAATGGTTTGGCTAATTTAGATAATCAACTAATCAAAGGTCAGACGTTGGTGTGAAAACAAGGGACAGATATGGCCTTCGTTGCCCACCTCTGGGCTAATACATCAGTTTGACCGTCCTGCCGTTGTTTTGAACAATGGACGGAGCAGTGGGACATGGATCTTTTTTAAAGATGTCCTGGTGGTGTCACCTGACCGACGTCATCGGGAGTTAGCGTTTCCTTAGTGAACATGCCGAATGATAAAAAAAATTACTTAAGTTTCCCTTAAATCTTATATTTTCTTGCAGCCTTTCTGTTTATGTTCACCTAGGATCTGCCCCTGAAAGCCCTATCTATCACTATTCTGAGTACATGGATGATTGCTGAAAAGTTCTTGTGTTCTTAAAAAAAAAAAAAAAAAGATGTCAAGTACTAAAACCAATGCATTGGTTCGAAGTTGCCAGGGCTGTAATTCATTTACATTTATTATCCTTATGGTGCTTTTTGTGAAGTCACTGGAACTTTATTATTTTTTTTCCAATGGAATAGTTCCAACAAACAAGTTGTCCAATGGGTGCGGGTAGAGTATGATAGTAATCTAAAAATGTATGATTAGGCTGTCAAATTAAAACATAAAAAATGTGTAATCATGGAATAATATTTAAGAATATTATTTAAAATTGTTTTTTTTTTGTCTTTTTCGACATAAGTAACATGAGAGCTGTTTGTTTATTCAAAATTGAGATGAGATTAGATGATAAAGATGGAGGCTCTGTTATTATGTGATTTGTCGGCCAATCATAAGTCAACTTACTAATGGCATTATAATTTCAGTGAGTCAGAAACAAGTTTTTTGGTGGATCCTCACTATGACGGCGAAGTAGTGCTTTGGCTCCAATGACTTGTGTTTAGTTTGGTGAGGGCGGGGATGAAATCCTCTCATGTGACCTTTAATCAACGCTCAAAGTTCACAGTAGAGTTTCCTTGTGTCGGTAAAATCCGGTGCCCAGAACAACATGTTTACCTATATATACCACTGAGACCCCGAATGGTGCATTTACATGGGACGGATTCCATACACTATACAAGTTTACCTGCATGAAACTGAACTCCGACAGAAATTCTATATCATTTTTCTTACCCAAAGTGACAGACATCTGGAATAAGAAATGTTTCCCTGTTCCTCTGTCCTGTGTGCATATTTTATGCCCTCGTCATCATTAACACACTTCAAAGTGGCTATAGAGTATGGAATGATAAAGCATATCAATCTTATTTAAACTCTATCCAAAATGCTTTGTTTCAAGAGTGTGGGCCTGTATGACAACTTTTTTTCTTTGGATTTGGTCTATTTTGGAATGGCAAAAAAGCATCTGTGTTTCAGTGATCATGCTTGGGTCAGACCGCCAGGGTTTATGTTGCCTGTCCCTATACACATTGGACAGATCGTTTACAAGGTGGTGGAGCGGTGTAATTGTGAGTTTTAGCCAAGATTCATGAAAATTAGATGCATTTTTTTTTTTTTTCCCCTTGATGGATCCGTCTTGTCAGTCTGGCAGGCTTTGAGCATCACGGCCTGCGCTCATTCAGTTTTCCACAGTGTTTCGTAGTCGATATTGTGGGCCGAATGTGGAGGGCATCCAACTGGTACACTGAAAAGGGCTTGGGGGATGGGGGATGGGGGGTGGGGGGTTGTTGTATTGCACAATCTGCAGTCCCCTCCAACAGGAAAAGCCAGGGCCAGCCTTAGGTGGAGATTTCTGTTCATACAGTCAGACGTGCTTTACTCTCCCACAGCTCAAAGAATCTGGAGGACTCTACCTTTTCAGGGTCAAACAGGACGCAGGTTTTTGTTTTGTTTTTTTTTACCTTTTGAAGACTTTTTTTTTTTTTTTTGATGATTGATATGTGGCAGGGATTTCGAGTTTGAAAAAATGGCTTCAATATTTTTACATCCTTTATTTCAATATGCAAACAAGACTAGAAGTTGACCTGTGACACCTGAAGCCACTTGAATAGTTTTGTCCCTAGTTTTATTTTATTGTTACGCACTTTCTTGTGTTGGTGGAAAAGTAGTCATGAACTGGTGCGGTCCTACCTTAGTCCCTGTGTCCCCAGTGCTGAGCTCCTGCGGGAAGAGTTTTGGATTCTGTTGGAAGGCTGCTCCATTTTTCTGGCTGTCAGGTGCTGGAGGTGGGAAATGTAGGCTATTTTTTGTGTTGGCATCTAATCTGAATGAGCTGCTGCTCTGTGGGTTTTGAATCAGGAAGTGGTGCATTTAATTCACCATCAGTCGTGGTTTCCTGTCATGACCTCAGATTGACCGGTTCTGTGCCCATTACTTAACAATATGTATTTACCATGACTGGTATGTTGTGTAATCGAATGGGTTAAAATGTTGACCTTGTAGTCTTTGTAGAAAAGTGTAAGCCATAAGATGCTCCTGTCTGCGGTCTTGGGCAGGACTTGGCCGACACCTGAGAGAGGCGCAACCTGAGGAACAATCACATGCAATTCAAGATTTAATTCAGTTTTCTGTAGTGATTGCGTTTGCTCGGTCTGGTCAGCATGATGAAGCAGTGGTTGGTCTGAATTGATGGATTTAATTGCTGTCTCTGGATGTTATGTTTTCTCACTTCTGTCTCTGATGTAGTGGGCAATTAATCTGCTCTATTATGCACTGGAGGGCGCCAGTCAGTCCATTATAGACCATTTTTGAGAACTGCATTTGGAAGGCAACCTAATTGCAGCTCAGAGGAAACTCCACAGGTTGTCTGTTAAAGTACTGCTGAAAATTCCTCAATGCTTTTCATGCGTGATATGTGTTGCTTGCAGAGCAAAATGCACTGTGAGGCAAAACCTGGTGCATTTTTTCAAGCCCACAAAAAAGTTGTTTGTCATGCTACCATTTGCAGGCGATGATTTCCTCCCGTGAGTTTTCCATCTTTTCAGCCTGCGAGGCTCTCTGTGTCAAAGCCAGGCAGGAGAGGCCTAGAATTTTTGCAGAACATCACAGTTTCTGTTGAAACCATTTTCTTTTGAACACTGGGACGTGTGGCTAATTAATACCATGCGTTCAGACTGAGTTGCATTGCACCCCTTTCAAACTGTCTGTGGTTGTTGGCTCCAGTTGGCTGGCCTGTCCTACTTGACTGGTGGTAGAGCAAATCACTGAACTCGGACAAACCTGTCCAGACGGTGGTTTAGAGTGTCACAGTGATCCCTTTGGCATAGAATGGCTGAAGCCCTGCTTTTGGAAGTTCTGTGTCCCCTCTTGATGGAGAATTGAGCAAAATATCCTCCATCCTCATCCTAGAGTGGCACAGCATGCAAGCGAGGCCGTTCCAACTCTGCTGATTTCTCATGGATTTGATTAAATCTCTAAGTGACAGTCCATTATTTATCTGGTGCCAGTGTCATCATACACAGGTGTGGCCAAACTCATTCAAAACTAGAAGAGCACCCTCAGTGGATCCTGGTGCGTATATTGTCGCTAGCGGGAACAAGATTCCAAACTGAAGCAGTTACTGGTCACTGAGGGCGCTACCGATTGGTAAAGTGGCGCGACAAGTCGGTAGTCAGTGGCAGTGAAAAATAGGGCAGTCAATAAAATACCCCCCCCCCGAAAAAAATTATGAATCGCCACAACCATGAATGGTCCTTGTGCATGCAGTCATAACTGTGCTCTAAAACAGATTAGGCCGATGGTCCTGCAAGATTAGCTGTGGCCAGACACACACAAGAACGTGCGCACACACAATGCAAACTGACAAACACATGCATGATTTCCTCCAGGTTTACACCTAGCAGAGATGATGATTAGCCTCAATGTTCTCTGAAGTGTGTGTGCACTGTTTGGGAGATATTCTTGCACTAAGTGGTGCATCCTATTACTGATTTTGTTTTTTTCCCCCAAAATATTTTGGCACTTTATATTTCTTTCATTGCAAGCCGCTATGGGAATTGTGAAATGTTTACAGGTGTCTCTTAGAGAATTGCCCTGTCTCCCGCATTTCCTGGAAGCGTGGTTATGTGGCCATGTCACTGGAGGGGAATTCGTAGCAGGCTTGTCATTCGGGTTTAGACGAAGAATGACAATGGCCAACTGTGTGTCTGAAAACATCATATGACATGAGTCGTGTCATTTTTGGTGCAGGTTGCAATAGCTCTGTTGTAATCTTATCCTCCACAAATTAGGTTTTATTACCATAACAATTTCTGATGGATTGAAATTAGCCACACAGTAGAACTGCCATTTATGAACCAGCATATTGCACAACATCTAACCATAAACACAATGCCTGACATTAATTGATAAAGTAAAGCCTTGAAGTTATGACTGTGCTAAGGGTCATAGTGTCAGAGAAGGGCATGGATATAATGCCCACTTTATGAGTAATTGTGTGTGTGTGTGTGTGTGTGTGTGTGTGTGTGTGTGTGTGTGTGTGTGTGTGTGTGTGTGTGTGTGTGTGGGTTTGTGTGCATGTGTGGGTGCGTGTGGGTTTGTGTGCATGTGTGTGTGTGTTTGTGTACATGGGCAAAGAGCAAACCAGGACTTCTATATCTGGGTTTTCAGTTAGGCAGGTCTGGGCAATTACATGTAGAATGAGCTAATGTACTTAATATGTGCCTGTGAAACTGATACTAGAACAGTGCTTTGCGCTATTGGTTTTATAGATTTAACACATGCTCTGTGCATGAGATTGTGTTTGAAGGCTGAATATGCATTGCTTGTGTGTCCGGTTAAGTAAGTTATTCTACTTGTTTATTGAGTTAACTTTGCGTATGTGCGTGTACGCGTTCGTTTTCAGACCCTTTGTGCACACCATTGTGTGCAACTGCATGGTTTTAATAGTTTTTCTTCAAGTGCTTTCATATTTGACACAGTTTTCCAGCTTTTGATCATGTATATGGGTTAAACGCATTCTCTGCATGATATATTGATGGTCTACATTCTTTGGTTACGTATACTTTTTTCCTTGTGTGATTGTGTCTACGTCAGCACATTGACTCGGCATTTGTGAAAAATGTCTACACCCATCCTCTGTCTGATGGTGCTAGAAAATATCATCTTAGTGTAATGGTAAGTGTACGAGAAGACTTTAACTGCCCTCTCTGCCTTTAGGCCCTGAGCTCTGCTGTGGTTCAAGTGTTCATGAGCGAGAGGAACACATGGGTTAAGAAGTGCTGTGGAGTGGCCTGCCTGGTCAAGGACAACCCCCAGAGGTCTTACTTCATCCGAGTGTTCGACATGAAGGTGAGCCGCACACTGATGTGGGTAGATTTGCCCAGAAGAGACCCAAGTCATGTCCTCAGCGGTTGAGGCCTAGTAACCAGGGCGGGGCGGGACAGCTGTCAGACTCAACACAGCTTGATGATGTCATTAGAAGACCCTTCGACCTGCTCAGTGCATGGCAAACAAACTTTTTGAACTAATGTCAAAGCTGAATGTTCCTGGGGAATGAACAAGGGCCTTGTCGTTTGCTGTACTTGATGCAACTTGATGCAATCTTTTTTGTTATGTGAGGACTTCCTTTATCATTAATAGCATTTTGTTTGCTTGCTAAATTTAAGATTGAAAGAAGACTGAAAATCCCTTTCTGATTAATTCTTGCATAAAATTGCTGTTTGACAAACCCGAAGATCCAGGAAGTTGCGCCGCTCAACTCATCCATTCTATTTTTAACGGTGCCATGTTATGTTTTGTTTTAGCAAGGTACTATAGTTTTGGTTGTGCAAAAGGGAGGTTTATAAATGTTTTAGCAAAAGAACCTCAATCTGTAATATCCTTGTCTCTGTCATTCTCTCAGTTTAAAGAGGACACCTCTTCTGTGATGATAAGCTCTGCTCTAATTGGTCAGCGAATAGGACCTCTGGCCCCATTACACCATGCGTCAATGGATAATGACCTGTACATCGAACTCCATTGGCAGAACTAGCTATAATCTCTGAATGCACATTAACTGATTTTGTAGTAAAGTACTCAATGAGTATGGAAAGATAACGTGTGCAGGTTAAGCATCTTTGAATATGCCATGGCACTTGCATGCCCAACCTAGTACAAAATGAAGTCGTCATGCAAGTTGGTCTACGCTTTGAGTTCAGTTTAGATACTAACTGAAATTTGAAAAGGCTGATATGGATTAACTTCAGCCAGAAAGTTTTTGTCAACGTACTTGGAAAAAAGTGACTTTAGAGCGATGAGGGAGAGAGATTTGGGAGGTTGTGTAGTGCAAGTCTGTTTCTGACATGTGGCGGGGATTTCTAACTGAACGTTTTATATGCTCAGGTGATGAAGGAAGGGCTAACGGCTAAACTAGGCAGCAATGAAAGTCAGCCTTCTCTGCGATGTTGGGTACAGTGGAAGCCACAGTACAGGTGTACTGATCTGGGGAAAAAGTATTTAATATAATATGAGTCCTTTAATTTGTATGCTGTGTGCTTGTATCGTAGATTGACTGCACGATGGCTCTGCTGGAGGCCTCATTCTGTTGATAAATCCCTGGAATTCTGTCTAACAAGGTGTCCCGTGCTGAGATTTTTGATCAGAAGCATTAAAAGGCTGCCTTTTAGCAGTAACCTTTTAGAGGACCAGTGGATTACTCATCGTTTTGCCCAGAAGAGGGACTTCAGTCGGATGGATTATTTTTTCCTCGGCGACAGCCTCTCTGGCTCTGATTGTCTACCTCTGCTGTTCTCATATGGAAGTGTTCTTCTCATGCTGCTATTGGCCAGCAGAGGGCGGGCAGTTCTGCCTTCTTTGACATTGACTAGGGAGATGGTGGTCATGAGATCACATCCAAGTGATACCGTGTGTTCTAAACCTGAGAATGGAGATTTAGTGTAATGCAGTCGACATGCGGGTAGGGCTTGGGATTGTGTGATGGACCTTGCCTCTTGGTTTTTTCATGTCTTTTCTCTTTGTCTTTTTAGGATGGGAAACCCTTATTTGAACAGGAGCTCTATACCAACTTTTCAGTTATTTCCTCAAGGACTTACTTCATTTCCTTTGAAGGAGATGTAAGTTTTCAGCACCTTACCTGTCTGTTTCTGTGTGATGTTGTACCTTTCCTTGTTTATTTTTTTATTTTATTATTATTATTATTTTTTTAAATTATTTGGCATCTCCAATCCCATCCACTACTGCTCCACAATGCGGAGCATAACTGAGTGAGCAACCTGGTAGCCCCTGATGTTGTAACTTTCTGAAAACAATGCGCTGTGAGACTGGATGCGGGCTCCCACACCACAGCTCTAAATGTTAAGAACATTTTTGACTTGTTTGCTGGGTTTGTCGATTCCTGTCCGTTGATAGGGTTTTCAATAGGTCATTGGAGTGCTTGAGTGCTCTTGTGAGGCAGGGGAAGGGTCGCTTGGTCCAGAGGTTTGGGGGTACCCTACCGCACAGAAAATTTTATTTTATTTGACCATAAACTATGCATTTTTCTATCATTTTGAAGTATTTTCAGTACGATACATATTAAAATAAAACAACACGCCCGGTTGGTAAAACAAGGCTTATAGTGCATGCATTTGAAATGTGGTTTTCTCACCCTCCCATAGCCATTATACTATACTATTAAAAAGAATTTGATGGTATTGTTATAAAAAAACGAAGTATTGCAACTTTGATGTGGTGTGTTATTGAAATACTGTAAATTATCAATGTGTGTCTTCCAGACTTTGCCTAGAATGTGCAGCTATCGCAGTCTTTGTTGAGGCTTTTTAATTCATTAATTGATGTTGGTCCTGTGAAACCTCTTGGAAAAAATCAGCCTATTATCTCATAAAGGCTAATTTTGCTGGCAAGTTGATACAGTAGCCACTGCAACAAGGTTAACATGACGGTAGCTTGGTAGATGGGTGATCACATTAGTTGATTAACCTACTGAACCTACAGTTTGAACCCTCTGTCAAGTGACTTGTTTTCGACAAACAGCATTACGGCGCATCACAAGAATTGGGCTATGCATCACACAAAAGAGTGACATTTGGTCATTGGAAAAAAATCATTTTGCTACTGATAAAGCTACCATCACACTGCTGCAGTATAGGCTAGCACCAGAAGATATTGAGGTTGGCATTGAGACATGTCTCATATCGAGTTATTATTATCATTGTTGTCATCGTCAGGCAGTGTTATCCGTATGCTAGTTCCCTAGCTAGCTAATTGGAAAACATTCTTAGTTTGCCTGTTGTAGACTGGGAATCGGTTGACATTCATTAGGTTAAAATGACACAGTCCTATTTGGGTTTCCTCGGAAAAGGAGAGGGAATAAAATGTGCCGAATTATCATCTCTGGCAGTGTAGCAGCATGTGGGTACGTACCAAATTCATCTTCAGTCGGAAGTGACTGAGTAACTGTACCCGATGTCCCCCCCCTCCCCCGCTGCTTATGCTATGTTAGTGTTCCATCCCCTACAAGGGCCATTGGGAACCCCAAATGGAATGTGAAAACTTAAATTTTCCTGCCATACTATAAATAGCCTCATTATAAAACCCTTTTTTCTCCAGAGTGTTTGAGAACTCGGCATAGTTTTCCTTCTTCATTTGTATTGTGAGCGGCACAAAAATGCTAAGATGCTATACCAAAGCCTAACTAAGTCCAATAGTAGTTGAGAGAACCCCAGCTATGAAGTCTACTGTCCCAGAATGTTTGATCATTGCCAGAAATAATGAAAGACTACAGTATCTCACAAAAGTGAGTACACCCCCCACATTTTCACAATTAATTTATTGTATCTTTTCGAGGGACTATGTTTCAGAAATGAAACTTGAATATATTCTTGAGTAGTCATTGAACAATATGTGTTGCAGTGTAGATTTACTGCACTGTCCAAATAACTGAACAAACAGTCCCTATTTCCAAAATGGGTGGCAACAAAAGTGAGTACACACCCCAATTGGTAATGGTCAACCAAGCAATGAAACGTGTCTCATTCATCATGTTCATACTTTCGTCTGTTCGGCTGGGCCATATGAGGTTGTGTAACATGTGTTGAAGGTATAAATTGTGGTGCTTTGGGTGCAATGCTCTCATTCTGGTCACTGGATGGTCAACATGGCACCTCATGGGAAAGAACTCTCTGAGGATCTGAAAAAGAGAATTGTTGCTCTCCACAAAGATGGTCTAAGCTACATGAAGATCTGTGAAACCATGAAACTGAGCTACAGCACGGTGGCCAAGGTTATCCAGCGGTTTTCCAAGACGGGTTCTACTCGGAACAGGCCTCGTCAAGGTCGACCGAAGAGGATGAGTCCTCGTGCTCTGTGTCAGGTGCACAAGTTGGCTTCAGAAAACAGACGCAGGAGTGCCGGCAGCATTGTTAACGAGGTTGCAGCAGTGGGAGAACAGCCAGTCAGTCCTCAGACCATACGCCGTGCACTGCACCAAGTCGGTCTGCGTGGTCGTCGGCTAAGACGAAAGCCTCTTCTGAAGCTAGCCCACAAGAAAGCCCGAAACCAGCCCAAGAACATGAACTACTGGAACCATGTTTTGTGGTCCGAAGAGACTAAGATAAACTTGTTCAGGTCAGATGATGTCCAGCATGTGTGGCGGCGCCCTGGTGAGGAGTACCAAGACAAGTGTGTACTGCCTACAGCCAAACATGGTGGTGGCAGCATCATGGTCTGGGGCTGCATGAGTGCTTCTGGTCCTGGGGAGCTGCGCTTCATTAATGGAATAATGGATTCCAACATTTAATGTGACATTCTGAAGCAGAACATGATGCCCTCCCTTCGGAAACTGGGTTTTTTCAACATGATATCGACCCAAAACACACCTCCAAGGTTGACAACTGCCTTTCTGAAGAAACTGAAGGTGAAGGTGATGTCGTGGTCAAGTATGTCTCCAGACCTGAATCCCATTGAGCGCCAGTGGGGCATCTTCAAGCAGAAAGTGGAGGAGCAGCCGGTGTCCAACATCCACCAGCTCCGTGATGATGTCGTGGAGGAGTGGAGGAGGATCCCAGCAACAACCTGTGCAGCTCAAGGCAGTGCTGGACAACAATGATGGTCACACTAAATATTGACACTATGGACAGAATTTGGCATGTTGACAGTGAGGTGTACTCACTTTTGTTGCCACCCATTTTGGAAATAGGGACTGTTTGTTCAGTTATTTGGACAGTGCAGTAAATCCACACTGCTGCACATATTGTACAATGACTACTGTAGAATATATTCAGGTTTCATTTCTGTAACATTGTCCCTTGAAAAGATATAGTAAATTAATTGTCAAAATGTGAGTGGTGTACTCACTTTTGCGAGATACTGTACATGTGATATATACTGCCATATCCCCAAGAGAGAGTAAGACTGTTTCGAGCCTAGTGGCCCATCGGGCCGTTGCTTAACCCCGGTTTCCATGGCATGAAGCGACTAGGAGTATTACTACTCCCCCTGGATGGGATGCCAGTCCGTCGCAGGTACTCCCCCAGTTCTTAGTTAAGTTTCCCTGAGTATTTGCTGGTACCCATTTATACACCTGGGTGGAGTGAGGCGTGGAGTGTGGGAGTGAAGTGTTTTTCCCAAGAACACACCATGAAGGCCGTGGCCGGGGCTAGAACTCAGGACCTTACGATCCCAAGTCAAGCCTACTTGACCACTGGGGAACCTCCATTAAAGTCGTTTATTTTTGATTGATTTGATTGGGAAGCATGCACGCAGCATTTTTGTATCTATATAATTATTTTCTGTCATTTTGTGTTATGGTTTCATGCTGTCGGTTTTATGTTGATATTTCGGTTAGCTCAGAAAGTATGCATTTGAGCAGAGTTGATGTGCTATGCGTTATTTCAATCAATTGATTGAAGCGGACAAAGTTTATTTGCAAAATGGAGTTTATTTGACAAAAAAGCCATTCTTAAAATGAATGAACCAACATTAGTTTGATGAATGTTCCTTTGACTGCAAAATTTAAAAAAAAAAAAAAAAAAAAAAAAGGGAAAAGTAAAAAAAAAAAATTTAAATTTGAAATGCCGATGACTGTTTTTGCAAGTAAACCCTTCAAACTTGGTCTCAAATGGACATTGTTGTCAAAGTGGCCTGAAATGTTCCAGCATTCCGTGACTCCATTGCTACACCCCTCCTCTCTCCAGACCTGTCAGAATGGCCTCAACTTTGCCAGTGAGGAGGAGGCCAAGCACTTCTGGAACGAGATCAATGAGCTGGTCAACAGGAAACAGAGGAAAACAGGTGACAGACCAAGCTTCTGCACCTATGCCTAACTGCCACCTTCTGCTTTTTCTTGAAACCATTTAGACGCATAAATGCAACTGTACCCAATGCAGTCGAGACATCGACTCGTTATTAAAGCAGATATATTGAGTTGCATTAAATGGCAAGATTCTAGAGCTTCCAGAAGTACTGCTTTAGTCAGAAGTGTAACTGCTAAGTGATCTGGAATTACTGCATGCCAGCTGTTTGAACATGGTGAGAAAACTGCCTAATTTTCTCAAATGCAGAGTTGCTTTGCCATACTTAGGCTTACTTTACCATAGAAACTAGTCCAGAATCTGTTAAAGGATCCAGCTTGACCGTGATATCCTGGTCGTGGTTAAAGCGTACCTCTGTGGCTTTTAAACAATTTCTTGGCAGCTGTCTTAATCACAAAAGTAAGATTCATTCAACAACAAGTTTTCATTTATTTAAGTAATTGGGCATTAGTTTCTTCAGGTAGACAATGGATCTGGCCTAGGTTTGGTAATGTAGGTAGCTTTGACTAGGCTTAAGTGTCGGATTGGAGTTGGTTTCCATACAACAGAAATTGCATCCACGCGTAAAGGTCCCTTCAGATGAGTCCTTCTCTGCCCGTTTTCTGCTACCTTCCATTTCTGTTGTTACTCTTTATTTTCCCCTGCCCTGTGTGCAGATCTGTGGAAGTATATGAGGGGGGTCATCATAGGACAGGGTGGCAAAGGCTCTGAACTGGAACACGACACATGATACAACCTCACTTCACCAAAGCACTTTTCATGAAGCAAGCAAGGATTGAAAATGCACCAAATCTCAAAATTGCCTTCAGGAATGTTTGAAATTTTGTGCTGTTTGGTCTCCTCTGCCTTCACGTTGTTCTTTGCCTTTCTGCTGCTTGTGAACTTGCAGAAAATTCTGCCCGTCTAACCACCACTTTCCATTCCGGGTGTCTCTCGACTCACACCAAGTCTTTCTTCCTCACTGACACGTCACTTTTTGTCCCAAAATGCTTACATTAAAATTTTTACATTTTTGTTTTGCAGAAAAAAGACGAGACCCTCCAAATGGTATGTCTTGCATCAAAACCTCTCTTTTTGAATGATTTTCTTCTGAAAATGACTGTGACATGATGAAAATGATGCTGCACTCGATCCCAAATTTTCAGTTGCAGCAATAATTACGGATGCATTTTCTTCCATTGAAATTTGCCATCCAAATCCATATTTTCTTCACAGTGCAGTCGGCAAAGTCTGCCATATTAAAAAAAAAAAAAAAAAGTAATCAGTTCTCAATCCTCAGTTCATCACATGCTTTGTCGGGATTATTTATATCTTGAAATATTCAAGCGTGAAGCGTGCACACACACACACCCACACACACTCTCACGCACTCACGCTCACTTACTCAAAAACACATCATGGTTGTCCTCCCCAGATCATCAGCATGCATTTACAACCCCTTGCTCAGTCAGGAGGTGAATCTTCTCTGAGCAACCGTATGTAAACCATATGGAGCTGTAATGTACTGTAATCAGTCCCTTTTATTCCCTGCAGCCTTGTAGGGACAGCACTCAAGTAGTACATAGTGAATGCCTTCAGCCCTCTGTTCAAAGCTACAGAATGCCCAGTTAGTGAGATCCAGTGTGCTTTAAAATACTTGAGGCCCAGGTGCTGGGGGCTAAAATGCATACCCCTTGGTACTAATCTGGAAGTGGTGTGATGAACACTGACTTTGAAGGGCCATACCTTATGCCGCTAAAACTATTGCACCTCAAATGCTGCTGCTCTTTCGGTCACATACGGCACGCATACTGCACTTGGGGCTACCCAGAGATTGTGCCTTTTACTTATGCTCTAGGTATAGTTCATCGGTTGCCATGTGTCAGTTTGGTGCTCTGCGTTTCTAAGTCATTTGTAGATGTAGTATACTTGAACTTCAGTTAGAATGAACAGATTTACTTGGATTCTGTCCTGAGGTTTGAGATTCATTGGTGACTACTGTATATGCCTGACAACAATGGTCTGGCTTCCATTTTGTTAGAGTCCTGTAGATTTTCGAAGAGGTACTGAAAACACTGAATGCAGAGGGGTGTTTCGTTCAGTCTGTTGGTAACACCTCTCATTAGCTCAGTCTCTCAGTCTGTCCTGGGTCCTTTCATCAAGAGAAATGAGCCAGGAGGTTTGCTGTTCTTGCTGGTTTTTTAATGCCACTGGGCGTTTTCTATCTGGACAGTGGACTGGCTCTTGTTTTGGGATCCTTGCGGTCCCTCGCGAAACGATCCCCATTAGTTGCAGGCATGATGGCTTTCAGCCCTTCAGCAGCTGAGCGCAATACTTTTTAGTCCTGAGATTTATCGGTTTATCGAGGATGTTGGGATTTTAAGCTTTTAATGTGGCGGGTTTACACAAGTAGTGTGTGGAATATTTAGCATTCATTAGCGAGGGTAGCTCTTGGTTGTGCATTAATGATTTGAAATGGATGTGAAACTCAAGAAACTGGTGCAGGAATGTTGAACCTGCTGCTAGTTCTTGAGCTTTGGGCTCTGGGCTTGGCTGGTGGCTCATGGTGTGTTGAGCTGGACTGGAAAGGCTAAATGATCACTTTGAGCTTCCTCTTTGAGATTCAGACTAATGTGGGGATTACAGTGAAGAGTGCGTGGGCGCTTTGAGGAAGGTGAGGGGGAATCCCCGTCTCTGAGGATAGAACATACGGTATTATCCTCTTGCGTTTGCAGCGTGAGATTTGCCGCATTTGAAAGGAAATTTAAGGATTTTCCTGGATTACTGGTGGCCTTAGTGGTTATGTAAAGATTCGCGGCACTTGTTATTTGTCTGGATTAGAGGTGTGTTCGTGGTGGGCGTGACAAGGCACCTACTTGCCATGTTAAATCTGCCCTTTCAAGGGATAGCGAGAGAGACTGATGAGAAAGGAATGCATAGTTCACCCAAGGAATTCCAGAAGTCGGAGCACTCTTTTGGTCCTAAAGCCCATGTCCACACAGAGACAGGATGTTCTGCACCACGTTCCTCTCTGCTCCCTCGGAGGACCTGGCAGATAGCAGGTCTGATCCAAGTGGCTGCCTGGCATTACTGTGCTGCCTGGTTCTTCCCCAAGAAGAGTTCTTTCTTCCTCTGGATGTCTATACATCAGCACTCTCGATTGATATCTGCGATGACACCCATATCGCTGTGAGGAACTTCCTTTTAGATGACAGCCTGGTGTCCACAGGGCTGGTGGATGACCGTTTACATTCATGTCATGCTTCTGACAAATCCTTGGGTGGTCAGAACCCACAAGGGGCAGACCCCAAAGGTAGGTTCGTCATTAGGTCATGTGCTGCAAATTTTGCCTCTAATGGATTGATTTTGGGGATGGAATTACTCCATAGGCGATTGGACCCTAGTTGTTGATTTATAGGTTTTTCTAATCTCAAGCTTTGTCCACGCATGGAATTTAGACTTTGTTTTCTGCCCCTGTTGCTGCAATGCCACTTGAAGTTGATTAAAACTACCGGAAAGTGTGGAGTGTATTTCCTTAAATCAAGTTAAAGCGGTTGCATTTACAATCCAATGGCTCCAGTGATATTAAGTGGCAAAAAATATTTGTTTTGATCCCTTAGGTTTGTGTGATTTTACACGGGCCTGAGTATCTCTGCGCCAAGGCTGCATTTGGTCATCTGGTTGTTGGGTCTTTTGGTCATCGATGTTCTTTGGATGAATTAGTGGTTAACTGTTCTCTTTGGTGTGGTTTGCATTTCTCAATAAACGATGTGCAACTTTCATCAGAATGGTACAAGTTCTTCCCTAGAACTGCAATTTGGCAAACTGACATCTGACAAATTCAGTAGGAGTTTATGTAGGCAAAGGTGTCAGGAAGAGGCCATGCCGTCATATTTATGATCAATTGGAAAAGTAGTAGTGACCAATATGTCTGGGATTCAAGAGCTGATATGTGACTCATGGAATGAATTAACTTTTGAGAACAAAGAGCTCTGTTGGCTGGTATTGACTTTGTTATGTTCAAATTAATTTTTTAATTCTGTTCTGCTTCTATGTCCAAATGGCCACGGGGTTCTCGTACTTGGGTGGAAGAAAATAAGACCGTCCATCTGTATTTGCGTTTGAAGTTGTTGGTGATTCGTATGCTTTAAAATGAATTCTCGCAGAATAAAAAAGACTCTCGTTCATGTGAATGTCCTTGTTGAATGATGTCTCCCATTTTCCAGCTGCCTAATTCTTTGACACCCAGCTTTTACAGGACCAAACATGACTGCTCTGCCCAAGTTGATTAAAACTAGATATCAGAGGGTTAATCCATACCAAGTCACCGAGAGCCTCTCCGTTGGAATCTTGGATTTTCCTAAAAGTTTGCATAGTGTGGAAATAATGTCTGCGGAAATGAATTATATCAAGTTTCGATGCATGATTTAATCGGAGGGCGTTTGGTACCCCCCTGGTTGGGGGGGGGCATTTTATTGAAAATCCATTAGATTTTTGGAGCATTTTTGAAGCTACAGAAAAAGTTCCCAGGGGCTAGTAACATTTACTGTGTGAGCACGTGCCAACATTCTGCTTACGAGACATTTGTCACTGTGAAGTTGTCTGTAATAATTTTTGTGCACTGGGGCTTAAAAATGAGCAAAATCGCAGAAGTCGTGATTTTTTTTTCCAATTTTAATTGTTTTTATTTTGAAAGATATGACCCCCCCATGTTTGGGTGATTTTATTTTTTTTTTTCTGGATCCAACTTTGATCATCCATAAAGTCAACATTTATGCTCCCAGAAATATGATAATTTGGTGTATTAGCACAAAAATTTGTTGGCAGTTAGCTCAGCAAATTGCTGTGGTCGATCTCTCTTTATTCAGAAATTATTAGCCATTAAAATTGGAAAATAAATAGCAATAAGTGTAATTTCGATAACTTTTGAGCCCCAGTGCACAAAAATTATTATAGGCAACTTCAAAATGACAAATGTTTCATAAACTGAATATTGGTGCGTGCTCATAAAGTAAATTTTATTAGCCTAGGCCCATTGGAACACTGTTTTCTGTAGCTTCAAAAATTCAAAAAATCCATGACATCAGCTGGGAAAGTTTCTGAAATTTGGAGTGACCCGTTTGTTCAAAGTGTTTATTAAATTTTGAGGAAACAGTATCATTTCATAGTATGAAAGAGTAAAAGTAAGTGTTGCTTATACATTGCAGTGGGATTTGGATGCATTTATTTACAGCAAAATGTTGCTGATTTTACAAATTGGTGCAAATATTCAGAAATACATGATCAGTTTGAATTTGAATCTTTGCTGAAGACCTTGATCATTAGAATCTGGTGGGTAAGTGCGTAGTTGGAATGAAAGCCTGTACCCACACCAGCTCTTTTTGGATAAGATTGAGGACCACATGGCCATTGAAAAACAGAAAATCCATATTTGGGCAGAGGAGTCGATTGGCAAAATGTGGAAATTTTCGCATGCGGCCGTGAAAGGGTTAAAAGCAAGACTCCTTGAAACAAAAGTCTGGAATGCCATTCCGTGTTCTCAGTTTTTTACTGCTGAGCTCTGCGTTTTAGCCGCAGAGTGTTAGAAATAAAGAGAAGAGTGAGATAAGGCCATATTCTCATTGGCTCAGAAGCATAGGTCTGTGTATAGACTCCTCATTTGATGATGGAGGTTCTATTTATTTGGGTTGTTGAGTGTTTCTCTTTTGTTAATCTGCCCCAAGGCCCCTCTCTGCCTATGGCCACGGTGGAAATCAGGAGCCCTGAGATTAGCAGCGCACGCTACCACAACAACACCGTTCAGATCAACAACGTGGTGACCAGCAGCTTCAGCAGGAGCAAGGGGAAGAGTAAGGGGAAAGGCAAGAAGAAGCTGACCAAGGCTGACATCGGCACGCCCAGCAACTTCCAGTGAGTTTCCTGCTCTCACCTGTAACCCTCTCCAGGGTCAAACATGGAGAGAAATCTCCAAGCTCTAATGATCGATTTGCTGATATTTTATTACATTGCTTTGTGTCTTAGACTGTTGCTCTTTCACCCTTTTTCCTCTTTTATAGCCTTTCTTGTTATCATTCCCTCTTTGACTTTCCTTCATTTCAGTCTTATGTTATCCTTGCAGTAATTTATTGGCTTGGCTCACTCGCTGTATGATTGTGATGAGTGGCTTATATAATGCATGTATCTAATATTATAAGTCACACAGTTTGTTAGAGGGCCAATACAGAAATATATGGGGTGAGTAAATGCCATTTAATGATCCCCATATATTTCCGTATTGGCCCTCTAACAAACTGTGTAACAAATTTATCCCACCGAAGACCTTTTTTTCACATGCATGCCATTTTGGCTGCTCCAGTGACACTAAGGGAGATAATCTACTCGCACGCCGCGTATGGGCTCGGAGACGTCATATGGGAATATACAGAGTTTCCACGTGACTTTCCTCCTATGTTACCCAAGTATTCTTGTCTGAGGTGGGATGAAATGTAATACATGCAGTAATGTGGCTACATGTTAATATGTGACATGCATCCACATGACCTGTCTATGTATATTGTCTGTGAAATTTTGGGCATGTTTTCATGAATGAGCAGAGTGTAGCGTCTGTGGCTGGTGTCATGTGACCCTGTCAGCCCATCATTCGATTGTGACCTTGTTTCCAGTCGCCTGAGGCTGTGCAGGCCCCTGTTATCTGAATGGCTGGGGCAATGTCCAGTTCCTGTTTTCTGAAGCTCTACATGTCCATTGCTTGCATATCAATCTGTTCACGAGGTATTAACAGACTCTCTACCACCTCTGTCACTTGCAAAGAACGCAGCAACAGTGTTAGATAGTGCTAGATTCCTTTTTCTAGCAGAGGTGTTTCCTGCCCAGGGACTACAGAAGAAAACTGGCTTGTAGCTAACTCTGGTAAAGCTAAGAGCTGTGCACTGTGCTTGTCAAATAAACTAACAAATAAATACATAAATAGCAATATACTTACTTAAGTTGAGGTCTAGACAGTTACCCTTTTTAACTGTGGAATATTTGGATTGCTGTTCCAAAATGTCTGGTCATTCATCTGACTTCATTGAATTTGATTGCAAGTGGTGTTTGTTACATCAGCATAAGAACATTCAGATCACTTGTGCCCTCATGCTGTTTTGAGATGTTTTTAAAATTTTACTGCTCATGTAACACTCACTACTTGTAATTGAAAACTATGGAGTTTTGAAACACGGACTCGGAATTTTGAAAGAGAAAGTGTTGGAAAAACGTTAAAGGCATTTTTAAATTATCTGTAAGGTGGCTGTGCTATTTTGAGAACAAGAGCTGGTTGCCTGGAATTGTAGGTGCCCAAAGATGAGAGACAGGACTTGGACCCATTTAATCGGCATTTGGGTTCATTTTGCTTACCGTGTTCGGCTAATGTAGCGGAATGTCTGTACCAGGTATCCAGCTCGTATAGCTCCGTGTTTAGCTTTTGTCTGAGTGTTTTGAATTCTCATTTCTTGTTTTATAGGCATATTGGCCATGTAGGCTGGGATCCTGACAAAGGCTTTGATGTAAGTAAAAGATGATTTTTCTCCTGCGCATTGCTTATCTCAACAGCTTCTGCGAAGAAGCTGTGCTCTCACTTTCTGAGAGTAGCATCAAAACTGAAACACTTGAGTGGAGTTCAGACCTGTCTGAGAATGTTCTGGTGTGTATTGCTCACTGTGGCTTGCATAATTGTATTTTTTACTGTAAGACTGGGGGTGGGGCGGGGGGGAGCAGAATTTAAAGGGATACTTGACCCACTTGGGTTTATAAAAATATATTTAAGTCTTGCTGTATGTTGGCATTTTGTTGTGTCTTTGTGTGTAATAATATAGGGCAAGTTATAGGCTTACAGAAGTTTCTGACAAGCAGCGAATGTGGCGAAGATGGGGTATTTTAGGGGTTTGTGGTTGAAGCAAATAAATATTTTGAGGGTACAGCTGTAAGAAGGCTCTTTCAGACTTAGCTTAAGTCTCTCCGAAGGATTTAATTGTGGCCCCCTGATGACGTCGGGCGTCTACTATGGATTCATGAGTCGTCGTCTCCGCTGCCGAAGCCGCGTCCATTGAGATTTTCTCGTGCATGCTCTACAGGTGACAAATTTCAACCGATTCCTTTGATACCTGGTGCGGGCATATATTATGGATAGGATACGACGCCTATCAATTTTGTTTGCCATGGCAACAAATTGGCCGAGTAAAGCACAGTGTCACGCTGAAAATGTGTCAGTTTCAGTGTATGGTTCGTGAACGCTCTAGACGTGAGTTTTCAAGATATCGCAAGCAGGTACAAGGGGGCTACACCCATGAGGTCGCGGACGACTAGACTTTCTCGTTGTTCTATGATCTATAAGCTTGTAATTACCAAGTACGTCCACGAGATGGCGAATAAATACCGCACGATCAAACAGATGTGTCCTTGGTTGCTGGTTCTGTATTTCTGCAGGTTTGCATTTCAGAAAGTCGTGCATTACATCGTCTTCCCCGCTGTGTTTTTTTCGGTCTACCAGTCTTATGCTCAGATCCAATCTTTTGGCCATGACGGTCGTGAATATGTTTTTATGTTATCATCATTGTGAACACACCTCTGCCTTTAATTATCCTGCATGCACACATTAAGATATCAAATCAGAGACGTCAACATGAAATCAGGGATTAACGTCTGCACATCGAACTTATAAAAACATGAAACTGAATCCAGAAATTTTGGCCTTATTGTTCTTAGCGGGGACAAATTGCTACAAAGCGAATATGTATCAGGTCCAGGACCTTGTTCAGAAGCGTCCCAAATCAAATATTTGAGTCAATGTTGCCAGAAAATGAGATTTATGTCCCAGCTGGCCAAAAATTTTGATTTTGTTGCTCTCACCGTGTCATGTGGATGCAAACATTTCTCACACTGGCTCGCTGTCATTTGAAATAGCACTCCCTTTCACAACTGTGTAATAGCTTTTTTCAAGTCTTTTGGGCCTATTTCAGTGCTTTGGCCTGAGGTTTTGTTAATGGGTTTATTGATAACTGACTTCGTTCTTAGATTACCTAGCTGTACGAGGTTACAGACGGCACCCAGATGGCATCTGTGTTCTTCGTTATCCTTTACTCAAGTTCCTTTTCATCATAAATAACTGTACTGAGCTCACCTCTGTACCCCTGATATATTTCATAAGGCCTCTTCTGTTCCTGTTTTTTAACTGGTGGAGATCAACTAAATCCCATCATACTATCATTGTATATTCTGCACAGTGTTAAATATTGTCCCACTGATGTTATGTCTCCTTTGGGTAGGACTTGAAACAAATAATTTTGCATTGGTCACAGCATACTTCTTGTCTACTCATGACATAATGTATGCTCAAACAATACTGCAAGCTAATAGGCTCAGTCGAGCAAAATATTTGTAATCAAGGTACAAGTTAATGCTTGAGGCTGACAATATAATGAAGATCTTCAGCGGTAGACACAGTATTTTCTGTGCTGCACATGTGTAAAAACAGCTATTTAAGTCATTATAAAAGAATGGATCATGCCATTTGGTAGGTTTTCTGGCAATTAAAAAGAATGAAAATCTCTTAGCAGGGAAACTGTAACCTTGCGTGGGAGAGTCTCAGTCAGCCAGCAGTGTTTATGTCTAATTGATGGCTGATATTAAAGTTCCTGCAGTGTGCCACCTTTGCAAGTCTTCAGAAACCTGGGAAAAAAAACATTTGACAAAGCTGAACAATGTAATAAAACTACCTACAGAAATGTTGGTTTTTGCTGAATGTTGTATTGTTGTGATCTGGTCCTCTACTTAACCGTAACCTCCTTCTGCCCACACCATGTGCTTTGAGGCAGGTCACCCCACTTCTTGATGGTGCGATTTGGCCAGTCCTATGGGAGAGTGGTGCTAATGACGCAGCACATCTGGATCCTAGTGTGCTGTTATTGTCCCTTCTACTCTGTCACTGATCTGCCTGATTTTTCACGGTTCCTCCAGGTGAACAATCTTGACCCGGAGCTGAAGAACCTTTTTGATGCGTGTGGAATCTCAGAGGCCCAGCTGAAGGACAAGGAGACGTCCAAGTACATCTACGACTTCATCGAGGAGAAGGGTGGAGTAGAGGCGGTCAAGAATGAGTTTCGGCGACAAGGTAAGGGGGGCAGGGAGGGATTTCTGGTGGATTTTCTTGGCACCCTTTATACACCTTGGTGTTTTTTCCACTTGCCTGCAGCCTGCAGGGATTGAATTTTACCTTAACTCCAGCAGACGCAGATTCAGCATTTATGTAATTTGGTATCTTTTCAAGGGTTTTTTGACAGAGGTTGTTGGCTTATTTAGCTCGTCCATGATTGTTTTGGATATTTTCTATTAGTCCGTCATCGAGGCCTATACAAACATACATGCATACATACACACGCACACACATGCCTTTATGTATGTATGCATGCTATATAGAGTGCTTACTTATTTAGAAATTGATAATAATGCACGATCATGAAACCTAAAACTAACTCTTCATTAGATTCTGCTGCTAGATGACAAACTTGGGTGAAAAAAAATTGAGCTGATAGTTGGTTAGAATACAGGAGTGAGAATGAAAGGGTTTTGTCTTTTTATTTGCATTATGTGCAAATGATAAATTTGATTAAAAAGTATTTGTTTTCTCTTGTATTTTCAAAGAAATAATTAAGATGCTGTTTTCAAGCATGCCTGTATGAAAATTCTAGGCTGGCCTAGTGTAGTTTGGGGTAAAGTCGCGTCAAATCACCTAGGCCTGACACTCGCCATCTCAAATGTTGCTGACGCTTTGTCAGACGTTGTACACCAATGACGGAAGTATTCTTCAGACATGTTTGTAAAAATGTTTTTTTTGTTTCAGAAGTTGATTAATGTGCTCTTAATGTATATCAGTTGTCTATAGTAATGTTACAGAACAGTATATCTATAGTAAAAGATATAACTTACAGTAATATAATAAAATCTTTAATTTATTTCATTATGTGTCTATAATACAAGAAATGTGGAGGCATAATAATCCTTACTGAAAACAGAACATCACAAATTTTAATGAGAACAATCTCTCAGGTGTACAGGAACTAATTTGAGAAGTTCAGCTCCATGTTTCATGTCCCACATTGAGCCATTGTATCACGTACGGTCTAGTTAAATGTCCAAATTGTCAGCTTCAGAAGCTTCATGAGGGATGTTCGGATTTTGTTGTGGATTCCTTTTCCCTTAATCAGTAATACTGCCAAAGCTGGTCAAAATCTGAATCAAAATTTTAAAGTTACTGGGAGTTTGAACAAACATATGCAGTCAAAATGGCTAACTTGGCCTGTTTAAATTGACTAGTTTTAGGAAACCAATAAAAATTTTCCAAAAAACAGTTTTAAGGAGTACTTCTTTCATCACTGTGGACTCTCTGATAGAGAGGTGGGTCGCAACATCGGTCCTTGGGACCCACTGTGTATGCTAGTTTTTTTCAACCACAATTGACCCTTCACAGCCATGGACAAATCCTACTTTAGGAACTGTAACACTAGGCACGGACGGCCTGTCCTGCTTTCAGAGCAAGTGAAAAACCGCAATGACGCGCCCACGGAACCTAAGCCCTACAGCACATATCCTTAAGGTTAAGAGGGGATGTCATATTTTTTGAATTTCCGAAGCCAGAAACGCAACTGCAACGTGAATTGAGCAACTGGTGGGGAAAATGAATATCAATTCACTGTATTACGTACTATACCAAATAGAAAATGCTGCATCCTGCTCATGAAGTAACAGGGCTATTTTTTTAGAAGGCTTACCGCTTACTTGGAGTTAACCCTGTTAGAAATTTGAGTTTCCCAAATGAAGTTTTTATGACACTGATTGGTCGCTTTCAATGCGATCAAACCCACTGGACTGCCTGCAACCATGATTAAGAGCTTCTGTTGACTGAACAGCAAGCAGACAGTTTGGCCAGAGACATGTTATTTCATAGCCAGTTTTGGCTGCGTTAAACTGCTACGTATGCGATCGCGTGTCGCGTTACTCTTCCGATTATATTGTCGTCTTGCTAGCCAGCTAATGTTCATTTAGGAAAATAATTGCAAATAATCATCATATTTAAGTGATGTGATCTGGTTTTTCCCCAAACTGCACTAGCTTGCTGTAACGGCGATTGCTAACTAACAAACTAGCTTACAGCCCAAAAATCTCAAAGAACAGTTGGGACGCATGAAAGCACTGCAGAACTTCAGATAAGTTCATGCCTGTTAAAGGTAGCGAAGTTAGGAAAGTTAGCGCAAAAACCAAGTCATATTGCTCAAATATGAGTATTGTTTGCCAAAAATTTCCTTTGTTAACATTAACTAGCTTGCTAGATTGCTATATCTGAAGAGTAACATAATATTTGATTGCATACATAGCAGTATAACACAGTCTAGCCTCCATGACATAGTTAATAAGCTAGCCAATAAGTTAGTTCACCTTTAGCTTTCTTATAACCTCATTTGTCTTCAACTCTGAACTTGTTGCTGAGACTCACTTGTAGCATGGTGTGGCTGTGATTACAGAGAGTACCACACATAGGAAGGCCAGTGCCTCCTGAGAGCGTGCTTGCCCTCACAAGAAGCTGATTAGCTGGTATGCTAATGTGGAAACCTGCACCATTTTTCAGCCAGTGTCCTCAAAAATTCTCACACAGCTATATGGTGTGGGAATTTTGCAAAATCACAATCCAGAGACAAAATCATGCACCTTTTGTAGTTAACCCCGTCTGTAACCTGCTCCCTGTGGAATGACAGTCAACTGGTCTCCACTTGCGAATGTTTCTGGCCTTCGCAACAACCACTGATAGTCTGGGCACCGCCTTTGTTTTACCACCCCTTGGTTTGTGCTATTGTTGTTGCAGACTTGTTCAGGATGTAGTTTGGTTTTCATGTAATGCTTTTATGAGATTCACTACATGGATTAAATTCACAATGTGGGAGGAATATCCTAGCTTTCTTTAAACACATGGAAAAGTGGGGTAATTTAGTTTGCTAGCAATGGGTAAAACCATAGCTAAATCAGATGATGAAAGCCATAGGGAGCCATAACTTGATGTTATACTTATAAAAAAATAAAAAAAACTTGTTGACTAACCTTGTTGGACAAGAAGAAACTGGGGTTAAGCACAAGCCAAGTGGCTCATCAGGCTTGTGCTTAACCCCGGTTTCCTCTTATTGTTAGTTTAGCTGTTAGTTTCAATGTTCCTCCCAACTACATATTGCTCTGTTCATTGTATGGACAGAACCGTGCTGACAAATAATCGTGAATGTAGCCCTCAAATGCATATTGCAGTCCTTTCTGTTTGCTTCTGTCTGATATCTGTGAATCTTTATTCCTGAAATGAGCGAATATTTTGATTGGAATTTCTCGCACTGTTATCATTGAAAACGCCATAGATTGCATGCTGGGCGCGAAAGCTTGAAGGCGTAATAACAGTAACTAAGGGAGTGGGACTAACTGAATGGTCAGTTGCATTCCTTGGATTTTAACTAGCTGTTAATCTGTCCTAATTTGGTGCACTTCATGTTGAGAGCAGTTATTTACCCTCTTAAGCCACATTTTGACGGAAAAATCCTTGCATGTTTGGACAAATTCCATGTCCACATTTTGATACGTTGGAAAAAAACACATAAAAAAAGGAGGGGAGATGTGATTGATCAAATTGAAGAATTACTAGGTTCCTCATTGCTGAAACCATGGATGCACAGTCTTGAAACCTTACCCTTTCTTTGGCAGGCAAATGGTGGAGTCAAACCTGTTTAGTGTCATGTTTATGGTCCAAAGTTCAAGCAAGTATTATGAAAGAATTTGAAACTCCTGTTCATTAGCCTAATTTGGAGCATACTGATTTTCTTGGTGCCTAATTTGATTTGTTAAAAAATGTTATTACCTGAAATTTCTTGCTATGTATAAAACAATATGATCGAGGGTATTTTATTTTATTTATGGTTTGTTTGAATATTTTTGTCAAAATGTGATTTAAACACGAGAATCCAACCATGTAAATAACATGACAAATTAACAGTTTAAAATTCTACGATTGCATGCATGGTTGGAACAAAAAACCAGCGTACATGGTAGGCCCACAGGACCGATGCTGAGCACCACTGCGATGGAGTTCCAGCAACGTCTGAGATTATGGGTGTCACATTTTGTGTTTTTAGGTGACTTGAAACGGAATACACCATCAAGTCCCCCATTTTATATACAGTACCAGTCAAAAGTTTGGACATGCATGTTAAATTAAGAAATAAGTAGCCTTTATTTTGCAAACAAAGATCTAATTCTTAAATCTATCAAACTAAACACCATTTTTTGTCATATTTGCAGAGCATTCTCACATTTTTTTATTTTTAAAGAGGGCAGTCATGTGACTATAATGAATTTGCAGCCGCACGGCTGTCTAACTTCCCAAAGACGTGCTGCACTTGAGGTGGCTTTTCATCAACCTTTTCGCCCAGTAAGTCCCAAAATCGCTTGACTTTAATTCGGCTGTTGGAAAATAGAAGGAGCTTATTTGTCTGTTTAGTTTGCAGAATATGGCTTCTTTGAGAATTCCAAAATTTCAGACACTCTTCAAACAAGTAAATTGCTCTCTTTTCACTTTTGACTGTTAACCTTTTACAAGATTACATTTGAGATTATATAGAGAAGTTAAGCCCTTTAAATTTCTCTAAAAACAGTGTGTTGACAATTGCAAAGCGTGTCCAAACTTTTGACTGGTATTGTATATATCAAAAAAAAAAAAAAAAAAATGGCTGTAGCTACAAAGTAAACTGTCTTGTAGAGAGGTGAAATTTTATAAAAGACAAATCTGTCAGGATTTTATGAGGATTTTATTGTCAGTGCCTGGGTCCCTGTGGTGCCGCAGCAAGTGGCATGCTTTCTGCCGCATGCAGGTGGTGTCTGCACCCGCCAGTCAGTGTGATTGGCAGGGTGCCTCACACAGTACCAGGGATGAACTTTGTCGCAGCGGGTGCAGTGTTTTTTACCATTACCCCTGACTGCTTGCGGAAAAAAATTCATCATGCTTGTTGAAACATTCCTAGGCAGTCATTGGTTCATGCAGCATGCTTTTTTTTGTCATTTTTGCCATTTTTGAAGTGATTAAACCCTGACAGGCTGTTAAATTTTGGGCTCCTTGTTGAATGTCACATGTCTCTCTGGGGACATGGAATGAGGTAGTGGGTATTTGCCTGAAGATGTAAACGGCGTTAAAGTCTTCAGACGGCCATGTGGCCTCCAGGCTCCTAAAGCGGCGCCCTACCGCTCAAACTCCGGCCCTTTCAATGCTAATTTACCTCCAGAAGAGTAAAAACATAATTGGGTCTCAAACTGAGAGAGCCATCACTATTGTATTTTCTGGGCCCAGAAGCTGAGCTACCAGAAGCTGCCACGTTGCTAAAAGCTCCCATGGCCCTGGGTAGAATTATGCTGCAGATCGATTTATTGAAGGTGGAATCTTCAGCATTCATTAGTGGAGGTGACGGTCATTTAATACCTCCAATTCAATGTCTTAGTGCCCCCTGTTGACGGACTGCAGCGGTACTAAATGTACTTTTTATTTTCTTTTGTATTTTTTGGCCTTTACATAAGGGTCTGTTTAATCGTAATGTGCATGGTGCCCTTTTTTAGAGATGGAAGCTGTCTTTTGTCTGGTGTGCAAAAGTTTCCCACATATTAAACAGAAGTTTTCTAAAGTTGTGAGACTTGAGCAAATTTGAATGATGTTTGCAACATGTTCTGCCAAATGCAGTTAATAGAAAGCTGCCTCTGTTAGCTGCGTGATTTCATTGGTATTTTTGTGTTCTTCTCCATCCACCAGCTCCACCACCTCCACCTTCCAGAGGCGGACCCCCTCCTCCCCCCCTCATCACTCTGCAGCTCCGCCTCCCCCTCCTCCTTTCAGAGGAAGAGGAGCCCCCCCTCCCCCTCCACCATCCCGAGCCCCCGCCTCAGCTCCCCCGCCACCACCGCCTTCCAGACCCACAGGTGGAACCGCACCTCCGCCCCCCCTTCCATACAGAGGCCAGCCGCCTCCTCCTCCGCCCGTACACGCCTCTTTGGCCCCACCCGCGCCCACACCACCTCCCCCTCCCCCTCCATCCTCATCTTCTCCTGCCAACACAGGCCTAGTGGTTCCTCCGCCACCACCTCCACCCCCACCTCCGCCCGGCCCCCCAGCCCCTCCACCCCCTAATGCCAATGGGGGCGACTCGCTGCCGTCGCCGATGGGAAGATCGGCACTCCTAGAACAGATTCGCAGTGGGACGAACCTCAGCAAGGTGGAGCCGAACAGCAGGCCGCCTTCCGAGATGGGACGAGGTGCTCTTTTGGACCAAATTAGGCAGGGGACCAAGCTGAAAAATGTGAGTCATACGTTCAACTAGCTCTGCGATTAAGGAGAATTTGGATGAACTCTTAATTACTCTGGCTCAAATGCTTAATGGACAGTATGTTATTAAATCTAGCACCTGCATGAATTTAGGCTTTCTGAATTTTTTTTCATGAAAATATTTTCATGCAAGGCCCAGGTAACACCTGGTTGAGGTGGACCCCAAGGGTCAGCTAAATCAGGGAAAATGTGAAAATTGTTGACAATGACAATTGTTGTTCACCTGAAGATATTGGGGTTTTCAAAGGGTCAGAAAATTTTCGCAAATTGCAGAGTCCATGGATCATTACCTCTGATGGAGGACATTTTCAGAGAGTCTTCTATAATTTTGCTGTGCGCCGTCTTGCCATTAGCTCATGCATATATAATGATCCACCAGAGATGGACAATCCAAGTTCAGAAGTTAAACTTCCTCCACATGTCTGTGTTCCAGCTGCTTGGATTTACTCAGTCAAACAACATTTAAGCCAATGGGTTGAACTAATTCATGAAAACAGTTGGCTCAGTTCTTGGGTGGAAGTAAATTGTGGTTACTTTCTGGCCCCTGGAATATGCACCTTTGTGAACAGCCAGTATCTTGAGTCTGTGCATAAACGTATTCTGTAGTGTATACACTGCATTTACTTATTGAGTTTGACAAGTGAGGGCTAGTAACTTGCAGGACTGTTTACTTTTTTGAGGTGCCGTAGCATTTGTGCACCCCACCAGCTGAAGAGAGTTGTGTAGCATCAAAATGTAGTGGCACTAATATATTCATAATAGAAATCATAGCTGTAAACTAGCTTTGCCTCAAAGTGAAAGTGGTGTTGAATGGAATGTTGATCAAGGTACATGGAGTTCTAATCATTTTTAATTCTGCAGGTCGTGCATAGTTATGCTAATCGTTCTGCCATATTTGCATCATTCGGTTTCATACAAAGGTGCTATGAAAGGTCAGCTTAAAATAACGTTAAAGTTCAAAAGATTTTACCTTTAATTTTAATTTAATGGGACATTCCATGCAGCATGCTAACCTTGTGATGACAAACTCAATGAACCAAGGCTAGAAAGCTAATTAGTACCCTCTGTATTGACTTGTATTCATTGTCGCACAAGGCTTGCTTGATGCACAGAGTATCCCTTTAAAGAAGCTCGACTTGATTTTATTTTGAACTTTGCCTTACGTTAGGCTTGATGTTCCCTCCTTAAGAGGTTAATGGCTTCAAACCCTATTGTGCATTCTGGTGCTTGTCATATGAAAGCATTCTTATGCTGATGTACTATTCACTACTCACAATGGAAAGATCTTGGTCGGGAGAAAAAATTTATTGGATGAGACCACAACACAGTTTGATTTGGATGATGGAACACTTTACCTTTGAAGCATTATTTTTGAACAATTTCCTTAATGGATGAGACATGACATGACACAATAACATGTAGAATGAGAGATTATTGTCCCCAGTATACCTGAAGAGCTAAACCATGCGTGATCATCTTTTTCCTATCCATTCTATCGTGGAATGCATAATAAGATAGCAGAGGACGGGGCCGCACAAATCTGTATAAAATGAGAATCATGGTTTTTTTAATTTTGAATTGAGGTTGTGATTCTCAATTCTGAGTCAAAACATTTATTTAGGCTACACACTTAATTAAAATGCTGAACTCAAACCGTAATGGTCATCACTCCTGTCTGTGTTTATTGGAACAAAGTTTAACAAATCGATTGAAATTTAGCAACCAAGTCAGAAAACGCCGCTAACAAATCTAAACGACCACAAAATTGTTAAAAAGCAGTACTAATATTAATCACAAAGGTAAATAAAGCCCTTTTTGCATAATAGCAACGCACTTAAAGGCTCATCGCCAAGAAGACTTGCCCATCAGCATTTTAAAGTGGATATATTTTTGTTTGATAACAAATGCGACTAATTACAAAGGAATAACATTGTTGAATGAAAAATGTACAACTCAACTCAAATAGTTGATTCCTATGCCTCCACCCTCCATAGCTTCATACGCCCTTAAAATTGATCTTCGGCCCCCACATTCACAAGAAAAGCATAATGGTTATAATAGGTGGAAAACTGCAGCGTGAATTCAAGCATTTTCCTGGAATTGAGGGCTACTGCGTCAACTCAAGGATATATCAACCCATAGACAATTTTATGTAATACACTACAGGCCAAAATATTACGAACACCCTGCATTTTTTCAGAATTTGTCTGGTTTTTCTTAACTTAAAGTATATTTTCAGCAACAAGAGAAAATAGAATAACATAAAAACGCGTAATTGGAAATGTGGAAAATTATTTACTTAGAGATATAAATATTCAAATTCTACTTTCTACAAAGTACCCTCCCTTAGCCTTGATTACAACCTGACACATCCTAGGCATTCTTTCCAGCAGTTGAAGGTAAGAACCTCCTGGTAACTCATTCCAAGCTTTCAAGTGCTCCTTCATGAGCTCCTTTGAACTTGATAGGCACACTTCTCCGACTGCCCGGTCAAGTTCATCCCACAGCGACCCAGGTGGAATTTCAAGATGTTCAGTTGTTAGCAGCAACATTTTTAGTCAATACAAGTGTCCCTTTGGCATTTTGTTTGCCTCTGTTGCTCAAAATTAAGTGTAAGATCACAAAAACCAGTCAAATTCTGAGAAATGCTTGGTGTCCGTGATGTTGTGGCCTGTAGCGTGAATGGGAATCTGAAACAGGGCTTGTCTATGTTTTAAATTATGTCCATATTTCTACTCTTGTTTTTTCTTAGAAGTTATGCAGTCTTTGAGGAATTTGTTGTTAGTGGGACACGGTAGGACGGTTCTTTCTGCAGTCCTGCTTTTATCACTGCATGGGCTAATGTGATTTGCAAATTGTTTTCTAAGAGGCACATTGGGAGTGAGTCTGTCACACGGCCTTTTGGAGGTAAAAAAATCTTTCTTGTGCTGCAGTGTATTTTGAGAAGTTGGGAGTGCTTCTTTTAATGTAATTTCATAATGCCGAGGCAGCAGAATCGTTACCATTCAGGATTGAGATCAGGATCTTTTGACTGTTACCTCTGCAGCCCTAGTCAAGGAGTGAAATTACCTTAGCAATGTCTTTTTTTTAATTGCAGTCATGCAATCCTACTTTTTTTTTTCCTTTTTTCCTTAGTTCCATGCAGTCCCAAAATGGCTGTATGCCGTAGACCACGGTAATTGGAAGTATTGTGGTGGTGGAGGAGGAATGCCCATGTATTTCCATTGTGTGTGAGATATTGACAGGCGTGTGTCTGCATGTGACACAGGTGGGAGACACTCCAGACAATTCAGCCCCACCCGCCCCGGCCCCCTCGGCAGGCATCGTCGGTGCGCTGATGGAGGTTATTCAGAAGAGGAGCAGAGCCATTCACTCCTCAGGTGGGTACCTTCAGCTCTCGTCCTCCAGCAATGTGACATCGGTCACTTCACTGTTGTTTACCTGTGTGCTGGCTGAGCAAAGCCAATCAGAAGAACCTCCCTCTCAGAGAACCCAGGTCACATCTCGATGGTCTCATGCAAGAAGGGCATAAGTGACATTTTACAAATTTTACAGGAGAGCCAAAAAACTGCCAGAGCACTACCTGTTAAAAAAATTTGCCTGCAGATATGACTTTTTAAAAAAGCATTTTAACCCCTTTGGGATAGGAATTGAGACTGCAGGCTTGGTCAGGAGATGGGCTAGTCTCAGTTATTTCAAAACAACCAAAAAAGTCATTTTTGACCGAAGTGTCACTTACGACCTTCTTGCATGAGGCCATCGATCTGATACTTCAGATACTCTGTGTTGTATATCTTTCATTGTTTGACATAAAATGAGGAACTTATTATAGGGCTGCAGCTCGTGATTGTTTTCATTGTCAATTAATCTGGGTGATATTTTTGAGATTAACAAATTGTTTATTCTATGAAATGTCAAAAAATTGTGAAAACTGCTAATCACATTTTCCCAGACTCTGAAGTGAAGTCTTCAGATTGCCTCGATTGTTCAACTAGTCCAAAACCCAAAGACTTATTTGCCATCATAAATAATAAAGAAAAGCAAAAAATCGGTAAATCCTAGAAGTTGGAATCAGCAAATGTTTGACATTTTTGCTTGAAAAGTGGCTGAAACTATTCATTGATTCTCAACATAGTTGGCATCTAATTTTTGTTCGATCGATTAATCAATTAATTGATTGTTACAAGCTCTGTAAAATGTTGCACTTTAACTTTTGTAATTGTTTTTTTATACTATTGATCTGTTTTTCTATATTCTTTTACCTTTATTGTGCTTTTAAAAACAATAAAAATTAAATGTATACACTTTGCTGTAATTTGTGTCAGGATTCCGCATAATACACAAATTTTATTTCTTATTTGTGTTTAAGATATTTTATAAGCTGTGTGTATCAGGGAACTCTGTGCAAGGGTAAGCACAGAGTCTTTTTTTGTGTACCATTTTTGCAAAGTGCAATCTTCGTGGTTGTTCTTCAAGGAAGTTGGTGAATGGCCAGCTATTTTTCAGCTGGCCAGTCTCCATGGACAGAATTTGCGAGCTTGATTTCTAGTTGTCACTCAGAAGCCTTTTCAATGGGTCTTTTTTCCTCCTCATACCATTTCTTTGCTCAGTTTGTGCATCAGTTCACTTGCAGCTTCTTCAATGGGGCTCGGGATTTCTCTAAAACCGCGAGTCCCTCCTCACCGTTCTCACTACCACTCATCAATTTAGACAGGGCATCCTACTACAGTCCTGGAGGGAACGTCTGCTGATTTTTTTTTTTTTTTTTTTTTTTTTTTTTAATGGTTTCCTCCCAGTCAGCAGCCAATTAACCTCTTCAACTCTGCTATCCCATGTGTGGATTCTGTCAAATGCAGCTGCTTTATTCAAACTTGTGGAGCTTAAGGCCTATTTTCAATTCTCGTGGAGAGAGATCGCGAGGTTTCCAAAGATCCCAAATATGTCAGCCTGAAATAAAGGGAAATCTATATAAAATGATATGCAAGATCTAGATATTTTCTATTTGATGCAGTGTTACAGCCATAAAAACCATGGTGCCCTGAGTTTGAATATTTCACTCAATATTAGTGCGATGTAGCTTCGGTGAAGTGCTGCAATCAACCGGTAGAGAGTATGCTTGTGACACTGTCCTACAAAATGGAAGAAACTTTGAACCTACTTATGGGGAAATCAGAGTTTAAGGGTGAGAACGGGGCGTGCGGACTTTATAGCCAACGGTGATATGAGTTAATGTACATGAACACTGAAAACTATCGAATGAGGCCATCCTGTGAGCCAAGTTTGACACCTCTGTATTGGTTAGTGGAGATAATTACAGACAAATGACTCGCACACTGCAGGGGTCCAATATCCACAATTTATTACACCAAAAATGTGACGTTTCGAGCTCTACAGCTCTTCATCAGACTACAGACTATTGGTTAGTGGAGGTAAAAAAAAACTTTCTATTTGTTGAGTAATGTGTATGTCTTGGCTAATGAAATAATTGAGAATCAAAGTTGGTGTGCGATCCCGATGACTCTGCTCTCGCCCCTGCCCTTGCTGATGTGCAGATTGGGTTCATAACTGCGTAGAGATTGAGGTTAAATTCAAGGCCATTCTAAATGTGCATGCGTGCCGAAGAGAGTGAATACACTCGTCATGTGCATTATTTCTTCAAGAAATGTATCATTTGTGCATTATGAATTATTGTTTAATTCTTCAGATATTTTCCACTGATAAGTGATTGCATAAATGATATTTTTTTTCTGCAGACGAAGATGATGATGATGAGGATGACGATGACTTTGAGGATGAGGACGAATGGGAAGACTAGTGGCCCAGACTCCCAACCCCCCCCCAAAAAAAAAAGATATATATTATGCAGATGATCATGTAAATGTTCTTATCAACTTGCTGTACATTTTGTTTTGTTTTATTTTTTTTTTTGCTTTATATCATTAATCAGTGCAATACCTCATTTATTCTACAAAGGTTATTTGTGTCCCTTTCTGTAAATTTCTTTAAGATTAATGTGCAATTTTACATCATGGACTGGTTTTCTGATATGATCATTTTGCTCATTTGTCACTGATGGAAGGGAGGTGAAAGGATCTTAGTGGTGTAATTGTTAATGCAAGAACACTATTTTCATACCTTGAATTTTTCTTAATCAAAATCCTAGTTTAGCACTGTTATTTTTTGCAAGAGTGTGCTAATACATAGCCCCATCATTTCCAATGTATAATTAATACAGAAATTTGTGGCTTTTATATTTTTGCCAAAAAAAAATGCAACAGGAAGTGCTAAGTATAAGAGAAAAGTATACTATAAAAGCCAAGACCATAAAAGTAACATTTATATAGAGACATACTTGTGAAACTCATTAAATCCACCACAGATTTTTTGAAGGTCTTTTGGGATTACATCTTATTTTATCAATTTTTATTTTGCCTTGTGTATCAGTTATTTTTTGGAAATCTTTCATTTCCATGTTTTATTTTACGAGAAGGAAAACTAATTGTGGGGAAGTCGGGTCTGTGCTCATGTAAAGGGAAAAAAAAAAAACTAACTCATCTTGGACTAAACACTAAACTTGTCACAAAGTATAGAAACAATATAACTAAAGGCTGCAGTACCATAATAGCAAATTAACACATTTTCTGGGTGCTTAAGGGGTCAATGCTTGATTCTGGTGGCTGCAGGCCAGGTAATAAGGCCTGTGAGTCTCTCTTGAATCTCTGTGTAGCAGTATGCTGTTTTTAACAGTGTTGTAAATCAGAATGTTATGGTCTTCGGTTTCCTCTTGGGGGTCTGTGATGCACCAAAAAAAAAAAAAAAAACAACAACAATATGACCATCAAACCTTCATGTGAGATTTGGTGGAGAATGGAACTCTAAATTGTATACTTAAATAAATGTTAATATTTACAATCATTGTAATTGCCGTAGTTTGAAAATTGTTTTTTTTTTTTTTACTGCTCTGGCAAAACAAATCTTAAACGTAAGACTTTCTGCTGTTTGAGATCCAGTAGGCGTCACTGGTCTGTACCCTGACGTGCCTGTTTTCGCACATTATTTTGTATTTTGAAAATATTTCCTGTGAAAAAAAATACTTTAGACTAATTTATGTTTCTTGTAGGTATACATCGATCAACAATTACATTTAAACCATTTGCCTTGTATTGTATAGGTCCCCCTCATGCCACCAAAATAGCACCGGCAAACTGACGTTCGCTTCAATTCCCAGGTCCCAGGCTTTACAACAGAACATTTCCCAGAGCATTGCACTCCATCCATCAGCTTGTTTTCTTCCCACAGAGCTTCATTGTGCCATCTCTTCCCCAGGTACCTGGTGCACACGTACCTGGCCGATGCACATGATGTAAGAGATATGGGACTCAAAGGACCAGATGACCTTCTAAAATACTCCAAGCTCCAGTTATGATGCTTACCGGCTGACCATTGTTAAAATGAGCGTACTGACTGGTCTGCAGCTACAAAGCAGAATTCGATGCACTGCACGTTGTGACACCTTCCTTGAGTAATCATCATTAGAATTATCTGGTCCTTGAGCCTCTGTAGCTCTTTTGTTGGATCAGACGAAATGGGATAGCCTTCATTGCCCTTCTGTATCTAGCATTTGGCGCCCAAAATCCTGTCGCTCGTTCGTGGTTTAGCCTTGGACCACTGGTGGTAGCTACTCACCTCTGCTCATGAAGAGCAACCCACAAGTGTTTCCTCTTCAGAGACGCTCATCTGGCCATAACAATTTTGCCCTTCTCTGAAGTTTGCTCAGGTCCTAGTTCTCCCACATTCAACACATTGATTGTGTGGCATATAGTGCTTCATTTTGCAATTGAACAGTTCCTTTGTGCTCTCTACTCAATGTCTAAGTTTTGTAATTTCAAGCAAATGTCAATCAAGTTAGAGATGGAAAAAGTGGATTTCAGACTTGGTTCAGTTCCTGTATATTTGAATGGTGACTTTTTTTTTTTTTTTGTTATGGCTCTGTTGCTTACTCTTGCTCATCAAATTTGGAGTGAAACAATTGTGGTTGAACATTAACTTTTGTACCAGGGAATCCGTGCTGTAATTTTAGCAGGTGTTCCCCTTAAGTAACATACAGCCTTATGATATGCGATACTAAATACCGTACTGGGAGTTTGGTTTGTGGTGAGTACTGAGACTCTGAGTTGCTTTGTGTGGTGCTGCTGCTGTTTAATTGAGTCTCTTCAGTTGCTATACCTGAAATGCTTCACTTGGGCTATGAGGTTCTGGACAGGGAGCGGCACAAAAATAAAACGCTGTGCACTCGAGGACATCATGCTAAAAAATAAAAGCACGTGGAATTGCGCAACTGCACACAACACGTAAGGCATGGCACATGTTCTCTCCTGCGATCCCTGAGCTAGAATTTGGGTGGAGTTGCTGTGTTGTCATATATAGCAACCAGCCTATCCCAGCCCACCTGTCTAACTACCACTGCTATGATTTGTACCTTGGAAGCACACCAAGCCGCCCGCTCTTCGTGCTTGACGAGGTGATAAAAGAAGGTATGGGACTTTCCACTGCTTTTGCGGCCGCGCGGGAAAACCACCTGAACAGCTGTTCAGATTGTGACCTCACTCTCCGTGATAGTCATCTTGCCGCATGCCTACTGAACTAACACAGCGAGAAAGCAAATGAAATTAAATTTACTGAAAGCAAAAGGAACATTGCTTTTGTCTCTGGTTTCATATCAATTCCCAGTGTTACATTTATGACTGGCCCTGGGACGACCTTTATAAATTTTTGCCATGTGTCCCGGTATACAGGTATTTACTGAAGCAATTAAGGCCGAGCCCCCTGTTCAAAGGCACAGATGTAGTAGGCCATGCTCAGGACACGAGCCCTGCTGCTTGCTATGAGTCCAAAGTTTTAGTCGTTTGTGGATGGCCATATTTTTTTTTTCCCTCAAAAATCCTGTTTATATGCCAAATTTCATCCTTATCACGCAATACTCAGTTGGCGTTTTCCTGCTGTGGGCGTATGCGTTCGTTTTAACTACATTTTAATATTCTGTTTACTGCAATATGAGTGAGCTGAAGATGAATATTTTTTATCATATACTTCCTTATAAATACAGGGAGGCACAAGGCTGTATCAGCCCACGGGCAAAGTCCTGTATCACGCATATCTGCCCGAGGGCAAAATCCCATATCAGTTTGGATAAAATGCATCGTTAATTATGGTCAAAATGAGTATATGATAGAACGTGATATGGACATTATCATATCACACCCTGTATCAACCCTGTTGTTGACACAGGGTGTGATATGAAGATGCCCATATGATCCTATTTATCCCATATATGATTTAAAATCGGTGCGTTACAACCCATGAGATATATGTTTGGTATGACACACGTGTGATACAGCTTTCTCGCGGCGCGATTGGTCAGATTGCCTTCATAGACAAACGGCAACTAGCCTATGTTCGCATAGGTAATTCTGCTGGTAACCACTCACCATTGCTGGCGTTAGCCTCTGGTTTATTCAAGTCAAGGGGATTAATAATTCTCTAGCTAGCTTGCTAACGTTTTGCGCCATTATATTAAAAATTTAAAGCATTTACGATAACAATTACATGCGTAACTTAGTACTTTACTGCCCAATCATGCTAGCATGCTACCTAACAAATTATTCATCCCATTGCCTCGAATAAACTGTCACCCAGAAGAAGAATTTCTATTCTTTTTTGCCATCTGTGATTCCAAATAACCGTGGAAAAAAACATTGTTAATGTAGGAGGCATGCTAGCTGAAATGTGCATCAGGAAAATGAACGCTGGAAGTATACCGCGCCCATCTGTCTTTAGCGGGGATTGCAATATAGTGAAATAAGTTCCTAAGTATTTTAAGCGTCCTTCTTTCAGTAGGCAGTACGATCCCTTCTCTTCCGACTGGTGTATTGTATAAGGAGGAGGCTGTTCGCCCTGCAGCGCTTCCGCGCGAAACTTCAAAGAGCGGGGCGGATTATAAAATGAAAGCTCTTATTGGCCCAGTTGCTGGGCAAATAGCAGAAGTGCTTCTGTTATCTGCCATGCTGTGGTGCGAAAAGCAGAACTGCTTCTCTTATCGGCCCCGCTGCGGGGCAGATAGCTGATGTATTTCCCTCAACCCACCCCGCTGCGGGGCGAATAGCCACTTCCATTGTGGAAGTATAAAGCAATTAGAAATGCTGTGATTTATATTTGTTGGATATGTCTGTGGCAAATGTAGAAACTAGAAAGTATGACTGATTCTTTATTGTTTGGCAACACTTTCAGCAATTTTATGTCATCCACATGTGGGAATCAAAGAACGTGCAATTCATTCATACCAATGGGCAATTCGGAGTCTTCAAATGACCTATTCTGCATGCCTTTGGACTGTGGGAGGAAACTGGAGTACCTCGAAGAAAACCACGCTAACACGGGGAAAACTTGTAAACTCTACACAGAATGGCCCCAGGCCAGATTCAAACCCATGACATTCTTGTGGTGAGGCAGCAGTGCTACCCACTGCGGAGTTGTGCCACCTTGAAAAGTTAGCTTGCCTTGATGATATAATAGCTCAAAATTGAATCCAGATTTGAAATCAGTTGTGAAATTTTCCTGTAATTAATTCCTTCCTAAACTACCATCGTCTGGCTATAGTATCCTAAGAGAGCAACAGAGGATAATGTCATTGACAAATGTTGATTTATGATAAAAAAAAATTATTGCTGAGGAAATTTATAGTCATTTACATCTAGTTTTTCTCTGCCATATTATAAAAAAATTAAGTTGTGTATCATATGGGATTGTTTCTATTTACCAATATCTCCCAAAGTAGACTTAGCCTAATGGCGACATCTGTAGAATGTGGACAGCTCTTATTGTAGGGCTTCCGTTTGGCAGTTAAAAGCCCGAGTTATTTGGGAATTTGAGATTATGCACTGGGGATCTGTGCTCCTTAAAACATTTCTCTGTATGTTTGGAGCAGCAGCTGACTGGGAGCTCTTCCAAGGTGCGGGAATTCAAAGGAACTGGGATCAGCGGCTGTCTGGAAACATGTAATCCAACGTGATGAATATTTTCTAAATTGTATTACCTTTTTTTTTTTTTTTTTTTTGCTCTGATTGCAAGATTCTTATGTCCACATTCTTAAGCGCCATAAAAATATTTTCCCTCATTTACACCATTAAGATTATCACTTGCAATAAAAAGGGAAAGGCTTTATTCATGACATATTGCTGAATTCGGAAAAATGTCAGTCATGTGTAGTAGTAATTTAATCCATAGACAATCAGTTATATAAATCAGTACACAACACATTATTTACATTTCATAGGCTTTACATTTCATTACAAAACATGATTTTGCCTCAGAAGAAAAAAGTCTGTTAAAATGACATAATAAATATACATTATAACCTTGTTATTATATAAAACTCTATTTCATATGTTTGGCTTTTTTAATGTATGAACACAAAACTGCAGTGCAAATCATTTGATATTTTCCAAAAATGAAAAAGTACAGTTCATGTTGGATGAATCATTGCATTCATAACAGGCCACTGTCTTCTCAATCTCTGTCCAACCTTTGATACACTTTCCAGTTATCGTAGGGACTGCGGAACTTCCACCTGGAAGAAGAAAGGCATTCTTTCATTATTTTACCCCACCATAGCGAGCGTGTGACTGTTTTTGCATACTCAGTAACACCATGTGTTTCATAGCCAAATAAAAAAATCAGTTATTTTAAGACTGACAAACCACAGGAGAGCTTGAGAGAAAGACAGACAGACATTTGGCACGAGGAGAGGGGCTGCTCTTTCTATCAGTTGTTTGTAAGCAGACGCTGGCATGCATGAAGGTCACTTTGAGGCAGGGGGATCAGCAACTGTGATTGGTTTATTCACTTCAATGCCATATGATACAAGCCTGCTATGCCTAATGAATTTACAAAACAGATTTTGGTGCATGGAAATGATTTGCTGGCAGTAAATATAATGTTTTTAGATGACACCATGATATAGACAATTTGTAGCTCCAGTATGGGAACATATATATTTACCATCTGTTGGCATTCCCTCCTAATGCACATGGTCCCATCTGGCCTTGTAAACAGTCCATACTATTTATTCTCCAAATGTGTTTTCAGTTAGTCCACCGTTTTTACCAATTACTGACTTATACCTGCAAACTACTCCATATGCTTGTGTCTTACAAGTCCCATTGAGGCTTGAAAAGTAGTTTGCTGAGTTCCCTAGCATGTGTGCTTCAGTACTTAATCTTTCTTATCAAGGCATGAGGTGAAAATGGGTTCTATTTATAGCCACATTAAGTGGGAAGAATTTGAAGGGTCAGGATATCTCTGGTCCCATGACAATACTGTGAATTCAGCCACAGCAGTGAGTTATTCAGCAATAAAGCAGATGCTTATATCTGATATTAACATAAAATACAAGGGCGCATATTGTTGGCAGATAAAAATTTTATCATGTGTTGATGGGCGACACATGGTTTGGCTGCGCGCTTCCTCAAAACGCATCTGTGTTTGCCGAGGGTAATGTTTCAAATGCCAACTACCCTACATCAGCTGCTAAAGACGAACTCACATGGAATCTCTTGAGACTAGGAATTTATAATACAGAAGTGAAGGATTAGTCAATTCTCCATTCAGCACTCTCATGAAGAGTGTCCCCTTACCCTAAAGGACTAAGGCAGTTGTCACAGTCCTTCTCCCAGAGAATCTTCCTGTCTGCATCTCTTTTTTAGCAGGCTGATTTTATTCCCCTCAAAGTTCATTGCAATAAATTTCCAGTCCCTTGCCCAGTCCAAGGATGATACTGGTTTTTTTTTTTTTTTTTGAAAAAAAAAAAAATGGAATATATACAGTACCAGTCAAAGGTTTGGACATACCCGCATTTTTTCTTACAATACATGTTAAATAAAGAAATAGGCACTCTTTATTTTGCAAAAAAAAGATCTAGTTCTTAAATCCATCCAACTAACCAGTATTTGTCGTCATATTTGCAGGGCATACTCACTTTTTGTTTTTTTACTAGAGCAGTTATATGGCTATAATGAGTTTGCTGCTGAGCGGCCATCTAAGTTCCCAAAGATGTGCTGCACTTGTAGTTTGCTTTTCATTGACCTTTTTTGCCCAATAAGTTTCAAAACAGCTTGTCTTTAATTTGGCTGTTGGAAAATGTAAGGAGCTTGTTTGTCTGCTTGCTTGGCAAAACATGGCTTCTTTGAGAATTCTAAAATTTTGGACACTATTCAGACAACAATATTGTTTTCTTTTAACTTCTGACTGTTTATATCTTACCAGATTCAATTTGAGATTATACAGAGAAGTTAAGCCATTTGAATTTCTCTAAAAACAGTGCTGTGACATTAGCAAAGTGTGTCCAAACTTTTGACTGGTACTGTATATGGAAATATATTGCTCAGATAATTTCATATGCTCTGTAATTTGATATCCTGAGCATTGAACTCTTGCTGCGGACCAGATGCTGGATAAAATCTTGACTTCCATTTGAGGGTTATTCATTGTGAAATAACACTGAAAGGTATCAAATGAAACTTGAGGAAAAAAAGAGCATGCTATTAAAAAACTGGATCAATTTTAGAAGAGGTTCATCCAAGCACTGGATAAAATAAATTTTTTTCTCAGAACTCGGAGTCTGAGCAAGATGGAGCATTGTGGGGGACAGTGGTGTAGTGAAAGGTATATGCATCCACCTCTTTTTCTATCAATGTACAGTATTACTCACCCATCAGTCAAAATGCCATTGAAACACGTTAGAGTATGCCAACTTTCTCCTTTGTGACTTACATATCTACTAAATAGAGTACAACCACTTCTCTAAGGACCACTAAACCACTGGTGGGGGATGCAATACAGCAGCCAAAGCTTAGAAAAATCTTCAGTAAAAGGATTTCAGAGGCACCAGTCAATGAATCAGGAGCTTAATTTAAGATGGGCTTCTGTGGGAAGACAGCAATATTTGAGATTGCTCAAAAAATTCTTCTGTTGCTCAAAGTGCAATCTTGACCCAGGAAAGAAATGGATGCTCAGGTCAGATGAAAGCACGATGAAGATTTCTGGCTTAACATCAAATCTCTATATGCGTTACAAATCCTAGCATTGCTCAGGCCACGAGAAACACCATCCTCATAGTGTAGCATGGAGGCACTCTTACTATGCAGCAGTAATGCTTGTTAAAATTTGGTTTCAAGCCTTCTGCTTAGAATGTAAGGAATAAAGAATTCAAGAGAAGACGACAAGATAATATTTTCCTCCACAGGACAGCTTTACATGAAGTTTTCCATTCAGCAGGACAATCATCCCGAGGTCAATGCGACATTGGCCTTGATCGCTTGTACTACACAGGTTCAGTCAAATTCCAGATCTCAATCCCATTGACAAAGCCGGGGCAATTTCATCAAGCATCATCCAAACAACCCGAACAATACGCCAAGAATATAGTTTTGAACTATTCCTAAATAATGTGCACATAGATACCTGCAGGGTAGACACCTGTCCACTTTGTTGTTGTTTTTTTCTTTTTTTTTTTAAGGATTAATGCCTCAGTGAAAGGAAACACCTTCCATTTCAAGCATTCCATCAAACCTAAATAGCCCCAGCGTATTGCTGCTGTGGTCTTCTGCTTTTTGTTTGGCATGCATGCACGTTTGTCACGCATGTGCTTACCCGTCTGAGCTGTCTGATGCTGCTGCCACGAATAGAAGCCATGAGTTCATCGTGAACAGATCGCTGGGGCGTTGAAGGTCGGGACACGTCCTCTATCCTTTTGTCAGAAATGGGCCTGAGGGCTTTTTTCAGTTCCTTGAGGATGCTGGTCTCCTTCTCCTTTCTTGCCCCCTTCTTCCCTTTCCGAGTCTTGACTTTCGGTTGGGATGCCAGCCTTTTCCTGCGCTCCTGCTGCCGGATCACCTCGGCGATGTTTCGGGTCGGCGGCTTCTTCTCCTGGACGGGGTGGGAAGGTGGGAGAGGAGGGGGGTGGTGGGGGGGAGGCGGGGGGAGGAGGGGGCGGTGGTGGTGCTGGTGGTGTGTTTTTCTGGGCCTGGTTAGGTCGCGGGAGTTTTGGGGATGACCACGGGGAGCCCCGTGGAGAACCGTAGGGGGAGGAAGTCGGTGTGCCCCTCTGCAGAGCGCTGGTCCGGGGGTTGACAGGCCCGTCAGGACCCCCTGCAAGACGCTGCTCCTGCATGCGCTTCTGCCTCTGCCGGTCCTGGTTGCGGGTCAATATGCTGGTCATGGACATACGAGGTCCCGGCAGGTCAAACTGATATCCCAGCTTCAGCAGCGTGGTGTTCTCCCGCAGAAGCTTGACAATCTCCATCTCCACCTGGCCTCCACAGATGTGCCTCTGGTTGTGGAAGCGAAGCTCGGTGAGGGTGCAGTTTCGAGTCAGAGCCTGCATTATAGCCAGGATGCCCTTCCCGGTGATGAAGTTGGACTCGATGTTGAGGTTGGTCACGCTGCTGTTCTCCCTGAGCATCTTGCCGATGGCGAAGGCCACCTGGTCGTCGGCTCGAGTGTTTGCCAGGCTGAAGACCAGCACTTGCGTGTTGGACTTCAAGGCATTGGCAAAGCTAACCAGTGTCTCCTGTGAGACGTTCTCAATGTTGTTCAGGTTGACCTCGGTCAAATCGGGGTCATTATTTTGGATCTTTTCCAGGGCCTCATCAATCACAGTGGGGTTCCCACAGGGCCTGCTGGAGGTCACCTTGATGTCAGCATCTCCGTTGGTGGTGGGAGGCCCGCTTTTAACGACATCTCCTCGACTACTGAATTTCGACAAGCCGGTGCAGATGTTGTGAGTATTTACCGGACTGGAGCTCTTCAAATTTTCTCTTTTTGGTTCTTCTTCAGGCTCGTCTTCATCTTCATCCTCAGTACTGGCCTCTTCTTCACTCTCCTCCTCATATTCTTGCTCTTCATCCTCATCGTCTTCATCTTCCTCCTCATCATCACTGTCCTCTTCCTCCGAGACCTCACTATTGCTCTCAGTCACACATTCTAGTTCCTTATCAGGGTCCTCCTGAGTCTCATTTCCCTATAATACACAAGGGGACAAACTATCAAACCAGGGTAAATATCCCAGACACTTCTACTCCCCATCATATAACTCTGCTCTGTGAAACTGCTACGTTCGCAATATAATTTCCAAGTGAACAATCTGTCATTAGAAAAATGATTGATTCGCAAAATTGTGTTTTGCTCGTCAATCATCATTGCTACCGCCACCAATAAAATTCAGTTTTACCTTCGGTTTAAGGGTTAGTATGTTTGTTTGTTAGCAAAATTATGAAAAAAGGTATTCAGAGATTTTTATGAAATTTTTACCAGAGATGTGTCTTAGACAAACTTAAAAGCAATTTTATTTTGGGAGGGATTCAGATCAAATTCTAGATCCAGGAATTTTTCATTTACTTTTGTGGTGTTACATAATAACACTAATTGTATGTGTCCCAGACAAGCGGGGGACTGTTGGGCCTTGGCGGAGGTATGCGCTCTCGGAGTGCTCTCATTTGAAATTGATTTATTGGTTGTTTTAGGTAAGTGAATCAGGTCATAAAAATTTTGCTTCTCAAAAAAGAAAAAGAAAACATTAATTATAGAACTACTTTTTTCGTGCAAAAAACATAAGGCATGTCCTTTTGCAAAACTTCACAAATAATGTTTTGTCCTGAAACATCCAAACAATGATTCTTTTTGATTTTGCCTGACTGAATTTTACAATTGCAGCACTCTGCACTTGATTATGCAATCAGAATAATCAATCTTACCAGCATGTTTGCGGAATATATAAATAGAGGGGGCTCGCTTGGCTTGTCCCTCACCTGCTTTGGGCTTGACCCTGACCTCTCCTCTTCTAGAAGTTTGCGGGTCTCATTCTCCCAGTACTTCAGCAGGGCCTCTCTGCTGAAAGTGCCCGTCGGCGTTTTGGCGGTCTGGTCCCTCTGCCTCAGTCCGATAGGGACATTGTCATCAGGGTCGATGTCCGCCAACTCCTTCTCCAGTTCCTCCAGCTCCTCAGCGGTTAGGGAAGCAAGCAGCTCATCCTCATCCACCTCTTCATATTTATCCAGCTCCTTACGGTAGCCGAACATACTCATGACTGCTTTCCTGGTACTCTCGACCGCAGGCTCGCACAAAGAGGGGTGTCCGACAGCGGGCGAGTCAGCGGCGGGGGTTCATCTAATCTCTTCAGCTGGTGGCGCGAGGCTTTTAAAAAGGGGGAGGGGAGGGGTGTTGGGAGATCAACAGGCAGACGGGGAACAATGCCTCCGCCCATGATTCCGTTTCTTTTTTGGGAACTGGGAGTCAACAGGAGAGATTTCGCAAAGAAGAGAGCGTGAGCTCACCCGGCCGCCATGGTGTGGCCTGTCGGTAGGAATGAGGCTCATTGTTCATGCCCAAAAAAAGACTGGCCTAGCCTCAGGGCACAGTAAAGGTGAGACCTTTGTGTCAACAAATGGCAGTCAGCATGACGCAAAATGGCTTGCTGAGCACAAATACAGGCTGTGTGTTCTTTTTGTGTATTTGGACAAAAGTATTTAGACACCTGGTCATCCAACATCCAGTTTAATCATTGACATTATTAGAGAGTTGGTCCCCCCATTCTAGCAAAGTTTTCTGCTAGATGTTAGAACATTGCTGTAGGAATCCCGTGATCCATCCAAACAGGAATAGCATTAGAAGCCGGGCAGTGGTGTTGGATGATTAAGCCTGGCTCAAAGTTGGCCTTCCAGTTAATCTGAAATGTGTTAGGTGAGGCTGACGTCAGGGCCTCTGTGCAGGATAGTCACGTTCCTTTACACAGGTCTTTAAAAAGCTATATATGAATCTTGTTCAACACATGAGGATATTGACTTGCCGAAACAGCCAAGGGCCTCCCTCAGTCTACTGGAAGCACAGCAATATTTTCAGAAACACATGGAAATGGTTGCATTGAGACAATTCTTGGAAAACAAAGGGAAAGATTTTTATTTTCAAAGATTTGTAGGCAAATAAACCAATTTTTTGGCGACTGACCAGATAAACAGTGAGGATGCCCAACTTCAGAAATACAAAACATCATTTGGAATGTCAGTGTGTACTGTAATGACAAACGAGGATCCTTAACCATGAAAAACAGCCACAGACCCCGTCGTGTCCTGAAACATTTTGTGCATCAGTGTGTTTTGTTGGTGGTGGGCTGAGATTAGGGCGGAGGCAACATGTGTTCTAATATTAGGAAAAATGGACTGGATTACAGCCGGTCAGGTTTCAAGGACTGTGGACACCTCTCACGGAAGACGCAGTTTATTTTAAAGAGCTGAAAGAGCATTCGGCCCTGTGTGATTTGTTGACGTGAGCGGGAATACCCAAGGAGAGACTGGAAAATGGGAATTCTTCCATATCTTGTCTTACTTTATTGTGGGTGCTACTTACAGAAGGCAGCATTAAAAAAAACATATACATGTTTATACAGAATTAATCAAACATAAATAAATGCCACTCCAAATGATCAAATATTTCTTCAAAAAAATAGTTTACAGGATCAGGAAGTCCAGGGAAAAGAAGGGAAGGAAGGAATGTGGTCACACACACGTCAGGCTTGACAAGCAAGGGTCTGTCAAACAAAGCATGCAGTCATCATGACAACAATTATGTAACAGGTAACGACAGCATTTTAGCTGCTTCATTCCCCGCAGTATAATGCTCCTAATTACAGCTGAAAAGCAATTCAAATCAAGACGGAAACTGGTAGTGTTCTATTCTAAGGAAATTATTCATAATAAGGAATCGATTTTAAACAGGAAAGTAACTGGAAGTTAAAAGAGGTCTTTAGTGCTGCACTTACTATTTTAACACTTGGCATAGATTTTAAACATCATTTTATGAATTAATATGTAGCGTAGATGTATGAAAAAGCCTGCAAGACCTGATAAAAACTGCAACTCTTATGCAAGCGAATATTTTAAATCACAATTTTTGAACAATAAGGTAGTTTTTAATGTGACAAACACTGAATATGATGTGATACTGAGGTTTCAAAAACTGACATTTACTGTAAAACACAAGTAAAATTTGAGTGCAGCATAGGTTTATAACATACTCCAGCTAACAGATGAAGGTATGTATTCACATATTCTGATTCATGCCCCACCCATACAGATCATATTCACTGTACAGCAGGTAGCTCTTCACTCTCGGGGCAAAAGGGACAAACTCCATAATGACTGGGTCACTCAGTCTCTTTGGTGTCATTTGTCTCCGGATAACCAGTCTGCACAGGTGCTTCAGTGTTCGTGGGTTTCCTGGTTCAGAGGGGAATGAGTCCATATAAAACTTTTTATCATGATTCACAGAAAGTCACTGTATATCATCATTAGACACAGTGTTACTCACCCAGTATTTCACAGATCTCGGGCCACTCTCTCTGCTTTTCCAGAATGAGTTTAAGTTTCGAACAGATAGGCACATGACTGATATAGTCAAGAAGGATCCGCACCACACTTCCTGACAAGTGCTTCAAGTAGGACACGCTGATGAATTCACAGAACTGGACAACGGGAAAATGCACGTACACAAACGCACATACAAACAGCAAAGAGGCGTGCTGAATTTTGACACAACTAAAGATACTTTAAAAACACTTAACCAAGCTCCACTTCCGGTCAAGGTCACCAAATCAGTGAAATCGGACCGTAAATTATTTAATCATTGTTCTCAGTAAACAATTCTCTCTTTATTGATTGGCCTCCTCAGAAAAATCAAGCTAGTAAATAGAAAGCTCACTCGGCCTTGAAAATGTTTACATCAACAGAAGTCAACATTCTCAGCAGGCTCAATACAGTAGCATAGAAATGGAAATACATTTACACTGCCGAAAGTATCGCCATGCAGTCTGAGCTTGAATGACACAATTGTATTTTTGTACTGGTAATATGACAATCAGCTGTGATCCATTTTTATTGTAATGGCATCTGCAACGGACGAAAATAGGTATGTGCATCATATGTCTAAGTGGACAGAAAGCAGGTGGTATTTCAGACTTGCTGAGTAAAGGAGCTCCAATCAGGGCTGGAAACACAAGGTGAACGATTATCAGATTTGAAACCATTCTGGACCATATTGTCCTGCGCAGTCCCCTTTTTCCACACAATAATGCTTCATAATGTGTGGTATTTGACAATTACACGCGACTAATAGCTCAGACAGAAATATGCCTGTAGGATATATACTGACAAATGTTCAGACTACACTGAGCTGAGGCTTCATGCAGTGAGGCATGCTTTGCTTACGAACTATATACCTGTGTTCTCCTCTTATGCACTGAAGACCAATGAAGTTTGCTCTGTTTAAAAATTATCTTATTATTTTCCTATCCCTCTCCAAAGTGCTAAATAGCACCCATTTTATTACAGGGGAGCCCAGTACAGGACTCAGGGCCATCATGTACAGCCAGTGTGTGTGTGCTGACAGCAATGGAATGTTGTTGTTCTGATAACATTGGAGACTGGCAACAGTAACTGGAGGTACCAATTCCACTCAACACAGGCAGGCCACACAAGCAATAGAAGTCATGAATAATGACTTTTCAAATTCGTTAAGAGACGAGACCTTGTAAACAGGCCTCATCAGTGAGGGGTCTGTTCCTGTGATGATATGATGATTCTTTTAATTGAAGTAATGTGGAGGACAGAATGCTCACCAATAGCTAAGAGGAGTAGTTTGTTATGTTTGTGTACTCACATGGCATTGTAATACTCACTGGTATTTTTTCATTTTGTTTTGGGCAGTAGTCACTGAAGCTGTCGTCATGGTGACAGCAGAAGCACTTCTCCGCAACGTAGCCGTTGTTTAGCAGTAGTCTCATCATCATCTCGTCCCTCAGACAGTACTGCAGTGCAGTGGGGAACAACGTGTCACTGACCACCGTGAAGTAGCAGTTCACATCCGCCTGCCTGGCCAGCAATTGCTTCACAATCTCGTAGCGCCCGGCCCTGACGGCCACTAGGAGGCAGCGTAGTGGGTCCAGGTCAGGATTAGCACCTGCATTCAACAGCATCTCAGTGCAGGTGACATCTCCGTTAGAAACAGAGAAGAACAGAGGGCTCTTCCTCATGTCGCCATAGTCCTCTGATATGTAATTGGCCAGGATGACGTTGACACTGAAGCCGTGTTCGATCAGAAGCTGCAGACACTGGGCGTGGCCACCCTCGGCTGCAGAGTGAATTGGGCTCTGGCCACTGCCTGTAATGGCTTGCTTTGAAGTGACCTCAATCAACTGCTCAAGGACTCTGTGAATTTAAAAGCAAAGGGAGGAATTGCTGCGCTGGGAACTCATCAGCCAATGCTCTGACTCTGTTCCATATGGAACTTTTTCCCCTTGTCCTTTCATTGTATCTTCAATTTAGCTACACAGCAATGAGCAAAAAGCTATCACCTGTATTCACACTTCCATTCGCCAATGATTTGAAACTAAAAAAACTACATGCCCATCTGATTCGACAGTTCGAAGCAGAATGGCCAAAAATAATTTGACTATTCAGTTTCTGATTATAATGAGTTATTAAGAGAACTATGAAATCACATGGTCAAAATCCACAGTATTTCGAGAAACATTACCTTGATCCTTTATCCAGAACTTGTGCGCAGTATGCATTGACAGTTTCATTGAAAATTGGATATTAGTAACCAATTGCCTACTTTTTAAATAAAAACCTATTTATTCTAATTTTGCTGTCAGTATAACATATTACAATGTGGAGAAGACCATGCAGAGGTAATGCACAAATATCTGAGGAAAATAAATGAAACTGAAATCTGCAGTAGGTGGTTGATACTTATGCAAATTAGCCCAGCTGTTAATCATATAATTACTCTACTAAACTAAACATGGTGCGAACGATTGACAGTTTAAAGTTAAAACACAAGCCTTCATAAATTCCTGCCCACAACCTTCCCTGAACTCTATTTATTGTATTTATAATATAGTCGATGAACAAATGTATTAGAAATATTGCAACAAATTCTTTCTTTTTTCTTTTTTTTTTTTTTGCATTTATTAAATCAATTCCCCAACCACACACAAGAAACAAAAATAATTATAAGTTCCAATCACAAACCCATTTCCAAAAAAGTTGGCATGATTTTTGTATCATCCCTGACCTGCATTATATTAAAAACAGTGCAAAGAAGATATTTAATGTTTTGGATTCTTAACTTGTTTTTTGGAAATGAATATGCCTTCCACATTTTACGCCTGCAATGCATTCTAATTTACACAAGGTTGTGTTTTACCAGTATCGCATCTCTTTTCCTTTCAACAGCGCTCATTTGGGCAACTGAGTACACCAATTATACCAATTTTTAAGGATTTACCTGCCCACTCTTCCTTGATATATCTTTTCATTTGTTATATTTTGCCAGGGTCTTCCATGCCATATTTTGCACTTCTCAAAGCACTACTTAATTTCAACAAGAAAAAGGTCAGGACTGCAAGTAAGCCCATTTAGCACCCGCATTAGGAAGCCAGTAGCCATGCAGCTGTAACGTGCAGAATGTAGCTTGCCATGAAATTATTGAAATAAGCTGGGGCATCTCTCAAAAGACAGCATCTCTAAAGCAGCATGGGTCACCCCTAAATGTTTATACAGTGTAATCCTCAGCATAAATGATACTTATACCAATGTTCAAGCTACCCATTCCCTTGGCACGCACCCTGGTATCATGACAGATGCTGGCTTTTGAACCTTTCCTTGGTAACAACTGAGATTGCCATCTTTGACCTGGGGAACAGAACATCCATTATTACCATAAACAATTTAACCCTTTCAGCGCCGTGGGCAACTATAGTTGCCCAATGATGTAAGAAATCAAAGTTAGATGCTGTTGAAAACCTATCATGTGGCAAATCCCCTACGGGAGCTCTTTTAAACAAGTTTCCACATGATAGGTTTTCAACAGCTCAGGATCACTACATTTTTAATTCCTTGAAAATGTATCCGTGCTCAAAGGGTTAAAAGGTCGACTTATTAAACAATTTAGATGTGCTCCAGCCCAGAGAAGATGGTAGTGTATCTGAAAATTTTAGACACTCAAATAAAACTTAAATGTGGAACTTAATACCTGATTTAATTTTGTAGATGTTATTTACAATTATCGTTATGGGTGCCATTAATCGTAGAACCTTAATTTGGAGGAAATTGATTTTTAATTAAATCAATAAATGATTTTGGTTGGTTTTGTTGAAACATTAATATTGTACAGGATTATTTACATGTTGTTATTTAGAGTTTCTCGATAAATATATTTTTTAGAATTTTGTCTGTGCATTGCCAGTCAGGGGAGCCGGTAATTTTGGAGCCCACTGTACATAAACTAATGGAAGTGGCTATTCGGCCCGCAGCGGGGTGAGTTGAGGGAAATACATCAACTATCTGCCCCGTAGCGGGGCCGATAAGAGAAGCAGTTCTACTATTTGCACCACGGCATGGCGGATAACAGAAGCACTTCTGCTATTTACCCAGCAGCTGGGCCAATAAGATATTTCATTTTATAATCCACCCCACTCTTTGAAGTTTCGCGTGGAAGCGCTGCGGGGCGAATAGCCTCTTCCTAAACTGATACATCAAAAAGAAAAAAAGACAAGGAGGTTTACCTACGTTTTGATGCAGTTAACAATCTTTTGCAAGCATGACTCCCTTGCTTTGCGGCAGCCACAGTATTGCCCTTTACGATGATTTTTGATTTGTATCATTCATATTTCCCTATGACAGTCTGCTGTTATTCCATGGTAAATATGCAGCTTTTGCTTGGGCCATTTTGATTGATTAATAGCTGCACGCGGCACACTTTTATGTTCATATGCCTGATTAGAAATCATAACCAGAGAGCCTTAGCCTGTCTGTACATAACTTGTGAATTTCCAGCATTGTGCTCCCACTCAGTGGCATCGCCAAGGGCGGCCATGGGCATCTCCTGCCCCCCCATGTGCCCCCCATTTAAGATATTTAATTAAATAAATAGTATCTTGCCCCCCCACGACAAAATGAAGACACCCCCGTCAGAAAAATAGACGAATGCCCCCCCAACAAAAAATAAATGAACGCCACCCCCGTCAACAAAATAAACGAACGCCGCCACCCCAACCCCCCTCCCCGATCGACAAAATAATTGAACACCCCCCACTCAACAAAATGAACTAGACACAAATTTTGGTTCGTGCACCCCCACCAAACTGTTGTGCCTCCCTTGTGCACCCCCAGAATAAAATGTCTGGTGACGCCACTGCTCTCACTTGATGCTGATTGCATTTGTTTGGTTTCACGAAGCTGGATATTAGTTCATAGTCTTTATATGTAAAAAGAGTTTTCATGCTACAGGCCCCAGATAACAGCTGTGGTCCTGATGTCCAGCTGAAAGGTAGTCCTATAACTTATAAATGATTTTACGGAACAGAAATTGTTTGGAAACTCTTGACTTATTTTTCTCATATATCAGTTATTTTAAATTGTGCGTGGCTTTACTGCAGCCCATTGTTCCATGTTTTGGTCAGACTGGTTTTATTATGCTTTGTTATTATGTCAGTATCAAATGGTGTTAATTTATCTTTCATGATTAATGGGTCAGTGCAATAACATTTTGCTGGCATCAAAACCAGAATGAGCGTGTATTTCCAAAAAAGCACAATAAAATTGTGAAGGTGCATTAAATATTTTGTCTTCAACGGTTTAAATTTAATAAGAGTCGAGAATGATTTACAAATTATTGGTTTCTTAGTTACATGAGTCTTCTAGCAATTCCAACTTCTTCAAAAATGAGGCCCTTCTTTTTGACACGTACTACCATGCAAAACATATAAAAAGTAAATCATCAAAAAAAAAAATCACTCACAGGTAGTGTCCCAGATAAGCTGCTCGGTGGATAGGGAGATTTCCACACAGACTTGGGACGTTAGGATTGGCTCCATATTGCAGGAGCAGATCAATACAGTCGGGATTCCCAGATCCAGCGGCATCATACGTCACAGTTTCACCGTTGTAAGCCCGCGCGTTTACGTCGCCCCCTAGTGGGAGAACATGCTCTATATTAATACAAAGCGTACCGAAATAATTACTCCTCGTGGACATTTTTTTTTTTTTTCAGATTGCAGAGGAAGGAATCGGAAAATAAAATATAGTCAACTATGCGATACAAATGCGTGTGCATTTGTGACTGTAAAACAGGCAAGAATGAATACATTTAATTGCATTAAAGTAATTAAGTAAAAAATAGGATTATTTTTGTATTCCAGCCAATCTGTGTTCAGAAATAAACCAAGCACATTAATTGCGATTTAATTATAGGAATACATGCAGCAAGGTGAAAAAATTCTGAGCATAATTAATCATGGAAGGTTATGACTAAAAAAATACAAGGACGAATACTGCATATTTTCAACTTGAAAGTTATTCAAATTTGTTGAACCATTGTAATCAGGTTAGTACATTTAAAATTTACTGTACTATGAACTAACTGGATCCAGGTTCAGTGGTTTACCTTCTTGGATAATAATCTCCATCACATCTGCATGGCCGTGCTCAGCAGCAATCCCCAGAGGGGTGACACCGTGGCCACTTGTCTGTGTAATCTGGCCCCCATTCTTTAGCAAAAGTATCACGATGTCACTACGGCCAACCTTGGCAGCCTCATGCAAGGCTGTCCACCTCTTCAGACAGATCTGCTCCACAAGTGCTCCGTTAATCATAAGAGTCTCTGCCATGTCATATGACCCCAATGCCACTGCTGCAGGAAGAATACAACAGTCCTGCCTGTGCTTAATTTTTGCTATTCTTGATCTAGGTAAAGACTTCCATTCACTATAATGCCAATTATATTATTTTTGGTACACAGGTCTGGTAGAATACATGCTGTAGCTATGAAAATGCAGGACTATTCAGCTGCATGATATTCTTGCTACACAGACTTTAACTTCATTGTGGAAAACACGATAAAGCTAGAGTTTCTAAGATTTTTGGCCACATATTATTGCTAGGTTCTCGTTGTTTTTTTTGCTCCAAACTTAGCACTCTATTTCCCAATCAACTGCATGAGATCTTGCTGATTCACTATCTAATAAAACAAGGTGTGCTAATTTAAGGTAGGAATGAGAACATTCAGAAAGATGGGTATCCGAAACAGGCTTTGGCAGCCCTGCTCTGGATTATATGCCCGTCTGGGATGAATGAAAATGAAACACTGTTACCCAAAAGCAGCGGTGATTCGTTCTGGTCGTTGGTGTTGTTGGGAGACGCTCCCACATCTAGCAGCATCCTTACGTTTTCTACCAGGCCAGCCCTAGTGGCCAGAGTCATTGCAGTCTCTCCATCCATTGTCTTCTCCTCCATGGTGAGCTCATACGATGCTGTTTGACAAAAAACGAAGCGTCAGAACATTCACTGCCAATGACCTTGTGGGCACATTTCCAGCATCATTTGCGAGCATGGTATATGGGTCTGTCAAATGCAGCAGCAGTTATTCAAACCTGAAGAACATCAGGCCTATTTTAATAATTTTCAAATGGAGTTCCTAATGTTTCCAAAAATCCCAAATATGTCCTGTTGAAATATGTATAAAATAATGTAAGATCAAGGTATTTTCTATTTGATGTAATGCTGTGGCGATAAAAACATGGGGTCCTGGGTTTGAATATTTTTCTCACTATAAGTGTGATTCAGCTTCAGTGAAGCACTGCAACCAGCAGATATAGAATTTGAATGCGACATTGTCTTGCAGCATGAGAATTTTTTTTTTTTTTTAATGTTGAATCTACTAAAGGGAGAACTTAAGCGAAAAAGTCAGGGTTTAAGGGGTTAACCGTCAAAGACGTAAAGTGAGATGATGTCGTAACTGCCGACTGGATCCCGTTTTGTGTACTCCAGGTCATGCGCGAGTTCTTGACTTACCATCCAACACGATTTTCAGCACCTTTTCATCGGGTTGAGCTGCTGCCATGTGTAGAGGTAGCCATCCTTTACTGTCTACCTCACTGTAGGCTGAAGTGAACTCCGAGAGCTCCAGAAGGGTGAATATGTCACCTGGAGTATGGACAATTGTTCTCCGTGAATAATCGCTGCTCCTAGTTTACGTTCATTTTTCTGAAGTGACGCTCGTCTTTCCAATAAATTTGCCTGGTGATATCACAATCTTAAAATACGTTGCTTACATTAACTATTCTGAGATTGGTTTTAATTATTTATGCATTTTCTGCAGCCAGAATAATTTGTTCGGTGGGACAGTCACACGTGTTAACACATTTTAAAGCAAATGAAAAGTTTAAAAACCAGCCAACGGACAGGGAGAACTTCTTGGTACCTTGCTCAATAGCCGTGGCAATCCTCTGATTTTCAACGCTGGCCATTTCCAGACTGTTAAATAAATAAACCAATAAATCAAACAAACATGCTTTCCCTCTAAAAGGTTGAATTGATATACATAACGTTGTCAAGTTTTCTGCACATTATATCATTTATCTGTAGTAAATTTAGCAGTGTGCTTTTTATCACTTACCTCTCTATTGATGTGAGCTGAAATTGTTTACAGGAATCCCGAAGGCTCATTTTTATTGCATAATCAATAAGCTGATCCTCATCCATTTCATCAATTGCATCCATTGCTTAAAAAAGAAGAAAAAAAGAGCACCTTTTATTTTATTCAGCATTAAATCAATCGGTAATGAGAACTATTTCTGGCTGTAAGCAGGCACATTATATCTTTATAAAAACTGAAATGTCAAACAAAATCAATAGAGTAGAACGCTTAAGTTAAGGGCAGAATGTTAACATTTCGGGACATATCTATTGGTGCCCCGTCTGCCCAAGTGTCAGATTAAAACTTTGCGTGTTTTTTTGTGTTTTTAACACTTAACCTTCTCTTTTGCAGTTTCCAGTGAATAAAATATGCAGAAACTAAATTGAATAGAAACAGTATTAAATTAAAAGTTTTTTTTTAATCGATTAGTCACCAGTGCTGCATTTATTTCTAAGAAGTACGCTCACATACCGTTAATGCTCACCTGCGATGTATGTCTGCTCGGTGAAGTCGAAGGTCTTGTTGTGCTGAACCCGAGTGTTTGTGTTTTGATGTGTTGAAATGGAATATGGGCCTTGTGGTTATATTTAGGTCTGACCTGCTTTTGCTGCTGCTAGTCTGAAAGCAATTGCACTGGTGTTTTACTTTTTCTTGTATCCGTTTATGCCCAAACAATGTGTTTTTTCTATATTTAATTTTTTTTATGTGGTCTCCATAAAGCTCTCTATTTTGCCCTAGTTTAGGACCTTACATTATGTGTGAGGAAACTCCCAAATTGACCATTTTTTCCTTAAAAAAAGTTCTTGAATCAGACAGAAATTTCATCTTTCAGAACCCCTTTGTTGCCAAGAATTTAAAGTGAAACTTGTGAAACTTATTTCCTACTCATAACTTGAAGTAATGGTGTGACTTAGCTCATGACTGAAGTCCTATGAAAAGTTGTAGCAACCTGCTCATTGGAAGATCATGCAAGCTACTTTTCTGAGGTTGTTACTGAGAGCATTTACAGAAAGGGCCCATAGGTTTGTAGGCATTTCAATGCAGTAAAGAAAATAAGACAATTAAGTTATTAGGATTAACAAAACCTTGTCATGAGTTTCAGAAAAAGAGACAGACACAGATCAAAGACAAAGCCGAAATGGCCACTTTTATTGAAAGAAGAAGAATAACTCAAAAGCACTTTCACAAAGGATTGAGAGTGGAGGGTCTGAAGTCAGTGTGCGAGCGAACTGGATAACTCGGGATCCGGCAAGGTGTAGTCGAAGGGAGTGGTCCGAGGTCAGTAAGGATGGCAAGCCAAATGAACCAGGGCATGCAAGGCAGATGTACACCTTCAAACTCGAGTATAAGAGAAAATGGATGAGCCATTCGCCAAGAGCACAGATACTGTGAGGATATTCCCTTCTATATTGACACCTGCTTTTCTTTTTAGTTATTACGCCAAGGATGGGAGGGAACAATCCAGCAAAGGGGAGTTGTAGACCATGAACTGAAATACACAAGATGACAATTAACAGCAGGGAACAGGTGACAGAGAGAGCACAAAGGGAGGAGTGAAGCATGAGACAATAATTTTATAATAAGAACTAGTCAGGGAAATGAAAGAGAAACTGGAGGGCTGGATTGTGGGGGAAAATAATTAAAAAAAAGACTCAGGATGTGACAAACTTCATATTGCTCAAACAGAGAAAATTATTTTATTTGAGCAAAATGTTGAATATGCCCGCAGAATAAAAGTTAGGCACTTATAAAGCACTCATTTAAGATGCAATGCATGTACTTTAACAGTGCTACGCACAGTAAATGCAGAAGACATTTGGTTTATAGAAGTCCGTCTGAAAAAATTGAAACAGGCCGATCATGCTGGTTCTTTTTGTCACCAAAAAATAAACATTTCACCATGTTTATGTGCCATTTTCATGCTTACACAATAGTGTAAACAGTGTTCTGGAAAGAAACGCACAGTAAATCAATTTTAAACGCATACAAGCAAGTGCTTTCATTGATAATTGAATTGAAATAATGTTCTCAGCAATGTCATATCCAATTTCTTATACAGTTATTTGATTTGGTGTTTAAATTAAAGAAAAAGCAGAGAGTAGGTTAGTTCAATTTTAGATTTTCACACACCTTCCAATGTTCTTATGCAATGAAGTTAAAAAAAAAACGTCCTCCACAGGAAAGGCAGCTGCTTCAGAAAAAAAATCTCAGTCTAAAGAAACATCAATATCTTCCTGGCTGATGTGCAGTGGTGACTTTTCAATACTGCTCCCATAAAGGTCAAACTCCTCATATTCTAGGTAACGCTTCACTCTTGGGGCAAAAGGGACAGACTTCATAATGAAGCGGTCGCTCAGTCTCTTTCTTGTAATTTGTCTCCGTAACACCAGTCTGCACAGATGCTTCAGTGGTCGAGGGCTCCCTGGTTCAGAGGGGAATGAGTCCATGTGAAACTTCCTACCATGATTCACAGAAATTCTCTGTATATCATAACTAGACACAGTGTAACTCACCCAGTATTTCGCAGATCTCGGGCCACTCTCTCTGCTTTTCCAGAATGAGTTTGAGTTTGGAACAGATAGGCACATGACTGACATAGTCCAGCAAGATCCGCACCACACTTCCTGACAAGTGCTTCAGGTAGGACACGCTGATGAAGTCACAGAACTGGACAACACACGTGATGGCGCAGATGGATGACTCATTTTAAAATTAATTTGTAATGCGCAATCAGTTGATAAGAATTTAATCCCAAGAAGAAGATAATCAAAAAGAATTGTCGAAATGCTTTCATTGAGATTTACAGGATTCTAGGCTGAGCAAGTCATTTTCTTAAATGATAGTTGCTGCAAAGCAGAAAACTCAACCTTGAAAACAAGCAATAACATCATCCTTTATATAGAGTCAATACCATTGCACTATATATCCAGAATTTCTAGAACATGAAAACATAACACTGTATTGTTACACTACCAGAAATGACAATTAAATTGAATATACAAAGAAACATACAATGCCATGAAAATGTATTCACCCTCTCCTTATTTTCTCAGGTCTTGCTGTATTAAATGGCTTCAGATCTTCATACTGAAGGTACAAGGAGAATGTGAAGAAACAGAAATCACAGTTTTTAAAAGAATATTTCATTTACCAAAAAAAAAAGGCTTTCATCATCCATGTGAAATGTAATTTCTCATTCTTGGATTTTGGCGCACTCTTCTTTGTAGAATTATTCTAGTTTAGCTACACTGAACGGAGGTAAATCCCTATCTTTATTCGAGAGCATGGTATTTTGACTTGAGAGCAGACATATCCATTTCATGCGTAGATTTGACAAAATTTTCCCCAAAATTCTGCTCTCGCACTCAAATAGCCCCTGCTCACACTTGATTCTGCTGCTGCTTGGACTGATTTTTTTGCGTACAAACTTCAGGCTTCTCTCCTTGTGCTCAAAACTGCCTCTCCGTGCTTCAAACATTTCTGCTTGTGCTTGGAACATTTCTGCTCGCGCTCTGATTTTTTTGCGATACATTCCTGCCAAAAATCAGCAACCAATAGAATGCCAGGTTCCGTGTTGACCAATGAAATTATCGCTACCTCGTTGCGGGCTAATTCATTTAACTTCTTACAGCGTGCCGCGGGGGCGGTGACTGTTGGGCAGACCCACTCTCGCCCATGAACTAGAGCAGGTGGTCTAGGAAGCAGAAGGTTCCTGGTTCAATCTCTGGCTCCTCCACGGATTGTCAAAGTGTCCTTGAGCAAGACACTGAGCCCCGCAGTGCTCCTGATGTGCAGGTTGGCGCCTTGGCACGATCAGTGTGAATGTGAGGCACAATTGTAAAACGCTTTGTGTTGTGACTAGAAAAGCACTATGTAAATGCAGACCATTTACCATTTAGGCTATCCTACATACTGTATATTACAAATGTATGAAACAGTCAGTTTTTCCATATTTGAAATGCATTTTACAATGCATTTTGAAATATATTGTGAATACATCTCAATATTTTCATCCCCATGGGAAAATAAATTAGACATGTATTTCGAATGAATTGATAAAATATTGAAAATATTTTTATTAAAATATATGAAATGGCCATTTTTTAAATATTTGAAATGCATTTAAAAATGCATTTTGAAATGTGCATTCTAAATGTATCTCAAATGTATTTTCTTTTATATTTATATATAAATTTAGGTCAGATACGCTTCTAATATAGGGTTTCCCAAAAAAAAAATGTCCAGGCCAAACCAGGTAACCTGTGAATTTACATTTCCCCAGATCCTGAAAGGAAATCCTCTTACTTAAAAAAACAGTCTTTATTTCATCAAAATCGGTCAAGCCTATCAAAAGTTATGTTATTTTTTCTGCAAGGAAGTCAGACCCTTCTTAACAAAGTATATCTGATTGGCAGTCACTGGCCTAAGTCAATTTCAGCCTGATTGCATAATAATTGTGTCCATGTGGGCCTATTTATTGGGGTGGGGAACTTCTTTGATCGCATTTTGTCCACGTGTTTGCATCGTCAAGATGTTTGGCCAACAGTTCACAACTGAGCAGTGTGTTTTCATGGTCCAAATGAAGGAAAATTAACTGCATTTAATTATTGTTATTGCTAATAAGCAAAGAGAAAAAAGAATAGAAAGATTAAAGAAAAGAAAGAATGCAAAAAAAAGAGTCATTTAGTCACTCATAGTTGAGGGGCTGACCTTGCTGCACCAAAACTGACTTAATGTCAGGGACACTTGCCTGATTTTGATGAAATACTTTTTCACTTTTTCATGTGAGAAGATTCCATATAGGGATACAGGGAAACATACATTCTGAGGTTGCCCAGTTAGGCTAGGACATTTTTTGGGACACCCAGTATAATTAAAAAGTATGGCAAATGTACAGCGAATCCATTTAATATGCTTTTCAGAAATGTGGCAGATCTATTTCAGTTGCATTTTATAAAAACACAAACGAATAAGTCTTGGTCACAGTAAACATTTAAAGAACCCCTCCACTTGTCTTTCTTCTTCTTCTTCCTACAGTTGAGCGTTTGAGCTTCTCTGTGTAGAATAATGTATGTGCACAATTTACTGTTTTTATATTCAACTGCTGAAAGAGCAAAGTTTATCTGAGCTTATTAAAAATCCAGTTTAAAGAGGCAGGCTCACAAGCAGATTTGTGACATCGCAAATCCTTTGGAGCAAATCCTGGGTCAATATTCATCTAACTAACACAAGTGTGATGTAGAAACTTTAAACCTCTAATGCACAAACACTGTGAATGGACTTTTCAGTAAAGTACATATCTCCTGTGAAGTGGCTAAACATGAAATGACGAACATTCATAGATTCGCTCAAATGTTATTACATTATTGGGCAGGCAGTTATTACATTATCGGTTGCAGTTATCACATTATCGGGCAGTTATTACATTATCGGTTAATTTTATTATATTATCGGGCAGTTATTAGACTATTGGTCCGTTGTTACCTTATCAGTTGTAACAAGGCCAGCAGTTTATTGGAAGTTTGTTTGGGTTCCTTTGAAGTTACTTTGCTAGACCAGCCACTCCTTGGAAGATGCACCACTGCTCCAAGTTGTCTCCATTCGCTGTAGCTCACTTGAGTGCTCAAATCATAAAAATGGCTTTTTAACCCTTTCCAGAGGATATAGTTCGATAACTTTCTTTCTCCTCAAGAATTTATTTTGATTGATGCACAATTTGAGACCTTTTAGCTGACTTCACTCTGGAAAGTCCTAATTAATGAATATTTACATTCAACAGGGTTGGGAGTAATCAAGCCTGGGTATTTCTGATGATAATTCTTGTTAAAGACGTGTATTGACCTTGACGAAATCACTGATTTTATTGTCAAGGCTGGAATTACGTTTTCACCCCGAACTAGTTGGTGTTGGAAAAATATTTTCTTTCACTGAATGAAACTATCGTTAAAAAAATGTATTTTTTGTTTACTCAGGCAATCATTGTCTTTTAGGAAATTTAGTTTGAGGATCTGAAACAATTATGTGAAACAGAAATAAGGTTTAGCAAATTGTGAAGGGGGTGAATACTTTCTGGTGGCATTGCACAATATCATAGAGGATAAAGAAAAGCAAAACACACCGGTATTTTTTCATGAGTAGGTCCCTCATGCAGCTGTCTGAGATCACTTCCAGTGCCCATCTTATGGAACCAGTTGTCATGGGGACAGCAGAAGCACCTCTCTGCATCATAGCCGTTGTTAAGCAGCAATCTCATCATCATCTCATCTCTCAGGCAGTAGTGCAGTGCAGTGGGGAACAGCGTATCACTGACCACTGTGAAGTAGCAGTTCACATCCGCCTGCTTGGCCAGCAACTGCTTCACAATCTCATAGCGCCCGGCCCTGACGGCCACTAGGAGGCAATGCAGAGGGTCCAGGTCAGGTTCTGCACCTGCATTCAGCAGTATCTCAGTGCAGGTGGAGTCTCCGTTAGACACAGAAAAATACAAGGGGCTCTTCCTCATGTCTCCATAGTTTTCCGAGATGTGTCGATCCAGGACTGCGTTGACATCAAAACCACTCCTGATGAGTAGCTCCAGGCACTGAGGGTGGCCTCCCTCTGCAGCAGAGTGAACAGGACTTTGGCCACACAGCCGAATGGCCCTATTACTAGTAATCGGAATGAGCAATCTCAGTGCCCTGGTTGTGAGAGAAAAATTCAAGTGGCCACTGTTAATAACTTCTGATAACAGAACAAGATCAATATTTTGTCTACAAACCTTGACAGGAGAGATGCAAAAAGGCTTAATGAACTATACCATCATAAGTGAGCCCATCATAAAATCTCAGAAATTCAGAGATTGAACAATGAAATTCAATGAATCACCAATAATGAAATATTATTTCCATGGAAAGCAACTTTATTAAGCAGGTTTTGCCAGGTTAGAGATGAGCTCACATTGTTTCTCTACCAATGAGAAAGCTTAAGTTTCTGGTGTAACAGGTCTTTGGCAACATCTAAGATTTAAATGATACTCACAAGAGGTGCCCCTCTTGTGCTGCCCGGTGTATTGGAAGGAGCGAGTGCAAACTTGCCACATTAGGATTCGCTCCATGCTCCAAAAGAAGATTAATGCAGTCAGGATTCCCTGAGCCAGCAGCATCGAAAAGCACACTGTCTCCATTTGGTGCCTGTGCATTCACATCGCCACCTAATGGCCATACAGAGAAGCTTGTAAATACTGTGTTTGTTGAATGGCTATTGAGGTCAGCTATTTTGTACGAAGCATATGGCTCACCATGGTTAATGAGTAGCTCCAGAACATCTGTATGGCCGTACTCGGCAGCAATGCCCAATGGAGTCACGCCGTTCATATCCCTTTCTGTGACACTGCCGCCATTCCTTAGCAACAGCATCATGACATCGGTGCAGCCGACCCTGGCTGCCTCGTGCACAGCCGTCCATGTTTTCAGACGGTACTGCTCCACAACAGCCCCGTGCATGATGAGGCTGGCCACCATGTCATACGATCCCATTTTCACCGCTACAGGAAGATTGAAAAAAATAAAGGTTCACTTTTTCTAAGAGGTATGCTTTTTCCACAAATACAATGAACTACAATTCCAGAAGAATTGGGACAATGTGTAAAATGTAAATACAGCAATGAGTAATGGGAAATCCATTTTAACCTGTATTCAATTAAAAAAAAGTACAGAGACAAAAAAGTAATGTTTCAACTCATCATCTTTACTGTTTTGTGAAATTGACCCCTCTGCGCAGATGTAGACGCCAGCAGACATGAACCTGCTCTATTTATGCATGCAGTTACACTATTCTATCACTAGATGGCACACCTGGATCAGTTATTGAATATTCACTAGCAAGCTGAGCTCAAACATTGTTTAGAATATGGACAAGTTCAGTCCCATCCCTGTTTCCCCGGAGTTGCATGAATTAAACTCCTCAGCTAAGCCTGATGTGCAAACTACGCAACATACTTGCTCATAGTATCTATCCATCAGTTAAAAAAAATGATCATTGTCCTTTGTAGCAACCACTTCAGCTACAGTGAGCCAATGGTATCCCACTGAAGTACACTACTCGTCAAAAGTTTTTGCTCGCTGTCAAGTAAAATGGAAAACAAGTTAAAATCTCTGAGTCTCTGCACCCTCTGTTTCATGAGGGGGGTAGGGGGCAGGAGACCTGTTGCAATCAGCTTAGACAAGGTCGGACAAGTCCTTGTATGCCCTGATCTGAATTTTAAAAAATAATTAAAAATAAAAAAAAAACTAAAAAATTAAATCTAATTTAGCTAAACTAGGATATAATATTTTCAGTATTTTCTGTAATTGTTACAATTTTTAATATTTTGTTCTTGTGTAATAGTCTCATATTAGTTGTATAACAGAAAGGTAGGAAAACTGAAGCCCAATGTATAAACCATGTATATAACAAAGCAAATTAAGAAAAACCAGGATCAGTCATTTTGTCAATATTTAAGCAGATCAGTAACGATGGTCTAATCCAGTGCTTCTCAAACCTCTTCTGGAGGCCCACCTGTCCTGCATGTTTTAGACCTCTCCCTGCTCCAGCACAGGTGATTCAATCAAGCAGCTTCAGGGGGTTGATAGCGAGCTGATCATTTCAATAATGCTGGATTCCTTGTGGATTTTCTTGTAAATTTATTATTTGTAATAAACAAGTACTAGGTTCCAGTGATTTCCTTGTTGTCAACATAAATGTAAGATAAGGACTCAACAAGATCTTAAGGTGTGCAAAAAACTTTTGACTGGTTGTGTAGTGAAGAAAAATCAGTTTTCTGAAGCAAAAATTCAACATGGTATTGATACTATGTAATTCTGCTATCAATTATCGTCATCAAATATCCAAAACGCGTAATTCCCTACTATGGATTCATGCATAAATTCCTCCTTCGACAAATTCAGCGATCCCTTATATCCTCCTAAGTACTCTCATTGACTAACCAGTCACTCAATTGCTAATTAAGGCACATGTCCATAGTGCACAGTAATTCTCAGGTAATGATCAATTGATTGGCACATTTCTCATCCAATTCCAGAGAATATAAACTTTCCACAGTAGCTGAAAGACATTGATTGGGCCATCAGAGAAGCATTTAAACCTTTGCATAACAGCAAATTTGGTCGTATTGTCTTAAAGTTGTGCAACTGAAAATGACACGATTGCACAGAAAAAAAAAAGACTTCCAAAACCGGCCTGAAGTGCTCACTTACATTAACGGGATTTAAATGAGATAAGGACTTGGTCAATGGGAACTATTCTGAATGAAACAGGACTGGAGGGTTCCTTCAACCGAATAGATCTACGTCTCTGGAGGAATTCAATGAGGAAAGGTTTTTGTTCATTTTATGAGCAAGTGCAATTTTGTACTTTTTTAATTTATTGCTAGCTGGCTTGCTGTTTTTTTTATTCTCGGTTTACCATAGCCATGATGATCACAGAGCTTGTTTGTCACATTAGTTAGTAAGAATAAGCATTAGTCTTTGCCAATAATACTGCATGTGGTGGCATTTTGCTCAATATGGCTTTTTGTTTTAGAATGTATACCGTTTTCAATTAAATTGAATGCCTATGTTTTGGCTCCTTTAAAATGTGAACAGCTCAAGCACTTCGGTAGACCCCCTACTAATTTTGTTGCTCCATTCTGATCAATCTAGGGAAGCGTATTGCCTGCTTTTTTCCTGATAGTGGAATGTATGTTCTGTTATAAAAAGGTATATTTCAGATATTACTGAGTTAGTGAGTTATACTTTTTCCTTAAAGGTGTGGAAAGTGTTCATATACGGTTGCGAGATCGGAAGTTAGAACTGCTAGCTTTTCATTGCAGGGTGAATTTTCTGACCGTTAAATAAGCATTTTCTTCAGTGAGTATGTGTGCTGGCTTGTGGGACTCTGTTTAAGGTCTTGCAACAGCATTTCAATCGATTCAAGTCAGGAATTTAAATAGGCCACTTGAAAAACATTCATTTTATTTCTTTTACGCCATTCAAAGGAGGACTTGCTTGTATGCTCCAGATCATCAACCTGCTTCTACACCCAACAGTGCTTCAGCTTTAAGTCACAAAGTGATGGTGGGACATTTTCCTTCAGGATTTTCAGATAGACAGCAGAATTCATGGTTCCATCAATTATGGCAAGTCTCCTGAAGCAGTAAAGCAGCCCCAGACCATCAGACTACCACAACCTTGTTTCACTGTTGGAATTTGTAATGGCCGGTAGAATTAGGAGGGCAAGTGCAACGACCAGAGAGAAAGTGAGCAGCACGGACACTGTACAAACACAGAGAAAAATACATACCAAATGAAAGTACTCGCGCTTCCAAAGCACGTATAATAGTCCGAAAAATGGAAGCAAAACGAGATAGAAAAAAGGGAGAAGAAACTCCAATAATCAGAAGATAGAAAGTCATACAAAACCTGACTACAGATATCTTCGGCTATAGTGCGAAGCTAAAAACAGACACTCTAGCAAAGGCGGCGTGCCAGACTTCCTGCTTATATAGAGTCCGGGAAGGCGCCGCCCCAGCTCAATCAGCCAGCTGGGTAAAGAATCCGATAGCCAAGGAATTCGATATCGTCCCGGGATGAGAGCCGCAAAGAAAAGTCCAAACCACACGCACACCTCACAAACCATGACAGAATGATGTTCTAATATTGGAATTTTGTGTTAGCTTTTGGCCAGATGTAATGTGACCCATTTCTTCCAAAATGTTTCTATTTTGATTCATCTGCCCACAGAATATTATCCTAAAAGTCTCTGGAGCCATAAAAATGTTTTTTCGGCAAATGTAAGAAGAGCCTTTGCGTTCTTTTTGGTCAGCAGTGGTTTCTGCCTTGCAGCTCTCCAATGGATGTCATTTGTTGCCCAGCCTCTTTCAAATAATGAAATCTCGAACACTGACCTTAACTGGGGCAAGTGAGGGCTACAGTTCCTTTGATATTAGTCTTGGTTCTTTTGCAACCTCCTAGATGAGTTGTTGACATGCTCTTGGAGGAATTTTCATTGGTTGATCATTCCTGGGCAGGTTCACACTGTTCGTAGTTTTCTTCATTTGTTGATAATGTCTCTCAACATGGTTCGCTGGAGTCCCAGAGCCTTGGAAATGGCTTTGCAACCCTTTCCAGAGAGATAAATGACAATGATTTTGTTTCTGACCTGTTATTGAATTTCTTTCGATTCCAGCTTCATGTGCTACTTTTGCCTACTTCACATTGCCTGACAGGTTCAATCGAAGAGATGTTTAGATTCAAAAGGGCTGGCAGTAATCATGCCTATGTGTTTCTTTGGTGAAATTGAACCCAATTTTCAATTACATTTGTTTAAGTGGTTGAATTTAGTGACTAAGGGGGCAATAACCGTTTTACATGGGGCCAAGTGCGGTTGGATAGCTTTTTTCCTTAATGAAGTGAAATCATCATTAAAGAAATGCATCGTCATTAAAGAAATGTTTACTTGGCGTATCTTTGTCTAGTTTTAAAATTACTTTGATCATTTGAAACATTTAAGTGCAACAAATCTACAAAAATAGTAGTAATCTAAAAGGGTACAATTTTTTTTCCTTGTTTTAATAGCCGTTTACCTGAGCAATTATGAATATTCCAGAACTTTTCCAGTCTTTTTTATGTGTGCTTCTTTCAACAGAATGTACAGTACCAGCCAAAAGTTTTGACATACCCACATTTTCCTTACAAGACATGTTAAATAAAGAAATAGTTACGGTCTTTTTTGCAAAAAAAAAAAAGATATGATTCTTAAATCCATCAAACTAACCAGCATTTTCTGTCATATTTACAGAGCATACTCACTTTTTTTTTTTTACAAAAGCAGTTATATGAATATAATGAGTTTGCTGCTGAGTGGCCGTCTAAGTTCCCAAAGATGTGCTGCACTTGTGTTTTGCTCCTCATCAACTTTTTTGCTTAAGTTCCAAGACAGCTTGTCTTTAATTTGTCTTTAATTTGGCTGTTGGAAAATGAAAAGAGCTTGTTTGCCTGCTTACTTTGCAAAATATGACTTCTTTGAGAATTCTAAAATTTTGGACGCTATTCAAACAAGTAAATTACTCTCTTTTAACTTCTGACTGTTTACCTCTTACCAGATTCCATTTGAGATTATATGGAGAAGTTAAGCCATTTAAATTTCTCTAAAAACAGAGTGCTGTGACATTAGCAAAGTGTGTACAAACTTTTGACTGGCACCGTATGTAGAAGATCATTTACAAATCACTTAATTCTGTTTTCATTCCATTTTACATAGAATCAATTCTTCTGGAATTGAGGTTGAGCAAGAAGGAAAAATAATTTCTTCTCCAGCAAAGATGAGGTGGGTGAACAACATTAAGCCATTTGCTAAAATGATAAAACTGTGGCACGTCTCCATCCATTGACATAGCAATAGGAAAACGTGTATCATGCAGCAGTCATTGGGAACTGAAACTGAGTTTCCCTTGTTCCCCAAGCAAAGGTGGATATCAAGGGGTCAGTAAGTAGACCTGTTTTTTTCCACCGCTGAACTCAGCTAGCTGATTTCACCAATTCATTCCACATCACTGACCCAAGCACTGCACTAATCAGCTACTTTCAAGGCATTGGAATTCAACATTGGGCAGAATTTTCACTCTTTGATTCTGAATTTTTCACCTTGTGGCACTCCAACCTTACCCAGAAGCAGAGGAGTCTCGTTTTTGCTATTGGCCATGTGGGGAGATGCCCAGTTGCTCAGTAGCAGCTGGACGTTCTCCGCCAGACCTGCTTCAATAGCGAGGATCAGTGGCGTGTCTCCTTCCGGTGTCTTCTCCTCCAGGGTCAGATTGTATGATGCTGTCAATCAAAAAGTCAGTTTTTAAATCGCAAGATCTCATACATGAATTATCTGTCTGATTTAAATCCCACTGCATTCAATGTCATTCATTCTGTGTTTTAAAATTTGGGATTAGCCAACATTCCATTCAGCCAACTTGAAAACTACAGATGTTCAGCATCTAAAATGTATTTTATTATTGTTTAAATATGACAATATACTGACTACTGAAATATGTTTTCCTGGGAAGAAATAAAAAAATTACCTAAGGAAATAAAAAATCAAATATTAGCCTAAGTAGTCAGATATTCATCTAGGAGAAGTTTTAATGATTCCATATCACTATTCAATATAGAGTAAATGTCATGCCACGCCTCCAGCACTCCCAGTCACTGGACTACTAAGCACCGGCCTGCATTCTATGCTCAACCTTAACCATCTGCATCTGTTTCTCATTGTGCCACAGTCATTAGTGTGTCTATATAATCCTGAGCTTCACATTCTGTGAGTGCGAAGTCTTGTAAGCCTATGTCTCGTATTAGACATTACTCTAGCTCGATCACTATTCTCCTGTTAACTTAACTCATACCGCTGACTTGTATATTACTCAGCGCGTCTTGTGTGTATATTTTGAGACATCGTTCCCCTGTTTGTTTGCTGCTGCAGCAAAGGCATAATAAACCAAGTTAATCTTTGCACCTGCACCTAGTTTACCTTTTGCCATTTTCCGGTACACTCAGAGCGTGCACTGTAAAGGCTCTTACAGTTAATTATGAGTGTGACGCCGTCAATCAAAACAAGGCCTACACTGTTGCCAACGACAACAAAGGGAGTATTGGTGAAAGCCACCAAGAAAAGCTCCCCAAAAAGAAAGCTTAGCTACTGTTATTGCCCCAGACAGCATATTAAATTATTACAAAGTGAACCCAATTTTATGTCATATATGCTCAGACTGCCTGTATTTACTCATAAATAATGAAAAATACCATTAAATATTTTTAACAAGGTCAGTAATAAATTTAACTTATTACTAAATCCATTGATAGTTTTGCTGTAGTATTCAGCAGTAATTGATCGTGAGTGAAGGAATCAAATGGCAAAATTTCAAGATGATATTGCTTACATATCAGGCAATATGACAGAACTCAGGTGTCCCAGGAAATTAAGTTAATGAATTTATGATTATGATTATGATTATTATGATTATTATTATGAATACAAAGCCCAAAATCAATCCAGTGCTTTATCTTGATATAATCTAAAGGCATATAAAATTTGAAAAGGATCTTCATAATAGTATTTGAGTTATTGCGTTAAGACGAAGGATCTGCGGCTGACGTGGACCCGGCAGCGATGATGATTTCATTAAATCAACAAAAACAGTTTCATTGATATAATTATAGCTGGTCAACTAGCCACATAGCTATCAAGTAAGCAAACAATCTGCAGTTAAGTACAAACCCCAATTCCACTGAAGTTGGGACGTTGTGTAAAACGTGAATGAAAAAGAATGCAATGATTTGCAAATCTCATCAACCCACATTTTATTCACAATAGGACATAGACAACATATCAGATGTTGAAAGTGAGACATTTTACCATTTCATGAGAAATATTAGCTCATTTTGAATTTGATGGCAGTAACAAATCTCAAAAAAGCTGGGACAGGGGCAACAAAAGGCTGGAAAAATAAGTGGTTCTAATAAAAAAAAATAACTCGAGAAGCATTTTGCAACTAATTAGGTTAATTGGCAACAGGTCAGCAGCATGACTGAGTGTAAAAAGAGCATCTCAGAAGTAAAGATAGGCAGAGGTTCACCAATCTACGAAAAACTGTGTCTAAAAATTGGGGAACAATTTGAGAAAAATGTTCCTCAATGTAAAATTGCAAAGACTTTGAATGTCCCACCATCTACAGTACTTAATATCATCAAAAGATTCAGAAAATCTGAAGAAATCCCTCTGCACTAGGGACAAAGCCGAAGGTCAATATTGGACGCTCATGATCTTCTGGCCCTCAGGCGGCACTGCATAAAAAACAGGCCTGATTCTGCACTGGAATTCACTGCATGGGCTCAGGAACACTTCCAGAAATCATTGTCTGTGAACACAGTCTGCCGTGCAATCCACAAATGCAAGTTAAAGCTGTATCATGGGGGCGCCCCGGTGGCTCATCGGTCTAAGCGCGTGCCATAAAGGCTGTGTCCTTCCCGCAGCGACCTGGGTTCGATTCTGGCTCAGGTCATTTGCTGCATGTCTTTCCCCATTCCTCTCCCCAACTTTCCTGTCTCTCTACACTGTATAACTGTCAAATAAAGGAAAAATTCCCAAAAAATAATCTTAAAAAAAAAAAAAGCTATATCATGCAAAGAAGAAGCCATATGTGAACACGATTCAGAAATGCTGTGTCTTCTCTGGGCCAAAGCTCATTTAAAATCAACTGAGGCAAAATGGAAAACTGTTCTGTGGTCAGATGAATCAAAATTTGAAATTCTTTTTGGAAACCACAGACGGCGTGTCCTGCATACTAAAGAGCAGAGAGACCATCCAGCTTGTTATCAGCGCTCAGTTCAAAAGCCTGCATCTCTGATGGTATGGGGTTGCATTAGTGCCTAAGGTGTGAGCAGCTTACACATCTGGAAATGCACTGCATCAATGCAGAAAAGTATATAAAGGTTTTACAACAACACATGCTCCCATCCAGACAATGCCTCTTTCAGGGCAGGCCTTGCATATTGCAGCAAGACAATGCTAAACCACATACTGCATCCATCACAACAGTATGGCTTTGCAGTAGAAGAGTCCAGGTGCTGAACTGGCCTGCCTGCAGTTCAAACCTGTCACCAATAGAAAACATTTGGTGCATCATAAAATGAAAAATCCGGCAAAGAAGACCAAGGACTGTTGAGCACGTAGAATCCTTCTTCAGACAACAGTGGGACAACATTGCTCTCCCAAAACTCCAGCAATTGGTCTCCTTACTTCCCAGACGTTTACAGATTGTTGTTAAAAGAAGATGGGATGCTACACAATGGTAAACATGGCCCTGTCCCAACTTTTTTGAGGTGTTGCAGCCATCAAATTCAAAATGAGCTAATATTTTTCATAAAATGGTAAAATGTCTCACTTTCAACATCTGATACATTGTCTATGTTCTATTGTGAATAAAATGTGGGTTTATGAGATTTGCAAATAATTATATTCTGTTTTTATGCATATTTTACACAACGTCCCAACTTTTTGGAATTGGGGTTTGTAGTGAACACGAGTCCACTCTTGTTTACATAGCATTAGTATTCGTGGCTAGAGATCTAATTTCCAGAAAACGAAAATGAGCCATAATCAGTATCACAGTGTATGATAATATTTATTATAATCCAGGATTTCTTGTCTTTATTCCATAAGAGTATAATTCTCTCAGCGCATTCATGAACACTTACTACAAGCCCTAATTCCAATGAAGTTAGGATGTTGTGTAAAACCTGAATAAAAACAGAGTACAATGATTTGCAAATCCTTTTCGACCTATGTTCAATTGAGTTCACTACAAAGACAAGATATTTCATGCTCAAACTGATAAACTTTATTTTTTTGGAAATATTCAATATTGAATTTGATGCCTGCAACACCTTCCAAAAAAGCTGGGAAACGGGCGTGTTTACCACTGTGTTACATCACCTTTTCGTTTAACAACACTCAATAAGCGTTTGTGAACGGAGAACACTAATTGTAGAAGCTTTGTAGGTGGAATTCTCTCTCATTCTTGCTTGATGTACGACTTCAGTTGCTCAACAGTCTGGGGTCTCCTTTGTCGTATTTTGCGCTTCATAATGCGCCACACATTTTCAATGGGAGACAGGTCTGGACTGCAGGCAAGTCAGCCTATTACCCACACTCTTTTACTACGAAGCCACGCTGTTGTAACTCGTGCAGAATGTGGCTTGGCATTGTCTCGCTGAAATAAGCAGGGACGTCCCTGAAAAAGATGTTGCTTGAATGGCAGCACATGTTGCTCCAAAACCTGTATGTACCTTTCAGGATTAACGCTGCCTTCCCAGATGTGCAAGTTACCCATGCCTTGGGCACTAACACACCCCCAAACCATCACATATGCTGACTTTTGAACTTTGCGCTGATAACAATCTGGATGGTCCTTTTCCTCTTCAGCCCAGAGGACACGACGTCCATGATTTCCAAAAACCATTTGAAATGTGGACTCATCAGACCACAGCACACTTTTCCACTGTGCATCAGTCCATCTCAGATGAACTTGGGCCCAGAGAAGCCGGTGGCATTTCTGGGTGTTGTTGATATATGGCTTTTGCTTTGCATGGTAGAGTTTAACTTGCACTTGTAGATGTAGTGACGAACTGTGTTAATTGACAATGGTTTTCCGAAGTGTTCCTGAGCCCACATGGTAATATCCTTTACAGAATGATGTCAGTTTTTAACGCAGTGCCGCCTGAGGGACCAACGGCCACGGGCACTCAATGTTGGTTTTCGGCCTTGCCGCTTACGTGTAGAGATTTCTCCAGATTTTCCGAATCTTTTGATGATATTATGGACTGTAGATGATGAAATCCCAAAATTCCTTGCAATTGCACATTGAGAAACATTGTTCTTAAACTGTTGGACTATTTACTCATGCAGTTATTCACAAAGTGGTGAAACTCGCCCAATCCCTGCTTAAGAACGACTGAGCCTTTCGGGGATGCTTCTGTTATACCTAATCATGACACTCACCTGTTTCCAATTAACCTGTTCACCAGTGGAATGTTCCAAATGGGTGTTTTTTGAGCATTCCTCAACTTTCCCAGTCTTTTGTTGCCCCTGTCCCAGGTTTTTTGGAACATGTTGCAGGCATCAAATTCAAAATGAGTGAATAATTCCAAAAAAACAATAAAATTTATCAGTTTGAACATGAAATATCTTGTCTTTGGAGTGTACTCAATTGAATATAGTATATATATAGAATATATATTGAAAAGGATTTGCAAATAATTGTATTTTGTTTTTATTCGCGTCTCACACAACATCCCAACTTCATTGGAATTAGGGTTTGTAGTTGTGCTACCTTGCAAAATGATTAGTAACTATGTGTTAGATTGAACACCAAACTCACCATGTACTACATTCTCCAGAACCAGTGATACTGGACGCACTGCAGCCCTGTGAAGAGGTAGCCATCCTCTACTGTCCACCTCACTGAAGGCTGCGGTGAACTTTGATAACCTCCGAAGGGCAAATATGTCACCTGAAATTGTTGATGATTCAGAATGGGATACAACTCAAATATACACATCACAAATGTTTACACAGTATAATATACTATCCTTTGTATTCCCTCCTTGATCATAAGGCTGGAGATTTCTCACTTATAAACACTTCCAGTGGGAAACATACCAGGAATTTATTGTAAGTAATTTATTGACCAGACATTTAATGTCTATAAAATGACACATTAGCGCAGCATTTCCCTCTGAGTCCTTCACATTAGTCACGAAAAATGCACAGTACCTTGTTCAATAGCCTTTAGGATCTGCGCATTTTCATAGCTGACTGTCTCCAGGCTGTATTACATGGAAGAGAGAAGAAATGTGCTCAGTATAAATTACATATAATAATAATAATAATAATAATAATCATCATCATCATCATCATTATCACAAGCAGCAATTAATAGGGTCCAAGCAACATGAGGCAATTATAAATGTAGAAGCAACAAGGTAATGTATTGTATGAATTTTATGAAACAATTCCCAGTTTATGGCACATAAATAATTATTCATGGTATTCCTTGGTCTGCAAGTTTCATGATGATCTGGCTGATGGTGGCCATCTTGGTTGCGCTAACACCTTTTCCGCACAGACTATTACAATGTTTGACACAGCATACAAAATTTGAGCATGATTATATGAGTGGTTTAGGAGTTATGCCCATTTGTTTGCTATGGTGCCATATATTGTCGAATTCACACAAAATTTTGTAGGCTTCAGCTTCTTGTCCTATGGATGTAAATTCATAAGTTGTTTGATGATTGGACATTACAGTATGGAGTTACACCACATTAAAACAATTGAGTTTATGCCCACAAAATTAAATGGTTTACTGCGCCAACGTTTATAACGTTGCAACTTTCTTTATAAAATATTTTATGATAGTAGTCTAAAAATGCCATGAAACCACATTTTGTACCAAACAAACCAACTATCCGGGAAGTGGATGATTTTAAAAATTGAAAAAAAAAAAAAAAAATTAAAGTGAAGGAGAGTGCAATATGTCGCAACAGTTTGTTCCCAGATGCTTTTTTTGTTCAGCTGGAGTAAAGGAATGTGTTATAGAATACTGGCTCCAGGCCAAATGGTTCAAGAATTATAGTTCAAAATATATATAAATATATATATATTTTTTTTTTTTTTTGACTTGCTGTATGTATGGCAATCGCATGGCCAATCAGGGTAATTTTTCCTCATTTGAGAAGTGGATGACTTAAGGAACCTAACTGCTAAATTTGACTGCTGTAGCATATACGTTTTGCTGAGCAAACACTTTTAATAGTGAAAAATGAAATTAAATAATAAAAATCAGAACAAAAACAATAGGGTTTCAGAGGATTGGCTGCTTGACCCCCCAATAATAATAATAGCAATAATAATAGTAATAAATATCTTGCGACAAAAAATTAATTTACAAAACATAATAAATTTCCTACCTTCCCACTGAAGTTAAAACATTTTGTTTGTAAGACTCTTGAATGCTCATTTGAATTGCGTAATCAATTAGCTGATCTTCATCCAACTCAGCAAAGAAATCCATTGCTTTGTGGAGATTGAAAAAGGAGAAAAAGACATGAACTCGCACATCCAACTCAAGCACATGTGGAATGGTGAAATGGTTTGACTTGCAGATCACAGACTCAGTATATCTCACAGTCAGGATATTCTAGCCTCCCTGAGGTGGAATCATTAGCAACTCTAAACCATGTCAAAGAATCAAACTCTCTAAAGGAAAAAAGTTTGGGTTCTTTACTGGTCATATTATGTCTCAGTATTTCACAGAATAAGCACAATGTACAGCAGCTTAAACCCTTACCGGTGATATCTACCGTCACAGCAAAATAACAGTTTTCACTATGCATGGTCACAACAACGGGTGTTATGCTGTGTTTAGACTGACCAGGCCCAGCCAGTTATATTTAGGCTTGACCTGTTTTCAGAGCAGGCAATCTGTCGGAATGTGGGCCCTGCCTTTCTCTGGCACCACTGCGGAGTCCCATGCGCCAAGCAAACTTATATCCAGTAACAACATCCTTAGCAGCTGCCCTTAGAAAGAGAAGCATGACAGAGTTCATAAACACATCTGACTAAACGTTCCGTCACATGGTGTAAATGTTGTATGTGAGATACCTGGCCTCTGCAGAAATCCATTTTCTATGAAAATCCTGAAAGCTAAAAGTTAGGAGGATAATTGAAACAAATGCATTTATGCTCGCATTGTGAATAACTTGTTAAATGTACTGTGAGGAATAAAATGAGATAAAACCTTTAATATCCAACAGGAGGATATCATGCAACAGGAAGCCTTAGACATGAAGGTACCTGAGGGATGCTTGTAAAAAATGAGCAGAATGAAGAAATATAAAACAAAGACATCCACATAAAACTTTCACATCTTTCAATACGTGGTCAAATAAATTGTCTAAAAACTCTGCAATTCATAAAAATAAGAATTGCAGAGACACTTTAACGCTACAATTTACCTCAGAGAGCCAACAGATAGTCCAATTAAGAAGGAAAGAAAGGCGCTGTTCTGGTTTGCTATGTTTATGGCCTTGTAGACGAACAGGACTTTGGATTACAGGGTTGTGAGGTTCATAATTATTACCTGTGGGTATTACTAAACAGAATTTATGAAAAACAATGCACACAATTGGGGTCTACCTGCACCAAAATCATAGGAAAAAAAAACATTTTGGCAATTTGTCTGCTGTATAGAGTTAATCCCACAATATTCTCTGATATTCCCAAAATGGTTTGTGAAAAACATTTTATTTAAGCTTCAATACATTTTAACCTGTGTTATCAAGCTATCACACTCAGTTAACACATTTCATTCATGAAGCATTTCATAAACTATCAATGAAAGCACGAATATAAAAATTCAGCTCATCATGCGCAGACCCCAAACTGCATGGCAATTGAGCTACCCAAACGCACAGGTAGTCAGCCAGACCTCTAACCGTTATTAATGGTTACTGTCATCATTCCAGGGACACAGAATTCAGGATGCATCCTGCTCTCATGCAGTACACGCATCGTGTTGTTGTCTCATCCCGCAGATAGTACTGCAGTGAAGCAGGGAACATGGCATCACTGGCTGCCGTGAGGGAGCAGGTCATATCCATCTGCATGGCCAGCAGATATGGCTGCTCATAGTGCCCATCCCAGATAAGGTTTTCCTCCAGGTTCAGTAACAACTCTGTAGGATACTAAACTCTTCTCTATTAGCGAGTGCTAAATACAGAGGGCTATTCGACGTGCCTCCATAGATTTTACAGATGTGTTTCTCAAGGACAGTATTCACATCAAAGCCATGCTTTATATGCAGTGCAGTAATTAATGCAACTAAGATATGCAACGTTCTACAAATACTGTACGTTTGGATGGTCTATTGTTCCCCAGAGAAAAGAAAAGATCTTTGATTACTGAGAAAAGGGAAAGATAAACACAGAGTGCAATACCTACAGTTTCAATCAAAATTATTCAACCCCTGTTACAAATTAGGTTTACTGGCAAAATTTACAAATTTTCAGCTGTTTGCAATGAACAAATAAAACAAGAACAATTTAAATGGCTCAGTGCAACACATATTACAAGTGGCCTCTCCAAATTCAACACAAAATGCCACTTTTAATGACTACTGCAGGCTCAAAATTATTCAACCCCTTCATGACAAGCATCTTTAATTCTTAGTAGAGCACCCTTTTGCTGCTATGACATACTGGAGATGTGAGGCATAGGCAGGAAACATCTTCTGGCAGCATTCCCAAGGAATCTTAGCCCAGTCCTCATGGACAATAGCCTCCAGTTCACTAATATTCTAGGGTTTGCACGCTCCAACTGTGTTCTTCAAATCCTACCAGAGATTTTTGATAGGGTTCAAGTGAGGCGACTGTGATGGGCACTCTAGAATCTTCCCAGACTTCTTCTGAAACCAAGCCTTGGTGGATGTTGAGGTACGCTTAGGATCATTGTCCTTTTGGAAGGTCCAATGATGCCCAAGCATCAGCTTCCCTACAGGCGGCATGACATTTTCATACCACTGATTCATAAGCCTGAAATATTCCAGTTTTGTTTCATCACTCCACAGAACAATATTCCCACACCTCTGTGGCTTATTTATTTGGTTTTGAGCATATTGGAGCTTGTGCTTTTGGATCAGTAGTGGTGTATGTCTTGGAGACCTTCAACGTTTAGTATGCGCCCTACTGTGCAAACTGAAACCTCAGTGCCTCCTGCCTTCAAGTCTTGCTGCCGGTCTTCTGCAGTCACTTGAGGGTTTTTGACCACCCGTCCCCTCAGGAATCTGGTGACAGCCATTGATAGCATCCTCTTTCTGCCACATCCTGGTACAGTGGCCACTCTTCCTTTAACTCTGAACTTGCGAACTATGCTTCTAAATGTATCTCTGTGAAAACTCAGAGCATGTGCTATCTTTTTGTACCGTTGTTTGTGCCAGGCAATGATCTCCTCTATTAGCTTTTTGGAAAATTCTTTTGAGAGCCATATTTCTAATATGCAATCAAATGTCACTGTCAACAAACCCCTAGCAAGTGCAAGTATTTGATGTGTTCTATCTCAAGCAAACCTGATGCAGCTAATTAAGCTCTTGATTAGCTGCATTAGGTGTGCTTTTGACAACACCTGATTTGCAAATATGCTCTTATGACGGATTCTATTCGGGGGGTTGAATAATTCTGAGACTGCAGTAGTCTTTAAAAATTGCATTTTGCGTTAAACTTGGAGAAAACACTTGTAATATTACAACTTGTAGTTGTGTTGAGCTATTTAAAATGTTCTTGTTTAATCTGTTTATCACAAACAGCTGAAAGTTTGTAAATTTTGCTTTTAAACCAAATTTGCAATGGGGGTTGAATAATTTTTATTGCAACTGTATTATCATGCAGAAATGCCATTACAAGAAGTTTCAATAAGCGTTGCGGAGATAATCTCACTACAAGGCCAATGCAGGATACAAAGGAAACTTGATGACTGTGTTTGCTGGTAATGCCCCCAGTAGTGCAGGTGCTTCACAGACCAGAAAGTGACTCTATCACATTTGCCAATGGTGGGAATGGACCCATGTTGAAGTAGAAGACTGAGTCATTTAGGATTCCTCGAACCAGTCAGAAGTAAAGGAGAACCAGTCTCAAATTCAGCCTACAATATACAGTATCTTTATGTGTTGACACTATCCACTGGTGGGGACAAAATATAGCTGCAGTCAATCAAGACATGTGGCTTTGGGATAATTTAATATTTAATTTTAGTTATGAGCATTAATTTGTGTCAAAGAATGAGAATCTCCAGAACGTCTGCATGGCCATATTCCATTGCATTAGCAATTGACCTATGGCTAAGCCCCGCCCTCAAATGCGATGAGCCAATCACAGTGCGTATACTCTCCCCATATACTCGGACATTCTGAGTCTGAACTTCCATTGAAATGCATTACGGAAACTCTGAATCATTTGCTTTTATGGGGTTTTAAAATGTTTCTAAGTTAAAAAAAATGGTCAAACACTGTGCTTCGGGTAAATGTAACTCCGATACGAGGTATACCGAGAGGCTGGGCGATGGGGTGTATTTTATACCCTTCACAAAGCCACATCATAACCGAGAGAAGTGTCTCCTCTGGATAAAGCTTTGTGGAAAACCCCACTATCAGCTTAACGTAGCTAACAAAGGTCAACAAAGATGTCTAGATTTATTCCAAGCTAAGTCAACATCGTGTTTAAGTTGACATCTTGTCGCTTCGCTGGAGATTAATGTAAAGTTCTCTTATATATTGCTAAGTTAGCTAACATTAGCTAAAGTTAGTAAACTCTATGGCTAACTTCAGTGCTGACGGACGTTGGCTTAACGTGAGCTCCTAGCTGCGTTGTTCACCATGTCACCTTGTTTACTTAGAAAGAATTCAGTCACGTCAGGTTAGATTTCTTAAATTCGGTAGCAATAATAATACGTAAATTAAATTTATTACCCTGTAGTGCTTAAACAATGCTGATTCTCTATCTTGTTGTGTGAGAGGGCGACGGAAACGAGTTGCGGTTGATCGTGTTTGCACTGAGACCTGAAAATTTTAGCTTCTTATTTTAACTTTTTGTTGACCTTCTCCACTCTAAATTCATTAATGTATCCCTTCAATGCATAGTGTAACCCTTTTTGCGGACTTCTTGATGATATTTGAGCCTTCTATTGCCAAAAAATCAGCGATAGTGTCCTGAAAAATATCTCTGACTGTGATACCAGCCATTAGCGCCTGTTCTAAAATGTTGATTGTTTGTTCGAGTTAGTGGAGGTGGCGGGGCTTAGCCATAGGTCAATTGGAATCCAACCGTTTTAATCCTTCACCCAGATACGCCATGTGTCACCTGGTTGCAGAATTATGATGTCACAGGAGTCCAACCTATCTGCCCCATTCATAGCTGTCCACTTGCTCAATTTCATGGTTTTGACAATTGCACCTTTCAGGATGAGAGCAAATCCCACTTCATGTTACTCAATTTCCAGCTAACACAAAACATCAATGTCACTGCCGTGCACTGGCAGTGCTATAAAACTGGCACAACATTCTAGTTACATAGTTACGGCATTTTTTGCAAGATGGATTCTCATTTTAGAACAGCACAGGAAGCATTTACTAAATGAATACACACAGATTTAATCTGATGAACCTTTGAGGTCAATTGAGCTCTGAACCCCATTTGAACAATATATGTAACAATTGAAAAAATTCTAGACTTCATGAAAGCAATTTGTGATAACAGGAAGCAGAGGTATGTAAAGAATGAACATGGACAGCTGCTTCACACTTTCCAAAATGAAACATTTGGGTGAAGACACCCCTGATATATACAGAAGAACTAACACATGGCAGCAGAGAAAACTCATCCTTTATCAATGACAGCTTTAAGATGATGCCCTTTCTCCACAAGTAGATTTAAATTCTCCAAAGAAGCCTCCAGAGCTACTGAAGTATGACCGAGTGCTCCTTAACATGCTATGTAATGCGACAAGTTTATGAGACTTTTCAAAGAATTGTTGCTTTTCTTAAGATAGCAAAAAATGGCCATTATGAGTGATTACTGAAGACTCACTGCACATCACAGATTCCAGCATTCACACAATAAGACGCATGCAGAAGGACTGCAATTATAACAACCATCATCCTATATATTATATCACTATGTTTTCTAGGTGTTTTTCAATTTTTCCAGGACTTAATGATGACTGGTATGATCCTCTAGAGTTTGAGAGAAGACCAGTATATTATCAAGGTAGACACAGACGAACCAGGAGACCATATCTTGGGGGATGTTACTTATGAGGTTCTGGAACACAGCTGGGGCATTGACAAGCCCAAATGGCATCACAAGGTATTTGTAGTAGCCCAAGGGGGTGCTATATGCTGTCCTCCACTCATCACCTTCTTGTTTTTGCACTAAATGGTAAGTGTTACGCAAATCCAGCATGGTAAAGAAGTGGCAGCCCTGGAGATTGGAGCGTGCCGAGTCCACCAAGGGTAAAGGATAATGATTCTTCATTGTAATGACATTTATTCCCTGGTAGTTGATGTAGGCATGTAGCGACCCATCTTTCTTGCCCACAAAGGAGAAACCAGCTCCACCTGGTGAAGAATCCCAAATTATTTTGGAAGCCAGGCATTGATATATGTACTCCTCCACAGCTTGGGACTCCTGGTTGGTCAGAGAGTACAGACATCCCTGAGGGGCTATGATCCAGACAGTAAATCAATGGCATTCTCATCGAGTCTGTGAGGCAGAGGTGGCATTGGTTGAGCTTTGCTGAATGCCATGTGGAGCTCATGATAGATGGGGGAAGATGCTTCAAGTCTGGCAGGTCCTCCTGATGGTCAGAGGAAGGAGGTGCAGAAGGGCTGAAAGCTGCTCAAAGACAAGTCTGTGAACAGGACCAACTCCAATATTGATCCTGAAGGCCATTTAATGTGAGGTTAAGATGTTTAATCCAGAGCCTCCCCAACACCATCTAGGCATGCAGTGACTCCATAATAAGAAATGCTAACTCTTCAGCATGGTTACTGGAGGTCAGCACAGCGATCAAGTTACCATAGTGACATCAGGAAGGAAAATCCCCGATAGACCCTGGGACTGGAGAGGGGCTGGCAAAGGCACAGGAGGAACCTTCAGGCAGCAAACAAGACCAGGATGGATAAAGTTACCTTAAGCCCCTGAGTCATTTAAAGCCTTGGTGGAAAATGGGCAGCCCTGCCTAGTTGGGTGAACAGGGAGGAATGGACGAGAAGATGAGACAGCAGCACGCAACAGTACCTATCAGATGTCACTCACTTCTGTCAAATTGGACATTCAGCAATGGCATAGGTGGCACTTCTGCAATACAGGAAGGGATTCAACCTTATTTGGTGCAGCCGTTCTTCAGGGTGCAGTTTGTGAAGACAAAAGAGGAACCAGAGGAACCAGATGGGGATCAGTGCGGGATTGAGCATCTTGGGATGCAGGCAGGGAAGGTGCCTGTAACCTTGCCTACTAATCCATCCGCCACTCCTGCAGCCGGATATCAATCCGTAGCACTGAGTCGATGAGTTGTTTCAAGTCTGGAGGAAGGACAGGGGTGGTCAACTTGTCCTGGATCAGTGCCAAGCTGAACAGGTAGACATCATACAATGCCCTCGCATCCCAGCGTGTGGAGACAGCCAAGGTGCGCAAGTTGATGGAGTATTCCGATGCTGACAGGATGCGCTGACACAGCTGTAGTAGCTCCCAAGCAGCAGCATGGCCATAGCAGGACAGGTCAAATGCTTTTTTCATCTCTATATTGAAGGTAGCAAACGATGACTCTGCAGGATGCCCTGCATCCTAGAAGGTAGCAGCCCTGTTCCTGGCACGTCCAGGGAGGCGAGTGATGATAAATGCAACTCTGGAATATCTAGTAGGGAAGGAGGATAACTGAGGCGCAAAGACCACAGTACACTGAGTCAGGAAACTGTGACAGATGGCAGGATCACCGTTGTGGGAGTCCAGGACCGCCAGGTTCAGCTACCAATGGGCTAACGTCTAAGGGAAGGTCTGCAGCAGGGTGGCGCTGTCTGCTGAAACGGAGATGGCAGAGTCCGATGAAATATCTCTTATAACCACTAGTTGATCGGAGAGGGCTCCAATAAACTAGCGAAGCTGCTGGAGTCTATTCTCCTGCTGACTAATCTGCACAGCCTGATACCTCAGGGCGTCAACCAGGCTAGGCATCTCCGCTGATTCCATACTGTGGCTGTATGGTACTATTACGGTCCAGACCAGTAATCAAGTACGGAGACTGAGTACAATCCAGTAGTTAGGTTTATTGATAGTAATACGATAACAGTGGGATGGAACCTAGAGGAAGGCACAGTTCAGTTCAAATGTTGTGTGCAAAGCCAATCTCTGGCCACTGGCTTTCTGGGAGGACTGCCTGATGAAGTGCACACTTTGCCAGAACTGCACTGTCCACATGGGAATGGAGAGGCTTGAGAAGAACTTGGCTCCAATCCTGATGACGGACAAGGACTGAGAGCTTTTCCTAACAAACTGGACAGAGGAATGGACTTGACCTGGGTTAAATTGAACGTGCTCCCAATTCTGGAACCTAAATAGGCTTGAGACCCTGTTCGAATTAACTAAGCGAAGAGAAAGGGTTCGGCAAATCACTACCATAAAAGAGTATGTTTATGTGTTAGGTTCACTTTTACAAACCTCATGCACTGTTTGGGCCAATCTGACCGGGACATTTTTTGGGATTTTAAAAGCAATACAGAAATAAAAATATTTATAAAAATACCTAACATGTATTGTCTTTATCTCAATTATAAAAAATATAGATCACATCGAAAATGAATATTTGCTATTAATCTCTGATTCATCACATTTAACAATGGACGTATCAGCCGTTTTTGTGATCGTGAATTAATTTTTTGTCTAAAAAATCCACTATAATAAAGACTGGCTTAACTGAAGGTGGCATAAATAATGCTTATCTATGAAAAAATGAAATGAAACATTGTTTCAATGATTTTTTTTTTTTTTTTTGAACTGATATTGTCTCCTCTGTGTGTGCGGTGTCACCAGTGCCTTGCCTAGCTCCTCTAGAAAAAGCCGTCTTCTTTGGAGCTTCCTTTGGTTCCAGTCTGGGTTGATTGCCATCCAGATTACAAACGCATTATAGGCTGACACATTCAGAATATTGTAAAAGATCACGCGTGGCCACCATAAAGTTCTTCTTTGACAGCTGTACCAGGCCAATAGTTGTCTACCCCTCCTTTTGTGGCGTTATAATCAAGTATGACCTCCGGCTTACGGTTCTCCTGGTCATTGATCCTTCCATCCCTATGTAGAGTGCTCATGAGCACCTCATTTTTGCCCTTTTTGGGTATGTAGGGTGCCAGGGCAGTGTTGGCCATAAACAGAAAGTTGGAGGACTGGACTGGCCTGTTCTTTACTGTTAGATGCAGAGGTGGGAGCTCTGTCCTGTTTTTTCTAATTGTTCCAATCATTGTCAGCATTCTTTTGAGATGTTCCTGTCCCGCGTTGTAGGAGGTAAAGAAATGATCAAAGGTGATGTTGTGGCCACTGAGGCCCTGTGTCACGTCCAGCACCACCCATGTCCCTGGTTTTTTTCAGGGGCTCCTTATTTATCTGTTTTGCCCCTCCCCCAATGTGCAGGCATGAGGGGTTCAGTGTGAGAAAATTTTAAATGTTGTAACGTAGTGTAGGTTCCCACACTACAGAAGGTGAAGAATGTGGGAAAATAGGTGCAGACGGCCTCACGATGTTGGGATTGTCACAATTTGCAGGTGTGTGAGTGTGTATGTCTCTCTCTCTACCTATGTGTACAATGGGATGGAGGGATCAGTGGCTGGGATGGGTGTAAGCCAGAGGTCATACTTGACTATCTCTCATCCCCAACGAGAGAGCCTCCCCCCTCAGCTGCTAACATAATGAGAAGCTTTCACATACAGTATCTCACAGAAGTGAGTACACCCCTCACATTTTCACAATTAATTGATAATATCTTTTCAAGGGACAAGGGATGTTACAGACATGAAACTTGAATATATTTAGAGTAGTCATTGTACAATATGTGTAGCAGTGTAGTTTTACTGCACTGTCCAAATAACTGAACAAACAGTCATTACTTCCAAAATGGGTGGCAACAAAAGTGAGTACACACCCCAATTGGTAATGGTCAACCAAGCAATGAAACGTGTCTTATTCATCATGTTCATGCTTTTGTCTGTTCGACTGGACCATATGAGGTTGTGTAACATGTTGAAGGTTTAAATTATGGTGCTTTGGGTGCAATGCTCTCATTCTGGTCACTGGATGGTCAACATGGCACCTCATGGGAAAGAACTCCCTGAGGATCTGAAAAAGAGAATTGTTGGTCTCCACAAAGATGGTCTAAGATACACGAAGATCTGTGAAACCATGAAACTGAGCTACAGCACGGCGGCCAAGGTTATCCAGCGGTTTTCCAAGACGGGTTCTACTCGTCAGGAGCGACTGAAGAAGTTGAGTCCTCGTGCTCTGCGTCAGGTGCACAAGTTGGCTTCAGAAAACAAGCAGGAGTGCTGGCAGCATTGCAAACGAGGTTGCAGCAGTGGGAGAACAGCCAGTCAGTCCTCAGACCATACGCCGTGCACTGCACCAAGTCAGTCTGCATGGCTGTCGGCCAAGACGGAAGCCTCTTCTGAAGCTAGCCCACATGAAAGCCCAAAAACAGTTTGCTGAAGACAACCAGTCCAAGAACATGAACCACTGGAATCATGTTCTGTGGTCTGACGAGACCAAGATAAACTTGTTCGGCTCAGATACAGTCCAGCATGTGTGGCAGCGCCCTGGGGAGGAGTACCAAGACAAGTGTGTACTGCCTACATGGTGGTGGCAGCATCATGGTCTGGGGCTGCATGAGTGCTTCTGGTCCTGGGGAGCTGCACGTCATTGATGGAATAATTGATTCCAACACTGAAGCAGAGCACAATGCCCTCCCTTCGGAAACGACAGTTTTCCAACATGATAAGGACCCGAAACACACCCCCAAGATGACAACTGCCTTCCTGAAGAAGCTGAAGGTGAAGGTGATCATGTGGCCAAGTATGTCTCCAGACCTGAATCACATTGACCACCTGTGGGGCATCCTTAAGCGGAAAGTGGAGGAGCAGCAGGTGTCCAACATCCACCAGCTCCATTATTTTGTCATGGAGGAGTGGAGGATGATCCAAGCAACAACTTTGCCAGCTCTGGTGAATTCCATGCCTAGGAGAATCAAGGCAGTGCTGGACAACAATGGTGGTCACACTAAATATTGACACTATGGACACAATTTGGCATGTTGACGGTGAGGTGTACTTACTTTTGTTGCCACCCATTTTGGAAATAGTGACAGTTTGTTCAGTTATTTGGACAGTGCAGTAAATCCACACTGCTGCACATATTGTACAATGACTACTGTAGAATATGTTCAGGTTTCATTTCTGTAATGTTGCCCCTTGAAAAGATATAATAAATTAATTGTCAAAATGTGAGGGGTGTACTCACTTTTGTGAGATACTGTATTGTCAATGGTCATCAGGTTTGATGACCGGGCATTAAGACCTGCTAGATTTTTGGAGCCCCTGTATGTGTGTGTGTGTGTGTGTGTGTGTGAGAGAGAGAGACAGACGAGAGAGAGAGAGAAGGAGTGAGTGTGTGTGTGTGTGTGTGTGTAAGTGTGTGCGTGTGTGTGTCTGTGTGTGCTCTCTCTCTCTGTGTCTCTGTGTGTATCCGGGTCAACCTGACCCGAACATCATATGAAGGGTATAAATGTGTGGGGGCATTGTAGCATGTATACTCAATTAATTTTTTTTTCTTTTAAATGTTCTTCAAAGAAAATGAGCCAAAGAATTTCAGGTTAAAAAAATGTATCCATGTATAATTTTTCTTTTACTAAAAACTTGAAACGGGTCAATTTAACCAGAACAGAACACAAGGGTTAACCTTCTAAAAACAAAGAGTTTATACTGGGGAACACTGACTGGTTCTTAGGACATAAAGCAAATTACAATCCAGCAACTTGCAAATAAAAGTAGGGGGTTTAAATACATGTAATTGGTATACCAAGAAGTAAAAATTAAACAATACACAGTCGGGGATAGGGGCACACGTGAGATGTAAACCAAAGGAGACATTGCTTGAAAGTTGCTGAATGGGAGGATACATGGAAAGCATTTACACAAGGTTTGTGACACTACAGCCAATTGGAATGGCTCAAAATCAATTTGCTGAAAAACCACAGTTTTGATTTATGCACATGTTTTAAAGCTGCTACTTTATGAGCTTCCTTGACCAAATATAGCCAAGCAATCTGCTTTTAAAGTTGTACCACTGAATAAATATTGTATATTTTATGTTTATAAATGATAAATGCGTAATTACTGTTGTTCATGATGATGAAGATGATTATTATTATTATTATCAAAAACTTCATTTTTCCCAGCTTGGACATGAATCTTGACTAAATTCTGCCTCTTTTTCAGACCCAACGGACAAAAGAACACTGATCACCAGAATGTGACATAAGGCAACCAAATAATAAAATTAATGGCAAGCATTTTTTCTTCTTTGACCTACGTAGTTATTTATACATTTACAGAGGCTGAATCTTGGAGGTTCTATAGGGCTACACTGACTCTGACTATACATCAGATTAGTTATTTCTTTGCACAGGAGCGAAGTCAGCATTTCCAAAATGTCAAAAAAAAGTTCTCAAAAGCATGCAGAATTTAACTGTATTTCACACTACGATGATTACACTTTGCCATTTGATTAATCCATGGTTTACGAGTGTGCCAATCCCAACGGATCACATTAAAACAGATCCAGCTGAGCACCGTCATCAGAAACGAACGTCGCCTCATGTGAGGCTTCAGAGGAGACAACATCTCATTTCTCTAGAAACATATTTCCTCTATTCTTCTTTCCTCGCATGTTTTCCTCGCGTGTCTCTGTGCATTCTTGGTCAGCGGGACCAAAACGCAAGGAAAAGACGCTAGTAAGAGGAACAAGGAAGCAAGCCCAGAACGGTGTGCATTATGCCCAAGGACTGGGACTGTACGCCAAACACTACACTGAGACTACCGCTCACGTGACCGTTGCCCTGACAGCAAGCAAACATCACGGGGAACTAACTAGTTAACCATAAATTAGCAACTGGTGTCATTCAGCGTAAACAGCAGCTAAAATGAGAGATAATTGAAATACCATCAGCATAAAGACATTTAATGGTTGTTTTTCTTGAATGACATACGATTGAGTGGTGTATATTGCGCTTATATGGTATTAATATTACCATGATTGCTCCATGGGGTTATAACCCACAATTTGACTTGGATAACTGAATTTAGCTTGCAAACTAGTAGATCGCGTGACCGCTTATCTTAAGATAACAAAGTATATTTAACGTCAGCTTGCCACCCTTACATCCAGCGAAGTTGTCAATAATGTCTGAAAAGGACAGTGATGCTTCTGACTTAGTAAATCAAGAATCAGACAAAGTTACATATCAGACGTCAACTTTAGAGGCAGAACATCATGCTGAAAACCCGGAGGAAACTTCCCAAACGGAGCCCGGAGCAACCGAACAGGAAACTGACTTTGAAGCCCCGGCGCACGACAACCCTGAGGAGATCGAAGAGACCGAGCCTGCCAGAGAGCCTGGTGACGGTTCTGAAACGCTGTTTCCAGTCGGTGAGAAAGAAAACGGGGCAGTTAACGTTAATTATTCGGAGGGACAGACTGAGACTCCTGCGGAATTATTTGATGATTCTGAGGATAATGATTTGCATTCAGAAGACAGAAGAGTGGGCGAGACAATAACGTTCACTACTGATGGGAACTCCACGGCCACGGGTAAGAAACAGATTTAACTTCAGCGGTCACACCACATCCAACTTGATGGAAGCCTGGATGAGGCGATAGTTAAGATGTAAAAATTCTTGCCAACTACCTTGCAATCCATACTTAGCTAGCAAACACATAATGATTGCTTCGTTGTTCATTACCGGTTAATTTCAGAGAAGTGTTCTGATTATGGAATGATGTGGATTATCACGGTCGTATAGACCGATGCCAGTTGAGAAATGTGTAGCCCATAATTTACTCCACATTATGTAGGCTAAATGCGGAATGTCTGGATTTATTTCCTTAAAGTGAAGATGCTCCTACCTGAAGGGCACGTGATGACTCAGGCCTTTGCCATCGGTCTGACCATCCAGGATTTAAAAGGTCACTTCGCCAATGAGCTGAAGTTACCACCGGATATCATACAGGTTTCACTTGATGGTAAGGGATCAAGTCTGCCATATTTTGAATAATGAAGGCAATGTTATGCTTTGCTTTAGGTAGATATCTTAATGTCATTCTGTTGTCTATGCAGAGAGGATGCGCAGTTTCGGGGGGGCATCCAGAAATATCCGTTCAATTAATTTCCATCTCTCATTCAAAGAGCTACTCGCTCAAATAATTACTTCATTCTAACCTAGAGAAGTAATTTTAATGTTTGAAAAATGTATATCATCAAGCAACTTGACGGCTATGTTTTTCTGGAAGTCACCGTCAAATCCTTGTCTGATAGCTCCCGAGAATGGCAAAATAGCTTGTGGAGCTACGTAACATTATTAATATTATTTTGAAGTATTTCTGAATGAGCCAGGACATTGGGGTCAGTAATCAGACATATTTATTCATGACCGCCGATATTGCCCACGAATCGGCAAAAGGATGCCATGGGCAATAAGGGAAAAATATCCCTTTTTTTATCAAAACCTTAAAAAATAAAATCCATTCTCTTAAATAATACGAAAAGACTAAAAATAAAAAAACTTAAAATGAGATAGGCAATTATGCAGTGAGGCTTACAATATTGTGTATCATTTCTATTTCTTGTTTTCTTTCTACTCGGCAGGTGGCGCTGTTACGGACAGGGATACACTTGTTGATTTGGGTGTCCAACCACACGGCACCATTCAACTCGAGATGTCCTCCATAGACCCTGAAAACCACCCTATCCGAGTGGTTAAACCCCAAACGGGGTACAACATGCCAGACGTTATCACTGTCAGAGTCCAAGCAGGTAGGCTCTCCGTGCGTTTGATGATACCTCTACAGTTTGTGGAGGAAATAAGAAATGAGCTATGAGCTCACATCATTAGCTAATTGGCTCTTTGAGCAGCTTCTGCAAGTGAGCAGCTCCTCTGGCAGTGAAACTTCACTGCTAGACAGGGAAAAACTGGAAATGCTAAAAAGCCTCAGAGCTGCTGCAGTACAAGCAATGCACACAGTGCCAGTCATTTCACATTACCAGTTGTGCTCCCCTCCCGTTCTGCTCAGGGGAGGACACCTACCAGGACGTGGTGGTAGAGATCGAGAGGACCACGCAAAGGAAAGCCTATTTGGGAGGATACCGTCACAAGGTTACGGGAGTGGAGTTTCACCACTGTGCTGTGCAGACAGTAGCCAAGCGGCCTCGCGGCAGGGGTGTGGAAACATTCTGCCGTGACACTCAGGTTATTTTTGACTTTCATTTATTGTTTGCATTTCAGGTTCTCACCAAAATAGTGCATATCAACAAGCTAATGTGCAAAGATGCATCAACTGCATTTTGCTGAAGAAATATTAACTAGAGTACATACTAGTACATAGAGTTTGTATATACAGTACATACAGTTAGGAACAGAAGTATTCAGACAGTGACCCAATTTTTGTAATTTTGCCTCCATACACCACCACAATGGATCTGACAGAAAATCATCCAGATGGGATTTAAGTGTAGACTTTCTGCTCTAATTTGAGGGGTTTTTCAGAAATCTTGCATTCAACATTTAGGGATTATCACCATTTTTGTGCATAGCACTCCATTTTCAGAGGCCCAAAGGTAATTTGACATCTGATTGACAGTCCATTTCGTGACCAGAGGTGTGGCCTGTTCCCTTGATACTTCTTTACAAATGAAGCTGATAAAAGGTCTGGAACTTGATCCAAGTGTTGAACTTGCATTTGGTCGCTGTTCATGGGAACTGTCAATATGCAGTCCAAAGAACTGTTGATGCAAGTGCTGAGGCAAGGGCGTAGATTAAATCTGAGAGCTGGGAGGGAAAATTTTTGCAATAATTTGAATTCAAATATTGCCTTGTCCATCAACAGAGATTGAGGGGAGACCGGGTCTAGTTGTTACACTTTGTCTTTTAACGGCTGTAGAATTGACATTATCAGGTTTTTGTCATCAATATGCACTGTAAAGATAAAAAGTTTATTAGACTACATGACTGACCTGCAGCAACCCCCATATTCTGCGCATGCGTAATGCTGGTGAGGAAAAAATAGACCCGTCACCTGTAACAAACAACCCCATACATGGGGTTGTTTGTTACAGGAGGGGTAGTTTGTTGCAGGTTGTGGGGCATTTTGTTACACTAAGTATTTGCTTAAGTGAGACATGTTTCCCACTTAAGTAGGCAAGTTAAGGGGGATGCCTTACTACTATTATCCCACGAAGCCACTGTGAGGAACCTCTTGAGTCATTCTCTAATGGCATTGCCACGTTTCATTATTCGTTTGTAATTTCAAGGCATCTTTCTGAAATACAGAAAGGTAGAAAGTCATTCAGTGAGGTAATTTGATCTTGCCCAAGTTGTTACAGGTTTTGGGGAAAGTTCTTACTGTAACAACTTGGGTGTATCAACTATTCCATCAGCAACCCTTCGCCATTGTCTCGACATTTTGAAATGTTCTAGCGCAATCTTTACATGGGTGTGTCATGACACAGTGGCTCATGTCTTCCTCTCTCATAATCCAGAAGATCTCGGGTATGTATCAATTGCGCTTGATGTGAATCGAAATCTCCCAAACACCAAGAAAGTTACGTTTTCGAGCATTTTTTGGAAACACTAACCTGCGACTTTCGACGTACGTTCTTCTGTCACGTAAAGACGCGGGTGACCTTCGCGGAGCAGCAGGTAAAATTAGAGCGCCGTCTGTGTTTTATCATCGGAACTATTTAAAATGTAACAACATAGATATGTAACAACTAGACCCGGTCTCCCCTACTGTGTGTTTCTTTGTTGTTTTCTATGGTGCTTAGCAAGATGCCTCTGTGATTTATATATATAGATGCCAGATAAATTTGTTTTTCTATTTTGTAACCAACTGCTTTTGATTAAGTTTCTGAGTATGACTTTACAGCTGTGATTTATGTTTCAAACATTTTTATGAAGCTTAACAATGCTGAACATTTGATAAAACGCTTAACGATTTATAAGTAGCTGAATTATATGATGATATGGTGTATAATTAGCGACTGTTAAAATCATTATACAGTAATTTATTAGCTAGCTGGATAGCTCGCTAAGTAGTGATCTAGCTAACTTTAGGATCTGATGCCAGTCAAACAATGATTTGCTGTGCAAATCAGACATGGAAATGCCTTGCTCAGTTTCTATGAAGCTTAACATCCCGCCACGTTCCCGCATAAGTTAGACAACAGTTAAGACTAAGAATTTTTGAGGAACTGGTTTCTGACCTCCCCCTTATTTATAACACAGCAAAACTCAATTTTTTCTATTATTAAGCGCTTTCTTGTAAATATAAAATCTCCAAGTCAATGTTCATTCTATCTTTGGACAAAAAATGGATGCTAGCTAGGTACCATAGACTGTATAAAAAGATGGACGCAGCACCCGGGTCTGAAAAGTGAGGCCGATGCGGAAATCTCAAAAATTTGCATTGTATTTAATGGCCAGCAGATGGCGACGTCGGTGGTTGCAGAAAGAAGTTCAATGTTATTGAAGTCTATGAGAAAATGACCCTACTTTGCCACCTGATTTATTATTTCAATAATGATTTTCCATATCATTTTATGGTATTTATCGCAAGTTTCAAGTCTCTTTCGATAAATCGTGATGTTCATTTTTGTAAATTATGGTCCCAAGTAGACTAGAATAAAGGACAAAGCCAGAATATGCTTTAGGGGCGTGGCTGTCCTCTGGTCCTCGTCCAATACGGTCAGATCCAGAGCCACGGTCCTCCCCGGATCCTCAATTCATGCTCTCGTCCAATAGGAATCACATCCGGTTTCAAAATGGCAAAATGGTGCTGTTCAAATTGCCAAAACCGAGGCTTCCTAAATGGTATGGTGAAACCAATGGGTGATGTCACCGTTGCTTCGTCCATCTTTTTATACAGTCTATGCTAGGTACTCACATCCAGTCACCAACTGTCTTGCATTAGCGAAATGATCGAGTTGGAAACAATAAATCAGTGGCATGTGGCCCAAAAAAGTCATTATGCTGCACATTCCGAAAGACAATGAATAAGACAAAAATAGTCCTCAACTTTTGGCAGTTTTACCCTCACCTCATCTTTCTCCTTACTTTTTCTCCCATTTGTGTGCTTTTTCTTTGACTGCATTTTCAGTCATGTAATGACATTGAGAAAGGCTGCTATAGCTAAGCAAAATAGCCTACTTGGACATCTGATTGGTCATAATTTTTCCCATAAATCTGGACAAAAAAGAAAGCAAGATATTTTCCATCACATCAAGAGAAAGTGCAGCTTTAAACCTGCCAAGCTGGCAGCAAAAAAAATGGATGACTAAGCCTAGTTTGTTCACCGCCTCTGGACCACTCTAAACTGAGTCACTAGCTGAAACGGACGCTCATTCACAAAATAGCCTGCCGCCTGACGTCCCTGAGGTGAATAAGGTCAATAAGCCATTTCAAAGTCTGCCATTTGTGACATCACAAGTGGGCGAGACCATCCAGAATAATGAAGGAACGGATTAACTGGTTGGCTGAAGTTCATCAGTCCTTCTTGCCCTTGGATGTTCACTTCATCGTGTGATGCCACAAGGAAATCGATTTCGAAATTTTTGAAAGGGCTTGTAATGGCTAATTGGCTGTGCAACTGGTGACATGATAGAGGACATTTAACCAAATGCATTGCATAAACAGTGCATCAGTTTTGTGCTTTCGATTGCTGGATGTGCTTATCTTTGCCCGCAGCTGTAAGAAGTTCAGAACATAACAAAAACCAGAATGTTTGTTGCATGAAATACCATTTACAGACTCACAGTTGGAAATAACAATGGCTGCCATCCAGCCCACTGGGGTGTAAAAGCTCTCTGAGTTCATGGATGGAAAACACATATGACAGGGGTTTCACTTTTTGAGCCCTGAATCATATGCCTGTGCCAACTCATGTTTCCTTGTGTTAGCTCGTCCTGCTGAGGTCATTACGCAGGATGCTACCCCCTCTGTGCAGTGAGCGTCACTCATCCTTTTCTACTGACCTCACAGACAGTGGAGGTGAGGACTCAGTCACAGCAGTGCTCCAGCACCACTGCCACGCAGATGACCAGCATCGGCTGCTACGTGTCCAACATGGAGGACAAGCTAGTGACCCCTGGGCCCTATGTCACAGCTCAGCAGTTGACCCTCCGGAAAATGAAGGCAGTATGTTCATCTCTCCTTTATGAGAAATTGGAGAAAGCTTTTCATCTCTCACTCTGCAGTGTACTTTCAAATTAACATAACAGGTTCACACCGTGCTGCTATTTTTTGATGGTTATAACACTGTCACTACATTGTAGCAATATTGTGAAAGTGATTTGCGTTATTTGGATTTGGAAATTGTGTTATCAACTGTATATAAGGTAGTATACTCAAGCAGTCCGAGATGTTCATCTTCTATGTGGGAGTGTGAGTATTTTTTCTGGGGAAATTGGGGTGGCGGAAGGGCGGTTATTTTTGCGAATATCTAGCGTAATAACTGCGGAATTGTGATAAATGCATTAGTGAGGAGTGATTGTGTGCATTCTGTATTTCATATTTCTCTCCACCTTGCATGTACGTGGGCGCATGCATGCCGTATGGTTGAGGTCATAGCTATCCATGTGTCAACGGTTTTTAACCTTTGTCTGAATGTGACTGCTGGCAGCTATGTGTTTTTATGTAATTGTCTGCAAGCGCAGGGTTATGTGTGACTTTGATTGTGTTAGACATGGTCGCAGCAAGTCCGGCTTTGGGTTTGACTTGAAAATCGTTTATGGGTGCGTCTGTCAGATTATGGTGCTCCAGAAGTACGCAAGACGCTGGCTGGCCAAGAGAAAAGTGGAACAGCTGAGGCAGGAGAAGGAAGAATGTTTGGAGTGGCTGGAGAAGGAGCGAGCCCGGAGGATGAGAGAAAGGGAGAAGGAGATAGAGGAGGAGTACCGCCGGAAGATGAACCCGCAGACCAAGGAGGACTTCCGCCTGCTCTACAGCGCCCTCGAGAGTATGTTTTTTAGACATTCTTTCATTCTTGCCCTTGGTGCCCGAGTCTGTTCCATGCTATTCACCGTTCAGCTGGTTTTTATTTCATCTCCAATTTGCCACGCTTGAATCTACTAATGGGTAGTTCAATGAGATCTCTTGCAGTTGAATGAGTTCGGTAAATGATCTACTATAGTGTGCAGTGGTGATGATTCATGTAATGAAATGAAGACAAATCAAAAACCAAGTACTATTCAAGTATTTATTTCATGTAATATTGGATCATATAGATGAAAATAAGTAAAAAAAAAAAAAACCCAATATATCATAAAACAAAAATAAAAATTTCTTTTCGAGAGAAAAGGTCAATATCTTATGTGGCTACCCTTTGCTTTGATTGCAGCATTTAAGCTTCAGGCATTGTTTTCACTTTTTACTTCACCCCACGGTGTGGGTGTGAAGTACTGTTTTTAGCGGCTCTGTGTGTGTGTTTGTTTGTTTGTTTGTCTGTCTGTTTGTGTTTCCGTACTTGCCAATATTTGCGTGAATGGGTGAAGTCTGTCATCTAGTTGCTCCGCGTGTTTGTTTGTATTTCCGCACTTGCCAATATTTGCGTGAATGGGGTGAAGTCTGCCATCTCTGCCTTGTTTTTTTTATTTCCTCACTCGCTAAACCATTCCATATGGTTTGAAGTTAATTTCAAAGAGATTCTTTCAATGTTACGTACAGATTTGCTCAATCGGATTAAGGTCTGGACTTCAAGCAGTCCAAGTCATAACTTTTATGTCATCAGATGTTTCTTTCCAACTGAGATAATTCTTGCACAACTTAAAAGTGTGTTTACGGTCAACATCTTGTTGAAAATAAAATCCCCAACCGATCACTCTTAAGAGATGGCAATGCTTGCCGAACAAGGATGCTGTGGTACTTTGATCCATGATTCCAACAAAATATTATGAGATCATCGGCTTCTTTTGAGCAGACTGAACCCCACACCATAACATGACCACCTCCATGTTTTACTGAAGGGGCTAAACAGTCATTTTTGAAAGGTTCTCCAACTCTATGGTGCACATAAGTTCAGTGTTTGGGTGAGAAAATTTCTCATTTTGATTCATTGGCCCAAAGGACTTGTTCCCGGTCCTTTCGTGTCCAATTCTTGAATTTCTCGGCAAACTCAAGTCTTTTTTTTGATATTGCCAGCTCTTGGCAGCATGACGACCAATCAGACCATTTTCTCTCATGTATCTGGAAATAGCAGATCTTGATGCTTTCATCTCTTCTTCTTTCATCTCTGGCGCTTCACGGAGTTGTCGTGCTGTCAACCTCCAATTTTTTTTTACTTGTTATACACAGATAACGAACATCAGAGGCACTTCGGTTTTGCAACACTATTGCTAGTAGTTTTCTGCGAACTGGTCTCTTTGAAAGGCTTGATGGTGTTTCTTAAAGTGCCATTGCAGTATTTTACATCCTCAGCATCGTGTAAGACCAGAATGCGGCTACAAACAATCTCAGAGAGCTCCTTCTTTTGTGCCATTGTGTTTAACACTGTGACACTGCTCAAAGTTCACGTTACCTTATATACTGGAACAACTGACCATCAGAGATCATTTTCTTAGAATAATGTTGCCTCAAACCAGTTTAAACAATTTTTTTGTATCAATAATCATGGAATGAGCCTTGAAACGTTCATTCAGGCTATGCCAGAGTCAAAATATAAAAATTTGTGACACCTTTTAATTGTTACAGAAGATGTTTTTCGGTGTTTTTGTTTATTACCCATATTTTTACCTCAATATACTTGTGGGGATGATTTTTTTTTTTTTTTGTTCTCATTGCCTATAATGGTATTTTTCGATGCATTTTCACCAGAAAATTATGGAGAAGTAATATATTAGGACCCCTCTTAGGCAAAAGTGGTGGTGTACAAGCATCACTGCACACTACTGTATACATCGTGATTGTAGGCTATTTCGCTGTCAGAATCAGTGAGCTCAGAATAATATGGTCATGGGAGGGATTAACGCAGCGGAAAATGTTTCTACCTAAATCAGAAAGCCGTATAAGAAACCATGCTCACAAGTATACATCATGAGTGGTGCAAAATGCATGTAGTATGAAAAATGTAGTTAACTATTGAGCGGATAATTTTTACAGTTTGTACGTTTCATTTTATTTTATTGTTTCCTTGTATTGTTGTTGTCTGCCTCTCCTATCAATTTTGTGTTTTATGTGAGAAATCAATAAAAATGAAGATCACAAAAAAAAGAAAACATATAGGACCAGATCTTCCTGGACAGGGTTGGGTGACCGTGTGCTAGACAGTGCGTGCGTGTTCAAGCATGTGTGAGAACCGACCTTTCTTCGTCTCTGCTGTCAGAGTGGAGGATAGAAGAGACAGAGCGCATCAACGCTACGTACGCTGGGGCGAAATGCAAGGACGCCCTGTACACACTGCTGAATGAAGAGACTCAGCACCTCTCCTCCATTGGACAGCACCGCCTAGTGGCAGCCAAGAAAAATGAGGAGAAGGCTGTCCAGGCCCTACTGGAAAAGGTATGGCATGTACCGCAGCTGCATTACTACACCCCATCTTCCTTTACCTGATGCCTGCTCAGCACTACCTCCCAGTGGCCACCCCTCCCCTCTCATTCGCCGTTGCCCCTGTACACAGCGTTTCTCACAGACACCAGTGTCCTGGCTAGGCCTGTAACGGTATGCATTTTTCTTACCATGGTGAAAAAGGGACAGATTCCCATGGCTGCACATTTCACCACTACTGCTGGTCCCCCCAACACCGCCCCCCCAACCAAAAAAAAAAAAAAAGAAAATCGATTCTTTCTTTTCATTGGAATTTAACAGCAGCGGTAGCTCTAAAGAAAAGGGGGGTGGGGTGGGGAGGGGAGCGAAAACATCCATTGAAACGGATGATAATTGACCTGTTTTTAATCATTGTTCTCTATTAAAACATTTTCCAGAAGTATGAATAAACCATTGGCAGCTAAAACACGGCTTCCTTTTTAATGATATATTAAGGCGAGTAAATAATAAATTGAATAAAAATGTTTCATTTATTTGCCTTAATAGGCTACCCTTGACCAAAGAAACTACTCTGGATTTTCCACATTAACTTTAGTTATATCCAGTAACTGGATAAATGAAAACAAAGATTGAAATATGCACATTTTTTAATTCAAATGACAAGTTTAATTTTTTGCCTTTAAAAAAGAGAATTGGTGACACCTGAAAGAGGTGAGTTAAAGTATCTTTAATCAAAGAAAATGATTGAAAACCAGTAAAGACTAATTATCAATTAAAAGGCATGTTTTATTCCCTCCCTGCTTTCCTCCCATCAGCTGTCACTGGAATTTACAGTGAATATATGGTATTTAAAACATGCACAAACAGTGTTGAATGAACTGTGAACAAAGGTTTTAATTACCGTAAAAATGGGGTAATAAGAGACACTTTTGAGATATTTTGTTTGATTCCTCCCAAAGCGTAATAGCTTTGCTGGCCAGGTATATGTCACATTGTGACTTAGTGCCCAGGCTTTATATTACTACTGGACATATTGAGCATGTGGGGTCACAAGGCTTTATTTTTATTTATTAGTCAGTGTCCCTTACAGCCCCATGCATGGGGACACCCACTCATTTGAGTTGATGCCTTCATTATACACATAATAAGGGTTATAAGGGACACAGAATTGGTTAAAAAAAAAAAAAAAAATTTATTGCAGTTTCTAACAAAGATACATTTAGGATAACTGAAAAATGCCATGAGTCGGTCTTGACTCCTATTTACAAACATGCAAATGCCAGTATCGTGAATAACAATAACTTAAAGTCCAAGCTATGGACTTAACTGAAATCCAACGCCAACATCTCTTCAACTTTGGCACCTGTGGCCACTGGTCTGGCAGGATTCCCAACATTAAGCTCTTTCTTATGTCTCAGTATCACTGCTCTTGGTTTGCTAAACATCTCCTCTGCTTTTCTATAGGACATACCTCTATCTACCGCTTCCACAGCCTTCAAAACATCCTTTTTCTCATGTTTTTTGCGAGTCTTCCTGCCTAACTTTGGTTTATATGTTCTAGGCATAGTGCCCCTTGTTACCCCAGATTTCAGTCTAATTTTACCTGAAAATGTAAAATAAAAGAAATTTGAACAATGAATAATAATTTTATGACACTATCCAAAGTACACATACCTGGTAGTCTTCTCTTGCCGAGGAAACTCTTATTCAGCTTGTAAACACTTTGGCTTAGCCTGAAATGATAAAGTTTTGCAAGTCAAAAATTTTTCACAAATTTCATATATAGCTCTTTATTGCTGTCTATCATAAAGGAACAACAGAATTATATCCAACTCACCTTGCAATTTTCAAGTACCTACCAAGGTATCATAAAAATAATGTATCCTCACAGGGAGTGTCTAAACAAAACTTGAATTTGTGTTTGAAAACTTTCCGAGAAAATTGTCCCTTGCTACATGGCCGCCCTAAAGCTAAACAAAAGATAAGAGCGCATGCAGCTTCTCTGAACATTGACAAGAAACAAACCAAGACGTGATATCTGGATAAATGGCAGCTTCACCTTAGTGCAAATTATTCTTGACCTGTTCCTGACAAAGAATGACAGAATTAATATTCTTAATAATATATAGTTGGCAATATCATGCCAATGATTAAGACAAAGATGCTACGAGGCTAACATATGAGATTGTGTTGACAGCAATCGTCTGAATGATTAATTTGAAGGGAATTTTTCTTCTGAGCGCCATCTACCGCAGTAGGATTTTTTCGAATCAGCGTTGAAGGCAATGGGTCACTATAGGCTACTGCCTTTAGAACTGTCAGCAATGCAGGCATAAATATGTACAATTTATTCAGCATTTCATGAACGCAATAATGCAGACTTAACCTAAATTGCCTTGTCATCAAACTGATTACCCTTGCCTACAGAGAATTGTGCCTAACATTGCCTTCTGAGGGCACGTCTGTGGTTGCTCAAAAAACTGTCTCAAGTAAATAATGGCTATTATAGCAAAATAACAGGAAGAGCAATAATAAAAATAATGATAATTATTTCGAGACTTAGGCCTGTTATGGCTTAATAAAATGCTGTTGTAAAGTGCAAAATAAAAAATGGAGAATGTTGCCTACTAAATTGTCGCTGCCTTTAGAACGCTGCATGCGAGAGATTGCAGGCTTTTACAAACAAAGGACGAAACGAAAGACATTTATTAAAAAATTTGAACTCATTTATATGATCTGAACCTTTCACATTTGGTCTGCGGATTTGTTTTTTTCCCGCAGCTGGTTTGACTCCCACGCATTTCGGGTGCCAATAAAAAAGCCAACTAAGTAAATAAAGGACTTTTGCTCTCGTGATCAATAGATTTTCTTTCTCATAGTGGTGACAACAGAATCTTTGCGCAAATCTTTAATTTTTGGCTGAATGCTTCGAGGCCACATTTTCCTTTAGTTTTTTTGTTGATCCTTGGTGTGAAGAGGCTGTAATGTGACCTTGTGTTGAAGTATCTCCTGACCAGATGGAAACCTTTCTTCCAAATGGAGCTTCGGCCTATTGCCTCATCCAAATTAGCTGGCTGTACTTTGTTCTCCTCAAAGTCAAAATATTCCAATAGGCTACTTATTTATCTTGGGAACTAGATGCCATGTCATGCATTGTTGAATCAAATAATGTCATCTGGCTAGCAGCAACTGTATGGGCATTGTTATGTTGGAGAAATGTGTTGGCTATAAGCACTTGCAATTAAAATGTAACTCCAGCGGTTTACTTTATGATTCTGTCTGTGATGTTCTTGTTTTACATTGTAATTGGACTTTATATGCCCGAGATATATCAAGTACTGAAAGTACTGAAATAATTAATAATAATCAGACACAAACAAAAGAAATACCCAGTGTGTTTGAATGTCTGTTCACCCCCTTGCTAAGCTGTGATGACCAACTTAAAGGTTTTTTTTTTTCCATCCTACAGAAGCCCTTACAGAGGATGGACGAAAGTCTATGATGACTAAACAATGATTTGTGTATTCTTTAAATTTGATATCATACATCATATGCACTTCTGCAACTTTCAGCGGCAAAAAAAAAATTTAATTAAAGATAAAAATTGCCATGATGATGGCAATTAGCTGAGCCCCGTGGTGCACGTCACATGACTGCGGTATTGTGGTCAAGCGGTTATCATCACAGCCCTACTCCCGGCTCTTAACCCTCAGAAACCTGAGAACATTTTGCCCATTTTTGCAGTACTTTCTTTTGTCTAATATATAAAGATATATTATATATTATAGCAGCCATACTAATATTTGATCTGCTCCAGCCGCGTGGCTGAAGCTAAGCAGGTGTGGGCTTGGTCAGTACTTGGATGGGAGACCACCTGGGAAAACAAAAAAAAGTTGCTGCTGGAAGAGGTGTTGGTGGACCAGTTGATTGCGATCTTCCCTCTGGTGGAATAATCCCCAATGCCCCAGTGCAGTGACGGGGACACTGTACTGAAGGAGACGCCGTCTTTCGGATGAGACATTAAACCGAGGTCCTGACTCACAGTGGCCATTTAAGATCCTATGACACTCCTTGATAAGAGTGGGGAGTTCCCTGGTGTCATGGCTAAAGTCCCTACCTGGCTCTTTCGACCTGCCACCTAATCATCCCCTGATCTAATTGGCTGTGCAACTTGCCCTCTCCCTCCCCACCTCAACCCCCCAGGGCTCCCTTGAATAAGAGATTTCAATCCCAACGGGACTTCCCTGGTTAAATAAGGGTTAAATTAAATAAAAAAGATTATAAAAACATGTAATGTGCAGTTACATAATTTTATTTTCCACACAACCTAGTCAATATGGTGAGAAGAACTCCCTGCTCCCATCAGTAGAAGAAACATTTTCTAAGTTTTGTTGTAGCTGGAAAAAAAATGCTTGCTTTTTATAGAGGTCATGCTTTGTTTGCAAACATTTTCCAATTGAGACATGACATATAACAAAAAACAAAACAAACTACACTGAAACACAGTGAAAACGCAACGCCTAATTTTTTAAATCGTAGCTGATTTTTTGAAGCCATCAAAATTACCACAGAAGAAATATGGTGGTATGAAGGTTAAAAGCAGGAATTTGTGCAAGTCTGGGTTCAAACCCAGTTTGTGCATCTGTCAGGGGATCACATTTCCAAAACACAAATTTTGCCATGTCATTAGCAGCAGGTTGAATGCATCACTTGAATGACATGCAAGTGCAAAGCAAGACATCGGATACATAAAAGGCACAGTGGTTCATCCCGATCAGCATCAGTGTCAGAATGCCACAGCTTACAGAACAGCAGAGGGAACGAGTTTTGGGGGCGCTGCTTAGGAGAACATCTCAAAGAGAGGTTGCCCGCCAGTTCAGGGTCAGTCCATCCACCATCAACAGACTGGAGCATCGCTACCAACAGACAGGAAGTGTTCACGACCACCCCCGACCAGGACAACTTCCGGTTATGATAGCACGTCAGGACCGACACATCCAGAGGATCCATCTGAGGAATCGGTTCCGAACAGCAACAGACACGGCTCGGAACACGATAGGATGCCAGGGACGCCCCATCCATGCCATGACTGTGATTCGGCGACTGCGAGCTGTGGGGTTAAGGTGCCGGAGGCCGTATGAAGGCAACATCATGACACAACGTCACAAAGACAGCAGACTCCAGTTTTCTCAACGTCATCATCCTCGGCCACCACAAGTCTTCCATTGTTGGGTTTTTCAGACGAATCAAGGTTCTGTGTGTCATTTGCCAACTGCCGGCAACAGGTGTACAGGAGGCAATATGAATGTCATCAAGACAGGTCTGTTCTGGAGAGAAATGGGTTTGGTGGGGGTAGTGTGATGGTCTGGGCCGCCATTAATGTGAGATTTTGGAGTGAACTTGTTGTCATTCGTGGAGGTCTAACGGCACAGCGATATGTGGATGAGATTTTAAGACCAGTTCTCATACCACCATTAAACAACCATGGACAACAACGATTGCCGTTCACGTTCCAACACAACAACGCCCATCCCCATACTGCACGCCTCACCAGAGACTTTCTCCAACGAGCAGGGATCGATGTTCACCCTCAGCCATCCATTTCACCTGATCTTAACCCCATTGAACACATGTGGGATGAACTGGGTCGTTGTGTGTGCCAACGTCAACCACGCAACATCGCCGAGTTGACGGCAGCACTACAGGAGGAGTGGAGGAATTTTCCCCAAGCAACTGTGCGGCGTTTGTGCGAATCGATGCCTCGCCGTTTACGCGCATGTGTGCAAGCACAGGGAGGACACTGACAGTTTGTGGAGGGTCTGTGCATTCACAGTGGCATATCGGAAACATTTTTTGAGATAATGTGATGAAACTTTACAGTGTTATGAACGATGAAATCCTTTTTCTATTTGTATTAAAATTGAATTGAAAAACATTGGTTGTTTCTTCTTTTTTGGCTATTAAATATGAGTGTTGCGTTTTCACTGTGTGTCAGTATAGAAACCAGCTTGAAAACAATGTAACAACATCAACATGTGGGCTAGCCTCTCCTTTAGCTGCTTAACTCAGTCTGCCTTGATCCTCATCCTCCACTGGATACAGTTGTATTGGACGTCCAAAAAAAGCTTAAAGTGGCATTTGAAGGGTTAACATTAGCACACTGAGGTGGAATATCCACTTAAGGAATTTTTTTTTCTTCTATGGTGAGTCTTGGCGACAGTCAGTATTGTGTTACTGGCACTTATCCGTGCCCCTTGGGCTGTTAGGGTTAAAGCAGCGGTGTATTCGCTGAAAAAAGGAGGTCCTGGCTTGTCACCATCGAGGAGCCATTCTCAGTTCTTCTCTCTAAGATGCGAAGCATGATAGCTCTCAAACAAACAGCCATTTTACCCAACAAAGAACTGGATAGGGTTATTCAACGGAGTTTCAAGATTCTGTTCGGAGCCACGCTTTCTGAGAGTGTATAGTTTGCCTGTTAAACCCATGCCTCTCTCTTTGGATGTTTCTAGTGTGCGGCGCCGAGGGCATGGAAGTCATTTGACGGGAAAATGACGTTGATGGACACACAGAGCACCATCTGGGCCAGGCAACTGCAGGAGCTGTACGTCAGCCTCACCACACACTACGAGGATCCTGAGGACCGACTGGCCGTGCTTCAGGCACTCAGAGATACGGTCAAGGTTAGGTGGTCATGAACAAAGATCTTACTGAATTGCAGACTTTAAAATGGCTCTTTCTTTCCTTTGTGCAGACGGGGAAGTGAGCAGGCTTGCGTAGTGTTGTGTTTCAGTGGTTGGTAATGGTAGCAAAAAAGAAGTCACACTAGCTAACGTTAAAGTATGTTGCAATCAGAACTTGCAGCTATCAAGTACAATATTAGCTATAACTACTTTGCAAGGAAAAGTGACAATAAAGGGGTATTACCACAGCTGAGGATGCATAAGGACTGCTCAGAGGTTATGAGAGGGTTTGTCCGCAATATTGGTTTTAGTACACGACTTTCGGCGCAGCCCGGCGCAAATACTCCTCTGTCCCGCCTCTGTCCCTCCTGCCGGCGCAAGTGGCAAAGAGGGAAGAGAGAAGGCGTGAGTGGGTTCAACACAGCCGAGTCAAATCTTCACCAATCAAATGAGCTCCTCTCCTCACCTTGAAAATGTTGGAATAAAGAAGCCTCTGTCCTATATTTGCATGATGCGTTAATGTTGCATTTTACTTTGCTGCTTCAGGCATGTTTTCTGCACCGCTTACGTCAATATTAAGCATTAAGAATACGAGTTAGCTGGCTAGCTAGTGCATTCGCGAATTATTACCATTAGCGAACTTGAATGGAATTTCAAAATGAAACTACGTTAGATCATTCAAAATTATGAAGTTGGAATGAAATATGACGGTTGCTCATTTATTTCTTCTGCCTGCATCATTGGGAAGAGAAACAATCGTGTTCCTTTTATTACACCCTGTTGCTGCTTAAAATTTGGGATTAACATGCACGGACAACAATGCAAGATACGTTACACATTTATTTTCAGTATGTGATCTTAACTCAGTACGAGATCATAGCAATCAGGCTGTGTTCCTTTCCCCCACTAAAAACGATAAAACCTAAGTGACAATAATAGTATTAAGCCGCTTGCACACTGGATGCGAAACGAATTTTTTGCACGACAGATTACATTCAAAGTCAATGCAAAGACGCGAATACACGCGTATATTTGCGTCTTTGCATTGACTTTGAATGTAATCAGTAATGCGAAAAATTTGTTTTGCGTCCGATGTGAAAGCAGCTGAAGGACACATACCCTCATAGCCTACACACGCACTCATGCGCCCACATGCACACACATCTCTCTCTCTCTCTCTCTCTCTCTCTCTCGCGTTGCAGACAGGGGTATTTGCGGTCAAAGCCACTGCCGCAAAAAAGCGGCTCCGGCACTCGAAGTAATTTAATATCAATACTCACTTACGTTTTATAACAGAAGTTCAAATCTTTGACATAACATAGAAAACACATATTTAGAAAAAGTCATGGACGGATGGACTCATATCTGTTACTGACATGAAATACCATGCATTACTAACATCAGTGCCGCGGTTCTAGTATTTAGGACAGAGCTGTGCAGCCAGGTGGTCTCTCCTCTCCCGTGCGCGCTGCTGCTCTCCCTGCTGCTACGGCACATGCAGTTCGGCCTCTCTCTGTCTCAAGTCCTGTAATGTCTCCTGCGTGAGGTCAAAGTGACATCCATGGCGTACAGCTATGTTGTGTAGCACGCAACATGCCACAGAGAATGCACTGACACTCTGAGGGCTGTCAGGTCGAGTTTCCATTACGCGTGCCAACTGCCTTTGATCGGACATCAGGACAATCGATATAGATACTATAATTTATGTCCTGATTCAGATAGTTACATTAAATAGTGGTTGCTGTAATTATTTATTGCATTGAAATGTGCCTGACATTCTGGAAACCTGCCTGTGAGGTTTCGGTGACGTGTGCGCACTGTGCGCTGGTCAGCCAAATTACCACTGCACAGAAAGTAAACCAGGTTGGAGCTGGCGAGTTCTCTGCGCACTTTCGGCGGAGCCTTTTGCCACGAAATTGTCACTGCGTCATGATGAATATGTGACACCTCCCCCTACTACGCCGCCACACCCATCTCGGCGCACGTCCGTCTACCAAACTGCCAAAGTGGCTGCGCACGGTGTTGCACCGCACGAAATTACCACTGCGTGGGCTGCGCCACGCTGCACCACCCTGCGCTGCGCCAAGAAATTAGAGCCCTAGATATTCATCTATCAAATCCAATCCAAATTACTTTGCAATTGTTTTGGATTTGCTAATAAGTACAATTTGTCTGCAAGGAGGTACAATTACTTTATTTAAGGATTAAGTCTTGTTTATGTGTGAAATACTTCTAAACTCTGACCCCTGGACTTGTGAACTCTAGTCATGATGGTGCACATTCAGACATATTGATTTGTTTTCATTATTGGGGTGGTAGAAGGGTGACTGCAAGCTGACTCAGGAGATCATAGACCTGCTGTGTCGGGAGGTAAATCTCATGACTCGAGGAATCAAGAGTGCCAATCTGGAGGGACTGAGGAAGAGGATCTCCACTCTGTTTCTCCAGTACATTAAAACTCCTGCCTTCAATCCGGAGGTGACCAGGCATCTCAAGGTACGAGTCTCTCTGCAATTTATTGAGGTGGAAAATCCAGGTTCATAATGAAACAGTCGTCTTCGTCATTTTGTTACAGTCACCCAAATTTGTGGAAGCGTCCAGTTCTTCGACTATGAGAACTTAAGTGACATCAACTCATGGTTGAATGCAGCGGTAGCTGGTGGTCATTTGAAAGTATAGAGCAGAACGACGTGAATCAAGAAAATGTTAGGGAGTCAAGGAGAATGCTCCTATTGGGGAATTTTTTTTTTGCTAAAAAATAAGTTCCATCAAGATAATTAGATGTTTCATCATAGAAAGCGCATCTTAAATGGATTTATACAGGTACTGTTTTCACATTCATGAAATAACACTTTAAAGGACCAGTATGTGAGATCTAGAGCCATCAAGTGGTGAGATTATAGATTGCAACCAAATGATCATTCCCTTTCTCTGAGAACCTACGGTGGCCGCAAAACGTG